>OX578155.1:41486181-42976181 GCA_951213105.1 Amaurobius ferox
GGTAGTGGCATATTTAGAATGTGAAGTGGACATCCTTTAAGAGGACCTTTACGCCATTTAGTATTTGATGCAAATTACTAAATCCATATTAGTCCGTTTCTAAGTGTCCATCTATATATATAAAAATGAAAATCTGTCTGTCTGTCTGTCTGTCTGTCTGTCTGTCTGTCTGTCTGTCTGTTTGTCACACCATCACGGGAGAACGGCTGAACCGAATTTGATGAAATTTTGTGGGTAGCCCAGAAATAGCCCCACTTAAAATTATATCCGTGTTTTGAGTTTTTACGACCAGTGGTTCTCGAGATATTAGTAAAAAACGAAATTTTCGTTTGTCTCATCATCACGGAAAAACGGCTGAACCGAATTTAATGAAATTTGGTGAATAGCCTTGAAATATCCCCCCATAAATTTTGTCCAAGTTTCGAGTTTCTAAGACCTGGGGTTGTCGAGATATTAATGAAAAACGGAACTTTTTCCTAGGAGTTCTACTCCCTAACTCCGTGGTTTATCCAAACGAAAAGCTAGAAAATCGTTTGAAAGTGAATTAAAATTTAACCTCTGAGTTTGATGGGAGATTTTTTGCGTTAATTAGTCACTTTCTGAAAACATGAATTGTTTGAAACATGATTTAAAGGGGAAATCTATCTCCATGGTTCATGGTTTATTTAAAACAAGCTTTTACGGAACAATGAGAAGTATAGAGAAATCAAAATCGTTATTTAATTTCGCAGTTTATGTTATAAGACATGACATATTTAACATGTTATAAGATTCTATCTTATATCATGTTACTCAGAAACGCAATTAAATTAAATCTGTCTGTTAATTTTAATAATTATTTTTTCGATTGATTTGAATAACAAATAAATGGATATAAAAAAATATTTTAGAAAAGAACGATTTGATTTTTCTTATAGCATTTTTGACTGGATAATATCAATTACGGTCTTCAGGTTTAAAAATTATTATTATTTATATTTTCGGGGATTATTGATTCAAGGATTATTGATATTTTCAAGTTATTATGCAATTATTTTATTATGACAAAAATTGTTTAAACTCATATATTGTATGTTGTACGAATCTTCTACAAATACACGTGTATATCTTTTAATCTACGAGAATATAAGTAGTACAGGTATATTGACATATGTTTTGATATATATTGGCATATATTGGAATCAATTACGACCTTCTGGTATAAAGAGTACGGATATTATTGATGTTTTCAATTTATTACGTCATCTCTTTTATTTTGGCAAATATTTTTGAGACGCATATTGTAATACGGGTAATCTTCTACTAACACATTGGCATATTTTCTGATCTGCGACAATATAATTAGTACGGGGTTGCATATATTCATTCAATTCCTATTTTTTCTTCTGTAAATTTGCTTACAAAAGGGGGCAGGATGTTTTATTCTTCAGATCTGATCGTGAAGATAATTTTGCATAGTGAGAACATATATTCTTAAACTTCTCTTTAGGAGCAATAAATTTAATATTTTAACAGAATTTGCACATGATTGCGAACTTTAAGTTTCTTTAAATTATACACTCCGTACGAATAACGGGTGTGCTGTTAGTGGTTAATAAATTTTAACATTTTAGGAGGATATATCATGTTGCTCGGCATCGCAATTAAATTAAATGTGTTTGTTAATGTTTTTATTATTTTTTTTTCGATTTAAATAATAAATAAATGGATAAATGGATATAAAAGTATATCTTATGAATGGACGGTTTGATTTTTCTTTTAATTATATTAATTGCTGACTGCGTACATCAATTTCATTCATTTTGGCAAAGAGTTTTCAAGCTTATATCGTATTTAGCTACTAAACTCATATATTGTGTTTAGCCAATAAATTCATATAGCCGATTGTTGAAACAGAAAAAGAGTGGAGCGGGTATATCTTCTAATACAATTGTAGTGTTTTCATTTAGTATATTGAAACGGGATAAGAATGTTTCATTCAGATCTGCAAATTCAAAGCTACGAATTTGGAGGGATATCGCTAATTTGACAACTTTTCTTAAACTTTGCCAAATTGACGGAAATGTCGCCAAATTGATATAAACGACACACAAACAGCTGCCATAAACCTTCGGGTTGGTCGTGTGGCTTGGGTCTTCTACATATGAATGAAATTTTTTTTTGTTTTGTTAGAAGAGAGTACTGAAATGATGTTTGGTTAGCATTTATCTGTCAGACCAACCATCCTACTTAGTAATACATTTAGCGAATTTTTAAAATGTCACCAAATTGATAAAAATGTTTTCAAATCTATAAAAATATCTTGAAATTGATAAAATTGCGCTACATAAATGATATTAATTGTTTTTTGTTAGGGGATAGTATTGTGATGATATTTCGTCAATTTGTCGCAAAGTGGAACTGTCAGTTCTACAGTCCTACTTGGCGATAAATTTGGCGATTTTTTAAAATGTCGCTAATTTGACGAAACTGTCGCCAAATGTTCCATAGAAATATAACTATTTAGACGATATTTTTTCTACCAATTTATTTGAAGCAAATGATATCATGTCGCTTAGCAACGGATTTAAATCCAATGTATTTATGCGGCAGACGATTTTTATTAAATCCTTTCCGATTTGAATAATGAAGATATGTATATAAAATAAATTTCATTGCCATTTCATTTTGGACTGGATAATATCAATTATACTCTTCAGGTTTAAACATTATTATTATTGATATTTTCCGGAATTATTGATTCAGGGATTATTGATATTTTTAAGTTATTACGCCATTGTTTTATTGCGGCAAAAATTGCTGACACACGCATATTGTACGTTGTACGAGTAATCTTCTAGGAATGCACGGGTATATCTTCTAACCTACGAGAATATAAGTAGTACAGGTATATTGGCATATATTTTGACATATATAGGCATATATATTGGAATCAAGTACAGTCTTCTGGTATGAAGATTAAGGGGATTAATTATATATTCAATTTATTACGTCGTCTGTTGTATTTTACCAAAAAACATTTGAGACTCATATTGCAAAACGGGTAATCTTCTACTAATAATCGGACATTATAAGTAGTACGTGTATATCTTCCCATATAATTTTAGCACTTTAATTTGGACATATATTGGAATAAATGACTGTCTTCAGATTTAAAGATTACGGGTTTATTGGTATTTTCAATTTATACATGTAATCTACTAATACAGGTTATATTTTCTAATATTCGCGTATATAATTAGTACGGGTCCCATACAATTTTGACGCTTTTATTTTGCATATATTGATTCAATTTCATATTTTTTTTTTATATTTGCTTACATAAGGGGTCCAAGATGTTTTATTCTTCAGATATGTCCATGAAGATAATTTTATATAGCGAGAACAGAGATTCTTAAACTTCTTTTTAGGAGCATTATATTAAATATTTTAACAGAATATTTTGATTAAACATGTCATTTAGTATACTATAAGAATTTGCGCATGATTTTGAATTTCAAGTTTCTTTATATTATATACTCTGTTCGAAGAACGGGTATGCTGCTAGTTATCTATATAAATAAAATTGAAAATCTGTCTGTCTGTCTGTTTGTCCCGTTATCACGGCAGAACGGCTGAACCGAATTTGATGACATTTTGTGGGTAGTCTGGAAATAGTCCCACTTAAAATTTAGTCCATGTTTGGAGTTTCTACGATGAGTGGTTCTCGAGATATTAGTAAAAAACGACATTTTCGTTTGTCCCATCATCATTTTTACTTTCCTTATATACATAATGTATAAGAAAAGTATTCTGACGGGGTCGAAAATTCGAATTCGAGTTTTCGACGGGAGAGCACGTTTCAAGCATCCCTGATTACGAAACAAACATTTTTGAAGTGATGTCTGTGTGTGTGCGTGTGTATGTGTGTGTATGTGTGTGTGTCAGTGAGTCTGTGGAGACGATAACTGGCGAACGAATGGACCGATTCAAACCAAATTTAGTACAAAAATCACAATCCGTAAACACTGGAAGCCTATTGTTTTTTTACGCAATCGAATGTTCAGAACCCCCTAAATTTTCGAATAAAGTTTTGAAAAAGTCGTCAAAAATTCAAAACCACCAATAAAGTTACGCAAATAGACATTTCTTATGTAATTTTTTATTAGAAAACGATTGGCATAAATTTTAGAACGCTAACATAAACCGTTCTCGAGATATTGCACATTTTTCAAAAAAGTTATCAAAAAGTCATATAAAATAAAAAAAAATATTTCCTATTGAGAAACATGTTCACTTTTCATATGTAATGCCATACGATAATTTTGGTGACATCATTATCGTGGATCTAGCTCGTTCCATTCATGAAAAAAGATACTTTGAGTAATACTTTTGTATTTGAACGCCAATAGTCATTTGTCTGCTGTAAGAATATTTCTTCATCCATAACGCTTGGCAAGATTTTGGCGACAAATTTTGCGAAATCTGGCCAACATGGCGACTTTTTGAAATGTTGCCAAATTAATGAAAATGACGACTCATTGTCGAAAATTCAATATCTTGGAAAGAATATTAGTATCTACTATAAGAAAAACCTATTTGGAAGGAGAAAACAACCCTTTTTGGAAAAAGGAGTTCGATTTGAGGATTCGACGGCGCTAGTCGCTTCGTCTGCAGCTCACGAACCCAATTTCGGCCGAGAGCCGATACTTAAAATGAATATGCAATTACATCTTCCTATTTGTATATAATTGTGCATATTTCTTTTCACACATTAAAGTTTATTTTAAAAATTTTATCTGCTGTTCCTTGAGCGCTGCTCGGCACTACATCGCTACTATTGTACAATATACTTGGATAAGTAGAAAATACATTGCCAAATCTATACTCTCAGAATCCGCATATAGTTCGTTCGGTTAGGATCCTAATTTTTTAAACGCTTAATATAGCAAAAATTCAAAATGTCTTGTATGCAGATTCCTCTGAGTCACGTGATAAAGTGAACATGCTATTATGATTTACTATATGATTCATTACATATGAACCTGCTGTTACGCTACTGATATTATGAATTTCTTCAAATTATATGAAAAAAAAAATCTGATGTGGGCAACGCATGACTTTCCTTATATAATGCAATGAATTTACTTCTTTTACAGTTAAAAAAAATGTTATTCTTATAGTAGATACTTATATTCTTTCCAAGATATTGAATTTCTTCAATTAGTCGTCATTTTCATTGATTTAGCGTCATTTTTATCCATTTGGCGAGATTTTCATTAATTTGGCAACATTTCAAAAAGTCGCCATGTTGGCGAGATTTCGCAAAATTTGTCGCCAAAATCTTGCCAAGCGTTATGGATGAAGAAATATTCTTACAGCAGACAAATGACTATGTAATGTTAATTTGGCAAGAATTAAATACGTCGCCAAGTTGCCGATATTCCGCCAAGTTCGCCAAAATCTCGCCAAGCGTTATGGACGGAGAAATAAGTTATTCTTGCAGCAGATAAATGACTATTGGCGTTCAAATAAAAAAGTATTACTCAAAGTATCTTTTTTCATGAATGGAATGAGCTAGATCCACGAGAATGATGTCACCCAATTTATCGCATAGCATAACATATCAAAAGTGAACATGTTTCTTAATAGGAAATATTTTTTTTTTATTTTATATGACTTTTTGATAATTTTTTTGAAAAATGTGCAATATCTCGAAAACGGTTCATGTTATCGTTCTAAAATTTATGCCAATCGTTTTCTAATGAAAAATTACATAACAAATGTCTATTTGCGTAACTTTATTAGAGGTTCTTATATTTTGACGATTTTTTCAAAATTTCACTCGAAAATTTAGGTGGGTTCTGAACATTCGATTGCGTATAAAAACAATAGGCTTTCAGTGTTTACGGATTGTGAGTTTTGTACCAAATTTCTTTCGAATCGGTCCATTCGTTCGTGAGTTATCGTCTCCACAGTCTCACTGACACACACACATACACACACACACACAGACATCACCTCGAAAATGTTCGATTCGTGATCAGGGATGCTTGAAACGTGCTCTCCCGTCGAATACTCGAATTCGAATTTTCGACCCCGTCACAATACTTTCCTTATACATTATGTATATAAGGAAAGTAAAACCTGTTAATATACGAAACATGGCTACAAACGCTATGGTAAACAAACCTCGAACAGCAGAATTGACCTGCCATCTATCGGATTCTTTGGCAGCTAGGTGTTGCAGGTCTGTTAAAGAAAATTTTTCTCAAATTGACAGACATCTAGTAACGGAGACCATGGTCTGAAACATGCTAGGACGGCAATTGCAGCTTTCTCAAAATGCTACGGAATTATCTGACAAGTTGTAACATTTGTAGCAGAATCTTCCGCAGAGTGACATAAAAAACTTAACTGACTATGCCGCACCGAAAATCGGCTTGTATGGCTGCCAGGGAAGGATTTGTCATTTACTGAAATGTCTTCTCGTTATCACCATTTCTTCAAGAAACTATTATTAGCTCCGAAATTCTAATCATTTGCATATTTCCTCAAAAAGATACATACATATAGGGGAGGGCGGGGTAAGATGACGATGTTAACGAATTTGATTTTTTTTTTAATTCGCAAAACTTATAATACATATTTTTCGCAACATGAATAAATTATTCATACATTCCATTATTAGTAAAAAAAATTATATCGGATAATCTCCCAAATTAAACCATACATGAACATGTTTTAACATATTGTCAAAAAAAAAAAAATCATGTTACCCCAGTGCTGGGGCAAGATGACTTTTAATACAGGGCAAGGTGACAACTCGCAAATTTTGACCTGACGAGGTATTTAAAGAACGTGCAAAACACGAATCGAGTTTAAAGGTGTACAATCATTAATGAATTATGTTATTTACAAAAGTCACAAATGAATTTCCTTCCTTCGTTTCCAGTGCAGTTTTGATGCCACCAAGCTACGCATTGAGAGCAAACACAGTATCCAGTCTTCGTCGGGTGGATCAATATAATGTTCATCACAAGCTGGGCAGTTAATATCCTCGCTCTTTCGATCTGCACTTACCTCGAAACGTAATTGTCTAGCAGTTTTCTTCTTATTTCTCTGTGTTTTCCTTTTTTCCATTTAATCCTTTGAATTTTGTTTCTCAAGCAGCACATTTCTTATTAGAGAACTTCTTAAACACTGGTTGACATTTTTTCTCTTTTTCTGTTGATCATTTAACTTGTGGTAAGGGTTTAAAGTCAAATATTGATGGAAGAGGGGATTATCTTTATCCCGGAATTTGTTCACAGTTGGGGTTATCTACACTTTCAGTGTCGCTATCATTAGCACGGCGTGCTTTCCTTTGTGGACGAAGTTTTCGTCATCTTGCCCCGAATGAGTAAATGAAACAACATGGCTGGTATACAGTAAATTATGCATCAGATTAAAACTATGATAGATTAGCTGAGTGTGCAACCTTCTATAAAGTGTAACCTTAAATTATATCAGAATTTTATGACTTACCTTTAAGCAGCTAAAGCTTATTTAGTACAAGTCGAAAATAGTTTCACGACCCTTAATAAAGTTTGACTAAGAATATAAATTGTACGTGTAGCAAGAATAGGGCCTTTTGCATATGATTAGTTACTCTTATACAGGGGATTATACCAATGCTCGTCAAGTGCTGTCAACTAAGAATAAAGTAGTTAAAACTGTTGTCATCTTGCCCCGGTCTCCCCTACATATATAAGTTTCGCGACTGTAGCTCAATTTCTTATGAATGATTTTTTTTTTAATTTCTTTTTTTTTTTATGAATGCATATATTTTTACGCAAGAGTGTATCATGTTCTGAACCTTCAGATTCTGAATGTTTTTTGTTCTCGGCATAGTTCTCAAAGTCAATGTTCCATTAAGCTTGTGTTCGATGTGGATGTATTTCATAGAGATAAAAGTATATAATTTATAAATTGTTCAGGTTTTTCAAACAAATATTGTTTTAGAAACAGAATATATAAATAAAATCATTTGGTTTAAAATTAGTGTCACGGAATCTACATTAAAAGTACTTTAAATTTGAATATTTTTCTATCTCATAATGACTAATTTTTGTGCAATAAATGAAAATTCCAAAATTCGCACCAATACGGCTTTTTTTAGGTACTTATTTTCATCACATTTATTTTTTTACTCTTCTGCTTCTCAAGATCGTAGAGCTTAGAGACTTCGTCCAAAATAACGCCGTTGATGTGATCCTGATTCAAGAGACTAAACCGGGCCGCTCCCCCCCCCTCAAAATTGCTAATTATAGAAACTACACCGCAGTGCGCAGTAGTAACTGCGCCTTTGGTGGAGTCTCTATATATATTAAAAATAACCTCCCTCACCACGAGCTCAACTCTGCCAACACCAGCACTGTGGAAAATAAACTGATTAGCCTGACCCTCCCAAATCAGCCGACCCTTGTAATTGGATCCCTTTATATCAGACCAAAACAGCGCAACGACCTGACTCCTGACCTCACCCAGATTTACAGCAATCACCACCGTGTCATCGGTATGGGTGATTTCAACGCTCACCACACAAGCTGGAACTGTCGCCGTAGGAACCCGTATGGAAGAGATATTTACAAGTTCGTCACCGATAATGGACTCCACGTTGCCGTCCCGTCTAAGCCCACCCACTACTCTCTTGCCGCCACCCCCTCCACCATAGACTTCGCCATTTTAAAAAATATTCACTTCCCGTACACTCTTGAAACCCTTGATGAGCTTAACTCTGACCACCTCCCCATCCTCCTCACGGTCCACCTTAATACCCTTCTTCCCCTGTCTGACACCCCCCACTCGGTAAATTGGAAAAAATTTAAATATAATCTCACCAAATCCACCCTTCTAAACCCTAAAATTAGCGGCCCTGCTGACCTTGACTCCGCGGCCCAGAACCTTACGGATGAGATACAAAGATCCCTTGCTGACGCATCCTCCTCTAGCCCCCCCCCCCCGCTTCAATATGCTTCCTCATCACATTAAAGTCAAAATCCAAACGCGTAATGACCTCCGGAGACTGTGGCAGGCCACCAGAAACCCCCACATCAAAAACCGCCTTAACTCCCTCAACAGGACCCTTCGCAGTGAGATTGCTAATTACAGCCAGAACAGATGGAAGGAATACATTGAATCCCTCTCCCCCCTGGATAAAACCATTTGGAAGGAATTAAAACGGGTGAGAAGACCATTCGCGCGCTTGCCGCCTCTGTGCACCAACACGGGAATGGCCTTCTCAGACCTCGAAAAAGCAAATGCCATTGCGGACTGCTATAAAAAGCAATTCACACTGGACATCCCCAACAACGACTTTCAGGATAACATCAGCCTCATTGTAAATGACTTTCTCCAGGCCCCTCATACCGACCCTGTCCCCCCCTCCCCCCCCCCCTTGAAATCTTCCAAATTATTCAAAAACTGCAAAATAAAAAATCCCCGGGTATAGACAAAATCTCCAATAGGGCTCTTAAGTCTCGCCCCCTGAATATCATCTTCTTCATCACCCACCTTATTAATGTCGTTCTAAACTACCGTCACTTCCCCTCCGTCTGGAAAACGTCCATCATCGTACCTATTCTAAAGCCCGGAGGCACCCCCTCCAACCCTGTCTCGTACCCCCTTATCTCCCTCCTTCCGGCTCTTAGCAAGATCACTGAGAGAGTCATACAAACTAGGCTCCTTAACTTCATAAATGAGAAGGATCTTTTCATCCCGGAGCAGTTCGGTTTCCAGCCGGCCCACTCGACCACCCATCAGCTCCTTAGGGTAGTAGAATTCGTAGCGGAAGGGCTCCAAACCAAAACCCCGGCCGGGGCCATTATGTTGGACTTGGAAAAGGCGTTCGATAAAGCTTGGAACGTCGGAATTATTTATAAGCTCATTCAAATGGAAATCCCCCCCCCCCTCATCCTCATCATCAACTCGTATTTAAATCAGCGGAATTTCCGGGTCAGAATCCTAAACACCCTCTTCGACACTAAACCGGTTAACTCAGGAGTCCCTCAAGGATCCATCCTTGCCCCACTCCTCTTCAACTGCTTCATAAATGACACCCCCCGGTCCCCCCATACCACCCTTTGCCTCTATGCCGACGATACTTGCATCCTCTCCAAGCATCGGAACCTCAACTTTCTCCACGCACATCTCCAAAAGCATATCCACACCCTCGAAAAATATTACGAAAACTGGAAAATCAAAATAAACCCTTCTAAATCGCAGGCCACCTTCTTCTCCGGTGTCAGGTCCCCCCCCCCCCCCCATTCTGATCAGCAATCAACCCGTCTGTTTTGCCCGCTCCGTCAAGTACCATCTGGACAGCCGGCTTACTTGGCGCGAGCACTTCAGCCATATACTTAAAAAGTCTAAAAAACTGGTAGGCACCCTTGGGCACCTCCTTTTCTCCAGCCACCTCGAAATTAAAAATAAACTCCTTCTGTACAAATCCATTATAAACCCCATCCTCCTCTACGCTTGTCCTGTCTGGGGTTTTGCATGCAAGTCTAGCATTGCCAAACTCCAGACAGAACAGAACCGCATACTTAGGATCATTCGTAAAGCTCCACGGTTCCTCCGGAATGATGTGATTCACCGGGATTTTAAAATTAAAACCATTAAAAAAGTCATACGCAAACACACCAAAAAATTTTTTCAAAACCTCCCCAGCATCAATAATGAAACCCTTTTTACCCTCCCAGACTACGACCCGAGGCTGCACAGGAAGCGTCCCCGGTCTATACTTTTCGAACCGCCTTGATTTACTCAAATTCTTGCCTTCCACATCCGCAATCCCTCTTAGACTCTTTGTATTCACTCTCCTTGCTCAGTTTGATCTCTTGCATAACATGCTTTAACATTGTAACTTGTGCATCTACTCTAGATACACTCTCCCCCATTGTGGTTGCCCGCACCTCTCATAGAGGGCGGCACCGCCGCTCCTAAAGCTCCCCTTCATTTTGAAGGTCTGGCCAATGGGCCTGTTCTGTTCTCAAACTTACATTGCTCAAATGATGTCATGTATCACACAATGCTCTCAGACTGGAGGTAAAAGCCAAGAGGCTAGGAACTCCCAATATCTCCACATCCCTCGACGACGGAACCATCAACGGTATAGCTAACGGAATGTCAAGTAAATTGAGCTGCAAAAGGCCAGCTTGAGAATAAAATTTAAATACTTCACCTGCGTTCTCATTTAATTCGAACTTTCGAGGTATTTAGTTTAACAAAGTTCCTTAGGAACTATTCAAGTAGTTTTTTTCTCCTTAATAATGATGCATTGGTCACTTTTCAGTACTGCATAGCCATTATAATTATATTGGTTTATCATTTTGAGGACCCAAAATTTAAATACTTTACCTGCAGTCACGCCTCATATGTACTTTCATTTTCATTTCACATCATATTCATTTCACACGTGCGAAATTTTATTGAGAGATTGGAGATGGTAATAATAATAACAACAACGTGAATATGACAACATAAGCCCAAGTATTACAGAAACTTGCACCTCATAAAACTAGTAAAATGTTTGGTATCTTCCGTCAAAAGTCCGGTTATCCGTCAAAAGTTTATAACTAAACATTTTGAGGATAGTGGCCAGGAACTATATTTAAGAGGTATTGCCAGAACCCTTTTCTAATATTCGCTACTGGGATTCAACATGAAGGTGTAGATCTAAAAATGGATTTCTTTATCTACCGGTAAGAATTTCATAGTAAAGTTATTATAAACTGGAATTTCGATGAACCCTTAACGGTATAGCTAAAATGTCAAGTAAGTTGAGCTGCAAAAGGCCAACTTAAGAATAAATTTTAAATACTTCACCTGCGTTCTCATTTAATTCGAACTTTCGAGGTATTTAGTTTAACAAAGTTCCTTAGGAACTATTTAAGTAGTTTTTTTCTCCTTAATAATGATGTATTGGTCACTTTTCAGTACTGCATAGCCATTATAATTATATTGGTTTACTTTACGGTATTGGTTTATCATTTTGAGGACCCAAAATTTAAATACTTTACCTGCAGTCACGCCTCATATTTATTTTCATTTCACATCATATTCATTTCACACGTGCGAAATTTTATTGAGAGATTGGATATGGTAATAATAATGACAACAACGTGAATATGACAACATAAGCGCAAGTATTTACAGAAACTTGCACCTCATAAAACTAGTATAATGTTTGGTATCTTAAAGTTTGTAACTCATCATTTTGAGGACAGTGGTACAGTCTCTAGATTAGTTCTAGACAGTGGTACAGTCGCTAGATTAGTTCTAGGCACTGTAACAGTGGCCAGGAACTATATTTAAGGGGTGTTGCTAGAAACCTCTTTCAATATTCCCTACTGTGATTCAACATGAAAGTCTAGATCTAAAAATGGATTTGTTTATCTACCGGTAAAATTTTCATAGTAAAGTTATTACGATTAGAAATTTCACGACATTTTACATTAGAAATTTCGACGACAAACGTCTCCCGAAAAAATCAAGCAAATTAGCTGGTCTGTAACATGTCGGCTTAAAGAAAAAATTTAAATATAATTCCAGCAGTCACGCCTCCATTAACTTGAACTTTCAACAGTAAGACTAGACTAGCGTCTACAGCTCGTGGATTGCGATTTATCAAAACCGCTGCAGCACTCAGTTTTGCTTTTTACGCATGTGCGTGAACTTCGCGATGATGTGGATTTCGCGAGACTCGATGTTTTTTCCTGCAGTTTCTCTTTCTACGCCGGTTTATAAAGTAAATTTCTCGATTTAAAGGAATAAATTACATGATCTACGATTTCATGTAGGAATGGGGGCTTGATTGACAAAGATAGTAGATAAACTTTTTTATCAGTTTGTAACGAAAGTAGCTTTAATTCATTTCTTGAAATTAAAATTAATTTAACCACGCGTTATAGAATTGACGATGAAATTTATTTTTAACATTGCAACATGTTTAAAAATCAAATATCTGTTATTTTCATTTTACTCATGAAAATTCTAATGTTAAATAACGTTTTTTAATATTTTTGTATCAGCACACATATTTTAATATACAAGCGAAGGCTCTCCCCACCTCAACACACACCACGAATCAAAATGGAAATGTGTATCTTTACTATTAATATGTGTACAGAGATCAGTTCGAATAAAAAATAACAGTTGTAGACGTAACTTAAATATAAAATAAATTTTAAATCATCAGTTCAGAAAAAATATATTGTTTCTCAACAAAGGGAAAGTGAAGATTTTATCTGAAAGCTGATGTAACACAATGCAGAATGAGATTTTTTAGAATTATTTTTTAAAATATAAAACATATTCATTTTAAGCTGGGGCACCTCTTCCTGAAAAATCATGGTTCAAACCAACAAGCTCTGTTTTTAACTGCATTAGTACACTATTCTCAGTCTGAACTCACTTATGATTAAACTATTAAAAGCAAAATATTTGCAAATTACTTAATAATTTTAACTGTACAATACTCCCAAGATAAGTATCTTTACCACATTTGTGACCATTCATACAAGTGATGTTATGGATCAATACTGGCCCTTTTTATATGGTTTGAATTCCTTTACTCTATAAAAATAACTCTTGGTGATATTTTTATACATATGTATATATATATATACACACACACACACAATGAAGGGGGCATATTTTAAACAGACGAGGGAAGAGTTTTGCGGGGGAAATTTATCTAAAATTAATTAAAATGCAGGTTTACAATATCATCATGGAGAGATTTGCCAAAAATGTTTCAGTGGTTGGTGTGAACCCCCCAATCCCTTATATATATATATATATATATATATGTATATTGATGAGATAATGTTAGTTTGACTGTGAAAAAAAATTTGGCTTTATAACAGCTAGATGTAACTTCGCAAGTGTTTCATATCCTTTAGAAGACGATGTTTAAAATTTAACCAGAATGTGAGAATAAATTCACGAAACATTGGTAACATTTTATTATACAAACTGATAAAACAAAATTTAAAGAAAATGATAAATATTACATATATCATTATATTAAATAATATTTTGTGTATTCTACACATGAATAGATTCAAAATCATGAAGGTGATAGAATATCTAAGAATTACCGAAGCGTTACTGAAATGTTTAGTTTCAAACCCTCAACATATACTTTTCAATATTTTTTCTTATTTTTAAATTATGGATCAAAGGTCAGCAATCTTTCCACATTATTAATTTATACTT
The DNA here is from genome assembly GCA_951213105.1 of Amaurobius ferox. Taxonomy (NCBI): domain Eukaryota; kingdom Metazoa; phylum Arthropoda; class Arachnida; order Araneae; family Amaurobiidae; genus Amaurobius; species Amaurobius ferox. The sequence continues at coordinate 41,500,423 of OX578155.1, forward strand.
CTAACATTTTATATTGACTTAAATTTAATTTCTCAGCAGGTATTTATGTTCAACAGTATCGGTACAATTAATTTTGAAAAACAAAAAACAAATTATAGAGTTACTGAAAAATATTTTTTTTATTTTTAGCGACCAATTAAACTTTTCAATTAAAAGGTTGTAAATTGCTAAATTCACCAATGGCTATTACTTTAATTGGATGATGCATTCACGATTTTCATTTATGAGCTTTTAAATTTTTATATACTATATATGTATCAATTAAATATGCTTGGTGTTCATAATTTGATATGCATTTACATTTTGAAGTGAAATTTGCAATTCAATCATTTTCTCTTTTAACATTGCAACAATATTCTAAATAACTTTCACTATCAATTATGCAATTTATAAGTGTAGTTTAAACTTAATACCACATATATAAGTGAAATTAGATTATGACTTGAATTATAATTTCATTGGATAGTTAGTCTGAAAGTGAAGACAAATCAAAAGAATTATAAACTGGATGCGAGGATAAATGTAATAGGACATGCGGACAAAAGTATCTATTTTTACTTTACTCTATAATAAAAGTTTAAGAGTTATGCAGCTGTATTTTTGCAACCAAAAGTGCTCTCTTAAAAAGCAAATTGCTTGTATAAGACACATTGCAAAATAAAGGGATTTTGAAGAAGAGCATGGCACTGAAAAGGGCTGTTTTTTTTCTATAATTTTTATTTAAATCAGTATCAGACATGTTAGAGAGAAGCAAACAGTCAAATATCAATTGAGATATGTGATCAAAACAAACAAGATGGCGTTCGCGCATGCGCAGGGATTCAGGAATCCGAAACTTGCTGCTGTAGCGTTTTTGATAAATCGAGAAAAACGCTGAAACCAAATTGGGTCTGTACTGCTCTTTCTTTACAACGAGCTCCCACTAACGCATCGGCAAAGAATATGCATATAAAGAAGGGAAGCTTCCATCTGGCATCGGTCCGTTGCGACGGCGCGGCGGTCTGTCAGATCCAACACATGAAGTTCTAAGCGCAAGGGATTCTCCTCTTTTTCCACGCTGTATGAGGCGATGGGGATGCAAATTAGGTAGGAAAGAAGAAATTTTTGTGCGTATCAACTTCATTGGTTAGGATTTGTTTACTCTTTTGCCAGCAGCTGTTCAATAGATTTTTCGACTTTTTCACTGATATGTTTCACTGATTCATATGGAGGTCCGCTGCGGTCTGACCCATTGGATTAGGTCTAACCTGTTTCATGGGCCGGGTTGGGCTCAGTATTTAAAAAGTCGGGCCAGAACGTATTTAAATTTTAAGAAAATTTAAGTGAATTTTTATGGTGTACATGTGATTATTGTGTTGAATTCATCTATATATAAATATACATATTTTATAAAAACTGTTATCTTAATTCTTAAATTAATTAATTACAAACAAATTTGAATAAAAATTATACCCTGGCTGACCTGGCCGAGACTCAGTGGTCTTCGGGTCGGTAATGTTTTCTAAATTTGTACATTTCATTGGACAAGGGCTGTAGGTCCCCCAAATTGTACCTCCTTACAAACGTTTTCACGGGCTTCCTCTATATTTGAGTTCCCCTTGTGTATACTTCATGTCTTCTCCAACTTTAAACATAATTATTGGAGGTCTGTGCCTCCCTCTCGAATTGTGCCCCCCCCCCCCCCTCCATGCGCTATCCAGCGTTTGGTGAATGAAACAATTTCATATTTACCGGGGAATGGCTATATCGCAGTATATATGTAAATCTGTTTTTCAAATTCTCTAAAGATTTTTCACATGAAATCCCACTTTAATAAATCCTTGATGTGAGCTAATGTGAGTGCGTGTACGTTTGTTTGTGCAATGTATGTATCCACTCTAGCTAAAAATCTAATTGGCTAAATGTCATACAACTTGGTAGATAAGTCACTCATGGGATACCCTGGTGCTGATTAAAGTTTGGATCTATTCAGAAAAGTAGAACCTGCCTTTTTTTACGAAATGGCACACAAAAAGCGCAAAACATAAAATAAAAGACTACGTGTGCTAAAATGCCTCAATTACATACATGTTCTATACGTAAATTTTAACACGAAAAGAATAAGGTCAATCCTATTACTCTAGAACTAGCCGTTTTCAAGATATTTCAGTGTTTTTGCTTTTTTCTTAAGCCGCCTTTCAAAAACTTTTATGACCAAATAAAAACAAGTATTGAATTAAATTAATTCAGTGATATTTTGTGCAGCTAAACTCAATTTAATGAATTATTAAAGAAATAAAGAGAAAATGAATTAGAGTCTGGAGGGAAAGTCATGCGCTGCTCACATCAGATTTTTTACTGTTTATGTAAAAAAATTTGCATAATTCATTGTTTGCATATTTTTAATAATCATACCTCAAAATCATGCTAAAGTTAGATATTCAAAACTATGAAAGTGTGAACTGATAAAATAAGTAATCCTATATCTTATAGTATTGTAAATGTTTATTATTACTTTCCTTATATACATAATGTATAAGGAAAGTATTGTGACGGGGTCGAAATTTCGAATTCGAGTTTTCGACGGGAGAGCACGTTTCAAGCATCCCTGATCACGAATCAAACATTTTTGAAGTGATGTCTGTCTGTGTGTGTGTGTGTGTGTCAGTGAGTCTGTGGAGACGACAACTGGCGAACGAATGGACCGATTCGAACGAAATTTGGTATAAAAATTACAATCCCTAAACACTGGAAGCCTGCTGTTTTTAAACGTAATCGAATGTTCAGAATCCCCCTAAATTTTCGAGTGAAATTTTGAAAAAATCGTCAAAAAATAGAACCCGCTAATAAAGTTACGCAAATAGACATTTCTTATGTAATTTTTCATTAGAAAACGATTAACATAAATTTTAGAACGTTAACATGAACCGTTCTCAAAAAATTGCACATTTTCAAAAAAATTATCAAAAAGTCATATAAAATAAGAAATATATATTTCCTATTGAGAAACATGTTCACTTTTCATAGGTAATACCATGCGATAAATTTGATGACATCAATCTCGTGGATCTAGCTCGTTCCATTCATGTGAAAAGATACTTCGAGGAATACTTTTGTATTTGAACGCCAATAGTCATTTATCTGCTATAAGAATAACTTATTTCTCCGTCAGTAAAGCTTGGCGAGATTTTGGCGACGAATTTGGCGGAATGTCACCAACTTGGCGACTTTTTGAAATGTTGTCAAATTAAAGAAAATCTCGCCAAATGGATTAAAATGACGCTAAATCAATGAATATGACGACTAATCGTCGAAAATTCAATATCTTAGAAAAAATATAGGTACCTACTATAAGATAAACTTTTTTTTTAGTGTAAAAATAGTAAATTCATTGCATAATATAAGGAAATTCATATGTTGCCTACATCAGATTCTTTACAATTAAAATACAACTAAATGCACTGAAAATAACTACATTTTAAAAAGTGTTTTCTGGACTTTCCGCTCATACACACTTATTTACACAACAATGTAATTTTCTCTTACTTTTTATAAAGCATAGTTATGCAAGTTTCATTTTGAAATTTCCTTGATTCCTGAGCAAATTATTGCCAATATAACTTAATTTTTCATTAAATATGATACAGTAAAAAGGTAAAGATACATATTTAAATTTTTAAAGTAAACATAATCTTAAAATCATCAATTACCATTTCAAATGCCACCATTATGATAGATCAAATTTATTTTCCAGTAGAGAATATTTTGTCTTTGTATTGATGCATCCATGGTATTGATGTGGCAGTGAATTGCTCTATTAAACTTTGTACAATGCTTTTTAAAAGTTATCTTTTGCATACGCCGACACTTTCAGACAATGGTTGTTGTTCTGAAATCTTGACAAAAAATGGCCGTTACAGACAGAATGCTGAAAAAAGTTACAGAAATTTTATATGTAAACAAGTCATAATCGAATTTTAAAAAAATCTGTTGTGGGCAGCACATGGCTTTCCTTATACAATGCAATGAATTTACTACTTTCACAGTAAAAAAATAGGTTATTGTTATAATAGATACTTATATTCTTTCCAAGATATTGAATTTTCGTCAATGAATCGTCATTTTCTTTGAATGAGCGTCATTTTTATCCATTTGACGAGATTTTTGTTAATTTGGCAACATTTAAAAAGGCTCCCAGTTGGCGACATTGCGCCAAACTCGTCGCCAAAATCTCGCCAGGCGTTATGGATGGAGAAATAAATTATTCTTATAGTAGATAAATTACTATTGGCTTTCAAATACAAAAGTAATACTCAAAGTATATTTTCTCATGAACGGAACGAGTTAGATCCACGAGACTGATTTCGCCAAATTTATCGCACGATATTACATATGAAAAGTGAACACGTTTCTCAATAGTTAATTTTTCTTTAATTTATGGGATTTTTTGATAAATTTATTTGAAAAATTTGCAATATCTCAAGAACGGTTCATGCTAGCGTTCTAAAGTTTATTTCAATTGTTTTCTAATGAAGAAGTACATAAGAAATGTCAATTTGCGTATCTTTATTAAAGGTTTTGATTTTTTGATGATTTTTTCAAAATTTCACTCGAAAATTTAGGGGTTTTTGGACATTCGATTGTGTTTAAAAACAATAGGTTCTCAGTATTCACGGATTGTAATTTTTGTACCAAATTTCATTTGAATCTCTCCATTCGTTCGTGAGATATCGTCTCCACAGACTCACTGACATACACACATATTTTCACACACACAGACATTACTTCAAAAATGTTCAATTCGTCATCAGGGATGCTTGAAACGTGCTCTCCCATCGAAAACTCGAATTCAAACTTTCGACCCCGTCACAATACTTTCCTTATACATTATACCATGTATATAAGGAAAGTAAAAAAATGCATCGAACATATCTATACTCCGTGGCCTACTATATGATATTCGGTTTGTATTTTTGCGTCGAATATTACACCAGATCTTAGATTCACGATAAAAAAGATTGCAGATATAATATATAGGTATACAGCTACATAATTAAGTAAAGCGTACAAAATACTTCCATGAAATATAATGTCTGAGAGTGACGATCAAGTTATTTCTCTATTTAACATATGCATAATAATTTAGAAACAGTTTCAAATGAAACACCTGTAGAAACTGAGATATAATATTGGGCGATGGAACAAAATAGAAAAGCAGATTATGTGATAAAGCAGGAAAGAATATTTTGTGCAGTGAACGAGGTGGACAGGAACATTGTAAGAGAGATAAATGTATTCGTTGGAGCAGAAAATGTTCATTGTGTTCGAATACCATCAGTTGAATAGCACCGTTGAAAGCTACGCCGATGGAGACAAGGCGTAGCTTTCAACGTAAATTTTAAGCATCGGGTTCCAGATCTGAGAAAACTCAGTATTCCTTCACAAAATTTGAAAGGACAGGAAGTATTGAAGCTGATTTGACTATATATGTCTATCAGCGCCATCTGTTGTAAAAATTGGAACTATTTTATTGAAAATTACAGTATATTTTACTGGCTGTCCAATAAACAGACATTTTAGTTCAGCCTTCTATCTGTAACCGTTTTCGAGAAATTCGTTTTTAAAGTTCGGAAGTCCTTTTTGGGACACTTCTTGGTGAAATATTGTAACACAGGCACTAGATATTTGGTTTTGTTTAATAAAAAATAAGTTAAATGAACGTGGGGATTTCAAATATATTGATGAGGTTTGAACAGAATAGATGGAAATATATATACTCAAGTACATATTCATGTGCCGTAGGCAAGTTTATAGATTAACTTGAATCTAAAATTTCGTCAGATATGTTGTATATGTTTAATATACAACAATATATACAATATATACAACAATATACAGCAATATACGATATACAACAACAATACCACCAAGCAAGTGTTGCGATGTGTTTAAAGAATTTAAACTCATCATAACACTTTATATTTTTAATACAGAAAACTATTCTTTGCATTGAGAACATGTTCTCAAATTCATGGTGGTCCGAGGTAATGAATATTTTCCCCACAGTGGCTTCGAAGTAGAAGGCACTAAAGCCATTAAAAAGCATTTAGCACGATCACTCAAAACCTTAAGTGACATTTTAAGGTGTTGTTGTTGAGACCCAGACCGTCCGACCTACCAGAAAGGTGTAAGGTAACTGTATGGACGGCCGGGAAGTGCCACCCAATTTAGACCGGAACCCAGTGGGGGAGGCATCCACAGGGACCGTACCCTCCTTCCCCTACCACCAACCTCTCGGAAGGACTTACGGACCCACATGTTTAACGTGATCGTACTCCGCATGAACACGGCGGCATTTTGTGGTAGCGTGCAAATCTAGCGCGCAAACCACGGGGATACCGCACCCGAGATGGCCAACAGCACGCGGTGTTCCGAGGTGGTCACCCACCAAGTACTAACCGCGCCCGATGCTGCTTGACTTCGGTGATCTAACGAGAACCGGTGTTTTCAGCACGGTACGGCCGTTGGCCTCACATTTTAAGGTGTGGAAAAACACAATTTCGAAAGGTAAACGAGACCTCTTATATTTTCTACAATCTGGCATTCATTTATGCAACCATTTAGCATCCATTATCAAGCATCAGAAGTGATTACAAACACATTCAAATTGACAGTTCCACCAGACGGCATGGATCATCAATTGAGTCTCAACAGTCTTCGCAAAAATCACTTACGAGGGGGGAAGATTCATCCCTGTTTTTACCCTTTCTACAATTCGTTGATAAAAGTGACATCACTGGTCAGTAACCAATGGCTGATTGGTACGTCTCTTTCTTAGCCAGAAGCATTTTTTTTAATGATTTGGTTTTTCTGTTACTGCCACCACAGATTAATATATACAGATATTTCACTCGACCTCAGCGCCCTCAACCGCCAACCAAAATATCAAGGTTGGCAGGCTTGGCGATGGTCTGTGACGGTTTTCGCCAAGACGTTCTGCTAATATAACCCTATTTGGCACTGAACGAAACACTTGGAACTTGGAAGAACTTTGTTGCTTTTTTCTATCATCGCATGCACATCGCATGTTGTTTACACGTGGTAAACATACTTTCGCTGCTATTTTATGGATTACTAAAAGAAAAGGAATTACGTTTAAAAGGTATGCAATTTATTTTTATTTAAATAAAAAAATTATTTGTTATCTATCCCATATTTCATCCTATGCACGTGTTCATCATAAGAAATTGGTGCAGTATTATCAATTCACTGCCGCCTAGATTAAATTTTAAGAAGCAGTGGCATTATTAGTTAAAAAACCTTTTCTGCCTTTATATAAAATGTATAAAAATTGATATTTGAGTAGCTTTTTCTAGAGAAAGTTGAATATACTATTGGATGTGTATATATTTTATGCTTTTTATTAGTGTATTTAAATATATATATATATATATATATATATAATAACAGCAGAATAAATTAAGAACTAAGCAATTTAACTATCAACACGCTAGTATACTTTTTAGGCTGAAAATATTATATAATATATTAGTCTTTTGGGTATGTTAGCTTGTAATTTTTGGTGTATAATGATTTACAGGGATGCAATGCGTCAATTTTTTTTATTTAGTTTATGATTGCATGAATTAAATATATGTATATATATATATATATATATATATATCTGTGTTTATTTATTTAAAATTAAACATATTACAGATAAAAGTATTTTTAAATGCTGATCATGTTTATAGTTTAAAAAATTATAAAAGTACAGTTCCGTAATTTTTTTTGGTCGCATGAACATAAAATCGCCAATTGAGCGATAATCGCCAAATCTAGCAGTCGAGCTTTTTATACGTCATGGTTGGCTCCTCGAACGCTAGTGTCTATGCGAAATCCTATGTTAACGATGTTGCCATAGGTTCCTATGGGAGTGAACCTTCTGAATATAGTATTCTGTGGTCTCAACAATCTTCGCAAAAATCACTTACGAGGGTGTAAGATTCATCCCTGTTTTTACCCTTTCTACAATTCGTTGATAAAAGTGCGTCACTGGTCAGTAACCAATGGCTGATTGGTACGTCTCTTTCTTACCCAGAAGCATTTTTTTTTATGATTTGGTTTTTCTGTTACTGCCACCTAGCAACATAGAATGTGAACGAGAAAGAAGATTGCTGTCTCTCCCCCTTCCCTGGAAGGTGTAATTATATTTTCTTCTAATATGTATATCACAGGCTAATTCTGTGATGTATATAATGAATAGACTTTTTTGTCGAAGCAAAATATAGATATTTCGTTGAGAATGTAGCTCATCCTTCTGTTTTGTTCAACTTGTTTTTTTTTTACAAAAATGTGTTGATCAGCAGTCGAGTGTTATAAAATAGAGATTCGTTGTGCTGCGAACAAGAGATGTCGTTATCTATTCTCTTTGAATGCATAGTGTGAAAATGCCACTATAATGAAAAGAAAAATATGCATAGCTGATGAAGGCCTTGGTATTGTGCGTGTATGAGTGCAAATTTATATATATATATAAAGTGAGAATGTAAAGATGTGTTTGATTCAGTGAAAGTATATAATTAGTGCAGTGTAGTATTTCTAAAAATGAGTGCTATATGCAAGGTCTGTTCTATCAAGTTTTAATTATGGTAATTCTACACTATGATCATTTTATAACATAATATCTACAATTATAACATTTTATTCAACAACACAATCTTAATGCAATATGTGAGTAGGAAGAATCTTTTCATGATCTTATATTAATTTAATTATTTCAAAATATTATGTTTTATAAGAATGTTCTATTATTAATATTGTATAGTTTGTTTTTACCTATTCAATCTTAATTTCTCTGGATTAAATAATAATTTATCTGAAAATATATTCAGAAATTCTAATGAATATTTCGCAATTAATAAATAATTTTTATATTTAAAATAATCATTGTATTTATTGTGCATGATTATAATTCATTTTAACATTATTTATTTCATTTAAGGTTCTCATGTCAATACCTGAATAATACCACAATACGAAATTTATAATTTTAATTTATTTAGTTTATTTGGCCATTTAAAATTGAAATTGATTTGACATGAGAATCCGACTTGTGAAAATTTGTTGCAGGGATCTTGATTTGAATGGAGTAATTGATTTATAATATTTTCATTAAGCTCTTAAAGCAATTACTATTAATTTTCTAATTACTCTATTCAAATTGGTCCATGCAGCATGTTTATCACAACACGCCAAGCAAGTTACTAAAATAATAAGAAATTTTGACTTGAAGCGTATGGTCGGAGTATACAGATGAAGTCGGGGCGAAAACTGAAAGTGCTAGCTAGCTATCAACAGTTAGCAAGCAATTTGTCGCGCTTTATAAGTCTGTAAACGAAAGAAACGAATCCAGTAAGCATACTGAACTTTACTGGAGTTTTATTTTACAAATTTTAATCATGCAAAACCTTTTCAGCTACATCGGACTTTAGCTGCCGCCGATATTTATAATGATTTTTCTAAACATCATTCGAAAATCGTACAATATGTCGAGAACGGCGGAGCATTTATTAAAAGTTTCTAAATTTTTCATCATTCGCCTATTAATTAAAAATTAATTATAAAATGTTTATTTATTTATCATTATTAAAGTTTCTGATTTTTAATGATATTTTTTCTTTTATTCCCTCGAAACTTGTGGGTCTTACGAGCATTCTCAAGTGCATTCAAAGTTTATCATGTTCCGGTATTCGCTGATTGTAATAATCGTATCAAATTAAATTTTAAACGTTTCATTCGTTCGCGAGATATATTGTTCATAGACTGACGGGAACACATACACACACTAACATACATCACTCCGAAAACGTTTGTCCCAGGCTCGCTCAAGGATGCTCAAAACGTGCATTTCCGTCGAAAATCCGAATTCTAATTTTCGACCCCGTGATAATCCTTTCCTCATACTTACGTATGTATGCAGGACAAGTAAAAAGAAAGATTTTCTCTATATGTTTTCAATTTTTACCAAAATCGTATCAACACTTGGTTAGAACAATAACCATAATCAGGGCCGTAGTCAAATAGGGGTCAGTGGGAGCTAAGCCCTCCCAAGTGGAAAACTCACCCCCCCCCCCCCCCTGATAATAATATTAAATTTTTTGTAGTAATATGAAATTTCATATAAAATGTCTTTCAAATTTTGCATAAAATTTTGAGATTTTTTTTATAACTTACTTCGTTCAAAGATTTTTTAATTTAATTGAATTTATACGAATGATCAATTTATTTACATATTTAATTTAAAAATATTTAAAAATTATGACAATAGTATTTAAGATACATTTGTATTATTGCAGGTTGACTGTTATACATTGTGGAGTCAAAATCAACTGATAAGTAGGTAAGAGTTAATATTAAGCATTAACTTGTATTAACTTTTAGAATGTTTCTAAAAATTATTAACATTTCTGTTACTAGTTAAAGCTTACATTAAAATCAGTTGTTGCTTTCATACATTAATATTGATGTATAATAGCTATATGGATATCAATAATCAGCTCTTAGCTTACAAATATAAATATGCAATTATTTGTTGTTTACTTAATAAAAATTTTATTAAGTAAACAACTTTTTAATGTTACTTAATAAAAATTTTATTTGAATTCTTTGTGGCTACGATCATGGTACAATTATCCAAATGGCACGAAATGTTATGTAGGGAATATTCTTATTTAAAATGTGTTATTTATTATCTGAGTTTTTTTTATGCATTCTTGATCATTATTCAGGTGCTTAGTTTAACAAAGTTCCTTAGGAACTATTCAAGTAGTTTTTTCCTCTTAATAAAGATGTCTTTTCCATTACTGCATAGCCGTAAAATTAAATTGGCTTACCTTACGGTATTGGTTTATCGTTCTGAGGACTCAAAATTTAAATACTTCACCTGCAGTCGCGCTTCACATTCATTTTCATTTTCATTTCACATCACATTCATTTTCATTTTCATTTCACATCACATTCATTTTCGCCTCATATTCAGTTTACACGTTCGAAAGTTTATTGAGGGATGGAGATGGTAATAATAATAATACGTGAATATGACAATATAAGCGCAAGTATTTACAGAAACTTGCACCTCATAAAACTAGTATAATGTTTGGTATCTTAAAGTTTGTAACTCATCATATTGAGGACAGTGGCCAGGAACTATATTTAAGAAGTGTTGCCAGAATCCTCTTCAAATATTCGCTACTGTGATTCAACATGAAGATGTAGTTCTAAAAATGGATTTGTTTATCTACCGGTAAGAATTTCATAATAAAGTTATTATAAATAGGAATTTCGGTTAATTATCGCGATACCACGTGAAAAAAGTCAAGTAAGTGAGTTGAGCTGTAAAAGGCCGCCTTACGAAAAAAATTGAAATACTACACCTGCAGTCACACCTCATTTAATTCGAACTTCCGAGGTATTTAGTTTAACAAACTTCCTTAGGAACTATTCAAGAAGTTTTTTTCCCCTCCCTTAATAATGATGTCTTGCTTATTTAACGGTATTGGTTTATCGTTTTGAGGACTCAAAATTTAAATACTGCATATGCAGTCACGCCTCACATTCATTTTCATCATATTCATTTTCGCCTCATATTCATTTCACACGTTCGAAATTTTATTGAGAGATTGGAGAGGGTAATAATAATAATACGTGAATATGGCACCATAAGCGCAAGTATTTACAGAAACTTGCACCTCATAAAACTAATATATGTTTGGTATCTAAAATTTAGTAACTCATCATTTTGAGGACAGTGGCCAGGAACTATATTTAAGAGGTGTTGCCTAATATTCGCTATTGTGATTGAACAGGTAGGTGTTGATCTGAAAATGGATTTGTTTGTCTACCGTTAAGAATTTCATAATAAAGTTATTACAATTAGAAATTTCTGGCTTACATAATCTATTTGCTTACATATTTCAGATGCCTCCCTATAGCCAAATTAAAAATCATTCAATTCAATAATTATTAATCAACTATGAAGTTATTAATAGTATATAAACTTTATGCAAACATTTTGCACTCATGTGGCCGTTCTGGCATCCCTTCACTCTACCAATCCAAAATCAGATCTCTCTTGACAAATCAGAACATCCCGGCCTCTTGGCCAGTACTTGATCCCGCCCCTTTTGGAGAAATGTTTCTGTGACATTATCATCACTTCACCTCGGAGATACAGCACTCAGTGCTAGGCGCTCCATACACAAGAGAGGGGTTACATAATTTATTTTGCTCAAATAATGTCAAGTAAGCATACCTTGCTATCATATCGGAGGTTAGGAACTTCTACCATTCAGATAGGAATTCCTTCTCATCAGGAGGTTCCTTCTCAGGTTCCATTCCTGCCACTTGCGCCAACTACGGAGGCCCCCACCCAGCTAACTACAGGTCAAAATCCTGAAAATAGAAGACCCCCCCCCCCTCTTGGTTTAACAATGATAACACACCCTTAAACTCCATCCCTAACTCCAGAAACCAATCGCCAGCCCGAAACCCGCAATATATTCAAAAGAAAAGTCAACCCGTCCCACTAAATGATAAATAAAATAGAAACCCACCCAACACCTCTGCCCACCACCCCACCCCACCATCCCTCGCAGAGACAAACGAGGGCCAAACTAGAAAAATCCTCCCACCTTTAAGCAAACCACCAAAAACAAACGAACTCAGAACAAATGTCGAAGAAAAAACCCAAAATCCTTCAAAAAGCTCAACTCAAACCCCTCTACAACAGGAAAGAAACTACCCCCCCCCCCCACACACACACACACACATCCAGAGACAAACCCCCGTTCAGTAAAAATTACAGCAAACGATAAAGTCGAATGCAATCAAACGACTTTCAATCATCAAAATTCCCAGGATAAACCCTCTCCAATAAACGACTTACTAAAAATATACACGAAAGCCAAAATGATGTTTCAAAATCTAAATATAGCTAAAATCCTTAATTTCATAAAAGAACTCTGAGTAATATTTCAAGCTAATATCCCAACAGTAGACAAAGGTCTGCAAATTTTAATGTTACTAGATCACCATTTTAATAAAAACTCTAACAGCCGAGCATGATTCCCCCCCCCCCCCCCCAAATGCATTCACCATCATATCGTGGAACACCAACAGACTCACAAACAAGATACAGGAGCTCAAGGACTTTGCCGAAGAACATAACCCGCACACAATCTTAATACAAGAAACCAAAATAAAAGACCCTCCTAACAAAATCCGCATACCAAATTACACATTATATCATACACCGCGCCCCAACAACACAAACACTCAATACGGAGGTATAGCCATCTACATAAAAGTAATCTAGAACACACGAGCAGAATCCCTATCAACACAAACATTATCGAACACACACTTATAAAATTTAAAATACCAAACTCACACTACATTCTAATTGGCTCAAATTATGCTACTCACAACTCAAGACACAACAAAGCAGACGATCTCTTTGGCCTTCACGACACATCAATTATGATGGGGGATTTTAATGCCCACCACATAAATTGGGGCTGCAGCCGAAGGACCAAATACGGCAGAGACATCAACACATACATTAACAACAACAATATCAGACATCTGTACACAAACACCTCCACCAAACATAATGTTAAAACCAAATCCATAATCGACTTTGCCCTCCTTATCAATATTCCAGCCCCCCACGAAATCCACACCATAAATGACCTTAGCTCAGATCACCTGCCAATTAAACTCACTCTCTACCTCAACTCTAACCTCCCTATCACACCCTCTATAAAATCAACAAACTGGAAAAACTTCAACAAAATCCTCACAGAATCCCCCCTGTTATTCGCTAACATCAAAAACACCAAAGATATCGATGACTGTACCAATAAGCTTACCAATCCCCCCCCCCGCACTCACCACAAACTCCCCTTTCACATAAAAAAACCTCATCAAAAAACGAAATGACACCAGGCAAAGATGGCAAAACATCCGTCCCCCCCCCCGCCCATAAAAACATAATTAAACAATCTCAACAAACTAGTAAAAATTTACATCCGCATGCATAAACAACACCAATGAAAACGCTTTATCAACTCGCTTGCTCCCACATACAACTCTCTGTGGGAGTTCGTCAAAAAAATCAAAAACCCCAGAACACCTATCACTCACCTTACAACCAGTCATGGCATTGTTCACACTAATTCCGATATTGCTAATGCTCTTGTCACTAATTACGAAGAGCAATTCTCTGAAAATCAAAATCTCAATTGCCTGGAAATCGAAAACGAAGTAACTTCTAAAATAAATTCCTTCTTCAACAGTCGCCCCCCCCCCCCCCCAGCCATACTATCAAATCTGCCCCCCCCCCTCGAAAATTATAAAAGAAATCAAAAACCTAAAAAACAGGAAAGCTCCCGGTAAAGACAACATCACCAATAAAGCAATAAAATCCCTTCCACTCAACATTATATATTACATTACCATCATCATTACTCCATCCTTAAATATAAATACTTCCCAAAAGAATGGAAGACAGCAGTAGTCATAGGTATCCCGAAACCAGACGAAGACCACACCTTAGCGCAAAATTATAGACCTATCAGCCTTTTAAACTCTCGAAGCAAACTTACGGAGCGAATTATCCACACTCGGATTAAACAACACATCGAACAAAACAACATTATTAAACCAGAACAATTCGGCTTTCGCCCCCTACACTCAACAACACACCAGCTGGTCCGAGTCACTGAGTTCATTTCCGAAGGACTTGAAATCGGCATCTCCACTGGATTTCTCCTTATTGACGTCTCGAAGGCCTTTGATAAGCTGTGGCATAACGCCTTAATCTACAAATTATTTCAGCTCAACATGCCAGACTCCCTCATCCACCTAATAAATTCCTACCTTGGAGACAGATCATTTACCGTCCGCTACAAAAACACTCAGAACACAAACCTCTCAGGGCCGGAGTCCCGCAAGGCTCACAACTGGCTCCGACCCTTTTCAATCTCTACATTAATGATATACCCAGAGCAACCAACACACACCTCGCCATGTATGCGGATGACACAGCCATTTACACCAGAAGCTCTAAAAGATACGTAATTCGCTCCAGATTTCAAAAGCACATCAACACAATTTCCGCCTAGTTTCGAGATTGGAAAATCAAAATAAATGAAAACAAAACAAAATGCATCCTTTTTTCAAAAAAGCACAAAAAGCCCAGTGAAATCAAAATTAACGAAAATCCTATACCTTATGTAAATACCGCCAAATATCTCGGGCTAACCTTTGATTCTAAAATGACCTGGAAACCACACATTAACAATGCAATTAAAAAATTCCATGCTGCCAGGAACATGCTGTCATCCATTCTTCACTCCCCCCATGCCAGCTACCACAACAAAACCCTCCTCTACAAAACTGTTCTTCGGCCAATCCTGCTCTACAGTGCCACGATATGGGGATTCACAGACGAAAGTAACTTAAAAAGAATACAAAGAACCCAAAACAAAACTCTAAGATTTATCAGGAAAGCCCCCAGATTCCTTAGAAATGACATTATCCATCTAGACTTCGGGATAACCAAAATCAACAAACAAATAGCAAAAAACGCTAATAATTTTTTTCAAAATTTAAACAAAATCCCAAACGAAGAGATTTGCAATCTTCCTGAATATGATCCCCACCAATGGAAGTTAAGGAAAAGGCCCAGAGCCTCTACTATATTAACGTAACCTATCCAATCTAAGCATATCTGTCACTCTTCAAAGATATGAAACTTATAAAATTAAATAATTAACAATCTACCTAACTAATTCTAATTTGCAGCATTCACTAATAAGTGATACATCTTAGTGAAGTCTGAGAGATACAACTCTAGAAAAAAAAAAAAGATAGTGGCCCTCCTTTTTACTTTCCTTATATACATAATGTATAAGGAAAGTATTGTGACGGGGTCGAAAATTCGAATTCGAGTTTTCGACGGGAGAGCACGTTTCAAGCATCCCTGATCACGAATCAAACATTTTTGAAGTGATGTCTGTGTGTGTGTGTGTCAGTGAGTCTGTGGAGACGATAACTGACGAACGAATGAACCGATTAGAACCAAATTTGGTACAAAAATCACAATCCGTAAACACTGGAAGCCTATTGTTTTTATACGCAATCGAATGGTCAGAACCCATCTAAATTTTCGAATGAAATTTTGAAAAAATCGTCAAGAAATCAAAACCACTAATAAAGTTACGCAAATAGACATTCCTTACGTAATTTTTCATTAGAAAACGATTGGCATAAATTTTAGAACGCTAGCATGAACCGTTCTCGAGATGTTGCACATTTTTCAAAAAAATTATCAATAAGTCATATAAAATAAAAAAAAAAATATTTCCTGTTGAGAGACATGTTCACTTTTCATATGTAATACCATACGATAAATTGGGTGACATCATTCTCGCGGATCTAACTCGTTCCATTCATGAAAAAAGGTACTTTGTATACGTTTGTATTTGAATGCCAATATTCATTTGTCTGCTGTAAGAATAACTTATTTCTTCGTCCATAACGCTTGACGAGATTTTGGCGACGAATTTGGCGGAATGTCGCCATCTTGGCGACTTTTTGAAATGTTGCCAAATGAACGAAAATCTCTCCAAATCGATGAAAATGGCGCTAAATCAATGAAAATGACGACTAATTGTCGAAAATTCAATATCTTGGAAAAAAATATAAGTATCTACTATAAGAAAAACCTATTTTTTTTACTGTAAAAGTAGTAAATTCATTACATTATATAACGAAAGTTATGTGTTGCCCACATCAGATTTTTTTTTCTGGTGAATTACATCCCACTTTCTGCCTTTTCCACTTTTTATCATTTTCACCCCCTTTATAGGAGCATTTTAGTAATTTCATAGCACATGATCCCAATTACATCCTGGAGATGCGGCCAAGTTAGGCCAGGCGCTCCTGAAAGTCAACCCAAAGGATGAGGTCGGCTTACAGAAAAAATGTAAATATTTCTTCTGCAGTCACGCCTCAATTAATTCGAACTTTCTATAGTAAGGCATACGGAGGACGCACGTCACGACCAACTAGCGGAGAAAAACAGTTCTTTGTGTCCGTTCCACTGTAATCGAGTGGGACTGTGTTGTACAAACAAACGCTGAAACCAAATTGGGTCTCTACTGCTCTTTCTTTACAGCGAGCTCCCACTAACGCATCGGCAAAGAATATGCATATAAAGAAGGGAGCTTCCATCTGGCATCGGTCCGTTGCGACGGCGCGGCGGTCTGTCAGATCCAACGCATGAAATTCTAAGCGCAAGGGATTCTCCTCTTTTTCCACGCTGTATGAGGCGATGGGGATGCAAATTAGGTAAGAAAGAAGAAATCTTTGTGCGTATCAACTTGATTGGTTAGAATTTGTTTACTATTTTGACAGCAGCTGTTCAATATATTTTTGAACTTTTTCACTGATATATTTCACTGATTCATATGCTAATGGGTCTGCTGCGGTCTGACCCAGTAGCTTAGGTCTACCCTGTCTCGTGCGCCGGGTCGGGCTCAGTATTTAAAAAGTCGGGCCGGAACGTCTTTAAATTTAAAGAAAATTTAAGTGAATTTTAATGGTGTACATGTGATTATTGCGTTGAATTCATCTATATGTAAATATACATATTTAAAAAAAAAACTTGTATCTTAATTCCTTGTATAAACACATTTGAATAAAAATTATATCGTGGCTGACCTAGCCGGGACTCAGTGGTCTTCGGGCCGGACGCGTGTGTTCTAAATTTATACATTTCTTTGGGCAAGGCCTGCAGGTCCCCCAAATTGTGCCCCCCACAAACTTTATCACAGGCTTCCTCTATATTTGAGTTCCCCTTGTGAATACTTCATGTCTTCTCCAACTTTAAACATAATTATTGGCGGTCTGTGCCTCCCTCTCGAATTGTGGACCCCCCCCCCCCTCCATGCGCTATCCAGCGTTTGGTGAATAATGCAATTTCATATTTATCGGGATATGGCTATATCCCAGTATATATGTAAATCTGCTTTTCAAATTCTCTAAAGAATTTTCAAATGAAATCCCACTTTAATAAATTCTTGATGTGAGCTAATGTGAGTGCGTGTATGTTTGTATGTGCAATGTATGTATCCACTCTAGCTAAAAATCTAATTGGCGAAATTTCATACAACTTGGTAGAAAAGTCACTCATGGGATACCCTGGTGCTGATTACAGTTTGGTACTATTCGGAAAAGTAGAACCTGCCTTTTTTAACGAAATGGCCCACAAAAATCGCAAAATATAAAATAAAAGACTACGTGTGCTAAAATGCGTCAATTAAATACATGTTCTATATGTAAATTTTAACAATCCTATTACTCTGATCAATCCTATTACTGTAGAACTAGCCGTTTTCAAGATATTTCAGTTTTTTTACTTTTTTGTAAAGCGGCCTTCAAAAAATTTCATGACCAAATGAAAACAAGTATTCAATTAAATTAATTCAGTGTTATTTTGTGCAATTAAACTCAATTTACTGAATTGTTAAAGAAATAAAAAGAAAAGGAATTTAAATCATTTAATTTTAAGTAAAATAAAATAAATTAATGAATTTTAGTTAATTTTAAATAAAATAAGTTAAAATACACTTACTCTTTTGAAGCTACTACTTCCCTGCGAGGATAAAGAAATACCTTGGAAGACACAAACACTATGAGTCGAACGTAACGAAAATACATCGATACAAAGAATTAAGCCTTGCTTCCTATTAATATTAGATTATCGATAGATCAATAATGATTAAACTCACTTTTTAAATAGTCTTTTTGCATGAGTGCTGTTATTTTTAAAAGCATTAAGAGCATTTTTAAAGCATTTTATGGTTGAAATCATGGATATTTAAATTATAAAAGTGCAAATTACCTGATACACATTTGATCTCGAGCCGCCATATTGATTAATGTTAGCAGTTCATACCGATTGAATTTTTCACGAAATTTTAGTGTCTGAATTTCAGTGAAATTCCGTGTGTGAAACATTTGTTTTATTTGTCTACACACATATGAACCATTTTTACTCGTGACAGAGCATATGATGAACATATTTCACTAAACATTTGTGTTTGAAAGGATGTTCTATTTACTACTTTAAATGTTAAATTTCAGTTATTTGTATTTACTGTGTAGTAATGTAAATGTTTATTATTTACAATTAAAATACAACTAAATCCTCTGAAAATAACTACTAAAAAGTGTCTTCTGGACTTTCCGCTCATGCACACTTATTTACACAACAATGTAATTTTCTCTTACTTTTTATAAAGCATAGTTATGCATGTTTCATTTTGAAATTTCCTTGATTCCCGGTTGTCAATATAACTTAGTTTTTTATTAAATATGATACAGTAAAAAAGTAAAGAGACATACTTAAATTTTTAAAGTAAACACACTCTTAAATTGTCAATTGTCATTTCAAATGCCAACATTATGATAGATCAATTTTATTTTCCGGTAGAGATCAATACAAAGTGTTTTCACACTTTAAATATTTTGCCTTTGTATTGATGCATCCATGGTATTAATGTGGCAGCGAATTGCTCTATTAAACTTTGTACAATGCTTTTTAAAAGTTATCTTTTGCATACGCCGACACTTTCAGAAGTGGTTGTTTTTTGAAATCTTGACAAAAAGTGTCCGTTTCAGACAGAATGCAGAAAAAGTTACAGAAACTTCATATGTAAACAAGTCATAATCGAATTTAAAAAAAAATCTGATGTGGGCAGCACATGACTTTCCTTATATAATGCAATCAATTTACTACTTTTACAGTAAAAAAGTAGGTTGTTCTTTTAGTAATTACTTGTATTCTTATATTCTTTCCAAGATATTGAATTTTCGTCAATTAGTCGTCATTTTCATTGATTGAGCGTCACTTCTATCCTCTTGGAGAGATTTTTGTTAATTTGGCAACATTAAAGAAAGTCGCCAAGTCGGCGCCAAAATCTCGCCAGGCGTTACGGACGGAGAAAAGAATTATTCTTATAGTAGATAAATGATTATTGGCTTTCAAATACAAAAGTATTACTCAAAGCATATTTTCTCATGAACGGAACGAGCTAACCACCAGAATGATTTCACCAAATTTATCGCATAATATTACATATGAAAAGTGAACATGTTTCTCAACAGTTAATTTTTTTTTTAATTTATCGGATTTTTTGATAAATTTATTTGAAAAATATGCAATATCTCAAGAACGGTTCATGCTAGCGTTCTAAAGTTTATGTCAATCGTTTTCTAATGAAAAATTACATAAGAAATGTCTATTTGCGTAACTTTATTAAAGGTTTTGATTTTTTGATGATTTTTTCAAAATTTCACTCGAAAATTTAAGTGGGTTCTGAACATTCGATTGTGTTTAAAACCAATCGAACCTTCACGTATTCACGGATTGTAATTTTTGGTACCAAATTTCTTCGGATCTCTCCTTTCGTTTGTGAGATATCGTCTCCACTGACTCACTGACATACACACATAATTTCACACACACAGACATCACCTCAAAAATGTTCGATTCGTGATAAGGGATATTTGAAACGCGCTCTCCCATCGAAAACTCGAATTCGAATTTTCGACCCCGTCACAATACTTTCCTTATACATTAAACTATGTATATAAGGAAAGTAAAAAAATGCGTCGAACATATCTATACTTCGTGGCCTGCTATGTGATATTTGGTTTGTATTTTTGCGTCGAATATTACACCAGATCTTAGATTCACGATAAAAAAGATTGCAGATATAATATATAGGTATGCAGCTACATAATTGAGTAAAGCGTGCAAAATACTTACATGAAATATAATGCCTAAGAATGGCGATCAAGTTATTTCTCTATTTAACATATGCATAATAATTTAACAACAGTTTCAAATGAAACAGCTGTAGAAACTGAGATAAAATGTTGATAGAACAAAATAGAAAAGCAGATTATGTGATACAGTAGGAAAGAATATTTTTTGCAGTGAACGAGGTGGACAGAAGCATTGTAAGAGAGATAAATGTATTCGTTGGAGCCAAAAATATTTATTGTGTTCTAATACCATCAGATGAATTACAGCCGGATGGAGACAAGGCGTAGCTTTCAACGTAGATTTTAAGCATCAGGGTCCAGATCTGAAATAACTCAGTATTTGTTCACAAA
Organism: Amaurobius ferox; assembly: GCA_951213105.1. Lineage (NCBI taxonomy): Eukaryota > Metazoa > Arthropoda > Arachnida > Araneae > Amaurobiidae > Amaurobius > Amaurobius ferox. Next base: position 41,521,651 of record OX578155.1, read on the forward strand.
ATTTGAAAGGACAGGAAGTGTTGAATTTGATTTGACTATATATACCTATCAGTGCCATCTGTTTCAAAAATTGGAACTATTTTATTGAAAATCACAGTATATTTTACTGGCTGTCCAATAAACAGACATTTAAGTTCACCCTTTTATCTGTAACCGTTTTAGAGATATTCGTATTTAAAGTTCGGGAGTCCTTTTTGGGACACTTCTTGAGGAAATATTGTAATACAGGGACTAGATGTTTGGTTTTGTTTAAGAAAAAATAAGTTAAATGAACGTGGGGATTTCAAAGATGTTGGTGAGGTTTGAACGGAGTAGATGGAAACATATATGCTCAAGTACGTATTCATGTGCCACCAGGCAAGTTTATAAATTAACTTGAATCTAAAATTTTGTCAGATATGTTATATATGTTTAATATATAACAATATACAACAATATATACAGCAGTATACAATATACAAATATAATTCCGCCAAGCAAATTACTATACAGTAATACGATATTTTGACGTATGGTCTGAGTATCCAGATGAAATCGGGGCGAAAACTAAAAGTGCTTGCTAGCTAGCTAACAACAGTTAACAAGCCATTTGTCGCGCTTTAGAAGCCTGTTAACGAAAGAAATGAGTCTGAAAAAATCTAGTAAACATACTGAACTTTACTGGAGTTTTATTTTACAAAATTTTAATCATGCAAAACCATTTAGAAAACATGGGACTTTAGTCGACGCCGATATAATGATGATAATGATTATAATGATTTATAATGATTTTCCTAAACGTCATTCTAAAATTGTACAATATATCATGAGCGGTACATTTGTTACAAAGTTTATAATATTTTCACCATTCGCTTATTAGTTAAAAATTAATTATAAAATGTTTATTTATTTATCATTATTAAAGTTTCTGATTTTTAATGATATTTTTTCTTTAATTCACTGGAAACTTTTGGGTCTTATGAATATTGAAGTGCATTCAGAGTATATCATGTTCCGGTATTTGCTGATTATAATAATCATATCAAATTATTTTTTAAACGTTTCATTCGTTCGCGATATATATAGTTCGTAGACTGACGGACACACATACACACACTAATACATCACTCCGAAAACGTTTGTCTCAGGATCAAGGATGCTCAAAACGCGAATTTCCGTCGAAAATCCGAATTCCAATTTTCGACCCCGTCATAATAATTTTCCCATACTTACGTATGTATGCAGGACAAGTAAAAAGAAAAGTTTTTCTCTATATGATGTCAATTTTTACCAAAATCGTATCAACACCTGGTTAGAACAATAACCATAATCAGGGCCGTAGTCTAATCGGGGTCAATGGGAGCTACGCCCTCCCAAGTGGTATAATCAGCCCCCCTCCCCCGATAAAAATATTAAATTTTGTAATGATATGAAATTTCATGTAAAATGTCATTCAAATTTTGCATAAAAATTTCTTTGAGATTTTTTTATAAATTACTTCGTTTTAAAGATTTTTTAATTTAACTGAATTTGTGATTATACAAATGATCAATTTATTTATATATTTAATTTAAAAATATTTAAAAATTATGACAATAGTATTTAGAATACTTTTGTACTATTGTGGGTTGGTTCACTGTTATACATTGTGGAGTCAAAATCAACTGATAAGTAGGTAAGAGTTAATATTAAGCATTAACTTGTATTAACTTTCAGAATGTTTCTACAAATTATTAACATCTTTGTTACTAGTGAATGCTTACATTAAAATCAATTGTAGTTCTTATACATTAATATTGATGTATAGTAGCTATATGGATATCAATAATCAGCTCTTAGCTTACAAATATCAATATGCAATTATTTGTTAATAATTTATCTGAATTGAAATATACAGGGTGTCCCAAAAAGATTGAAACGCGTTTTAATTCTTTACCTGTTGGAGATAAGTGGGGAATGTAAATTGCAAAAGTGTTGAAAGTAAGATAGGAAATAAGACTGCGTTAATGAAATAGTCCTCCCATTCATTTTCAAAAAGTTACACTTTTTAAATTTTTATACGACCCACTTAGACAAATTTTGTCAATCAGAAAATTTTTATTTTTAATGCGACAAGGGTCATTAAAGGAACTGCATATCTGTATCTTTAAAATCAACTGAATTATGATAAAGGAAAAAAAATTGACTTATGCCATTTTCCTTACCATGTGAAAGGCTGTTTCATCAGTGAAAATGGGGATCATAAACAAAATGAGGATGGAAATTGTTTAGATCAAAAATACGTTAATATGTGTCAAATTTTTTTTATCACAAATGCATCTAAATAAAGCATTACACAGACAGAGATCATATAAAGCAGTAGTACTCACTATGCGGTTGGGTATCCTATGTATTATCATCCACTTTTATCTTTTTCGTGATATATCACAAGTTTACATTTCTAATTTGATATATGGTCCCCATTCACAATGCTCAATTTTCAATTAAATATAACTCATTCAATTTTAAAGATACAGATATGTGGGTTTCTTTTATTGATCTTGTTGCATTAAAAATAAAAATTTTCTGATTGACCAAATTTGTCTAAGGGGATCGAATAAAAATTTAGAAAGTGTAACTTTTTGAAAATTAATGGGAGGACTGTTTCATTAACGTAGTCTTATTTCCTACCTTACTTTCAGCATTTTTGCAATTTATATTGCCCACTTACCTCCAACAAGTAAAGAATTTAAGCCCGTTTCAATCTTTTGGGGACACCCTGTATAATACTAACTATTATGGTTTATAAATGAAAATCTAAACAGTATTTACTTGTTTTGCAGGAAACAGGGTTCGATTTATGAATATAGAAATATATTTTCAATATCTTAATACTTTGTAACCATAGATTTTAGTAAAAATAAGAAAAAATAAGTTGTTGTACGAGCGAGTTATTGCCTTACTTTCACTCGAAATGCGTTCTGTGTTATAAAAGATAGATATAAACATTAAGGGTAAAAAATGCTCAGTGGGAAATCCAGTTTCTAGATTAATAATTTGTTTCTATAAAGATCATATAGTTTTCGAGGAATATCGTTTTGTGAAGTTGTGGAAAACTGATAAACGTGGTAGATATAATCAATTTGTAACTTTTTAAGTGGATATATAATTAGATTGTAGATCTAGTTTTTAGTTTTCTGAATAAAGTGGTTCTAATTTCGAGATTTTAATATTTTGAACTATTTTTGATTGGCAGTTCTCGATATTTTAACATTTTCAACTATTTTGAAAAGGTGGTTCTAATTCCGATATTTTAATATTTTGAACTAATTTTAAAAGATGTTTCTAATTTCGAGATTTTAATATTTTGATCTATTATTAAATGGTGGTTCTCGATATTTTACTGTTTTCGATATTTTAATATTTTGAATTATTTTTAAAGGTGGTTCTAATATCGATATTTTTATATTTTCTACTATTTTTATAATGTAGTTTCAATTTTGATATTTTAATATATTTTCAACCATTTTTAAAGATGGTTCTAATTTTGATATTTTAATATTTTCAACTATTTTTAACACGTGGTTCTGATTTCGAGATTTTAATATTTTGAACTATTTTTAAATGGTTGTTCTCGATATTTTAATATTTTCGATATTTTAGTATTTTCAACTATTCTTAAAAGATGGTTCTAACTTCCATATTTTAACATTTTCAACTATTTTGAAAAGATTGTTCTAATTCCAATATTTTAATATTTTGAACTATTTTTAAATGGTGGTTTTCGATATTTTAATATTTTGAACCATTTTTAAAGGTGGTTCTAATATCGATATTTTAATATTTTCTACTATTTTTACAATGTGGTTTTAATTTTGATATTTTAATATATTTTCAACTATTTTTAAAGGTGGTTCTAATATCGATATTTTTATATTTTCTACTATTTTTATAATATGGTTTTAATTTTGATATTTTAATATATTTCTAACCATTTTTAAAGGTTTCTTCTAATTCTGATATTTTAATATTTTTAACTATTTTTAACACGTGGTTCTGATTTCAAGATTTTAATATTTTGAACTATTTTTAAATGGTTGTTCTCGATATTTTAATATTTTCGATATTTTAGTATTTTCAACTATTTTTAAAAGACTGCTCTAACTTCGATATTTTAACACTTTCAACTATTTTGAGAAGGTGGTTGGTTCTAATTTCGATATTTCAATATTTTGAACTATTTTTGAATTATGGTTCTCGATATTTTAATATTTTCAACCAATTTTAGAAGGTGGTTCTAATTCTGATATTTCAGTATTTTGAACTATTTCGAAAATGTCTAAAGAGGAGAAATCACCCAGAAAGAAATATGGTAATCACATGAAACACTTTTGGCTCCATCGAACTGGAGTCATCGCCGATTTTATTTTAGTTAAGTCGATACGCAAATTTCCCAGACGCGTATTCTGACATAGGCCACGATAATTAAAGTTAATTCGTGTTCTAAGATTATCCAAAGCATGTAAATATACCAAATTTCGAATTCGAATTATCAACATATTTCACAATTCTTTCTGTACACGTGCATTGCATATACATTAAAGGAAAAGTAAACTGGTTTAGTATTTGAGTATAGCCAGATAGCAAAAGTGTTCTAAAAATAACTTCCTGCAAAAAGACGATTTTAGAATCTGGCCAATTGTCACATAAGTGTTTCATCTGATTCGTAAACAGTCCTTCGCCATCTTGGAGAGCTCGTAAATGTGTCAGGAGAAGATAACATGCTGCATCTGGCAACAAGAGAGCCTTTCAGGCCAACTGTCATCATTACTGGTTTTTTAGTATAAAATAAACTTTCATAAGCTGCTAATAATAACCTGGTTTTTCATAATGATAACTAGCATTCTGAGCTTTTACTGGTTAGAAGTTAAATTCTTATATTTGTTATGGATACGTTATTATTTCTTTTCAAATATTCTACTTTAAGTCATCTTTAATTATATATATATATATATATATATATATATATATATATATATATATATATATATATATATATATATATATATATATATATATATATATATATATATATATATATATATATAAAATGAAATTTTTAATAGAAAACTGTGCATAAACTACGGTAAGTACAAAAAAAACCCCATCTCTAGCTTATCTGTAGCAAATAAGTAATTATAGACCAAGACTAAGGATAAAAATAGAAGGTAACTTATCACTATAATGCAAAGGGGGTAAGGGAAAGATGAGTATACACAAATAATAAGTAAAAATATTTATAAATGTAAATGAAATGAAAAAGAAAACACGGCAAAAATGAGAAAAGGCAATAATAAAAATAGCTCAAGATTGAAGATCAAGACATGGAAAACAATCAACTGAAACTACACAAAAAACGGCGGTTAGTTCGAAATTGCATTTTCGTCAGGACAGCCATACAATTCGAATTAAAACCGATAGAATAGCCAGTTTCTGACAATGGCGATAGTATTCACCTATGGACACACACACACACACACACACATATATATATATATATATATATATATATATATATTTCTATCTTTATCCTTAGTCTCATTAGTTACTCATATAGTTACTCATATAGTTACTCATTTGTAACAGATATGCTAGAGATGGGTTTTTTTGTACATACAGTAGCTTATGCATAGTTTTCGATTAAAATCTTTCAATTTTTATTTATATATATATATATATATATATATATATATATATATATATATATATATATTGATCTCGATAAATTCATATATATGAGAACATTAAAAATTATAATAAGAACATTAAAATATGTAGAGATATAAGATATAAGATATATATATAAGAACATTAAAAATTTTATAATATTTCAAGACGACACATTTAAAGCTTCGTATATCAAAGGCTCCATGCCGCTGTTTCAATATACGCTAAGTTAGTATTTATAAAGGGTGAAGGTATATATATATATAAATATAAAAAGTATAAAAAGAATTTGAAAATTTGAAAATTTTGAAAAAAGAAGGAAGGCTTAGCGAGAAGCTTACACTTCAATATACTTCAATATACTTACACTTCAATGCTATAACACTTCAATATCTTTAATAACTTCCATTTTCCATCTTATATATTATATATATATATATATATATATATATATATATATATATATATCTTGATCTCGATAAATTCATATATAAAATGTCCATTACACATTCCATACCAATGGAAGCCTTTTGTGTCTGGAAATCTAAAATTTTATCCCATGTTCAACTTAAGCTATCACATACGCATATTCCAAAGTCTAATTTTCAATTATCAAAATTAAAATATAGCATTACACATATGCAAAAAATTCTTAGTTTTTGCGTGTGTTGACAAAGCTTCATCGAACTATGCTATTTTCTGCAAATTTTTCTGCATTAAAACATTATTATCCTATTTAAATCAAATTAATACCTTCAAATTGCAAAAAACAACCATACATGATTTAAAACGCAAACTTATTTCCAAGTACAAACAATTTTTTGATACTCATCAAAATTTAAACATCCCATATTTAGTAATCATACCAAAATTTCACAAGGACCCAGTGAAATTAGAACAGTTACCAGTGGACACAACTCTTATGCATCAAAAGCTAATAAAAAACTTCTCAAAGTCTTAAATATTCTTTTTCATGCTATTTCCCTTGAGCCACACTGCATTATCCGAAATAGCTATGAACTTATTCAAAAACTGAAATCCTTTTCTGCCATTGATTCATTCCAAACATTAGATTTTAAAGATCTTTTTAATAACATCGACATCAAAGATTTATTTTCTGTCATTAAACAACTCTTCGATCAATTCAAATTAAATACTCTTACTATATAAATATGACTCATCTACCTTCAATAATTTATTGCAGTTTGTTCTTTTTCACAACTACCTTGTACATGGTAATGCTGTATACCTGCAAACGATTGGAGTACCGCAAGGATCCACTAGTAGCACCATGCTCGCCAATATTTATCTTTACTTTCACGAAAGACAATCCACTCTGTTCACTCGTAACATTTCTATTTTTCGATACATTGATGATGTTTTTCTTTGTTTTCACACTGCACATGATTCTTTACCCACACTTAATGTATATCCATCCAATCTTGAATTAATACCGAATGAATCCCACCCTTTCAAATCTGTAAATTATCTTGACATCACCATTGATATACATTGTAACTCTTTCAATACTACTATTTATGATATGAGACATCAATTTAAATTTAATGTAAAATTTTTCCCTCATTTTTCTTCCTGCCTTAGTAACCAAGTTTTTAGAAATCTAATCATTAGCTATTTGCTCCGCATTAAACGTCTGGATATGGATAGTAGAAAGTGTACACTATCACATATTAATCGTCTCAAACATCTTTGCTCTATGTACAATTTTCCCACCTTATTTGTAGATGGCAGTATAAGTACGGTATTCTATAGTAGTGGAAACACCATAAAATAAACACCGCCCCGGCGGGCAAAAATAACAAGAAAGATCAATCATGCTGTTGTGACACGTCACAACACTTTATTTTATTATTCCAAATTAACATTTTTTTTTATAAATCATTAAATATTTTATTTTACTTAATTTATTATTCCAAATTATTCTATTCAAAATTGCTTTTATTTTATATATCCATTAATAGACCAATTGATTCTTTTATTAAATTAAATTATACGTGCTGCTATCAGTTCAGGTTTTTATTCGTACAGTGTACGCCCCTTTTAAAAATGACTCGATACGCGCACACCTTTTCAATTGGTAGATCTCGTTTCAGGCGAGACACGGAAACTTGTTTTCTTCTGTCTCACTTGTTGACCTCCCTGGTTGAACAGAAGTTGGTTTATCTGGCATGGCAACGGTGTGTGTGGCTTCAGCCAATCACAGTGTGCCAGGTTAGGCGGGAAATTGACTCGGGTGTGAAATGCTGTTGCACGCTCGTCTCTCTCAAAAAATTCTGGTGACAGCAAGGTGGTGTTAATTTTTAGGCAGGAGTGCCATGGGCACTCCTAGCTCTAATATGGTTTATAAAGGTATATGTTAATCTAAATACATCAGACACATCGTTAAGTATATATATATTATTTATTTGTGAAAAGAATGCAATCTACTGAATGTTTTGACTGTAATATGAAGTTGTGAAAAGAAATTGTTCTGCTGATGATTTTCTATATAGCATGATAAATAACTCAAGCATCAAGACATTTGTGTCATTCTTGAATCAACTGTAATATTTGCAAATAATAAATTTTAGTATGTTGAAGTTTGTACAAAAAGACATTATATTCTCTCAATGCTGTAATCAATAACTCTGACAATTTTGATTCTGAAAAGAATAAATTGCTAGGTAACAAAAACTTGGAAATTTCAATTTTTTTTCTTTTCGTAAAATTGAGAAGGTGGAATCAAGGCATGAAGAGGAAAATCATATTTTAGTGAATTTTCTATGACTGAGAAAATGATGTGGTTATTATCTTTTTTTTTTTTATGGATCTATTACAGAAATAGAAGAGATGGTTAAATGTGTATGGTCTGTGAAGTGATAGACTACAAGGCAGATTTTATTTATGTTCATTTCTTGAAATTTGCTCAGAAAGGAAATTTTCAACAGATGGTGATTTGCTCTTCAACAGTTTTATTAAAGGTTGATAATCTTCATATAGAAAATTACTGTGATTAAAGTGATTTTAACTTCAGATGATGTAACAACCTGAATTAACTAAGAAACTTGAAAAACTACTTTAAATTTTTATGACTGATAATGACTGATAAATTAGTTGCAACTAATAGTTGCAATTTGAAGTAATAATTCTATTGAGTCATTTGATAAAGAAAATTTAGAGTAATGAATTAAAGTTACAGGTAAGAATTTTAGGCGCTCACATGCAAGTATGGTTTAATATTTAAATTACACAACGCATTGCTTGATATTCAAAATTCTATTCCCTACTATACGATCCCCTTCCATTAAATATTAATAATTAATTTCCCTTTTAATTGTATGTGAGTGTCCGACCCAATCAGGTGTTGAGATATGATCGTTCAATTGATTATATTATTCTTTAATTAAGTCTCTTGAATGGTTGTATCACAACATCTGGTTACACTAATTTTGGTGCCGTGTGTTTTTATAATTATATGTAGAGGCACTATTTCTTTAATAATTATATTTTGGATAAAAATATGTTTTCTTACCGTCAAATTCAAAATTTTAAATTGTGAATATATTGGATTAAATTCAAAAAAATTAATTATAATGAAAATTTTTGTTTTTGATTTAATTGGAATTGAATTTAACTAAAAAATATTTTGAATGGTGCATAATTCTGGATTTACAAAAAAAAGACAATTGATATTTTATTATTTTAAGCACCAGTAATTTTTTTGTGATTAATTTTATTTATGTGATATGTTAAGTATTGTTCATTTGTGTATTATAAAATGTTTAAATTGATATATTCTTTATACTTTAACAAATCAAAAAAATTTTTTTTAATGTCATCGTGATTACTTTAAGTGTAAAATTATACTGTTTTTATCTTGGGTATGAGCTATTGACTAAGAAATTTTATTTTGATAAACTTTATATCTTTAGATATTCGAAATTCAAACCGTATATATATTTTTAATTTATCCTTTTGAAGCTGGACTTCAATTGTGTAAATTTCTTCAGATTTAATTTGATTTATGTTGAAGAAAATTGTATCCCTTTTTTTTTGTGGAGAATTCTTTGCGGCTCACTCCACTTTGGTCAATTTTTAGAGATCTAAATCAAAATAAACTTAAATCATAAATTTGCTAGAAAATTTTTTTTTTCTGCAATAACAATAGAATTTTTAAAAAAAATACTAAACTATTAACTATTAAATATAAAAATAAAATAGGTATAAATAATTATGAAGTGTTTAAATTGTATTTATATGTTTTAATTATAATAGTAGTAAATATTTATTTACTACAAGACATGTGATTTTTTATATATTGTGATAAATTCCGTAGCTGGTGTTTCTTGTCAGGTCTTTCGCATACATGAATAGGCAAGGCAATGGGCCACCTTTGCTGATTTAAAATCATTCATATTTCATTTTTGTGTAATTTTGGCAAAAGTAGTAAAATCATTCATTTTTGCTACAAATTTTGCATTGTATGTGATTTTTTTTTTATTTCAAATATTCTGAGCGGCTTTTGTTTTAAAAGAAATTTTTCTAATTCATTGAAATTTTCGCTGGAAACATAGGCTAGTGCTTTTTTTTGCTCTTGTTGCAATTTACTCCCAATCAGGGAATGTTTATGCAATAAACAAATACATTATTTGATAATGAAGTCATATCACAAGTGTTCATGTTTTGTCAGTTTATAAATCATAACTGATATTCTTTTTGCATTATTAATTACTCTAGATATGACATTTGTATTGTATTGTATATTTAATTGTATTGTGTTCTTTATTTAAAATAAAAAAAAAGTAATCTAAAAATAATTTTAAATTGGCTAATTAAAAGGTGTAGCAAACAATGTTAATGCTTAAAACAAACAGTATTAAAAATATTTAAAAAAAAAAAAAAAAAAAAAAAGTTATCTAAAATAATTAATCTGAGTTTATTTAAAATATTAATCTAAATTAATTTAAAATAATGAATCTAAATATTGTTTGCAAAAGAAATTTTAGGCTAAAAGCTGTTGAAATTGTTTGGTCTTTTTAAAATAAGATTAAATTCAATGTTTCAAAATATTTATTTTGTAAACTTTTATTGATTTTATTTGCATAATTTAAAATTCTGAGTAAATTAATGGGCGAGTGCAGTTACAGTTGTCGCAAGTTTTTTTTTATTATTTTAAAATGTTAGTAAATTAATAAGTTAAAAGTAAATTTCTGGCAAGGAATATTTCTATTAAATCGAGTTCTTATTTATATATGATTGATGTTTATTTAAATAATTAGGTCTGTATGTCAAAGAGTGACATTTAAAAAAAATGATTTTTAGAAAAAATATATATGTATGAATTAATAATGGCCTAATAATCCCATGGAGCAAAAGACTCCAAATTATATGTTGTTATTGTGTATTCAGTATTGAGGTTCATAAAACTTCAAATTTATTGTTTGGGATTATATGAAAAATGTATTATTATGTTTTGTGTCGAAATATGGCAGAACTCGAATTAGATTATTATATGAGAAAAGGTTTTGATTATTTTTATTTTTATATTTTCCTTGCATTAATTTTAAAACTTACCACCGAAACAAATTACTTTGATAAATTAAACTTTTAGTATTGCTTAAAGCAATTGTTTTGTTTAATAATGAAAAATCAAGTTTAAATTTTTGTGTAAAAATTAAATTAATTACAATTTCTTTTTTATATATTGAAGAATTGAGTTAGGATTTGTGTAAAATAGAAAATAAGTATTTTTTTTTATGATGAAGAACTTTGGAAATTTGATAATTAAATATAATTTAATTTATGAACTTTTTTTACAGGTTATTCAAAACTTCTTATTGAAAATTTTCTTTTATAAGCATTTTTCAGAAAATTTAGCATTAAGCTCTGAACTTCTTATATTTATTTTGGGTATTTATTGCATTTTGAAGGAAAATTTTAAATTTCAAATTGGTAATTTTATTCAATTGTAATGTCTGGTTTTCATTGAACATATGTGGGTATCTTCCGACTCTATCTTTTTTTTAATTGCATTTGATGATTCATCCATATCATCAAATTTTTGCTAGGGCTCATTTATAGCTCCGACCCGTTCTCAATATTTCAGTATTTATTTTTCTGATTAGAAATCTTGATAGCATCTCCGTTAAGTTTTTTTTTAGAAATATTAGAATACATCTCAGCTATTTATTTCATTCTTTCTTCAGTCTTTAATTGCAAATTTTGAATTATTGTCTTTATTTCTCATAAGACATAATCTTTTTGTAATTAATCACATAATCTTTATTCTCTACCTGCAGTTTTATTCGAATATGTGAATATATGTGACTTTTGATTTCAAAATTTTAAAAAAATTCATTTTTTTGTTTGAAATTCATTTTACATTGTTGAATATTTTCATTTTTATGATTCAAATTTATTAATGGTTTATTTATTTTTCTAATGGTTTATTTTCAGGTTTCTGAGGTTAAAATTTGATTTGTACTAATTTTGTTTTTAAATTTATTATAGTTTCAGCAACATCTTGGTTGGAATTCAATGTTTTTGGAATCTTTTGGCACAGAATCTGTTTTCGACTTCACCTTACCTTCATGTTTTGATGGAGAATTGGGGCAAACTGTTCTCAAATCTGCTGAGGGGAATAGTTTTTGAGGTCTTTTCTGCCCTGATCAAGCAGGATAACCTTGGAAGTGTCTATGTTCTTTGTTGATTACTGTTGGAGAAGTCTGAAATTTGGTAACATTTTCTCGAAATTTCATTTTATTGATAGATTTCATTTTTTTTTTCTATCATTCATTTATTGGTTTCATTTTATTTGTAATTATTTCATTAATTAGTAATATTCATTTCATTGATATTTTTCATTTCTTTGATTTCAATTGAAATTTTATTATTTTGTTTTGGTAAAACAGTTCAGTTTTTGAAAATATTTTTTTTATGAATCGAGTATTTGGAAATTTTGGTTAATTGATAGTAATTGTTTTTTTTTCTTGTAATTCATTTATTCTTACTTGAACTTCATTGGAAGATTTTGATTTATTTAAACTTTGTATTGAATTTTGAATTTCTTTTTATATTATTAAGGATTTTATTTTTGCTTTTGCATTCATTGTTTTGGTTGACTTATGGTCCGATTTTTGTGATTCAAATTTGTTGTTTTACTTCTCAGAGACTTAGAATTTAAAATATTTTTTTTTATATATTCTACTGGATTTATTAAGTTCATTTATGAACCTTGTTTTACGAATTGTCCAAATTTTGGATTATAGTTCATTTAAGTCAAATTTATTCTAGTTCATTGAAGTTAAATTTTTAAATAGTTCATTCTTCATCCTTATTAGAAATTTTATTTGTTTTTAATTGAAATTTAGAAAAACTTTTAGGATTTTTTTTGTGGTAGTTAATAATATTATTTATAGTGATGGCAAAATTTTTTACTTTAATGGTGGTAATTAATTCTTTTATGTGGCAAAATTTAATGAAAATTTTTTTTTCTTTTATATACTTGCAACTGCACTCATTCAGATTTTTTTTTATATGTACTCATATCGAAAACAAAAAATTCTTTACATACTTATTTATATACATTATTGATTGTACTCATTTAATTACATTTTAATATCATACTTGTCTCAGGATAATGTTGATTATATTATGTGATCATTTACATGCACTTAGTAGTAATGGATTCATAGAAATTATGTTCATCTACTGTATTCATCACAGATTGTTTTTATATATATTGTATCAGGCAATTGTCAGATTTTGACATCTTTTATGAAATTATTAGAATTTTTTTATTATAAGGTAAAATTCTTTTTTTTTCTCTTTTTTTTTAGTGAGGAGTTGTAATGTTGTGACACGTCACAACACTTTATTTTATTATTCCAAATTAACATTTTTTTTTATAAATCATTAAATATTTTATTTTACTTAATTTATTATTCCAAATTATTCTATTCAAAATTGCTTTTATTTTATATATCCATTAATAGACCAATTGATTCTTTTATTAAATTAAATTATACGTGCTGCTATCAGTTCAGGTTTTTATTCGTACAGTGTACGCCCCTTTTAAAAATGACTCGATACGCGCACACCTTTTCAATTGGTAGATCTCGTTTCAGGCGAGACACGGAAACTTGTTTTCTTCTGTCTCACTTGTTGACCTCCCTGGTTGAACAGAAGTTGGTTTATCTGGCATGGCAACGGTGTGTGTGGCTTCAGCCAATCACAGTGTGCCAGGTTAGGCGGGAAATTGACTCGGGTGTGAAATGCTGTTGCACGCTCGTCTCTCTCAAAAAATTCTGGTGACAGCAAGGTGGTGTTAATTTTTAGGCAGGAGTGCCATGGGCACTCCTAGCTCTAATATGGTTTATAAAGGTATATGTTAATCTAAATACATCAGACACATCGTTAAGTATATATATATTATTTATTTGTGAAAAGAATGCAATCTACTGAATGTTTTGACTGTAATATGAAGTTGTGAAAAGAAATTGTTCTGCTGATGATTTTCTATATAGCATGATAAATAACTCAAGCATCAAGACATTTGTGTCATTCTTGAATCAACTGTAATATTTGCAAATAATAAATTTTAGTATGTTGAAGTTTGTACAAAAAGACATTATATTCTCTCAATGCTGTAATCAATAACTCTGACAATTTTGATTCTGAAAAGAATAAATTGCAAGGTAACAAAAACTTGGAAATTTCAATTTTTTTTCTTTTCGTAAAATTGAGAAGGTGGAATCAAGGCACGAAGAGGAAAATCATATTTTAGTGAATTTTCTATGACTGAGAAAATGATGTGGTTATTATCTTTTTTTTTTTTATGGATCTATTACAGAAATAGAAGAGATGGTTAAATGTGTATGGTCTGTGAAGTGATAGACTACAAGGCAGATTTTATTTATGTTCATTTCTTGAAATTTGCTCAGAAAGGAAATTTTCAACAGATGGTGATTTGCTCTTCAACAGTTTTATTAAAGGTTGATAATCTTCATATAGAAAATTACTGTGATTAAAGTGATTTTAACTTCAGATGATGTAACAACCTGAATTAACTAAGAAACTTGAAAAACTACTTTAAATTTTTATGACTGATAAATTAGTTGCAACTAGTTGTTGTTGTTGAGACCCAGACCGTCCGACCTACCAGAAAGGTGTAAGGTAACTGTATGGACGGCCGGGAAGTGCCACCCAATTTAGACCGGAACCCAGTGGGGGAGGCATCCACAGGGACCGTACCCTCCTTCCCCTACCACCAACCTCTCGGAAGGACTTACGGACCCACATGTTTAACGTGATCGTACTCCGCATGAACACGGCGGCATTTGTGGTAGCGTGCAAATCAAGCGCGCAAACCACGGGGATACCGCACCCGAGATGGCCAACAGCACGCGGTGTTCCGAGGTGGTCACCCACCAAGTACTAACCGCGCCCGATGCTGCTTGACTTCGGTGATCTAACGAGAACCGGTGTTTTCAGCACGGTACGGCCGTTGGCCCAGTTGCAACTAGTTGCAATTTGAAGTAATAATTCTATTGAGTCATTTGATAAAGAAAATTTAGAGTAATGAATTAAAGTTACAGGTAAGAATTTTAGGCGCTCACATGCAAGTATGGTTTAATATTTAAATTACACAACGCATTGCTTGATATTCAAAATTCTATTCCCTACTATACGATCCCCTTCCATTAAATATTAATAATTAATTTCCCTTTTAATTGTATGTGAGTATCCGACCCAATCAGGTGTTGAGATATGATCGTTCAATTGATTATATTATTCTTTAATTAAGTCTCTTGAATGGTTGTATCACAACACATGCTAAAAGCATTGATTATGAAACACTTTCCAAAAGCAATGCAATTTTATTTAAACATGACTAAAATGCAATACATTCCTCGGTAATATTTTAAAACTTCTCACAATACTACATTGATTTATTATATTTGAAAACTTAAACCTTCATCGAAAAAAATGAACTTCATTCAAATGACGGCATTGAAATATAAATTGCCTGGTTTAAACATCTCTAAAATGTGATATATTACTCGATAATAATTGTAGAATTATCATAATACCACGATAATTTATTATACTTAAAAACTTCATCGAAAACAACTGAAATTCATTAAAATGACGTCATAGAAAAAATAACACGCATGGCTCTCTCTAAAAAAGCAGCATTTCATTCATAAATAATTTCCCATTCATGTCATTCATCACAATACTATAATAATTTATTTTATTTAAAAATTAAGACCATGGAGCTACAAGTAATTAAACTCTATGCTTAAAACTTCATCGCAAAAAATCGTCTTTCACTCGGTAAAGTCAATGAATATTTCTTTCATATCAGCTATGCAGACTCCATGAGCTAAATTCTTTTGCGTTAAAAAAATACAGCAATTTCTATACAACTCATCCTACATATTTTGCTGTTTACATTTTATATAAGTGAAAAATAGGCTTCGTTGTAGAAATAATCGAATTTGGATGAGCATTTAAACTCATATATATTGTAATTGCGTTGATTTAGTATGTAGATGCGCAGAATTTAAACCAAAATAAAGTGGTTTTAGGACGGATACAACACTCAATATGAAATAAAAAGAACTTTAAAAATCACGATTTTGAGACAATATGGATGTCATATATCATTTTGAAGTGGATCACGTGATACTTTCATATCATGGTCACGTGATCGTTTCATATAAGAGGTGTTATTATTATTTTAATTTTTATTTAAAAAACTACTGAATATATTTCGCTGAAGTTTTTTTATATATTTTATGGAACAATTTGAATATTACCTAAAAATTTCGAAGCAATTTGTGAATTTTAAATCCGCTTAAAAAATGTTTGAAAAATTAGGTCTCATAGGGCTCAATTTATTTCATTTTTTCAACCCGGGTTCAATCCAAAACTAATTGGGTGATATTATTCATTTATATTCCCATAGGTCCTACAGACCGTCTGAACAACATACTAAAATTTCATTTTGATTAAGTTATTTTTACGGCAGTTATCGTGCTAACGGACAGACAGACAGAATGAACAAAGTCATAAACACTTTTCAACTTTGTTGTAAAGTGTTAAAAATGTAAAAATATTAAAAAACAGTAATTTCGATTACACTAAAAACGTGAAATTTTTTTTTTAAAAACACCGCCTATGCGGGTAAAGAAAAAGTTTAAAACACTCATAAAACCGTTAAGGCGGATATATAAAAAGCAAATAAAACAAAAAACAGACTACGGCTCCAAAAAACACTGTTATCCCTACTTTAAATGATTTCAATAATCGTGGCCAGTTTCTCGGTCAGTTTCTGAACTCTTGGGTTTATCTCACCGAAAGTATGTACTGCTACTTCCACTTCCTCTGGTCTGGTTTATTCCCACGTGGTATTATGCGAGGTGAGCGAGTTCAGGCTGTAGCATGTGGTGGACTCATTTGAAGATTATTCACTCTGGCGATCTTCCGACTTGTGAGTTGCTCTTTTTTGCATGTTTGTATATTTGTGCGCTATATCTTTCATGTTTATGTGGTATTTTATATATTTCATGCTTATGTAGTATTTTATGTTTTATAGTTGAATTTTATCCTATTTGGTTTTTTTCTGTTATTCCGTTGTTGGGCACAGATTGCATAAAATTTTAACCACGTGTTTTTATGCAATCATAGAAACAACGGATTTTAGTATATCTGACTAGAATGAGCCCCTGAAGACGTTTCTGGCAGATATACTATTCTTTAATATATTTTCCTTGTCCTGGCTTCTCCGTGCTCTGTTTTTCCGGCCCTTTCTCGTGGATTTTTGCTATTCAATACACGCTTTTATATTGCCCGGATAAATATATATACAGAGAAATAAGTTATTCTTATAGCAGAAAAATGACTATTGGCGTTCAAATACAAAAGTATTACTCAAAGTATCTTTATTTATGAATGGAACGAGCTAGGTCCATGAGAGTGGTGCCACCCAATTTATCGCATGATATTACATATGAAAAGTGAACATGTTTCTCAACACTTAATTTTTTTTTTTAATTTATTGGATTTTTTGATAAATTTATTTGAAAAATGTGCAATATCTCGAGAACGGTTCATGCTAGCGTTCTAAAATTTATGTCAATCGTTTTCTAATGAAAAATTACATAAGAAATGTCTATTTACGTAACTTTAGTAAAGGTTTTACTTTTTAATGATTTTTTCAAAATTTCACTCAAAAGTTTAGGGGGATTCTGAACATCCGAATGCGTATAAAAATAATTGGCTTCCAATATTCAAGGATTGTGATTTTTGTACGAAATTTTGTTCGAATCGCTCCATTTGTTCGTCAGTTATCGTCTCCTCAGACTCACTCTGACATCGTCTCAAAAATGCTTCATTCGTGTTCAGGGATGCTTGAAACGTGCTCTCCCGTCGAAAACTGAATTGAATTTTGAATTTTCGACCCCGTCACAATACTTTCCTTATACATAATATGTATATAAGGAAAGTAATACATATAGTAAATATTACACCTTTCTATTTCGTCAACAATTGATAGCAGTTCCTTTACTACAACTAGCGACACCTAGATATACTTCTCAAAGCATTATTGCATTTTCAAGCGTTTCATCCATAGGAGTTTTATTTCCTTCATTCTAACTCTATTCTTAAAAATCTGATGTGGGCAGCACATGACTTTCCCTGCAGATTTAAATTCATATTTTCTTTATTTCTTCAATAATTCATTAGATTGAGTTCAATTGCACCAAATAACACTAAATTTGCATTTTTAATTCAATTTTTGTTTTTATTTGGTAATTGGATATTTTCCCGATAGCTGAGTAACAAAAATGCAAGAAATCTCAAATATCTTGAGAACGGTTAGTCCTAAAGTATAATGCAGTGTGTTAAATTCTTTTCCTCGTCAAAAATTGCGTATAAAAGAATTTAATTGATGCATTTCAGCATACGTAGTCTTTTTTTTTTTTTATTCAGATTTTGGCGATTTTTGCATTTCGTAAAAAAAGGCAGATTGTTATTTTCCGAATCGCACCAAAATCTAATCAGCACCAGAGTGTTCCACAAGTAACTTATCTACCAAATTTTGTGAAATTTGGTAAATTAGTATTTTAGCTAGAACTAATAAATGAAATTTTTACGGGCCATTTCGCAAAAAAAGGCGGGTTCTGTTTTTACGAATCGTACCAAAAACTTATCATCACCAGGGTTACACCCAAGTGACATACTTTCCAAATTTTGTGAAATTCGGTTCATTAGTTTTTGAGTTAGAATAGATGCATACATTGCACAGACACAGAGACAAACAGAAACATACGCTAAAAATAGTTTTCTCGTATTCTAGAGGTCTCAAAACTTGTAGATCCGTCGAAAACTCGAATTGCAATTTTCGACATGATTCCAATACTTTCCCTGTACATTACTATGTATTGCAGGGAAAGTAAAAATTTATCAAAAAACGCAAAGCTATAAATCGTCTGCTTCTCTATGTAAAATGATATGAATATTTCATTCATATCACTTCTATTCCAAACTACAGAGCTAAATAATTTTTCGTAAGAAAAATTCAGCAATTTTTATACAACTCATCTTACAATCGCTTGATTTGTTTACATTATGTATGATATTGAAATTAGGCTTCGCTGTAGGAATAATCAAAGTTTAATGATCATTTAAAATAAAAAATATTGTAATTGCGTTGGCACATAATTTAGGTACGCAGATAATATGAAAAAATAAAGCGATTTTAGGACGGATACAATACTAAATATGTATTTAAACAATCATTTAACATCACGATTTTTACACAGGGAAAACATGTTGGATATTATATTTTATTTTGATATGAGTCACGTGATCTCTTTATATAACATGAGTGTAATCATTACTTCAATTTTTATTTTAAAAACTACCTATCGTATTTTGCTAAATTTTTTTTTTAAACTTTTTACTCGATAATTTGAATATTTTCTAAAATTTTCGAAGCAATTAGGAAATTTTAACTCCGCTTAAAATATGTTTAAAAACAGTACGTACCATAGGGTACAATGTATTTCAATTTTTCAACACAAGTTAAATAAATGGGTGATATTATTCATTTTCATTCCATATGTACCACAGACCATTTCAACAACATACTAAAATTTAATTTTGATAAAGTCATTTTTACGGCAGTTATGGGACGAATGGACTGACAGACAGACGGAATGAATAAATATATAAACACTTCACAACTATGTTAGAGAATGTTAAAAAGAAATCTTCGAAGTTTTTTCTTTCAGATGCCGAGGTAACCTTGTACAACATTTCATGGCTGTGGGTCACTTAGATTTTGCGCTACGTGACAAATAAACAGACAGCCATCTTTATTTATTATTATAGATAAAGTAGGACCATTTTATAAAGAACGCCGGCATTTCTCCCACGCTGAAAAATCGTATTACTTTCATGGCCAGTCTCTCTTAACAGTTAAGCTCTTGAAAAGACAAGACAGAAAGATACTATCTAATTGAAGAACATAACTGGTTTAATCTTATAGGACATCTTGGAATTTGATACCACTTCAGAAGTTCAGAAAAGCCACCGCCTTTTGAATTTTCGATGCGAATCATCTGAGGACGAGAATACGGAGTAAAATCATGAATGAAACGTGATGGGGTTGAAACTGGATTGTCTATCTAAATTAACAATTATAGATAACACAACAAAAACAATAAACATTGAATTACCAAAATTATATACAAAGGGATAGATGGAAAAACTTATTATAAAATAAACTGGAGTGTGTTTCAGCTCGACGTTCTCATACTAGAGTCCTTTTTAAACAGTTTGTAATTGTTCTTTCATTTTTCGAATTTTTCACGTGAAACATCTCAGGACGAGAGTACAGAGTAAAATCATGAATGAAATGTGATAGGGATGGACCGGAAGTGTGTATCTATATCAGCAATCATAGATAACACAGCATAAACAATAAATATTGAATTACCAAAATTATAGACAAAAGGATAGATGGAAAAACTTTATATAAAATAAACTGGAGTGTGTTTGTTTCATCTCGACGTTCTCATACTAGAATCCTTTTTAAACAGTTTGTGATTGTTCTTTTATTTTTCGAATTTTTCACGTGAAACATCTCAGGACGAGAGTATAGTGTAAAATCATGAATGAAATGTGATAGGGATGGAACGGAATTGTGTATCTAAATCAGCAATCATAGATAACACAACATAAACAATAAATATTGAATTACCAAAATTATATTCAAAAGGATAGATGGAAAAACTTTTTATAAAATAAACTGGAGTGTGTTTGTTTCATCTCGACGTTCTCATACTAGAATCCTTTTTAAACAGTTTGTGATTGTTCTTTTATTTTTCGAATTTTTCAAGTGAAACATCTCAAGACGAGAGTACAGAGTAAAATCATGAATGAAATGTGATAGGGATGGAACGGAATTGTGTACCTAAATCAGCAATCATAGATAACACAACATAAACAATAAATATTTAATTACCAAAATTATATACAAAAGGATAGATGGAAAAACTTTTTATAACATAAACTGGAGTGTGTTTGTTTCATCTCGACGTTCTTATACTAGAATCCTTTTTAAACAGTTTGTGATTGTTCTTTTATTTTTCGAATTTTTCACGTGAAACATCTCAGGACGAGAGTACAGAGTAAAATCATGAATGAAATGTGATAGGGATGGAACGGAATTGTGTATCTAAATCAGCAATCATTGATAACACAACATAAACAATAAATATTGAATTACCAAAATTATATACAAAAGGATAGATGGAAAAACTTTTTATAAAATAAACTGGAGTGTGTTTGTTTCATCTCGACGTTCTCATACTAGAATCCTTTTTAAACAGTTTGTCATTGTTCTTTTATTTTTCGAATTTTTTCACGTGAAACATCTCAGGACGAGAGTACAGAGTAAAATCATGAATGAAATGTGATAGGGATGGAACGGAATTGTGTATCTAAATCAGCAATCATAGATAACACAACATAAGCAATAAATATTGAATTACCAAAATTATATACAAAAGGATAGATGGAAAAACTTTATATAAAATAAACTGGAGTGTGTTTGTTTCATCCCGACGTTCTCATACTATAATCCTTTTTAAACAGTTTGCGATTATTCTTTTGTGTATCTAAATCAGCAATCATAGATAACACAACATAAACTATAAATATTGAATTACCAAAATTATATACAAAAGGATAGATAGAAAAACTTTTTATAAAATAAACTGGAGTGTGTTTGTTTCATCTCGACGTTCTCATACTAGAATCTTTTTTAAACAGTTTGTGATTGTTCTTTTATTTTTCGAATTTTTCACGTGAAACATCTCAGGACGAGAGTACAGAGTAAAATCATGAATGAAATGTGATAGGGATGGAACGGAATTGTGTATCTAAATCAGCAATTATAGATAACACAACATAAACAATAAATATTGAATTAGCAAAATTATATACAAAAGGATAGATAGAAAAACTTTTTATAAAATAAACTGGAGTGTGTTTGTTTCATCTCGACGTTCTCATACTAGAATCTTTTTTAAACAGTTTGTGATTGTTCTTTTATTTTTCGAATTTTTCACGTGAAACATCTCAGGACGAGAGTACAGAGTAAAATCATGAATGAAATGTGATAGGGACGGAACGGAATTGTGTATCTAAATCAGCAATTGTAGATAACACAACATAAACAATAAATATTGAATTACCAAAATTATATACAAAAGGATAGATAGAAAAACTTTTTATAAAATAAACTGGAGTGTGTTTGTTTCATCTCGACGTTCTCATACTAGAATCTTTTTTAAACAGTTTGTGATTGTTCTTTTATTTTTCGAATTTTTCACGTGAAACATCTCAGGACGAGAGTACAGAGTAAAATCATGAATGAAATGTGATAGGGACGGAACGGAATTGTGTATCTAAATCAGCAATTATAGATAACACAACATAAACAATAAATATTGAATTACCAAAATTATATACAAAAGGATAGATGGAAAAACTTTTTATAAAATAAACTGGCGTGTGTTTGTTTCATCTCAACGTTCTCATACTAGAATCCTTTTTAAGCAGTTTGTGATTGCTCTTTTATTTTTCGAATTTTTGATGTGAAACATCTCCGGACGAGAGTACAGAATAAAATCATGAATGAAACGTGATGGGGTTGAAACGGAATTGTGTATCTAAACTAACAATCATAGATAACACAACAGAAACAATAAATATTGAATTGCCAAAATTATATACCAAAGGATGCATCCTTAGAAGTATTTAATATTGGCTAATATAGGATCATTATTGCATATATTGTATATTGGGATTACATTGGAAATATTTCCAATGTAATCTCAATATTGGGCAAATAGTGGGGTTACATTGGCCTCCAATATTGGCTAAATATTTACATTTCCAGACCTACTGAAATATTTACATACTTCAGTAGGTCTGGAAAGACTTTTCAATAAAACCATAATTTTTCGTCTTTATAGAGAAGACAGGTTCTATTTAGGTTCTGTTCTGCGGTTGGCATTACCGTAAATATCCTAGTAGAGAAGATGGATAAGAGAGGCTTGACAAACGGTCCAAAGCTGTTTCTTAGGTGGGCCGGACCTCAGTAGTGTTTTTATTTTGGATCATCCTTATTTTCGTGAAGTAATTAAGCAAGGTAGCGGCACATATGATCCTCATGGGTGGTCGACGTTCAAATCCCATTAGTGAACGAAAAGATGATATGGACATAAAGTGATTGACAGTTGAACAGAATGTCAAGAAAAAATAGCCAATCTGAGAAGATTCTTGAGACGTTTTCGTCAAAACCCCGAGGTCAAATTGAGAGTTCACAGTGAGATGTTAACCCCGGATCTCTAGCATTATTAAAGATAGGAAGACACCATCAACTCTTTAAGATATCTACGAGTATTACGTGTATATAAAGACTCAGTCTTCTAGGTCTGTGATTTCAAAATTTTTTTGATCGCATATCTCTAAGACCTACTTACACTAAGTAAAATATATATGTGCATTTTTATTTATTTATTTTTGTCTTAAACGAGCGTTGCTTTTAATACATTCCGTATTAGAACATAGCACAAAAATATTTTTCTCTTAACGGGCGTTTTAATAAGTACAACATTTATATATTCAGAGTATCATTGTGTTCATGATAATGTAAATTAAAAATTTAATTTATTATTTGTTGCTCTTTAATAATTTATCTTTTTATAATTTTTCTGTCAATTAATAACTTGTCTTAGGAAAGATGGACACAAATTAAATATTAAATTTTCTTTGCGTACCCCCACTTATCGACTCCCGTACCCCTGGGATACGTGTACTCCACTTTAGAAACCACTGTTTTAGGTCACCGGATGAGTTCTGGGGAGTCTGCAGAAACAATAACACACAATTATTGGTACACCTATTAGAGAATTATTTTTAGATAATTATTTAGATTTATGACGCTGTGGGGACCACGGATAAGCGTTAGCGTAGCCCTCCCTCCCAACTATTTATTCCTCCACTTCTTAAATATGAGTTTTTCTTGGGGTCAATACACCTTCTTTTATTCTCAAAGTAGGCATCATTACATGGAAGTTAAACTACCACCAGCCGCTTAATCCTTTTCAAACGCAGGTTAAATTACACCACGATTAATCCTTTCTGACAGGGTCAAAGGGCAGTAAACTTAGAAAAGGTTTAAAAATACTCCTCCAAATACAAGAGGCGCTTAAACGCTTGATGCTTTAATGATTAGCTTTCTCTTATACTACTACAATTGCATTGAATATTTCCCGAAAATTTTCGAATTTGAGTTTTGACGGAAAAATAAATTTTAAGATTTCCTGAACATGTTTCGAACACTTTAAAAAATACGGCAGTGTGTGTATGTGCTCTTGCAGGCCGTAAATAAATACGAAATTGAAAAGGAGCTGGAGTAAAATGCAAGGGGGGGGGGGGGGGCTCAACGGTCTTGAAGGAGGGGGGGTTCACCAAAAATTCAATTAATTATTTGCATTTATAAACCATGATAGTTACTATTTTATACTTCAATCCATATATAAATTATTAACAAATAATTGCATAATATTTGTAAGCTAAGATGTGATTATTAATATCCATATAGCTACTATACATCCATTTTAATAACAACTCCAATTGATTTTAATATAAGCGTTAATTAGTAGTAAAGCTGTTAATTAATTGTAGAAAATTTCGGGAAATTAATATAAGTTAATGCTTAATATTAATTATCAACTGCTTGATTCTGTTGATTTTAACTATAATGTATAATAGTGAAACATTCAATAATACAAAAGCGTCCTAAATACTATATTGTCATAATTTAATTTTTTTAAAAATATAATATGTAAATAAATTGATCATCAGTGTAACCACACATTCATCTAAATTAAAACAAAGAAATTTATAAAAAAGAATTTCATAAAAAAATTATTTATGCAAAATGTGGATGATATCATTTCTTCTAATATTTGTATCAGGGGCTGAGTATACCTCTTGGGGAGGGGGAGCTGAGCCCCCTCTGGCCCCTGCCTGGCTACGGTCCTGGCTCTTGTATGCATGTCTGGGAGGTACTATATTGTCCGCAAGGGGGTTGGGGTTGTTTTAGGGGTCATATCCACCCACAGAGGTCCATTCTGTTCCAGAACTAAAATTGTAAGCATTAAACAGTGGTGTACAAAGTTGATTTAAGAAATGTTTTCAGTAGAGCCTCTTTAACAGACAACTCCATTTAATGGACATTACTTTTGATTTCCTGTTCCAGCAGGGGCAGTCCATTCAAGTTTTCGGGACTTCTATAAATACATGGAACTCCTCCATATTTTTATTTTCCTCATTTTGCGAATTTTTGTATCTTCTCCAGCCAAAAACAACAAGAAAAAGGTGGAGGTCTCAGCCCCTTGAGAACTATCTCCTCCAAAGAGTATTCCACAACACGTGGCCTCAGCCCTGGCAACAGCAAAGCAACCGGGAATGTAGGATAGATAGTCTTTGTGTTAACATGGATTTTGCAGTGGCAAAGCGTTATCAAAATGAAATTTCCATCATAAAAGGTATTGATCCATATATTTTAAATTCCAAAAATTGATTAACATCTTCTCGAGCTACGTTATTGCCGATTACAATCATACTCACGCTCAATATGGTTTAGAAACATTTCAAAATTAATACTTTATGAATAAAACAGTTATTTTACATTAATAGAGAAGAATAAATTTACCTGTTATAAAATATTTATCACAAATTGAGTTTTCAAGAATATGAGAATTTCAATTTTGAAGTTGTTAATATTATCATATCCTTCCTTTTAAAAGAATAGAATTCCCTTTTCACGCTTTTCGATTTTAATTTAATATTACCGAGTTTTCTTGCTTTGGGAATGCAGGAGATTTTAAAAAAAGAAACAGAATCTCTATCATCTCGACTACCACATCCCAAACAGACCAAAAGTTCGACATATTTATGAATTTGTCTTCCGAATCTCAAGCTTTTCTTACAGAATCAAATGAATCAAGTCAAAGAATGATCACGTGGTGTCCTACAAATGCTTTTGAAGCAGACGATAAAGAACGTGTGACGTCATGTTGGAAAGCTCAATACGGGTGGTGTCCGTCTCCCTAAGGGCGGTCCCATTTATCTAGAAATAACAGATCCTTCGAACAATGGCTTTGGTCATTAAGAACGTAATTATTAAAACATGCTTTTAATGTTCAAATAGGCACTTTAATAATGTATTTAGGAAATGTTCTTCAATCCCAATTCTATTGCTAATGAAACAAGAGAAATAGAAATACAGGGTGATTCAAAGTTCGGAGCAAAAGTAAAACGCTATAAAAAAATATCTATGGGTCGGAGAGACATGCGGTTTGCAGATTAATATTCACCGTGGTGGGGGATCTTGTATGGCATACAAAAAAAAAAAAAAAAAAAAAAGTTCAAAATCTCGACACTAGGGGGCGCTGCTGCAAAGAAAGCAATGCGAGGTAATAATTGTGAAATGAGATATTTTATTTCAGCATGATTTACAGCTGCAAGTACTCAATGTGTCCACCACCACATTTCAGTACTGAGTGTAGTCGCGGTATTACGGCTGATACAGCATGAAACAGCAAATCAACAAGAATGGCTGCTACCTCCTGCCATAAGACGTCTTTCAGTGCTGGTAAGGACTGGGGATTTCCTCTATAGATCCGTGATTTTAGGTATCCCCACAACCAGAAATCGCAGGGTGTGAGATCTGGGGATCTCGCAGGCCATTCATGTGTGCTATGCCTGCTCAGTAGGCGATTGGAGCTAAACGTTGACCGTAGCAACTCCATCATTTGACGTGCCGTGTGGGGTGGTATTCAATAATGTTTTTCTCTGATTTTAATTTTGCGTTGCGTGAGCGATATGCATAAGTCACCTCTATGACTTTATCTGCATCAGCGCCCCCTAGTGTGGATATTTTGAACTATTATTTTTTCATGCCATACAAAATTCCCCACCACGGTGAATATTAATCTGCAAACCGCATATCTCTCCGATCCATAGATATTTTTTTATCGCGTTTTACTTTTGCTCCGAACTTTTGAATCACCCTGTATTTATTTAGTGCATCATTTTGAGAATTATTTCAATGCATTTAATTGATTTCACGAATAGATTTCTCGCTCTTCATGTGCTCGTCAGTAGGACCGGTTAAAGAGCCCCACACCATCGGCTGCTGCAGATGCCCCCAAAATCGCAGATGTCCTATATAATAGATAAAGTACATTTCTTCCAAAACGGTCTAAAGATCTTTCTTAGGTAAGTTGGGCATAAATAGTTTTTTTTTTTTTTACGGATATTTCAGCGACGCAATTAAAAAAGTGTAATCGCACTTATGGCGGTCGACGTTCAAATCCCATTAGCTTAAGAAAAGAAGGCGTGGACATAAAGTGCTAACAGTTGACGAGCAGTCTGTCAAGACAAAGTAGTCGAAGACTTTTGACACTTTGGCTTTGACCAAACCACGAGGTCAAAGTAAGAGTTGAGAGTGAAATGTTACCTCCGGATTTCTATTATTACAAAGGATAGGAAGACTCCATCTCTGAGGATCTTAGCATCTTCTCCCCTGAAACCCAAGGTTCCTGTGGTGTCAAGGGGAGAAAGAATACTGGCAGTCAGCAGCTGGCGCAACAGCGGCCATCTTGACTCCTAGTTGAAGCAATGGCCATACATGGTGGAAAGAGGTTTAATATCGCATCCTTTTCTCGGGTTCTGAAGAAAATAAAACATTCTAGACTGCTTTTTTGAATGATTGGTGCACTTTATTGAAAACAGAAGAACCTATGTTACAACTAAATTGCGTATCAAATATAAGCCATAACAAGTGGATTTCTAGCATTGGAAAACATAGGAAGACGCCATCTATTCTTTAGGATATACAAACCCAAACTTAAAAGGAACCCCGTGATGACCTCAATGCATAAACTGGTTGAATTTCCTCCCGAAATTACAGTTCAACTAATCACAAAAACCTCAAAGCAGAGTCGAACATTCTTACATTTCTGGTTTAAATGTCGCAATTGTTGAAAAGAAAATAACGCAGAATCAATAATACACAAATGTTGCATTACAATGTCTTGTCTACTTGGCAAAAGAAAGCTACATCATTCTGAAAATTGCTAATATACAGAAAATATTATGCATTATATTTATTTTATTAAATCACAGTTACGTGCTAAAACTCATGCTAAAAACACAGTCACATGCTAAAACCAATTACAGTCTACCCTCTGACAATACCACTTAAATATAAGACGATAGTCGTTATGTTATATAGGCGGCTACAGCCACAATTAAAAAGAATGTTAAGGTATAAATATAAAGTATAATATGAATATGGGGTATAAATACATAAATATAGGGTATAAATATATGTATTTATACCCTAAGTGTAAATATAATGTATAAATATTAAAATTTTAGGTCCTCAAGTACCTATAATTTTTGTTTTCGAAACGAAATGACTGGTGGTAAATTATGCAATATTCTGAACATCATGCATACTGTGAATAGATTAGATTAGATTGGCCTGAGATGAACGCTTTAGAACCCCAAATGAAGCATTGCAGGGGGCCCCGAAATTCCTTAAATCATCTCAACTCTTACATGGAATAGTCCATACCTGAAGATGCCAGAAGCATAGTAGTCAGAATTTTTCTGTTAAAGAGGTAAAAAAAAATATGGTACATAGCAAATATTCCTGCCGTCATTACAAGTATAAACAAATTACAAGTTTCCATTGTAACGAGCAGATAAAAAGCTCGAAACCTATGATGTTATCTGCTACGGGATAGCGGTAATAACTTTTGGGACGCCTGGATTTTATCTGTACGAACTTTGTCGTTGCAGTTCCGTGCAGCCTGAGTTTAATAGTAAAGAAATTTCGCCTCATGGTCAGACTGAATTTGCCGGTCTACATAGAGGTTTGCAAAATTGTAGTGAAAATCCAGTCAAAAGCTATCGCCTACTCTGTGTTGACGAGCAAATGAAAAACATGAAACAGGTTCGTAAATATTGTTATCCGCAATGAGAACGTGGTACTGATTTTCCATGCCCAATTTATTTTACTGTTGTTAATAAATGCAATTTCGTTTTCTGAAATAGAAAGTTTTGACATTTTATCTCATACACAGTAAGAATGAATTAAACAAATTTTTAAAGCTTTAATTATCAGATCAACATGATATTTAATGTATTACATTTTTAATGAAAAATTTTTTAGCTAACGAAATAATTTATTTAAAATTTTCTATATCGGACTTCGAAAGAAAGTAAATTAACCATTAACGAGCGTTCGTATTAACGTTCCACGATCGAAATTTGCGTTATTGGACTTCCATTTCCGCAATTTAATTATACCAGTTGTAGCTATTTATGTCTTCCCTTAACCCTGATATCCATTCAATATCCAATCATGACTTTCGTCGGGTAACGGTAGTACAGTCCGGATGCAAACTATCAGTCGAATCAGTCCAGACAGCTGTTTGCTGTTATGCTTCATTCATCGCCCTGTTAGAAACACAGTTTCTGCTTAAACTCCATGGTTTAGCTCGCTTTGTGAAATATTAGTCAATGAATCAAGAATGAATGTTGCCAATTTGTGTTTGTAACAGTTACTTACGTATGACTAAAGAAATGTGTTTATTTTAAAATGAAAAAGTTCCCAAAAGTTGGAAGCTCGTGGTATGGAGTTTTAACGAAGTGCAGGTGATTTTTTTTTTGTCTTGTAAATATATTACAGTTTGTGCATTGAGTAACAAAATAAAATAAGTGGTATCATTTTACAGTGAAAAGCTCATTGAAAATTCTAATCTTGTGCAGTGGAATTTCAATAAATTACAGACAATTTTATTTGTTTTGAAAATATATCGCTGTTTCTGATATCACGTTATAAAATAGTTGAATTATTTAGAAGTGAGAGTCCCTGACAATTATAAGCAGGTGATTTTATTTATTGTGAAAATATGTTGCATTTTATGATATTACGTAACAAAATAAAAGTAGAATTATTTAAGTCAAAGAGTTACAAAAAATTCAAACATTATGTTGTGGAATTTTAACTAAGTGCAAACTATTGTGTTAAATATATTTCATTTTGTAACATTAAGTAACAAAGTAAAAACCTACACAATCATTCTAAAGTGAAATTCGTCGAAAATTTTAACATCGTGTTACGGAATTTCAATTAAGTGCAGACTTTCTTTTAAAATATATAATGGATTTTATACTGTAAAGTAACAAAGTAGAAGTGCATTATGAAGTGAAAGAGTCATTGAAACTTCTAACCCTATGTTTTGAAATTTTAAACGAAATACAGACGATTCTTTAAATTATTACATTACATGATGTTTAAAAAATGAAAGTGAAATCATTATCAGAAAAAGAGTCGCTTTAAATGCGAGTCTCTGCTGTGGAATTTCAACAAATTGTAAATTATTTCAATTTTTTGAAATATATGTTGTGGTATTTTCATCTATAAGAAAAGAAATTAAAGGGATTTTTTTTTATTTCAGAAAGGTAATGTTTAAATTGCTTGTATTGGAATAATTTGTGTGAAAATGCAAAGCTGATGTGTATTTGTGTCAGTAATTATCAGATGAAAAAAATTTCTGTATTCATTGTGTGTTTTATTTCAATGATGATGATGACATGAAATAAAACAAGCAATAAATATTGCTTTTATCATTCAAGAGATTTTAAATGTTTCACTACATCCATTATTTCATGTTTTTAAAATTATCATTTTACGTAGATTAATTATATTGTTTACAATATGAAAGTTAACAAGGAATTTATAAGTTTGTGAATTCTTCCTATGATAAAAAATATGTAACAAATATATGAAGAAACTGTTCAGCTGTTTAAAACAGTTCAACTAAAGTACTACATCGAGTTGCTAAAATATGTTTACAATATTCATATTTAGAAGAGTAAGATCACATTTTCATATGTATTTTGTTGATACATTTGAAAAACAATTCATTTTTTGAAGTATTTTTTATTTAAACAGATTGATAATTTAGTAAATATATTTTAAGATAATTATATAGTTGCTACTCGCTTGCGTATGATTGAATATTAGATCTGCAATTAAATCCAAGTATCATAAATATATTTGCAATGATACTATCAATTATTTGATATATGACATTGAATGAGCTTAATATGTAGAAGTTTGTGAAGCCAGCAACATGCTCAATGATTTTCTGTGAAAGTGCTTTTTTCTATAGTATTTAAAAACGTCAAAAAATATTTAACAGATAATTCCATTATTTATTTTACTGAGATTCGTACTTTTTATTAATTCTCAGTTCTCTGGCATCTTACAATGACAATATAATTTACAGACTGTATTCAGTGATTTATCAGAACTGAAAAAAGAATTTATATTATTTCTGTTGGCATTGAAAGACAATAATTCTTAGCTTTCTCGCATCCTACAATGACAACAGCATTTTAAAGACTCTGCTGTATGATTTATCATGACTAAAAATAGAATTTATATAACTTCTGTTGGCAATGAAAGTACATTTATGAATATAACAAATATATAGAACGATGAACATTTATGAAACTAACAATGAAATTCCGGCTTTACACAGCGAATATAATTTTCAGAAGTATATATATATTCATTGCAGACAATTATTTTGCCAAGTAATTTCTCTTCACGGTAATACAACTACATTGAACTTAGTACAGAGTGAAAATCAAATGAATTCACAGACAATGGGAATCAATTTACTGAAAAATGTAATCCACCAACGCACGTTTTTTAAATTATGCAACTCTAACAGCTGACAATCGAAAAAACTTTTTTGTTCAGTTATGATCTCTGTTACAAGTTCAGAAATTCTTTAGACGGTAATACTACTCTTTTAGCCACAGTCTCCATGGATTCCCTTTTCTCCCATTTTTTAAATATTGGAATTTTTTAAATATTTCTGTTAACTGTAAAAAGTCAATGATTATAAAGATAATCTCTCTCTTTTCAGTTAGAAAGGGATAAAATATAATGAATAAAATAAAACACTTTCATTTTAAACTTATTTAAACACATACGCTTAAAAGTTTATATAAATACTATCAGTAAATGCACATAGGTTTATACTTTTTAGAAAATTAAAATTCTGACGTTTTTTCGATCAAATATCTTCGTATGATAAATTTTGTTATGATTTAGTTTAATGATTATTAACTTAGGTTTGAGAAAATAATTTACCTAATATTCTGTCTTAAAGCAAGATATTTTCCCGAATTATAAACAATTTTAGAATATTATTTTCTTAACAAAAAATTACAATAAAAATTGATAACACAAGTACATAAGTATTTTAAAATAACAATTCTAGAAAATGCAAATAATTATTAAATTTCTTTCTTTTCAATGAGTAAGCTTATATGGCTATTTTAATTGCATATCAGATTTGATGACATTATTTAAGATTATATGGACGTAGTTTATTACTCTAAACCGAGTTAAAAGTTTAATCTGTATCATTGTATTTACATCACTTATTTAAATCTGATCCTTCAAAGCATGTTGGAATTATGCAGAAAGCCTATCAATTTCATGAAATGAAAGAAAAAGAAAAGTATTATCGTTAAAATATTTTTAAGATGTGGGTACTGTATTAAAAATTGTTAATTTGTATGAAAATTGCAGTTATCGGTTAAGAAGCTTAAGTTTTTATAACTATTCAGTTAAAAAAATGTTCAATTTCTTATAACTTTTCAAAGGTTTACAAGATTTCAAACGTTAAATCACATCTTCAAAATTTCTTTTAAATTACTGACCAGTATGTGATATTATTACCATAATTATTTTCATAATTTGAAGAATACATTTATTCTATAAATAGCTGTTTTATCAATTTAATGTTTTCGAATTTTTTAGATTAATTTCTATTATAATATTTAAGCTTTAAACAACAGAAAGTTAATCATAAACTGCTCTATGAAGTAAATTCGTATTATTAGAAACATTTATCTGTATAAATTTCAGCAATCATTAAATTCAAACAGAAATTAGAATAAATAATTTTTTTTTAATTAGTATATCTAAAATTAAGGCTCAGTTTGAAATAAAAATTCAAAAACAAGTGTATATATTTTATACTAATATCCAATTTTAAATTGTGTGAGTTAGAATATAACTTTTGAAAGTACACATTAACAAAATTACCGATATGTTTTCAAAAAAATTATTTTTGCGTGTTTTATTTGCCCAGATAGGTTAAATATAATTATTTTTTTTTTGCAAAAATGAAAATAATATGTCAATAAAAACTTATAGAAAAGTTAATTGTTTCTATTAAATTAGTTTTCATCTATTTTAGCATGTATAGAAATATCATTAAATGAGCAAATCAGCGAGGTCCTTTAAATTATATACCTACATATAGTAAAGAAAAATTATGCAGAATCCATAAAATATTATCCACATATGTTTTCTATCTAGTCAAAGAAACAAAAAATTACTTTCCCAGAACACGATTTTAAAGACAAGATCTGGTAAAAGTCACCCGTCGAAGGTCTGAAGCATCCCTGCTAGAGGCTCAGGGCCTTCTTTCGTGGAAATCGTGAATCTGGCTTTCTGACAAAGTGCTTCTTTCTCATTTCCAAAAGTTGTATCAAATTATTTTTTTCATCCCCTCATTCTCTTTTTTTTTCTTTCCTCAATGTTTTGGCGGGACTCTTTTCCTACGCGAAGGATTTGTCCTACCCATCTCTCGAGATAACAGTCGAGCGGAAACAGGCCGGAATTTCCTGTCTCGTATTCAGACTGCTAATGTTTTTCATTATTTTTTGTGGCAATGTTATTATATTCAACACAGAAACGTCACGCGAACGACAGCCTCTAATGGCTGGAGTAAATTTGACGTCACATTTGGGAGAACCAATGATTAAGATCGGAGGACTTGTTGCGTCCGTAAATATATAGGAGAGAAGTAAACAGTAACCTCCGTTGCAGATGGTATAGTGTGAGACTTTCGCTCTGTATCTCAAATATTCAACTTAGCTTTGTTATTCATTTATAACATGTGTTATTTATGTATAGCTGTTTTTTAATTCTCATTAGTATTTCGATTACTTGTAGTTACTTACTTCGATTACTCTTCCAAAATTGATTTGTGCTACGGAAAAGTAAGAGAATTCATCTTCAAGAAATCGTCAATTTTAGGATTGTGGTGTTTTAAAAAGTATACGATGCTACTAAATTAGCCTGAAAAATTTTGTAACTTTAATTGTGGAAGTTTTTAAATTTCAATATTGTGTTTGGATCATCAAATTGTCGTTGGAGAAGAAAGGTAAATTTACGGTATTTCTATAAACTCTTAATTTGCTGAAAATAGTAAAAGTCCTTTTATGGAAAATATGTAAACATCGACAACAAATAGCTTCAGATGATAATTAAAGAACTGGTAACAGTTGACTATTATCTAACGGATATTTAAAGTTTTTCTTAAAGACAGAGATCTGCTAATATATCAAAAGAAAATATTTAGGTGGCAGTTTAACAATAGTACATGTAGACTGATTAATAATTTGCAGAATATCGATAGTATGTTTTACATTACTAAGAAGAAAGTGAAATACAGGAATTTAAAAAAATATTCCATTCTTTTCAATGTTCATTTGATAATTCGAGCTTTATGTCATTTTATTATTCTGTATAAGTAAAGTTGAAACAAATCTGTAAATCTTTATTATCGAAATTTACCATAGTAGCTTATAAATATATCATCAAATTCCTTTCCTAGGAATGTTACAATTGGGAATGAATTATCTATTTTTTTTTTAAATAAGAATATACCAGTACCGAATATGAAAATTAGATCCAGTGATTAAAGCGTTTTTAATATATTAAAGAAATAGATTACTTAGTTCAAGAATGGGAAACTGTTGAAGCTATACCGAAAATCAGCCGTTCTAAGACAGTGAAATTCTAAATCAGACGATACATTTTCCCTCAAAATATTTTTAAATACGAACAGCAGACGAAAATATTTATGTAAGTATTTAATTGAAGTGATATAATTACTCTGTATCGTAATCCATTCAAAAACTCATCGAAAAAAGATATGTCACCAATTTTTTATTTATTTTCATTTATCGCCAATCTCATAATGAAGGAATTATTGAGAAAAGTCCTTTATTTTTACCAATTGCGTTGATAATTATTTTTATTTTTATATCAAACTGCTAACTGCAAATTATCTTAATTTTTAAGTTTGCATTTAGTTTTTAAGCAATTTTTATATAATGAAATAAATCATTTGTGTAAAAAATTAAATATTTTGTGAAAAATCGATTTAAAAGAATTTTAATCAGGTTAGAACTTCAAAGTATCGTATGCTTTACATGCTTAAAAATCAAATATTTTTTTAAATTGCCAATTCTTAATTAAGATTAAAAAATATTGCTGGAAACCAAAAATAGTTTTTGAGTATTTCAACATTCAGAAAAACATTTATTTGTGGCATCATAGGAAAACAGACGATTTGTTTCAAAAGAACGTATAATTTGTGATCTTGTTTAATTACTGAAAAATAATTCATTGGAAATTAATATTACACGGTAGTAATATTGTGCATTAAAAGGAAATTTCTCCAAATACATTTTTAGCTACAGTTACAAATTAAGGGATATCAATTAAGGTAAAAAAATATCAATAAAGGAAACGAATTTTAAAAACATATTTTTTTTTATAAAAGAATAAATTCAAGTAGAAAAGCCATTAAAAGTTTGTGGAAAATGCATTAACTTACTATATTATAAAAGCTGAATGATTATTGTTAAAATACTTTGTAATTTTCATGCTAAACAGTTGGATTTTATCAGATCAATTTAACCTGTAGGAAGGAAGATAGTGAAGTTCTAGGTCTGGAAACTTTTATATATATAAAAAAAAGGATATTTTATTGAAGTATAAATCACTTCATAAAGGCTGTAAAACGTTGATGTTACGATATATCCTGACAATGGAAAAATAATGATTATTACAAAGACCCTTTGTCTGATATTTCATGATGAACAGCTATTTCAAAACAATTTGACAAGTAGGGAGATAATAAAACTACCAAGTTCTAGTTCTACAAACATTTTCAAAATTACAGTTTAACTGCTTTTATAAATTACTGAAATCAAGAAAGAGCAAACTAGAAGTTCCTCATTGGAATACCAGAAATTTTTATCTAAGCCAAAAGGAATAACTCAAGTTGTGTTGTTACTCATTACTTATAGTGTGTATAGAATGTATGAAAGAATAGATTATTTTCACATTTAAAAATAATTTCGTTCATATTATACGAAATCATAAACTCAAAGATAAGTATCAAGAAAACTTAATCTGGAACATATCTGAAAGTTTCTTATTAAAGAAAAAAAGATAATAATCTAAAGTACCCTTTCTTGCAACCCATTACTGTTGTCCAGATATAGAATAAGTGGAGCTCATTAGCTATTGACAGAGGTCCAGTCTCAATATTTGCAGGACGTTCTATTGTCCTGGACAAAAGTCGTTGAAGTGGCCCCACCTGTTTGCAATGTACGGCCTGATCCTCGAGAACCTCAGTCAGTACATCATTACAGTTTATGGAGAAAATAAATGGGAGGAGATTCGGAAACTGGCGAACGTTCGCCAAGGAACGTTCAGCCCGCATCAGATGTACAATGACGTCATGATTCCGAAACTAACAGCCGCGGCCTGTCAGGTAAGTCTTTTTGATATGTCTCTTATATATATGTATATATATATAATAATCGTTTGAAAATCCAATGATAGAATAGAGAGAAGTTGTAACTTAAAAAGCCTTATCTTTAAAATATGCATACATAAAAAGAAGCATTAAATAGAGAATAATTAATCATGTGGAAAATGAAATGCAAATTTCTAGTCATCAAACTGAAGATAATAAATAAATATCAATATTCGATAATAGTAAACCAAATAAAATCCAAGCATTAAAGCTATACACGTGGATAAGCACTAAGACTAAATAAATTGTTCATTTCGAAAAAACTCTTTGTCAAGTCCAAATATTTAATCAAAATGAACACAGAATATGCATATATACATATATATATATATAATTTTATGTAGCATATTTGAAGAGAAATAGTGAAACATCCATTATAATAAAAATAATTCAATTTTTAACCAGAAAATCGCAAGAGAATGTTAGTCATCAATATGAAAAGCAAGAAAACAAGCCTTATAATTTGAAACAGATATTTAAAAAAATAAAAAAGGAGTGATGAACAATGTTGTAATTCAATTGTGTTTACAATTGAAAATGTTGTAATTGTAAAATCGTTAAGGTGTGACTATAATACATCAGCTTCTAATACCACATTTCATTCAATAGTCTTGTTACTGCGAATACAAGACCATTAGACACTCCGATGAAATACATTGAGAAAATTGAAAAACAGAAAAGTTTTATAAAACTTGGTAGTTTAATAGGCTTTGGTAGTTTAATAGGTTTGGTAGTTTAATAGGCTATATATATATAGTTATATAAAGCATAAGTGAAAGGAAGACGGACTGAAATGCAAATGTGACATCATATATACTATACGACAAGCCGTTAATTATTTTAAAAAACATGATAAGTAAACATTATAAAAAATGCAGGTACTAAAATGATATAATATACCCATTTTTCCTGTTCCACATATAAGTTAAGGAATGGAATAAATAAAGAATAAGCTCTGTAATGAAAGCAAGTACAGCTTTATAACAATTTACCTTCATTATTATATATATAATTTTATATAATTATATAACTTTTTAAGAAAATGTTTTTAAATAAGAAAATATAATGTTGAAAAATGTAGATGGTTGAATTCTGATTTCTAACATTCTAATATATATACCTTATTTTTTCTTTTATTAGAACACATTTTAAATTTAAATTCAAGAACTTGCAACAATTACAGCAACATATTGACAGATCATACTCTAGCATTTCTAAATAATTCATAATCTCCATGTCTTCTTCTAACAGTTAAACAATTCATATAATTCACTTTAACCTGCTTTGCGAAAACTGCTTAGTCAGTAACTAAAAATTCACTGTAACCTGTTCTGAGATGATTGGTAATACAAATGCTTTTCCAGAAGTACCACAGTACTAGGGGTAGATATATTTTCATTATATTCTTTCGATATTTCTTTATAATACTTTGTATCCTCATTTCAATAATTAGCCACAAGCTGGTGTAACAGATATTTTATTTTCATGATTGATTTTTTTGTGTATTTGATCCACTTTGTCTTTTCTTCTACGTCGAGCCATGTACATTATTTCTGTAATACATTTTGCAATTGTGTACACAGAAACGTAGAATCAGCATTAATGAAACATATATGGCCCTTGATAACGTTCATGGTTTCAGAAATGCTTTTCATATTCATTTTATTCCTTTAATATTCACTAGATTCCATTTATTCAATTTCCAAACTTCTTGGGAGCTATAAAAGGCCTAGCTCATCGTGCTACACTTGGCTTCTGATTAAAATTTTTTTTTACCTTTACCTTCAGTTCACAAGCAATTTTCTCTGGTATTTCTCGGGTATATATATATTACAAGTAATCATAAAAATCTTCAATTATATATATATATATATATATATATATATATATATATATATATATATATATATATATATATATATATATAACACATTTTAAATAATAAAAAAATTTAACTGTTAAAAACTAAGCATGTATTACATGTTAGATTATACTATCAACTATTATACATACAGGGTGTCCCAAAAACATGGACCTCGGCATTTATTCCTTAAATATTGATCTTAGACATATATAATAAATTACAAAGTTGCTTAATTTTTATTAAGCAGAATTTTAGGAAATCGATAAAACTCTTCAGAGGATTAAATTTGAAGAAATACAAAATTTAAATTTTTATACGGTCCCCGTACAAAAACATTTCCAATGAGTTTAAAATGTGCCCTATCCACTAATAAGGTGATGTACAAAATTTCAGCATTTTATTCATATTTATTAAACAATGTTGGTGAGGGATTAATCACAAATTAAAATGTAAATGTTTACAGCAAGAGTGCAAATGACGCAACGCAGGCAAATAATATCTGTCTCTTATCTTTAATGGATCTTTGGCGTGGATGGAAAACATTTTGAACAAACTTTGTAATCTTTGTGTAACTCTCAAAAGAAACACCGACCCACCCGAAGGTACACGGGAAGTAATCTTTGCGTAAAGTCATTATGTCTACATAGTGTAGATACTTCTGTACCAATAAATAGCAAAATTATTATTTATTTATGTAATCATTCTTTTCTTTCGTAATTTGCGTATGACCCCTGAAACGCGATCTGCCAACATGATTTTCCTCTCTGAGAACCAATGTCGATGAATCGAAAAGTAGTTAAGTCAGCATTTTTGTCTTTTTATATCTCTGGGACTTCTTATGATAAAATGCTAAAATTTTGTACATCACCTTATTACTGTATGGGACATATTTTACTCATTGGAAATGTTTTTATTAGGGAACCGTATAAAAATTTAAATTTTGTACTTCTTAAAATTAAATTCCCTTGAAAATTTTAATCGATTTCATAAAGTTCTGTACCTTTTTTTACGCAACTTTGTAATTTATTATGATCAGTATTTAAGGAATAAAAGCCGAGGTCAATGTTTTTGGGACACTCTATATTGATTTATTTAACGATGTTCGAACTCAATTGTGTCAACGTAAATTTACACTTATTTCTCATTTTCTAAAGGTTATTTTTTTTTTCTCTTTTGCAATTCAGTACTATTCTAATTATTTCCATTTCATAAATGTTTGAATATTAGTGTTTAAGTGTAATATTTTCATTTCTAAGTATTTGTATTTCATAAGTATGTATTTAAATGTTGTTACCAAGTGCTTATATGTGACAGTAGTGTCTGTATGTCCCATAAGTGTTCACAGGTCATCACGCATTTATACTAAATCTAGTCTTTTTACATTAGTTCCAAGGTCACACTAGACTAGCATTTTACACAATATCTCTCTCATACAATTTTTACTTTCCTTATATACATAATGTATAAGGAAAGTATTGTGACGGGGTCGAAAATTCGAATTCGAGTTTTCGACGGGAGAGCACGTTTCAAGCATCCCTGATCACGAATCGAACATTTTTGAAGTGATGTCTGTGTGTGTGTGTGTGTGTGTGTGTGTGTGTGTGTGTCAGTGAGTCTGTGGAGACGATAACTGACGAACGAATGAACTGATTCGAACCAAATTTGGAACAAACATCACAATCCCTAAACACTGGAAGCCTATTGTTTTTATACGCAATCAAATGTTCAGAACCTCCCTAAATTTTCGAACGAAATTTTAAAAAAATCGTCAAAAAATCAAAACCACTAATAAAGTTACGCAAATAGACATTTCTTATGTAATTTTTCATTAGAAAACGATTGACATAAATTGTAGAACGCTAATATGAACCGTTCTCGAGATATTGCACATTTTTCAGAAAAATTATCAAAAAGTCATATAAAATAAAAGAAAAAATATTTCCTATTGAGAAACATGTTCACTTTTCATATGTAATACCATGCGATACATTGGGTGACATCATTCTCGTGGATCTAGCTCGTTCCATTCATGAAAAAAGATACTTTGAGTAATACTTTTGTATTTGAACGCCAATAGTCATTTATCTGCTGTAAAAATATCTCATTTCTTCGTCCATAACGCTTGGCGAGATTTTGACGACGAATTTGGCGGAATGTCGCCAACTTGGCGACTTTTTGAAATATTGCCAAATTAACGAAAATCTCGCCAAATGAATAAAAAAAGACGCTAAATCAATGAAAATGACGACTCATTGACGAAAATTCAATATCTTAAAAAAAATATAAGTATCTACTATAAGAAAAAAATATTTTTTTTTACTGTAAAAGTAGTAAATTCATTGCATTATATAAGGAAAGTCATGTGTTGCCCACATAAGATTTTTTTTTCCTGTAACTATTAGATGAATAGATGAAAGTCGAGCTGAGCTTATTCGGATATTTACAAATATAACTGATCGGTTTAAAAGTAAGAGAAATTTTTGCAGCTGTTGGTCAATTCCCCCCGGAAAGAACAAATAACTCAATTAGGACAAGACAACCAGACCAATAGTTCTTCTCCTTGTCGGCTTTCTACAAAGGGACGCTTCATATTAAGTTCATGTTGCTTCAGCTGAATGATGTTAACTTGCAACAACACCAGTAGTTGGCGAGTAAAATACGCTTTAAGAAAATACAGCAAGTGGTGGCTTAAGTTGGTGTAAGTTTCGAGACATGGTGTTTTCCGGTGGTAATCACTTCAACGGAAAATATTGAGAGTGTGTGTCTCCACTTGGTTTTCTCATGCATTCAATTCATATACCAGTTTTTAGTTTCACTATCATAATCATTATCAGAATAAAAATATACTTTTACTTTCCTTA
Source organism: Amaurobius ferox (assembly GCA_951213105.1). Taxonomy (NCBI): domain Eukaryota; kingdom Metazoa; phylum Arthropoda; class Arachnida; order Araneae; family Amaurobiidae; genus Amaurobius; species Amaurobius ferox. The sequence continues at coordinate 41,563,437 of OX578155.1, forward strand.
TATACGTATTACAATGTATAGGGGAAGTATTGTGACTGGGTCGAAAATACGAATTTGAGTTTTTAAAGGAAGATTACATTTCAAGCATCCATGAACTCCGAACGTTTTTGAGGTGATGTATGTGTGTGTGTGTGTGTGTGTGTGTCTTCGGATGCGATATTTCAAGAACGAAGGAAACGTTTCGGACGTAATTTGGTACAGTTATTAGTATTCATAACTACTCAAAACCTATTGGTTTTAAACGCGATCTAACATTCAGAACACTCCCAAATTTTTTAATGAATTTTTGAAAAAATCATAAAAAAAATCAGGACGTTTAATATTGTTAAATAAATAATCTTAAACTCATTTTTTAATTCTGAAACGAATGATACGAAATTTAGAATGCTAGCTTTAATTGTTCTCGAGAAATTGCACGTTTTACAAATAAATGTATAAAAAATACATAAATTTGGACAAACAGTAGTAAAGATCATCAAATATGCAACATTTGGTGAATAATTTAGTGAAATATCGTTAACTTGACGACTTTTTATGTGTCCAAATTGGCAAAAATGTCGCCAAATTGAAAAAAATGAGGTTACAATTGCGAAAATGACTTCAAATTGTCAATAACTTTATGAATAAAATATAACTTGAAAAATCGGTTGCTGTAATTATAAATTAAAATTTCTCAAGAGCAGTTGATTGTACATCGATAGAGTTAATTAAATTATTTTTTTTTTGCGTATTGTGGTCACAAAAATGAATTTTGTGTGTGTTAGCCTTTTTCGTGCTACATCTAAAAGAACGCGAAAGAAAGAAAAAATCTGCGATTTATAAATTTTTCGAAGAATTCTCATTATTTATGGGACAAGTATGTAAAGTTTCAAGTCTCTACCTTTACCAGTTTGGGGCTATGTATTTCAACCCTTAATCAGTCAGCCTCAATCAACTGTATGATATAGACATTGTTCTAGAAATTTTCTTTATTTTCCATAGGAAATAAAGCTATCATAGTTTTGAACTTCAAATAGTTTGAGTTTTTATCATGAAAATTACTAAAGATTGCATCTATTTCTATAATACAATAATATGAAGAAGTAAAAGGAGTCGAATTCGCAAAATTCTTGCAGAGTTTGGCAATTGCTTTCTATAGTATTACAGTGTTATTTCATCCACTTTTGCAAAGAGATATTTGCAATACAGCATTATCGAATACACTCTATAACAAAAAAAATTGACGCATCAAAAAGGATTTTTCAGATTATGATAAAAATTGGTGGATGTGAAGAACATACATAGAAAAAGAAACGATTAAAATTTCAAAACAATTTAATGATTTAGAGTTTGAACCGTATACAAAGAGAAGAAGTCAACAAGGCGTTGGTCCACCTCTGGCCTGGATGCAAGACGTCAGCCGGCGTGGCATAGACTGATAAAGTTCACGGCTGATGTCCTGCGGAAGGTCTTGCCAAATTGTCTCTACCTGTCGGGCTAAATCGTCAACATTCCCGGATGGTTGCACTCGCCTTCCCATAACGTCCCAAATGTGCTCTACGGGAGAGAGATCAGGAGACCTAGCTGGCCAAGGAACTGTTGGGAAAGCTTGAAGACACATTATAGCAACGCGTGCCGTGTGCGGCCGGGCATTATCTTGTTGAAAAGTAAGTCCTAGGTGTCGCAAAAGGAACGGTATCACAACCGGTCGTAGAATGTTGTCTACGTACCGCTGTGCTGTCAATGTGCCAGAAATGACTACCAAAAGCGTTCGGCTATCAAAGGGGGTGGCACCCCAGACCATACCCGCCTGCAGATATACCCCTTCCCAGATAAACACCTGCTGAATGCGCAGTTCCGATGCGATTGAACTCCCACTATTATTCATTGGACACTAAATTTTATCCATTTGCATGTTCGCTCAAAATGTCTTTGTATACGAAATATCATTACAATCGGACAACTCCTTCTTGGTTGTTGTTGTTGTTACCCAGACCGTCCGACCTACCAGAAAGGTGTAAGGTAACTGTTTGGACGGCCGGGAAGTGCCACCCAATTTAGACCGGAACCCAGTGGAACTCCTTCTTGGTGCGACTATTTTTTTGTTATAGGGTACAATGCAATATTCGGCTCTAAGCATCTATGGACTACTTATTCAATATATTCAACAAGTCAGCTAATTAAGTTAGAAAAGTATCAAGCAGAATTTTTTAAATAAATGTTACTTTCCTTATATACAAAATGTAGGAGAGTATTGTGACGGAGTCGAAAATTCGAATTCGAGTTTTCGACGGGAGAGCACGTTTCATGCATCCCTGATCACGAATCCGACATTTTTGAAGTGATGTCTGTGTGTGTGTGTGCGTGTGAAAGTATGTGTGTGTGTGTGTGTCAGTGAGTCTGTGAGACTGTGGAGACGATAACTGACGAACGAATGGACCGATTCGAACATAATATGGTACAAAAATCACAATCCGTAAACACTGGAGGCTTATTGTTTTGATACGCAATCGAATGTTCAGAACCCTCCTAAATTTTCGAATGAAATTTTGAAAAAATCGTCAAAAAATCAAAACCGCTAATAACATTACGGAAATACACATTTCTTATGTAATTTTTCATTAGAAAATGATTGACATATATTTTAGAACGCTAACAGAAACCGTTCTCGAGATGTCGTACATTTTTCAAAAAAATTATCAAAAAGTCATATAAAATAAAAAAATATATATATTTCCTATTGAGAAACATGTTCACTTTTCATATGTAATGCCATGCGATAAATTTGGTGACATCATTCTTGTGGAACTAGCTCTTTCTATTCATGAAAACAGATACTTTAAGTAATACTTTTGTATTTGAACGCCAATAATCATTTATCTGCTGTAAGAATAACTTATTTCTTCGTCCATAACGCTTGGCGAGATTTTGGCGACAAATTTAGCGGAATGTCGCCAACTTCGCGACTTTTGAAATGTTGCGAAATTAACGAAAATCTCGCCAAATGGATAAAAATGCCGCTAAATAAATCAAAGAAAATGATGACTAATTGTAGACAATTCAATATCTTGGAAAGAATATTAGTATCTACTATAAGAAAAACCTATTTTGTTTATTGTAAAAGTAGTAAATTCATTACATTATATAAGGAAAGTCATGTGTTGCCCACATCAGATTTTTTTATATTTAATTTCTCGAAAAGTAACTATATAGGAATTTGTAGGAAAAGGAAGCCTCAGTTACCGAAATAAACTTCTAATATTAGGGGGCTGCGCCTCCTACTCGCTTCATATCTATCTTTCCTAAAAATTCTACAAAATCTCTTTTCTATCCCTGCCTATTTTCTGCAGGAGGGAAAAGCAGGGATTTTTCTTAGCTCAGGGAAACCAAAAACTGAATTTCTTGATCATGAGCTCGTTTCGCGAGGTATTTCACGCCAAACTAAAGTTTATATAGATAAACTGTTTATTTCATCGCGTTACCCTATTATTACTTTCCTTATATACATAATGTATAAGGAAAGTATTGTGAGGGGATCGAAAATTCGAATTCGAGCTTTCGACAGGAGAGCACGTTTCAAGCATCCCTGATCACGAATCAAACATTTTTGAAGTGATGTCTGTGTGTGTGTGCGTGTGTGTGTGTGTGAAAGTAAGTGTGTGTGTGTGAAAATATGTGTGTGTGTGTGTGTGCGTGTCAGTGAGCCTGTATAGACGATAACTGACGAACAAATTGACCGATTCGAACGAAATTTGGTACAAAAATCACAATCGGTAAACACTGGAAGCTTATTGTTTTTAAACGTAATGGAATCTTCAGCACCCCCCCCCCCAAATTTTCGAGTGAAATTTTGAAAAAATCGTCAAAAAATCAAAACCACTAATAAAGTTACGCAAATAGACATGTCTTATGTAATTTTTCATTAGAAAACGATTAACATCAATTTTAGAACGCTAACATGAACCGTTCTTGAGATATTGCATATTTTTCAAAAAAATTATCAAAAAGTCATATAAAATTAAAAAATATATATATTTCCTATTGAGAAACATGTTCACTTTTCATATGTAATGCCATGCGATAAATTTGGTGACATCATTCTCGTGGATCTAGCTCGTTCCATTCATGAGAAAAGATACTTCGAGTAATACTTTTGTATTTGAACGCCAATAGTCATTTATCTGCTATAAGAATAACTTATTTCTCGGTCAGTAAAGCTTGGCGAGATTTTGGCGACGAATTTGGTGGAATCTCGCCAACTTGGCGACTCTTTGAAATGTTGTCAAATTAACGAAAATCTCGCCAAATGGATTAAAATGACGCCAAATCAATGAAAATGACGACTAATTGTCGAAAATTCAATATCTTTGAAAGAATATATGTATCTACTATAAGAAAAACCTATTTTTTTACTGTAAAAGTAGTAAATTCATTACATTATATAAGGAAAGTCATGTGTTGCCCACATCAGTTTTTTTTTTTTATAAATGTCTCAAATTACCTGTTTTTGTATCATATAGATTTTACGGTACGAGACAGAGAAACCGCTAAAAGTGCCGATACGAAAAAAAAAAGTTCACTTCAGAAATACATAAAAATTAAAATGTCTCATAAACTACATCGAAATTTAAAAATCTGATGTGGGCAGCACATGAATGTCCTTATATAATGCATTGGATTTACTACTGTTACTATAAAAAAAAAAGTTATTCTTATAGTAGATACTTATATTCTTTCCAAGACATTGAATTTTCATCAATTAGTCGTCATTTTCTTTGGTTTAGCGTCATTTTTATCCATTTGGCGAGATTTTCGTTAATTCGGCAACATTTAAAAAAGTCGCCAAGTTGGCGACATTCTCGCCAAGCTTTATGGACGGAGAATTAAGTTATTTTTATAGCAGAAAAATGACTATTGGCGTTCAAAAACAAAAGTATTAATCAAAGTGTCTTTATTCATGAATGGAATGAGATAGTGCTAGATCCACGAGAGTGGTGTCACCAAATTTATCACATGTCATTACATATGAAAAGTGAACATGCTTCTCAACAGTTAATATTTTTTTTAAATTATGGGATTTTTTGATACATTTATTTGAAAGATGTCCAATATCTCGAGAACGGTTCGTGCTAGCGTTCTAAAATTTATGTCATTAGTTTTCTTATGAAAAATCACTTAAGAAATGACTATTTACGTAACTTTATTAAAGGTTTTTATTTTTTTATGATTTTTTCTAAATTTCACTTGAAAATTTAGGAGGGTTCTGGACATGCGATTGCGTATAAAAACAACAGGCTTCCAGTATTCACGGATTGTAATTTTTGTACCAAATTTCGTTCGATTCGGTCCATTCGTTCGTCAGTTATCATCTCCATAGACTCACTGACACACACACGCATACTTTCACACCCACACACAGACATCATCTCAAAAACGCCTGATTCGTGTTCAGGGATGCCTGAAATGTGCCCTCCCGTCGAAATCTCGAATCTGAGTTTTCGATCCCGTCACAATACTTTTCTTATATATTATATGTATATACGGAAAGTAATTAATAATAGTTATTTACCAAAATATGAAAATATGCTAGTTTGGGCAATATTTAGAATGTGGAGATAGACAGAAAACAATGCAGATGGACTAACGACGATTCCCAAGAACGTGATTGCGTAATCGTACTGTTTATACAACTACAATTAAAAAAATCCGATGTGGGCAGTACATGACTCTTTTTATATAATGCAATGAATTTACTACTTTTACAGAAAAAAAAATAGATTATTTTTATAGTAGATATTTATATTCTTTCCAAGATATTGAATTTTCGTCAATGGGTAGTCATTTTCATTGATTTATCGTCATTTTTATCCATTTGGCGAGTTTTCGTTAATTTAGCGACATCTAAAACAGTCGCCAAGTTGGCGATATTCCACCAAATATTATATAGTTGGCGATATTCGCCAAAATCTCGCCAAGCGTTATGGACGGAAAAATAATTTATTCTTATAGCAGACAAATGACTATTGGCGTTCAAATACAAAAGTATTGCTCAAAGTATCTTTTTTCATGAATGAAACGAGCTAGGATCCACGAGAATGATGGCACCCAATTTATCGCATATTACATATGAAAAGTGAACATGTTTCTCTATAGGAAATATTTTTTTTTTATTTTGTTTTATATAATGCAATGAATTTACTACTTTTACAGTAAAAAAAAAATAGATTATTTTTATAGTAGATATTTATATTCTTTCAAAGATATAGAATTTTCGTCAATGAGTAGTCATTTTCATTGATTTATCGTCATTTTTATCCATTTGGCGAGTTTTCGTTAATTTAACAACATCTAAAACAGTCGCCAAGTTGGCGATATTCCACCAAATTCGTCGCCAAAATCTCGCCAAGCGTTATGGACGGAAAAATAATTTATTCTTATAGCAGACAAATGACTATTGGCGTTCAAATACAAAAGTATTGCTCAAAGTATCTCTTTTCATGAATGAAACGAGCTAGGATCCACGAGAATGATGTCACCCAATTTATCGCATATTACTTATGAAAAGTGAACATGTTTCTCTATAGGAAATATTTTTTTTTATTTTATGTAATTTTTTGATAATTTTTTTGAAAAATGTGCAATATCTCGACACCGGTTCATGCTAGCGTTCTAAAATTTATGTTAATCGTTTTCTAATGAAAAATTATATAAGAAATGCCTATTTGCGTAACTTTATTAGCGCTTTTGATTTTTTGAAAAATTTTTCAAAATTTCACTCGAAAATTTAGGGGGTTCTGAGCATTCGATTACGCATAAAAACAATAGGCTTCCAATGTGCATGGATTGTAATTTTTGTACCAAATTTCGTTCGATTCGGGCCATTCGTTCGTCAGTTATCGTCTCCACACACTGACACACACACACACACAGACATCCCCTCAAAAATGTTCGATTCGTGATCAGAGATGCTTGAAATGTGCTTTCCCGTCGAAAACTAGAATTCGAATTTTCGACCCCGTCACAATACTTTCCTTACACATTATTGTACTAGAAAGATAGAATATCGGCCAAAAGAAAGGTAGAATATCGCGCCTGATTAGTAGCGAAAGTAAAAAATGCGTAAAATGTTGAACGCATTGCATTATTTGAACCACAATGGATTTTTTTCATTTTGGAGTTCCTCCATCAAATTGAATTTCAAAAAGGTTCCGAGACCAAAAGAATTTGAACACTGCATTACCCTGATACTGCGTGCCTCTTCTTGTCTTCTTACACCTCCATGGTGGTCGATACGGTGACTCCGTTCTTAATGGGAACCCAGCCATTGTTCATTTTTCGATAAATAATTCCTGATATTTTTATTTTCCCTGCAATACATGGTAATATATAGGGAAAGTATTGGAATCATACCGAAAACCACAACTCGAGTTTTCGACGGATCTACACGTTTCGAGACCTCTAGAATACGAAAAAACTATTTTTAGCGTGACGTCTGTGTGTGTATCTGTCTGTCTGTGTGTCTGTCTGCGTGTTTGTCTGTCTGTCTGTCTGTCTGTCTGTCTGTCTGTGCAGATTTTGTATCCACTCTAACTAAAAAGATTTGGTATCTCCAGAGCACGAAAACACTATTTTTAGCGTGACGTCTGTGTGTGTATGTCTGTCTGTCTGTGTGTCTGTCTGTGCAATGTATGTATCCACTCTAACTAAAAAACTACTGGACCGAATTTCATAAAATTTGATAGGTGAGACTTGGGTGAGACCCTGGTGCTGATTACTTTTTGGTAGGATTCATAAAAATAGAACCCTGCCTTTTTTTGTGGATTGGCCCGTAAAAATTTCATGTATCCACTCTAGCTAAGATACTAATTGACCAAATTTCACAAAATTAGAACCCCGCCTTTTTTTGTGGAATGGCCCGTAAAAATTTCATGTATCCACTCTAGCTGAGATACTAATTGACCAAATTTCACAAAATTTGGTAGATAAGTTACTTGTGGGATACTCTGGTGCGGATTAGATTTTGGTACGATTCGGAAAAACAACCTGCCTTTTTTTACGAAATGGCCCGCAAAAATCGCAAAAATCTAAAAAAAAAAAAAAAAATACTAAGTAGTGTATGTTCTAATGTATCAATTAAATTCTTGTTTTATGCGCAATTTTTGATGATGAAAATAATATAACGCACTTCATTATACTTTAGGACTAACCGATCTCAAGATATTTGAGTTTTCTTGCATTTTTAATACGATTCGGAAAAGTATTCAATTACCAAATACAAACAATAAATGAATTAGAAATGCAAGTTTAGTGTTATTTTATGCAATTAAACTCAATTCATTGAATTATAAAAGAAATGAAGAGAGCATGAATATGAGTCTGCAGGGAAAGTCATATGCTGCCCACATATTTTTTTGTTACTGGAATGCAGTCTGACATTTTTCGTATTCTCCAGCGGTCGACTGATTGTGCGTAGTGTAAGTGAGATTTAGCATGCTTGTGCTTTTACGGAAATTAAAATTATTTTGGTGTCTGTCAAAATATCGACATTTCCCATCTACTTTTTAAGCTCTAAATCCCAATGTTAGGAATATCCATCTAGTTAGAAAGGTTTTGCACTATTATCTTATTTTCTTTTGTTTTTTCAGTGTGAATTTAATTCTGATGTACCTCTCGATTGCTAACCGACCTTCTCACCCCTTTTTTTTCTTCCGTCGATACATTTTTTTTTTCCCTGCCACCGTGGCTGTGCCGAGTTGTCCAACAGCTGGCAGCGTTTTGGAAGTGGAGATCGTGTTCCTCATTTCTCTTGACATATTCCTGCGACCTTGTCTAACGAGTAACCAACGAAATTTTTCACACGGGGACGAATGCGTCATGGGATGATGCAATCACGTTTTCATTCATGACGGTGCACTGAGTGGAATTGGAATTTGTTTGTATACAGTATGCAGTTGAGCTCGAATAATAGAACAAAATAGCCATTTTCAAAAAAGAAATGTTTTAGTTATTTGATTTGAAAATAACCATTTTGCATTACAAAGGAACATATCACGTTTTCAGTCATGACAGTGCACTGAATGAAATTGGGATTTGTTTGTTTACAGTATGCAGTTGAGCTCGAATAGAATAGCCATTTTCAGAAATGAAGTGTTTTAGTTATTGGATTTGAAAATAACCATTTTGCATTAGAATGGAACATATCGCGTTTTCAGTCATGACTGTGCCCTGAGTGGAATTGGAATTTGTTTGTATACAGTATGCAGTTGAGCTCGAATAATAGAATAAAATAGCCATTTTTAAAGATCAAATGTTTTAGTTATTGGATTTGAAAATAACCATTTTGCATTACAAAGGACCGTATCACATTTTCATCCATGACGGTGCACTGAGTGGAATTGGGATTTGTTTGTATACAGTATGCCGTTGAGCTCGACTAATAAAATAAAATAGCCATTTTCAAAAAAGAAATGTTTTAGTTATTTGATTTGAAAATAACCATTTTGCATTACAAAGGAACATATCACGTTTTCAGTCATGACAGTGCACTGAATGAAATTGGGATTTGTTTGTTTACAGTATGCAGTTGAGCTCGAATAGAATAGCCATTTTCAGAAATGAAGTGTTTTAGTTATTGGATTTGAAAATAACCATTTTGCATTAGAATGGAACATATCGCGTTTTCAGTCATGACTGTGCCCTGAGTGGAATTGGAATTTGTTTGTATACAGTATGCAGTTGAGCTCGAATAATAGAATAAAATAGCCATTTTTAAAGATCAAATGTTTTAGTTATTGGATTTGAAAATAACCATTTTGCATTACAAAGGACCGTATCACATTTTCATCCATGACGGTGCACTGAGTGGAATTGGGATTTGTTTGTATACAGTATGCCGTTGAGCTCGACTAATAAAATAAAATAGCCATTTTCAAAAAAGAAATGTTTTAGTTATTTGATTTGAAAATAACCATTTTGCATTACAAAGGAACATATCACGTTTTCAGTCATGACAGTGCACTGAATGAAATTGGGATTTGTTTGTTTACAGTATGCAGTTGAGCTCGAATAGAATAGCCATTTTCAGAAATGAAGTGTTTTAGTTATTGGATTTGAAAATAACCATTTTGCATTAGAATGGAACATATCGCGTTTTCAGTCATGACTGTGCCCTGAGTGGAATTGGAATTTGTTTGTATACAGTATGCAGTTGAGCTCGAATAATAGAATAAAATAGCCATTTTTAAAGATCAAATGTTTTAGTTATTGGATTTGAAAATAACCATTTTGCATTACAAAGGACCGTATCACATTTTCATCCATGACGGTGCACTGAGTGGAATTGGGATTTGTTTGTATACAGTATGCCGTTGAGCTCGACTAATAAAATAAAATAGCCATTTTCAAAAAAGAAATGTTTTAGTTATTGGATTTGAAATTAACCATTTTGCATTACAGGGGAACATATCACGTTTTCATTCATGACGGCGCACTGAGTTGAATTGGGATTTCTTTGTATACAGTATGCCGTTGAGCTCAATCAATAGAATAGAATAGCCATTTTCAAAAAGAAATGTTTTAGTTATTGGATTGGAAAATAACCATTTTGCATTGCAAAGGAACATATTACGTTTTCATTCATGACGGTGTACTGAGTGGAATTTGGATTTGTTTATATATGTACAGTATGCAATTGAGCATGCATAATAGCATAGAATAGTCATTTTCAAAAAAGAATTGTTTCAGTTATTGGATTTCAAAATAACCATTTTGCTTTACAAAAGAACATATCACGTTTTTATTCATGACGGTGCACTGAGTGTATTTGGGATTTGTTTGTATTCAGTATGTCATAGAGCTCGAGTAGTAGAATAGAATAACCATTTTCAAAATGAAATGTTTTACTTATTGGATGGGAAATAACCATTTTGCATTACAAAGGCATATATCACGCTTTCATTCATGATGATGCACTGAGTGGAACTGGGATTGGTTTATATACAGTATGCAATGAGCATAAATAATAGAATAGAATAGCCATTTTCATAAAATAAATGTTTTAGTTATTTCATTTGTGAGAATAACCGTTTTGCATTGCGAAGGAACATATTTATATATTCTATTAGAATAGCCATTTTTGCAATGAAATGTATTCTTAAGCGAGGTATTTGATTTCAATAGCATTTTCAAACAGGAGGCAGTTTCTTCAGCTAGATATTTGATTGCAATATATATTTTCAAAAAAAAAATGTTTTAAAAGAGATATTTGATTCAAATAACTATTTTACATTGTCCCTCATCTTCAGAAAATAAATGTATTAGATACTTCAATAGAACCTTTATGCATTTCAGCGAAGACGTATCACTAAGCGAGATATTGGATTGCAAAAACTATTTTGCTTGCAAAAATGAAATGTATAATTTAGCAATATATATCCTTGTCAATAATCCTCTAGCAAACAAGAAATTTAATTGAAATAATTATTTTTAAAATAGAATTGAGAAATGTTTCATTACTTTAGATATTTGATCGAAATAACCATTTTGTAATAAAAAAATCTGATGTGGACAACACATGACTTTCCTTATTTAATGCAATGAATTTACTACTTTTTCAGTTAAAAAAATGTTATTCTTATGGTAGATACTTATATTCTTCCCAAGATATTGAATTTTCTTCAATTACTCATCATTTTCATTGATTTCATTTTTATCCATTTGGCGAGATTTTCTTTAATTTGGCAACATTTAAAAATGTCGCCAAGTTGGCAACATTCCGCTAAATTCGTCGCCAAAATCTCGCCAAGCGTTATAGGCGGAGAAATAAGTTATTCTTACAGCAGATAAATGACTATTGGCGTTCAAATACAAAAGTATTACTCAAAGTATCTTTTCTCGTGAATGGAACGAGTTAGATGAGAATAATGTGACCAACTTTATTGCATGATATTATATTTGAAAAGTAAACATGTTTCTCAACAGTTAATTTTTTTTTAATTTATGGGATTTTTTTGATAAATTTATTTGAAAAACTTGAAATATCTCGAGAACGGTTCATGCTAGTGTTCTAAAATTTATGTCAATCGTTTTCTAAAGAAAAATTACATAAGAAATGTCTATTTGCGTAATTTTATTAATGGTTTTGATTTTTTTATGATTTTTTGAAAGTTTCACTTGAAAATTTAGGGGGGTTCTGAACATTCGATTGTACTTTTAAAAACATAAGCTTCCAGTATTCATGAATTGTTATTTTTGTACCAAATTTCATTCGAATCGCTCCATTCCTTCGTGAGATATCGTCTCCACAGACTCACTGATACACACACACACACTTACTTTCACACACACACACACACTTACTTTCACACACACACACACACACACACACACACACACACTTTCACACACACACACACACACACACACACACAGACATCACCTCAAAAATGTTCGATTTGTGATCAGGGATGCTTGAAGCGTGCTCTCCCGTCGAAAACTCGAATTCGAATTTTCGACCCCGTCACAATACTTTCCTTATATATTAAGTACATAAGGAAAATAATAAAGTTATTTAAAAAGGAATTTGATTACATAATCATTTTGCAACGAAACATTTCGCACGAAGTTTAACTACGTTATGAGATAACAAAAGTATGCTGTCATTCAGGACGATGGACCACGTAGAACTGGAATATTTTTTTATACAATTGAGCTGGATGAATTGAATGGGATAATTTTTTCTAGCTGCTTCTGAAAGTTGAAGGAATCCAACTTAGTGCTGTTAGAATCATTATAAGACTACATAATAATTGTTCTAATTAATAGTCCTTTTCGAGGCAAATTTAAAACCCTTATATCTTAGAAGATACAATAATATGGTTAAATATGTTAACAAACTGAAAAGTCTGGGTTCTCATAATAGAGTAGTTTATTTTGTTACGAGTTGGACTAACAACAAAAGACTTATAAAAGAAAGTCCACTTAGTTTTGCTTTGAAACTTGGCTTAATGCAGATCGAGATGAAAATCAGTTCTTAGTAGTTGTCAGTTTTACTTTCCTTATATACATAATGTATAAGTATTGTGACGGGGTCGAAAATTCAAATTCGAGTTTTGGACGGGAGAGCACGTTTCAAGCATCCCTGATCACGAATTTTTGAGGTGATGTCTGTGTGTGTGCGTGTGTCAGTGAGTCTGTGGAGACGATATCTCACAAACAAATAGAGCGATTCGAATGACATTTGGTACAAAAATCACAATCCTTGAATACTGGAAGCCTATTGCTTTTAAACGTAATCGAATGTTCAGAACCCCCCTAAATTTTCGAATGAAATATTGAAAAAACCCATCTTAAAATCAAAACCTTTAATAAAGTTACGCAAATAGACATTTCTTATGTAATTTTTCCTTAGAAAACAATTGACATAAACTTTAGAACGCTAGAATGAACCGTTCTCGAGATACTGCTCATTTTTCAAATAAATTTATCAAGAAATTCCATAAATTAAAAAAAAATATTAACTCTTAAAAAACATGTTCACTTTTCACATGTAATATAATGCGATAAATTAGGTGGCATCATTCTCGTTTATCTAGCTCGTTCCCATTAATGAGAAAAGATACTTTGAGTAATACTTTTGTATTTGAACTCCAATAATTTATCTGCTATAAAAATAACTTATTTCTCCATCCATATCGCTTACCGAGACATTGGCCCCGAATTTGACGGAATGTCGCCAACTTGGCGACTTTTTAAATGTTGCCAAATTAACGAAAATCTCGCCAAATGGATAAAATTGACAGTAAATCAATGAAAATGACGACTAATTGATGAAAATTCAATATCTTGAAAAGAATATAAATATCTACTATACGAAAAACCTATCGTTTTATTGTAAAAGTAGTAAATTCATTGCATTATATAAGGAAAGTCATGTGTTGCCCACATCAGATTTTTTAGTAGTAGGATCAAACTGAATGGCTTTCGTATATAAAGTTTTATGAAGAGTTTTGTTCAAATACTAAGAAACATCTCCAGCCCCCGATCTGCTCAGACAACTTGCTCTTGCAGTCATTCAAAGCATTAATTGCATTGCCCTTCAAATATATACTCATGACAGCAAACATGACTCTGATGTTTATATCAAGGGCTCTAACGGCTTCATCAGTCTGAAATTTAAACACCCAGATCAATGTTTGGTATTTCAATCTGAACTACTAGCTAATAAAGAAGCACTGAGGAATACCGATTCACATAACAATGACATTATCTGGATTCAGACTGGCAGCAAGAACTCCATTAAATATAATAAAGACTGGCCAAACATTACAGATAAGACAATTTTTGAGATCATCATGTTATTGTCTAAACGGCGACTTCTAAATCAATAACCTTTCAGTGGATTTCTTCTATGTTGGTTTGCACAGAAATGAAACTAATGTTGGTTTGTACGGAAATGTCTCACTTACGAATGAGGGTTTTGAGCAAAGTACTCCAGACAATTTATCCAATGCTTCTGAAATTCAGTCCATGGTGAAGTTAAAAATCTGCCAATTCTGGAACATTTCACTTGTTCATCACTGGTACCCGGCTAAGTGTCCAGAGCAATCTTCAAGTAGGCATTGGTTGCTGCAGACTGTCTTAGCAAGACTTAAGAGTAGACTCGCCAAAAGTTTTCAACAACTTTAGAACAGGGTCAAAATTTTACCATCTTGGATCTTGCACTGCCTCATATGCGACAGTCTCTCATAATCTCGGCTGTATCGGTGCTTCCTTGGATTTGCTTATTAAGGACCAGGGAGAGATATCTTCTTGACAATTCAAGCGGAAATTTCTTTACACTTGGTTTTGTGGTTTCTAGTCCAAGGAGTTTAGCAACAACATCCGAATAGGATCTAAATCACGTCAACAGTTTTCGAAACAACAAAAGGTCGACAATTTTGAGAAAATCGAGTTTTTATCAAAACAGTATACATTTTCGAGAAAAAACATTCTGTTTTCATAGCTACATAATGAATGAAATTTGTCTCCTAAATTAGGTCCAAA
Source organism: Amaurobius ferox (assembly GCA_951213105.1). Lineage (NCBI taxonomy): Eukaryota > Metazoa > Arthropoda > Arachnida > Araneae > Amaurobiidae > Amaurobius > Amaurobius ferox. The sequence continues at coordinate 41,578,458 of OX578155.1, forward strand.
TGACCAGCCCTTGGTCCAGCCATTTCATGCATCTAGGAACACCATCCATGTATTACTTTCCCTGCAATACGTGGTAATGTATAGGGAAAGTATTGGAATCATGCCGAAATCGCAACTCAATTTTTCGACAGATCTGCACGTTTCGAAACCTCTAGAATACAAAAAAACTATTTTTAGCGTGACGTCTGTGTGTGTGTCTGTCTGTGTGTGTGTGTCTGTCTGTGTGTCTGTGTGCAGATTTTGTTTCCACGCTAACTAAAAAACTAATGGACCGATTTAATAAAATTTGGTAGGTAAGTCACTTGCGGGCGAATCTGGTGCTTATTAGTTTTGGGTACGATTCGGGATACAAGAACCCGCCTTTTTTTTGCGAAATGGTCCGGAAAAGCTTGTATCCACTCTAGCTGAACAACTAATGGACCGAATTTCACAAAATTCGGTAGATAAATCACTTGTGGGTTACCCTGATGCTGATTAGATTTCGGTATAATTCGGAAAAAGTAACCTGCCTTTTTTTGCCAAATGGCCAAAATCGACAAATTTGCGAAAATCGACAAAATCTAAAATAAAGAACTACGTATGCTCAAATAATGCTTGTTTAATACGTACTTTTTAACGAAGAAAAGAATAAGACCAACCCCATTACACTAGGACTAGCCGTTCTCGAGATATTTTAAATTTTTCGCATTTCTTCTACGCTACCTTCGAAAATAATTAAGTTATCAAATAAGAACGAAAATTGAATTAAAAGTGAATTACATTTAATTAAAATAAAGAAAACGTGAATATAAGTCTGCAGGGAAAGTCATGTGCTGCCCACATCAGATTTTTTACTATGAAAACTTGACTTTGATTAAATCACGACTACCATATTTGTCTTAGGCTACATCAGTCAAAATAAAAAGTTTACTTAATCTTTCTTAACAGATATATAAAGCACATATATCTATTAATAAAAAGTAGTACATGTCAGAATCGCTATCATCGCGCATTCCTGTATCTCAGCGCAAGGAATGTAAAATAAGTTTTTATAATACAGATAAGTCAAATGCATCGATTGGACTTATTTAGTTGTTGCGAAATAAAAACATCTGATATGGGCAGCACATGACTTTCCCTGCAGACTTATATCGAAGTTCTCTTTATTTTAATTAAATTTAATTCACTTTTAATTCAATTTTCTTTCTCATTTGATATCTGGACTTATTTTCAAAGGTGGCGTAGAGAAAATACGAAAAACTAAAATATCTCGAGAACGGCTAGTCCTAGTGTAATGGGGTTGATCTTATTCTTTTCTTCGTTAAAAATTACGTATTAAACAAGCATTTAATGGATATATTTGAGCATACATAGCTACATAGCTTTTTATTTTAGATCTTGGCGATTTTTGCGGGCCATTTGGCAAAAAAAGTCAGATTATATTTTTTCGAATCGTACCAAAATCTAATCAGCACCAGGGTGAACTACAAGCGACTTATCTACCAAATTTTGTGAAATTCGGTCCATTAGTTTTTTAGCTAGAGTGGATACAAGCTTTTGAGGGCCATTTCGCAAAAAAGGCGGGTTCTTTATCCCGAATCGTACCCAAAACTAATCAGCACCACATTCGGCCACAAGTGACTTACCTACCAAATTTTATGAAATTCAGTCCGTTAGTTTAGTTAGAATGGATACAAAATCTGCACAGACAGACAGACAGACAGACAGACACACAGACACACACACAGACGTCACGCGAAAAATGGTTTTTTCGTATTCTAGAGGTCTCAAAACGTGTAGATCCGTCGAAAACTCGACTTGCGATTTTCGACATGATTCCAATACTTTCCCTATATATTGCAGGGAAAGTAAAAAGGAAGATTTAAATATTTTTTTCGAACACATCTTAAGAATAACTTGGGTAATAAATTTGAATGAGATATATTATTTTTATTACAATCTTTTATTGACCTTGATCAAATGTTTCTTTTTAGTGTGATTCAAATCTTTGAGGCCATAACAAATAAGGTTCCATTTTTCTACTTTTTTTTCGACCCAGACCGTCCGACCTACCCAAAAATGTAAGGTTTGTATTTGTACGTTCAGGAAGTGCCATCCAATTCAGACCGGAATCTAGTGGAGGTGGCATCCACAGGGACTGCACTCACCAACCTCTAGCATCAACCTCTCGGAAGGACTTACGGACATACAGATTTAACGTGCCCGTACTCTACGTGAACACGGCAACAATTTGGGCAGAGCCGGTATATTCCCTGCGTAAAAAATTCTGGAAAAAGCACATAAATCTTGGCGCTCTTGGCCAATCTACAAAATTCAAACAGTTGCCGGAATTCGCCAAAAGTCACCAAGTGGATGATATCTTGCTAAATTTTTACAATGTAACCGAATTTTTCATCAAAGTTAAGAAACCCAGACCTTCAAATTGCAAGAAAAAAAAAGGAATTCAAAACAATATGATGATTAGGAATTCAAACCAATATGATGTCACTTCCGTTACATACTTCCTTTTCACCCTTATAACATATCTTTCAAGATTTACACTACCCAACGCCTCACGATCACGTTAAACATGTGGGTCCGAAAGTCCTTCCGAGAGGTTGGTGGTAGGGGAAGGAGGGTACGGTCCCTGTGGATGCCTCCCCCACTGGGTTCCGGTCTAAATTGGGTGGCACTTCCTGGTCGTCCAAACAGATACCTTACACCTTTCTGGTAGGTCGGACGGTCTAGGTTTCAACAACAACAACTACCCAACGCCTTAAGATACTTCACATCAAAAACGGAATGCTTTTGGTTAACTGTTTGCCTAGGAGCTTGAAACTTGTCTCATTACTTCCATAGTAAATCTGTCACTAGTTTCTGGGTTATTAAGAATAATAACCCACAATGCCGTCATTTTTATCTCCCCATTTTATGAAGATTTTACAGAAACAAAGTTATCGACAATAGCGTTCTTTCTGCTGCACTAACAGTGTGTTATTGCTCAATAAAGCTCATAAAATAACCAAATAAAGCACTTAAGGCCGACAACTACTGATTTGTGATTTCCTTAGAAATACGAGAAAACCATAGCACATAAAATAGGACAATTTTCCTCTGAGGATTAAATATTATTTATTTCGGGGAACGGGAACAATTGCGTACCAGGACTTTTTTTTTTACTTTCCTTATATACAATAATATATAAGGAAAATATTGTGACGGGGTCGAAAATTCGAATTCGAGTTTTCGACGGGAGAGCACGTTTCAAGCATCCCTGATCACTAATCGAACATTTTTGAAGTGATGTCTGTGTATGTGTGTGAAAGTGTGTGTGTGAAAATATATGTGTGTGTGTGTGTGTGTGCGTGTGTCAGTGAGGCTGTGGAAACGATAACTGACGAACGAATGAATCGATTCGAACGAAATTTGGTACAAAAATTACAATCCATGAATACTGGAAGCCTATTGTTTTTATACGCAATCGAATGTTCAGAACCTCCATAAATTTTCGAGTGAAATTTTGAAAAAATCGTCAAAAAATCAAAACCCCCAATAAAGTTACGCAAATAGACATTTCTTATGTAATTTTTCATTACAAAACGATTGACATAAATTTTAGAACGCTAACCTGAGCGGTTCTTGAGATATTGCACATTTTTCAAAAAAATTATCAAAAGTCATATAAAATAAAAAAAAAGTATTTCCTATTGAGAAAAATGTTCACTTTTCAGATGTAGTACCATGCGATAAATTTGTTGACATCATTCTCGTAGATTAGCTCGTTCCATTCATGAAAAAAGATACTTTGAGTAATACTTTTGTATTTGAACACCAATAGTCATTTATCTGCTGTACAAATAACTTATTTCTCCGTCCATAACGCTTGACGAGATTTTGGCGACGAATTTGGTGGAATGTCGCCAACTTGGCGACTTTTTTAAATGTTGCTAAATTAACGAAAAACTCACCAAATGGATAAAAATGACGCTAAATCAATGAAAATGACGACTCATTGACAAAAATTCAATATCTTGGAAATAATATAAATATCTACTATAAAAATAATCTATTTTTTTACTGTAAAAGTAACACATTCATTGCATTATATAAGGAAAGTCATGTGCTGCCCACGTCAGATTTCTTTCTCTTTATTTTTGGGAAGGGGGGGAGAATCATATTGGATAAACATGTATGAGTGTGCAGATTGTGGAAACACTTTTTTATTTTATTTGAGAATTATACAGTGAATATTGATTGTTATTAACCTCCTAATAGTTAGTTTTATTTTTAACAAGAAAGATCAATCATGCATAAAGCATTGATTATAAAACACTTTCCAAATGAAATGAAATTTTATCTAAACATCTTCAAAATATGATGCATTGAGCGCTGACATTTTTTAAATTATCACAGCACTACTACTTAAAAACTTCAAACTTCATCGAAAAAGACAAATCTAATTACACAAAATGAATGTTATTTAAATGAAGCCATCGAAATATAAATCTTCTGCCTCTCTATGTAAAATCAATGAGTATTTCATTCATATCACTTATATTCCAGACTTCAGAGCTAAATTTTGAGTGGAAAAAGATTCAGCAATTCTTATACAACTCATCTTACAATCGCTTTATTTGTTTACATTCTGTATAGCTTTGAAATTTGGCTCCGCTATGGAAATAAAAAAATCTGATGTGGACAGCACATGGCTTTCCTTATATAATGCAATGAATTTACTACATTTAGAGTTTAAAAAAATAGGCTATTCTTATAGTAGATACTTATATTCTTTCCAAGATATTGAATTTTTGTCAATGAGTCGTCATTTTCATTGATTTAGAGTCATTTTTATCCATTTGGCAAGTTTTTCGTTAATTTAGCAACATTTAAAAAAGTTGCCAAGTTGGCGACATTCCAGCAAATTCGTTGCCAAAATCTCGCCAAACGTTATGGAAGAAGAAATAAGTTATTCTTACAACAGATAAATGACTATTGGAGGTCAAATAGAAAGGTATTATTCAAAAGTATATTTTTTCATGAATGGAACGAGCTAGATCCACGCGAATGATGTCACCCAATTTATCGCATAGTATTACATATGAAAAGTGAACATGTTTCTCAGTAGGAAATATTTTTTTTTAATTTTATATGACTTTTTTATAATTTTTTTGAAAAATGTGCAATATCTCGAGAACGGTTGATGTTAGCGTTCTAAAATTTTTGTCAATCGTTTTTCAATGAAAAATTACATAAAAAATGTCTATTTGCGTAACTTTATTAGAGGTTTCGATTTTTTGACGATTGTTTCAAAATTTCACTCGAAAATTTAAGGGGTTCTGAACATTCGATTGCGTGTAAAAACAATAGGCTTCCAGTGTTTACGGATTGTAATTTTTGTACCAAATTTAGTTCGAATCGGTCCATTCATTCGTCAGTTACCATCTCCACACACACACACACACACACACACACACATATATAGACATCACTTCAAAAATGTTCGATTCTTGATCAGGGATGATTGAAACGTGCTCTCCCGTCGAAAACTCGAATTCGAATTTTCGACTCCGTCACAATACTTTCCTTATACATTATTGTACATAAGGAAAGTAAAAAGCTTAGTAATCATTTAAAACCAAAACTATTGTAATTGGGTTGGCACTGAATTTAGATACACAGATAATACGCAAAAATAAAGCGTTTGCATAACGGATGCAACACTAAATATAGATTTAAACAATCTTTGAACATCAGGATGTTTACACAACGGAACGGAAAAAAAAAATGGATGCCATATTTCATTTTGAAATGAGTCACGTGATCTCTTTATAGATGTAATTATTATTTCAATTTTTATTTAAAAACTACCCAACATGTTTTGCTGAATTTTTTTTACACATGTTATGTGATAATTTGAATATTTCCTAAAATTTCCGAAGCAATTTATGAATTTTAACTCTGCTTAGAAAATGTTTGAAAAATTAAGTTCCATAGAGTTCAATGTATTTCATGTGTTCAGCCCGGGTTAAATCCTAACTAATTGGATAATATTATTTATTTGCATTTCCAGTCATCCTACAAATCGTCTCAACAACATACTAAAATTTCCTTTTGATAAAGTCATTTTTACGGCAGTTATCTTGCGAACAGACGGACAGACAAGCAGACAGAAAGAATGGCCAAAGTCATAAACACTTTTCAACTATGTTGGAAAGTGTTAAAATCATTATGTGCATTGCCATTGATTAATTAATCTGTATTATTTCCGTAGAGTGTATTAAAAAACAAATGTGGTATTACCAGAATTGTTTTTTAATACACTTTAAAGATTCTATACAATCAGAAGTACATATTAAGTTCCACCAGATACTATACTTTGACTTGTATCACAACAACCCAATTGAAGGATGATGAAGGATTCCCTCTGTAGAAAAATCTGTAAAAACGCACGTAATTCATAATGTTCAATCATTAAAATTTGAGAAATTTCCAGAAATTGCCAAACGTCCCCAAGTTGGCGATATTTCGCCATATTAGTCGTTAAGTTCAAGCGATATAGGCCGATCTTCAAATTATATCATTATAATATTTTTTCTGTTAGATATTTGTAACAATATCACTTCTGTTATATACTGCCGATTCATCCCTGTTACAGTTCTTTCATAATTTACTCCGTACCCATCAAGGGGCCGCTCTCAGGTCTCTTAAAAATGCCCTAAACAGAGTAAATTAACATATTTCACGTTTTATTAACACTTTACAACATACACTGCTCACAACTGAAATTGCAACACCATGAAGAAATTGATATGTCCTTATGAAATTTATAGAATATAATTATAACATGCAAATGATCAAAAAATCATACCTGAAAAATGAAAGTATGAACTTTGTTGACATTAGATGAATAGGGAATAAGCCCATCGCGAGCGGCTATGCAGGACTGAATACGACGAGGCATCCCGGCAATGGGATGGTTAATGGTGTGCTGAGGGATGGCATTTCACACAGCATACATTGGGCTTATAACTGAACATGGTTTGCTGTTATCTTATACGGCGACCCATTATGTCCCAGATATGCTCAATTGGCGACAAATCTGGAGAATATGCTGGCCAAGGCAGGATATCAACACCTTGTAGAGTATTCATAGTTACCCGTTCAGTATGTGACCTGGCATTATCCTACTGGAAAGGCAGTTCAGGACTGGTTGACAGATATGGCTGTAACACAGGTCTCACAATGCCAGAGACGTATCCTTGTGCCGTGATACTGCCAGACACGTGGATCAAAGGTGTTCGTTCACCAAATGTTATACCACCCCAAACCATGGTACCACTTAGGGAGGCTGTGGGGCAACTGATATAAAAAAGCTTCCTGGTGGCGTTGTTGAAAGCGCCGCCATACGCGAGTACGGCCGTCTGGCATGCCGAAACAGAATCGTGACTCATCCGTGAACAGAATGTTTCACCATTCTGTCGACCAAGTCGACCAATTGCATCTCATTTGACACAACTGGAGGCGACGTAACCGGTGAAGGCGTTGAAACGGTGGGTGTCGAAAAGATCGTCTTCCTCGGAGTCCTGCGTCATGCAAATGATTTCGAATTGTTTGCATCGAAACCACGTTACCTGTAGTGTGGGATAAATGTCGTTGTAACATGGTTAGTGTGGTAAACGGCTCCCGCGCAACGCTTCTCAGAAGCATATGATCTTTGCGTGGTGTGGTACACCTGGAAGCTCCACTACCTGATCTTCATGTCGTTTCGTTGTTTCTCACATACCGTAACGTTGAACTGTGCTCAAATCACGACCCAATAGTTCAGCGACCCTTTGAAGGCTCAACCACCCTCGCGTAAAACAATGATTTGTTGCCGTTGCGATGACGACAACTGAACGTATGCAGTACGTCGACGTACTCTTGACATACTGCAATGATTTTTACAACCTGAAACCAATGACGCTACCATTTAGCTGTGATATCGCTCCTCCTTGACCTGACTCTTTTATGCTACTCGGCAAGGTGTTACTTAACTATGCTTAACGAAACTGTGATCATTTGCATATCTCGCCTTGCTGTTTCCATTGCCTGATTTACACAAAGCTACACCTACAACTTTATAGCATAGCGATTTCAATTGTGAGTAGTGTAGTTGAAAAGTGTTTATTACTTTGTTCATTCTGTCTGTCTGCCTGACCGTTCGCACGATAACTGCCGTAAAAATGACTTTATCAAAAAGAAATTTTAGTATGTTGTTCAGACGAGCTGTAAGACATACGGGAATGCAAATTAATATCACAACCCAATTAGTTTTGGATTGAACCCGGGTTGAAAGAAATGAAATACATTGAACCCTACAGTACCTAATTTTTCAAACATTTAAACGAAGTTAAAATTCACAAATTACTTTGAAAATGTTTGGAAATATTCAAATTATGCCATAAAATATATAAATAAAATTGAGCAGAATATGCTAGGTGGTTTTTTGAATAAAAATTCAAATAATAATTACACTCATATAATATGAAGAGATCACGTGATCCACTTCAAAATAAAATATAGCATCCATCTTTTTTCCCGGTGTCAAAATCATGATTTTTAAAGTTTTTTGAAATTTATATTTAATGTTGCATTTAATGTGGCAACGCAATTACAATATTTTTTAGTTTAAATGATCATCAAACTCTATTTCTGCAACGAAGCCTAATTTTAACGTATGCAGAATGTAAACAAATCAAACTGTAAGATGAGTTGTATGAGAATTGCTGAATTTTTTTTCAAGCAAAATTATTTAACTCTGGAGTCTGAAATAAAGAGCTTACGAATGATTCACTGCCTTTATATTAGAGAGCCAGACGATTTTATAGCATTGCCTTTTTTGATGAAGTTTCCAAGTAAAATAAATTATTGTACTGTGATAATTTTAAAAATATCACAGCTGAGTGTATCGCATTTTAGAGATGTTTAAAAAATTGCATTTCAGTTAGAAAATGTTTCATAATCAATGCTTTATGCATGACTAATCTTTCTTTTTTACTTTCCTCGCAATACATGGTAATGTATAGGGAAAGTATTGGAATCATGTCGAAAATCGCAACTCGAGTTTTCGACGGATCTACATGTTTCGAGACCTCTAGAATACGAAAAAACTATTATTGGTGTGACGTCTGTGTGTGTGTCTGTCTGTCTGTTTGTGCAGATTTTGTATCCACTCTAACTAAAAAACTAATTGACCGAATTTCACAAAATTCGGTAGATAAGTCATAAGATGTGATCTTGGTGCTGATTAGGTTTTGGTACGTTTCGTAAAAACAGAACCCGCTTTTTTTTTTTTTTTTTTTGCGAAATGGCCCGTAAAAATTTCATTTATCTGCTCTAGCTAAAATACTAATTTACCAAATTTCACAAAATTTGGTAGATAAGTTACTTGTTGGATTCTCTGGTGCTGATTTGAATTTGGCACGATTCGGAAAAGAAGAACCTGCTTTATTTTTTACGAAATGGTCCGCAGAAATTTCATGTATCCACCCTAGCTAAAATACTACTTGAACAAATTTTACAATGTTTGGTAGATAAGTTACTTGTGGACACTCTGGTGCTGATTCGATTTTGGTACCCTTCGGAAAATAACAACCTGCCTTTTTTAACGAAATGACCCTCAAAAATCCGCAAAATCTAAAAAAATAAAAAAGACAACGTATACTGAAATGTATGAATTAAATTCTTGTTTTATGCTCAATTTTTGACGAGGAAAAGAATATAACACACTACATTATATTTTAGGACAAACCCTTCTCAAGATATTTGAGATTTCTTTGTTATGCCGCTATCGAAAAAATGTCCATTTACCAAATAAAAACAAAAATTGAATTAAAAATGCAAATTTAGTGTTATTTGGTGCAATTAAACTCAATCTAATGAATTATTAAAGAAATAAAGAAAATATGAATTTAAGTCTGCAGGGAAAGTCATGTACTGCCCACATCAGATTTTTTGTAATTCTTCTCCTATACATCGATAATACTTCAAAATTTTATGGCTAATAAGTAACTACCTGTATCATATATGGTAATTTTTTCAATAAGGTGACATCTGATAATAATATTTTTAAAAATTGTATACTGTTCAGGGATTTATAAAAATTTTATTTTGAAATATGTTACTTGATTGCATGACTGCATCCAAACAGTTGCTTCCAAAAACAAAATATCTTATGTGGGCATCACATTACTTTTCCTACAGACATAAATTCATTTTCTCTTTATTTCTTTAATAATTCATTAAACTGAGCTTAATTGCACAAAATAACACCCATAATTATTTCAAATGACACTGAATTTGCACTTTTTATTCAATTTTCGTTTTCATGTGGTAACTTGACTTATTTTCAAAGGTGGTGCAACAAAAATGCGAAAACACTGAAATATCTCGAGTATGGCAATTCCTTGAGTAATGGGGTTGGTATTATTCATTTCATCGTCAAAAATTACGTATAAAACAAGCATTTAAATTGATATGTTTGAGCATGCGTAGTCTTTTATTTTAAATTTTGACAACTTTTGCGGGCCATTTAGCAAGAAAAGGCAGGTAATTTTTTTCTGAATCCTACCAAAATCTAATCAGCACCATGGTGACCCACAAGCGAACTATCTACCGAATTTTGTAAAACGCGATCCATTAGTTTTTTAAGTGGATACAGGCCATTTTCGCGGGCCATTTAGCAAAAAAGGCGGGTTCTTTTATCCCGAATCGTATCAAAATCTAAGCAGCACCAGGTCTACAATTGCCTGCTCACCCTAATTTTGCTAAACTTTGATTTATTAGTTTTTTCAGCTAGAGCGTATACATATAATTTTTGCGGGTCATTTTGTAAAGAAAGGCAGATTCATTTATCCTGAATATTACCAATATCTAATCAGCACCAAGATCACCCAAAAGTGACTTATCTACCAAATTTTATGAAATTGGGTCAATTAGCTTTTAAGTTAGAGTGGATACATACATTGCAGAGACAAACACACAGACATATGCACATGCAGATGCCCCGTTAGAAATAGTGGTCCCTCAAAGCGTGTAGATTCGCCGAAAACTCGAGTTGCGATTTCCGATATGATTCCAATACTTTCCCTATACATTACCATATATTGCTGGGAACGTAAAAATATTGCTGATTATGATGCAAAAGTGTCAAGAAATTATAGATCAAACAAAACACGCATGCATAAATTTAGTTGTTAAAAATCTGATGTGGGCCGCACTCGACTTTTCCTGCAGACGCGAATTCATTCTTTCTATATTTCTTTAAGAACTTATTAAATTGAGTTTAATTGTACAAAATAACAAAATTTTCATTTTTAATTCAATTTCTGCTTTTACTTGGTAATTGGACATTTTTGCGAAGACGGCATAACAAAAATGCAAAAAATCTCAAATATCTCGAGAACGGTTAGTCCTAGAGTAATAGAGATGTTCTTATTCTTTCCCTCGTCAAAAATTTCGTATAAAACAAGCATTTAATTGATACATTTGAACATATGTAGTCTTTTTTTTTAGATATTGGCGATTTTTGAGGGGCATTTCGTAAAAAAGGGCAGATTGTTCTTTTCCTAATCGTACCAAAATCTATCTAATCAAATTTTGTAAAATTTGGTCAATTGGTATTTCAGCTAGATTGGATACATGAGATTTATGCGGGCCATTTCGCAAAAAAAGACTGGTTCTTTTTTTCCGAATTGTACCAAAAACTAATCATCACCAGGGTCACGCCCAAGAGTCTTGCCAACCAAATTTTATGAAATTCGGTCCATTAGTTTTTGAGTTAGAGTGGATACATACATTGCACAGACAGACACACAGACACACAGACAGACACAGAGACACACACACAGTCATCACTCTAAAAATAGTTTTTCGTGTTCTAGAGGTCTCGAAACGTGTAGATCCGTCGAAAACTCGAGTTGCGATTTTCGACATGATTCCAATACTTTCCCTATACGTTAACATGTATTGCATGGAAAGTAAAATTTAGATTAAAAAAATTATTACATTTTTAATAATTTAATTTTTTAAAACTTTAATTATGCAAATGTTTTTATTTTGTTTCTATTAGCCATAAAATTTTTAGTTATAATCGATGTACAGGAGAAAAAATACAAAATAAAGCTTGAAACCTGGAAATTCACCCTGCTTATGGCACTTTTAAGAGTCCTGAGCCTAACCCCTTAAGGTGTTTCACATCATAAATGAGGCCACTCGAGTCAAGTAACTAGAATGGCCATCCAATAACTCTCTGAAACTGAAGCAATATTTCCCGGCAATTCATTTAAACATCCATGTCCGAACCCAAGAGCTCTTATCAGATAATTGCTTCTTGAAAGTCCGATCGCCAACCCTTCTGCAATAAACAACCACCCCCTGCAGAGGCGCTGCGCCACATAGTCTGATGACCTCTCAATATTCAGAACATTGTGTCGTTGGGACCGATTTTTTCATTTTGACAGGGTCGTAATTTTCGTGGTCAGTTTGGTTGCATTCGAGAAGAGCCTATATTTCGTCATTTCGATATTTTTATGAGGACGACTAATTAAAGAAGATGATACTGTAGAGAATCTTGCTCCCCCCTTGAGAATCCAATCACGGATCTTCGTACTGGCCAGCCGATAGTCTACTGTTGAGCTACTGAGATTGGAAGCTCTACTGTTGAGCTACTGGGATTGGAAGCTCTACTGTTGAGTTACTGGGATTGGAAGCTCTACTGTTGAGCTACTGGGATTGGAAGCTCTACTGTTGAGCTACTGGGATTGGAAGCTCTACTGTTGAGCTACTGGGATTGGAAGCTCTACTGTTGAACTACTGAGATTGGAAGCTCTACTGTTGAGCTACTGGGATTGGAAGCTCTACTGTTGAGCTTCTGGGATTGGAAGCTCTACTGTTGAGCTACTGGGATTGGAAGCTCTACTGTTGAGCTACTGAGATTGGAAGCTCTACTGTTGAGCTTCTGGGATTGGAAGCTCTACTGTTGAACTACTGAGATTGGAGGTTCTACTGTTGAGCTACTGGGCTTGGAAGCTCTACTGTTGAGCTTCTGGGATTGGAAACTCTACTGTTGAACTACTGAGATTGGAAGCTCTACTGTTGAGCTACTGGGATTGGAAGCTCTACTGTTGAGCTACTGGGATTGGAAGCTCTACTGTTGAGCTACTGAGATTGGAAGCTCTACTGTTGAGCTACTGGGATTGGAAGCTCTACTGTTGAACTACTGGGATTGGAAGCTCTACTGTTGAACTACTGGGATTGGAAGCTCTACTGCTGAGCTACTGGGATTGGAAGCTCTACTTTTGTGCTACTGGGATTGGATTACGGTTGAGCTACTGGGATACTGGAATTGAAAACTCTTGTTGTGGACTCTGTATTCTCTACCTTGTAGTCAGACTGGCGTACAACTGACAATCTGACTGACCACCTCCTGCTATTTTTATCTTCCAGGTTAGGTTTCTGCGTGGTCGTGATCCTCCCAATTTAAATCGGTCCTCAATATCCCATAGTCCGCTAAATCCGTGCTAGTCGTACTAGGGTCGCTTTCAGACCTCCGATATTTTGCCCATTTTTATTTGTATTTTTCTAATTTTTTTTTCTAAATTTTATTCTATATTTCTGTTTTTGTTTTTCAAGTTCCTATTTTTTTCCTTTTCATATGTTTTCTTTTTATATATTTTCTAAATTTTACTTTTAAAATTTTATTATTTTCTTTAATTTTAATCTATTTTTCATTATGTTAATATACCTCACTCTAAATTTCATTTTTCGATGGACTTTTTATTTATATTCGCAATAACCCTTTTCCCATTTTTGAAAATTGGACGTACTTGTCAAGTTCAAATATAATGTAAAACTGTTTGTTTAACCACGATATTTTTCATCAATTGTTATCTTTTTAGATCTAAATAAATGTTCGTTTGGCGGGATGGTAGACCTTAGGTGCCTCCTGAGTGCAGGAGGTATCCTTTCCCGGCCGTGCAGCTAGCTACTCTAAACCCACTATGTGAGTCGCACGGTCTGGGGTCTTCAGGAACTGCACCACGGATTTTCGGGTTGTCCAGCTAACCCTCTACCGTTGAGATACTTTGACGACATTGCAAACACTTATCTTTCGATGTGGACTCTGCAATACTTATTAAGAAGAAGTTGATATTTCTTAAATTAAGAAGGTGAAGATAATCTTAGCCTGTCTTCTAAAATAATGAGGATGAGACTAAAAGAATTTGAAAAGATAATACGTCTTAAGTAGAATAATTATAGTAAAACATTCATAATGAAATAAAAAATATCCTATGTGGAACAATTTTCTATATAGAATTTCTATATAGAATATAGAATTCTATATTTATATATATCAATTATTCTGTGTTGGTTTGAAAACTATGAATATTATTTAAAAAGGGTGAAAATAAAATAAGTAAATAATATTATTTTTAAAGAAACACAAAATAAGAACCTGAAACATAAAAAAGTCGATCAATTGCTCATTGCGACGATTTTGTATCAGATAACCTATAAAATGCCAATTTCGATGTACAGTGGCTCCCAAAAGTGTTCGTACAAATTTGTAGAAAAAGCGTTGTCGCCTGGAATTGAATTCAAATATAAAGTTCAATATTTTTTTCATATCATCTCCATGTGATTCTGAATAAAACCTAACATTTTACTTTCCCTGCAATACATGGTAATGTATAGGGAAAGTATTGGAATCATGCCGAAAATCGCAACTCGAGTTTTCGACGGATCTACACGTTTCGAGACCTCTAGAATACGAAAAAACCATTTTTAGCGTGACGTCTGTGTGTGTGTCTGTGTGTCTGTCTGTGTGTCTGTCTGTGCAGATTTTGTATCCACTCTAACTAAAAAACTAATGGACCGAATTTCACAAAATTTTGTAGGTAAGTCACTTGTGGGCGGGGCTGGTGCTGATTAGTTTTGGGTACGATTCGGAATAAAAGAACCCGCCTTTTTTTGCGAAATGGCCCGCAAGAGATTGTATCCACTCTAGCTGAAAAACTAATGGACCGAATTTCACAAAATTCGGTAGATAAGCCACGTATAGGTCACCCTGGTGCTGATTAGATTTTGGTACATTCTGAAAAAAATAACCTGCCTTTTTTTGCAGAATGGCCCGCAAAAATTGTCAAAATCTAAACTAAAAAGCTACGTATGCTCAAATATATCCATTAAATGCTTGTTTAATGCGTAATTTTTAACGAAGAAAAGAATAAGATTAACCCCATTACACTAGGACTAGCCGTTCTCGAGATATATTAGGTTTTTTCGTATTTTTCCACGCCACCTTTGAAAATAAGTCCAGTTATCAAATGAGAACGAAAATTGAATAAAAAGTGAATTAAATTTAATTTAAATAAATAGAACGTGAATATAAGTCTGCAGGGAAAGTCATGTGCTGCCCACATCAGATTTTTTCGTATTCTAGAGGTCTTGAAACGCGTAGATCCGTCGAAAACTCGAGTTGCGATTTTCGGCATGATTCCAATACTTTCCGTATGCATTACCATGTATTGCAGAGAAAGTAAAAATGTATAATTAAAATTTTTTATTTTTTACTTTCCCTGCAATACATGGTAATGTATAGGAAGAGTATTGGAATCATGCCGAAAACGGACGGATCTACACGTTTCGTGACGTCTAGAGTACGAAAACACTATTTTTAGCGTGACGTCTGTGTGTGTGTCTGTGCAGATTCTGTATCCACTCTAACTAAAAAACTAATGGACCGAATTTCATAAAATTTAGTAGGTAAGTCACTTGCGGGCGAATCTGGTGCTGATTAGTTTTGGGTACAATTCGGCATAAAAGAACCCGCCCTTTTTTTCGAAATGGCCCGCGAAATCCTTTATCCACTCTAGCTAAAAACTAATGGACCGAATTTCACGAAATTCGGTAAATTAGTCGCTTATGGGTCACCCTGGTGCTGATTAGATTTTGGTACGATTCGGAATAAAATAACCTGCCTGTTTTTGCAAAATGGCCCGTAAAATTCGTCAAAATCTAAAATAAATAACTACGTATGCAGAAATATATCCATCAAATGCTTGTTTTATAAGTAATGTTTAACGATGAGAAGAATAAAATCAACCCCATGGCACTAGGACTAGCCGTTCTCGAGATATTTTAGTTTTTTCGTATTTTCTTTACACCATCTTTGAAAATAAGTCCAGTTAGCAAATGAGAACGAAAATTGAATTAAAAGTGAATTAAATTTAATTAAAATAAAAAGAACGTGGATATAAGTCTGCAGGGAAAGTCATGTGCTGCCCATATCAGATTTTTTTTATCTTGAAATTTAGTTTTCAAACCCTTTAGGGTTTATAAGCTCATCATAAGTTAACTAGTGCTCTGTAAAACGATATTTGGGGAATTCAGAACAATTAATTTTTACTTTCTTATAGGTAGTATTGAGAAAGTATTGTTTTTATTTCGATTTCGAGATTCTGATGCTAATATATGTTTTAAGCCTCTTGAACTTGTTTTGACTATTTTTTGAGTAAAATCCGTCTGTCTGTCTGTCTGTATGTCTGGGGGCGATTTCTTGCGCACACACTAGTGACCACAAATTTTAATAAGATTTTCATGAACTTTTATATCCGGCTTTGTTATCAAAAAATCTGAAACAAGATAGAATTTTTTTTAAATTCGAGTGAAAACTTCGAAATTTATTTATAGTAATTTTTATATTTTTTATAAGACAGAAATTTGATATAATCATGACAGAAAGGATTTATTTATGGAACAATGATCACGATACTTTATAGTCTCAATCATTATTGTGAAAATTAGCCACGATACAATTTTCTTGTTCGTGACGTCACTAGCCCCCTTCGGAGGAGGGGCAGTACCCTCCCCACCCCCGGGGGGATACATTATCAAGCATGATATCAATCAAAAGATTTCATCAAACCCCTTAAAGAGAAGGGTAAAACGTTATAATTGTAATGATTTGGATCCGAGATACCCATTCTTTAAAAATTTTCTTGTAAAAATAAATAAACAAAAAAAGCTACTAAAATTGGATTCTGGTACAATCGAGCAGAACCTCACTCCAGTTTTTTTTTTTTTTTTTTTTGTTTTTTTGCAAACCTGCCTTAAAAAGGCTCTTTGGCGATGTCACTGCACCTAGACGCTAATGTTACGCTACAAGTCAATCTGTTAGATGACTTACGCCAAAGTTATATATCTTGTTGTTCATTCTGAAAACCACGTACCGAAATCAACCCTTTTCTTATAACGATCTTCTCTGCAGGGGCCGCTGTACCATGGGGCATTAACGACCTCTCTATATTCAGAACGCATTGCAACTGTGGTGATCGCTCTTCCACATTGGCATGCGTGATCGTAATTCTTGTGGATATTACGGACTGAAAGGACACAGTTTATCTTGAGTCCCGTGGAGTAGCGTCTCTGGTGTTTCAGGAATATTGCATTATGGGTAATCATGATTTTGATACTTGAAATAGGACCATGGAATGAGCCATGGATGAAGCTGTAATTTCTTAGTCTTAACAAAAGGCAAAATTCGCGGCACCGTCGAGGAGTAAATAGCGAAATTTCGCGACGAAGCATTTCTAAAAAATTGTTTTATCTGTAATGAAGTATTAAAACATGTAACAAATATGCAAATCAATAAGCATTATATTACCACTTTACTTTCCCCGCAATACATGGTAATGTATAGGGAAAGTATTGGAATCATGCCGAAAATCGCAGCATGAGTTTTCGACGGATCTACACGTTTCGAGATATCTGGAACACGAAAAAATTATTTTTAGCGTGACGTCTGTGTGTGTGTGTCTGTGAGTGTGTCTGTCTGTGTGTCTGTCTGTCTGTGCAGATATTGTATTCACTCTAACTAAAAAACTAATGGACCGAATTTCATAAAATTTGGTAGGTAAGTCACTTGTGGGCGAATCTAGCGCTGATTAGTTTTGGGGTTGTTTGTACTCCTGAAGGTGATTGTAAATTTTACATCGGCAGCACTAAATGTAATGTCGGCATCCGTTTAGCGGAACACGCTCGTAATGTCAGGAATGGTAAAATTTCTACTGCTTTTGCTCAATATGTGGTTAGTGATAATTTCCTGCCCATCTTTGAAAAGACTTTCCTTTTAATTCGTTGCAATAAACGTCTTAATATTCTCCTTTATGAATCCCTTTTTACTTTCCCTGCAATACTTGGTAATGTATAGGGAAAGTATTGGAATCACGCCGAAAATCACAACTCGAGTTTTCGACGGATATACACGTTTCGAGACCTCTAAAATCCGAAAAAACCATTTTTAGCGTGACGTCTGTGTGTGTGTCTGTGTGTCTGTCTATATGTGTGTCTGTCTGTCTGTGTGTCTGTGCAGATTTTGTATCCACTCTAACTAAAAAGCTAATGGACCGCATTTCACAAAATTTGGTATGTAAGTCACTTGTGGGCGAATCTGGTACTGATTAGTTTTGGGTACGACTCGGGAAAAAAGAACCCGCCTTTTTTTTGCGAAATGACCCGCAAAAGCCTGTATCCGCTCTACCTGAAAAACTAATGGACCGAATTTCACAAAATTCGACAGATAAGTCGGTTGTGGGTCACCCTGGTGCTGACTAGATTTTGGTACGATTTGGAAAAAAATAACCTGACTTTTTTTGCAAAATGACCCATCAAAAATCGTCAAAATCTAAAATAAAAAACTACGTATCCTCAAATATATCCATTAAATACTTGTTTGATACGTAATTTTTAACGAAGAAAAGAATAAGACCAACCCCATTAATTAGGACTAGCCGTTCTCGAGATATTTTAGTTTTTCGTATTTCCTCTATTAAGTTTGCAAGGAAAGGAATGTGCTGCCCACATCAGATTTTTACTTTCCCTGCAATGCATTGTAATGTATAGGGAAAGTATTGGAATCATGCCGAAAATAGCAACTTGAGTTTTCGACAGATCTACACGTTTCGACACCTCTAGAATACGATAAAACCATTTTTAGCTTGACGTCTGTGTGTTTGTCTGTGTGTCTGTCTGTCTGCTTGTGCAGATTTTGTATCCACTCTAACTCAAAAACTAATGTACTGAATTTCATAAAATTTGTTAGGTAAATCACATGGGTGTGTGCTTTCTCTTGCGAAATGCCCGCAAAATTTGTCTGTATCCACTCTAGCTGAAAAACTAAAGGATCAAATTTTATTAAATTTGGTTTATAAGTCACATGTGGGCTTCCTGGTGCTGATTAGATTTTGGTACGATTTGGAAAAAAATAACCTGCCTTTTTTTTGTTAAATGTTCCACAAAAATCGTCAAAATCTAAAACAAAATACTACGAATGCTCAAATATATCAATTAAATGCTTGTTTTATACATAATTTTTAACAATGAGAAGAATATGACCAACTACATTACACTAGGACTAGCGGGGCCAACGGCCGTACCGTGCTGAAAATACCGGTTCTCGTTAGATCACCGAAGTCAAGCAGCATCGGGCGCGGTTAGTTCTTGGTGGGTGACCACCTCGGAACACCGCGTGCTGTTGGCCATCTCGGGTGTGGTATCCCCGTGGTTTGCGCGCTAGATTTGCACGCTACCACAAATGCCGCCGTGTTCATGCGGAGTACGATCACGTTAAACATGTGGGTCCGTAAGTCCTTCCGAGAGGTTGGTGGTAGGGGAAGGAGGGTACGGTCCCTGTGGATGCCTCCCCCACTGGGTTCCGGTCTAAATTGGGTGGCACTTCCCGGCCGTCCATACAGTTACCTTACACCTTTCTGGTAGGTCGGACGGTCTGGGTCTCAACAACAACAACAACACTAGGACTAGCTGTTCTCAAGATATTTTAGTTTTCTCGCATTTACGCTGCGTCATAGTTGAAAAAACGCCCAGTTACCAACTGAGAACGAAAATTGAATTAAAAATGCCAATTCAATGTCATTTTAAATAATTTTGGCTCTCCAGTGAATTGTCTGTCACATTGTTACGAGATTTGGATTTTATTAAGGCCTTATAACACGACAGTATTTGGCATAACAAAACCGTTCGCAAGACAGTTCATTCAACAAATCCAGCATCATTTTTAGGCCTTATTACAGGACAGAATTTGGCACAACACAACCGTTCGCAAGACCGGTCACTCAACAAATCTAGCCTCAACATTTAAGGTTCAAACCTAAAATGTTGTGGTTGAGGAAAAAGTTGTGCGAAAATCGACCAATCAGAAGTGCGTAAATCCGTACGTCACAGGTGACGTACTTTTAATGGCGACCAAGATGGCCGATAGACTGCTTTGGAATGAGTTAGAATCTCGAGATGGAAAAAATAATAGAACTTCTATTAAATTACAGACACCTGTGGGACATAAAAGAGCCAAATTATATGAAAAACACACACTAAAGAATGCTTTCTGAAATCGTCGGCATTAGATAGGACCTGCATTAGACAGGACCTGATAGAAAGGAGGGGCTTAAAGTATCATTGCCGAGCGGAAATGCTGAAGTTTGGCGATGGAAAAATAATAATAGAACTTTTACCAAATTACAGACATCTGTGAAATATAAAAGATCCAAATTATACGCAAAAAACACTGAAGAATGTTTCTTGGAATGAAATCGTCGATATTAAAGAGGAGGGGGGCGTTAAAAAGGCGGGGTCCTAAAGAATCATTGCCGAGCGGAATTGCTAAAGTCTGGAGATGGAAAAATAATAATAGAACGTTTACCAAATTATAGGCATCTGTGAAATATAAAGGATTCAAATTAGACGCGAAAAACACTAAAGAATGTTTCTTGGAATGAAATCGGGGGCATTAAAGAAGCGGGGAGCTTTAAAAAGGCGGGGATCTAAAGTATCATTGCCGGGCGGAATTGCTGAAGTCTGAAAATACAGATGGGAAAAAAGAAAATAATTTTTACCAAATTACAAATATTTTTGAGATATAAAAGATTTATATTATACGAAAAACACACCGAAGAATGGTTTCTGGAATGAAATCACCGACATTAGAGAAAATGGACCTGTTAAAGAGGAGGAGTCTAAAGTATGATTGACGGAAGTTCGGTAATAAAAATTGCCTTGTGTAATAACGCCATTATTCAATTCAAATGGAATCTTTAAGATGTTAAAAGCGATCTTTACAGTATGAGAACTCTAAAACGGGATTCCTATGAGGAAATTACGAAGCGAATGCAAGGGGGGAAAGAGCTTCCCCCACTTGTTGAGTGAAGTGACGTCACGTTCATTCTATGCTGTGTGGAGTGACGTCACAAACGTTCCAAAGCTGTTGTGCGAACGGTATGTTGTACCAAATGGCTATCGTGTAATAAGGCCTTTAGGTTCAAACCTAAAATGTTGTTGTTGAGGAAAAGGTTGTGCGAAAATCGACCATTCAGAAGTGCCTAAATCCGAACGTCACAGGTGACATGCTTTAATGGCGACCAAGATGGCCGATAGACTGCTCTGGAATGAATTAGAATCATCAGATGGAAAAAATAATAGAACTTCTACTAAATTACAGACACCTGTGGGATATAAAAGAACCAAATTATATGAAAAACACACTAAAGAATGCATTCTGAAATCCGCGGCATTAGACAGGAAGGACCTATTAGAAAGGAGGGGCTTAAAGTATCATTGCCGAGCGTAAATGCTGAAGTTTGGCGATGGAAAAATAATAATAGAACTTTTACCAAATTACAGACATCTGTGAAATATAAAGGATTCAAATTATACGCAAAAAACACTAAAGAATGTTTCTTAGAATGAAATCGGCGGCATTAAGAGAAGGGGCGAGTTAAAAAGGCGGGGGCAGCCGAAGGTGTCATTTTCGAGCGGAATTGCTAAAGTCCGGAGATGGAAAATTATAATAGAACTTTTACCAAATTACAGACATCTGTGAAATATAAAAGAATCAAATTATACGCAAAAAACACTAAAGAATGTTTCTTGAAACGAAATCGGCGATATTAAAGAGGAGGGGGCGTGAAAAAGGCGGGGACCTAAAGTATCATTGCCAGGCGGAATTGCTAAAGTTTGGAGATGGAAAAATAATAATAGAACGTTTACCAAATTACAGACATCTGTAAAATATAAAGGATTCAAATTATACGCAAAAAACACTAAAGAATGTTTCTTGAAACGAAATCGGCGATATAAAAGAGGAGGGGACGTGAAAAAGGCGGGGACCTAAAGTATCATTGCCGGACGGAATTGCTGAAGTCTGGAAATGCAGATGAGAAAAAAGAAAATAATTTTTATCAAATTACAGACACTTTTGAGATATGAAAGATTTATTTTATATAAAAAACACAATGAAGAATGGTGTCTGGAATGAAATCCCCGGCGAGATTAGAGAGAATGGATCTGTTAAAGAGGAGGAGCCTAAAGTATAATTGACGGGCGGAATTGCCGAAGTTCGGTAATAAAAATTGCCCTGTGGAATAACACCATTATTTAATCCAAACGGAACCTTTGGGATGTTAAAAGCGATCTTTACAGTATGAGAACTCTGAAACGGGATTCCTATGAGGAAATTACGAAGCGAATGCAAGGGGGAAAGATCTTCCCCGACTTGTTGAGTGAAGTGACGTCACGCTCGTTCTGCGTTGAGTGGAGTGACGTTACAAACGTTCCAAAGCTGTTTTACGAACGGTTTGTTGTCGGTCCGCCCTCTCCGGTGCGTCTGGGGCAACATCAATGGACGGCTAAATGGTGCGCACTCTGGCCGCTGTAATAAAGGCGAATGACGAAGGTCAAAGTGCCTGGCCATTTGAAAAGAAAAAAAAAAGAAAGGTTTGTTGTCGGGACTTAACATGTTGAGGCTTATACGGTCTTAAAATGTTGAGGCTAAATTTGTTGAATGATCTGCTTTGCGAGCGGTTTTGCTGTCCCAAATACTGTCGTATAATAGGGTCTTAAGACAGATTACGAAAAATTGTTGGACAAGCATCAGACTGAAGCAAAGATTTTCCTCTAGGTAATAATATTTTGTCGACTTGAATAATATGTTTATAATGTTTTTCAACAAAGTGCGGTTCAAAATGCAGTTTACACACAATATAAGATTCATTCAAAGCTTTATCCTGTCGTGGTATTAATTTATCCATTGTTTAAGCCTTTCAGAATCTTTCGGAGCCGCAAAAAGAGATGCTTTAGCTTTGCTTGATTTGTAGATAAGAGTACATCCTGGCATGAAACATTTACGTTGCCATTTACGACTTTTCAATTACACATTAACATCATCATTTTCCATAATGATTAATGAAAACTACTGTATGAAACACGTTTTGAAACAAATAATAAATATAACATATGAACTACAATAACAAAGCAATAAACTAATAAAGTATAATATATTGGTTATAAGATTTTAACAGTAACAGACAAAAGCAATTGAGAAAAATTAACAAATAACGGTACTAAAACGATTAATAAAAAATCAAATTACGATGTGGAAAAATTTAACTAATAGACCAATCTAATCTATAATTTCAACTGACGATAACAGATGACGTTCAACTCTCTTATTCCGCATTTTGTCCCCGATGTGTCCTGAATTATTAGAACAAGTTTTTCAGCACCTTTCTCCTACGAACACTACACTAGGTATTCTATTCACTGTAGTGGGAATTGTGAGCATTACTATGGTATGGACCTCGAAGTAAATTGTGAGAAGTAAATATCAGCTTATGAGGAGACACATCTACACCACACCACTACTTCGACCCGATAATTATTCTTCCTTAGTGTCTTATAAGCAATTATTGATACGATCTCTTCCTTTGCTACAAAAATGTCGCTATACAATATATCATGAGTAATCGAATGTTTTTTTAATTTCTGTTCTAAGTGCATGTGTGGCAGCGTTAATATCTGTCGAGCTGACAGTGTCATAGTTTTCTGTTCATGGTTACTAACTCACAGCTACATAGTTTCATACTTACTAATTCACAACTACTTCATAGTTTCATACTTACTAATTCACAACTACTTCATAGTTTCATTCACGTCGTCGAATATCTGATGAACATCCTCTTGTACTTCTCTCATGACCACTTTCACTTCTTTGATCTCTTCTTGTCCGGCTTTCCTTTCGTTTTATATAGTTTTTATTTTTTCAAAAAATTTCAACTTTAATTTCTCCCTTCAATTCGGCTTTTTCTTTAATCTTTAATATCGTTCTCACGGCTTTAAGCTCTTGTTTCAACTGTTCCTTCATAGCTTCTTGTTCGACTTTCATCGCTTCTTGTCCCGTTTTCATCTCGTCTCATGCGGATTTTATCTTTTTTTTTATCATGTCTTGTCCGACTTTAATATTTTCTTCCATCACATCTTGTCCGACATTCATTGTTTCTTTCATCTTAACTTGGTAAACTTTAATATTTTCTTCCATCACTTTTTATCTAGCTTTCATCTCATCTTGTCGGGCTTTCATCTCGCCTTGTACGGCTTTCATTGTTTACTGTCTGTCTTTCATGGGTTTAATTAAATCCATCTATTTCGTCTGTTCCTTCATCGCTATTCTAGTCACTACCATACACTTGTCAAGATTCCAGAAATCCCACTTGTGACGCAATTTGTCCCTCTGGAATCGTGAGTGTGCGTTCAAATTACAAGAATGAGGCGTCGATGGGAATCTCAATTACGTCAGGGGAATTCCGTACAAAGGTATTCTTGCACCCAGTCCATCACTGTCATGCGGATGAAGTGTTTATCATCCCGTGCTGACGTAACATTTCGTCGTCCACTGCCGGATTTGCAACTCGTCCGGTACTTTTCAGTTCACTGCTTCCACACTTGCATCACTGTCGTTGCATTGAGCTCCATACGAGTTGCTATTGCACGATAAGAAAAACCCCTTCACGAAGGCAGATCATTCGCTCCCGTTCAAACTCTAACCTGCTCATATGTTGCCCTAGTAGAGGCATAGTGATTTCTCATGAAACGTTTACCGTTGACAGACAACCATAGGCTATTTTCAACGTCCCGCTACCCTAACAGCATTTTTTTTTCACAGTGACGTGAGATTTACATCACACTGTGACTTTGGGACGTCACAGGACGTCGCAGTACGTCTCGGCAATGCCATATTGAGGTCACAGCGAAGTCATTTTGATCATTTTCATGGTCGTTTGTGACGTCGCATATTAACTTGTTTGTGACGCCACATTGTAATTGTCATTGTAATGTCGTCACATTGTTACGTGTTAATTAAATTGTGGAAACGTCATAGAATATAGTCACAATGAAGTTGCAAAGTTACTAATACGTAACGTCGCATAGAAGTCACAAATATGATGTCACATTGTGACCCAGGTGTCACGTGACTACAAAGTCACTGTCACACATGTGACGATCTTTGCTGTGAGGGTACAGTTTCCTATTTACACGGCTAAAACAGCAGTTCAGAGGTCGCTTAGCCGACGCCTGCGTCGTGACTCCGAAATTCTAATTATTTGTACATCATAACAGGAAGCAAACCCGGACAGGACATAACAGGAAGCATCATCGAGGAAGCAAACCCTAATTTGCATTTACTGTAAGTTTCAACTCAATCGTCTGTCTCTTTCATGGTGTCGCAATTTTTACGAACACGAGTTTATAAAACTAATGTGTAAAATTATCTACCACTTACATTATCTACGATTATAAATTGTTTAATAAGAAAAAGCAAACTGTACGGGACTTCGAAGTGCGAACTATCAAAAACGAAATTAGACATTTAGCTATGAACTTCTACAATAACATTCCCACAATTCCCAATCCTGAATTACTCAGCATTAAACCATATGACCCTCACTAGTGGAGATTCCGAAAGCGCCCTAGGGCAACCACATTGCTATCCTCACAATCCTAACAAACTATATATATGTGTATGTATATATACACACACACACACACATATATATATATATATATATATATATATAATAAAAAATTAAAAAAATAAAATTAAAAAAAAAAAACTTGTATAATACATGTAAACTGTGTATAATGATATTCATGACAGTGCTGTTATTGATAACTGTGGATTATGAGCGAGCTAGATAGGGACCCTATAGTCATCCCAGCGCTTGCTGTTTCACATCAACTATTAAGACATCCGTCCTTAGGGAGCATAAAGTATTGTTTTCATTGCATATATCATTACAGGAGATGAAGCCCAGTGGGCTAGGCGCTCCAGAAGCGGTGTATCCACACAAGGGGGAAGCAAATCCTTGTCACAAAAGAAAAAAAAAAGGCCACTCACTCATGTGAGTTAAAAATCCATCAAAATCGAGACGAATGGTGCATATTGAAGATACAGAAATTTAAGATTAAGAGGATACCTTACCTTTAGCGGGCATCTGTGTAGCAAATCATCGTTGGGTTATGTTAGGTAAGAAAATCAACAAATAATAAATTTGTCATATACCACTATTTTCATAAAATAAAATAAATGAATTGTAAAACGTCCTATTTCTAGTCTCTTCGCATGTAACTCTATTTACTCTATGTGTTGAAATCACGGTGACCCACCTTCGCGGTCATCATATATGGAAAAAACATTACCAAGCTAACTCACTATACACGGTTTATCACGAACAGTGTTTAATATTGGTCACACCAAAGGAAATTTCCCTAGATTTAGGAAAATTCCAGCCTTTTTCGAGATTTAGGGAAAAACGCATTTGTATTGAACTCTTGTTCACATCGTGTTTATTTCCTGGAGATATAATTAGCTATGCATTTTTTGCATATATATGTCTAATAATTTAACAAATATTAATTATTTCTGTGGTAGTAACTAAATTCAACAGAAACGAAAAATATTTTAAAACTTCGCAATAAAAATGTGTGTCATAAATAGCTGAATTGCCTTACAGAAATATAGTGTTATAAATAGCTGTTGTGTCATAAATAGCTGAATAATTATTGGGGGCGTAGCTATCCAGTCCAAAATTATTATAGACAAATTTAGTTAATACAATTATTAACAAACTACAGTGCCTAGAAAGAATTACTTCCAGGTACAAAATCAAAGCAGAAACTTTCAGTTATTCAAAGCAATCATTTACAATATGTTTATTTACAATATTATTGAATTTTAAAACAATTCTTTATCTCAGGCCCATAACATCTTTTGGAATGCTTCTGTAGATTTACAACTAGAGTCTAAAGAAGGAGGCGTTTACAACTATTTTTTAAACCAGGAGGCGTTTACAACTAGATTCTAAAGCAGGAGGCTTTTACAACTAGATTCTAAAGCAGGGGGCGTGGCTCTTGCCTCTGATGAAGTTATAAAATTTGCAGCATATTTTCTAAATTTAAGGGAATTTGATTGTTACTTGTAACATTTTGAACTCTAAAGACTTTTATAATCGTTATTTGTCATAATTTGTAATGTATACAACATAATCAAATATGCTAACGAAACTAATTCATACAGACATGAGTTTTAATTTTTGGAAGCAAAATAAGGAACTAGGTCTTCATCTTTCAATTGATCCACTTTGGGTTCTCGACTACCTTTTAACTACTACACTACCTTGGTCGTGGCTTGAAAATCAAGATATTTATAACAATTGCCCCACTTCTGTGAATTACCCTATTTATGTTTCGTGGTTTCCTTTAATACATTCAACCACTGCACTAATATTAGGATGTTCATAATAGCAACATTTAGGTATGACGGTATTGGAATGTATTTAGGCATGTTGGCATCTGTTCTGATTCTATCGCCACTGAAGATGTCCGAAACGTCTGTAGGATGGTTTATAATAAAGTGACGTTTAAATCTGGTTAAGATTTGTCATTTAATTAGTTGATTCAGTGATTTGAAGTTTTACGTGTCGCCACTAAGGGTACTTGATATAATTTTTAACTTGGAGTTCATGACTACACCTTCGAGATATAGCTTTTGATTAGGCGCACCATGAACACGTCCCACATCAACCTTAAAACAATAAAATCGTACTTTAAAATTAAAGACAACCAAAAAAACTGGCCACAATTCAAAGTATTTTATTAAAGTCTCTTTTAACGACGTACTAAAATTACATAGATATAGCGCTTTCGGGCAGAACTATGCCCTTCATCATTGGCAAAGTGAAAATAAGTGGCGAACATGAGCTTAATTACCGGCCATAATCTCCAGACAAAATTTACATATTAATCATTTTACATTTATAAATGATTAATGCTCACTTTGTGTTAAACCATTATATGATTTTCTTTTAATATTTATTAGATGCTTTATTTTGTTATTGACGACATTTCTATTGCTTACCATTTGATTTATGAACCTTTTCCTTCTTTATGTATTGTAGAATTAAATTATATTTTAAATGCCTAGTATTTAAAAATGTAAAATGATTAATATGTAAATTTTGTTTGGCCTGTATTTAAGCCCATGTTCGCCTCCTATTTTCATTTTGCCACTGATGAAGGACATAGTAATGAAAAAATATATATATAGTATATATATGTAGTATATATATACAGGGTGTCCCAAAAACATTGACCTCCCCTTTTATTCTTTAAATATTGATCTTAGACATATATAAAAAATTAAAAAGTTGCGTAGAAAAAGGTACAGAGTTTTATGAAATCGATTAAAATTTTCAAGGGAATTACATATTAAGAAATACAAAATTTAAATTTTTATACGGCTCCCGTACAAAAACATTTCCAATGAGTAAAATGTGTCCCATACACTAATAAGGTGATGTACTAAATTTCAGCATTTTATCATAAAAAGTTCTAGAAATATGAAAAGACAAAAATGCTAACTTAAACCACTTTTCGATGCATCGACATGGGTTCTCAGAGGGGAAAAATCAAGATCGCGATTCAGGGGTCATACACAAATTACGGAAGAAAACAATGATTACATAAATAAATAATAATTTTGTTATTTATTGGTACAAAAGTATCTACACTGTGTATAAATTATAACTTTACACAAAGATTACAAAGAATATATGTAAATAATATGCGACGAAAATATACATTAGGAAATTTAATATCAAAATCTATATTAAAAAAAAAAGGTCCTATAGTTATAGTTTTAAAGTAATTGTCCTGATAAGTTGAAGGAGATTGAAAGTGTTCCGTGTTTACTTTGGTTTCAATATATGGTAATGTATAGGGAAAGTATTGGAACCATGTCGAAAATCGCAACTCGAGTTTTCGACTGATCTACACGTTTCGGGACCTCTAGAAGACGAAAATGCTATTTTTAGCGTGACGTCTGTGTGTGTGTCTGCGTGTCTGTCTGTCTGTCTGTCTGCGTGTCTGTCTCTCTGTCTGTCTGTCTGTCTGTGCAATGTATGTATCCACTCTAACTTAAAAACTAATGGACCAAATTTCACAAAATTTGGTATGTAAGTCACTTGTGGATCACACTGGTGCTGATTAGTTTTGGGTACGATTTGGGATAAAAAAAAACAGCCTTTTTTTTGCGAAATGGCCTCCAATAATTGCCTTTATCCACTCTAACTAAATAACAAATTGATCAAATTTTACAAAATTTGGTAGATAAGTAATCTGTGGGTTACCCTGGTGCTGATTAGATTTTGGTACAATTCGGAAAAAAATAACCTGCCTTTTTTGTGAACTGGTTCCCAAAAATCGCCAAAATCTAATATAAAAGACTACGTATGCTTAAATAATCTATTAAATGCTTGTTTTATACGTAATTTTATACGATGAAAAGAACAAGATCAACGCCATTAGACTAGGATTCACCGATCTCGAGATACTTTAGTTTGTCCGCATTTTCGCTACGCCACCTTTGAAAATAAGTCCAGTTACCAAATGAGAACGAAAATTTAATTAGAAGTGCGAATTCGGTGTCATTTTAAATAGTTAGGGGTGTTATTTTGTGCAATTAAACTCAATTTAATGAATTACTGAGGAAATAAAGAGAACGTGTATGTGAGTCTACAGAGAAAGGCATGTGATGCCCACATCAGATTTTTTAAAATTGTAAAGCTTATG
The DNA here is from genome assembly GCA_951213105.1 of Amaurobius ferox. Taxonomy (NCBI): domain Eukaryota; kingdom Metazoa; phylum Arthropoda; class Arachnida; order Araneae; family Amaurobiidae; genus Amaurobius; species Amaurobius ferox. The sequence continues at coordinate 41,608,449 of OX578155.1, forward strand.
TTTTCAAAATCATATGTACTATCTGTGATAAAAAGCAAAAATTTGTAACTCATTTACAGCCCTACAAGCGCATAGAATTGGATTTTGGATTAAGCTCTTAGTTTTCGAAGTATAGTGTAGTTCCGATATTTTAGTATTTGAACTTGGATTTCCGATGAATTGGAAAGTTGTAATATTTAGAGTTATTATGATTGTTGCATAAAAATCCGTTTACCAACTCCTCTGTGAAATATTGATACACTAGCAGCATACCCGTTCTTCGTACGGAGTATATAATATAAAGAAACTTATAATTCACAATCATGTGCAGATTCTGTTAAAATATTAAATTTATTGCTCCTAAAGAGAAGTTTAAGAATATCTATCGGTTCTCACTATGTAAATTTATCTTCACGGGTAGATCTGAAGAATAAAACATCCTGGCCCCTTTTTGTAAACAAATTTACAAAAAAAAAAGGAATTGAATTAATATATGCAACCCCATACTACTTATATTGTCGCAGATTAGAAAATATGCCAGTGTGTTAATAGAAGATTACCCGTATTGCAATATGAGTTTCAAAAATCTTTGCCAAAATAAAAGAGATGACTTAATACATTGAAAATATCAATAATCCCCGTACTCTTTATACCAGAAGGTCGTAATTGATTTCAATATATGCCAATATATATCAGAACATATGCCAATATACCTGTACTACTTATATTCTCGTAGATTAGAAGATATCCTTGTATTTGTAGAAGATTACTCGTACAACGTACAATATATGAGTTTAAACAATTTTTGTCATAATAAAACAATTGCATAATAACTGGAAAATATCAATAATCCCTGAATCAATAATCCCCGAAAATATCAATAATAATAACGTTTAAACCTGAAGACCGTAATTGATATTATCCAATCACAAACGATATAAGAAAAATCAAATCGTTCTTTTCTAAAATATATTTTTATATCCATTTATTTATTATTCAAATCGAAAAAATAATAATTAAAATTAACAGACAGATTTAATTAAATTAGTTTTTTTTCTGAGCAACATGAAATAAGATAGAATCTTCCTCATAAACTGCGAAATTAAATAACCATTTTGATTTCTTTATACTTTTCATTGTTCAGTAAAAGCTTGTGAAAAATAAACCATGGAGATAGATTTCCCATTTAAATCATGTTTCAAACAATTCATGTTTTCAGAAAGTGACTAATCAGCGCAAAAAAACTCCCATCAAACTCAGAGATAAAATTTTAATTCACTTTCAAACGATTTTCAAGCTTTTCGTTTGGATAAACCACGAAGATAGAGAGTAGAACTCCTATAAAAAAGTTTCGTTTTTCATTAATATCTCGACAACCCCTGGTATTAGATACTCGAAACTTAGACTAAATTTATAGGGGGCTATTTCAAGGCTATCCACAAAATTTCATCAAATTCGGTTCAGCCGATCTCCCGTGATGACGGGACAGACAGACAGACAGATTTTCAATTCTATTTATATAGATAAGTACGAGATGTTTTATTTTGTTTTTAAAAATTAGGAGGTTAAAAGGACTTGAGAATTCTAAAGATGTTTAATGATTGGCGAGGTTTAAACAGAAAAGATGGGAATATACGTATTCAAGTACGTATTTCTATGCCGTCAGGTTTTATAGGCGATTACTTTTAAATTTGTGTATGTATTACATTTAAGATAGAAAATGAGTTTCTTCAAAATTCTTTTTTTTTTAAGTTGAGTGAGGTTAATAAAATAGTTTTACTTTCAAGTTCATTCGTATCAAAAGATGAATGAAGTTAATAAACAAGTTTCACTTTCAAATTTATTTCTATCAAAAAAAAAGAAAAGCTGGAGAAAGTTAAAAAAATGACTTTCATTTGTAAGTTCATTTCTAATAAAAGGTGAAGAGAGTTAATATGCGAATTTCATTTCAAGTTCATTTTTATCAAAAGAAAGATGAAACTAATAATCGAATTTCACTTATAAGTTGCACTACAGTGCCTAGAGTGCCTAGTACCTGCAGTGCCTAGAATACCAGGTATTCCAGTACTGTAACCACGCCTACTATGACTTGAAAGATGTGATATATTTTTTAACTCATTTATTATTCTCTGGCGATAACTGAAAATCTATAAAAAATTTAAGAATGAAATACAAAAGAATTGGTTTTACCAACCTACAGATGAGAATACCAAAGTAAACGTATCCTTATAGAAAACCTAAAATGCCTAAAACTAACATGCTAAAACCTAAAACTTTTCTATTTGTAACAAAATGAATTTCCACGTGATTAATTCCTTAAAATGTTGTTTTCATTTCTTTTTTACTTTCCTTATATACATAATGTATAAGGAAAGTATTGTGACGGGGTCGAAAATTCGAATTCGAGTTTTCGACGGGAGAGCACGTTTCTAGAATCCCTGATCACGAATGAAACATTTTTGAAGTGATGTCTGTGTGTGTGTGTGTGACAGTGTGTGTGTGTGAAAGTGTGTGCCTGCCCAAATATACACTTACTGAATGCGCAGTTTCGATGCGCTGGAGCTCCCACTATTTATTCATTGGACACCAAATTTTATTCATTTGCATGTTCGCTCACAATGTCTTTGCATACGAAATTTCATTACAGTCGGACAACTCCTTCTTGGTGCGTCTATTTCTTTTTTTTTGTTATAGAGTATATAATTATCATGATTACATAGATTTTATATCTAATTAAAGTAACCCGAAGAGCGAGTAATGTTTGAAGAATCTAAACTTTATCAAAGAAGAGAATTATGCATACGGAAGTTTCGGTTTAACAATAGTGAAACAACTGCCCCTCAAGTTCTTTTACACAAATGCGAGTAAAAAGATAACAGTTTGAACTACAGTGATCTCCTAAGTATACCTTTTATGAGAAATGGCCCGCAAAAATCGACAAAATTTAAAATAAAAAGCTACGTATACTCAAATATATCCATTAAATGCTTGTTTAATACGTAATTTTTAAAGAACAAAAGAATAAGACCAACCCCATTACACTAGGGCTAGCCGTTCTCGAGATATTTTAGTTTTTTTTTGTATTTTCTCTACGTCAACTTTGAAAATAATTCCAATTATTAAATGAGAACGGAAATTGAATTAAAATTGAATTAAATTTAATTAAAATAAAGAGAACGTGAATATAAGTCCGCAGGGAAAGTCACGTGTTGCCCACATCAGATTTTTTACTTTCTCTGCAATACATGGTAATGTATAGGGAAAGTATTGGAATCATGACGAAAATCGCAACTCGACTTTTCGACGGATCTACATGTTTCGAGACATCTAGAATACGAAAAAACTATTTTTAGCGTGACGTCTGTGTGTGTGTGTGTGCAATGTATGTATCCACACTAACTCAAAAACTTATGGACCGTATTTCTTAAAATTTGGTAGGTAAGTCTCTTGGGTATGACCCTGGTGCTGATTAGTTTTTGGTACGATTCGTAAAAACAAAACCAGCCTTTTTTGCGAAATGGCCCTTAAAAATTTCATGTATCCACTCTAGCTAAAATACTAATTGACCAAATTTCATAAAATTTTTTAGATAAGTTACTTGTACAATACTCTGGTGCTAATTAGATTTTGGTATTAATCGGAAAAAAACAGCCTGCCTTTTTCTACGAAATGGCCCGCAAAAATATCTTGTATCCACTCTAGCTAAAATACTAATTCACCAAATTTCACAAAATTTGGTAGATAAGTTACTTGTGGGATACTCTGGTGCTGATTAGATTTTCACATTATTCGGAAAAGAACAAACAACCTGTCTTTTCTTACGAAATGACCCTCAAAAATCTCCAAAATCAAAAAAAGAGCTACGTGTGTACAGATATTTCAATTAAATGCTTGTTTTATACGTAATTTTTGATGAGGAAATGAATAAGAACAACTCTGTTACTCTAGAACTAACCGTTCTCAAGGTATTTGAGATTTTTCGCATATTTGTTATGCCGCCTTTGGAAAAATGTCCAACTACCGAATAAAAACAAAAATTGAATTGAAAATGTAAATTTAGTGTTATTCGGTTCAATTAAACTCAATCTACTGCATTATTAAACAAATAAAGACCATATGAATTTTAGTCTGCAGGGAAAGTCATATGCTGCCCACATCAGATTTTTATAGTTGTAGAATCGAATACAGAATTTATGGAGATAAAAATAAATTGAGAGATAAAATTATTTTGAATACGTAAGAATATTTCTTCTTGTTTCAGTTCTACTTTTATTGTACTAATAATATATTTTTTTACAAAATTGACAGTTTAAATAATTATTTAGGCCTTTCGCCATAGAAATGCCAATAATGCAGGACTACTTATCTTATTCCAGGTCCACCTGAATTATTGTTTCAAACGATAATAGCGTTTTCTTAATAAGAAGATTTAACTCCTTACTTATACTTCTATAGTATGTAAATTTGTTCTGGTGTTATCGGTCCCACACGTTATAGAGAAACTTTCAATTTAGCAAGAATAGAGAAACCGATGGCTACTGTCCAATTAATGGCTACTGTCCAATCACACTAATTAATCACACTATTAATTCAACTTGTCCATTCCGGTTTCCTTCCTCCATTTATTCGGGTATTTGTCTTTATTTTTCTAGATTTTAATCATTTTTCGGCTATTTGAAGAAGTTAGATTAAATAGTTTTCGAAGTCAGTTGGTTCCTTTATATTTGATTTTAATTTTTACATGTTTGTTCTAGTTGTTTCATCGTTGTTTTTAATTATTTTCTCATTCTTTTTTACTTTCCCTGCAATACATGGTAATGTATAGGGAAAGTATTGGAATCATGCCGAAAATCACAACTCGAGTTTTCGACGGATCTACACGTTTCGAGACCCCTAGAATACGAAAAAACCATTTTTAGCGTGACGTCTGTGCGTGTGTCTGTGTGTCTGTCTGTCTGTCTGTCTGTCTGTCTGTGTGTCTGTCTGTGTGTCTGTCTGTCTGTCTGTGCAGATTTTGTATCCACTGTAACTAAAAAACTAATCGACCGAATTTCACAAAATTTGGTAGGTAAGTCACTTGTGGCCGGGGCTAGTGCTGATTAGTTTTGGGTACGATTCGGAATAAAAGAACCCGCCTTTTTTTGCGAAATGGCCCGCAAAACCTTGTATCCACTCTAGCTGAAAAACTAATGAACCGAATTTCACAAAATTCGGTAGATGAGTCACGTATAGGTCACTCTGGTGCTGATTAGATTTTGGTACGATTCGGAAAAAAATAACCTGCCTTGTTTTGCAAAACGGCCCGCAAAAATCTTCAAAATCTAAACTAAAGAACTTGGTATACTCAGATATATCCATTAAATGCCCGTTTAATACGTAATGTTTAACGACGAAAAGAATAAGACCAACCCCATTACACTAGGACTAGCCGTTCTCGAGATATTTTAGTTTTTCGTACTTTCCCTACGCCACCTTTGAAAATAAGCCCGGTTACCGAATGAGAACGAAATTTGAATTAAAAGTGAATTACATTTAATTGAAATAAATAGAACGTGGATATAAGTTTGCAGGGAAAGTCATGTGCTGTCCACATCAGATTTTTTCTTCTTGTTTGTATTCTATACTGTTGGTTTTAACATCTCATATTCTTTCGTGAACGTTTTAGTAGATTTACTCATTATTCAATTGATTCTATTCGACGTGCTCTCCTTTCGTTCTTATATTGCTTTGTTTTCTTTCCGTCTGTGCTTAATTTTTGGCCATTCTTCCTTTTCTTTGTGTTTTTTACAGTACATTCGCCTCTCATTTCCCTGCCTAATTAGTTCTCCACTCTTTCATTTCTCCCCGTGATGACGGAAACTTGTACTATTGTGCACTTGTGCTATTATACCGTAGTTGTCGAATTTATTTGAATACGTGAGGTTTCATTTCAAGGTTTGCTTTTGTCCTCCAAACTGCATTATGCTGTATTTATGAAGTACGAGTATTAATATACAGTATTTATTTATTACAACTGTTTTTGAAAAACTTCTTTAATATGAAAGATTATGTACCACTTATTTTTTACAAAAAATTGTTTCATGAAAATATATATCTGCTGATTTCAATTACGGATTACATTTCAAGTTCTTCAAATCTACTCATACATGCTTTGTCATGAATGTGAGTTCAGAATGCATCAAAATCACGAAGAAACTAAGTGACCAGTTTTGATCGATCTTGAAGCTATAATAATTTGAATTTCATTCTTATGATTGGTCAAAGATGAAGAAATGAAACTCTGATAAAGGATCAAAAATCGTAAGTGCAGTAAAAAGTTTAATTCCTTGACTCTCATTTGGGCAGAGAGCTAGCTCTTAGGTGCAGTTATGTAACTATTTTTAAAATCGAAGCTAGAGCAAGCCAAGAAAAATATATGCATATTTTCTGTAACTATGATTAGATTATGCAAACATTACTTCTCTCTCTTCGTTTTTCTCTATCTGAAATAACGTTTGTAAGAAATAAAGTTCACTGCTAACAACGGCTGAAATGTGCAGAAGAGAACCGAAATTGCACTTGCACTAACTGGCAAAGGGTTGTCTTGTCTGACGAGTCACATTTTCAGCTCCAACGAATGGATGGACGTTGGCGTGTGTGGCGAGAACAAGCACTCAGCAACCATCGTTGGACGTAAACAAACTCCAGGCAACAGCGTTATTGTCTGGAGAATAATTTCTTGGTATGCTCTGGGTGCCTTCATTCCTGCAGAACACACTCTCGACAGATGAAGGTATCTCTCCATCATTGCCGATCAGGTGCACCCGTTTATGTTGACGGTTTTTCCAATGACTAATGGGATCTTTCAACAGAACAATGCGACTTATCATACTGCCAAAATTGTTCACAAGGGGTTCGAAGAGCACGGCCCAGATTTCCAATTACTTACCCAGCCTTCAAATTCCTCATATCTTAACCCAATCGAGCCCATTTGGGACCATCTCGATTGACATGTTCGACGACTGGATCCACCACCACGCACCTGTCAGTAAATATCAGACGCACTGCAGTCTTCATGGCTCCAAATACCTTTACCAATTATTGAACACCATATTGAGTCAGTCACTCCCTCGGCGTCTTGCTGCCGGCCGTGTTGCCAAGGACGGTTATTTTGGATAGAAGGGGGTCATAATAATGTGACTCGAGTGTTTATTATAATAATGTTATAAATACGATAGCACTTTCGTCGTAGATGACAGCATCCATTGACTGGATTCATTCTTACTACCATTGGACTGGATCTATTCTTACTACCATTGGACTGGATCCATTCTTATTACCATTGGACTGGATCCATTCTTACTCGTCTGTATGGAATAGCCGTTACCTGCAATGACAGTGGGTTTCAGACCTGCAATGACAGTGGGTTTTTGATCACATGGCGAGTTCTCTGTGTTTGATAGCATGGTCTCAATACTGTAACAACAGTAAGCTCCGCCCAATAGCGGGTCTAGTATATAAGGTCTAGTATATGCGGGTCTAGTATCTAGGTCTATGATGAAACATTGGGAATGGAAAAGGAGGCCTTTTGCGGGTTCCACTCCAATCACCGTTCATATTAGCACTCTCAGTTGTTCTGGGTTAGGTTCCTGTTTAATGACTCCTAGGAATTATTTCATGTTCTAAACTCAATTTTTCTTAAATACTTTTGACATGGTCGTATTCCGTCCCTGAATCCGCCGTATTTCAAGAAATCGTAGTTGAGCGCTTGGATTTCTAACCCCTTTCTTCTTCCCTTTTTCTCTTCAAAAGAGAAGTTAGCTCCTTTCAACGCTCTTTAAAGCTGACATTTTCCTTGCTTGCACATTGTAACAACCGCAAAATATTAGTATGGTAATAGGTCTCAACATAAATTGCCGACAAACTTGTTGTCTATTTATAAGTATTTACCAGGTATTTCCTGATAAAAATTACTTTAGATTAATAATATTCGCAAAAGCAATTCGATTTCCATGGATGCAAGCACAGACTAATATTATACAGACCTGCCACTCTCGATAGTTTCGTTTTCGCGGCGGCCATTAGAGATAGACCAAAAACGAGGGTTGGCGCGCTCTTGGCAATGGTCTGGTTTGGTCTGAGCGCTTGGCGATGGTCTGGTTTGGGTCAGAGACGATTTTCAATGTTATAACCCTGTAGCATGCTTTGTAGCGTGGTTTGAGTAACGTGCAGAAGAATTATTTGTTAAGTGATTAGATCATTTCAAGAAATGAGTTGAAAAAAGAAAACTGGTTGCGTTACAGGGTATGTAATTTATTTTTATTAAAATTGAAATAATATTAGTTATCACCATCCTATATACGTGTTCATTATAAATATACATGTGTTCATAAGTATACACGTGTTCATCATACGAAATTAGTGCTGTGTTGTTATTGCCGATTACACTAAATTCTAAGAAGTAGTGGTATAATAAATTAAAAAATATTTCCGTATTTTTATAAAATGTATAATAATTGATATTTGGATAACTTTTTCTTAGAGCTAATTAAGTTGAATGTGATATTGTATGTAGAAGACCCAGACCGTCCGACTCGTCCAGAGGACATGAGCAACTATTTGGACGGCCGGTGATATTGTATGTTGTTGTTGTTGAAACCCAGACCGTCCGACCTACCAGAAAGGTGTAAGGTAACTGTTGGTGATATTGTATGTGTATAAATTTATGTAAAATTTTTATTAAGTGCCTTATGGTGGAAAATTCACCCCACCCCCGGGTAATTAATGATTGAATTCCACAACTTTGATAGTGCATTTATGTAAATTTGATATTTACTATAAGAATATTTTTATATTTATAAAAAAGAAGTCTATTATCAGTAATTTAAAAATCAACACGCTAGTATACCTTTTAGACTGAAAATATTATATAATATTTCAGTCTTTTGAGTATGTTAGCTTGTAATTTTTGTGCATTATGTTTTACAGTGAGACAATGCAATGCGTCTATTTTTTAATCCATTTTGATTATTTGAATGAAATATATAACTATGTTTATTTAAATTTACTGAAACTAATGAATATATTTATGTTGCAGATTAATGTATTTTTAAATCCTGATCATTTCTATAGTTTCAAAAATTATAAAAGTAGTCATGAACATTTTTTTTTCCTGCCCGCTTTTGAAAAAAATCGCCAAGCGAGCGATAACACGTCAAATCTGGCAGACGTATTTTGTTCATATCGCATTTCAGTTGGTCCAACTCACGAGCTCTAGTGTCTATACGACATCCCATGTTAAAAATGTTGCCATAGGGTCCTATGGGAGTGAACCTTCTGAATATAGTATTCTGTGGATGCAAGTACATTCGAATCCACTCGCTTAAAATACAGATGTCAGTTGAAAATAGATCGAAATCTAGAAGCTGGGGATCTCATCTTTTATCCCGAATCGTACCCAAAATTAATCAGCACCAGATTCGCCCACAAGTGCCTCACCTACCAAATTTTATGAAATTCGCTCAATTAGTTTTTTAGTTAGAGTGGATACAATATCTGCACAGACAGACAGACACAGAGACAGACGACACACTAAAAATAGTTTTTCCGTATTCTAAAGGTCTCGAAACGTGTAGATCCGTCGAAAACTCGAGTTGTGATTTTCGGCATGATTTCAGTACTTTCCCTATACATTACCATGTATTGGAGAGAAAGTAATACTGGTTAAATATACTCAAAATTAGGGAACCCTTAATTTAAAAATATTCAAAAATGCGCATACTAAATACTACGGCTTTCTATAGTGTCCACTAACATTATCGACTACTTTACTTACACTAGCGACACCTAGATATAATTCCGAAAGCATTATGGCATTTTCAAGCGTTTCATCCATAGGAGTTTTATCTCCTTCTTTCTAACTCCATGGTTCATGCTACTCTGAAATTTCTTTTAAAGAATATTATGTAAAAATCTATAACTAGAATCATACCATAATTTCCTATGGAGAGGCAGGATATTTCCCAGAACAATGATGATAATGTTGTCAATGCTGAAAACTGATCCATTCAATCACGCTATGGATGTAAAGCGTATCAAAATAGAATGTATTAAGGGGACAGAACACAATAAACGCTCTTTTACATACATAGAATTGAGAAAGTATTGTCTTCACAAGTATTTTCGATTACGAGATTTTGAAGCCAATATATGTTTTAAGACCTGCTGAATACGTTTTGACTATTTTTGCAATGATGTCCGTCTGTCTGTCTGATGTCGGTATTCGATTTCTTGTGTACATGATAGCAGCCACAAATATTAATGGATTTTCACGAAACTTTATATCCGGTTTTGTTATAAAACAATCTAAAACTAAATATATATACATTTTTTACTTTCCCTGCAATACATGGTAATGTATAGGAAAAGTATTGGAATTATGCCGAAAATCACAACTCGAGTTTTCGACGGATCTACACGTTTCAAGACCTCTAGAATACGAAAAAACTATTTTTAGCGTGACGTCTATGTGTGTGTCTGTCTGTCTGTCTGTCTGTTTGTGCAGATTTTGTATCCATTCTAACTAAAAAAGTAATTGACCGAATTTCATAAAATTTGGTAGGTAAGTCACTTGTGGGCGAATCTGGTGCTGATTAGTTTTGGGTACGATTCGGGATAAAAGAACCCGCCTCGTTTTGCGAAATGGCCCGCAAAAGTTTGTATCCACTCTAACTGAAAAACTAATTTACCGAATTTCACAAAATTCGGTAGATGAGTCACTTGTGGGTTACCCTGGTGCTGATTAGATTTTGGTACGATTCGGAAAATACTAACCTGCCTTTTTTTGCAAAATGGCCCACAAAAATCGTCAAAATCAAAACTAAAGAACTAGGTATACCCAAATATATCCATTAAATGCTCGTTTAATACGTAATTTTTAACGACGAACAGAATAAGACCAAGCCCATTACACTAGGGCTAGCCGTTCTCGAGATATTTTAGTTTCGTATTTTCTCTACGTATTTTCTCTACGCCACCTTTGAAAATAAGTCCGGTTACCGAATGAGAACGAAAATTGAATTAATAGTGAAATAAATTTAATTAAAATGAAGAGAACGTGAATTAAAATGAAGAGAACGTGAATTAAAATAAAGAGAACGTCTGCAAGGAAAGTCATGTGCTGCCCACATCAGATTTTTTTAATTCGATCGAAAACTTCGAAATGTATTTATTTTTACCTTCCCTGCAATACATGGTAATGTATAGGGAAAGTATTGGAATCATACCGAAAATCACAACTGGAGTTTTCGATGGATCTACACGTTTCGAGACCTCTAGAATACGAAAAAAAATTTTTTAGCGTAACGTCTGTGTGTGTGTGTGTCTGTGTGTGTGCCTGTCTGTCTGTCAGTCTGTCCAATGCATGTATCCCCTCTAACAAAAAACTAATGGACCGAATTTCATAAAATTTGGTAAGTAAGTCACTTGGATGAGACCCTGGAGCTGATTAGTTTTTGGTACGATACTTAGAAACAGAACCCGCCTTTTTTTTTTGAGAAACGGTCTATAACAATTTCATGTTTCAACTCTAGTTAAAATTCTAATCAACCAAATTTCACAAAATTTGGTAGATAAATTACTTGTAGGATACTCTGGTGCTGATTAGATTTTAGTACGATTCGGAAAAGAACAACCTGCCTTTTTTACGACATGGCCAGCTAAAATCGCCAAAATCCAAAAAAAAAAAGACTAAGTAGTGTATGCTTAAATGTATTAATTAAATTCGTGTTTTAGACGTAATTTTTGACGAGGAAAAGAATATGACACACTCCATTATACTTTAGGACTTACCGTTCTCAAGATATTTCAAATTTCTTGCATTTCTGTTACGCCGATTTCGGAAAAATGTCCAATTACCAAATAAAGACAAAAAATCTGATGTAGGTAGTACATGATTTTCCCTGCAGACTTATATCCACGTTCTCTTTATTTTAATTAAATGTAATTCACTTTTAATTCAATTTTCGTTCTCATTTGGTAACTGGACATATTTTCATAGGTGGCGTAGAGAATATACGAAAGCACTAAACTATCTCGAGAACGGATAGTTCTAGTGTAATGGGGTTGATCGTATTCTTTTCATCGTTAAAAATTACGTATAAAAGAAGCATTTAATGGATATATTTCAGCATACGTAGTTTATATTTTATATTTTGGCAATTTTTGTAGGTCATTTCACAAAAAATGCAGGTTATTTCTTTTCGAATCGTACCAAAATCTAATCAGCACGAGGGTGATACAAAAGACTTATCTACAGAATTTCGTGAAATTCGGTTCGTAACTTTTTCAGCTAGAATGGATAGAGGCAATTTTTGAGGGCCATTTCACAAAAAAGGGCGGGTTCTTTTATCCCAAATCGTACCTAAAAGTAATCAGCACCAGATTCGCCCTCACGTGACTTACCTACCAAATGTTATGAAATTCGGTCAATTACTTATTTAGTTACAGTGGATACAAAATCTTCATAGACAGACACACACACAGATGTCACGCTAAAAATGGTTTTATCGTATTAGGTCCCAAGACGTGTAGATCCGTCGAAAACTCGAGTTGCGATATTCGTCATGATTCCAATACTTTCCCTATACCTTACAATGTATTGCAGGGAAAGTAAAAATCTGATGTGGGCTGCACATGACTTTCCCTGCAGACTCATATCCACGTTCTCTTTATTTTAATTAAATTTAATTCACTTTTAATTCAATTTTCGTTCTCATTTGGTAACTGGGCTTATTTTCACAAGTGGCGTAGAGACAATACAAAAAAACTAAAATATCTCAAGAACGGCTAGTCCTAGTGTAATGGGGTTGGTCTTATTCTTTTCTTCGTTAAAAATTACGTATAAAACAAGTATTTAATGGATATATTTCAGCACACGTAGTTTTTTATTTTAGATTTTAACGATTTTTGTTTGCCATTTCACAAAACCAAGCAGGTTATTTTTTTCGAAACACCAAAATTTAATCAGCACCAAGGTAGCCCAGAAGCGACTTATCTACAGAATTTTGTGAAATTCGGTGAAAGTTTTTCAGCCAGAATGGACACAAGCTTTTGTGGGCCATTTCGCAATAAAAAGGCGGGTTCTTTTATCCCAAATCGTACCTAAAACTAATCAGCACCACATTCACCCGCAAGGGACTTACCTACCAAATTTTATGAATTTCGATCAATTAGTTTTTTAGTTAGAGTGGATACAAAATCTGCACAGACAGACAGACAGACACACACACAGACGTTACGCTAAAAATAGTATTTTCGTATTCCAGAGGTCTCGAAACGCGTAGATCTGTAGAACACTCGAGTTGCGATTTTCGGCATAATTCCAATACTTTCCCTAAATATTACCATGTATTGCAGGGAAAGTGAAAATGGAAATTAGAAATGCAAATTTAGTGTTGTTTTGTGCATTTAAACTCAATTTATTGAATTATAAAAGAAATGAAGAGAACATGAATATGACTCCGCAGGGAAAGTCTTGCGCTGCCCACATAAGATTATTACTTTCCCTGCAATACATGACAATGTATAGGGAAAGTATGTCGAAAATCGGAACTGGAGTTCTCGACGAATCTACACGATTTGGGACCTTTAGAACACGAAAAGAATATTTGTAACAGGACGTCTGTGTGTGTGTCTGTGTGTCTGTCTGTCTGTGCGTCTGTGTGCCTGTCTGTCTGTGCATTCGAGATAAAAGAACCCGACATTTTTTGCGAAATGACCCGTAAAAATTGTATCTACTCTAGCTGAAAAACTAATGGACGTAATCTCACAAAATTCGGTATATAAGTCGCTTGTGGGTTACCCTGCTGCTGATTAGATATTGGTACGATTCGGAAAAAAATAACCTGCCCTTTTTTTGCAAAATGGCCTTCAAAAATCCTCAAAATCTAAAATAAAAACTACATATGGTTAAATATATCCATTAAATGCTTGTCTTATACGTAATTTTTAACGAAGAAAAGAATAAGACCAACCCCATTACACTAAGACTAGCCGTTTTCGAGACATTTTAGTTTTTTCGTATTTTCTCTATGCCACCTTAAAATACCAGTCCAGTTACCAAATGAGAACAAAATTGAATTAAAAGTGAATTAAATTTAATTAAAATAAAGAGAACGTGGGTATAAGTCTGCAGGGAAAGTCATGTACTGCCCACATCAGATTTTTTTTACTTTCCCTGCAATTCATCGTAATGTATAGGGAAAGTATTGGAATCTGTCGAAAATCGCAACTGGAATTTCTAATGGATCTACACCATTTCGGACCTGTAGAACACGAAAACACTATTTTCAACGAGACGTCAGTGTTTGTGTCTCTGCCTGTCTGTCTGTGTGTCTGTCTGTGCAATGTATGTATACACTCTAATTTTAAAACTAATGGACCGAATTTCATAAAATTTGGTATATAATCCCCTTGTGTGTGACCCTGCTGCTGATTAGTTTTCGGTACGATTCGGAATAAAAACCCGTCTTTTCTTTGCAAAATAGCCTTCAAATTATTAGCTGATTAGTTTTGGATAAGATTCAGGATAAAAGAACCCGCCTATTTTTGCGAAATGGCCCGCAAAAGTTTGTATCCACTCTAGTTGAAAAACTAATTTATCAAATTTTACAAAATTTGGTATATAAGTCACTTGTGAGTTACCCTGCTGCTGATTAGATTTTGTTACAGTTCGGAAAAAGAAAACCTGCCTTTTTTTGCGATGTTCAGCATAAATCACAAACGAATACATGGACAACTACGATTCTTAATGTAAAGTTTCAATAAGATAAAAACTGCAACTACCCTCCCCCTCCCCCTCCCCCAACAAAATTAAAATTTGTTGGTTTGTTGATGAAATCATGTTGGACTCACGCCAGCACATAGCAATCTGTATATAAACTGGGAGCTTTATATCGTTAAGTAGATTATGTGATCTATTTCTGCTACTTGTTGCTGTTGCGTCTCATTCATCTTAAGAGGGATTGGCTCCCATGGAAACATATATAAAGAAGAATGAAACGGGGCACCGAAATTTATCTGGAAGCGAAACTTATTGGAAGATCTAACATAGATTGTCATCACTTGCTGTAAAACCTATGCTTTAAAACATTTAAAATTATATACAAATTTCGCTCAAACTGTTGCAAAAATTAATCTGAATGTAAAATTCCTCCATATAGTCACAGTACCCGTTATAAAAGTCTAAAATTTTAGAATCTCTCATCCGCTGCGGTTGTGGGCATTAATCAATTAAATTAATTGCAATTAATCAGTTTAAAATATTAACATTTTAATGTCGTTGCAATTAATTTCAATTGCAATTTAAATTAAATTATTAATTGTAATTAATTCAATTATTTCTGCAACATTTTATTACTTTCCTTATATACAATAATGTATAAGGAAAGTATTGTGACGGGGTCGAAAATTCTAATTCGAGTTTTCGGCGGGAGAGTACGTTTCAAGCATTCCTGATCACGAATCGAACATTTTTGAAGCGATGTTTGTGTGTGTGTGTGTGTCAGTGAGTCTGTGGAGACGATAACTGACGCACGAATGGACCGATTCGAACGAAATTTGGTTCAAAAATTACAATCCGTAAACTCTGGAAGCCTATTGTTTTTAAACGCAATCGAATGTTCAGAACCCCCCTAAATATTCGAGCGAAATTTTGAAAAAATCGTCAAAAAATCTAAACCTCTAATAAAGTCACCCAAATAGACATTTCTTATGTAATTTTTCATTAGAAAACGATTGACCCCCTAAATATTCGAGCGAAATTTTGAAAAAATCGTCAAAAAAACTAAACCTCTAATAAAGTTACCCAAATAGTCATTTCTTATGTAATTTTTCATTAGAAAACGATTGATATAAATTTTAGAACACTGACATGAACCGTTCTCGAGATATTGCACATTTTTCAAAAATTTATCAAAAGGTCATATAAAATAAAAATAAATATTTCCTATTGAGAAACATGTTCACTTTTCATATGCAATACCATGCGATAAATTTGGTGACATCATTCTCATGGATCTAGCGCGTTCCATTCATGAAAAAAGATACTTTGAGTAATACTTTTGTATTTGAACTCGAATAATTTATCTGCTATAAGAATAACTTACTTCTCCGTCCATAACGCTTGGCGAGATTTTGGCGACGAATTTGGTGGAATGTCACCAACTTGGCGACTTTTTTAAATGTTGCTAAATGAACGAAAAACTCGCCAAATGGATAAAAATGACGCTAAATCAATGAAAATGACGACTAATTGACGAAAATTCAATATCTTGGATAGAATATACATATCTACTATAAGAATAATCTATTTTTTTTTACTGCAAAAGTAGTAAATCCATTGCATTATATAAGGAACGTCATGGGCTGTCCACATCAAATTTTTTAATTTGATTTGGAGTTTTCAGAGAGATTGAAATATTTGAAACCCTAATCGCAGGATTCCATTAAAGGAGTAACATCAAATTTGGCATGTCGTTATCTTTTGAGGTACATGTTAATTCATTAAAGGACTTTTAATTCAGCAAAGGACACAACATCGTTAGACAGAAGGTCATTTAATAAAAACGTCCTGAAGACGTACAAAGTTTTAAAAACAAGGCCAGAGCGCGTTTAGGGCGTTAATACACCCTTTATCAGTGGCTGCATGAAGAGCAAACATGGATCATTCATATATAGACCATTTACGTAGCAAATTTGCATAAATAAATATAAAATATAATCTGAACTTAATAAGTTGAATGGGCTATTAATTGATACAAATAAATCTAAAAAATAGGTACAAAATTCTTTAAAAAACATATGTTAAGCACATTACCAGAAAAGTACAAATTCGAAAAAACAGTCAAGCATACATTTCACAAACATGACGTTATAGATAACTATGAATTGACTTGAATTGCATAGAGTCAAGAACGAGTCGTCAAACATAACTTAGAATTTGAACGAGATCAGAATTACAAATCGACGAACGGTAAATATAAAAAAAAACTGATGCAGGCAGCACATAACTTTCCCTGCAGACTTAAATTCATATTTTCTTTATTTCTTTAATAATTCATTAGATTGAGCTCAATTGCACCAAATAACACTAAATTTGCATTTTTAATTCAATTTTTGTTTTTACTAAGTTAATTGGACAATTTTTAGATAGCGGCGTAACAAAAATGCAAGAAATCTCAAATATCTTGAGAACGGTTAGTCCTTAAGTAATGAAGTTAGTTCTATTCTTTTCCTCGTCAAAAATTGGGTATAAAACAAGAATTTAATTGATCCATTTCAGCATACGTAGTCTTTTTTCTTTTTTTAGATTTTTGCGACATTTGCGGGCCATTTCGTAAAAAAAATAAGGTTGTTATCTTCCGAATTGTACCGAAATCGAATCAGCACCAGAGTGCCCCACAAGTAACTTATCTACCAAATATTGAGAAATTTGGCCAATTAGTATTTTAGCTAGAGTGGATACATGAAATTTTTGGGGGCCATTTCGTAAAAAAAGGCGGGTTCTTCTTTTCCGAATCGTACAAAATTCTAATCAGCACCAGAGTATCCAACAAGTAACTTATCTTCCAAATTTTGTGAAATTTGGTAAATTAGTATTTTAGCTAGAGCGGATAAATGAAATTTTTACGGGCCATTTCCCAAAAAAAGGCGGGTTCTATTTTTATGAATCGTACCAAAAACCAATCAGCACCAGGGTCATATCCAAGTGACTTACCTACCAAATTTTATGAATGTCGGTCCATTAGTTTCTGAATTAGAGTGGATACATACATTGCACAGACACACAGACAGAAACACACACAGACGTCAGGCTAAAAATAGTTTTTTTGTATTCTAGAGGTCTCGAAACGTGTAGATCCATCGAAAACTCGAGTTTGCGATTTTCGGCATGATTCCAATACTTTCTCTATACATTACCATGTATTACAGAGAAAGTAAAAATCTGATGTGGGCGCAGCACATGACTTTCCCTGCAGACTTATATCCATGTTCTCTTTATTACTTTCCTTATATACATAATGTATAAGGAAAGTATTGGGACGGGGTCGAAAATTCGAATTCGAGTTTTCGACGGGAGAGCACGTTTCAAGCATCCCTGATCACGAATCAAACATTTTTGAAGTGATGTCTGTGTGTGTGTATGTGTGTGTGTGTGTGTGTGTGTGTGTGTGTGTGTGTGTGTGTGTGTGTGTGTGTGTGTGTGTGTGTGTGTGTGTGTGTGTGTGTGTGAAAGTATGTGTGTGTGTGTCAGTGAGTCTGTGGAGACGATAACTAACGAACGAATGGACCGATTCAAACCAAATTTGGTACAAAAACCACAATCCGTAAACACTGGAAGCCTATTGTTTTTATACACAATCGAATGTTCAGAACCCCCTAAATTTTCGAATGAAATTTTGAAAAAATCGTCAAAAAATCAAAACCACTAATAAAGTTACGCAAATAGACATTTCTTATGTACTTTTTCATTAGAAAACGATTGACATAAATTTTAGAACGCTAACATGAACCGTTCTCGAGAAATTGTACACTTTTAAAAAAAAATATCAAAAAGTCATATAAAATAAAAAAAAAATATTTCCTATTGAGAAGCAGGTTCACTTTTCATATGTAATACCATGCGATAAATTGAGTGACATCTAGCTCGTTCCATTCATGAAAAAAGATACTTTGAATAATACTTTTGTATTTGAAAGCCAATAGTCATTTATCTGCTGTAAGGATAACTTATTTCTTAGTACATAACGTTTGGCGAGATTTTGGCGACGAATTTGGCGGAATGTCGCCAACTTGGCGACTTTTTTTTAATGTTGCCAAATTAACGAAAATCTCGCCAAATGGATAAAAATGACGCTAAATCAATGGAAATGACGACTAATTGTCGAAAATTCAATATCTTGGAAAGAATATTAGTATCTACTATAAGAAAAACCTATTTTTTTTACTGAAAAAGTAGTAAATTCATTACATTATATAAGGAAAGTCATGTGTTGCCCACATCAGATTTTTTTAATTAAATTTATTTCACTTTTCATTCAATTTTCGTTCTCATTTGGTAACCGGACTTATTTTCAAAGGTGGCGTAGAGAAAATACGAAAAACTAAAATATCTCGAGAACGGCTAGCCCTAATGTAATGGGGTTGATCTTATTCTTTTCTTCGCTAAAAATTACGTATTAAACAAGCATTAAATTGATATATTTGAGCATATGTAGTTCTTTAGCTTAGATTTGGACGATTTTTGCAGGCTGGCTATTTTGCAAAAAAAGGCAGGTTATTTTTTTCCGAATCATACCAAAATCTAATCAGCACCAGGGTGATCCACAAATGACTCATCTGCCGAATTTTGTACATTTCGCTCCATTAGTTTTTTAGTTAGAGTAAAAATAGGCGGGTTCTTTTAACCCGAATCGTACCCAAAACTAATCAGTACCAGGCTCGCCCACATGTGACTTACCTACCAAATTCTGTGAAATTCGGTTCATTAGATTTTTAGTTACAGTGGATACAAAATCTGCACAAACAGACAGACAGACAGACACACAGACAGACAGACAGACAGACAGACACACAGACGTCACGCTAAAAATGGTTTTTTCGTATTCTAGAGGTCTTGAAAAGTGTAGATCAGTCGAAAACTTGAGTTGCGATTTTCGACATGATTCCAATACTTTCCCTATACATTGCCATGTATTGCAGGGAAAGTAAAAAGGGATTCATAAAGGAGAATATTACAAGGGTTATTACAACGAATTGAGAGGAAAGTTTTTTCAAAGATGGGCAGGAAATTATCACTAGCCACGAGCAAGAGCAGCAGAAATTTTACCATTCCTGAGATCACGAGCGTGTTCCGCTAAACGGATGCCGACATTACGTTTAGTGCTGCCGATGTATAATTTATAATCACCTTCAGAAGTCAAGAGGGGGACCACATACACCCCAGGGTAGTTCTGAATGTCATCAATATCCCCAAATTTATCGGAACGAATACGATTTAATAATGTAATAACAATAGAGTGGGTAGGTTTGAAACCAATAATCATGACAGAAATGAATCAAGGGACGGAAAAATCTTTGAATGATAAGGAAAACTAGATTTATAAGCTTAACGAACATTAATAGCAACAAGTTTAGTGTCAAGTTGAGTACATTTACGGCGAACATGGGCGAAAATCTTATAAATCTTAATAAATTATCTGTTTAACGGAACACTATAAATTAGATTTTTCTCATAAAAGATTGCAATAAGAAGACACCTAAATTAGATTTTTCTCGTAAAAGATTGCAATAAAAAGACACTTAAATTAGATTTTTCTCATAAAAGATTGCAATAAAAAAGGCACCTAAATTATAATTTTCTTATAAAAGATTGCAATAAGAAGACATGTAAATTAGATTTTCTCTTAAAAGATTGCAATAAAAAGACACATAAATTAGATTTTTGCCATAAATGATTGCAGTATAAAGACACGTAAATTAGATTTTTCTCCTAAAAGATTGCGATAACAAGGCAGGTGAAATAGATTTATCTCACAGAAGATTCCAATGCTTGCAAAATTCCCTGTTAATTCCTGAAAATTCCTTTGTTTATTCTTATATCTTAAAATTACCAGCCTTACCTTTATAAACAACTCTATTTCCTACAAGAATTGTTTATAAACACGTATTTTAATCTACAATTGCTCCCAGTCAGCGAGTATCTAAATTTCCAAACCGGAATGACTGTTGATATAATTGTTTTCTCATGTTACTAATCGTTAAGTAGTAACAAAGAAGTCTTTTTTTCTTTCATTAAGATCTGATTTGCGAAGATAAGCATTCTTAAATTGAATTAGCAATTACAGCGTCATTTTATGACGTGCTTTGGCATGTTTTTGGTGTTTTCATTGAGATCGATTAAGGAAGGTATTATTTGCCTGATATGAAAAACAGAGTTTAATACATTCAATGCTGATGTTAAATGCTATTTTAAACATGCAGCACAATGAAAAAATTGTTGAAGGAAAAAAAACAGCTTTGTGTTCCGTGTTTACATTAAAACGGGCAAGCCCAGAATATTTATTTCAATTTTCTTTCTATGCACTATATTAAAGAGAAACAAAAACCACATGCAATTATGTCGAATAGATTTTTCGTGGGATATTTGTTGATCTTACGTCTATAATTTTAAGGGGATCCCTCGCCAAAAATTTAGACTTAAATCCTCTTCCGCACTCCTAAACGAAAGAAAATGTGACATGAATGATACTTGAAAGGCACCTTGCAGATTCCACTTCGACGAAAAGAGATTTTGTCCCAGTAGCTCAACGGTAGAGCGTCGGCTGGCTAGTTCGGAGGTACAGGGTTCGATTCCTGGTTAGGGCAGCAAGGTTCTTTACAATGACACCCGAACAAATCAACCCTGTAGGTTAGTACAAGGGTGTTGGTGGTCTGAAGACCCCAGACCGTGCGACTCACATAGTGGGTTTAAAGTAGCTAGCTGCACGGCCGGGAATGGATACCTCCTGCACTCAGGAGGCACCCAAGGTCTACCATCCCGCCAAACGAACATTTATTTAGATCTAAAAAGATAACAATTGATGAAAAATATTGTGATTAAACAGACAGTTTTACATTATATTTGAACTTGACAAGTACGTCCATTTTTACTTTCCTTATATACATAATGTATAAGGAAAGTATTGTGACGGGGTCGAAAATTCGAATTCGAGTTTTCGACGGGAGAGCACGTTTCAAGCATCCCTGATCACGAATCAAACATTTTTGAAGTGATGTCTGTGTGTGTGTGTGTGTGAGAGAGTATGTGTGTGTGTGTGTGTGTGTGTGTGTGTGTGTGTCAGTGAGTCTGTGGAGACGATAACTGACGAACGAATGGTCCGATTCGAGCCAAATTTGGTACAAAAATCACAATCCGTAAACACTGGAAGCCTATTGTTTTTATACGCAATCGAATGTTCAGAACCCCCCTAAATTTTCGAATGAAATTTTGAAAAAATCGTCAAAAAATCAAAATCACTAATAAAGTTACGCAAATAGGCATTTCTTATGTAATTTTTCATTAAAAAACGATTGACATAAATTTTAGAACGCTAACATGAACCGTTCTCGAGATATAGTACATTTTTCAAAAAAATTATCAAAAAGTCATATAAAATTAAAAAAAATATTTCCTATTGAGGAACATGTTCACTTTTTATATGTAATACCATGTGATAAATTGAGTGATATCATTCTCGTGGATCTAGCTCGTTCCCTTCATGAAAAAAGATACTTTGAATAATACTTTTGTATTTGAACGCCAATAGTCATTTATCTGCTGTAAGAATAACTTATTTCTTAGTGCATAACTCTTGGCGAGATTTTGGCGACAAATTTGGCGGAATGTCGCCAACTTGGCGATTTTTTGAAATGTTGCCAAATTAACGAAAATCTCGCCAAATGGATAAAAATGACGCTAAATCAATGAAAATGACAACTAATTGTCGAAAATTCTATATCTTGGAAAAATATTAGTATCTACTATAAGAAAAACCTATTTTTTTTACTGTAAAAGTAGTAAATTCATCACATTATATAAGGAAAGTCATCTGTTGCCCACATCAGATTTTTTAAAAATGGGAAAAGGGTAATTGCGATTATAGATAAAAAGATCATTGAAAAATAAAATTTAGAGTGAAGTATATTAACATAATGAAAAATAGATTAAAATTAAAGAAAATAATAAAATTTTAAAAGTGAAATTCAGAAAATATATAAAAAAAGAAAATATATGGAAAAGGAAAGAAATTTAGGCACATGGAAAACAAAAACAGAAATTTAAGCAATGTGGAATAAAATTTAGAAAAGAAAATGTAGATAAAATACAAATGAAATGGGTCAAAAGAAAAAGAAAGAATCGATAAAATAAGAACAGTTAACATAGACTTTTTTTTTTTGTTAAACAGAAAATATGGAGGGAACACAATAAGTCCATATAAGTTAATAAGAATTAAATAAAGGGATTCATTGATCAAAATTAATTGAGAGCAGAATCTACTGATAAGCTTAGGTCACCTTATTAGAAATTTCCATGGTAACAAGAATACAGTTTTTAATTTTATTTACTGAAGAGGGATTTGAATAAACTTTGGAGAACCAAATTGGCTTATTAGAGGGAGAGGTATTATGTCGGAGGTCTGAAGACCCCAGACCGTTCAACTCACATAGTGGGTTTAGAGTAGCTAGCTGCACGGCCGGGAAAGGATACCTCCTGCACTCAGGAGGCACACAAGGTCTGCCATCCAGCCAAACGAACATTAATTTAAGTCCTAAAAGATAACAATTGATGAAAAATATTGTGGTTAAACAGACAGTTTTACATTATATTTGAACTTGACAAGTACGTCCATTTTTCAATGAGAAAAGGGTTATTGCGAATATAGATAAAAAGATCATTGAAAAATAAAATTTAGAGTGAGGTATATTAACATAATGAAAAATAGATTAAAATTAAAGAAAATAATAAAATTTTAAGAGTAAAATTTAGAAAATATATAAAAAGAAAATATATGAAAAGGAAAAAAAAAATTAGGCACATGAAAAACAAAAACAGAAATTTAGAATAAAATTTAAGAAAGAAAAATTAGAAAAATACAAATAAAAAGGGTCAAAAGAAAAAGTTAGAACCGAGAAAATAAGGACGGTTAACATAGCTTTTTTTATAAACAGAAAATATGGAGGGAACACATGAAGTTAATGAGAATGAAAGAAAGGGATTCATTGATCAAAATTAATTGAGAGCAGAATCTACTCATAAGCTTAGATCACTTTATTAGAAATTTCCATGGCAACAAGAATACAGTTTTTTATTTTATCTACTGAAGAGGGATTTGAACGAACTTTGGAGAACCAAATTGGTTTATTAAAGGGGGAGGGTTAGCAGAAATGAAAAAAAGGGCAATCGAAAATGTAATGGTCAACATCACCGAATTTATTGCAAATACACTTAGAGGTGGATATAATTTTGAAAAAGTATAGCTAATCTAGAAAGGGGGGCCATGACCAATAAGAAAGTAAATGAGGTATTTATTAAAAATTTGTAAATTAGGATTCACGATAGGGAGGTAAGACAGAATTCTAGCCGGATTACCAGACCTGGTGGAAATATAATCATTAAGATAATTTTGCCAAAGATTAAGGATATAAGATTTACAAAATGTTGAGTAAGGAAAGGGAATAGTAAGAGGGGGAACCAGAGATAGCAGCAATTTTGGCATGGTAATCAGCAATTTCATTTCCAGATATATTATTGTGAGCTTTTGCCCAAGAAATATTGACAAGGTTTTTGGCAAGGAGAGCTTTGGATTTAATGGAATTAAGATAATTAGATTTAGTTTTTATTGAGTAAAGAGCTTGAATGGAAGAGAAGCTATCGGAAAAAATATTAACAGGGGTATTATTAGAGGAAGTCCAGTCAATAGCAAAGGAAATAGCGGTAAGTTCGACTTGAAATACTGTATTCTTGTTGTCAAGTTTATAGGACAGAACATTTTCCAGAACATCATGTTTAGAAGTACAGACTGAGAAACCAGTGTTATTGTCAATATTTGAACCATCAGTATATATATTATAAATGGCAGAGTCTTTATCCATTCTATTAACTAAATTTACGGACCATTTAGAGGGGTGAAAGTTAGAGAAAGGAACAAGGAAATCAAAATCAGAGGGAGGCAGGAGGGAGGGAGAAGAAGAGGAATCAATTTTTTGTTTCCAAAAATTAAATTTATTATAGAGGGTAGAAATTGTAAAATGAATGGGGGAATACCAGTGAGGAAAAATAAGGAGATATTAGATGTTGTACGGTAGCCTGGGCAGATTTTTAGAAGGAAGATCCTTTGGAGTGAAAGAAGTTTTTTAATTTGCAATTGTGTTTAGTTTTTTACCCCATATAGCAGAACCGTAAGTAATAACTTTTTCCACAACACATAGATACCAGCATTTTAAGAAACATTTTTGACACCCCAATTTTTCCCAGAAATTTGGCCAAAAGTAGTACAGAATTAGTCGGAGGTCTGAAAGTGACCCTAGAACGACTAGTACGGATTCAGTGGACTCTGGCAGATTGAGCGCCGATTTCAAATTGAGAGAATAACGGCCACGCAGGATACTATCCTGGGTAAAAATAGTAATAACAGGAGGCTAACCTGAAGTAAAAATAGCAGAAAGTGGTTAGTCAGATTGTCAGCTGCCCACCAATCTGACATTAGAGGGTGGAGAATGCAGAGTCCACTTCGACGATAAGAGCTTGCAATTTCGTCCCAGTAGCTCAACGGTAAAGCGTCGGCTGGCCAGTTCGGAGATCTAGGGTTCGATTCCTGGTTGGGACTGCAAGGCTCTTTACAGGATCAGCAAATTTCAAATACTTTAAAGATGGCTAGCTTTCTTTTAAATCCGCTTGAAACTTTCTTCAGAATCTTTATGTAATAATCAATGGGGGGTTGGCCTTGGAGATTTTTGAGTTAATGCCAAAATAACTATTTGTTTTATTTAGCAAAAAATCTCCAGTAAGCACCTCTTCCACATTTCCAGCGATTTTCAGTCACATTTGAGGGGGTGGATCGACGAAATTCTACGGTACTTTCTAATTTTAACAGCTTTTATCTCAAACCACAGTTTTATGTGTTCTATCGCATATATGTAGAAAAAAAAAATTAAATTAAATCCTTTGAAGTTTTCCGACTAGAAAAACGGTACAATGATATTTCAATTGAATCAGTATCTTTACTTGAGTTAGTGAAATAAGAATTTTGTTACTTGCATTGTTAATTAAATAAATTTACAAACATGTCATTTTACTCAATTACCTAATTAAAGTGCTAAACTAGGAACTGGCAAAGATTCCATAGTTTAGTACTAAATCTGATGATATTGTTGGGAACGCGCAATATTCCGTTTAGCGCCTCCTCTTTCGTCTATCTGTAAAGAAAGGCGAAGAAAAGTGTGCATGACGTCCCCATACGTGAGGATGATGTAAGCACAGAGTTGCAGGATGTCCCAGTTCAAATAATGGTTACAAGATTTGACGATTTATCGCCAATTTGATGACATTTGGTGACTTCCTGAATGTTCCAGAAATTTCTGGATAGAACGATTATTCTTTGAGATATAGAGATTTCCAGAAGTTTTTACGGAGAGACTATAATAAATAATCACCCCTCCGTTGCAGGGGAGTTAACGAATAGACGTGAAATGAGCTACACTGTGATTTTTGTCAGTGTTTTAAGAATAGTAGCTGCTTTTTTGTGAAATTACTTATGTCAACATTTTGAGAATAATATCGCTTATTATGTGAAATTAGTGGAGTATTTAAGTGCTGTTTGATTGTATATTGTTCCTGTCTACATTGTGCTTAGGAATAAACTTAAGTTATCCAGAAATTTGGACTAGTTCTTGTATACTGCGTATACACCCACTATTATAACGTACACGTTTCGTGACAAATTAGTGTCAGGAGTGGGGTTTTCTGAAAACTTCATAAGCACCCAGGGTGTCCCAAAAAGATTGAAACGCACTTTAATTCTTTACCTGTTGGAGATAAGTGGGCAATGTAAATTGCAAAATTGTTGAAAGTAAAGTGGGAAATAAGACTATGTTAATAAAATAGTCCTCCCATTAATTTTCAAAAATTGAAGAATTAAAAAGAACTTAAAAAAATCACGATTTTGAAACAAGATGGATGCCATATATCATTTATTATGCCATATATCAGTGGGTCATGTGATTGTTTCATATCATGGTCACGTGATCGTTTCATATAAGAGGTGTAATTATTATTTTAATTTTTATTTAAAAAACTACTGAATATATTTCGCTGATTTTTTTTTATATATTTTATGGAACAATTTGAATATTACCTAAAATTTTCGAAGCAATTTGTGAATTTTAAATCCGCTTAAAAAATGTTTGAAAAATTAGGTCCCATAGGGCTCAATGTATTTCATTTTTTCGACCCGAGTTCAATCCAAAACTAATTGGGTAATATTATTCATTTATATTCCCATAGGTTCTACAGACCGTCTGAACAACATACTAAAATTTCATTTTGATTAAGTCATTTTTACGGCAGTTATCGTGCTAACGGACAGACAGACAGACAGACAGACAGACAGAATGAACAAAGTCATAAACACTTTTCAACTTTGTTGTAAAGTGTTAAAAATTCTGATTGACCTAATTTGTCTATAAAATTCGTATAATAATTTAAAAAGTGTAACTTTTTGAAAATTAATGGGAGTACTATTTCATTAACGTAGTCTTATTTCCTACCTTACTTTCAACATGTTTGCAATTTACATTGCAAATTACATTTTTGCAATTTATACCCACTTATCTATCTCCAACGGGTAAAGAATTAAAGCGCGTTTTAATCTTTTTGGGACACCCTCTATACTAGCTTTCGCCACCTGCTCGCTGACACAAACCGCCCCCACCCCCCACCCCCACCCCGTCCCTAAACCTGGCAGCTTACCAGCTTCTCTAGAGCGTTTTCAATTTTCATTTCTCGCGCGATAAGATCGCTGTGGTGGAATTTTACATTATTGTAAAGAATCGAATCTGAGCTGTATTAAAAACCAGGTAAATATTTAATTCGAGATTTAATTCATTGTATAACGCACGAGATTTAAAATGTAAAAAGATTAAATAATTTCGACTAAACAGACAGTTTGCATGCTAAAAGTTCTAACAATCGTGATCATGAAAAATGTGTTTTCGTAGTCAATTTGTTTGATTGCATATAAGAATCAACACTAAGACATATTTTAAATCGTCCTGTTTATAACGTCCTGTTTATAAAAATCAATAATAAAGCAAATAGTATAGAGTATAGTATAATAGTATAAAGCAAATAGTATAGCAACAATAAAGCAATAGAGTATAGAGTATAATGTTTTATTACGTCCTGTTTATAAAAATCAATAATAAAGCAAATAGTATAGAGTATAGTATAATAGTATAAAGCAAATAGTATAGCAACAATAAAGCAATAGAGTATAGAGTATAATATTAGAGAGAGTACTACAAATTATATAGAGTATTATATAGTACTAGATAGAGTATTAATATTAGTATAGAGTATTTAATATAGGCCATTAGAGAGGGTATTTAATATAGGCCATTTTTATGACGATTTTACCAGCAACCAATTGCAAAGAAGCTGGAATTCAGCTCGACCCATTAAGTCTTTGGGCATACGGGCAAGTTTTACTAATTAATATTTCATTAATTAAGGTCTAGACTAGAGGAATCCCTTGTGCACATCAACGGGTTCACATTAGTCTATTGTAAAAGTCATGAACTGTGCGTTTTGCCGCCTGTTCGTAATGCAATATTAAAAAATCTGATGTGGGCAGCACATAACTTTCCCTGCAAACTTGTATTTACGTTCTCTTTACTTTAATTACATATAAATTACTTTTAATTCAACTTTTGTTCTCATTTGATAACTGGACATCTTTTCAAAGGTAGCGTAGAGAAAATACGAAAAAACTAAAATATCTCGAGAACGGCTAGTCCTTGTGTAATGGGGTTAATCTTATTATTTTCTTCGTTAAAGATTTCGTATTAAACAAGCATTTAATGGATATATTTGAGCATACGTAGTTTTTTATTTTAGATTTTGGCGATTTTTGCGGGCCATTTTGCAAAAAAGGGCAGGTTATTTTTTCCGAATCATACCAAAATCTAATCAGCACCAGGGTGTCCCACAAGCGACTTCTCTACCAAATTTTGTGAAATTCGGTCCATTAGATTTTCAGCTAGAGTGGATACAAGCTTTTACGGGCCATTTCGCAAAAAAAGGCGGGTTCTTTTATCCCGAATCGTACCCAAAACTAATCAGCACCAAATTCGCCCACAAGTGACTTACCTGCCAAATGTTATGAAAATCGGTCAATTACATTTTTAGTTAGAGTGGATACAAAATCTGCACAAACAAGCACACAGACAGACAAACAGGCACACATACACACACAGACGTCACGCTAAAAATAGTTTTTTCGTATTCTAGAGGTCTCGAAACGTGTAGATCCGTCGAAAACTCGAGTTGCGATTTTCGACATGCTTTTAATACTTTCCCTATACATTACCATGTATTGCAGAGAAAGTAAATTTCACAGTATTTATTTTATTTATTTATTTTTACTGTCCCTGCAGTACATGGTAATGTATAGAGAAAGTATTGGAATCATGTCGAAAATCGCAACTCCAGTTTTCGACGGATCTACACGTTTTGAGACCTCTAGAATACGAAAACCTATTTTTACGTCTGTGTGTGTGTTTGTCTGTGTGTCTGTGCAATGAATGTATCCACTCTAACTCAAAAACTAATATACCGAATTTCATAAAATTTGGTAGGTAAATCACTTGGATGTGACCCTGGTGTTAATTAGTTTTTGGTACGATTCGTAAAAACAGAACCCGCCTTTTTTTGCGAAATGGCCAGTAAAAATCTCAATTATCCGCTCTGGCTAAAATACTTACTGACCAAATTTCACAAAATTTGGTAGATAAGTTATTTGTTGGATACTCTGGTGCTGATTAGAATTTGGTACGATTTGGAAAAGAAGAATCCGCCTTTTTTTACGAAATGGCCCGCAAAAATCGCCAATATCTAAAAAAAGCCTACGTATGTTCAAATGTATCACTTAAATGCTTGTTTTATACGTAATTTTTGACGAGGAAAAGAATAAGAACAACTCTATTACTCTAGGACTAACCGTTCTCGAGATATTTGAGATTTTTCGCATTTTTTAATGCCGCCTTTTGGAAAAATGTCCAATAACCAAATAAAAGCTAAAATTGAAATAAAATGCAAATTTAGTGTCATTTTGTGCAATTAAACTCAATTTAAGGAGTTCTTAAAGAAATAAAGAAAAAATGAATCTGAGTCTGCAGAGAAAGTCATGTGCTGCCCACATCAGATTTTTTAATATGGCGAGATGTTAAACGTGCTACTGTATATCCATTCAAATCCCGCCCATGATCTCCGGAAGTCTACAAATTCCCATTCACATCTACAAGAATTGACTGCGCTAACTTCAATTCGTTCACGTCGATTTTTTTTTTTGTTTTTTTTTAACACGATATTGTATTATCTTACAATCTCGTTTTCCAGACCCTATCAGTGAAGCCTTGTCGTAAAAATTTTTCTTTGCTTTATCTGGAGAAACTATCTAAAGAGACTGCCCTATTTATTGACAGTCATTTTTTTGTTTTTATCGAAGGGTAGGCGGACTGTTGTCAAGGCTACAACATTTTCGCAGCTGAAACTGCTGCAGCCTTTTCTTTGTGTTCATCGCATATTACAAAGAAAAGACTTTGAGTCTGTGACTTTAAGTTTATGGATTTATGTCTATAATTCTCAAAGTCAATGACTTTGAGTTTACACCGATTCCGTGACATTCACAAAACCGTGTTATACGAGACTTAGAATTCATACAAGTGTGATGATTGTGTTCAGTGTTATTGAAGTTTGTGTTATTTAATACTCCAAATACATACATAAATGGACATTTGGTTCCAATGTTTATTTGAAAAGTATTAAAACGATTTTCAAGAGAAACATAATTTTTATTAACTGCTTACATATTTGCATAACATTTCTTTAATTATTCTTCATGACTGTCGGCATCCAAAAGGTGAATTATCTTTCTTCGAATGGGTAGAGGGTTCTCATCACTGAAAATACTTTGATTGATAAGGTCATTGGCGCTAGAAAATGGTGTTTCATTATTTTCTAACGTCTTGAAGAGTTTTAGGTCCGGACCATAAATAAACATTCGGTTCTAAATGTTTATTTTAAAAGTAATAAACGATTTTTAAGGGAAGCATAATTTTTATTACCTACTTACATATTTGCATAACATTTCCTTAATTTTTCTTTATCTTTGTCATCAACCAAAAGGCAAATTATCTTTCTCAGAATGGGTAGAGGGTTCTCATCACTGGAAATAAACATTGAATTGTTAAGATCATTGGCGCTAGAAAATGGTGTTTCTTTATTTTCTGAAGTATTGGAGAGTTTTAGGTACGGAACATAAATAAACATTCGGTTTCAAATGTTTATTTTAAAAGTAATAAACGATTTTTAAAAAAAACATATTTTACACGTATTTTAAAAGTAATAAACGATTTTTAAGGGAAACATAATTTTTATTACCTACTTACTTAATTGCATAACGTTTCTTTAATTTTTCTTTATCTTTGTCATCAACCAAAAGGCAAATTATCTTTCTCAGAATGGGTAGAGGGTTCTCATCACTGGAAATAAACATTGAATTGTTAAGATCATTGGCGCTAGAAAATGGTGTTTCTTTATTTTTTAAAGTATTGGAGAGTTTTAGGTAAGGAACATAAATAAACATCCGGTTTCAAATGTTTATTTTAAAAGTAATAAACGATTTTTAAAGAAAGCATATTTTACACGTATTTTAAAAGTAATAAAAGATTTTTAAGGAAAACATAATTTTTATTACCTACTTACTTAATTGCATAACGTTTCTTTAATTTTTCTTTATCTTTGTCATCAACCAAAAGGCAAATTATGTTTCTCAGAATGGGTAGAGGGTTCTCATCACTGGAAATAAACATTTAATTGTTAAGATCATTGGCGCTAGAAAATGGTGTTTCTTTATTTTCTAAAGTATTGGAGAGTTTTAGGTAAGGAACATAAATAAACATCCGGTTTCAAATGTTTCTTTTAAAAGTAATAAACGATTTTTAAAGACAGCATATTTTACACGTATTTTAAAAGTAATAAAAGATTTTTAAGGAAAACATAATTTTTATTACCTACTTAAATATTTGCATAACATTTCCTTAATTTTTCTTTACCTTTGTCATCAACCAAAAGGCAAATTATCTTTCTTAGAATGGGTAGAGGGTTCTCATCACTGGAAATATTGTGATTGTTAAAATCATAGGCGCTAGAAAATGGTGTTTCTGTATTTACTAATGTCTTGAAGAGTTTCAGGTACGGAAGATAAATGGACATTCGGTTCCAAATGTTTATTTTAAAAATAAAAAATCTGATGTGGGCAGCACATGAATTTCCCTGCAGACAGCAATTTCTTTTTTCTTTATTTCTTTAAGAACTCATTAAACTGAGTTCAATTGCACAAAATGACACTAAATTTGCATTTTTTAATTCAATTTCTTCTTTTATTTGGTAATTGGACATTTTTCCAAAGGCGGCATAAAAAAATGCGAAAAATCTCAAATACCTCGAGATCGGTTAGTCCTAGAGTAATAGAGTTGTTCTTATTCCTTTCCTAGTCAAAATTACGTATAAAACAATCATTTAAATTGATATATTTGAACATACGTAGTCTTTTTTTAGATATTGGCGATTATTGCGGGCCATTTCATAGAAAAAAGCAGATTGTTCTTTACCAAATCGTACCAAAATCTAATCAGCACCAGAGTGTCCCACATGTGATTTATCTATTAAATTTTGTGAAATTTGGTCAGTTTGGATTTCAGCTAGAGTGAATACATGAAATTTTTGCAGGTCATTTCGCAAAAAAAGGCGGGTTCTTTTTCTCCGAATTGTACTAAAAACCAGTCAGCACCAGGGTCACACCCAAGAGTCTTACCTACCAAATTTTATGAAATTCAGTTCATTAGTTTTTGAGTTAGAGTGGATACATACATTGCACAGACACACACACAGACAGACAGACACACACACACACACACACACAGACGTTACGCTAAAAATAGTTTTATCGTATTCTAGATGCCTCGAAAGGTGTAGATCCGTCGAAAACTCGAGTTGCGATTTTCGGCATGATTCCAATACTTTCCCTATACATTGCCATGTATTGCAGGGAAAGTAAAAATCTGATGTGAGCAGCACATGACTTTCCCTGTAGACTCAAATTCATTTTTTCTTTATTTCTTTAATAATTCATTAAATTGAGTTTAATTGCACAAAATAATATTAAATTTGCATTTTTAATTCAATTTCTGTTTTTATATGGTAATTGGACATTTTTCCAAAAGTGGCATAACTAAATGCGAAAAATCTGAAATATCTCGAGAACGGTTAGTTCTAGAGTAATAGAGTTGTTCTTATTCTTTTCCTCATCAAAAATTACGTATAAAACAAGCATTTAATTAATATATTTGAACATACGTAGCTTTTTTTTAGATTTTGGCGATTTTTGAGGGCTATTTCGTAAAATAAGGCAGGTTGTTCTTTTCCGAATAATACCAAAATCTAATCAGCACCAGAGTATCATACAAGTAACTTATCTACCAAATTTTGCGAAATTTTGTCATTTAGTATTTTAGCTAGATTGGATTCATGAAATTTTTAAGGGCCATTCCTCAAAAAAAGACTGGTTCTGCTTTTACGACTCAAACTAAAAACTAATCAGCACCAGGGTCACACCCATGTGACTTACCTGCCAAATTTTATGAAATTCGGTCCATTAGTTTTTGAGTTAGAGTGGATACATGCATTGCACAGACACACAGATAGACACGCAAACAGACAGACAGACAGACGGACACACACACAGACGTCACGCTAAAAATGTTTTTTTCGTATTCTAGAGGTCTCGAAACGTGTAGATCCGTCGAAAACTCGAGTTGTGATTTTCGGCATGATTCCAATACTTTCACTATACATTAGCATGTATTGCAGGGAAATTAAAAATCTGATGTGGGCAGCACATGACTTTCCCTGCAGACTTATATTCACGTTCTATTTATTTAAATTAAATTTAATTAATTTTTAATTCAATTTTCGTTCTCATTTGAAAACTGGACTTATTTTCAAAGATGGTGTAGGAAAAATACGAAAAACTAAAATATTTCTAGAACGGTTAGTCCTAGTGTAATGGGGTTGGTCTTATTCTTTTCTTCGCTAAAAATTACGCATTAAACAAGCATTTAATGGCTATATTTGAGCATACGTAGTTCTTAAGTTTAGATTTTGATGATTTTTGCGGGCCATTTTGCAATAAAAAGCAAGTTATTTTTCTTCGAATTATACCAAAATCAAATCAGCACCAGGGGGGCCTACAAGCGACTTATCTACCAAATTTTGTGAAATTCGGTCCATTAGTTTTTCAGTTAGAGTGGACACAAGCTTTTGCGGGCCATTTCGCAAAAAAAGGCGGGTTCTTTTAACCCGAGTCATACCCAAAACTAATCAGCACCAGATTCGTGCACAAGTGACTTACCTACCAAATTTTATGAAATTCGGTAAATTAGTTTTTCAGTTAGAGTGGATACAAAATCTGCACAGACAGACACACAGATTACACACACAGACGTCACGCTAAAAATAGTTTTTTCGTATTCTAGAGGTCTCGAAACGTGTAGATCCGTCGAAAACTCGAGTTGCGATTTTCGACATGATTCCAATACTTTCCCTATACATTACCATGTATTGCAGGGAAAGTAAAAATGAATTTTTACGTGAAACATAATTTTTATTACCTACTTATATATTTGCATAACGTTTCTTTAATTAAAATCCATCACTGTCATCATCCAAAAAGCGAATTCTTTCTCTTCGAATGGTTAGAAGTTTCCTTCTCATCGCTGAAAATACTTTGTTAAGATCACTGGCGCTAGATAATAGTGTTTTATATTACTTTCCCTGCAATACATGGTAATGTATAGGGAAAGTATTGGAATCATGCCGAAAATCACAACTCGAGTTTTCGACGGATCTACACGCTTCGACACCTCTAGAATGCAAAAAAACTATTTTTAGCGTGACGTATGTGTGTGTGTCTGTCTGTGTGTCTGTGCAATGAATGTATGCACTCTAACTAAAAAACTAATGCACCGAATTTCATAAAATTTGGTATGTAAGTCACTTGGGTGAGACCCTGGTGCTGGTTAGTTTTTGGTATGATTCGTAAAAACAGAATCTGTCTTTTTTTGCGAAATGCAAAAATTTCATGTATCCACTGTAAAAATATCATGTATATAACTGTATGATTACAGCAGTCGGCTGGGTATTTTTATGAGCATCAATGCAGTTGCAATGTGGCTCAACAACGACAGATTAATTTCAACTGGCAGGAACTACCTGGGGTGCATAACAACGATACTGTAAATTTTCGAGAGTTCTTTACTGGTACTCAGCCTACGTTAGCCGGTACTGAAAAAGACGTGTATATATACAGGGTGTACATAAACTGTTTTGACAAAATAAGAGGGGCGATAGTACCCATCAAAACGAACAATATTTACTATGGAACCTAGGGTCGCATTCCACTCTGACTGCCAGAAAAGAGTAACTTCGAAACACGTCCAACAAGCACTAGTCGCCACTTCGGATGACAAAGCTGTCGTGCCGGAGCAGTATCACATCTCCAGAACATCACCGTTACTACTAGTCATCCAACGCTTCTTGAATGCCACATATCCCAGCCGGGGGATTGGACGTAGTGGACCTGAGGCATGGCCTCCACGCTCACCGAACCTCAACCCACTGGACTTTTTCTGGGACCACATAAAATCATTGGTGTACGAGACGCCTGTGGACTCCGTAGGAAATTTCGTCGCGAGAATCGTTGTTGCAGCAGACAGGATAAACACGACACCAGGGGTCTTCGAAAGGGTGCGCCAGTCGTTCATTCGCCATTGTGAATTGTGCAACGGCACTCTTGGCCATCACTTTGAGCATCTGCTTTGAGTCTTTCTCTTGTGTAAATAAATGGGATTGTATGATTACGTTAATTCTCCTTATTTTCACTGTTGAAAATTCAACTTTAACTTTACGCTTTTCTGACACTTTGAGTGGAATGCGCCCTAGGTTCCATTGTAAATATTGTTCGTCTTGATGGGTACTATCACCCCTCTTATTTTGTCAAAACAGTTTATATACACCCTATAAAATTGCCAGTCAGTTTGATTGTTTATGTGTCTTCGGTGTATAAATCCCCAGTTTTGACGGATTTTTGACGGATTTTCCAAAATTGGTACAGTTATTTAACAAGTATGAAGACACGGCTAAAAATTAAATATAAATATTAAAGAAAACACATAATAAAACTTTTATAATTGGATCATACCTTGTACAGAATCTTACTGCCCCAACTGGGAGTAAAACCCTGTGTCTCCGAACTGGCCAGTCGGCGCTTTACCGTTGAGCTACTTGGACCAAATTGCAAGTTCTTGTCGTCGAAGTGGACTCTTCATTTTCCACCCTCTAATGTCAGGTTGGCGGGAAAATGACAATCTGACTGACCACCTCGTACTATTACTTTCCCTGCAATACATGGCAATGTATAGGGAAAGTATTGGAATCATGTCGAAAATCGCAACTCGAGTTTTCGACGGATCTACACGTTTCAAGACCTCTGGAATCCGAAAAAACCATTTTTAGCGTGACGTATGTGTGTGTGTCTGTGTGCCTGTGTGTCTGTCTGTCTGTGTATCTGTCTGTCTGTGCAGATTTTGTATCCACTTTAACTAAAAAACTAATGGACCGAATTTTACAAAATTTAGTAGATAAATCACTTGTGAGTGAGTCTGGTGCTGATTAGTTTGGGGTACGATTTGGAATAAAAAAACCCGCCTTTTTTTGCGAAATGGCCCGCAAAAGCTTGTATCCACTCTAACTGAAAAACTACTGGACCGAATGTCACAAAATTCGGTAGATGAGTCACTTGTGAGTTACCCTGGTACTGATTAGATTTTAGTATGATTCAGAAAAAAATAACCTGCCCTTTTTTGCAAAATGGCCCGCAAAAATTGTCAAAATCTGAACTAAAGAACTAGGTATACTCAAATATATCCATTAAATGCTCGTTTAATACGTAATTTTTAACGAAGAAAATAATAAGACCAACCCCGTTACACTAGGACTAGCCGTTCTCGAGATATTTTAGTTTTCCATATTTTCTCCATGCCACCTTTGAAAATAAGTCCGGTTACCGAATGAGAACGAAAATTGAAATGAATTTAATTAAAATAAAGAGAACGTTAATATAAGTCTGCAGCGAAAGTCATGAGCTGCCCACATCAGATTTTTTTTTTACCTCAGGTTAGTCTCCTGCTACTACTAATTATACCCAGCTTAGTATCCTGCGTGATCGTTATCCTCTCAATTTGAAATCTCCAGAGTCCACTGAATCCGTCCAGAATACTTCCAGAGTCCACTGAATCCGTACTAGTCGTACTAGGGTCACTTTCAGGCCTCCGACATCTTTGCACTAACTTACAGGGGTGATTTATTCGGACGCCATTGTACAGAACCTTGCTGCCTCAAACCTGGAATCGAACCTTGTATCTCCGAATTGGCAGCTGACGTACGCTGACAGCACTAAACGTATCGTTGGCATTAAATTATCCAAACACGCAAGGGATATTAAAAACAATAAACTTTACACTGATATCTCCCAAATTGCTATTAAGGACAAATTCTTTCCGAGTTTTGATAAAGCATTTCTGTTAACCAATTGCGATAATCCTCGTAATATTTTGCTTTTCGAGTACTTGTTTATTACTTTCCTTATATACATATAATGCATAAGGAAAATATTGTAACGGGGTCGAAAATTCGAATTCGAGTTTTCGACGGGAGAGCACTTTTCAAGCATCCCTGAACACGAATCAGACGTTTTTGAGATGATGTCTGTGTGTGTCTGTATGAAAGTATATGTGTGTGTGTGTCAGTGAGCCTATAGAGACGAAAACTGACGAACGAATGGACCGATTAGAAAAAAATTGGGTACAAAATTTACAATCCGTAAATACTGGAAACCTATATTGTTTTTAAACACAATCGAATGTTCAGAACCCCCCTTAATATTCGACTGAAATTTTGAAAAAATCATCAAAAAATCTAAACCTTTAATAAAGTTATGCAAATAGACATTTCCTATGTAATTTTTCCTTAGAAAACGATTTACATAAAGTGTAAAACTCTAGTACGAAGCGTTCTCCAGACATTGCACATTTTTCAAATAAATTTATCAAAATATCCCATAAATTAAAAAAATATATTAACTGTTGAGAAACATGTTCACTTTTCATATGTAATATCATGTGATAAATTGGGTGACATCATTCTCGTGGATCTAGCTCGTTCCATTTATAAGAAAATGTACTTTGAGTAATAATTTTGTACTTGAACGCCAATAATCATTTATCTGCTATAAAAATAACTTATTTCTCTGTCCATACCGCTTGGTGATTATGGCGACGAATTTGGCGGAGTATCGCCAACGTGACGACTTTTTTAAATGTTGCGAAATTAATGAAAATCTCGCCAAATGGTTAAAAATGATGCTAAATCAATGAAAATGACGATTCATTGGCGAAAAGTCAATATCTTGGAAAGAATATAAGTATCTACTATAAGAATAACCTATTTTTTTACTGTAAAAGTAGTAATTTCATTGCACTATATAAGGAAAGTCATATGCTGCCCACATCAGATTTCTTAAAATTACTTATGGGCAGATTGCACGAGGGCGCCTTTAAATTACAAAATACACAATTTTTTAATACAAGTTGAAATCTTACAATTTTGTACATACCTGTACTTAGAACTTGTAACTATAAATTATAATAAAAATGAATTTAGCAGTCACACTGAAGACTTTGTCCAACAATCAATAATTTCTTGTTCTCAAAATATGAATGACATATTCAAAGGAATCTGCAATGTAAAAGTCAATGTCTCTATAAAAAGATAAAGAAAACTCTAAAATAAAAAAAATATCTCTTTTATTGAGTTTATATGTGTCAAAGTTAATTTGATTTAATTGTTCAATCTTTGTTGATATAATACAAAATTTTTATTTTTTTTATAAAAAAGGAGAGTTTTGCACACTACATTTTGCGTCTCAATCTATTCTTTTACAGAATTAATTTTGTTTTGCTACAATAAAAATATATTTCAGACTAACATGATAGCCACTTGATTTCGCAATGCAAAAATGCAGATTATACAAAAGAAACAATCTTCAAAATACCAGTAATGGATTTAAATAGATCTCAAGGCACACACTGAACTTTGGCTACTCATAATATCAATGCAGCTGTATTTTCCAAATTGCACACATCTAAGTAATAAATGAAGAGAATCACAATTGTTAACTACTATTGAAACTTTCAAATCACATTGACTATGCAACTCAATATTCCAATTTCCACACATCTAAGTTATACATGAAGAAAATCGCAATTGATGTAATTGATGATCACTACTGCAGAGTATATCAAAAGAAAATGATCATCAAAAACATCAATAAAGGATTATAACAAATCCCTACACGTTACTTCCACCTTCATTATGAGAAATTATGTAATGTAGCTATAATTTTCATCCAGATTATTAGGATGCTATCAGATATTAATTTGTTGTTTCCCGTAAATATTCTTACATACTCCATAAAAATGATGAGGACGAAAGACGCCCCCGAAGGATCTCCCAAACAGACACAACCTACAAATGTTATAAAACTTTCAGAGAGTGAGCCAATGTTCTTTCACATAAAGAGAAATTGCTCGCTAAGCTGTGCCAGAGCTTGATTGGCTGATAGCTTTCACACCGTGTTTCCACTTCATAAAAACAAAACTTTGAGCTCAAAATATGGAGTTCCTAGAGTGAATGCCAGATAGATTACTTCGGCATACTGGAATTAGCATGAATTACCATTACAATTACAATTTAATATTATTGGAGTATTTTAATGAATAATTTAGAATAAGATAATTTTGAATAATAATTTAGAATAATTAAAGATAAAAATTTAAATAATTAAAATTAAAATAAAAAATATTTAATGATTTATAAAAAAACAGTATTAAATTTTGAATAAGGAATAAAAAAAAAATCAGTGTTCTGATTTGTCACAACTCCACTTTTTTTACATTGCCACGGATGATGAACGTTTAACGTACTGAAAGCTCCCTGGTTTTACATAGACATACATACACAATATACATGGACATAAAGTTTCATAAGTTGATCAAAATAAAATTTAGGGGGGGGGGGAGGAGTCAAAATAGTGTGAAATAGTGTTCTAAAATTTTCACCTTTCTTTTCTCCTTAATTTTCCCTTCGTTTTCGAGCTAGGAATCCTAATTTTTTAAATTCGGCTCCAAAGACGCCACAAACCTTCTCAATCCATAGCGTATAGTCGCTTTCCTATTAGTAGACGCCGCTTTTGTAGCTCTAGAACACTTCAACCTAAAATTATAGGGATACATGATGACTTATAAAGGAACACTGTACATTCAAATTTGTACGAATACAGTTCGATTTTATCATGAAAGTATGCACATCTATAAATATTTCTATTTTTTCAGGTGCTTAAAGTAACAGAAAAAGAGTTTCTTGAAGGCATGGGGGTCTACTTTGTGTCGTTTGTGGGTCAGCATGGGTACGACAGACTGTTGTCCGTTCTGGGTCGTCACATGAGGGACTTCCTCAACGGACTGGACAACCTGCATGAGTACTTGAAGTTCAGTTATCCCAGAATGAAAGCACCTTCCTTCTTCTGCGAGCGGGAGACTTCAACAGGGTTAACTCTGCACTACAGAAGCACAAGACGAGGCTTTTTGTGGTACACCATCGGCCAAATTAAGGTAAGAGTCTTCACTATGGATCAGAAATTGTTATAATTAAGTTATTCCGCGCGTATGATCCTTCAAGAATTAAATCTTTTTTACCAATATAAACCCTAAGTTGCAAATCTTTAATAAGTATTAAATTTATTTTCTTACTGGCCACGGCATTCTTTGATTACCTGCACTATTACTTTCCTTATATACAATAATGTATAAGGAAAGTATTGTGACGGGGTCAAAAATTCGAATTCGAGTTTTCAACGGGAGAGCACGTTTCAATGATCTCTGATCACGAATCGAACATTTTTGAAGTGGTGTCTGTGTGTGTGTGTGTGTGTGCGTGTGTGTGTCAGTGAGTCTGTGGAGACGATAACTGACGAACGAATAGACCGATTCGAACGAAATTACGTACAAATATTACAATCCGTGAATACTAGAAGCCTATTGTTTTTATACGCAATCGAATGTTCAGAATCCCCCTAAATTTTCGAGTGAAATTCTGTAAAAATCGTCAAAAAATCAAAACCTCTAATAAAGTTACGCAAATAGACATTTCTGTAATTTTTCATTAGAAAACGTGTAATTTTTCTCTTCTGTAATTTTTCATTAGAATTTCATGTAATTTTTCATTAGAAAACGATTGACATAAATTTTAGAACTCTAGTATAAACCGTTCTCAGGATATTGCACATTTTTGAAAAAAATTATCAAAAAATCATATAAAATATATAAAAAAAATTCTTATTGAGAAACATGTTCACTTTTCATATGTAATACCAAATTTAGTGACATCATTCTCGTGGATCCAGGTGGTTTCATTCATGAAAAAAGATACTTTGAGTAATACTTTTGTATTTAAACACCAATAATCATTTTTCTGCTATAAGAATAACCTACTTCTCCGTTCATAACGCTTGACGAGAGTTTGGCGACGAATTTGGTGGAATGTCGCCAACTTGGCAACTTTTTAAATGTTGCTAAATTAACGAAAAACTCGCCAGATGGATAAAAACGACGCTAAATCGATGAAAATGACGATTAATTGACGAAAATTCAATACCTTGGAAAGAATATAAATATCTACTATAAAAATTATCTATTTTTTTTACTGTAAAAGTAGTAAATTCATTGCATTATATAAGGAAAGT
The DNA here is from genome assembly GCA_951213105.1 of Amaurobius ferox. Taxonomy (NCBI): domain Eukaryota; kingdom Metazoa; phylum Arthropoda; class Arachnida; order Araneae; family Amaurobiidae; genus Amaurobius; species Amaurobius ferox. The sequence continues at coordinate 41,650,202 of OX578155.1, forward strand.
CATGTGCTGCCCACATCAGATTTTTTTTTAAATTATATCTACTTATCTGCATTACTACTAAATCTACTTATCATTATATCTCTACTTTTCATTATAAAAATTAAATCTACTTATCTGCATCTGCAACTAATATGGAGATGTTGATCATTATGTTTTTTCTTATCCTCATTCAAAAAAAAAAATAGAAAAAAAATATTTAACGAAGCCTACTACTGTAAATCAACCTCTATGGTTTTCCAACATCTGCAAAAATAAATATTCTATTGATAGAATTAAAAATTGTATTGAACTTTCTTATTGCAAAATATATCTCAGATAGTGTTTGCTAATTTGTTTATGAGTGGCTAATGCTCTCAATGTTGTTCTGATCAATAAATTAATTGTTTCACTATCTACACTGTTCCATTTCGTTTTAGTGATTTTATTAACATTTATTTTATTTCGTATTTTTGTTCATCCGTTTCTTGTATTCCTTTTCTTTGTTTAGGTCTTATTTTTTTAAAGTTTTTCTTTTACCGTTTCATGTATAATCCTGTTTCATTGCCTTTTACGTATTGTATATCTCTGTATATTTTCTAAGCATATATGTATATGTCTTGTATATGTGTATATTCATGTTTATGTATTTTCTGCACTGATTTTTCTGTGTTTTTTCCGACCGCCACTTATAACTGCTCTACACCCTTTGGGTACGCTGGACGGCCAGAGTAATAAATAAATAAATAAATAAATTACCCAAGTAATCGAACAATACTTCGAATAAGGGTCTCAAAAAATGTGGAGAAAATTGATAGCAAAAGAACACTGCATATCTTGAATGAGGGCTAAGTCTCATTGGAATCCTTTTCTCGCTGCTTTAGACCACTTTAAAGCTTAGGTCTGCCATATATATACAGTTCGGCTTCTAGTTAGAACTGATAAACCAAACTGTGTCAGTTCTGCCTGTACACCCTACAAGCGCACACATGGATTGTTATTTCATCATCTACAGTCTATCTTAGAACTTTTAATGAATGAAAAAAATCCGATTTGGACATTTTTCCAAAGACGGCATAACAAAAATGCAAAAAATCTCAAATATCTCGGGAACGATTAGTCCTAGAGTAATAGAGTTGCTCTTATTTTATTCTTTTTCTCGTCAAAAATTACGTATAAAACAAATATCTAATTGATACATTTGAACACACGTAGTCTTTTTTATAGATATTGGCGATTTTTGCGGGCCATTTCGTAATAAAGGGCATGTTGTTCTTTTCCGAATCGTACCAAAATCTAATCAGCACCAGAGTATCCCACATGTGATGTATCTACCAAATTTTGTGAAATTTGGTCAATTAGTATTTCAGCTAGAGTGGATACATAAGATATTTGGGGGTCATTTCGCAAAAAAAGGCAGGTTCTTTTTTTCCGAATTGTACCAAAAACTAATCAGCACCAGGGTCATGCCCAAGAGTTTTACCTACCAAATTTTATGAAATTCGGTCGATTAGTTTTTGAGTTAGAGTGGATACATACATTGCACAGACAAACAGACACACAGACAGACACACACACCGACGTCACGCTAAAAATAGTTTTTTCGTATTCCAGAGGTCTCGAAACATGCAGATCCGTCGAAAACTCGAGCTGCGATTTTCGGCATAATTCCAATACTTTCCCTATACATTACCATGTATTGCAGGGAAGGTAATAATATAAACACAAACAATGTAGTATAAATTAGTAGTATATATTTAATACGTGTTGTAGAATAAAGACTATGGCGAAAGGTAACACCATAGACGTTTGTTCGGCCTTTTAAGCTTTAATTGTTCAGGCCGATCGCAAGGCTTTTCGTGTATGGTCCGTCTTGGTGTCTAATAAAGGTCTTATGCACATAAACACATATGACCTACATCCTCGCGAAATTCTTGAGATTGTGCTTTAGTCCATTATTTCTCACTACGAGAAATTTGTAATAGTTGAGGATGACATACAAAAACCTGACATACAAAAACTTGATCCTTGCATACTGTTTACCTATGAAATGGGAAAGAACAAGCGTCTTGCGTTTTTGGATGTCATGTTCGTCTGCAACGAGGACTGTTCCGAAAGGGTACGCTGTATGCGCCGCGTACTCTCAAGAAATTTTGAAAAATACCGAGTACGCGCCGCGTACTGTCAAGGTCTCAAGGAAGTTTTTGTATTTGCTGATTTTGGGAGCAACTTTTAACAAAGTTCAGCACTTTTTTTTTTGCTAGTTATTTACAAACTTGAATGGAAACAAATGAGGAAATGAGGAAAAACTCCTGAGCCCCCCCAAGCCGCAAAATAATATCCTACGTACGACCTGCCAAAAAATTGACAGCGAAGTAATTATAATTTTTTGACCACTCCTCTTTATGTTGTAAATCTTTTTACTTTTTCTTAATGTTTTAATAAAAGTGTAAACTGATGTTGCCATATGATTGAAATAACTTTTTCATAATATTAGTGGGTATTAAGGAAGGAATGAGAATTATGTATGTAGGTAATATTAAAGTGAGTAAGTGAAAAGTTACAAATAAACAAAAGTAAATGTGGAAGAAAAGAAATAGAAAGCGTTCCAAGTTACAAAAAGGTTCCATATCTGTTAATATATATATATATATATATATATATATATATATTATATTATATACCGGGTGGTCAGAATTAAAACACCCCTACTCTGAGCTCTCTATACATCTAACTACTCAGTGTAAAGGCTGCAAAATTGTTGAACCTACTATTCCAAGACATGGGGAAAGGGATTACGCGAAAAAAAAATTAGTTCCAGAAACACCGATGGGTGGCGCTGTACAACAGAAAATATGCTGAAAAGACACAAAATAATCACAAAAAAACAAACAAATGCGATATGGAATTTTTCCTTTTTAATTTCTTTTGCTAATATGTAAAAAAAGAAGATAAAAAGTGAAGAAACTTAAACTGTCATTGTAACTGCAATTTCGCACTGTAAGCAAAAAAATTTGCATAAACCCTTGGTTTGCAGCTACTATGTTCTGGGCATAAAAGGGGATAAAACTGGGAAATTTTCATTCTTATCAGCGATGGCTGTCACACTGCCAGAACGCGCTTTGCTTGTGAAGCTGTTTTATGAAAACAAAGGACACGCTGCAGCTGCACTTCGAGAGTTTCGTCGACTTAAGAATTTGCGCAAAGGACCATTACTTCCACAAGCTCTCAGGAGAATGATCGCTCGATTCGAGAAAACTGGACATCTTGGAGTTCAGCCGGGTCGAGGACGCAAATCGACTCGTTCAGATGTCGTTGACGATGTTGCCACCGCTATTGTTGAACAATCAATGGATAACGTTATACGCATCATTCCCTGCATCGATAAGGTCCTTGTCATATGAATGTTTGGTACGCTCGAGTAAAATGTGTATTTTGTGTCTTTCCAGTATATTTTCTGTTGTACAGCGCCACCTATCGGTGTTTCTGGAACTAATTTTTTTTTCGCGTAATCCCTTTCCCCATGTCTTGAATAGTATGTTCAACAATTTTGAAGCCTTTACACTGAGTAGTTCGATCTGTAGAGAGCTCAGAGTAGGGGTGTTTTAATTCTGACCACCCGGTATATATATCAATATATGTACTGTTAAGCATTATGCTATTAATATTGTGAAAAAAGTGATTTATGGGCTTAACAATAGCAATTATGTGACCTAAATGATTCAAAAATTTTCAGCAGGGTCTCCATCCCTTGGAACCCCGCAATTTCAATACTCTTTAAATGAGACAGCACCGCATACCCTCAATAATTTTCTTCAGGACAGCCCTATCCGCAACGATGATATATTTCTCACGACGTCCTTCCGTAAATCTTTTTCGGTCTCTGTAACTCCACATAAAAATTCTTGCCATCAATCTAATCAGAAAATTGCTACTTTCAGTACGATTGTTCATCGTGCTTTTAACCTGTATTCTACTACGGATTTGCCCAATTCTGAGATCAATTATTTAAAAGCTGTACATAGATGTCGATCGTGGTTTCTCTTCCACCATTGTTGATCGTGCAATTCATTTTTTTTTTTTTTAATTTTTCTCCAAACTTACTTCTGAAAAAGATTTCAACAACATTTATTTTACCATTATTTCCAAAAATCAGTCAGCAAATTGCTGAAATCCTTAAAAAATTCAAATTCAACATTGCGTTTAATCTGATACACTCAGATTTTCTAATCTTAAAGATCATTAAGAAATTTCTAATATTTAAAGCATTTACAATATTTCTTGCCAGTGTGGTCTTTGTTATATTAGTCAAACGAGACTTTATTTAAAATTTCGTATTAAGGAACATAAAAAATATATCAAAAAACAGGAATTTAATAAATCTTCAATTGCTCAGCATTGCTATCAATTTGACCACCGTTTTGAGTTTTCTTCAGCAAAGTTCGTACAAAAATACACGTCTTGACTTCTTTGAAGCCCTTTATATCCAGAGAAATCCTAGTAATGTGGTTAATAACTTGTCCAGTACTCCATTTTTGTCCGCGTTCTGGCGGAGTGCCCTATAATTTTTTCACTGTCTTCGGTACATTTCTTAACCTTTAGAGTTCTTATGTGAAAGCCCCAGGCCGACCGACTCGTCCAGAGGACTTGGAGTATCTATTTGGACGACCGGAAAGGTAGAGTTCTTATGTGTCGTTTTAATCTATTACTCATTTTGTTGGGCCTCATTTTTTCTTGATTGGACTTAACTCGTCTTGTCGGGATACTGGGATACTCCTGTTGTGTTTTGGCGCAAACCAATCTTGTATGTTACTTCTTGTTTCGGATTGACTGGACTATTCTTCATTCTGATCTCAGATAGGCTCTTTCGTGTGAGATCTTAATCCAAGTCGTGTATATAACCCCCTCTGTTTTGTGTATATAACCCCCCTCTGTTTCTTCTATATGCGCTCATTTCACCTTTTTGACTTCGTGTTTGTTGGTTCTTTTGCACTGACAAAATGGATCTCGAATCTCGAAACAGCTGTATGCTGCATAAATGTTTTAATTGTGCTTATATACGTTACTCCAGTTTTCTTTATATTATCTTATTAACCAGAGGGTATGCAATGTGATTAGTTGTTGTATTGCTAATAATGTAATTGCTTAAAATAACCCTAACTGTGGTTCAACTTCTACTGATTTTAATTTTTACTGGTCAATAAAAACTTTACGCTGTTTCAAAATTTCCCATATTTTATTTTATTAATTTTAATTGGATATCCTTTTTCGTTTGTTTCTGTACTTTTCAACACTTTACAACAAAGTTGAAAAGTGTTTATGACTTTGTTCATTCTGTCTGGCTGTCTGTCTGTCTGTCTGTCCGTTAGCACGATAACTGCCGTAAAAATGACTTAATCAAAATGAAATTTTAGTATGTTGTTCAGACGGTCTGTAGGACCTATGGAAATATAAATGAATAATATCACCCAATTAGTTTTGGATTGAACCCGGGTTGAAAAAATGAGATACATTGAGCCCTATGGGAACTAATTTTTCAAACATTTTTTAAGCGGATTTAAAATTCACAAATTGCTTCGAAAATTTTAGGTAATATTCAAATTGTTCCATAAAATATATACAAAAACATTCAGCGAAATATATTCAGTAGTTTTTAAATAAAAATTAAAATAATAATTACACCTCTTATATGAAACGATCACGTGACCATGATATAAAACGATCACATGACCCACTTCAAAATGATATATAGCATCCATCTTCTTATGTTTTAATCTTTCTCGCTTTAGTAATATTTCGGAATTTTAATATCTCTTTTTCTCCAATTCTGCAAAAAGTGCCTATAATAATAGTATAACAATAATGTAAACCTCTTTGTTCCTTTAATTGTTTTTTGGTCGTTTTATTTTCTAAATTCTGTATGTCTATGTCCATTGTTTTTCTCGTGGAATTCAAAGTAAGGAGTTGAAAATTTTTATTAATAAAACGCCAATATCGTTTGAGACAGTAATTCAGGTGGCGCTGGGATAAGTTAAGTAGTCCTGTATTGTAATGCATTTCTATGGCGAAAGGCCTAAAATATTTATTTAAACTGTCAATTTTGTAAAAATAAATTATTAGCGCAATGCAAAGTAGAACTGAATCAATAAAGAATATTCCTGCGTATTCGAAATTATTTTACCTTTCAATTTATTCTTTTTCTCCATGTATTCTGCACGCTATCCTGCAACTATGTAAAAATACTGGTTAATTATACCCGTAATTACGAAACCCTTAATTTAAAAATAATCAAAAATACATATACTAAGTACTACGCCGTTCTGTTGTGTCCACTAATAATAGCAGCTACTTCATTGACACTAACGACACCTAGATATAATTCTCAAATCATTGTGCCATTTTCAAGCGTTTAACCCATTGGAATTTTATCTCCTTCTTTTTAATTTCCCTGCAATACATGGTAATGTATAGGGAAAGTATTGGAATCATACCGAAAATCGCAACTCGAGTTTTCGACGGATCTACACGTTTCGAGACCTTTAGAATACGAAAAAACTATTTTTAGCGTGACGTCTGTGTGTGTGTCTGTCTGTGTATCTGTGCAAGTATTGTATCCACTCTAACTAAAAAACTAATGGACCGAATTTCATAAAATTTAGTAGGTAAGTCACTTGTAGACAAATCTGGTGCTGATTAGTTTTGGGTATGATTCGGGATAAAAGAATCCGTCATTTTTTGCAAAATGGCCCGCAAAAGCCTGTATCCACTTTAACTGAAAAACTAATGAACCGAATTTCACAAAATTCGGTAAATAAGTCTTTTGTGGGTAACCCTGGTGCTGGTTAGATTTTGGTAGGCTTCAGTAAAAAATAACTTGCCTTTTTTTGCAATTTGGCCAGAAAAAATCGTCAAAATCTAAAATAAAAAACTACGTATTCTCAAATATATCCATTACATGCTTGTTTTATACGTAATTTTTAACGAAGGAAGGAATAAGACCAACCACATTACATTAGGTCTAGCCGTTCTCCAGATATTTAAGTTTTTCATATTTTCTCTACTCCACCTTTGAAAATAAGTCCAGTTACCAAATGAGAACGAAAATTTAATTAAAAGTGAATTAAATTTAATTAAAATAAAGAGAACGTGTATATAAATAAGTCTGCAGGGAAAGTTATGTACTGTCCACATCAGATTTTAACTTCATGTTATGTCCATTTTCAGGAAGTCGGGCGACACTTCTACAACACGGCAGTGGACATCCACGTCCTGAGCCATGAGAGCTCTGTAGGAGTCATCCACGTCATCATGCAACTGTCTTTTGACAACAGAGCATTCCAACTGGAACAGAACCGCAACACTCAAAGAATTGACAGACTGATGCTGCCCATAAAAGCGTTCCTGTTTCTGGAGATCTTCCCGTTCTGCCTTGTGTTCGATTCTGGACTCAACATTAAGACGATCGGGAAAAGTCTGCGGGCCATCATGCCAGACATCGCTGGCCGGAAACTGCCGGAGGTATTCGATTTAACAAGACCGTTGATCGAATGCACGTGGGAAGCGGTAAGTAACACGGAGTTCATACTATACAGGGTGTCCCAAAAAGATTGAAACGCGCTTTAATTCTTTACCTGTTGGAAATAAGTAGGCAATGTGAATTGCAGAAATATTGAAAGTAAGGTAAGAAATAAGACTACGTTAATGAAATAGTCTTTCCATTAATTTTTTAAAAAATTACACATTTTAAATTTTTATGCGACCCCCTTAGATGGGTCAATCAGAAAAATTTTATTTTTAATGCAACAAGATCATTAAAAAAACCGAATATCTGTATCTTTAAAATTGAGGGAGTTATATTTAATTGGAAATTGAACATTGTGAATGAGGATCATATATCAAATTAGATATGTAAATTTCTGACATATCACAAAAAAGATAAAAGTGGATGATAATACATAGGATACCCAACCGCGTAGTGAGTACCACTGATTTATATGATCTCGATCTATATGATGCTTTATTTAGATGCATTTGTGATAAAAAATTTTGACACATATTAACGTATTTTTGATCTAAACAATTTCCATCGTCAATTTGTTTATGATCCCTATTTTCACTGATGAAACAGCCTTTCACATGGTACAGAATAGCGGCATAAGTCAGATTTTTTTTCCTTTATCATAATTCAGCTGATTTTAAAGATACAGATATGCTGTTTTTTTAATGATCTTGTTGCATTAAAAATAAAAAATTTCTGATTGACCAAATTTGTCTAAGGGGAGTCGTATAAAAATTTAAAGAGTGTAACTTTTTAAAAATTAATGGGAGGACTATTTCATTAACGTAATCTTATTTCTTAACCTTACTTTCAACATTTTTGCAATTTATATTGCCCACTTATCTCCAACGGGTAAAGAATTAAAGCGCGTTTCAATCTTTTTGGGACACCTTGTATATATAACATAACAAATCCTTTTCATACCCTTTTCCTGTATATATAACATAACAAATTCTTCTTCAACTATTCGTTCATGCAAGTGTACACATTGAGCGGCTAAATCATTGTTACGAATATCTAAAACATCTTCACGACATATTGTCTGTCCACAAGGAAAAACAACATTTACAGACAACCATCAGGACTTTTGATCTTGGTGATGTAGTCGATTTACTTGCCGAAAAATTTTGACTAGTTCTGTTAACTTCAGGAATTTTGTGGATTGGTTAAGAATTCTTCGATTTTCAATCTTTTTTCAGAAATTTCTCAGAGAGTATACAAGTAAGTTATAGTTCAGTTGGCTAGTTGGAATGAGAGGAATGCAATTGTGATTATGTCAGTGTTTTAAGAGCAGACTCGGCTGTTTTAGGAAGTAGTTGAGCATTTAAATGATGTGTATTGTACATGGCATTTACTTTGTGACCTTATAAAATATGTATAAAGTTTTTAGCCGCATATTATTCCCGTTAACGCACATTGGTGGTTAAAATAAAATGACACAGTACCCAAAAATGTCGATCTTCTATTTTATTGGCTCAAATTACAACTGTAACATTTCTAAATTCCGTCGAAAACTCGCATTTCCATTTTCGACATGATTCCAATACTTTCCCTATACATTACCATGTTTTGCGAGGGAAAGTAAAATATGGGAAATACAAATTTGAGCACAAGCAGTCAAAATATTTCCTTTTTTGCCTGTACGGGCAAGGTACTATTTAGCTTAACTATTTAACAAATAATAACTTGACTTTTTTTTAAAAAAAGTGCAAATCGGGGATGCAGTTTATTTTATTTTATTTTTTTTTGGGGGGGGGGGGCTTTAAATCTTTCCAAGGAAAGCACATGCTCACCGTGCCTTTTCGGTAATCAGGTTCTGCCTGTATATGGCACACCATAATCATTTACATTTTGTATACAAGTACTTGGTATGTAATAGAAATGAAGTAATTGACCATTTTGTTTGTTGACGGTAAAAGTATTGTGGAAGTTAGTGAGCAGAATCTTAAGGTTCGATGAATAAGGGAAAAAATCTGATGTGGGCAGCACATGCCTTTCCCTGCAGACTTATATCCACGTTCTCTTTATTTTAATTAAATTTAATTCACTTTTAATTCAATTTTCGTTCTCAGTTGGTAACTGGACTTATTTTCAGAGGTGGCGTAGAGAAAATACGAAAAAACTAAAATATCTCCAAAACGGCTAGTCCTAGTGTAATGGGGTTGATCTCATTCTTTTCATCGTTAAACATTACGTATAAAACAAGCATTTAATGGATATATTTGAACATACGTAGTTTTTCATTTTAAATTTTGACCATTTTTGCAGACCATTTCGCAAAAAAAGGCAGATTATTTTTTTCCGAATCGTACCAAAATCTAATCAGCACTAGGGTTATCCACAAGCAACTTATCTGCCGATTTTTGTGAAATTCAGTCCATTAGTTTTTCAGCTAGAGTGGATACAGGTAATATTTGAGGGCCATTTCGCAAAAAAAAGCGGGTTCTTTTATCCCGAATCGTACTAAAAACTAATCAGCACCAGGATCACACCCAAGTGACTTACCTACCAAATTTTATGAAATTCGGTTCATTAGCTTTTGAGTTAGAGTGGACACATACATTGCACAGACAGACAGACAGACACACAGAAACACAGACAGACACATAAACAGAAAAACAGACAGACACACAGACACACACAGACGTCACGTTAAAATAGATTTTTCCTATTCTAGCGGTCTCGGAACGTGTAGGTTCGTCGAAAACTCGAGTTGTGATTTTCGACATAATTCCAATACTTTCCTTATACATTACCATGTATTGCAGGGAAAGTAAAAACTTTAAATCGGGGATGCAGTTTGGCTGGTCCCTTTAAATCATTTGAAGGAACGCACATGCTCACCGTGCCTTTTCGGTAATCAGGTCCTGCCTGTATATGGCACTCCATCATCATTTACATTTTGTGTACAAGTACTTGGTGTGTAATAGTGATGAAGCCAGTGACCGTTTTGCTTGTTGAGGGTGAAAGTATTGTGGAAGTTAGTGAACAGAATCTTAAGTTTCGATGAATAAAGGAAAAAAGGAACAAAGAAATGACAGTGAGACTTGGTTTCAGGAACTGTGTGAAGCAGATTGTGAGGTCGATATTCTCTCAGTGAGGCAGGTGCCCAATTTTGTAACGGGTGAGCAATTCCGATATTGGGAACTTCCCTATACGCGGGTTTTGTGAGTTTGTGCTTGGCTGTTGAAGCCCCGTGCAGTTTCAGAGCTAAATCTTTAAGAGATTTGAAGCCAACTACATAGTCATGCCGAATTTATCTATGAAACTTCGCATATTTGTAGCACATAACAAGTTTTCTTGCTGTTATTGCAGGTAAAGGCTATTCCATGCTGAGAATAAGGTACAATAGGCACTAAACCCAGTTCTTGAATCTAGTTATCCGCATCCGCAACTCGATTCTTACATGTAAATAATATGAGGTGTCCGTCTGTCATGTGCGTGGGGGAAAATCGAAACGACCCACAGCTACTAAATTTGGCACAGTGATAGATCAAGTTAAGTGCCTAGAAACTTCTAAGTTATTATTATTTCTTTAGTTAGAATTACTTTTTTTTTTGTTATTTATGTTGAAACGGAATTTGGAACAACTTTGACACAAATCGGTTCCGGCCATTCAAATAGTTGCTCTATGTCTTAAGATGAGTCGGACGGTCTGGGCTTTCGACAAATCGGTTCCTTACAGATCGAAGATATTATCACAGAGTTTCCATCTTAACGCCATTAGAAAGATCGGCGATATTGTCACAGAGTTTCAATCTTAACGCCATTAGAAAGATCGGCGATATTATCACAGAGTTTCCATCTTAACGCCATTAGAAAGATCGAAGATATTATCGCAGAGTTTCCAGCTTAACGCTATTAGAAAGATCGAAGATATTATCACAGAGTTTCCATCTTAACGCCATTAGAAAAGTCGAAGATATTATCACAGAATTTCCATCTTAACGCCATTAGAAAGATCGAAGATATTATCGAAGAGTTCCCGCATCTTAACTCATTAGAAAGATCAAAGAACGCTCTTTCCAACGAGTTTTAAACTAAATACGTTGAATAATTCCTTCATTATTAACAACATAGAAATACGGGTATTTTAAGCGCATACATTTTTTTGACCATCGGAGAATTAAAGAATCAAATTATTCTAACTTTTGATGCGAATAGGAGTGATATCTTCGCATTCTAATAAATTAAATTAACTACTATATTTTTGACTTTTTTTTTTGTGAATTTTTAAGTGGGCATATAAAAGTTGCGATTTTCCATTGGAACTCGTGCCCCGAAAGCAAATATCCGGTGAGCATAACGTCAAAACTGGGAAGGTAACTATTGTTATGTATAGTAAGTAACGTATTTATATAGTTGTTGTTAAATTGGGTTGTACAATTTTGCATGGATACGCATGGAAAATAAAATAGTGCGGAAAGTATTTTTGTTCAAATCAGGCGTTTTCAGAAATTGAGTAGCGTTATCGGTATCTGTATTATTTTCATTGCCAGTGTTTATTTCGGACCCAGACTGCCACGTTACCCAAATATGAGTGACACTAAAAGCTTCCAATAGTCCGCGTCACCCGTATACGGGTGACGGTTATATTGCCTAATCATGAATGATTTAAGAAGGTATTTGGAAAGATGTTCAACAGGATATAATAGAATTAATAAATAATTATAAAACAAAGTTTTGTTTAAAACATTATTACTTTCCTTATATACATAATGTATAAGGAAAGTATTGTGACGAGGTCGAAAATTCGAATTCGAGTTTTCGACGGGAGAGCACGTTTCAAGCATCCCTGTTCACGAATCAAACATTTTTGAAGTGATGTCTGTGTGTGTGTGTGTGTGTGTGTGTGTGTGTGTGTGTGTGTGTGTGTGTGTGTGTGTGTGTCCGTGGGTCTGTGGAGACGATAACTGACGAACGAATGGCCCGATTTGAACCAAATTTGGAACAAAAATCACAATCCGTAAACACTGGAAGCCTATTGTTTTTATACGCAATCGAATGTTCAGAACCCTCCTAAATTTTCGAATGAAATTTTGAAAAAATCGTCAAAAAATCAAAACCACTAACAAAGTTACGCAAATAGACATTTCTTATGTAATTTTTCATTAGAAAACGATTGACATAAATTTTAGAACGCTAACACGAATCGTTCTCGTGATATTGTACATTTTTAAAAAAAAATATCAAAAAGTCATATAAAATAAAAAAAAAAAAATTCCTATTGATAAATATGTTCACTTTTCATATGTAATACCATGCGATAAGTTGGGTGACATCATTCTCGTGGTTCTAGCTCGTTCCATTCATGAAAAAAGATACTCTGAGTAATACTTTTTATTTGAGCGCCAATAATCATTTATCTGCTATAAGAATAACGTATTTCTTAGTGCATAACGCTTAGCGAGATTTTGGCGACGAATTTGGCGGAATGTCGCCAACTTGGCGACTTTTTTAAATGTTGCCAAATTAACGAAAATCTCACCAAATGGATAAAAATGACGCTAAATCAACGAAAATGACCATTAATTGTCGAAAATTCAATGTCTTGGAAAGAATATTAGTATCTACTATAAGAAAAACCCATTTTTTACTGTAAAAGTAGTAAATTCATTAGATTATATAAGGAAAGTCATGTGTTGCCCACATCAGATTATTTTGAATGTAAGGTGATAAAATGTTCTATGCACAGCTGATGTTGGTTAGGGCAACTTGGACAAAAAGTAGTTGTCTTTTTTACGTTTTCTCTTGCTTCTGACAGTTCCACGCAGCGTTATTTGTTTGTACATCATAATTTACATGCACATCTAATGGTTTTCCCAGAAATATTTTTTCGGATAGAAACATTGTGCTAATTACGTTGTAAGCGAGGAATAGATTGCGTTACATCTGCAGGCAGATCTAATAATCTTGCAGCGGATAATTCTTTGAACTGTCTGATTTTTATATTCTTTTTTCTTGTAATTTTGTAAGCTACAAAAGCATTTACAACTGAAATTCTAAGAAGAAAGTTATATGTGCGGCCGTGCTGTGCAGCAGCGCGCGTGGTCTGACGGAGATTTGTTATAAATTGAGTGTGGCAGTTAAAGTGTTAAGTATATTTTACATGAAATAAATAATTATTGTCTTTTGCTTAATATTTCAGATCATTGTTCATTCCAATAATATATTCGAGCTCAGCTCCGTGCAACCAATCCGGAACTACAACGAGAACAACAATGGCGACCACTTATCTGGACAGGAGGACGAGGACGAGGACCTGTGCAACGATGACGTCAGTGAGTACGTCTCTGGATTTGTGTAACTTTAATAAAAGCAAATGGGCTTCTATCACATTGTAACCCTTTCCAAAATTCTGGCTGGGCGTAAATTGACATAGACTAACTAATGTCGTAAGCAGACAACTCGGGAATTTTGTGATAAATCGTTTATGGTAGTTGTTTTAGTTGACGAAATAATTGGGGTAAACATATTCATCGTCAAAGTCAAATGACTGCCTTTAGTATATATTGCAGAGTACACTTCGAAAATAAGAGCTTGCAATTTCGTCCCAGTAGCTCAATGGTAGAGCATCGGCTGACCAATTCGAAGATCCATGGTTCGATCCCCGGTCGAGGCAGCAATGTTCTTTACAATGGCGTCCGAATAAATCAACCCTATAAGTTAGTACAAAGATGTCGGAGGTCTGAAAGGGAACACGAATTCAGCAGACTCAGATATTGATCGCCAATTTCAAATCGTGAGGATAACGACCACGCAAGAAGTAAGCCTGGGGGAGGGTAAAAATAGCATCAGAAGGCAAATCTGAGCTAAAAAATAGCAAGTGGGGATCTTTCAGATTGTCAGTTGTACGTCAATATGACATTAGAGTCCACTTTGACAATAAGAACTTTCAATTTCATACCAATAGCTACACGGTAGAGAATCCGCTGGTCAGTTCAAATATCCAGCGTTCGATTTCCGGTTGAAGCAGCAGTGTTCTTTACAATATTCTGTATGCATCCTCTCCCGCATTGGCTTCATCATCATCATCATCATAACTCATCGTGCCTACTGGCACATAAGGCCTTAAGTTTGCGTCGCCACCCTGGTCGATTCTGTGCCGCAGTCCTTGCTTCTGACCAGTTCGTCCATCCCATCAAATTTCTCTCCTGCTCCACCAGTCTCCTCCAAGTAAACTTGGGCCAACCCCGAGATCTTTTTCCTTCAGGCGCCCAAGTAACTGCCACAGCAGGGATGTTATGCTGCGGCATTCTTAAGACATGTCCGCATTGGCTTATCAATTGTATAAGTTTTCTTTATTGGCCTGGTTGGAAAAGAAAAATCCTGGCACTAACCTATCAGTCGTATATCTCTTCCTTTCCAAAATCCTAGGTATGCATATGGTGCCGAAAGCCCTGACCGTCCGACTCGTTCTGGGACATGAACAGCAATTTGGACGGCCAGTGGTATGCATATAGTGTTGAAGACCCAGACCACACGACCAACCCTAGGGTTTACGGTAGCAATATGTGTGGCCGGGTATGCATATAGTATAAACTGGTTGTATGGTTCTACCTCATTTTGTAATACATCGTTTATGGCTGCACTCATGTCGTCAGGAGACTACTTAGTGCGCAAGCACATTTGTTTCTTACTAACCTCTCCCCCATTTAGTCGTCGACCTTCCCTCTTTTCAAGTTCCTGGATACGCTCATGGCATCAAGAGACTATTTAGTGCGCTAGCACATTAGTTCTCTATATTAACCTCTCCTCACTCCCACTTGGTTGTCAACATTCCTTTTTTCCGAGCTCATAGCTGCGCCTATGGCATAAAGATATTATTTGGTGCGCAAGAACATTTGTTTCCTACGAACCTCTCTCCACATTTGGCCGGCGACCTTCCCAATTTTCGAGTTCCTGTATATGTTCATCGTGACTATCTCATGCGCAAGCATATTAGTTTTCTAGTAACACACCCTCCTCCATAATCGATTGTCGACCTTCTTCCATTTTCAGTTCCTGAGTACGCCTATGGCTTCAAGTGACTTCGAAGTGCTGCGGTTTACATGCCGAAGTTTACACTCCGCCATTTATAATTACTATGCATTAAATGTACATCAGCATTACTTAACTGGCTTCTAGATATTTCTTCAATTCCCGTACATAATCAATAGTTTCTTCTACATGTGATTCACAGGAGGAGGACGAGCATGTGATATCACAGGAATAGTAAACGCTCACACTTTGTTCTCGGACTCTTTGAAGAGACCGATAATCCCTTTTAACGTCACTGAGGAAGGTGTAGAAGACCCAGACCGTCCGACTCGTCCAGGGGACTAAGAGCAGCTATTTGGACGGCCGGACTGAGGAAGGTGTGTACAGCACAATTAAAAATCTGATGTGGACAGCACATGACTTTCCCTGCAGACTCAAATTCAGATATTCTTTATTTCTTTAATAATTCATTAGATTGAGTTTAATTGCACCAAATAACACTAAATTTGCATTTTTAATTCAATTTTTGTTACTTTCCCTGCAATACATGGTAATGTATAGAGAAAGTATTGGAATCATGTCGAAAATCGCAATTCGAGTTTTCGACGAATCTACACGTTTCGAGACCTCCAGAATACGAGAAGACTATTTTTAGCGTGACGTCTGTGTGTGTGTCTGTCTGTGTGTCTGTCTGTGCAGATTTTGTATCCACTCTAACTAAAAAACTAATTGACCGAATTTCATAAAATTTGGTAGGTAAGTCACTTGTGCACGAATCTGGTGCTGATTAGTTTTGGGTATGACTCGGGTTAAAAGAACCCGCCTTTTTTTGCGAAATGGCCCGCAAAAGTTTGCATCCACTCTAACTGAAAAACTAATGGACCGAATTTCACAAAATTTGGTATATAAGTCGCTTGTAGGCCACCCTGGTGCTGATTAGATTTTGGTATAATTCGAAATAAAATAACCTGCCTTTTTTTGCAAAATGGCCCGCAAAAATCATCAAAATCTAAACTTAAGAACTACGTATGCTCAAATATAGCCATTAAATGCTTGTTTAATACGTAATTTTTAGCGAAGAAAAGAATAAGACCAACCCCATTACATTAGGACTAGCCGTTCTCGAGATATATTAGTTTTTTTCGTATTTTTCCACGCCACCTTTGAAAATAAGTCCAGTTATCAAATGAGAACGAAAATTGAATTAAAAGTGAATTAAATTTAATTGAAATAAATAGAACGTGGATATAAGTTTGCAGGGAAAGTAATGTGCTGCCCACATCAGATATTTTTTAATTGTAATAATAAGAAAACTTGCTGTATTTTGCAACGACTCTCAAAGTCCTCCTTTGTCCGTGGCGTCACGAATGACGAAATGCTAATCCAACCGACGCCAGGCTGACAGCGTTTTGATTGGTTAGCGAGCTGTTCGTCCAATCCTGTATTATAAAACCTTGCTTCCACCAGTAGCCGTAATGAACAAAGTTGCCTGGAGCTCGGCCTCTCGATATCCGATCGGCCGCGCCATCTTCCGCTGATATTGGCAATTTCTTGTGAAATCTTTGATAGAGCTTACCCGATTTATCAGAAGCGTCTTTAATGGATGGAATGAGCTTTGAATTGACGATGGAAATAATCGTGGAGTCTAACCACATTTTGTAAGAAACTGTTTATACGTAAATTTGAATGATGCGAAAAATTTTCAAAATGTAATCACGTGAAACAAAAGCTAATTTAATTTCTCAATGTCTCACATGAAATTAACTTATTATCTCTTTGTATCAAATTACTTTATTAAAAATGACTTTATTGATTTCAAAATACTTTATTGATTGTATTAATTATGTGTGCTTTCCAGTTTAGTTTTCTGTCAAAACTATAACCTGCCATTTTCTCCATTTTTTTTTATTTCTTTTTAATGTGTAAGTATACATCCAAAACCCTCTTGAATGTATGCGAATGATAGACAGAGTTCTATTCTATGTTACTGCAAAATTTGGAATTGTTGCTATCGTTTATGATGTATGCCTGATTTTCACTGTCGAGCTTATTTTTTGGAGGGAAGTGTGTGTGTGTTTATATATATTATTTATATTATTCTGGTTAATCTTCGAATTTGTGCCGATGCTGTACTTTTCTAGTATCTATATATCTATATATATATATATATATATATATATATATATATATATATATATATATATATATATATATATATATATATATATATATATATATATATATATATATATATATATAATAGAAGTTTGAAAATCCAATGAACGAAAAGTAAGAAGATGTAACACGATAAACCTAACTTTTTAAAACACCCACAGAATAAAATATAATACAGCAAATCACCAATCAAATGGATAAAAAATAAAAAACACAAGCTATCAAGTTACAGAAAATCAACAAAATTAAAAGGTATGGAAACAAAAAAAGAAAAACTTAAACTAAATTCAACTATCTAACTGGCTTACAAAACAAAAGTAAAAATCAACTAATCCTCAGGCAAATGGAAAAAAATAAATAAAATAAATATCGAATCAACAAGTCAATGGAAAATATATAATACAAAGGTATGGAATCGAAATAAGTATAATAAACGAAATCAAGCACAAACGCCATACACGCGGACAAGGCTCGAAGCCCAAATCATGAATTGTTAACCTAATTGAAAATCTAATCATGTCCAAGTTTTTTGTAGAAACAAACACAAAAATGTATGTTTCTGAAGAAATAGATAGATTATATCTATAAACTATTTCTACTTGGACGACATACATAAAGAAGGAATAAAAAAGAAAAAATGAATACCTGGGAAGAGCACAGCGTATGTACAATCGAGTCAATACAGGGAACACTGATAGAAGAGACCAGTGTTGCCATTCGTAAAGAAAAAATAAAAACCATTTACTGTTGCCATTCATAAGAATTGAGAAACTGTGAAGCGAAATGTTAAGAAAAAGTATTAATATACAAAAAGAGCTACTAAAAAGAGGGGCAAATAATAGTAATGCTGAAGTGGGAAGTGAATGTAAAAAAAAAATACAAGAGAGTGGAGATGTCTGGCTAATATAAGATACTATGAATAGAATTATATGATACAATGAAAAGAATTATAAAAATCCAGCTATATATATTTTAAATTTTTTAACAATACTATTTACTAAATAAGAGGGATATTTATATAAATTACTAGTAATTTTGAGATTATTGATATGCATAGCGTGAAATTTTTTATCAGATAATCTATAAATTCTAAAAAGCTGAATGAGTATAATATTTCTAAACAATTGAATCGAGTTAGAGGAATTAAATGGTAAGATTTTATTAATATTAAAATTATAAAAGTCTTTTTTATCATATAAATTTGTAACAATTCTATTAGAAGGATCAATAAAAAGATTTAAATCCAAAAAATTAACATTTTTACTAATAGTAGCTTCATTAGGAATTAATTCCAAATTGTCTGGATAGTAATCTATATCTATGAGATAATTTTCTGTATGTACTAAGCAAATCAGATCATCAACATATCTGTAAAAAGTATAATCTATTGAAGTAAAATGACTTTTCATAATGATAAAGGTATAAATTAGCTAGCATACTGCTACTGCAGCCACCCTGTGGAACTCCGGAGACTTGTAAGTGTAATTTATTTCCTTGAAAAATATAATTATTGAAAATAACAAAGTGAAGAAGTTTAGGAAAATTTATAAATTTAATTTGATTTGAAAGAGGTGTAATATAAGCATTATATAGAGCTAAAATTACATCATATAGATCAGATATCTTAATATTATTAAAAAGATCTTTAAAATCAAAAGTTTGAAATCCTATTATTTTTCTAAGAGATGTTAATTTATTCTTTAATTCTTTACTATTATTTAGAATATGGTAATTATTGCTAGTCTGGCTTAAACTATTATTTATTAGATTTAAAGATTTAGTAATAATTTACTCGCAATAGTAGAGTAAGTATTATGGCCACTAGTAACTGTTCTAAATTTAATAGGATTTTTATGAAATTTTGGAATAAGCACTATATAAGGAAATTTAAGATATTTATATTTAATATTTAAATCACTATACATATTGATAATTTTCAATTTAATACTATTGATGGAATGTAAATCAGGTTTAAAAAGACTATTATTTTTAAAATAATCTAACAGAAATTGAATATAACATTTTTTACAGATAATAGCATAATTATTAGAGGCTTTATCAACATAGGTGATAACAAAGATCTTTATAAATCATTAATGGAATGTTTAATATTATCAATATTATATAAAGATCTAGACAATTTAATATCTCTAATGGCATTTTTAATTGATTCTAATATACTAAATTTCCACATATTAAATGCCTCTAATGGCAGAGCGTATTTACAAGCTAATTTATATATATATTTATCGAGATCTAGATTAATTGATTTTAAAACTTTAAAAGAATTATTACAAGAAGGTATCCTAAATTTAGTGCCAAATGACATAATGGTTCTTAACACATTGTCACTAACAATGTCACTAACAATGTCTAAATCTCCTGTAACTATATGTATATATATTTGAAATGTAATAATAAGAATTATGTAAAAACAAAAAAAATAATAAAATAAAAAAAATAAAAAAATAAAAATACAATTCAAGTAATATTACCATCACCATAGAAGCAAATTCACGGCCATAATGCCGATAAGAGAAAAGAACAGAACCTTCCCAAATTCGATGATTAATCAGAATAAAATTCCTCTTCAGGTCTGAGTATTTAATTCTAATTAACCCAAACATATGCCTGTTTCAGATTAAGCAATAGTACATTACTATAAATGCTTAAACTCAGACTACAGACATCAAAAAATGAAAAAAGAATACATTAAGAAAATTGTATTACCATGCGGCATGAACCCTTCTTCTACCACGTGTATACACGATCAACCTCAACAGCTTAATCTAGAAGCACCGGAATGAACAAGTCGAAATTCTACCAGGGAGGCAGTACGAACGTTCACGGAAATACTCCCAAACCAGTCCAGTGAGTCTAAGCTGGAGACTGGACAAGCAATTCAGAATACAACTTCCCAAACATGCAGAACTGAATATGAACATGAATCAAAGATGAAAATTCCTACTAAACAAGTAATTCATAGGAAAACTGGATAATCGAGAATGCCACTATACACCATTATAAGGGCGCTCAAAACGTAGTTTCAATACTGACAAAAGTTACATTTTTTTGCGAAAATAAAATTCAAAACATTAATGTTAATGCATCTTATTTTCCGATTTTTTGATTTTTCTAATGTTTTTGAATTAGTTTATTATTTTTCATTTTTATTTATTTATATAATTAATAAATAATTATATATAATATACACATATACATACATATACATATACATATATATATATATATACACACACACACACACACATATATATATATATATATATATATATATATATATATTTTTTTTTTTTTTCCCCCTCTCTCTCCTGTATGTTAGTCACTATAATTGGGAATGTTTTCTAGGATGTTATCGAGTGAAATTTGATACACTGAGTTGATAATTTTAATAACAAAATTGGGGGGATATGCATTATTAGCCGCTGTACTCAATAATTCCATAAAGTGCGCTAATTTATAATATTCATCACAAATTTTATTGATTCTAAGAGCCTGGTTTATTATAATATTTCTAAATACAGATATATGCAGACAAGAGTCAAAATGTTGAATTTTTGATGTATTAAATTTAAAATCCTGTCTTTTATCATACAAGTTTATAACCATATTACAATTTTGTAAATTTAAATTTAAATCTAAAAAGTTTGCAACATTTGTGTCATTATTACTTGCATTTAATTGTAAATTTTTTGGATAAAAGTTTAATACTATAGGGATATTATTATTTGGGGATACACATAAAATGTCATCTAAATATCTAAACATGTGCATATTATGCAAGCTTGGATTAATGTTTTTTTCATAGAAGAATAAATACAGATTAGCTAACAATGATGAGGCACACCCCCCTTGTGGGATACCAACCTGTTGTTTAAAAATAGTACCACCATGTTGAATATAATTCTCATAAAGAGTGAAGTTAAGTAATTTTTTAAAAAGAAAATTTGAATATTTTAGGTTGATATTATATTTTTCAAAAATTCCTAAAATAATTCTATACAGATCATCTATATTAATATTATTAAACAAATCTTTGAAATCAAAGGTATAAATACTACGAATATTAGTAAGAGATTTCAATTTCTTAACTACTTCAAAACTGTTTTTTACAATATGACAATTATTTGAGATTTCATCTGACGAGGATACTTCATGTAATATCTTTAATAATAATTTTCCAGCATTAGTAATGTAAGAATTATCCCCACTGGTAATGGTTCGAAAAGCAACAGGGGATTTATGAAACTTGGGTACTAAAACAATATATGGAATGTTATTACAACTATTTTTTAGATGGATTTGCTTATATTTGGCTGATATTCTATTGTATAAGATTTTAAGGTTAGTTTTATGTAAATTATAGATATGATTATTAAGTAAGTGTGACTGAAGGGTATTTTTATAATAATATTTACATATAATTGAGTAGTTTCCACTTGCCTTATCGACATATGTAATGACAAAATCATTTTGTATTTCTTTAATATCATTTTTAATTGAATTAAGTTTATATGAATTATTAATTTTCTGATTATATATATAATGATTTAAGTATTGCTCTATTAAGACTCTCCAAGGTTTAAAGGCTTCTACAGGGATTTGATATTTATAACTGATTTTATAGATAAATTTATTTAAGTCAAGAAATAAACCTTTACATATTAATTTATGTTTAAATTTAGTAGGTATACGGTACTTAGTACCCAGTAACATCAGTGATCTTAGTGCATCATAATTAATAATATTTAGATTTCCCGTTATAACATGCCCATGGTGTTTATCTACGAAGTCTTTGTATTTTTCTAAATGACAGTGGCAATATGACTCTTTATCCAATTCATAGTTTTGATTAATATCTACTGATTTGGCAATTTGATTATAGTTGAAAATATAACGTCCTAGCGGTTTATCATATTTATAAGCAATTTTAGGATTTACATGTTTGACTGGAAAGTAATTGGAAACCGATTTAAAAAAATTATTTATCTTCAGATTATTTAATACAGAATTAGTAAAATTCAAGGTACAATATTCATTTATTTTAGTATTTCTAGTAACTCTTATCGGCAATATGGCCGTGGTTTTGCTTCTATGGTGATGTTAATATTACTTGAATTTTTATTATTACATTTTTCTAATATATATATATATATATATATAAATTCCCAAAAAGGACAAGCAACATTGTACTCGTAAAATTCTAGAAGAGTGACAGGAGTAACGGCCGGAGGGAGTTGCGACCCCCAACACTCCGGTTAAAGCTTTTTTCCGCCATGGCAAACGCTCCCGGTAGCCGATACTCCTTACCCCATTTACTTCATGACTCTTATTGAACCGTAAATATTACATACAAACATATACACTTTCAATAATATGTAAATTAACCACTCTGACACGGATTTCATTAGTCTTGAATATATTGATTTTAAAGTATTAAAATAACCACGAGTGAAGTAATTTCATACATTAGTATTTATAAGGCGAAAATGTTGCCAATATTTTTTGTATCCAATTTAATAAACAACCACTCTGACTTGGGGTTTCAAACATTAGTTTTGAATATATAGTTTTTAAAGGATTAAATAACCACGAGTGAAGAAATTTCATACATCAGTATTTATATGGCAATAATTGTAGCTAATAGGTCTCGTATCCATTTTTTAAAATAACCACTCAGACTTGGATTTTATTAATCATGAATATATTGACTTTAAAGTATTAAATAGGCACGACTGAAGTAATTTCATACATTAGTATTTTAAATTAATTGTTAAAGAATTTTATAGTGAGCTTTTTGGTTTGATTTAGCGTAGAATAGTAAACTTTTAAAGATTTACATATTATTGAAAGTGTATATGTTTGTATGTAATATTTACGGTTCAATAAGAGTCATGAAGTAAATGGGGTAAGGAGTATCGGCTACCGGGAGCGTTTGCCATGGCGGAAAAAGCTTTAACCGGAGTGTTGGGGGTCGCAACTCCCCCCGGCCGTTACTCCTGTCACTCTTCTAGAATTTTACGAGTACAATGTTACTTGTCCTTTTTGGGAATTTATATAGGTATACACATGTAAAATTGCAGCATAGCGCTTTACAAGTTGTATTATAAATTATTTATTGCTTTTAGCTTTTTAATTCAACAAAATTTGTAGCAATTTGTCAGGTTTTATATTATATATATATATATATATAGTATATAAAATGCGATAAGGAAAGTTATAATAACATAATAGTAACATATTCATTCAGTTGGTTAAAAATACGGAAAGAAGATACTTTTGGTTTTTATTTGGATCAATAGGCTCTTTTATGAACTCCACTAAAATAGCTCTACAACAACTTTGGGGTTTCTCCTTTTTCAAGAGCATCAACCTCTTGGTGAACTTTCCCCTGTGATAAAAAAAGTTTGAAAAAAAAATAATAAAAACATTCCTTTTTTAGGTTTATTTAAAAAAGAAAAAAAAATGAGGCACACTAAGGGTAAAAATGAGTACTAACTGATAAAGAAAAACTCTTTTTATGCCTTGTTCTAAGTTTAGTGTTTTCGTTTGGCGGCATATTTTATTTTCATCCATTCTAAGAGTAAAATACGTTATTGTAACGGAACCGATATTTTCAAAACTGGAACGATATTTTCGAAATTTAACCGATATTTTCGAATTTATCCATTTGTAGGACACTAGCACACATATATTCTACAGTAATATCTGGTTAAAACGACCATCCGGAAAGACCTATAATTTGTTCGTTAACGTACATGCACTTGCTAACCCGTTTTGTACAACAAAGTTATTCACCTGATGTTTCATATACATGGTGTTTTCATATACGGACGTTTCATAAACCTGGTGTTTCATATACCTAGTGTTTCATATACCTGGTGTTTCAAGAAACGTGTCCGAACGAATAGAAATCCACGTTTAGCAGTTAATCCACGAGTTAATCCACGTTTAAAGTTAAATGTGAAAAATAATCAGCAAAAGGAGAATCATTTAGCTATAATACTTCCACCACCTGGAACTGATAATTTCTTAATTTCATTTTTTATATGCCACGCAAACAAAAAAATTTCAATTAATAAAATTTGCGCAGCCCTTAATTAAAGCGAAAGGAATTTACTTGGTACCTGTCGATGAAGTTCTATTACTATGTATTTTTCTTGCGGTTACAAGGGAGCAAAAATAAATAAATTATTCAAAATTAAATAGCAACAAATTTAATTGGTGATTTTGTTGTTACTATCCGTATATACATAGTATAATGTGTAATTCTAGATTTTTAAATAGCAAAGTTTCAAGAAAATCTATTTATATTTGTGAGCGCTATCTTATACACAAGAAATCGACCACAGACATACAGACAGACGACAGACATACAAACAGACAAACATATAGACAGACATCACTCCAAAAATAATCACAACGTGTTCAGGAGGCCTTAAAACATATATTAGCATCAAAATCTCAAAATCGAAAATTCTCGTGAAAACAATTGTTTCTCAATACTACGTATGAGAAAGTAAATATGATACAACACTTATTAGCTACAGAACATATACAGCTTATATTAAATGCTGCAAATATTAGCTACAGAACATATACAGCTTATATTAAATGCTGCAAATATCAGCTACTGGACATATACAACTTATATTAAATGCTGCAAATATTAGCTTCAGAACATATACAGCTTATATTAAATGCTGCAAATTGCAAATATTAGCTACAGAACATATACAGCTTATATTAAATGCTGCAAATATTAGCTATAGAACATATACAGCATATATTAAATGCTTCAAATATCAGCTACAGGACATATACAGCTTACATTAAATGCTGCAAATATTAGCTACAGAACATATACAGCTTATATTAAATGCTGCAAATATCAGCTACAGGACAAATACAGCTTATATTAAATGCTGCAAATATCAGCTTCCAGACATATACAGCTTATATTAAATGCTGCAAATATCAGCTACAAGACATATACAGCTTATATTAAATGCTGCAAATATTAGCTACAGGACATATACAGCTTATATTAAATGCTGCAAATATTAGCTGCAGAACATATACTGCTTATATTAAATGCTGCAAATATTAGCAGTATACAGGGTGTCCCAAAATCCCAAAAAGATTGAAACGCGCTTTAATTCGTTACCTGTTGCAGATAAGTGGGCAATGTAAATTGCAAAACTGTTGAAAGTAAGGTAGAAAATAAGACTAAGTTAATGAAATAGTCCTCCTATTAATTTTCAAAAAGTTACACATTTTAAATTTGTATATGACCCCCTTAGACAAATTGGGTCAATCAGAAAATTTTTATTTTTAATGCAAAAAGATCATTAAAAAAAACCCGCATATCTATATCTTTAAAATCAACTGAATTATGATAAAGGAAAAAATTTGACTTAAGCCACTTTTCCGTACCATGTGAAAGTCTGTTTCATCAGTGAAAATAGGGATCATAAAAAAATTGACGATGGAAATTGCTTAGATCAAAAATACGTTAATATGTGTCAAACT
The DNA here is from genome assembly GCA_951213105.1 of Amaurobius ferox. Classification (NCBI taxonomy): domain Eukaryota; kingdom Metazoa; phylum Arthropoda; class Arachnida; order Araneae; family Amaurobiidae; genus Amaurobius; species Amaurobius ferox. Next base: position 41,676,444 of record OX578155.1, read on the forward strand.
TTTTTATCACAAATGCATCTAAATAAAGCACTACACAGACAGAGATCATATAAAGTAATGTTACTCACTACGCGGTTAGGTATCCTACGTATTATCATCCAGTTTTATCTTTTTTGTGATATGTCACAAATTTACATTTCTAATTTTATATATAGTCCCCATTCACAATGTTCAATTTTAAGTTAAATATAACTCGATCAATTTTAAAGATACAGATATGCGGCATTTTTTAATGATCTTGTTGCATTGAAAATAAAAAATTTCTGATTGACCAAATTTGTCTAAGGCGGGAGGGGGGGGGGCGCGTATAAATATTTAAAATGTGTAACTTTTTGAAAATTAATGGGAGGACTATTTCATTAACGTAATCTTATTCCCTACCCTTCTTTCAACATTTTTGCAATTTACATTGCCCACTTATCTCCAACAGGTAAAAAATTAAACCGCGTTTCAATCTTTTTGGGACACCCTGTATACAGTACAGCATATACAGCTATGAAAAAATATTTCACCAAACGTCGACGTCTTATTCTCACCGTTAATCGGCTTCGTATTAATTGGCGGCTTTCAAAACCACAGCAGGAAGTGTAAGGTATTCTCAGAAGTCATATCAGTTTTCCGAAAAAATCGACATCATTAAAGATGAGTAAATTTGGCTTCACGAGGAGCTGGGGGTGAAGAACCACTGTTCTAAACTCAGTCTCCTAATTTTTTTAATCCACGGGTTAGCTCGATGACAGCATAATCACCCTAGATGATCATTCCTCAAGGTCGATTCTGTAACCGTATCCCTGGGTTTCTTTGCTATAGATGCTTCCAGCGGTGGGAATAAAGAGATATCAATCGGTATAGAGAACTCATTCTTCAAATGCAGAGCTGTGGTAAACAGTTTCACCCCAGTTGGCAGCAACTGGAGGCACTTGCGCTGCCACTGGTAAAATATGGTTCCTTTAGTAAGTGTAAGCGAAAGTGGAATTTCTTACAGAAAAGGTAATTTTATTTTATTTTACTTATTCATTTTTTTTTTTCAAAAAGCTGTTTCTTTCGAAACTTTTTACTCTTCCCGTATATACAGTATAGGGAAAGTATCATGACAATATCGAATATTTGAATTCGTGTTTTCAATGAAAGACAAAATTTTAAACATCCCTGAATTTGAATCGAACTTTATTGACACCATGTGTGTGTGTGTGTGTGTGTGTGTGTGCGCGCGCGCGTGCGAGAGAGAGAGAGATTGTGTGTGCATGTGTGTCCGTGAATCTCTGGATGCGACTTCTCACAAACAAGCGAAGCATTTCGAATGGTATTTGGAAAAAATATTAAAATACACAAAGATAGAAATCTTTGAATACTGGAACCCTATTGATTTTATAAGTTCGACCCCCCCCCCCCCCCTCCATATTTCAAATTTTCGAATGAAATTTTGAAGAAAATCATTAAAAAATCAAAACCACAAATAATGTTACATAAATAACCATTTCTTATCTACTTTTTTTAATTAAACGTCGAATTACATAAACTTAAAATGAACCATTTTCGAAATATTGCACGTTGTATATATATATATATATATATATATATATGTGTGTGTGTGTGTGGGTGGGTGTGTATATATAATTGAAGAATTTTTATTTTACTTGCATTATATATGCCTGAGAATTAATCGTTAATAGAAAATGTTCTGTATAGCAAAAGTGAATGGAAGATTGATTAAAACATATATGTGATATCAAAAAGACTATACGACAAGCAGTGGAATATTTTAAAAAGAACGTGATAAGTAAGCATTATAAATAAACCAGGTACTAAATTGGTATAAAATACCCCTTTTTCCCTGTTCCATATATAAGTTAAGGAATGGAATAAGAATTACATGTGGTAAAGATGGGTGAAAAAAAATTTTAATACACATTTAGATGAAAGTATTTTTTTTAAATCATATATGTAATGCAGGTACTTAAGGTACTAATCCCCTTGTTTCCTGCATAGACATACATGTTGTAAATGCAAGAAATGTGTGTAAGAAGAAAAGTTGCAAAACAGACACATTGTTTTGCACGATGAGCTAGGCCTTTTCTAGCTCCCAAAAATAATTTGAAATTGAATGAATGGAATAAAGTGAAAAACATTTCCGAAACCATGTGCGTTGTCAAGGGCCATACATGTTTCGTTAATGCGGATTCTACGTTTCTGTGTGCATTACTGTATATTGTATTACAGAAATAATGCACATATATATATATATATATATATATATATATATATATGTACAAGTAATAAAAATGTATTAAAATGGAATTATTGAAGAGAAATAGTAAAGCATCCATAACAAACAAAAGTATTCAAATACTAATCAGAAAATACTCCAGAGAATGTCAGTCATATACATGAAAAACCAGGAAACCACCATTAAATGTAAAACAAATATATTAAAGTAAAACGGAATGTCAATCAATAGAATGGTGATGTAATAGTAAAATCTTTAGGGGTGGCTTCTACTATACATCAACTTCAATTAGTACATTTCATTGTTGACCTGTTGCTATGCACAGGTCAATAGAAGCCCCCATGTGCTATAAATGGAAAATAATTGAGAAATATGAAAAACTAAAAAAAGTTGAATAAATTGAAAAAATACAATTGACTTATACGTGTATTAAGCTAACTGAACATAATGTGCAAAGATGGTATTGCCAACTCTAATGAGTAATGTCCATGTTATCAATCTTACAAATTGTAATCCGTTCTAAAGTATTAGAAGGAATAAAAATTAAGATAGACTGCTTTCAAAATACAACAAGTGCTTATCAATACATATGGATAAAGATGATAATTATTATTAACCCTATAAAATAAATTAAACAATTAATAAAAAATAAATCGAATATACAGGGTGTCCCAAAAATGACTGACGCGTTTGAAAAATGCATTAAAAAATGCAGAAGGCAATAGAAATGTCGCGCTTGCTGCATTGCACTTGGGAAACCAGAGAATTTTATTTTCAAAATTTGTTACAAGGGTAACCAACAGATGGCGCTGCGGTTGTGTGATAATTGCAGGGAAACGCATACTGTCAGATTTCCATTCTGTACTTTGCTCAGCATTCTTCTAGCGTATGTTTCTCAAAGATTTCAAGTTGCTGTTGGATTATTTGTTGAAAATAGTTTATTCATTGGAATAGCGGATATTTCTTGACCTGACCATTCCGGCTAAAATGTTTGCACAGGTGTCTGACAATTTTGTTCTCAGACTGCGCCATGTTGTTGCTGCAAATTATGGTTATTTTGAAAACATCGTATTGTAGTTTTTGCAACATGATCATACCGTTTATTAGTTTTTCCATTCAATAGCGCCATCTGTTGGTGACCTTTGTAACAAATTTTGAAAATTGGCTGAATAAAATTCCCTGGTTTCCAAAATTCCCAAGAATGAAATTCCTAAGTACAATGCAGCAAACGCTACATCTCTATCGCCTTCTGTTTTCTTTTAATGCATTTTTCAAATGTGTCAGTCATTTTTGGGACACCCTGTTTTAATCGATTGTGGAAATTAGATATGGTTTTCCACTGATTTCTTGCATCTATCTCCTGGCAAAATGCACTGTAAGATGATGCATGTGTAACGAAATGAGTATTAATAGAAAATACAACTATAAGTATCAGTTAGTATATAATAGGGAATTAATTAGGAATGATAAACATTCTATAATGATTTAGACATAATAAAATTATTAACAACGCTGAGATACCCTGAACATGTTTACTATACCAAATATAATGGATATTGTTTATAATACCAAATATAAGGGAATATTCCAAATATAATGGATAAATGTTTATTATAACCAAATATAATGGATAAAAGTATGATTTACTAATTTGAATAAGGTTTTTTATATGTAATTGATGAAACTTTTAATCTGATAATCTATAAATTCGAAACAATTGATTTTTAATGATGTTACGAGAAATTTGAACCGAATGACGAGAAGTAAAAGGTAATAATTTATTGATATTAAAATAACTTTTTTATCATATAAATTATAAATAAAACCATTAGAAGTTGCAACACATAGAATTAAATCCAGAAAGTTAACCTTAGCACCAGGTTCATTATTCAATAATTCCAGATTATCTGGATAGAAATTGATGATGATGTTATTTAAATCCGTTTTAACAACACCGATCAAATCGTCTACATATCGATATAATTGTCAGTTGATGTAAATGTACATTCATATTTATAATGGTATAAATTCGCCAATATACTGCTACTACAACCACTTTGCGGGACACCTGATACTTGTAAATATAATTGGTTTCCCCCAAAATTATAGTGTTTAAATAAAACAAAGCCGAGAAGTTTAGGAAAGGTTTCGATTTTAATATGATCGGCATGTTTGGCAACAAATGCATTAAAAAGATATAAGGTGATATTGTAAAGATCTTGAATATTAATATTATTAAATAGATCTTTAAAATCAAAGATTTGGAAGCCAACGATTTTGTCAATTGAATGCAATTTATCAATTAGTTCTTGACTGTTATCTGGAATAAAATAATTAGATTGAGAATATCGGAGGCTGTCATTTAGTTCTTTCAAGCAATTGAGTAATACTTTACTAGCAGTGTAGAATAAGTTTCATATGTTTACACCCAACGACACAACATCCATGTCCACAAGTGGGACTCGAACCCATTACCCGGCAGCTGAGCGAGCATGAGGAAACACTTGCCCTGACCGCTCAGCCACCGGGTCAGCGTATGAAAATGCACAATTTCATTATATTTCATTATAATATTGTAGCATATTGGAAAATATCATTGTTAAAAACCATAATTAATATACCTCAAAAATAAATAAACCAAAAAAATTAGGGTCTTCCGAGCCATGCATTAATTTTCGTCTCAAAGTTGATTGAAAATCAGTCATTGGTTGGTTTTAACATTAAACACACGTTCGGTCATTGAAAACAACATAAATGACGCAAAATATGGGAATGGATATTTCTAGGAAACCAACTTAAGCCAATGTCATTTCAACAGCTTATTTTGGCTGACCTTGAGTTCAGTACCCATCTAACTAAAAATTTGACATTAATTTGTAAGGATCCTTGCTGCCCCAACCGGGAATCGAACCCTCGATCACCGAACTGACCAGCTGACGCTCTACCGTTGAGCTACTGAGACAAAATTACAAGCTCTTATCGTCGAAGTGGACTCTGCATTCTCCACCCTCTAATATCAAATTGGTGGGTAACTGACAATCTCACTGACCACCTCCTGCTATTTTTACCTCAGGTTAGCCTCCTAATACTACTATTTTTACCCAAGTTAGTATCCTGCGTGGTTGTTACCCTCTCAGTTTGAAATCGGCAGTCAGTCTTCCAGAGTTCACTGAATCCGTACTAGACGTACTAGGGTCACTTTCAGACCTCAGACATCATGTAAAACTGTCTGTCTAACCACACAATATTTTTCATCAATTGTCATCTTTTCAGACCTAAATAAATGTTCGTTTGACGGAATGGTAGATATATATATATATGTGTGTGTGTGTTGTTGTTGTTGAGACCCAGACCGTCCGACCTACCAGAAAGGTGTAAGGTGGACGGCCGGGAAGTGCCACCCAATTTAGACCGGAACCCAGTGGGGGAGGCATCCACAGGGACCGTACCCTCCTTCCCCTACCACCAACCTCTCGGAAGGACTTACGGACCCACATGTTTAACGTGATCGTACTCCGCATGAACACGGCGACATTTGTGGCAGCGTGCAAATCTAGCGCGCAAACCACGGGGATACCGCACCCGAGATGGCCAACAGCACGCGGCGTTCCGAGGTGGTCACCCACCAAGTACTAACCGCGCCCGATGCTGCTTGACTTCGGTGATCTAACGAGAACCGGTGTTTTCAGCACGGTACGGCCGTTGGCCTATGTGTGTGTGTGTGTGTGTGTATTCAGAATCGTGAACCATCTAGTCGTCACATGATCTTGCGTCAGAGCATCAATAGAGGCGGAACACATTGCATCCAATAACACAACATCCATGCCCACAGTTAGGACTCGAACCCATAACCCTGCAGCCGAGGGAGCATGAGGAAACGCTTGCCCTGACCGCTCAGCCACCGGATCGGCATATGAGAATAGTATGAGAATGCCCAATTTCATTATGGTTCATTATAATATTGTAGCATATTGGGAAATATCATTGTTATCATATACCACTGTTAAAAACCGTAGTTAATATACCTCAAAAATTAATAAACCCAAAAAATTAGGGCCTTCGGGGGCATACATTAATTTTCGTGCAGGAGGTATCCTTTCGCTAGCTACTCTAAACCCACTATGTGAGCCACACGGCCTGGGGTCTTCAGACCTCAAACATCTTTGCACTTACCTACAGGGTTTATTTGTTCGGGCGCCATTATAAAGAGCCTTGCTATACCAACCGGCAACCGAACCCTTGATTTCCGAATTGGCCAGCCGACGCTCTACCGTTGAGATACTGGGACGAAATTGCAAGCTCTTATTGCCAATCTGGACTCTGCAAATTTATCTATGCATAAGTTCTACCTTCTTACATGTCGAAATGCGTCTTTTTCTAATCATACTACATATTTAATGTCAAAAGCAATTTGATTTTATTAGTTATCAGAACCCGAATTTTGATGTATTTATACGCTCTGAGTTCTCTAAATAAAAGCCATTTCTTTTTCAATAATGTTTATGTATCTGACATAAAAAATAACATAAATATATATACTTCTAATCCTTATTGTGTCATTTATTTTAAACATTCTATTTATAATTCTATTAATTTGAATGATTTATTTATAAATATAATCATTTATTTGCGAATTAGGGGTGTTAAAGACAATTAAATACAAGCCTAAAGGAAGAACCATTTTACTTTCCCTGCAATATATGGTAATGTATAGGGAAAGTATTGGAATCATGTCGAAAATCGCAACTCGAGTTTTCGACGAATCTACAGGTTTCAAGACCTCTAGAATACGAAAAAACCATTTTTAGCCTGACGTCTATGTGTGTGTCTGTCTGTCTGTCTGTGCAGATTTTGTATCCACTCTAACTAGAAAACTAATAGACCGAATTTCACAAAATTTCGTAGGTAAGTCACTTGTGGGCGAATCTGGTGCTGATAAGTTTTGGGTACGTTTCGGAATAAAAGAACCCGCCAATTTTTGCGAAATGGCCCGCAAAAGCTTGTATCCACTCTAACTGAAAAACTAATGGACCGAATTTCACAAAATTCGGTAGATGAGTCACTTGTGGGTCATCCTGGTGCTGATTAGATTTTGGCACGATTCGGAAAAAAATAACCTGCCTTTTTTTTGCAAAATGGCCCTCAAAAATCGTCAAAATCTAAACTAAAGAACAACGTATGCTCAAATATATCCATTTAATGCTTGTTTAATATGTAATTTTTAACGAAGAAAAAAATAAGACCAACTCCATTACACTAGGACTAGCCGTTCTCGCGATATTTTAGTTTTTCATATTTTCTCTAAGACACCTTTGAAAATAAATCCGGTTACCGAATAAGAACGAAAATTGAATTAAAAGTGGAATAAATTTAATTAAAATAAAGAGAACGTGGATATAAGTCTGCAGGGAAAGTCATGTGTTACCCACATCAGATTTTTTAATTATATTGATAGTTCTCAATCTCTCTAATTATTTTGTATCTAACGTAGATACTGATTGTATATGTAAACATGCCAATTATGTAAGTTACATTAATCAAATTTTAGGACACATTGTAACTACTGTCTTAAAGATGTTTCTTAAGAACAGCAATGTCATTTGGTCTTGTAGTAACCCTTCTAATGTATATAAAATCAATAAACTTAGGTAAATACATATACAAATTACCATATAAATATGCACTGCTATTAGAAGCATTTAATATGTGGAAATATATATATTTTTAAAATTATCAAAAATACTATTAGTAGTATTAAATTGTCTTAATAAGCTATTGGTAAATTTAAAAGATCTATTTATTTATAAAAATATTTTGTTGTTACATATGTTGATAATCTATATAAATAAAATTGAAAATACGTCTGTCTGTTTGTCCCGTCATCACGAGAGAACGGCTAAACCGAATTTGATGAAATTTTGTGGGTAGCCTCGAAATAGTCCCACTTAAAATTTAGTCTATGTTTGGAGTTTCTACGATCAGTGGTTCTCGAGATATTAGTAAAAAACGAAATTTTTGTTTGTCTCATCCTCACGGGAGAACGCCTGAACCGAATTTGATGAAATTTTGCAGATAGCCTAAAAACAATCCCCCATAAATTTAGTCCAAATTTCGAGTATCTAAGACCAGGGGTTGTCGAGATATTAAGGAAAAACGAAACGTTTTTAAAGGAGTTCTAACTCCGTGGTTTATCCAAACGAAAAGCGTGAAAATCATTTGAAAGTGAATTAAAACTTTATCTTTGAGTTTGGTGGGAGATTTTTTGCGCTAATTAGTCACTTTCTAAAAACATGAATTGTTTGAAACATGATTTAAATGGGAAATCTATCTCCATGGTTTATTTTCCACAAGCTCTTACTGAACAAAAGTACAAAGAAATGAAAATGGTTATTTAATTTAGCAGTTTGTGAGGAAGATTCTATCTTATATCATGTTGCTCAGAAACGCAATTAAATTAAATCTGTCTGTTGATTTTAATTATTATTTTTTCGATTTGAATAATAAACAAATGGATATAAAAATATATTTTAGAAAAGAACGATTTGATTTTTCTTATAGCATTTTTGACTGGATAATATCAATTACGATCTTCAAGTTTAAACGTTATTATTATAGATATTTTCGGGGATTATTGATTCAGGGATTATTGGTATTTTCAAGTTATTATGCCATTGTTTTATTATGACAAAAATTGTTCAAACTCATATATTGTAGGTTGTACGAGAAATCTTCTACAAATACACGGGTATATTTTCTAATCTACGAGAATATAAGTAGCACAGGTATATTGGCATATGTTTTGATATATATTGGCATATATTGGAATCAATTACGACCTTCTGGTATAAAGAGAACGGGGATTATTTATATTTTCAATTTATTACGCCATCTCTTTTATTTTGGCAAAGATCTTTGAGACTCATATTGTAATACGGGTAATCTTCTAATGTACTAATACAGGTTATATCTTCTAATATTCGCGTATATAAGGAGTACAGGTCCTATACAATTTTAATGCTTTCATTTTGCATATATTGATTCAATTCCTTTTTTTTTTTTTTTTTGTAAATTTGCTTACAAAGGGGGCCAGGATGTTTTACTCTTCAGATCTGCCCGTGAAGATAATTTTTCATAGTGAGAACATATATTCTTAAACTTCTCTTTAAGAGCAATAAATTTAATATTTTAACAGAATTTGCACGGGATTGCGAATTATAAGCTTCTTTATATTATATACTCCGTACGATGAACGGGTATGCTGTTAGTACCTCCAATAAATATGCAATTATTAGTAAAAAATTCTATATACAATATTTGTTAGATTATTTAAAAAATAATAATATGTTTCAACTTGATTCAAACTCTTTAATTAATATCAAGCATAAAATTATCAATATGCGCAATGATTTATATATAAATTCTAAATTTTTACTTTCCCTGCAATACAAGATAATGTATAGGGAAAGTATTGGAATCATGCCGAAAATCGCAACTCGAGTTTTCGACGGATCTACACGTTTCGAGACCTTCAGAATACGAAAAAACCATTTTTAGCGTGACGTCTGTGTGTGTGTCTGTCTGTCTGTGTGTCTGTCTGTCTGTCTGTCTGTCTGTGCAGATTTTGTATCCACTCTAACTAAGAAACTAATGGACCGAATTTCACAAAATTTTGTAGGTAAGTCACTTGTGGACGGGGCTGGTGCTGATTAGTTTTGGGTACAATTCGGAATAAAAGAACCCGCCTTTTTTTTTGCGAAATGGCCCGCAAAAGCTTGTATCCACTCTAGCTGAAAAACTAATGGACCGAATTTCTCAAAATTCGGTAGATGAGTCACGTATAGGTCACCCTGGTGCTGATTAGATTTTGGTACGATTCAGAAAAAAATAACATGTCTTTTTTTGCAGAATGGTTCGCAAAAATTTTCAAAATCTAAACTAAAAAGCTACGTATGTTCAAATATATCCATTAAATGCTTGTTTAATGCGTAATTTTTAACGAATAAAAGAATAAGACCAACCCCATTACACTAGGACTATAGCCGTTCTCGAGATATATTAGTTTTTTTCGTATTTTTCCACGCCACCTTTGAAAATAAGTCCAGTTATCAAATGAGAACGAAAATTGAATTTTAAAAGTGAATTAAATTTAATTGAAATAAATAGAACGTGAATATAAGTTTGCAGGGAAAGTCATGTGCTGCCCACATCAGATTTTTAAATATTCATATATTGTTTTAATACCAAAATTTCATAAAAGTCCTATTAAGTTTAAAACAGCCATTAGTGGCCATAATACTTGTTCTACTACTGCTTACACATTAATACTCAATGCTTTAAAAGAATTATATTTTATCCTACGTTACTCTAGAAATAATAATTTTATTCCAGATAATAGTAAAGAATTAATAAATAAATTAGATATTATTGGTATACAAACTTTTGATTTCAAAGATTTCTTTAATAACTTTAATATTGCCTATCTTTTTTATGTAAGTTAAGCACTATATAATGCATTTATTACTAATCATTTCAATCACATAAAAATCCAAAATTTTTCCCAAACTTCTCCACTTTGTTTTATTTAATAATTATATTTTTCAAATAATAAATTATACTTACAAGCATCTGAAGTCCCGTAAGGTGGTTGTAGTAGCAGCATTTTGGCGAATTTGTATCTTAATCAATATGAATATTTCTTTGACATCTACTTATTACAAAATGTATAGATATGTTGATGATTTAATTTGTTTAGTTATAACTGATAGAAATCTACATTAATAGCATTATTATCTGGATAATCTAGAATTATTACCTAACGAATCACCAATTAGTAACAGTGTTAAATTTTAGGATCTAAATCTCGGTATGAAATTATCCAATAAGATAATCACCAATTTTATAACAAAAAAGATTATTTTAATTTTAATATCCGTAAATAAATTATTACCATTTAGTTCTTGTAAATCTATTGAATTGTCTCGAAATATTATTAATTAACTATTCAGAATGTTTAGCTAATAAAAAAACATCTGATGTGGGGAGCACATGACTTCCCTTATATAAATGCAATGAATTTACTACTTTTACAGTTAAAAAAAATTTTATTCTTATAGTAGATACTTATATTCTTTCCAAGACATTGAATTTTCCTCAATTAGTCGTCATTTTCATTGATTTGGAGTCATTTTTATCCATTAGGCGAGATTTTCGTTAATTTTAATACATTTAAAAATGTCGCCATGTTGGCGACATTCCGCTAAATTCGTCGCCAAAATATCGCCAACTGTTATGAACGGAGAAATAAGTTATTCTTACAGCAGATAAATACAGCGTTCAAATATGAAAGTATTACCCAAAGTATTTTTTCTTGTAAATGGAACGAGTTAGATCCACGAGAATGATATCACAAAATTTAACGCATGATATTACATATGAAAAGCGAACATGTTTCTTAAAAGTTAATATTTTTTTTATTTTACTTGATTTTTTGATAAATTTATTTGAAAAATGTGCAATATCTCGAGAACGGTTCGTAATAGCATTCTAAAGTTTACGTTAATCGTTTCTAGGAAAAAATTACATAAGAAATGTCTATTTGCGTAACTTTATTAAAGGTTTTGATTTTTTGATGATTTTTTCAAAATTTCACTCGACAATTTAGGGGGGTTCTGAACATTCGATTGTGTTTAAAAACAATAGGCTTCCAGTATTCATGGAATGTGATTTTTGTTCCACATTTCATTCCAATCGCTCCATTCGTTCGTCAGATATCGTCTGCAAAGACTCACTGACACACACACACACATACTTTCACACACACACACACAGACATCACTTCAAAAATGTTCGACTCGTGATCAGGGATGCTTGAAATGGTGCTCTCCCGTCGAAAACTCGAATTCGAATTTTCGACCCCGTCACAATACTTTCCTTATACATTATGTATATAAGGAAAGTAATAATGTATACGATCCACGGTACATTGTTATTAACATTGAATTGATTACTGGCGTCCAAATACAAAAGTATTACCCAAAGTATAGTTCCTCATTAATGGAAAGAGCTAGATCCACGAGAATGATGTCACCAAATGTATCTCGTGATATGATATATGAAAAGTGAACATATTTCACAGTAGTTAATAATCTTGTTTTTATTTTATGTGATTTTTTTGAGAAATTTATTGAAAATATGTGGAATATCTCGAAAATGGTTCATGCTAGCGTTCTATCGTTTTCTAAGGAAAAATTACTTAAGAAGTGACTATTTGTGTAACATTATAAAGGTTTTTATTTTTTGATAATTATTTCAATATTTCACTCGAAAATTTAGGAGGTTCTAATCATTCGATTATGTTTAAAAGCTATAATCTTCCAGTATTTACAGATTTTAAGTTTGTACCAAATTTCGTTCTATTCGCTCCATTCGTTCGTGAGATATCGTCTCCAGAGACTCATTGACGCACGGACACACACACATACACACACACACATACACACACAAACATCACCTCAAATACGTTCTATTCGTCTTCAGGGATGATTGAAACGTGCTCTCCCGTCGAAAACTAAAATTCGAATTTTCGACCCCGTCACAATACTTTCCTCATATATTATGCTATGTATATAAGGAAAGTAATTATATAAATACCCAATATATCTAGTGAAATAACAAAATCCTAATTATTGTGAAAAGTTTAAGTTACCTAATCATTCTTACTATACTTTTCTAACCATTGCATTATACTAGTTGTATTTCAAATAGTATTTCCTACTTTTTCTTCTTATCGACAACACTGATTTTTTTCTTATGAGTGGCAACAGTTGATTTGCATTTTTCGCAACAGCACTTTGTGTTTAGAAGCACATGGAATATTTTCTCTGGTAATTATTTGATTTCTTATGCTTGTCGGCTGAGACCATAGTTACTAACTATCACTATATTTAGTAACAAGAATATATCTTGGTTAATTTGGATGGAAACTTAGTTTGACGAAAATTCTAAATTGACCAACAACTCAAGCCTAGCGCTATTCCACTTTATCCATATGATTGCCACGCTTTATATTTGTTTTGTTTCTTTTATGTTATAATGCTCATCATTGTTTTACTTTGTTTCTTCATTAATTGCTTGCTATTAATCATTGTTTCATTTTTAACACTTTACAACATAGTTGAAAAATGGTTATAAACTTTGTTCATTCTGTCTGTCTGTCTATCCGTTAGCACGATAACTGCCGTAAAAATTACTTTATCAAAATGAAATATTAGTATTTTGGTTCAGACGGTCTGTGGGATTTATGGGAATATAAAAGAATAATATAACCCAATTAGTTTTGGATTGAACCCGGGTTGAAGAAATTAAATACATTGAAGCCTATGGGACCTAATTTTTCAAACATTTTTTAAGAAAATTTAAAATTCACAAATTGCTTCGAAAGTTTTAGGAAATATTCAAATTATCCCATAAAATATATAAAATGAATTTCAGCAAAATATATTCAGTAGTTTTTAAAATAAAAATTAAAATATTAATTATACCTTTTATATGAAGAGATCACGTGACCATTATATGAAGAGATCACGTGACCCCCTTCAGAATAAAATACGGCATCCATCTTGTGTCAAAATCGTGATTTTTAAAGTTCTTTTTAATTCATATTCAGTGTTGTATCCGTCCTAAAACCGCTTTATTTTTGCTTAAATTCTGTGCATCTACATACTGAAACAACGCAATTACAATATATTTGAGTTTAAATGATCATCAAACTTTGATTATTTCTACAACGAAGCCCATTTTTCACTTATGGAAAATGTAAATACCAAAAGATGTTGAATGAGTTGTACAATAATTGCTATTTCTTTAACACAAAATTATTTAGCTCATGGAGTCTACAATATAGCTGATATGAATGAAATATCAATTGATTTTACAGAGAGAAGGACGATTTTTTCAATGAAGTTTTAAGCATAGAGTTTAATTACTTGTATGTCCATGGTCTTCTGTTTTAAATAAAATAAATTATTATAGTATTGTGATGAATGAAATGAATGGAAAAATGTTTATCAAGTGCTGCTTTTATAGAGAGAGCCAGGCGTCTTATATTTCGATGACATCACTTGAATAAATTTCATTTGTTTTCGATGAAGTTTTCAAATATAATAAATTATTGCAGTATTATGGCAATTTTAAAAATATTATCGAGGAATGCATCGCATTTTAGAGATGCTTAAACCAGGCAATTTGTATTTCAATGCCGTCATTTGAATGAAGTTCATTTTTTTCGATAAAATTTTAAGTTTTCAAATATAATAAATGAATGTAGTATTGTGATAATTTTAAAAACATTACCGAGGAATGTATCGCATTTTAGAGATGTTTATATAAAATTGCATTGAAGTTGGAAAGTGTTTCATAATGTTTTATGCATGATTGATCTTTCTTGTTTATTATTGAACACAATTATTACAATTTTCAATTTGTTTAATTTCTAATAGAATTGTATGGACCCGAAAATAATATTCAAAACTCATTTAAATTGCTATATGCTTTTCTGCTCAGACGAATCATTGCTAAGTCAAATGGAGACGGTAAGAAGTATAAAAACTATTTCAAAAAATTATACGAAATGTTGATGAGCAAAAGGAATTGGACCCCTGAATAATTGCGATCCCCACCATTTCTCTGCTTTGAATATTGTAAAAAACGTCTCTCGCGATATAGCTCGTCTAATGACAAGGGCAAGAATTATGATCGGGAGAGCATGTAAAATTGGTATGTCACACTCGAATTTCATGATTTGAAACAAATTATTGCAATCACTACTAAATTTAAACGGCGATCTTATTATATGCGAAATTATAAGCCGTATTTGGAGTTTAAATTTTCTTTTGCTTTCAAAAATATGAAATGACGTAAAGTGAAATGACGTGAAATTACGTAAACCTGGTTCGAAACTTTGAAATAACTTTTAAAGCACAAATCTTTCACAGTGTGTCTGAAGATTCAGGCTTGATCCTCGGTAGAAAAATGTTTTCAAAAGATATCTTTATAAAATTTTTCATGTATTCCGCCCTTTAATTTTATTTTCCCACATACCAAAGTCAAAATGATATAGCAACACGATTATGTAACAATATATATATATATATATATATATATATATATATATATATATATATATATATATATATATGTAATATATATATATATATATATACATATATATATATATATATATATATATGTAATATATATATATATATACATATATATATATATATGCATATATATATGTATATATATATATATATATATATATATATATATATATATATATATATATATATATATATATATATATATATAAATTCGTATAAATACCAAAATACCATAGCATACTTAAAAAATTAAGGATACTTTGCAAATATGCAAATGTAAAAAAATGAGTAAAAAGGAATGACAATGCAAAATACATTTAATTTATTGCGCAAATGCAGCTAATAAATAAAATGATTTCAATAATAATAAAAGTGTGGAAGTCCAATGAAAGAAAAGCGAAAAGCTGTAACTCGAAAAACCTAACTTTCTAGCAAGCTTACAAAATCAAAGTATAAATCAACAAATCTTCAAGCAAATGGGAAAAAAATGCAAATTTCGAATCATCAAGTTAAAGAAATTTATCAAAAATCAATGGCATGGAATCGATAAAAGAAAAACAGACGAAATAAAAGCATTAATGCTATACACGTGGACAAGGTCTGGGCCTAAATCATGGATTTGTTCACTTCTTCAAAACTCTTCCTCAAGTCCAAGTGTCTTGTAGAAGCAAACACAAAAGTGTATGTTTCTGAAGAAATAGATAGATTATATCTATAACTATTTCTACTTGGACAACATACATAAAGAAAAGAAAATAAAAGGAAAAAAGAATACCTGGAATCTAACCCAACAAATGCACAAACCTGTCAAACTCGGAAACCCAGAATGAAGAGACCAGTGTTGCCATTCTCAAAGGAAAAAGATATGATCTAGAAAGATAGAATAATAACCAATTCCAAGTAAATACGAAAAAGTAAAACAATTAAATTACCAAAGCAGTTACACCACGGCTACCATGCCGAAAAAAGAAATGAACAGTACTGGCTTAGTTTGGAGGTTAATTAGACTAGATTTCTTGTCAGGTCTTAGTATTTAATCCAAACAAATGCTTGTTTCAGATATGGCAATAGTAAGTTAGTAATATATATATATATATATATATATATATTAGAAAGGGGAAATGGGCCATAATAAAGACACACATTTTATTCGGGGTAATAACATATATTTACATAAATCATGTGTACATCAAGGGGAATGCAGTAGCATTATTTTAGCTAATTCATATGATGTGTCTATATTATTATTGAAAAAATTTTATCACAGCCTATATCATTTATTGATAGGTCGATGATTACATTTACATTACTATTAATTAATTTTATTCTATAAACATTCATGTTTACCCTACTAAGATAAAATTAATCTCCAATGAACCTAGTATTAGTCATAATGTAAATTTTTTAGATATAATTTTAGACTTGTGTCCTATAATAATATTATTATAACCAACTTATATGATAAAAAAGTTTATTATAACTTTAATATCAATAAGCTGCTTTCCTGCTTTTTTGTTTGCAAACTTAAAATTTGGGTTTTATCTTGAGTGAAACGCTTAAAACAAACAAAAAGAAATCATGATTTTTTAAGTTTAAAGGAATAGGAATTCAGTTAAGGTGGTGGGAGAAAATACTTTTTTGGAAATGTTGGTTGTTCAGAAAGGTAAATAAAAAGAGAAATTGTAAGTGTGACTGCACGTTTTACGTAATTTCTTATTCTTAGTACATGTGCTTCTCTTTCCACAGATTTAGAAGACAAACTTCTGCACCTAAAAGGCCAAATGCTGTATATGGAAGAATGGAAAAGTATGGCATATTTGGGAACGCCTATGTAAGTTTTTTTTTATCAAAGTATCTTAACTCAGAGTTACTTTGTTTTATCAACTAAAATATTTATAACTAAATTTTATTTCGAACTACACTGTAAAAATATCCTGTAGGAATCATAAACTTCGCAGCCCGGTAGGAAGTTTTCTAATTACTTCAAAAATTTAACAGGTAAAATTTCCTTGTCTTATGCCTTCAGCTCTCCAATCAAGCTGGATTATTTATACTACCCCCCCCCCCTAAATAAAACAATAAAACAGAACCAGTTTTTTTTTTTTCAACGGCAAATAGATCTTTATTAAACTGTTTTAAATCCTTGAAAGCAGGCGATGCCACTTATTTTTCAGCTCTTTATCATAAGTTTACTGCGCATTCTTTCTGTTGCGCAAGTTCTCTATGGTTATTCTCTATGGTTATTCCACAGCATTATCAACTAATTTGAAAAAGTCTTTTTTAAAGATGATTTGGCATTCTTCCTGATAATATAGGTCAAGCCTTTATTACACAAAAATAATATCTAATATATCTAATTCCACCTTAGAATTGGCTTTTATTTCACTATTATAATAAAAATAAATATCCGCTATACTCATGTATATATATAAAACTAATCCCAAATAAAAAATAATTAAATAAACAAAATAAAGTATTGATATATTTTTATCATTTAAGTATATTAAAAGTTCTCATTTTGTTAATTATCAGCATTTAAATTATAATTTAAATATATTTCAACATTTTTCCACAGTTTTAAAAATATTACCCGGTTATTTTCTGTTTTACCAGGGCCATTTTTAATTGGAATATTATATATACACTAAAAATATATGGAAGATGTATTGTAATAATTTCCTAATAGCGATAATTATGCTCAAATACAATTTATTAGTTTATAAATTATATTTGAAGACTTCTCCGAAAAACGTTAGTAGTCAGAATATATGTTAGTTCACAGCTTATCATTTAGAGTGGGCGTGGCTACAAATACAGACTTTCAAATATAAAGTTCAGTTATTCAGTATAATTGAAAACTGAAAAACACTGCTATGGCATTTGAAAATAATGTTGTGTTTCACGTTAGAAAGAATATTTAGAATGTTTCTTGAGATTTGTAACTGGATTGTAAATCAGTGGGCGTGGCTGCCGCCCTCCTTAATTATAATCTTCGGTAAGATATTAAATACGTGTTTCTTCAAATACCCCAACAAGATCACACTTTATTCATTAATTATGAATAATTTGATTGACATTTATTTACATTTTGAAGTATTTACAATGGTCATTTGATTTGAACAATTTATAATCTAAGTAAATTCAAACTGGACTGTAATGAAAAACACTTGTTTAATATTCACAAAAAAATTATTACTTATTAAAATTATTACGTAAGTATTTCCTGCAATAAACTATTAAGCTAGATTTAAAAATATTATGATTCTCGTCATTCTTTCGTAAAGTATACTTTCACTAGTTGTGACTCAAGATTACAATTTTCGCAACATTTATTCTTATGGGTGCTGTATTCACGTCCAATGTTTCACTGAGACTCCTGTATTCAGTACCAAACATTTTGTTTTAATTATGGCCTCATCGACTGATTAAATAACATTAACAATACGTAATTTTATTTTATTACAAAGTTTTTATTCAATAACAATCATCTGACAAAAAATGCAGTCTATTTCACTATTAGCATGTGCGATAACTGATACAATTATCAGACAAAGTTTTAAGCTCCCACTACAGTAATGATTGCGATAAACAAAAGGCATTTTAATTCATAAAATTATACATCCAGCCATTATTCATAGCCTATAGAAACTATTTAAACATCCATAAAACTCAAATCTGCGATTAAAGAAAAATGGTCATGGTCGAGTTATGGGCATGGCAGAGTATCCTTACTTTTGACTACCAGATCATTAAATGTTGTCCTCTTCTTTCATTGCACACTAAGCAATGAAAGACAATAATAAAGTATGAAATTCAGAAAATGTCATAAAAGAAAAATTTGATTTACAGTTTTATAATAATTTTACATTATATTTTTGAAAGTCCTAAAACTCGAAATTCGGTTATTATGCAAAAAAAATAAAATAATTATCGGCAAATGAATCAAAATCAATTTACATTTCAAACACTATTTGAAAACTTAGTAACTTAGTAAAGTTTTGAATATTAAATATCCCAGAGAAAATTATTATACTCCATGCGTGCGATTGAAAAGTATCAGAGCAACATGTTGAATATAACTGAATCCCAGTGGAACCGTTCTGTTCTCAATGAAAATATAAATTAACATTGGAGTTCTATTAATGTCTTTCCAAGAGTTATATTCTTTTCTTTTTTTAACATAAAAATATTATTATCATACCAGCGAAGTTCATGTTCTACGCCCGTCCAAGTACACCACGGCCGTGATGGCCTTGATGGTAAACAGGAACCCATGGACATCAACTCCTGCCAACCTTCCAATCTGCTCCTAATATCCATAAACACATGGGAGCCATAGACAAAGAATTTACACTCCTTCCGTTCAATATAACTATTTCTTATGCGATTCCCTATCAAAACATACACACTTTTGATATAGCGCAATTAATTTTCCCTCCTCTAGACCCTCTAACAAACCAATATATCAAATTTAATACCTCAAACTTTTATCCTAAGTTTTCAATTTCTGGTCATACCATTGACGAAAAGTGACCGACTCTGTCTAACTTTATTGCTCATACAATTCTGCTCCAACCAATCTAACTATAAACAGTTTGCATTAATTGCATTGTTTAAAACGTGAATTTGAAGATAAAGCAAGAAGTTTCTCTAACTCTCATGGTTTAAATATTCCTATTCTGAATTTTTAATTTGGGATGGACTCACAATATTAACTTTCCTTTTCAGCTGGATCATGGAAGTGATCGTAACTCTATGAGCTGAATGCAGGCTTCCTTTTATTTCTTGACCATGTATGTGCACTATATTATGGCAACACCTTCGGTACAGTGTCTAGAACTAATAGTGTGCCGACCGCCTATACCTCCCAATGCTGGGAGAGGTTCCTGAAAAGCCGCCTGCGCTAGACGGCGTTGGTCTCGAATAAGCGGTCTAAAGCGGAGGAGTTAACATTGAAACAAATGGGAATTTATTGCAAATGAAATGACTGATATCTTTCGAAATAACTAAAGAATTTGTGTGAAATTGGGTGTGATTATTGTAAGTGGTATACACAAAAAGTCATTTGATTTTCAGAGAGATTGAGCTAGGGATATATTCTTATTTTTAAAATTTTATTCCCTTCTAGCCACTGTACCTTCGGCATGAGATTATAAACACAGAAATAGCAAAAAAGGCCAAATTTTGATAGGCTATTTCTCCCGATCTAAGGGTTAATTTAACGAACGGATTTAAGATTTGGAATTAGCATGATCGAACGAGTGAGTGAAAAGTTCTCGGTGCATGAGTGTTTCAGTCCTCGGGTTGAATTTGGTATTCTGACATACTGACACTGTGCTTTTAGACAGGTGATAGTGTTTATGCTAATTTTATGAATTATGTAACAGCAAATCTTATAATTATAGATTTATCTAAATACAAAAAATAATAAGTTACTAATTTATACAGAAAATCTTATAATTATAGATTAATCTAAATACTTAATTAATGAAAATAATAAGTTTATGTATTAAGTTTATAATAAGTTATGTATTAAGATTAATAAAAATAATAAGTTATTTGATTATAGAATAAATTTGAAAATTTTGTTGGTTTGAAGTTAAAGAATCTGTATGATAAATTTTGACAGAAATAAATCGCTAAAAGTGAATTTCAATTTCCAAAATGCCTGAATTAACAACACTGTCAAGGAAAGTAGATGCTCGTTATCCAGTACCCACCCAGACCACTTCTTTTGACTTTCCTTATTCATCACTTGCACAAGTTTTGACTGAAATAAATTATTAAACGTTCATCACTTGCACAAGTTTTGACTGAAATAAATTGTTAAACGTGAATTTCTATTTCCAAAATGCCTACGTTAACAACCTTGTCAAGGAAAATAGATACTCGCTTATAGGATATAATGCAAGGTAATTATATCTGTAATCCAGTTATATTATATCTATAATCCAGTACCCAGACACAGACCTCTTCCTCTTCTTTCCTTATTCATTCATCACTTGCTCAACTTCGTAAGCTCGTGAAGCTTGATATTCTCAGATACGGACTTAACAGATTAAGAAATGAAATTTTTATTTTATAAAATAATAAGTTTGTAGAAAATTACGGTAGATATATTTGCACACTTTATCGAAGCTATGTAAATTTGTATATTATGCATATGAGTTACGAAGTGAAAGAAGCCAGACATTCTATCAGTGAGATAGATAGATGTCCTTTCCAGTAGCACAAGGTTATAGAGTAAGAGAAGTAATAGTGTGCTGACTGAAGTAATAGTACAGTGCCTAGAAGGTCATCTATCCCCTGCCCTTCCTTCTAGACACTGTAGTAATAGTGTGCCGACCGAAGCAAAAAGCAGGTTTCCTAAACCCGCCTCCGCCAGACGTCGTTGGTCTCAAATAAGAGATCAAAAGCGAAGGAGTTAACATTAAAACTAATGGGCATTTAATGCAAATGAAATGACTGATATCTTTGGAAATAATTGAAGAATTTGTGTAAAATTTGGTGTAATTATTGCAAGTGGTATACACAAAAAGTCATTTGATTTTCAGAGAGATTGAGCTAGGGATATATTAATATTTAAAAAAAATTATTTAACTTTATCAGTGGTCGTTCAAACATTTGAGGTCCAAAATAATCAAGTTCATTCATCACAGTAACGTGAAATTCGATATGACGTTTTCTCTTGCGGTACATTTCAGTTTTTTCGATTTTGAAGCTTATCGGGCTAGCCCGTCCTGGGCCCGCCATAGGACTTTACCTGGTTTTAGAGATTAACTAGAAAATTTGAGAAAGTAAGAAATCTAAATTTAATATATTGTTTTCTTTTGGGGTATATTTTAATTCTTTCAATTTTGAACCGTATCGGTTTAGCCCGTCTTAGGCCCACCTTAAAAACTCACCTGTTTTTACGGTATAACTCGAGAACAGGTGTATCTAAAAATTCGAAGCCATTTTCTGTATATTTTAACTCTATAGATTAAAAATCTTATCGGGCTAGCCCGTCCTGAGCCCAACAAGAGGAATATATCGTTTTTTGAGAATAACTCAAAATTCGGAGCATCTAGAATGTCTAAATTTAATATATCATTGTCCTTTGGGGTATATTACATCTCATCGCATTTCGAACCTTATCGGGCTAGCCCGTCTTGGCTCGCCATAGAAATTTACTCGTTTTTCAAGAATAACTCGATCAATCAGAGTGGCTAAAAAGTATACCATTTCCTTTTGGATGGATTTTAATTTAGATTTTGAACCTCATCGGGCTAGCCCGTCTTGGATCCGTTGAAGAATGCATTCGTTTTTGAAGAATAACTCGAGAACCACAATGGCTAAAAATGCCAAGTTTAACATGTCGTTGGCTTTTGTGGTATATTTAAGTTTCTTCGCATTTGAACTTTATCTTTAGAACTTTACTTTTGGGGGAATAACTCTGGAACCGGAGTATCTAAAAGTTCCAAGTTTAGAATGTCGTTGTCATTTGCGGTATATCTTAGCTCATTGGATTTAAAACCTAAATTTAGTATATCATTGTATTTTAGAGTATATTTTATTTCTTTAGATTTTGAACTTTATCAGGCTAGCCCGTCTTGGGCCCGACGTAGAGATGTACTGGTTTTTCGAGAATAACTCGAAAATCGAAGCAGGTAAAAAAAAAAATCAAAATTTAATATATCATTTTCTTTTGGGGGTAAAATTTAATACTTTCGAATTTGAACCGTATCGGGATAGCCCGTCCTGGGCCCAACATATTAATGCACTCGTTTTTTAAATAACTCAAGCAGAGCAGCTAAAATATTTTATATGTCATTCTTTTAGGGGTATATTTTAATTCTTTAGATTTTGAACCTTATTGGGCTAGCCCGTCTTAGTCCCGTCTTAGAAATGCACTCGTTTTGGGGAAATATTTCGAGAAATTAGAAGCTGAGAATTCCAAGTTTAGCATGCCGTTGTCTTTTGAGGTATATTTGAACTCTTTGGTTGTTGTTGTTGAGACCCAGACCGTCCGACCTACCAGAAAGGTGTAAGGTAACTGTATGGACGGCCGGGAAGTGCCACCCAATTTAGACCGGAACCCAGTGGGGGAGGCATCCACAGGGACCGTACCCTCCTTCCCCTACCACCAACCTCTCGGAAGGACGTAAAATCTTATCGGGCTAGCCCGTACTGGGCCCGCCACAGGATTGTACTCGCTTTTCAGGATTATCCGAAAACCAGCACAGCTAGAATGTCTAAATTTGTATATATAATTGTCCTTTGGGGTATATTTTAATTCTTTAAATTTTAAATCTTATAGGTCTAACCCGTCTTGGGCCAACCATAATGTATTCAGTTTTTGCAAATTACTCGATAACCGCACCGAAGTAGTTGGAAATTCCAAGTTTAGAATGTCGTTGTCGTTTGTGGTATATTTTAACTCTGTGGATCAATTCTTATCGGACTAGCCCGTCCTAGGCCCGAAATAAGAATGCGCTCGTTTTTTGAGAATATCTCGAAAACCGAAACAGCTAGAAAACATAAATTTAGTATATCAATATATCATTTTCTTTTAGAGTATATTTTAATTCTTCAGACTTTGAACCTTATCGGGCTCGTCCGTCTTGGTCTCGCCTTAGGAATACACTCTTTTTCTTAAAAATATCTCTAGAATCGGAGTAGCTAAAAAATCCAATTTTGGTATTTTGCGGTATATTTTAACTTTTTTGGAATTTGAAGCTTATCGGGCTAGCCCGTATTAAACCCGCCGTTGGAATTTTCTCGATTTTTGGAAATTTCTCGAGGCACTGTACCACTGTATTAGTGATGTGCAAACTGGTGTTGTCTATCGATTCGGCTATCTGATATGTATCATAAGTGATAACTCATATCGCCTCATTCTATTAATCTTTCAAAACTGTATAATTTATAAAAAAATAAAAAATATTTTTTTCTTTCAAAAAAACTAGAAATTATTTAAACGATATAGTTAGTGTACTACTGTATTAGTGATGTGAAAGCTGGTGCTGTGTAATGATACATCTATTTGATATGTATAATAAATGATAACTCGTATGAACGCATTCCATTAACATATCAAAACTGTATAATTTTCACAAAAAATAAGAAATAAATGTTTTTTGTTTCGTCTTTTCAAGAAATTAGAAATTATTGAAACGATATAGTTTATAGTTAGTGTACTACTGTATTAGTGATATGCAAACTGGTGTTGTCTATCGGTACGGCTATCTGATATGTATCATACGTGATAACTCATATCAACGCATTCTATTAATCTATCAAAACTGTATAATTTTCAAAAATAAAAAATAAATGTTTTGTTTCTTGTTTTTGTTTTTTAAAACTAAAAATTATTAAAACTTTTCAGGTACCTTGTACCATCATCACACACAAACTTAGAATAACCCAAAATCTGGAAGACCCCTTTTCTAGCACCCAAAACTATAAGACCAGAATAAATAATTATTCTATGACAAACCTCCAAATCGCCAAACGGCTAAAAGCAACCCAGATCTGCTCCCCCCCCCCCTTCCCAAACTCCTAAACTCAAATGTGTACCTAAATGACACACCTAGAGTCTTAGACACAATAAACTTGGAAACAACCTAAACCTAGATACTTCATATGGGACAGTCAAGTAATGTCAAAGGATGAAGATAATCAAAAGACAATACCGATTATAGGCGCCACCTGGTGCCAGTGTTTCTTTCAGGCGAGTATTCACCCCCCCTCTCGCCCCGAGACATTTTGTGTTAACTTAGTTTCTATTTATGTGACACAGCATTTAGATATACTTATATATGGCAAATAAAAAACTTGCCTCACTAAGATTTCATCCCCCCCCCCCCACCTCCACCCCATCCCGGCTAAAAAGTCCTGAAAGAAACACTGTCTGGGAACCGACAGCAGTACACACAATTTTCTTCCATTGGAATATGCAAAAGGAGTTATGTTTCACATCGATCTACAACAAGCAACAGAGTTACTCACTATTGTTTTGTTTCGTGTTTCAGGATGCGTGACCTTGACGCCATGCTTCACACAGGTCTCTACATCAATGATCTTAGCATGCATGATTTTAGCAGGGATATGGTCCTGGCTGGGCAGCAGCAATCAGCAGAGCTCAAACTCGCGCTCGACCAAGTAAGTTAATTCCTCATTAACGAACATGTTGTTTAAACATTAACTTCCATTAGTTTTATATCAGTGTTGCTAGATCATTGGAAAATCTCTTGCAGAAAGGAAACTTTTTAAGCAGAATACTGAGAAAGTGTACTGATGGGCGAGCAAATGCGATGTGTTAATACATATCGTTTAGTGATGTATCGCTTTCACTACAATGATTGAAACTGTTAAGTCTTATAATCATTGAGCTGTAAATAACCCCCTTTTGTGTATGATTGTAAAAACTTTTGTCCTATGCTACCATATTAAAAAAAGAATTGATGTGGGCAACATGACTTTCCTTATATAATGCAATGAATTTACTACTTTTACAGTTAAAAAAATGTTATTCTTACAGTAGATACTTATATTCTTTCCAAGATATTGAATTTTCTTCAATGAGTCGTCGTTTTCATTGATTTAGCGTCATTTTTATCCATTTGGCGAGATATTCGTTAATTTGGCAACATTTAAAAATGCCGCCAAGTTGGCGACATTCCGCTAAATTCGTCGCCAAAATCTCGCCAAGCGTTATGGATGAAAAAATAAGTTATTCTTAGAGCGGATAAATGATTATTGGCGTTCAAATGCAAAAGTATTACTCAAAGTATCTTTTCTCGTGAATGGAACGAGTTAGATCCACGAGAATGATGTCACCAAATTTATCGTAAGATATTACATATGAAAAGTGAACATGTTTCTTAACAGTTAATATTTTTTTTTTTATTTATGAGATTTTTTGATTAATTTATTTGAAAAATGTGCAATATCTCGACAACGGTTCATGCTAGCGTTCTAAAGTTTATGTCAATCGTTTTCTAAGGAAAAATGACATAAATGTCTATTTGCGTAACTTTATTAAAGGTTTTTATTTTTTGATGATTTTTTCAAAATTTCTCTCGAAATTTTAGGAGGGTTCTGAACATTCGATTGTTTTAAGACGACAGGCTTCCAGTATTCACGGATTGTGATTTTTGTACCAAATTTCATTCGAATCGCTCCATTCGCTCGTGAGATATCGTCTCCACAGACTCACTGACACAGACACACACATACACACATACACGCATACTTTCACACACACACACACAGAGAGAGAGAGAGAGAGAGAGAAACATCACTTCAAAAATGTTCGATTCGTGATCGGGGATGCTTGAAACGTGCTCTCCCGTCGAAAACTCGAATTCGAATTTTCGACCCCGTCACAATACTTTCCTTATACATTACGTATATAAGGAAAGTAATGAAAAATTTCGAATGAATTTCGAAGTTTTTGTTCGAACTAGAACTAGAACTCTATCTAGAACTAGATTTTTCAATGCCAAAGCCGGATACAAAATTTCGTGAAAATCCATTAATATTCGTGGCAGATTTCGTGTACACAAGTAATCGACTAGAGCAAGACAGGCAGACGGATATCACTCTAAATATAGTCAAAACGTGTTTAGAAGGTGTTTAAGCATATATCTGCATCAAAATCTCGAAATGGAAAATTTTCGGGAAAATAGTTCTTTCTCAGAACTACGTATGAAAGTAAAAATAAATACAGATTTTTAAACTAAATTTCCTTACGCGTCTTTTTGGCGTTTATCGTTAATATCTATCTTTTATAGTTTTGAAGCTATTTCGAGTGAAAATTAGAAAAATGAAAAAGAAAAACACTCTCGCGAAAACCTACGTTTTTCAGTTCTTTTCGAAAGAGAAAATGCTCAAAATAATAAAATATGTAATTTTTTTTATATATATTCATAATCTAGACGATATTTCCGACAAAACAAGAAAAATTATTTACATTTTCATCTTTTAGGTTTGCAGGTATAAGCATCAAGATTAAAAATATAAAAGATTTCAAAAACCAAAGACTATCGAAATAATTCTCTATATATATTTTAGGTCCACACACACACACGCATTCACACACACACACATTTTCACACACAACACACATTAACTTTCTCCCATTCAAGATATGCAAAAGACGTGTTGTTCCACATCAATCTATAACGAGTAACAGCTCGCTATTTAAAAATAAATTGTGAGTAACAGAGTTACTCTTTCTTTTCTCCTTGCAATATTTATTAGTGTAAAATAACAGCTCACTACATATTACGATGTATACAATTTCTAGGACTGTCCTTAAGAACCCAAATAACTTTTCAAGGAAATGTCCCTACGTATATACGTTTGATATTCTATAGTAAGGTGAATCATTATGCACCATGGAATAAAAGGGATTGCAGCGCCCTTAACAGAAAATTGAAGAAGTTGGGAACATGAACTCGACAACAATAGATCATGAGCACGTGACGTCACGCAGATAATTTTGCTCTTACATTTCAAAGCAAAATATTCGTATGTATAGCAGTATGGAAATTTTCATTATTTCTGTATTAATTTTTTTTTTTCTTTTTAGAAATTTACAATCTTTTAGCCCCTAATTAAAATTAGGGGGTAAAATATATCTAAATTTATATCCTTTGATAGATATTTTTATTTTACCGGAAAATAAATTATTCACTTCCAATGAAATATATATACGCGAGTTTTTAAGAAAATAAATCCGTTGTGTACCTTACATTTCTCGCTCACATATACACTGCAGAATATGCTAGTAAATGTATACATCTACAGAACAATAGCTAGTGACTCGGTAAAAATGAGTATTAATGTACATTCACTTAAAATCAATTTAAAGTGCACTTTAGCAAACGAAATCTTTAAATATGTACTGTTATTCAAGTATTCTAAATAACTTATTTTCAGCACAAAGGTAAACTTCGATATACAGGGTGATCCAAAAGTCCATGACACATTTTAAAATTGAATGTAAACTCAAGTAATTGCCGTAAGATAGTGAGTTTTGGACTAAAATGATTTTCACGTTGAAAAGTTTTGGTTAAGCAAATAAAAAATTTAGTTCTAAACTTTTCCCATTGATGGCGCTACTTATTCAAATGTTTATATATCTGCGTTGGAAATGGAGTACCGTTTGGATGTGGTTCGAGCTACTAAGGGCTCACATATTGAAATATCGTAGCGGATAAAAAAATTAAAAATGCTCTGTAACTACTTGTCTTCAGTTTTTATGCTTTTTTTGGTATTTTTAAGGTACAGCGCCATCTATGGGCAAAGTTTGGAACTAAATTTTTTTTTAATTGCTTAACCAAAACTTTTCAACGTGGAAAGCATTTTAGTCCAAACCTCACTATCGTACGGCAATTACTTGAGTTTATATTCAATTTTAAAATGTGTCAAGGACTTTTGGATCACCCTGTATAATGAGTTTAGTTTCCATTTTTATTTGCCATTATCGTCAGTTTACCGTTACCGGCTATGGTAAAAATTCTGCCCTTACGTTTCTGCGCATTCTACTACGCAGGATGTTTATTTACGTTCGTGCCCATGCTCTATATTATTTTGATCTCACATATAATTCGTTTTCAGGAGTTGCAGAAGAGTCGTCAGCTGGAAGAATCCATGCGCAAGTTGGACATTGAGATGAAAAGGACGGACGAACTGCTCTACCAAATGATTCCCAAGCAAGTGGCGGACAGGCTGAGGAGAGGGGAAGCAGCAGTGGAAACATGCCAGGTACTAGACACACAGTTTTATGCAAATGAGAGTGGAACAGCTAGGCCAGTTGACCGAACACCAAATATTTACAGATACGAAAAGAAAAAAAAATCTGATGTGGGCAGTACATGACTTTCGTTATATAATGCAACGAATTTACTACATTTACAGTAAAAAAAATAGGTTATTCTAATAATAAATACTTATATTCTCTCCAAGATATTGAATTTTCGTCAATTGTAGCCATTTTCATTGATTTAGCGTAATTTTTATACATTTGGCGAGATTTTCATTAATTTGGCAACATTTAAAAAAGTCGCCAAGTTGTCGACATTCCGCCAAAATCTTGCCACGCGTTATGGACGGAGAAGTAAGTTATTCTTATAGCAGATAAATGGCTATTGGCGTTCAAATACAAAAGTATTACTCAAGGTAACTAACTTTTCTCATGAATAGAACGAGCTAGATCTACGAAAATGATGTCACCAAATTTATCGCATGATATTACATATGAAAAGTGAACATATTTCGCAACAGTTAGCATTTTTCTAATTTATGGGATCTTTTGATAAATTTATTTGAAAAATGTGCAATATCTCGAGAACGGTTCATGGTAGCGTTCTAAAATTTATGTCAATCGTTTTCTAAGGGAAAAATACATAAGAAATGTCTATTTACGTAACTTTATTGAAGGTTTTGATTTTTTGATGATTTTTTCAAAATTTCACTCAAAAATTTAGGGAGGTTTTGAACATTCGATTGTGCTTAAAAACAATAAGCTTCCGGTATTCACGGATTGTAATTTTTGTACCAAATTTCATTCGAATCGCTCCATTCGTTCGTGAGATGTCGTCTCCACAGACTCACTGACACACACATAGTTTTACACACACATATTTACACACACACGCACACACACAAACATACACACAAACACAAACATACACACACGCACATACTTATACACACACGCGCACGCACGCACACACCCAGACATCACCTCAAAATGTTCGATTCGTGTTCAGGGACGCTTGAAACGTGCTGTCCCGTCAAAAACTCAAATTCGAACTTTCGACCCAGTCATAATACTTTTCTTATTCATTATACTATGTATATAAGTAAAAAAAAAACCCAGCAAAAAATGGATTTGCGAGAATAACACCTTTATTTGCTAGTGAATTATCCTCTGCAGACGTTTTCAAAACAGTTCAAAATATTAAAACGTCAAAATTGGAACCCCCCTTTTCAAAACAGATCGAACCATATCCACTTTATTTCAAAAGCAATGATTCTATTCCGAAGTCCAATTATGTATCCTTGTAGGGTTTTTAAAGGACTACAAATTGCTTATTCAAATCACTTATTCTGTGTTATTTATGCCTTTTACAACAGACATTATTGGTATATAGTAACTAAAGTAATATACATAATTAAAACAGCTTAAACTTTCTAAGTCATGAATGAATATCAGTCGAAATTAAAATCACTTTTTTTAAAATATTAAAAGACTAAAATTGAAATAAATATATCCAAAAATAAGAGCCCCTATATGAAATCCAATTATATTTGTAAAAATTTTAAAGGGATACAAATTAGTTGCTTGCTATTCACATCTAGAACTTTTAAATTTCGAGATATAAGCATTATAAACTTGAAAAACAGAAATCAACTACGGGTTGTCCCTTTTACCTGCTCTACACCCTTTGGGTGAGCTAGAAAACCTGGGAAATAAACCTTTTTCAATTTGACAAAACGGCTACTGACAAAAATCCAGCATCAAATTCCGGAGGATGTCAGTGGTATACGAAGTATTTCAAATTCCGGTAATTTTTCATTTCTAGTTCTACAAATTTTCTCAAAGCATCGATTTCTCAGGATTAGCTTTAGATAGAGCATAAATGATGACTGATATGGATTTCGTATCAGAATGGGTTCAGGGGGGGTCCACTAAGGATTTCCGCTTGAAGTTTCTCCGAAAATTCGTATGACTGTACGAAGTAAGTAAGCAAAAGATAACAAGAAAGACCAATCATGCATAAAGCATTGATTATGAAACACTTTTCAACTTCAATGCAATTTCATTTAAACATCTCTAAAATGCGATACATTCCTCGGTAATATTTTAAAAATTATCACAATACTACATTAATTTATTATATTTGAAATCTTAAAACTTCATCGAAAAAAAAATGAACTTCATTCAAATGACGGCATTAAAATGTAAATTGCCTGGTTTAAACATCTCTAAAATGCTATACATTCCTCGGTAATGTTTTTTAAATTATCATAATACTACAATAATTTATTATAATTGAAAACTTCATCGAAAACAACTCAAATTTATTCAAATGACGCCATCG
Source organism: Amaurobius ferox (assembly GCA_951213105.1). Lineage (NCBI taxonomy): Eukaryota > Metazoa > Arthropoda > Arachnida > Araneae > Amaurobiidae > Amaurobius > Amaurobius ferox. The sequence continues at coordinate 41,707,928 of OX578155.1, forward strand.
AAATATAACACTCCTGGCTCTCTCTATAAAAACAGAATTTCATACATAAACATTTTCCCATTCATTTCATTCATCACGATGCTAAAATAATTTATTTTATTTAAAAATTTAAGATCATGGAGATACAAGTAATTAAACTCTATGCTTAAAACTTCATCGAAAAAAATCGTCCTTCTCTCTGTTAAATCAATAAATATTTCATTCATATCAGCTATGCAGACTCCATGAACTAAATACTTTTGCGTTAAAGAAATACAGCAATTCTTATACAACTCATTCTACATATTTTGCTGTTTACATGTTCCATAAGTGAAAAATAGACTTCGTTGCAGAAATAATTAAATTTTGATGATCATGTAAACTCAAATATATTGTAATTGCGTTGTTTCAGTATGCAGATGCAAAGAATTTAAGCAAAAATAAAGCGATTTTAGACGGATACAACACTGAATATGAATTAAAAGGAACTTTAAAAATCACGATTTTGGCACAAGATGCATGCCACATTTGATTTTTAAGTGGGTCACGTGATATATTCATATAATGGTCACGTGATCACTTCATATGTGTAATTATTATCTTAATTTTTATTTAAAAAACTACTGAATATAATTTACTGAAATTTTGTTTATATATTTTATGGGATAATTTGAATATTTCCTAAAATTTTCGAATCAATTTGTGAATTTTAAATCCGTTTAAAAATGTTTGAACAATTAGGTCCCATAGGGCTCAATGTATTTCATTTTTTCAACCCGGGTTCAATCCAAAACTAATTGGGTGATATTATTCATTTATATTCCCATAGGTCCCACAGACCGTCTGAACAACATACTAAAATTTCATTTTAATTAAGTCATTTTTACGACAGTTATCGTGCTAACGGACAGACAGACAAAAATTAACAAAGTCATAAACACTTTTCAACTCTGTTGTAAGGTGTTAATAAAAATACTTAATAGTCGTTAATATGAAGCGTATACAACAATTTCCTCTATATAAAGGCTATTTCATAAATTTGTTTCATTTATTTTGTAATATTTTTATTTTCAGTATTTTGATTGTGTCACAGTGCTCTTCAGCGACGTCGTGACGTTCACGGAGATCTGTAGCCGCATCGCCCCCATGGAAGTCGTGTCCATGCTCAACTGCATGTACAGCCTCTTTGACCAGCTCACTGAAAAGCACAGTGTCTACAAGGTAAGGATGTCGCAACCTACATCGTGTGCACTGTGCAGTAAATCCGAAAAACTCTGTGAAGCAATTCTTAAAACTTAAGGGTGATCGTCAGTAAATCTTCTGCCCCATCCTCGCTTTGTTAACTTTTGCTGCACGCGTTTTTCGCCGAAATTCTCCTCAAACAGTTGCGAAATATTTTCTGATAGGTAACATGCAATGCTTAGATTATATTAAAGCTAAATTTAGAACCCAATAAAACATAGGATATGTTTTTTATTTTAATTCAAAATGTTTTTGGTGCTGCCATCTGTTGTCGTAATTTAATTCGTACCGACTATTTTTATTTTTTAATGAACATGTTTAAATGTCTAATCCTTCTAATACGCTATTAAATACAACAACAGATCATACATAATAATGCCACCATCAAGGAAACGTAATTGAACTTGGACTTGAAGACAAAGTTGCAGTCCTCAGTGATGTACATTCAGATCCCCTTATCAAATTTATAGAATGAAAAATTACCTTTTCGTGATTGTGGCATTATTATATATGATCTGTTGTTGTATGTAATACTGTATTAGAAGGAATATATACTTAAAAATGTTCATTAAAAAATAAAAATAGTCGGTATGAATTAAATTACGACAACAGATGGCAGCACCAAAAATATTTTAGATTGAAATAAAAAATATATTTTATGTTTTATTGGGTATTAAATTTAGTTTTACTATAATCTAAGCATTGTATTTTATCTTTCAGAAAATATTTTGCAACTGTTTGAGCAGAATTTCGGTGGAAAACGTGTGCCGCGAAAGTTACCAGAGCGCGGATAGGGCAGAAGATTTATTGACGCTCACCCTTAAGGGTTCTTTACACCTTGAAATTCGAAGTCACGTGCTTTTCGGCCGATCACCCGCACTTAGAGATTCCCTGCTTTAAAACTCCGAACTAATCACCTTGGCTGGAGGTTTTGGGTAGAATGAAGCAAAATAAATCATCCAAATGGAGGGAAAAGTATTTTCGAATCATGTGTGAGGAAGCGACAAATGGTCAAAAGTGCTTTCCCCAATAAATCATGTAGAGTCCACTCCGACGATAAGAGCTTGCAATTCCGTCCTAGTAGCTCAACGGTAGAGCATCGTCTGGCCAGTTCGGATATCCAGAATTCGATTCTCGGTTGGTGCAGCAAGGCTGTTTACAATGGCGCCCGGACACATCAACCCTGTAGGTTAAGTGCAAAGATGTCGAAAGTCTGAAGATCCCAGACCGTGCGACTCACAGAGTGGGTTTATAGTAGCTAGGTGCACGGCCGTGAAGGATACCTCCTGCACTCAGGAGGCACCCAAGGTCTACTATCCCGCCAAACGAGCATTTATTTAGGTCTAAAAAGATAACAATTGATGAAAAATATTACGATTAAACAGACAGTTTTACATTATATTTGAACTTGATAAGTACGTCCATTTTTCAAAAAGGGGAAATGGATTATTGCGAATATAGATAAAAAGATCATTGAAAAATGAAATTTAGAGTGCTGTATAATAACATAATGAAAAATAGATTAAAATTAAAAAAAAATAATAAGATTTTAAAAGTAGCATTTGGAAAATATATGAAAAGGAAAAAAAAAAATTATACACATGAAAAACTAAAACAGAAATTTAGAATAAATTTTAGAAATGAAAAATTAGAAAAAATGCAAGTAAAAAGGGTCAAAAGAAAAAGAAAGAACCCATAAAATAAGAACAGTTAACATAGCTTTTTTTTTTTTTTTTTTTTACAGAAAATATGGAGGGAACACAATAAGTTCATATAAGTTATAAGAATGAAATAAAGGTTTTCATTGATCAAAATTAATTGAGAGCAGAATCTACTCATAAGCTTAGGTCACTTTATTAGAAATTTCCATGGCAACAAGAATACAGTTTTTAATTTTATCTACTGAGGAGGGATTTGAACAAAATTTGGAGAACTTAATTGGTTTATTAGAGGGGGGGGGGGGGGTGCAGAGATGAAAATTTTTAGAAAAAGGACAATCGAAAATGTAATGGTCAACGTCACAGAATTTATTGCAAATACATTTAGAGGTGGATTAAATTTTGAAAAAGTATAGGTAATCAAGAAAGGAGCCATGACCAGTAACAAAGTAAATGAGGTATTTATTGATGCCGGAGGTCTGAAAGTGACCCTAGTACGATCAGTATGGATTCAGTGGACTCTGAAAGATTGAGCGCCGATTTCCAATTGAGAGGATAATGGCCACGCAGGATACTATCCTGGGTAAAAATAGTATAGTAGCAAGAGGCAAACCTGAAGTAAAAATAGCAGGAGGTGGTCAGTCACATTGTCAGTTGCCCGCCAATCAGACATTAGAAAGTGGGGAATGCAGTGTCCACTTCGACGATAAGAGCTTGCAATTTCGTCCCAGTAGCTAAACGGTAGCACGTCGGCTATCCAGTTCGAAGGTACAGGGTTCGATTTCCGGTTCGGGCAGCAAGGCTCTTTACAATCACCGTACTCTAATTACCTCAATTCTCAAATCGCAACGTGTTCAAAGTGAAAACGCCCTGTAACTTCGTTTTAACCGTTAAACGAGTGTCGAAAGCCCAGACCACCCGACTCGTCCGAGGACTTACAGCAGCTGATTGGATGGCCGGAACCGTTAAACGAGTGTGAAAGCCCCAGGCCGTCCGGCTCGTCCAGAGGACTTAGAGCAACAAGTTGGACGACCGGCGTTAAACGAGTGTGTTATAATATAAAGGAAATTACAGTCGACTTTCTTATGAAATCGCCAAATGTCGTCAAAGCTTTAAGAAAGCACTTTTACAACCCATTTGTTATATACAATTACCCATTTGTTATATACAGTATCGTGGCTTAGCGTTCCCATGCAGCAGTTGATTTGTTTATTTATATATTATTTCCTTTTGTTGTTATAAGCGGACGTAGGGATAAAGCGTTTACTGGTTTTAGAGAATTCACTGTTAGTTCCAGTAAACAAAGCTTTAAAGAACGAAGTTTTGATAATTAATTTAGTTATAGCAAACACAACGACAAAAATTATCTCGCCGAGTCTGGGTCCTGAAGTACCTGTGTACCAAATTTCATGCCCGTAAGACGCTCTGCTTTCCTGCACATACTCAGATTGCATATACTGCACAACCTCAGACTATACAGACTGCACATACTAACAGACAGTTATGCGTAACTGTAACCGCGCAGAGCATATGCGCTCTAGGCATCTGCGAAATCTTTAACGGACTCTGAAAATAACGATATATTTAGCTCTAAGTTTTGCATTTCTTCTTTAGCTAATACTTATTTCAATCTTTATTTTGGCGCGTTAAAATATATCAGCTTCATTTCTCATTGCTTCACGAACGTTTCCATCGGCACTTCATGGCCTTAGACGTACATTATAGCAAACTACGTAAGTACAGTTATTTTGGTTTTAATTAAACATATGTACTAAAATAAGCCGTTAGTTACAAAATGCTAGTTAGAACGCATGTGAGTCATATACCCCAAAATACCTAATTTTGCATTTTAAAAATATAAATGGAATTGAAGCTCGATATAGGACTCAGTTTTAATTGTATTATAAAATGGTTATTATACTTTTACATTGTCGCCTGTTAAAAGGGCGCGCCTGAGGAAAGATTTCCCCTATTGTTGGCGATAAACGGCAAATTTGGAAACTTTGAAAAAGTTTAAAAATTCAATTAAAAACAAAAATCTAATAAATCGCCATGCGGATTCTTCCTTTTATTAACATAGATAACCTTTGCCTCAAACAAAGATAACTTGACAATATTGTGAAAGCTACAGCTTATTATAAGTGAGGGTATTGTTAAAACGTTATTTGGTTTTCAAGAATTGGCTGTGTTCTGGTGTAGTATTTATCAGTTTGCATTTCTTTCTCCCCCCCCCCCCCCTCCCAGTTTGCATTTTGAATACCGAGCAACGTTATGTACATTTAATAGCCTGATAAAGTGCTCTTTTCGTTGTCGTTTGATATACAATGTTCTTTTCATTATCGTTTGATATAAAGTGTTCTATTCGTTGTAGACTGCTACACATTCTTTTCATTATCGTCTGATATAAAATGTTCCTTTTCGTTGTCGTTTGATATACAATGTTCTTTTCATTATTGTCTGACATAAAGTGTTATCTTCGTTATTGTTTGATAAATAATGTTCTTTTTATTATCGTCTTATATAAAATGTTCTTTGTCGTTTGATATACAATGTTCTTTTCATTATCGTCTGATATAAAGTGTGCATTTCATTATCGTCCGATAAAAAATGTTATCTTCATTATCGTCTAATAAAAATGTTATCTTCAAAATCGTCCCAGATAAAATGTTCTTTTCATTACCGTCTGTTATAAAATATTATTTTCATTATCGTCTGATATGACGTGTTCTTTTTATTATCGTGCGAAATAAAATGTTCTTTTCATTATGGTCTGTCATAATATGTTCATTTCATTATCACCTGATAAAAAGTGTTCCATTCATTATCGTCCGATATAAAATGTGCATTTCCTTTATTTTCCGATATAAAATGTTCTTTTCATTATCATCAAATATATCTTTTTTTCTGTGACGCACAGGTGGAAACCATTGGAGATGCCTACATGGTAGTATCCGGAGCTCCAGACCAGGAATCATCCCACGCGGATAAGGTGTGTCACATGGCTCTCGACATGGTGGACGTCATAGGAGGACTCAAAGACCCATCGAATGGAGAAAGTCTTCGGATACGAGTTGGTAAGAAAATATCTATGGATCTGACAAAGACCATAAAAATATTTCTCTGTTTCTCTGCTTCTGTTTGGACTAACAGGTTTTAGAATTTATTTCTCATTGTAAAGTCATTTTATGATTTAACATGAAAGATATATGATACGTCTAGTACCTCACCATATCTCTAAAAGCGCAATATCAGTAGCAATATACTGATACTGATACTAGACAGCAGAATTTTATTGAACTACTACTGATAGTAGAATTTTACAAAAATACAGTAAAATTTACAGCGTAAAACACTATAAAATACAGTAAAATGTGCAGTAGAAGAGTACTGGAAAATATACAGTATAAAACAATAAAAAGAATACAACAAAAAGTGCAGTAGAATTTTACAGGAGTACTGTAAAAAATACAGTTTAAAGCAGTGTAAAAATTTACAATTTTTTTTATAAAATTTGCAATATAAAACGCTGTAAAAATACAGCAAAAGGTGCAGTAAAATTTTACAGAAGTACCGTAAAATACGCAGTTTAAAGCACTGTAAAAATACAGCAAAATTTGCCTTAAAAATTACAATTTTTCGTAAAATTTACGGTATTAAACATTTTAAAAATTACAGTAGTGCTGTAAAATTTACAGCAAAAAGTCCTGGCGTCAGAATTGCCAGGACTTTTTACTTTAAGTGTAGCATCCCGAAATTTTCTGAGATCCCAAGCGAACTTTCATAAAAGGCCTCTCCTGAACAATTAATACATCAACACTCCATACATCCGTAAATTATTAATCCGAAAAATCGATTACCTGACAAGTTATTTATGTCGACTTTACAAATGAAAAAAACAAACAGATTCATAAAAAGACTAACATATACGTTAATCTTTTCACTTTAGGTTCTGAAATAGAATTTTGGACCACTGGATCAACAATATTTGGGAAGAGGGGGGGGGGGGCTTTGTATGATATAAAATATTCGAAACTACCTTATTCGAATGGATAATCTGGCCTTGGTTATATAACAAAGCGCACCTTGATAATTATATCATGATCTCATTATGCTCAACTACAATTCGATAAACAGGTTTATAGCAAAACGTTGTTCTTAGCAAACGTTTTTTTTTCAAAAGTTTATTTTGTTAAGAACGTATAATGTTCTTAATAAAACGTTGTTAAGAACACATTATAATTACTTAATTTAACGTTGTTAAGAACATTAAAATTACTTAATTTAACGTTGTTAAGAACTTAATTTAACGTTGTTAAGAACATCGATAAACAGGTTCATAACAAAACCTTTTCAAAAGTTTATTTTGTTAAGAACGTAATGCTCTTAATAAAACGTTGTTAAAAACATTATAAACTGATATACAAATACCTAATAATAAAATGTAGAATTATATAAAATACTAAGGAAACGTTGGATTAGGTATAAGTATAATGCATTAATAAGTCTTTAAAAAAAGTCAAGATAAGACCAATGAAAATAATGTACAACATTTTGAGGCGCCCTCTGCAAACATGAGGTCCCAAGCGGTCGCTTGGGCTGCTTGGCCCAAGATCAGGCCCCAGTAGGCATAGCGCCAATTCTGGTATGAGAAAGTCGAGTTGAGTCTCACGCCACTTAATTTGCACAATATAGTTATAGGTGAAATTCTGTCATATTCAGGAATATTACAATGAACAACACTAATTTGTAAAGGAATCTAGTGTTGATACTGTTCAAAATGACCTTCGTCTTACTGTTGATCTTCGTCTTACTTCGACTATTGACCTTCGTCTTACAGTTACGTAATACTGTTTACCTTCGTCTTGCTTCGTTGATACTGTTCAAAATGACCTTCGTCAGCGTCTCCGTTAGAGACTAAGGTCGGGTTATCCGGTAGGGTTATCTGGCCTATGGTCGGTTTATCTGGCTGATATCGGAGCGATAACTAAAATTGCTAACTGTTAACAACAGCTTGTGAATAATTTGTAGCTCTTCGAAAGCCCTACAAGGATATTCGTATATAAAGAGCAGTATTCTGGAGTCCTACGTTGAGTGACCTCAGATACTAAAAACGAAGCAGGATATTGGAGTCATTTTTAACTTATTTACAAAAATGGAGAATTCTGGAGCTTTAAGTTGCATATGACATCACATATTAAAAACGAAGCCGAACAGTGGGACGCATTTGTGGCGGTTAACTATCGTCATTTATGCCACCTGCACCAAAACGAACTAGAAGCGGCTTTTCTCTGTGTATCTGATAACTGAGGAAACCGCATACCGTTTCCTGTTTTGGGACACCTGACTTCCAAAGACTCCCGATAGGGATTTACACATAACTTTAACGCTGGTGACAGCATGTTGGCATGTGAAAGCCATAATTTTCGTCACCGGCATGTGTGAAAAACAATACGATGGTGCACACCGAAAACACGTGGCGTAGATGGGGGACACCCCCATAAAGGAGCCCCAGACCAACGACGACCAATAAGATGGTCGGTCACTCCTTCTGGGGCGTATACAAAATTCAGTCAACAGAAAAACTTTCATCTTTCCGGACAGAAGCTCACTCCTGAAATCTCAACTTGAACGGTCGAACCTCTGTTCAACTGCTTTCGAACTTAACGTTCCAAATATCAGAACTTAGCCGCCTGCCGCAGAATCTCTCAGCAAAGTATTACAATGATGTACATAGAGCTGTAAATTTAATTGTAAATAATTGTTTATTTTTATGCAACGTTAACGCTCTGCCTACAGAACAACAACAACAAAATGTCGGGGGATTATACCGGGCATTAATACCGCATGTCAGGTTTAGCCCACACAATCAAAAAGCAAAACCACAACACATAAACCCCGCAATAGTGTGCGACAGCAAAGACATCTGATCAAAGATGCTTGGAACCTGTACCCGAATTATAAGAACGGAGCAGTAGCTAGCTTTTGCTCTATGATTATAATGTCGGTCTTGTAAGCAAAGTAATGTCGGTCTTGAAAGCACTAGGTCCCGAGTTCGGTCCTGGCTCGGGACAGGCGACGTCCAATCGCCACAATGATGACTGGAGATTTGAACAACGCAACCTTCTCACGCCAACGATCTCACCTCTCAGCACGAGATGGCAGCACCACACGGAGTCAGAGGCCTTGACATTCCCTTCCTGGTTAACCATGACCGACGTCACGTCCGAGGCGACACGCATCCCGGCCTTCAGCCCTCAACTTAAATTCGGACGGGGACACGCGGGGGTTTTCGAGACGGCCCACCCTCTTCGCCGAAATTTGACCCGGGCTCCTCATCAGGTAGGGGAGTGTGCGGCAGCAAATACATCTGATCAAATATGTTTGGAACCTGTACCCGAGTTATAAGAGCGGAGCAGAAGCTAGCTTTTGCTCTATGATTATAATGTTGATCTTGTAAGCACTAGGTCCCGAGTTCGGTCCAGGCTCGGGACCCCCAATCGAAACACATTTTTAATTTATTTGCAACAATGGATATTATAATATCTCATTTTGTGTTGTGGCTACACACACAGTGGCTGAGTGTTTTCTTTTATTATAAGAGGATATCCTGTGAATAAACTCATTTTTAAAATTACTTACGGGCAGAATTCCCGCGGACCTCACTAGTATAATTAGATTTCGGATCAGGTTCGAAGTACAGTGGTTACAAGTTCCATATTTTTATATTTTAAACTATCTTGAAAAGGTGGTTCTAATTTCAGTAGATTAATATTTGAACTGTTCTTTCCTTTTTTTCGACCCAGACCGTGCAAGATATCTGTTCGAACGGCCGAGACAGTGCCATTCAATTTAGACCTGAATCCAGGGGGGAAGATATACCCAGGAACCGTACCCTCCCACCAATACTTTCAGACTCACAGTGGCAGTACTCAGTGTAAGCATGGGGACAGTTTGGGCACAGCCGGGAATCGAACTCGGGTCCTCCGGGTGCAATTCTCGTACCCTAACCTCTAGGCTATCCAGTCCTTTTAAACTGTTCTAAAAATATCCGAAGAGACCAAACCACCCACAAAGAACAATATTATTCATGTAAAAATATTTCGGTTCTACCAAATTAAAGCCACTACCGATTTTTTTAAACAATACTTTTAAAAGTACTTTTGAACATTGACACTGTATTTGCTTTTAAAATTCCAAGACATAAAGTACTTATTTTATATATATATATGAGAAGTGAGAAGCTGTAACTCGAAAAACCTAACTTTCTAACAAGTCTACAAAATAAAAGTATAAATCAGCAAATCTTCAATTAAATGGAAAAAAATAGAAATTTCGAATCATCAAGTTAAAGAAAAACATCAAAAATCAATGGTATGGAATCGATAAAAGAAAAACGAGTGAAATCCAAGCATTAATGCTATACACGTGGACAATTATTAGGCTTAAATCATGAATTCGTTCACTTCTCCGAAACTCTTCCTCGGGTCCAAGTATTTTGTCGCAGCAAACACAAAAAATGTATGTTTCTGAAGAAATAGATAGATTATATCTATAAACTATTTCTACTTGGACAACATACATAAAGAAGAAAAATTAAGAGGAAACAAGAATACCTGGAAAAAAACACTGCAAATGCACGAACCTGTCGGACTCGGGAACCCAGAATGAAGAGACCAATGTTGCCATTCGCAAAGGAAAAATAAATTATCTACTGTTGCCATTCGTAAGAAATGAATAACAGTAATGGGAAATGGCAAGAATAACTGATAATATACAATCACATTTACTACAATAAGGGGCTAATAATAGAAAGGCTAATGTTTAAGTGGATGTAAGAATAAAAATATTATTAATACAGGAGAATAGAGATGCCAGGCTAATATAAAAACTATGAATAGAATTCATGAAAATCCAACTAAACTAAATTTTTTAACTATACCATTTACAAAATAAGAGGGATATTTATATAAATTACTGGTAATTTTTAGATTATTTATATGTATAGAATGAAATTTTTTATCAGATAATCTATAAATTCTAAAAAGCTGATTAAGTATAATATTTCTAAACAATAGAATCGAGTTGCAGGAATTAAATGATAAGATTTTATTAATGTTGAAAATTAAAAATGTCTTTTTTATCATATAAATTAGTAACAATTCTATTAGAAGGTTCAATAATAAGATATAAATCCAAAAAATTGATATTATTACTAATAGTAGCTTCATTAGGAATTAATTCCAAATTGTCTGGATTGAAATCTATATCTATGACATAATTTTCAGTATATACTAAGCAAATCAGATCATCATCATATCTGTATAATGTATAATCTATTGAAGTAAAAGACTCTTCATAATGATAAAGGTATAAATTAGCTAACATACTGCTACTGCAGCCACCCTGTGGAACTCATGAAACTTGTAAGTATAATTTATTTCCTTGAAAAATAAAATTATTGAAATAACAAAGTGAAGACGTTTAGGAAAATTTATAAAATTGGTTTGAATTGATAGATCAGTAATATAAGCATTATATAGAGCTAAAATTACATCATATAGGTCTGAGATCTTAATATTATTAAAAAGGTTTTTAAAATCAAAAGATTGAAATCCTATTAGTTTTCTAAGTGATGTTAATTTATTCTTTAATTCTTTACTATTATTTAGAATAAGGTAATTATTGCTAGAGTGACTTAAACGATCATTTATTAGAAATAAAGAATTTAGAAGTAACTTACTCGCAGTAGTAAGTAAAGTAAGTACTATGACCACTAGTTACTGTTCTAAATTTAATAGGATTTTTATGAAATTTTGGAATAAGCACTATATATGGAAATTTAAGAAATTTATATTTAATATTTAAATCACTATACATATTGATAATTTTCAATTTGATGCTATTAATGGAATGTAAATCAAGTTTAAAAAGACTATTATTTTTTAAATAATCTAACAGAAATTGTACATAAAATTTTTTACATATAATAGCATAATTATTAGAGGCTTTATCAACATAGGTGATTACAAAAGATCTTTGTAAATCATTAATGGAGTGTTTAATATTATCAATATTATATATAGATCTAGACAATTTATATATATATATATATATATATAATTATCATATATATGTGTATATATATATATATGTGTATATATATATATATATATATATATACACATATATATGATACTTATATATATATATATAAGTATATTTATATTTCTGTTTTTTATATTTGTAGTTTTTAATTAATTTGGTATTTATTATTTCTCCTTCCACTAGCCAGTAGACAGTTCCAATGGTGTCCATAGTCAAATGCTATCGCCATTGTCAGAAACTGGCTATTCCATCGGTTTTAATTTGAATTGTATGGCTGTCCTGCCAAAAATGCAATTTTGAACTAACCGCCATTTCTTATATAGTTTCAACTTATTGTTCTCCATGTCTAGATCTTCAATCTTGAACTAATTATTATTGCCTTTTCTTCATTTTCGCTGAGTTTTCTTTTCCATTTTATATATATTTATATAAAATGGAATTTTAAATTAATTACTTATTTTACTTAATTTACTAAATTACTTAATTTACTTATTTAATTGCGATTTATGTATACTAATATTCCTCTCATCCCTTACCATTATAATGATAAGTTACCTACTATTTTTACTCTTAGTCTTGGTCTATAGTTATTTATTTGTAACAGATATGCCAGAGGTGATTTTTTTTTGTATTTGTCATAGTTTATGCAGAGTTTTCGATTAAAAAATTGCAATTTTTATTTATATATATTTATATATATATATAATATATATATATATATATATATATATATATATATATATATATATATATATATATATATATATATATATATATATATATATATATTTTATTTATATATATATGTATATACATTATATATATATATATATATATATATATATATATATATATATATATATATATATATAAAATTGTAAATCCAATGTTAGAATGTAAGTAGTAACTCATAATACACTGTCCCAAAATTTTCTACAAAATACAAAGATGCAAAAGAAATTCAACCATAAAGAGGAAATTATAAAGCGTAAAATAAAAGAAAAGAATAAAATAGGAGAATGATCCACAATAAACTACAATTAACATTGGAAGAAAGTAAATATAGCAATACGTAATAAATAAAATAAAATTAAAATAAATTAAAATAAATTCTATTACTAAATTTAGCGCTAATGCAGCATAAATTTGAATAGATTGCAAATAGAATGTTTCTTTAATACGAAGCATACAAAAGGAATTAGGATAGTTCAGAAATGAAAAGTTAGATAAACTATATTAAGTTCTTTATGTATATTTTTTTACTCATGGCATTTAAACAATTTTTCCACATAGATTTGGCGCTGAATGCCAGTGGAAAGTTCGTAAATAATATCTTGTGGCTGCAAAGCATGTCTGAAGGTCGGTCTTTTTACTAGTATCCGCAAAGCATGTGGAGAAGAATCATTCGTGCTGCAGAACTCCCAGCTCCCCGTCTCCGCTAAAAGGTTCAGTGCGCATGCGCAGAGTGATGCGTAAGGAGCTGGATGAGAGGATGAGAGAGGCGTAATGTTCGCAATCGCAATGCGCTGCAGAGGATGAGATGCAGCATTCGATCGATGAAATCCCTCCTCGATAGGATGTAGCCCCAAATGTTCATTCGTTTTATATGTGCTATTCTTCTTCATTTGATTTTATGTTTTTGATTTAGAAACTGTTCATTTGAGTTGTATGATTTTTCTTTCGAAGTAAATGACTGTTTAATATCTGTGTATTTGGTAGAGAACTAAACGACGAGGAGATTGTCCTTGTATACAAATAAATTGAACATTTATCGTTATGCTGTAAAGTAATTTTTTTATTGCTGTATAAAAGATCTAGTTTTAGATACAATTTATTAGCAGCACTATCACACTCCCAACTAACAAACCGAAACTGTGTGTGTGTATATATATATATATATATATATATATATATATATATATGTATGTATATATATATGTATGTATGTATATATATATATATATATATATATATATATATATATATATATATATATATGTATGTATATATATATATATATATATATGTATATATATATATATATATATATATATATATGTATATACATATATATATACATATATATATATATATATATATATATATATATATATATATATATATATATATATGTATATTGTCCTAATAACACATGTTTATAGATAAAATCTATTTTGTGTTTCAAAAACAAGTATTTTTGTGTTCATTTCGTTTAAATATTAGGACTTGCAAAAGAATTTTTTCGAAATGAACAATTCTTAAGCTTAGAGCTGTTCCACGTGCAAGCTCTAATGCTTGAATATTTTTGTATTCCTTTTTTCGATTCCTCACCATTGTCATTTGTTGATTATCTTTAGCTTTCTGAACTGTAATATGTATTATAATTTCCTCATTAAGGTTGTATTTCATTTTATTTCATTGTATTTTGTAGGCAAATTTTAAGGTAGTGTATTATGAGTTACTACTTCCATTCTACCATTGGAATTACAATTTTAATATTTTTTATATGTATATATGTATATACAGGGTGTCCAGTGCTATCGGTGCCCAATGACTATTTCATCAACCGTTAGTTACAGAGATAAACTTCCGATTGCAAAAATGTTTTAAATTTTAAAATCTATTACCTTAGAAACAGTGTAAATCAATAAATGTATTTCTGAAAGAAATACGAAATATAAATTTTTATACGTTCCCCCGGTCCTACCAATTATATTTAGGAAAATCATCCTCATACAATTTCCTGCAAAATAAAAAAAAATCTTCCATTTACGACCAAAATTCACAGAGATATGAAGCATTAAACTTTATGACTTAAGTCGCTTTTTCCCGCATAAAAATGTCTCATTTCATGTAAGCACCCAATCAGGGACCGTATTGACCATTTTTCAGCACTAAAAGTGCTCATCTTTAAACAGCTATAAGTCGGTCAATTTTGGTCGTAAAAGGATGATTTTTTTTTTATTTTTCATAAAGTTATATGAGATTGATTTTCTTAAATATGATTGGAAGGATCGGGGACTGTATAAAAATTTATATTTCGTATTTCTTTCAGAAATGCATTTATTGATTTAAACTGTTTCTAAGATAATAGATTTTAAACTTTAAAACATTTTTGCAATTGGAAGTATATCTCTGTGACTAACAGTTGAGGAAATAGCCATTGGGCACCGATAGCACTGGACACCCTTTATATATATATATATATATATATGATACATATTTTTCGATAATAATTTTTTTATATCAGAGAAGATTTTAGTTTTCTAAGACGTAGCCGACATTCTTGGCTCTTAACATTAATTGCAGTCCTTATCCAGAGCGAAGAGCCCTAAAAGTTAATGATAAACTGTGTTGAAGGAATGAAAAGCCTAAGCTATAAGCAATGGTAAGAGGTTAATACTCGAGAAACTCTTCATATCATGAAATTAGACCATATAGGGGCAGTAATCACGTAAATATCAACGTGGGAACGGATATAAGTATCGGATAAGTATTTTGGTAATGAGAATGGCGACAGACTCACGAGTTCGGTATAGAGTCAAGTGCATATAATGATGTAAACCATTCCACTATCAAGTCTCGGGAAACTAGATAAGTGTCCTCAGAAGTATCTGTGAAGTAGATCACGAGTTTTGTAAGTGTTCTCATAATGAGACTATAAAGAGCGGTGCAGAGCGTTTTGGAGCATTGAGTTCTGAGATCTCAGAGAAATGTGAGAGTTTGATTTTGATTCATGTAGAGAGAACTCTATCTAGCAGAACGATTCTATGTTCCGATATTTGTGGAACTTATAACAGAATTCTTATGCCTGTAATCATGTACTGTTAAAAGGCCTATGCATCTCCATTACGGAGAAGAATGTATGATGATGATGAAGTGACGGCGACTGTAAATAAAGAGCTTCTGAGGAAAGATGCCTCTTCATTTGACTGTTACACAGAGATCAGTTCATTTGTGGTGATCCAATATTATCACAGATAAGCCGGCAGGATACTGTTCCGTGCTGATGGAAACCTATCAACAATGGATTTCCAGTCCATTGCAGCAAGGAGCTCCTCCGAGAGATAATTGAACGGATGACAGATACGAACGGAGCGGAGAGCGCTTGTTTCTCCCCGCCATCAAACGCAAAAAGAAAAAGAAAGTGCTGACCTAGTTCGAGTGGAATTGCTGAGAAGGAGAAATGGAAGGGGAAGACGGAATGCCGATTCTTGAAAATGCCACGGCAACTCAAACGGAGGAAGGGATTATAAACGAGCAGAATGGAGAGGCTAACGTGGAAGAGAAACCGAAACTGGGGAACATGCGTATCATCTGTCCAAAATACAGTGGTGACAGCAAAATGGAGGTAAAGACATGGATAAAATTTTTTAACCTGCAATGTCGAAAACAAAGGTTATCAGATGAAAGAAAAGGAGAGATATTCCCTGAATTTCTAGAGGGAGAGGCATTGACTTTCTTTATTAAATATGCGTCACATCTGACAGAATGGACCAGATTAGAAACAACATTCATTGAGCATTTTGAATGCGGAGTGGGAGAGTCTTTCGAAACTTTTATTCAGATGAAATTAGACAAAGTGGAAGATTTGGACTCGTACTACAAGAACAAAGTGGAGATTGGTCTGAGTTTGGGTCTCACTGAGAAGATTATTACTGAAGCGTTAACCACAGGACTTAAATCGGAATGGCAACCCATCTTCTGTGCCAATAACACAGAGACACCCCAAGACTGGCGGAGACTGGCAAACAACTTAAGGAGAGTGATGAAAGAAAAAGAAAAACCACCCCAAAACAATAGACTGTCGGATCCGGAGATAACACGCAGGAGATCTTGGAGACCACCAAATACAAGTGATCCCAGAGGAGCCTATGCTGGACCTCCCAATGCCAACTATAACCGAGGATTCTATCGAACACCGCCCAGATGGCCGATACAGAACCGGGAACCAAACCCGAGGATTCCGCGACCCAATGGAAATCAATGAGGAACGTTCCGAGTTGCTGCGTATCTGGGGAACAATAGAGTGCACATGGGACTTATTGATACCGGAACAAACATTTCAATCTTACCGACAAGCCAACTTAATAGTGTAACTTATAGACTTATTGAAGAAGCACCTAATGTCCAATTGCAACAGACCAGAGGTCAGGTGAGTGTGCAAAAAATTGTTGAAATTGATACTAAAATTGGACGAATAATTCGTCCCGTAAAATTTTTTGTGATTGATACCAATATTAGATATATTTTATTGTCAGGGTATCAATGTAAACTTTTTAAATTGTATTTAAATTTTAATAATTTTAAGGTATACCAATTCTATAATGATATAACATATCGAGGCTCATTTCCTGAATATGAATTTTCATATCATTTTGATAATTATAATAGTGAGACTAGCAAAGATGTAAATAATGAGGTCAGGATAAATCAGGAAGAGAAAATTAAATTAACGAAATTGTTGAACAGTGTAAATGAAATATTCTCCAAAGATAAATATGATGTAGGATGTATAAGGTTAGAGCCGCAGAAGGTTACTTTGACTTCTGAGTTGCCCATATCAATGCGACCTTATCGTGCATCACCCAAAGATAATCTAGAAATTAAAAAACAGTTAGATAAGTTACTTGAAGCCGGAATTATTACTCCATCATATAGCGCGTATTCATCCCCTGTAACTTTAGCATACAAAAGAGACGAGAATTCAAAGAATAGATTTTGTTGCGATTATCGAAAAATCAATGAAATAAGTAAAACCGATAAGGAACCCATTCCTCGGATTGATGCCGTACTGGATCAGTTAGCCAACGCTAAAAATTTTTCTACATTAGATTTGACGTCGGGATATTGGCATATTAAACTTAATGAGACCGATTCTGAAAAATTAGCTTTCACAACTAATTATGGCTTGTATCGATGGACAAGAATTCCATTTGGATGGAAAAATTCTCCTGCCATATTTCAAAGAACGTTAAGACAAATTTTAGATAAGTACCAAATTCGATTTGCCCTTAATTATTTCGATGACATCATAGTATTCTCTCAAAATTTCAATGAACATATGGAACATTTGAAAACTATTTTTTCCATTTGTGAAAAAGAAAATATTAAGTTAAAATACTCAAAATGCCAATTTGCCCAAAGAAAAATTAACTTTCTCGGATACGAAATAGAAAATGGAAAATATCAGCCTAATAATATTAATATTGAAGTTATAAAGAAGTTACAACCCCCCAGGAATGTTAAAGAATTACAAAGATTTTTAGGAAGTGTAAATGTTTATAATAAATTCATCCATAATTATGCTCAAATTAGAAATCCCTTAAATAAATTACTCCGGAAAAATGAAGTTTGGAATTGGACCATCGAGTGTCAAAAAGCATTTCAGCATCTTAAGGATATTTTAATTTCAAAACCTGTACTTACATTATTCAACCCAAATTATCCATGTCATGTTTTCTGTGATGCTTCATCAGAAAGTATCGCCAGTATCATAAAACAAGAGCATCCAGATGGCTCATTACACCCGATTGCATATCATTCGAGACAGTTGAGATCTTATGAAAAGAATTATGCCATAACGGAATTAGAGTGTCTTGCCATAGTAGATTCTATTGACAAGTACTACTGTTATTTGCATGGATCACACTTTACAGTACATACAGATCACGCTGCTCTAGTCTGGTTAAAAAAGATTAAGCATCCGAGAGGAAGATTATTTAGATGGTCACTTAAATTATCTATGTATGATTTTGATATTAAATACAAAAAAGGGTCTACTAACTATGAAGCAGATATGCTCACTAGAAATCCCATAGCGCATCAGACGAGATTATGCACACATTTATTAGAGTTAGGAGAAATTGAAGAACATCAATCACAGGATAATCTTAATCAGTCAAAATTTCAAAAAATTAATAATGTTTTAACAATAAAGAAAAAAGGATTTATTAAAATTGTAATACCATATTCATTAAGAGCTAAATTATTAGAAAAAACTCATTCAGAATTTGGACATCCTGGAGTAAACTCCATGCTAAATTTAATTTCGCCGAATTATTATTGGCCAGAGATTATTGAAGATATAAGAAATTATGTGAAACATTGTGAAACATGTCAGTTAAATAAGAAATCGAAACAGAAGAAATTTGGGTTATTAGGATGTTTACCTCCAGCGATAGAACCTTTTGATATCATATCTATGGATACTGTAGGAGGGTTAAGTTACTACAATTCTGCAAAGAAATATTTACATGTTATAATAGATCATGCAACTAGATATGTATGGACATTTCCATCAAAGAGTGTTACCACAGACACCTATATAAATTGTTTAAGACAAATATTCCAAATTCAAGCGCCAAGGAAAATATTAACGGATCGAAATGCAGCTTTTACCGCATCCAAATTTAAGCGTTTTCTTAAAAGTTACAATGTAACTCAATTGTTAACTTCAGCTCATAGACCACAGTCTAACGGAAAAAATGAACGCGTAAATCAAACAATTATAACCAGATTAATTTGCAAAATTAACTCATTTCCAGGTAAAATTGCATGGACTAAATTATTAGAACAGGTAACAACAGAATATAATAATACTCCACATTCCGTGACTAAATATACTCCAAATTATTTAATGTATGGAAAGTTACCGTATAAGTCACCACTGAATAATTATGAGATATACCCATCAATAGAGGAAGCCCGAAAGATTGCAAAAGAAAGGACGGAAAAATACCATTTAAAAAATAAACTTAGATATGACATCCACTTCCAAGAGGCTGATTTTAAAGTAGGAGATTTAGTTATGCTAGAAGAATTTAAATATCCCAATACAAGAAAATTAACTTCACCGTATACAGGCCCATATACCATATTAAATAAAATTTCCAGTGTAAATTTTGAAATAGATAAACCAAACATGTTAAGTAAACAAAACACAGAAATTGTACATTCTACGAGATTAAGACATTTTTATCCAGCAGAAACATTTGAGTTAAAAATTTTAAAATAGGGTAGAAATTCGAAAAATAATAAATAAGATTTTTCGAAATATTAGTGATTTTAATGATTATGATAAGAGTAGTGATTTAGCTTAAAAGCTGGAGTCAATGTTAAAACTTAATAGAGATTTGAATAGGAAGATAGATGAGTTCACATAACTTAATAGAGATTTGAATAGGAAGATAGATGAGTTCACATCTTTTGAACAAGCAATTGAAGATTAAAAGATTTAGTATTATTTTATATATCGGTGACAAGGATATGAATTAGGCAGAGAAACATTTTCTTGATATTTAACTTTATGGATGTGTGTTAGTACTTCAGGTGATTCTAAAATTATGGTCCAAGAGGAAGTTCTTTCTTAGTGTTTAAAAGTGTATAAGATAAGTATAATTAATTTAGATACATAATTGGTTAATTAGGAGTGGATATCAGGGAGAAGAAATTCCTTGATTTCCAGAAAAGTTTATTTTGAGTAGGAATTAAGAACAGATTCGTAGTAATTCGGAGAAAAGTTAGAAGGTAGGGATTTATTAAATGAAGTTATAGAAAGGAGTGTCGCTTTGTGGATTCTTTCCTGTCGAAAGGATACACAAAGATACCTACCAACATTTTTTCAAAACACTTTAGTGTTATACTAAAGAAAATTTTTATTTTGATACTGGGACAGAAGATGCCGGAATTCTGCCATACTTCTGCCGAGTGATCAAAACATTTAGGAGAAGTTGTTTTACTTCTTCCACTTTATGAGAATTAAATAAAGTTTGAAGAAATGTATATGAAAAAGTAAAGATATAGTAGTGAAGTGTTTTATAATTGAGAAGAGTATTGTGTAATTATGATTATTGTATTGATAATGATATTGTATTGATAATGATTATTGTATGGATAATGATTTTGTATTGATGATGATTAGAGATAAATTGAAACAGAATAGAGTAAAGAGGAACTAGAGGTTAGATAAAGATAGGGAGAATTCAGATAAGAGATCGGGAAACCTGGCAGAGAGGCAAACCTATAAATAAAAAAGTAATGGATAGGGAGAGGAGATTGAATGTAATATTTTTATTCTGATAGGAGTGTTTACTTACCCTTTGGCATTGATACTGGGAAAGGATATATCAATCCCAAGTGAGGATAAGCTGATGTTTCCACTGCCAGTGTTATTGGATTAAGAAAAAATATAAGAGAGTTAAGGAAAAGAGATAACGAATTAAGATGGTAATGTAGAATATAATGGGAAAAAGAAGGAGTACGAGGATTTAGAGAAAAGAGTTAGGAAGGCCTTAGGAGATATAAGTAAGAGAAAAGAGAAGGTACCATGTACATAGGGAAGTTAGAATAAAATAAAGAGTTATACTTTGAAAATATAAATGTCAAGGTATTTGAGAGGTGGATGTACTAAGAAAAATCCTATATAATATCATATAATTTTAGAATTGTTAGTGTGTTGATTATTTGAATTGTATGTAATTTCATGTATATTGATGAGTAATATAGAGATAGTAACTTAATTAATTAAGAAAATAGGTAGGGTCACAGAATTAAGAGTTCTTGGAAAATTCTTGTTTATTTTATTTTATTTTATATTGGGTATATTATGGTCATATTAGAGATTAGGGTGTATCGATACAACAACATAACAACATAAACATAAACACTGTGAGAAGAATGAATGGTGTATGAGAGTTCCCCTGATCAAGGAATTCTACATTTATCACACATATTATATTACATAAAAATAAAAGAAGATTTTGTGACAAATTAAAGGTTAAAATAAATAACAGATAGCGTATTTACCTAAGGATATATTAAATTGGAGTGGATAAATGTACCTTAAGAAGATTGATGTAACAAGTGTAAGAGTTTATTTCTATATTATATTTTTGTAGTGTGATTTTTGAAATGTATTCAGAGTATTGTAGAGAGTATCATGTATGTAATGTATAGGTGGACCGAGACTTGAGACTGGAGGGGGGGGATATGATACATATTTTTCGATAATAATTTTTTTATATCAGAGAAGATTTTAGTTTTCTAAGACGTAGCCGACATTCTTGGCTCTTAACATTAATTGCAGTCCTTATCCAGAGCGAAGAGCCCTAAAAGTTAATGATAAACTGTGTTGAAGGAATGAAAAGCCTAAGCTATAAGCAATGGTAAGAGGTTAATACTCGAGAAACTCTTCATATCATGAAATTAGACCATATAGGGGCAGTAATCACGTAAATATCAACGTGGGAACGGATATAAGTATCGGATAAGTATTTTGGTAATGAGAATGGCGACAGACTCACGAGTTCGGTATAGAGTCAAGTGCATATAATGATGTAAACCATTCCACTATCAAGTCTCGGGAAACTAGATAAGTGTCCTCAGAAGTATCTGTGAAGTAGATCACGAGTTTTGTAAGTGTTCTCATAATGAGACTATAAAGAGCGGTGCAGAGCGTTTTGGAGCATTGAGTTCTGAGATCTCAGAGAAATGTAAGAGTTTGATTTTGATTCATGTAGAGAGAACTCTATCTAGCAGAACGATTCTATGTTCCGATATTTGTGGAACTTATAACAGAATTCTTATGCCTGTAATCATGTACTGTTAAAAGGCCTATGCATCTCCATTACGGAGAAGAATGTATGATGATGATGAAGTGACGGCGACTGTAAATAAAGAGCTTCTGAGGAAAGATGCCTCTTCATTTGACTGTTACACAGAGATCAGTTCATTTGTTGTGATCCAATATTATCACATATATATATATATATATATTAATACATTTTACAGTTGTGTAAACAGAAACGTAGAATCAGCATTAATGAAACATGTATAGCCCTTGATAACGTACATGGTTTCAGAAATGCTTTTCATATTCATTTTATTCCTTTTATATTCACTAGATTCCATTTATTCAATTTCCAAACTTCTTGCTAAAGTGTAGCTCATCGTGCTACACTTTGCTTCTGATTTGCAATTACTTTACCTTCAGTTACCTTTACTTCAGTTTTCTATTACCTTTACCTTCAGTTTACAAGCAATTTTCTTTGGTATTTCTCGGGTATATATATATTGCAAGTAATCATAAAAATCTTCAATTATATATATATATATATATATATATATATATATATATATATATATATATATATATATATATATATATTACCCAGACCGTTCGACCGTAGCAACCGTTATATAGAACCAGGGCCTAACTAACGCAGGGGCGGAGCATGGGGGTAGCTGCCCCGAACCCCGTATCAGAGGGACCCTAAATTAAACAATTGCAACATTCAAAAATTAACGGCTGTTTTCTAAAAAAAAATTTATGCCACCCAGTGGATAGATACATTTTAGGGGTACATAGAGGTTAACCACAGCACTAATTTAGCATATGTTGGCATCTTGGCTATGATAAGAAAGTTGCCAGTAATTTAAATTCCATTAAAATATGTATGAACTATGTTTTGTATTCCTTTTTCAAGGATGCAATTATATTTTTGAAAAATGTTTTTGCTCATTTCATATAAATCGAGAAGTAAAAGGGTGCCCCGGTGGAATGTCTGCCCCGGGCTCCGGTTGGGCCAAGTGGGGCCCTGTATGGAACAGCCGACCATTTTCCACCATTCTATTGTTAAAAAGTGAAAAGGAATCAGCAAAAAGTGGGTGAGTAACGCCATCTACCGGTCAGGTGATGGATAGAACAAGATATCATTGGTGGCTGCAGTGCGACCTACCCGAAAGTGTAAGGCAGTGATCGCCAACCTTTATTGTTCGAAGGACCGCATTCCACCAAATTCGTCGCCAAAACCTCGCCAAGCGTTATAGACAGAGAAATAAGTTATTCTTACAGCAGATAAATGACTATTGGCGTTCAAATACAAAAGTATTTCTCAAAGTATATTTTTCATGAATAGAACGAGCTAGATCCACGAGAATGAAGTCACCAACTTTATCGCATGGTATACATATGAAAAGTGAACATGTTTCTCAATAGGAAATATTTTTATTGTATTTTATATGACTTTTTGATAAGTTTTTTTGAAAAATGTGCAATTTCTCGAGCACGATGTTAACGTTCTAAAATTTATGTTAATCGTTTTCTAATGAAAAATTACGTAAGAAATGTCTATTTGCTTAACTTTATAAGAGGTTTTGAGTTTTTGACGATTTTTTCAAAATTTCACTCGAAAATTTAGGGGGTTCTGAACATTCGATTGCGTATAAAAACAATAGGCTTCCAGTGTTTACGGATTGTAATTTTTGTACCAAATTTCATTCGAATCGATCCATTCTTTCGTCAGTTATCGTCTCCACAGTCTCACTGACACACACACACAGCCATCACTTCAAAAATGTTGGATTCGTAATCAGGGATGCTTGAAACGTGCTCTCCCATCGAAAACTCTAATTCGAATTTTCACAATACTTTCCTGATACATTATTATTGTATATAAGGAAAGTAAAAGGAATTTAATATACAAAAAGGGGGGACAAATGCTAGTCTAAACCGTAGCCCCCGTTGCTATAGTAACGCGGTTACTAGTAACGGGGCTATATATGAACAAGCCACAAATGACGGAATTGAGTTGCCAGAATCTTTTGAATTTAGGTGTTGCAGTTCCTCCCCCCCCCCCCCTCCCCCCTCCACAATTTCCGTTCTATGGAATTTTTTCCAATTCTGCGGACAGCTAGTAACGGGACCAACGAATCTCTAACCGTGACATCAGTCGAAAACAAGTTTTCATCACCCAAGATGCATTGCGCGAAATCAAACCAGCGCCCATAAAGGAGGGATTTAACTCGATGAGCTTACCCCTGAACGGCTACTTTTCCTTTTAACATCGTATCTGTAAAATGTAAGTGTACTACGGTCTATCTGACGCTCGGACACAGAACTGTCATATAATGTTTTAAATAGCATATTGTTCTACCATAAATAATATTTCAGAATATTTAACAAAATGTAAAATTTCGGTCAACTAAGATGTCAACAGATGGGGTAAAACCCACCGCACATGTCTTTATCCTTTAATTATCCACCTTGTGTCAGATAATGATTTAGGGTGGAGGATGTTCATAAAAGATGACGTCTCCTCAAATGTTAATTTTAAATCATGTTTAATAAATCATTTTTCGAAAATGCAAATTTAAATCAGCGAAGCAGAAGTTCACAGTCAATGAGATATATTTTCTGCATTTTCAAGGCACATTAAAGGACAAAAATTATTCTTTATTAAAATATTTTTCAGGTGATGCAAATCTAAATCACAACTGCTGAAGTTCGCTTTTCGTTTACTTATCAGTTTTTTCAAAAGCAATAATATTTATTTAAATTTTTTAAATGCAGATTTTTGCAGTAATGTTGGGGGCGTGGTTTATATTCTGAAATCCCATTTAGTGTCTATTAAGCCATTACAAATCTCACATCTGACCTTTGAAGATCACTTTCAAATTTGCAACATTTTCTCTTTTAAGGGAATAAAAAGAAAACATTGATTCTTTTAAGAATCAATGTTTTTTCTCCCTTAAAAATGTAAATATTTCTGTGAATTTAGTGAGCGCTATTTAATATCTTGAAATCATCACACTTTACAATACTTTAAAGAAATTTCACTCCTGCTAAAGTTCGCTCTCCACTTGTCTGACAAAATTATTAAAAAAACTTTCTAAAATATTAGAATATTTATTTTTCCCCCCTAAAAAGGAAAATCTTACTGTAATTTTATGGGCGTGGTTAACATTTTCAAACCACACCCTTTCATCTTCTGACCAATGCTGAACTCGGTGGGGATACTGGTGAATCGAGTTTAGCCTTATCCTGACAAGACAAAGGTTTAAAAAATCAATATTTTATTTAACTATTAGCAAACTCTTAAAGAGATTCAGTAGTTCTATTTAGTGTGTTTAGTTCGATATTTTCATCACAAGAAAAATGCAGGAACTCCCACTGAAAGCGATTCATTATTGCCTATCGTTTTACATATTCCTGCTATAATTTTTCAAATACATTTACTGATGTAATATATGCGAAATAATTACGTCGGTACCGTTTAGTTTGCGATATGACACATTATCTCACATCGGGCCAACGGCCGTACCGTGCTGAAAACACCGGTTCTCGTTAGATCACCGAAGTCAAGCAGCATCGGGCGCGGTTAGTACTTGGTGGGTGACCACCTCGGAACACCGCGTGCTGTTGGCCATCTCGGGTGCGGTATCCCCGTGGTTTGCGCGCTAGATTTGCACGCTACCACAAATGCCGCCGTGTTCATGCGGAGTACGATCACGTTAAACATGTGGGTCCGTAAGTCCTTCCGAGAGGTTGGTGGTAGGGGAAGGAGGGTACGGTCCCTGTGGATGCCTCCCCCACTGGGTTCCGGTCTAAATTGGGTGGCACTTCCCGACCGTCCATACAGTTACCTTACACCTTTCTGGTAACTGCACAATTTGCGGGAGAGGGTTTAATTAAATGAAATTTTTTTTAGCCCCCATACTAAAAAATTTCATTTAATTAAACCCTCTCCCGCAAATTGTGCAGTCTGGTTCTCGAGAGTCAGCTCTAATAATTCTTCCGTTGAAAAATTAAAAAACTGTGTTCTCATTGCTAGAGACATCTCAAACCAAATTACCTGATCAGCTTGTGAGTTTGTCCCTTTATTCTTTTCCCTTTGGTCGGTCTCCCTGTGTTTTTTCTGGAGGTATTACCTTTGCTGTATCGCTGTATTTGTTGTCTTGTATTTGCTGTACTTGTCTTGTGATGTTTTTGGTGGTTGTTTTAGTTGTTTACTCCTCGTTTTGTTTTCGGGAGTGTTCTTGTTACTCCACAGTTTTTACCTAAAGATGTAACATTTGTCACCAACATTTATTTTACTTTTTATGGTGCTGCTCACTTTAAAAAAAAAAAAAATTTCACAGAAGTTCCAATGTTGTGAATCAGATATGTAAATCTCCTGTAAATATTATTATGATTTTCTAATTAACGTTGCTTTGGACCGTCGGACGAGGGCCAGTTGAAGTTGGCTTCCGCTAACTCCTTTCCCGGCCGTCCCAATAGATGCTCAAGTCCTTGGTGACGAGTCGGACGGTCTGGGTCTTCAACACCTTTCTGGTAGGTCGGACGGTCTGGGTCTCAACAACAACAACATTATCTCACATCTGAAATATTAATTGAGATTATCAAATCATCTCATACATCGCCCTTTCGACTTTATATTAAAAAGAGTAGATGAAACATAGAAACAGCTTTAGTATAAAGAATTTTGACATGCGCCATTTTCTTTTTTCCGAGCAAAACTGTGTAGTGTGTAAATAATTGGAAAATATATAAGTAAAATTAAGAAATGGTTGAAAAAGCGTAAATATCATACAAAAACGAAATACAGCACATGTCAACTCTGTAAGAATGGATAAAATAATGTAGAAACAGACAATTTACACTGGAATGGTCGTTCTCTGCCGAAGACCGAAATGTGGAAACAGTCATTTGTGCAACAGTTGATCCGTAGCAATTAGAACATGGGCCTATGCCCTCTAAAATAATATCACAGAATCTGCCCCGCTGGCTGACAAAAATCTCACGTAACAACTGCTATTTATGCGTGGCTTATAGAGAACAGGCTTGCGTACATGACGTAACATGAAAATCATAAAATTTTAAAATACATTACAAGAAAAGCACTTGAAATGAACCCGTTCAAATCAAAGCCAAATATGCACTCTTACATGTATATTCCTTGCTCTTACAACGCCGAAAGGGTTGAGTAGTTGTCAGAAACAAAACGGGATTATCAGATCTTGCACCAAAAATATCGCCAAATCAAATTTCTTCATACTAAAGCCATACCGAAACATATAAGATGCGACAATTTTGCATAGCTTAGAATTCTGAATATTCTTCAGTACAGCAACTTCGTGACACCGTATCTGAATATGCCCTTACCAAAATAATTTAAATTGATAATGATTAGAAAACACCAATTTTTACCCACAATAAATGCTGCCAGACTGAACGTTTCAATATCAACAAAACTTATCAATCAACATTGCATCCGATTTCTCAATTGTTGTTTATTCTGTAGATGTAGAGCAGGGAACTAACAGTGGGAGTGCAAAAACTCAATATAGTTCGAAATTATTTTTCTTTATGTATTTAAAATTATTTAATACAAATGCTTTAGTCTTACCTAGAGTAAGTACGTATTCCGAAACACAGAAATAAATTTCAAAAGTAGAAGATAATGAAAGAACAATTCTGGGCTAAAATGGGGGTATGCTTTACGAACTATATACCCATGTCTCACTGTAAAATAGTATACACAGTTAGTCCTTGTAAGGTATCATCCATCCTCCAAGATTAGGCGCTCCCAAATTCTCCCATGAGGCAAGCTACCTTCCTTCTATGTAGTGACAGTCCATTCCTACCATTTGAAAAAAAAAATGAAGTGCATTAAAAGAATTAATCAAAATACGAAAGTATATAGGAACCTAACTTTTCTTTCAATCTGATGCTCATAACAAGTAAAAGTAAAAAATGCTGTTTTTTAAAGTGAATCCTATTATTAATTGTATAATGAATTATTTTAAAAAAAATTTATTTTCTAAATGAATGAAAAATGTATTTGTTAAAATGTATTTATCTAAAATGCATGGAAAACAACAACATTCGAAATTTGGAACATCTAGGTGCCAGTTCTCGAGTAATCCCCCCCCCCTTCCCAAAAAAAAAGTGAGCTACCTTTCTCCTATGTAGTGACAGTCCATTCCTACCATTTGAAAAAAAAATAAAGTTCATTAAAAGAATTAATCAAAATACGAAAGTACATAGGAACCTAACTTTTCTTTCAATCTGATGCTCACAACAAGTAAAAGTTAAAAATGCTGGTTTTTAAAGTAAATCCTATTATTAATTGTATGATGAATTATTTTAAAAAGAATTTATTTTTTAAATGAATGAAAAACGTATTTATTAAAATGTATTTAACTAAAATGTATGGAAAACAACAACATTCGAAATATGGAACAACTAGGTGCCAGTTCTCGAGTAATCCCCCCTCCCCCCCAAAAAGTGAGCTACCTTCCTCCTATGTAGTGACAGTCCATTCCTATCATTTAAAAAAAATTGAAGTGCATTAAAAGAATTAATCAAAATACGAAAGTATATAGGAACCTAACTTTTCTTTCAATCTGATGCTCATAACAAGTAAAAGTAAAAAATGCTGTTTTTTAAAGTAAATCCTATTAATAATTGTATGATGAATTATTTGAAAAAGAATTTATATTTAAATGAATGAAAAATGTATTTGTTAAAATGTATTTATCTAAAATGCATGGAAAACAACAACATTCGAAATTTGGAACATCTAGGTGCCAGTTCTCGAGTAATCCCCCCCCCCCCTTCCCAAAAAAAAAGTGAGCTACCTTTCTCCTATGTAGTGACAGTCCATTCCTACCATTTGAAAAAAAAATAAAGTTCATTAAAAGAATTAATCAAAATACGAAAGTACATAGGAACCTAACTTTTCTTTCAATCTGATGCTCACAACAAGTAAAAGTTAAAAATGCTGGTTTTTAAAGTAAATCCTATTATTAATTGTATGATGAATTATTTTAAAAAGAATTTATTTTTTAAATGAATGAAAAATGTATTTGTTAAAATGTATTTATCTAAAATGCATGGAAAACAACAACATTCGAAATTTGGAACATCTAGCTGCCAGTTCTCGAGTAATCCCCCCCCCCCTTCCCAAAAAAAAAGTGAGCTACCTTTCTCCTATGTAGTGACAGTCCATTCCTACCATTTGAAAAAAAAATAAAGTTCATTAAAAGAATTAATCAAAATACGAAAGTACATAGGAACCTAACTTTTCTTTCAATCTGATGCTCACAACAAGTAAAAGTTAAAAATGCTGGTTTTTAAAGTAAATCCTATTATTAATTTTATGATGAATTATTTTAAAAAGAATTTATTTTTTAAATGAATGAAAAATGTATTTGTTAAAATGTATTTAACTAAAATGTATGGAAAACAACAACATTCGAAATATGGAACAACTAGGTGCCAGTTCTCGAGTAATCCCCCCTCCTCCCAAAAAGTGAGCTACCTTCCTCCTATGTAGTGACAGTCCATTCCTATCATTTAAAAAAAAATGAAGTGCATTAAAAGAATTAATCAAAATACGAAAGTATATAGGAACCTAACTTTTCTTTCAATCTGATGCTCATAACAAGTAAAAGTAAAAAATGCTGTTTTTTAAAGTAAATCCTATTAATAATTGTATGATGAATTATTTGAAAAAGAATTTATTTTTTTAAATGAATGAAAAATGTATTTGTTAAAATGTATTTATCTAAAATGCATGGAAAACAACAACATTCGGAATTTGGAACATCTAGGTGCCAGTCCTCGAGTAATCCCCCCCCCCCCTTCCCAAAAAAAAAGTGAGCTACCTTTCTCCTATGTAGTGACAGTCCATTCCTACCATTTGAAAAAAAATAAAGTTCATTAAAAGAATTAATCAAAATACGAAAGTACATAGGAACCTAACTTTTCTTTCAATCTGATGCTCACAACAAGTAAAAGTTAAAAATGCTGGTTTTTAAAGTAAATCCTATTATTACTTGTATGATGAATTATTTTAAAAAGAATTTATTCTTTAAATGAATGAAAAACGTATTTATTAAAATGTATTTAACTAAAATGTATGGAAAACAACAACATTCGAAATATGGAACAACTAGGTGCCAGTTCTCGAGTAATCCCCCCTCCCCCCAAAAAAGTGAGCTACCTTCCTCCTATGTAGTGACAGTCCATTCCTATCATTTAAAAAAAATGAAGTGCATTAAAAGAATTAATCAAAATACGAAAGTATATAGGAACCTAACTTTTCTTTCAATCTGATGCTCATAACAAGTAAAAGTAAAAAATGCTGTTTTTTAAAGTAAATCCTATTAATAATTGTATGATGAATTATTTGAAAAAGAATTTATTTTTTAAATGAATGAAAAATGTATTTGTTAAAATGTATTTAACTAAAATGTACGGATAACAACAACATTTGAAATTTGGAACATCTAGGTGCCAGTTCTCGAGTAATCCCCCCCCCCCCCCCGAAAAAAAATGTGAGCTACCTTCCTCCTATGTAGTGACAGACCATTCCTACCATATGAAAAAAAAAATGTAGTGCATTAAAAGAATTATTCAAAATACGAAAGTACATAGGAACCTAACTTTTCTTTCAATCTGATGCTCATAACAAGTAAAAGTAAAAAATGCTGTTTTTTAAAGCAGATTCTATTATTAATTGTATGATGAATTATGTGAAAAAGAATTTATTTTTTAAGTGAATGAAAAATGTATTTGTTAAAATGTATTTAACTAAAATGTATGAAAAACAACACCATTCGAAATTTTGACCATCTAGGTACCAGTACTCGAGTAATCCCCCCCCCCCCCCTCCAAAAAAAAAAGTGCGTTTCTATGGCGGGTTCGGGAATAGCAGTGCCCGCATGGTTCCATATTCAGATAAAATCTACCACGAAATACAGCAATAAGATGGACTTTAGTTTCTTCGCATTTGGAATTATACCCGATAAACGAGTATATTTCTATGGTGAGCCCAGATTGGGCAGGCCTGGTGTAGTTCAAAATCAAAAGAAATAAAATATACAACGAAAGACAACGACATACCAAATTTGCACTTTCTAGCTTATCCGTTTCTCGAGTTATTCCCCCAAAACGAGTATATTCCTATATCGGGCTAGCCCGATAGCCGGGATGGGCTATAGCCCGATAATGTTCAAAATACAAAGAATAATAAAAAAAAAAAATACCACAAACGACAGCGACATACAAAATTAGGACTTTGTCCGATTTTCAAGTTATTCTACGAAAAGGAATACATTCCTATAACAGGTTATCATCCTGGGAACAAAGAATAGTATACAAATCCAAAGAACTACAATGTACCACAAAGGACAATGACATGCCTAACTGACTAGTTAGAGTCTCAAAGATTTGGATCACACTGATAAAAAACCCTAACCAAGTTAAATAAAAGGTTGCACTAATAGAAGTCAACTTAAAAAACTGAATATATTACTTTCCTATATATTGCTTAGTATAATGTGAGCCAATATTGATTTAGCACTGATAGAAGTCAACGTAAAAAACCTAAATATATTCCTTTCGTATATACTGCTTAGTATACTGTGTAGGGCCAGTATTGCTTTAGCACTAATAGAAGTCAACTTAAAAAATCTAAATATATTACTTTCGTGTATACTGCTGAGTATAATGTGTAGGGCCAGTATTGCTTTAGCACTAATATAAGTCAACTTAAAAAACCTAAACATATTCCCTTCGTATATAGTGCTTAGTATAATGTGTAGAGCCAATATTGTATATACTGCGACTGTTACTCGACGTGTGTCATATTAGCAAGCGCATGCCGTTTAAACCAGTCTTATTAGGACCAGTTCATTATCTAGATGGCAGATATTGCAAAAACATGTTGCTTCTCAAAGTTTTATTTTATTAAATATGAACTATAAAATTATTATTGGTGCCAACACAGGCTTCGTTTCTATAAAAAATTATACCTGAGCTTTGAATCTAGACGTAAACGTACTCTATGATCTAAATTAAGTGTTAACAAAATTCGTTACATTTTTGGAGTTTAGTTAAATTACCGTGCTTAAAATATCTAGTGTGCTTTTCACGATTGAAAATCCTTTCATGCGACGCGGAAAATTCCGCTAGCAGACTTGCGAGTCAAATCGTGTCCAATAATGTAGGAAATCGTGTCCAATAATGTAGAAAATTGTGTCCAATAATGTGAAGGAGGTACATTGAACAATAAGTTTCATAAGGTCTTGAAAAGTAAATTTGACTTGCGAGTCTAATCGTGTCCAATAATGTAGGAAATCGTGTCCAATAATATAAGAAATCGTGCCCAATAATGTAGAAAGTACATTGAACAATAAGTTTCATAAGGTCTTGAGAAGTATTTTTGATTTGCGAGTCTAATCGTGTCCAATAATGTAAAATCGTGTCCAATAATGTAGGAAATCGTTTCCAATAATGTAGAAAGTACATTGAACAATAAGTTTCATAAGGTCTTGAGAAGTATTTTTGACTTTCCAGTCTAATCGTGTCCAATAATGTAGGAAACCGTGTCCAGTAATGTAGGAAGTACATTGAACAATAAGTTTCATAAGGTCTTGAGAAGTATTTTTGACTTGCGAGTCTAATCGTGTCCAATAATGTAGGAAATCAAATCGTGTCCAGTAATGTAGGAAATCAAATCGTGTCCAGTAATGTAGGAAGTACATTGAACAATAATTTTCATAATAAATAAATATATATATATACATATATATATATATATATATATATATATATATATATATATATATATATATATATATATATATATATATATATATATATATATATATATATATATGTGTATATATATATATATATATTAGAAAAATATAATAATAATAATCATTCAGTAATCATGAAATATTAAAATCACCAAGGCAGTCAAACCAAGGCCACTATGCCTATAAAAGAAATTAATATATACATATATATATATATATTGATTCCCCTGAAACTTTCAGTAACATGCTTGCAAATGTTTTGCAGTCTAATGATCTTCGATACTTATAACCAGAAGCAACCGATCAAAGTCCATTTTTACAACTAAATTTTCGAACATTTGAATTCGAGCTTTCGACCCAGTCACAGTACATTCTCTAACAGTATATGCAGTGCATGTTGGGGAAGTAAAAAATGCAATATATTATTTAGCTTCGGATATTTTATAAAGAAGTTCCAAATTTGTGAAACACATTTTATTGTAAATTCATGATTTATTATTAATATTACATCACACCCAACATCAACCTCTTAGATAACTGGTATCACTGATGTCTGAAACTTCTGCTATTTTGCTCCATTGAGTTTCGTTATATCAATTGATTTACCGTATTCTCCCATGTTACAGGTATCCACTCCGGCGCTGTGGTGGCGGGCGTTGTTGGACTGAAGATGCCGAGGTACTGTCTCTTCGGCGATACTGTCAACACAGCCTCCAGAATGGAGAGTACCAGTGAGGTAAGGAGGTCCCAAACTATATTCGATTAATCAAACTGTATTTTGTGGATTCTTGGGATTCCGACAAATTTTCCGAGGGAGTACATTAAATATATTTCCGATGGATGAGAAAACAAGAAAGTTAAATCATGCATAAAGCATTGATTATGAAACACTTTCCAACTAAAATGCAATTTCATTTAAACATCTCTAATATGTAATACATTCAGTGCTGATAATTTTACTTTCCTTGTATACATAGTGTAATGTATAAAGAAAGTATTGTGACGGGGTCGAAAATTCGAATTCGAGTTTTCGACGAGAGAGCAAGTTTCAAGCATCCCTGATCGCGAATCGAACATTTTTGAGGTAATGTGTGTGTGTGTGTGTGTGTGTGCGTGCGCGCGCGTGTGTGTGCGCACGCGCGTGTGTTTTTGTGTCAGTGAGCCTGCGGAGACGATATCTCACGAACGAATGACGCGATTCAAATGAAATTTGGTACAAAATTTACAATCCGTAAATACTGGAAGCCTATTGTTTTTAAACATAATCGAATGTTCAAAACCCCCCCAAAATTTTCGACTGAAATTTTAAAAAAAATCATAAAATCAAAACCTTCAATAAAGTTACGCAAATAGATATTTCTTATGTAATTTTTCCTTAGAAAACGATTGACATAAACTTTAGAACGCTAGCATGAACCGTTCTCGAGATATTGCTCATTTTTCAAATAAATTTATCAAAAAATCCAATAAATTGAAAAAAAAAATTAACTGTTGAGAAACATTAACTTTTCATATGTAATATCATGCGATCAATTTGGTGACACCATTCTCGTAGATCTAGCTCTTTCCATTCATAAGAAAATATTCTTTGAGTTCTTTTGTATTTGAACACCAATAGTCATTTACCTGCTATAAGAATAACTTATTTCTCCGTCCATAACGCTTGGCGAGATTTTGGCGACGAAGTTGGCAGAATGTCGCCAACTTGGCGACTTTTTAAATTTTGTTAAATTAACGAAAATCTCGCCAAGTGGATGAAAATGACGCTAAATCAATGAAAATGACGACTCATTGAAGAAAATTCAATATATTGGAAAGAATATAAGTACCTACTATAAGAATAACATATTTTGTTTTACTGTAAAAGCAGTAAATTCATTGCATTATATAAGGAAAGTCATGTGCTGGCCACATCAGATTTTTTATTTTGGCGCCTAACAATTCGCTAGTAGATATTTATAAGTAAAATTCTTCGTTTCGTCTGACTGGATCGCTTTTCGATAAATTTGGCGAAACATCGCCACCTTGGCGATATTTTACTAATTAAGTCGCTAAATATATCGCGAAATTTTCAATATTTTGCCATAAATTCACAAAAATATGGTCAAAATTGCAAAAATGACATTAAAATAACGAAAATGATGCCAAGTCGATTAATTAATTATTAAAATATTTTAATATATATGCTATCGAAATTGATAATTTTCAATTTAAAGTTGGGCGAAACATAAGTTAATTGGGTACTTCAAAATAATTTTTCTTATTGCCATCCGCATATCCGCCATATATACAATATTTTGAACATTGTTAAAACATAGTTAAAAAACATTGTTAAAAACAACGTTAAAAACTTTGTGTCGAGGATGTCAGTTTTTCTCTGCGTAAAAGAAGTAAATTCATTGCATTATATAAGGAAAGTCATGTGCTGCCCACATCAGATTTTTCACTATTCTAAAGATTTCTCATATTTTTCTTTCAATTTTAGGCACTGAGGATACACATAAGTGAAGAAACTTCCAGGAGGCTGTCTCCTGACCAGTGGAACATTTCGGAAAGAGGAACAATTACTGTGAAGGTTAGCGCACATACTCTTATATTCATTGTCGAGTTCAATGATATGACATAGCATTCTGGTGTGTATAATCACAGCGATATAAATATAACTTTAAATCCCAACAAATAGTATAACTTTTATAATAATTTTGCCAAGATTATTCTTATAAATCGCTGATATTATCTAAATTATTTAGAAAAATATTACAGTTTCAGAACTTAACTCTTTCTGGTTCTCTTTTTACTCTAACTACAAAATTTGATTGATATTTCTACCCCTTATTCTGGTGTGTATTATCACAGCGATATAAATTTAACTTTAAATCCCAATAAAAAGTATAACTTTTATAATAATTTTGCCAAGATTATTCTTATAAATCGCTGATATTATCTAAATTATTTAGAAAAATTATACAGTTTCAGAACTTAACTCTTTCTGGTTCTCTTTTCACTCCAATGACAAAATTTGATTGATATTTCTACCCCTTATTCTAGTGTGTATTATCACAGCGATATACATTTAACTTTAAATCCCAATAAATAGTATAACTTTTATAATAATTTTACAAGATTATTCTTATAAATCGCTGATATTATCTAAATTATTTAGAAAATTAATACAGTTTCAGAACTTAACTCTTTCTAGTTCTCTTTTCACTCCAATGACAAAATTTGATTGATATTTTACTCCTTATTCTGGTGTGTATAATCACAGCGATATAAATTTAACTTTAAATCCCAATAAATAGTATAACTTTTATAATAATTTTGCCAAGATTATTCTTATAAATCGCTGATCTAAATTATTTAGAAAAATAATACAGTTTCAGAACTTAAGAGGTAAGTCTGAGGACCTAGATGGCAAAGGAAGGTATTATATCCTGGAAGACATTGTTGGAAAAATCTTGCAGTATGTGATCGAGCGTTGTATAATACAATAATAAAGGTGTCAACATATTTCGTAAACAAAAGTAAATGCCCTTCTTCAAGACAAGGTAGCGCGAATAGCGCAAAGGAGGGTATTATATCCTCGAAGACATTGTTGAAAAAGTCTTGCAGTATGTGATCGAGCGTTGTATAATACAATAATAAAGGTGTCAACATATTTCCTAAACAAAAGTAAATGCCCTTCTTCAAGACAAGGTAGCGCGAATAACACTCACCATAGGCCCTATTCATAGCTTGTTGATCCTAAGGCATACGAAACAACGTATAATGCAATAATAAAGATGTCAACCTGTTTCGCAAACAAAAGAAAAATCCCTTCTTCAAGACATCAAAACAACGCGAATAACACTCACCATAGACCCTATTCCTATCTTGTCGATCGTAAAGCATGCGAAACAACGTATAATACAATAATAAAGGTATCAAACTGTTTCGTAAACAAAAGAAAACTCTCTTCTTCAGGATAACAAGACAGCGCGAATAACACTTACTATGAGCCCTATTCCTAGCTTGTGGATAGTAAAGCGCATGAAACAATATATAATGCAATAATAAAGGTGTCGACCTTTTCCTTAAACTAAAAAACTCCTTTCTTTAGGATAACAAGACAGCGCGATTAACACTCCCCATATTTCTAGCTTGTCGATATTTCTAGCTCCCCATATTTCTAGCTCCGAGTCGAACGACAGAAGCAGGCCTATAGGGGAGCGACAAACCTTATTGCAAACACAATGGCGCCTGTAGCTCCACTATAGAAGCGGCCTCTATCAATTAACACAGGAGTCTGGACGGGGCAGGGATAGCCCAGTGTTTAGGGCAAAAGATTCGTCCTCTAGAGTCCCGAGTTCGATCCTAGACACCGCCCAAAACTATGCTTGTGTCTACGCGGAGTATATGCATGTCAAATGTGTAGTTGCGAAAGTACTTCCAAGAGATAATGGATCAGAGGAGGGAGGGTACAGTCTACGGGTTGCCACCTCCACTGAAGCAATCTAAATTGGGTGACTCTTCCAGCCATCCAAATAATTAGCTTACACATTCGGGAAAGTCGGACATTCTGGATCGATAAAAAGGTACTTTGAACGTCAAAGTTCTAAATAGGGCTCGAGAAAAAGACAGATTCTGTCAATAAATTAGCAAATATAGACCAGAAAGAATGCGAAGGATTTTACTA
This sequence comes from Amaurobius ferox, assembly GCA_951213105.1. Classification (NCBI taxonomy): domain Eukaryota; kingdom Metazoa; phylum Arthropoda; class Arachnida; order Araneae; family Amaurobiidae; genus Amaurobius; species Amaurobius ferox. The sequence goes on from OX578155.1 coordinate 41,745,977, forward strand.
TTAGCTGGATTTCACAGCCTTTTATTCAATAATCCTTTTACAGTTTGTTCTGATAGTATATTTGTAACTTATATAGTGGATGAATTTAGCTCATCCATCGTCCGAAACCAATTTTGCTGTCAGCGTAGTTTCTTTTTTTTTCTTTTTACATAAATATATACAGTGTAATTTATATAAAATGTTTATATGTGTTTTACAGCTACTTGCATGCTGTAATACACATATTACACCTGTTTATATTACAGTTGCAGCTGTTTACATGCTGTAACAAAACAGCTGTAAAAATAAGAGTTAGTTTTACAGTTGTTTTCAGTGACTTATGCAGCTTTTGAAAACGATTTGTTTGCAGTTTAATTTGTCATAAGTTCGTAGTTCTTTTCATTGAACAGTCTTGAATCTTTTTACTGATTGTCCTTCTAGTGATCCTCCCCAACATGGTTCCCCTAATTTTAGGGATAACTTGTAATCAGTGTGATTGTACTTGTAATAGTGTGGATGCACCCCAATTATAGGAATAACTTGTAATCAGTGTAATTGTACTTGTAACAGTGTGAATGCACCCTAATTCTAGGGATAACTTGTAATCAGTGTGATTGTACTTGTAGCAATGTGGATGTACTCCAATTATAGGGATAACTTGTAACCAGTTTTATTGTACTTATAACAGTGTGAATGTACTATAATTATAGGGAGAACTTGCAATCAGTGTGATTGTACTTGTAACAGTGTGGATGCACCCTAATTATAGGGATAACTTGTAATCAGTGTGATTGTACTTGTAGCAGTCTGAATGTACCCCAATTATAGGAGTAACTTGTAATCAGTGTAATTTTACTTGTAACAGTGTGAATGCACCCTAATTATAGGGGTAACTTCTAATCAGTGTGATTGTGCTTGTAGCAATGTAGATGTACCCCAATTATAGGGATAACTTGTTATCAGTGTTATTGTACTTGTAACAGTGTGGATGTACCGCAATTATAGGGATGACTTGTAATCACCGTGATTGTACTTGTAACAATGTGAATGTACTTTAATTATAAGGAGATAACTTGTAATCACTGTGATTGAACTTGTAACAGTGCCAATGTACTTGCAATCATTGCCTTAAGGCTTTACACTATTTAAAACGCATTTGTTTTTCAGGGAAAAGGCCTCATGAAGACATATTGGTTGAATAGTTATAAAGGTACTCCTAGAAAGAAAGCCTCCTTGGATATTGTCCCAACTATTCCTGAACCTATTCATCATTTCGGCGAAACTCATCAGTATTACTCTCCAGTGACGTTGGGCGCAAACAGGGCAAGGGCTTTTTCCGTAGCCCCTGCTTTGCTATACGGTTCACCCACACATTCAGTGTCACAAACTGAAACTAGCTCTTCCCTGGACATTGCAATTCAAACAAATCAAGAATCTAGAGCAAGTCGTGTTAGGTTTGCCAGTAGTGCGTCTTGCTTTTCACCTAGAAGTCTCATGTACGCGGGTTCCCAACCCTCCACAGCATGGGAAGACAATAGTCCTACATCGGAGAACTATCAGTGTAGTTGCTGCCAACATCAGTGTCAGGCAAAAGCGCCTGTCAAACCCATAAAGATCGTCAAGACGAGGCGTTCTCTGAAGAACGCCGTGAAAAAGATACTTGTCATTCCAAAGAGCAGTGAAGAAAGGCCATCTACTGATCAAATTGTCGCCCCACCTAAGCACTATTCTTGTACTATTTTGTAAGAACTACAGGAAATGCCTGAAAGTCTATTATTTCAGGAATTCGTTTCAATGTGTTTTTACATCCGCAGTTTTGACTTCCACGGGATAACATTCTAGTTACTCCACGTGATAACATAATTTACCTCAGTGATGGCACAAATGCCATTGGATGCGCATAAGATTTCTCTCTCCTCATATTCCAGTTTCGACTCACTATTGGTGGAGGAATTTCATGAACTTCGTAATTATTTTGTGATCTAACATTCTCCAGCTGGTCGCGTATATTCATTTTGTAATATCGTAATTAGGTTGTTTGCGCAAGGCGTAAATCAACATGTTGTTGAAATTTTCTGTGATATTTTTTTTTCTTTCTTTTTTTTTTTTTTTTTTTTTTTTGCAAAGACACATTGTGCGTGAATAAAGAAAAAAAACTAAAAGGCGGCGAATAAGCTGCAAACTAGGATGTAATCTTCTTGAAACTCCAGAGAGTTTTGAACATGAAAAAAATGCAAAAAGGCAAATGCAATTTTGCAGTAAATGGAAATTGCACTAAAGTATAATTTATACCATTTACCATAAAGCGTAAAGGCAACTAAAAGCAATGTAGAATATAAGTAAATTTTACCGTTGGACATCTATTGGATTTTTGCTCCCCATGGAGCAAATAAAAATCAGTAAACCGGTTGCACCATTGTAAGCAAAGAAGAATCTGACTTACCAGAAGGCACCATTGTAAGAAAAGAAGAATCCGACTTACCAGAAAGCATCATTGTAAGCAAAGAAGAATCCGACTTACAATATTGTAAGCAAAGAAGAATCCGACTTACTGGAAGGCACCATTGTAAGCAAAGAAGAATCCGATTTACCAGAAGGCACCATTGTAAGCAAAGAAGAATCCGACTTTCACCATTGTAAGCAAAGAAGAATCCGACTTACACCATTACAAGCAAAGAAGAATCCGACTTACTGAAAGACACCATTGTAAGTAAAGAAGAATCCGACTTACCAGAAGGCACCATTGTAAGAGATTACTAGCACTGGATAGCCATTAACTGCACTGATAGTAAGATGAACACGCAGCTAAATTATTTATTGTAGTACCTTTGAAAAAGAACGAAAAATATAACATGCTTTGCAAGAGTTTTCTGTAATAAACTGTACCATAAAAGCGCCCGCTGTACACTTCGATTTTTTTTTTCTGTTGCCCAAGTTCTACATAAAAAATGTGGATGTTTAAAGAGATGACAATACATTATTTACTATCAACTGATTTGTGATTCTTACTCTATAGTACTACTTCTGAAACAAACAGTTTTAGATATTTGGCATTTTCTGATCGTTTTTGAATGTTCGATAAGTGTTACACAAAAAATATTTGAAAATCCCTTGGATAATTACTATAAATAATTTGTCCCAGAACTAGGATTTTAATGAGCTACAAATTTTATAGAAAACGATCTATGAAAATACATTTCTAATTTTAACATTTTCCGGTAAATAAAATTTCCTTTATAAAGTATATACACACATTTTTTTATATTTTTCTTACCTTCACTCTTAATTAAAGTTCCTTATGAAGAAAATGAAAAGGAGCCACATGAAACGAAACACTAGTAACAACAATAATTTAATTTAATTTGATCAATACTATGCCAAACCAGGGTCATAGCCAGGCAGGGGCCAAAAGGGGAAAAGTCCCCTCCAAGAGGTATACTCAGCCCCCCTTGATAAAAATATTAAATATTTAGTAGTGATATGAAATTTAATCCAACATGTCATCCAAATTTTGCATAAAAAATTTCTTTATGATATATTTTTATAAATTACTTTGTTTTAAAGATTACTTAATTTAACTCAAATTTGTGTGGTTATACTGATGATAAATTTATTTACATATTTAATTTAAATATATTTAAATATTAAGACAACTTTTGCATTATTGCGGGGTTCACTGTTATACATTCAAGAGACAAAATCAACTAATAAGTAATTAAGAGTTAATGATAAGCGTTAACTTCTATTAACTTTCAGAAATTTTCTTCGATTAATTAACAGTTTTGCTGCTAGTTAATGCTAATATCAAAATTAATTATAATTATTATATATTAATATTGGTGTATAGTAGTTATATGAATTTTCCTAATCAACTCTTAGCTTACAAATATAAATGTATTTGTTAATAATTTATATAGATTGAAATACATAATAGTAATTATTTAATAAATGCTACTGAATAACTGTTTTGGTGAGCACTTTCTTCATGACTACTGAGCCTCCCCCCCCCCCCCCCCCACACTTGAATATCACCCCAGACCCTCTCGAATTTCGTCTCTAGCTACGGCACTGTGCTAAACTGATAATCTTATTTTATTAGCAAGAAAAGAATACGAAAAACAAAAATCTGATGTGGGCAGCACATGACTTTCCCTGCACACTTATTTATATCCACGTTCTCTTTATTTTAATTAAATTTAATTCATTTTTAATTCAATTTTCGTTCTCATTTGGTAACTGGAGTTATTTTCAAAGGTGGCGTAGAGAAGATATGAAAAAACTTAAATATCTCGAGAACGGCTAGTCCTTGTGTCATGGAGTTGGTCTTATTATTTTTTTCGTTAAAAATTATGTATTAAACAAGCATTTAATGAATATATTTGAGCACACATAGTTTTTTATTTTAGATTTAGACGATTTTTGAGGAGCAATTTGCAAAAAAAGGCAGGTTACTTTTTCCGAATCGTACCAAAATCTAATCAGCACCGAGTAACTCACAAGCGACTTATCTACCTAATTTTGCGAAATTCGGTCCATTAGTTTTTCAGCTAGAGTGGATACAGACTTTTGAGGGCCATTTCGCAAAACAAGGCGGGTTCTTTTATACCGAATCGTACCCAAAACTAATCAGCACCAAATTAGCCCACAAGTGACTTACCTATCAAATTTTATGAAATTCGGTCCATTAGTTTTTTAGTTAGAGTGGATACAAAATCTGCACAGACGTCGCGTTAAAAATAGTTTTTTCGTATTCTAGAGGTCTCGAAAAGTGTAGATCCGTCGAAAACTCGAGTTGCGATTTTCGGCATGATTCCAATACTTTCCCTATACATTACCATGTATTGCAGAGAAAGTAAAAATTGTCCAAAAAATAAATGCGCATTATTATTTTAGACAGTTTCTATACCAAATTGAAAGTCTGAATGTTATTGGTACATCCTTTACCTGATGACACACGGTAAATTCGCATGGTTATTATAATAAGCCTAAAATATTTCTTTTAATTTTCTTTCTGCACAGTTCTTAAACAAGCAGCCCATGGAGTTACAGAGAAAGAGATAAGACTTCTCTGGATGAAACGCTTGAAAATGATATAATGCTTTGAGAATTATATCTAGATGCCGCTAGTGTAAATAAAAAGCCATTTGTTTCCATTTGACATAATTGAGAGGTATGGTATTGAGTATATTCGTTTTTGATTATTACTTTCTTTTTATACATAACGTATAAGGAAAGTATTGTGACGGGGTCGAAAATTCGAATTCGAATTTTCGACGGGTGAACACGTTTCAAGCATCCCTGATCACGAATCAAACATTTTTGAAGTGATGTGTGTGTGTGTGTGTCAGTAAGTCTGTGGAGACGATAACTGACGAACGAATGGACCGATTCGAACGAAATTTGGTACAAAGATCACAATCCGAAAACACTGGAAGCCTATTGTTTTTATACGTAATCGAATCCCCCCTAAATTTTCGAGTGAAATTTTAAAAAAATCGTCAAAAAATCAAATCCGCTAATAAAGTTACGCAAGTAGATATTTCTTATGTAATTTTTCATTAGAAAACGATTGACATAAATTTTAGAACGCTAACATGAACCGTTCTCGAGACATTACATATTTTTCAAAAAAATTATCAAAAAGTAATATAAAATAAAAAAAAATATTTCCTATTGAGAGACATGTTCACTTTTCACATGTAATACCATGCGATAAATTGAGCGACATCATTCTCGTGGATCTAGCTCGTTCCATTCATGAAAAAGATACTTTGAGTAATACTTTTGTATTTGAACGCCAATAGTCATTTATCTGCTGTAAGAATAACTTATCTCTTCGTCTATAACGCTGGGCGAGATTTTGGCGACGAATTTTGTGAAATGTCGCCAACTTGGCCACTTTTTTAAATGTTGCTAAATTAACGAAAAACTCGCCAAATGGATAAAAATGACGCTAAATCAATGACGACTCATTGACGAAAATTCAATATCTTGGAAAGAATATAAATAACTACTATAAAAATAATCTATTTTTTTTTTACTGTAAAAGTAGTAAATTCATTGCATTATATAAGGAAAGTCATGTGCTGCCCACATCAGATTTTTTTTAATTGAAGATTACCTAATTATCAGTATAATTAGTCAGTATTTTTTCACAGTTGTAAGACAGAGTTCCGTATAAAGAGAGATAAAAATAAATTGAAAGGTAAAATAATTTAAAATAATTTTGAATACGTAGAAATATACATAAATGCAGCGCCACCTGAATTATTGTCCCAAATGGTATTGGCATTTTCTCAGTATAGAGCTTTAATGCCTTATCTTTACCACCATGAAGCAGCATCTTGGATTAGAGAAAACCTAGCACGTAAGCTTGTGAGCACCATTAGAACACGCAATACATTCTAGCTTCAAAAATGCAAATCGTACAGTTCTTAAAGGAAACACAAAAGTTTAATCCCCTATAGAATATAAAAAAAATCATAAAGAAATGTACAATTACGAAATGATGATGAGAAACAGCTAAAAGACAGCTTGAAAAGATCAAAGATAAGCCTTCTTAGTATTTGTAAAATGGTATAAAATAGCAATTCAGGAATAGAAAAGAGAAAAAAAATTATAGGAATGCACAAGAAATTTGCATTCAATTAATAATTTACATACAATTACCTATAACTGACAGCATAACTAATAAAGCTTAAAAAGAAAAGAAGCAAAATAAATAGAAAAAAATTAAAGATATACAAAATTATTTTTTTTATGAAAATAGCTCCTCAAAGTAAAAGCAATTTCTTCAATGCTTTTATTTTTTGAGAGACCAAAATTATCGTTTTGGATCCAAAATGCTTGTTTGGGGAAAACAAAATTTGGTAGAGAGAGGCCAAAATTTTGAGGCCTCCAAAATATAAGCTTTCTAAAATAAAAGCCTTTTCTTATATGAATCCATTTCTGAGGTCTAAAACTAACTAAAATTGTTGAGGACCTTATACATATTTCACCTAAAGGACTGAAATTCTTAGTTACATTGCTGTTTGTATACCTCAAAAATATATATTGTATGTCAAACAAATATTTTGCTGTAAGTAATTTACGCCAATGAAAACAAATGCTTATGCAGCTTGAATTTCAGCAAACTAAAAGTTTATCATTTGTTCCTCGATTCAATTTTATTATATTGTGAATACTTTATATATGGTGGCATCATTTCTGCAGTTTGTATAAAATGTGACTTTCTTAATTGGTGTAGAAATATAACTATATTTGCTTGTACAAATGTATTTTTTAACTTGACATTTTATGACGCATTTACAAAAAGAAGATATATGTTTAAATTATGACTTTGTTTGTGCAAATTTTGTTATGACTTGCACTTGATTATATCAGTGTTTTCCTAAAGTTTTGTTCTGCCAAGACCAGTTGCGAAACTTGAAGGAAATCTGGAGAGACAGTGTCTAAACATATGATGTGAGCAGCACATGACTTTCTTTACAGAGTACTATTGATATATATATATATATATATATATATATTTATATTTATATATATATTATATATATATTATATATATATATATATTGTACATATATATATACATATGTATATATATATATATATTTATATATATATATATATATATATATATATATATATATATATATATATATATATATATATAAATTGAAAGATTTTAATCGAAAATTATGCATAAACTACTGTATGCACAAAAAAACCTATCTCTAGCATATCTGTTACAAATGAGTAACTATAGACCAAGACTAAGGATAAAGATAGAAGGTAACATATCACTGCAATGGAAAGGGGGATGAGAAGAATATTAGGATACAAAATTCACAATTAAAAGTATATAAATATAAATAAAAAGAAAAAAGAAAACACGGCAAAAATGAGAAAAGGCAATAATAATTAGCTCAAGATAAAAAATTAAGACATAGAGAACAATCAATTGAAACTACACAAAAAATGGCGGTTAGTTCGAAATTGCATTCTCATCAGGACAGCCATACAATTCGAATTAAAACCGATAGAATAGCCAGTTTCTGACAATGGCGATAGTATTTAACTATAGACACCATTGGAACTGTCTACTGGCTAGTGGAAAGAGAAAAATAAATCAATTGAATTACAAATCAGAAAAATAATACCTCCTCCAACAGAAATATGAACTCACAAGCATTGTTACCACACGTGTAAGTTGAACAAGCGACTGAGCATTTCACCTCACTTCGTCAATGCGAGTGGGCACCGGAATGAATACATTTGAACGATACATAATATGTTTGGAGACTTTCAAAAATAGTAATCAGTATAGGACTCAGGACAAGCGGAAAATAGTCATTCGAAAATAGTAAACAGTATTAGTGTTATATATGTATATATATATATATATATATATATATATATACATATACATATACATATATATACATATATATATACATATATATACACATATATATACACACACACATATTAAATAAGATAAAATTAAAAATAAAATAGTTATACTAATTTAAAACATGATAAGTGTCATACCCTGGTTCAAAAACAATACGGAGGAAAATTAATTAAATATGATATGATAGGAAATATCAGACAAAAGGAAAACAATGCTACCATAAAAGACAAAATGATCTTAATTTCAAATATGAATATTACACATGAATTTATCAGCATTAAAGAGCGAAGCATACTAATCAAGTTCAAACAACAAAGGATTATCAAAATCTGGAGGCTCAAAATATTAAAATGACAAAATCAGAGAAAAGATACAATCCGAAAATATGAAATAGGATAGAAGCTCTGTTAATCCAGCTTATCAAGGATCTTTGCATCCACAGAGGTTCCAAATGTGTTTCGCTCAACGATACAACCACATGGTTGAAATAACGTCAAAAGATCCGACACATTTCCAGACAATAACATTAACGAAAATAACAAAAATAAGCAAAAGGAAATTGGAAGGAATATAATGAAAGTGCATTAAGCAAACATATAAGCAATCTAACCAACAATCCACAATGATTCAGATAGAATTAAAGTCTTACCTTTCTTCACCATTATACAAGACACATTTTCGTTGCACTAAACAAAGTATTAGGAAAGAGTACAAGAGAGCGCCATCTGATGTGAATTATAGGAAATACTTCTGCATGTTTAACCAAAGGAATATACAAATTTATAAGTTTCAAACCCAATAATTAGAGATATAAAGATAAAATAAAATAAAAACATAAAAATATATATATATATAAAATATTAAAAAAAAAAAAAAAAAAAAAAAAAAAAAAAAAAAAAAAAAAAAAAAAAAAAATATTTATGCGCAATAAAATAAGTAATAATTAATAATTAACAATTATATAATATGTATCCAAATCTTATTATTAAGAAAATAAAATCTCAAAGAATATTTTAAAGTTCAAAGTATACAATAGCAATTTCAAATTAGACTAAAACAATAGATAATATATTATAAATAGTATTTAAAATTTCTAAAGTGATATTTAACAAAATTAACTGGATATGATTCATTCTTACAGTATCGAAATAAATCTGCGAGATGGTAACTGTATTGTGTATTTTCACATAACCTAAAAATCCTATGAAATTGATTTATTAAAATATTTTTATATACCTGTTTACTCATACATGAATTAAAATTGATTATCTTGTGAATTTTAAAAGGAAAACTTTTTCTTTTATCATAAATGTTTGACAAAAATGAATATTCATTATCAAGAGATAGAGTTAAATCTAAGAAATTAACGCTAGACGAGAAGTTGCTTTCGTTTGGTAAAAGGGATAGATTTGGAGGATAAAAATCAAAATCTATATCATTTGATGAGGGAGCAATTTTAATGAGAATAACATCGTCAATATATCTATAGAATGTATATGCAGAGTTTATAAAATTTGACTCGTAGAAGTGTAGATAAAGATTTGCGAGAGCTGAACTGGCAGAGCCACCCTGTGGAACACCCTTAATTTGCATATAAATTTTATTGCCTTGCATCAAGTAATTATTAAAAATTACACACTTGAGAAGGTGGTGCACATAAGAATGATCGAAATTCAAATTTTGTCTATTATAGAAAGATTTAATAATATCCCAAGTTACTTTATATAGATCTTTTATGTCAATATTGTTGAAAAGGTCCTTAAAGTCATACGTTTTAAAACCCAAAATATTAATCGTATCCAACTTTTGAATTAATTGATAACTGTTATTGATAATATGAGAAGTTGAATTATCATTTATATTAGAGATGATTTTATTAAGAATAACCAAAAGAGATTTACTAGCGACAGTTGCATATGATTTATGTCCTATAGTTACAGATCTAAAAGAGATAGGATTTTTATGAAATTTTGGGATCATGACAATATAAGGGAATCTTAGATTCTTGCAAGGTAATTTTAATAATTTATGAAAAGCAATAATTTTCTTAGATATGGATGTTGCTGAAGAATCAATTTTTTTAAAAATATCATTGTGATTTAAGAAATCGTTTAAGATTTGTACATAATATTTTTTACATATGATGGCGTAATTGTTGGCAGCTTTATATATATATATATACTTATTTATTCATATTCTCTTTATTTCCTTGAAAATTCATTAAATTGAGTTTAGTTGTGCAAAATAACACTGAATTTGCATTTTTAATTCAATTTTTATTTTTATTTGGTAACTGGATATTTTTTCAAAGCCGACGTAACAAAAATGCGAAAAAACTCAAATATCTCGAGAACTATTAGTACTAGAGTAATGGGGTTGATCTTGTTATTTTTCTCGTCGAAAATTACGTAAAAAACAAGCATTTAATTGATACATTTAAATATACGTAGTCTATTATTTTAGATTTTGGATACTTTTGCGGACAATTTCGTAAAAAAAAAAAAAACAGGTTCTTCTTTTCAGAATCATACCAAAATCCAATCAGCACAAGGATATTACACAAGGGACTTATCTACCAAGTTTTATAAAAGTTGGTTGATTAGTTCTTTAGAGTAGATATATGCGATTTTTGCTGACCATTTCGTAAAGAAAATACGGGTTCTTTCATCCCGAATTGCATAAATATCTAATCAGCACCAGGGTCACTCATAAGTGACTTACTCTAAAATTATATGAAATTTAGTCCATTAGTTTTTGAGTTAGAGTGGATACATATATTTCACAGAGATATACACAGCCACACACACAGACATCACGCTAAAATAGTTTTCTCGTGTTCTAGAGGTCCCAAAACGTGTAGATCCGTCGAAAACTCGGGTTGCGATTTTCGACACGCTTACAATACTTTCTTTATACATTGTCATCTATTGCAGGGTCAGCCGCCAAACTTTAAAAGTGCATAAAATATGTCATCTTCCTCTAACGTATAAAAAATAAAAGTGTAACATTAAAGTGAGAATTGCTTGGTATCGGGTTGTTCAAGTAGCCGCTGTCTCCTCAAATTCCCTTCATGCTCCGCAACTTACCAAGACAAAGAAGAAACTGCAACACATAACCAAAATGTACCATACTGGACATTGTATTGTAAATATATTATATATGTTTGTTTCATTTCTCCTGTTTGTACAAAAAAAGTAGCTTTATTAGACGCATAACTGACATAGAAAATAGATAAATATATTTTGTTCAAATGTATGTCTTTTGACCTGATATTTTTATGACGCATTTGAAGGAAGAAGATTTGTGTTTAAATTATGACCTTGTTTGTGCAAATTATTGTTTTGATTTGTGATTTACTAACCTTTCGTTTTACCAAGGCAACAAAAGCATTACCTGCGCAACTATTTACTCAAACTCCATTAACCAACGAAGAGAGGAATCTGTTGATAAGAACAGATGGTTTCTTTAAATTCTATTTCTGAGCAGTACACAACAAAAATCAGAAACGCTCCGGCATTTGCGAGGAATTTAAGGTTCCTACTTGGCTACTATTGTATAAGCTCTACCTAATACGCAAGTTTAGGCGTGACAATTAAAATACCTGCTACGTTATTCAGGAGGATCTAAAGCCGCTATGTGGCGTGATTGGCTAGAAGTGCAATGGCGCAAGTGAAGGTCACAAGATTCATCAGTTCTCTGAATCAATGTTTCTTTCAAGACATTTTGGCCGGGGGGGGGGGGGGCAGGCGAATGAAACTTTAGGTCGAGCAGGTTTTTTGTTGTTGTTGTTGTTGTTGTTGTTGTTTTGTGCCCTATGTAAATATATCTAAACTCTGTCACATAAATTGAAATTTTATTAACATAAAATGTCTCCAAGATGGACGAACAATCGTCTCCGGGAAGGGGTCTTCGTTCCCTCGGATGTATGCTTGAAAGAAACACTGCTAAATACAACTAACTCATTTACCACACATAGTTTCACACTTTCTGCCATTTACTTTTATTCTTTCTATGAAAAATCAATGTTTTATAAGTAGTTAGTCAATACATTGTTATTAATGTACAACTTTAGACATCAGAAGATGAGCCATATCATTGATATAACTGTACAGAAGTCTTCAAAAGTGGCAAAAACGCTCTTATCAAACTCTTCCTTCCCCCCCCCCCCCCACCTACACCAGACGCATTATATATTGCAGGTTCCGTTTATAAGGACAAGCCAATCGGAGCTAATGTTAAATTTGTCCTTGGGTAGCTAATTAGGCATTTTATGACTCGCAAATATAAACTATTTGTAAATTGAGTTTAGCTAGCAATAATTATTCATCCCTTGCTATATGTGCTTTCAGAGTAACAATTTTAATAAATGTGTTTCAAAGGAAAACTTAGCTGATATCTTAACATCAAAATCTCTCAATTCCGGCATTCTGAAAACTTGAAAATCCGCAATGGCTCAAATCAAGGTACTTGGAAAACATGATGTTCTACATTTTGAACGTAAATCAGCCAGAAGACTTAATTCTCTATCACCAGAATGGCGTTCAAGCTTACGATAATTGGTAACAAGGTCGTAGCCAGCCAGGGACCAGAGGAGGCAAAACCCTTCCAAGAGGTATACTCAGCCCCCCCCCCCCCCCTTATATAAATATTAAATTTATACTAGTGATACGAAATTTCATATAAAATGTTATTCAAATTTTGTATAAAAAATATGTGTGAGATTTTTTTTATAAATTACTTCGTTTTAACGATTTTTTAATTTAGCTCAATTTGTGATTATACTAATGATCAATTTACTTATATATTTAATTTGAAAATATTTAAAAATTATGACAATAGTATTTAGAATACTTTTGTATTACTGCGAGATTCACTGTTATGTGTACATTATAGAGTACAAATCAACTGATAAGTAGGTAAGAATGAATATTAAGCATTAAATTTCAGAGTGTTTCTACAAATTACTAACAGCTAGTTAATGCTTTTATCAAAATCGATTGTAATTATTATGTATTAATTTTGATGTATAGTAGCTATACGAATATTAATAATCAGCTCTTAACTTGCAAATATAAATATGCAATTATTTGCTAATAATTTATAGGAATTGAAGTATATAATAGTAACTATTAAGATTTATAAATGCTAACGATTAATTATGTTTTTGGTGAGCCCCTTCTTTAAGACTGTTAAGTCCCCATTGAATTTCCCTCCAGCTCCTCTTCAGTTTCATCTCTGGCTACAGCCCTGATTGGGAACCAGAAATCAACGTCACAAAACATAATATAAGTACTCAATCGATAGACGTAGTTTTATGTGATGACTGTTCCTTACAAAGTTAGACCAGAAAATAAAATAATTAGGAAATAATAAATGTTTATTAGAAGCCGTGATGTATTGTCCATAGACCTTCCAATATCCAATAGACGTAAAACTGAATGGTATGCCTGTGATGAGAAAGGCATAAGCAAGAAATCTTCCCTGTAGTTATGGGTTCCTCTTCCAGTTCCTTTCTCCCACGTTAGATATAATTCACACAATTTAGCCAATGTTATTGGGCATAGTCACATGATTACTTCCATAACGCTGCGAAGCTTGATTACCATATTTATTTAAGGTAGAAGATCTATGGTACTGATAGGTTATGAAGAATATTTTACGATTTGTGTAAGGTCTCCTTTTCTTCCCACTAAATATAAAACCTATTAAATATAAAATAAAATACTCAAAACCTCAAAAAATGTCTCAAACCTCGAAAAATGCCCTGAAAGAATAAAATGGTCCAAAAAATGCAAAAAAAAAAATGCAAATGCTATCAAAGGTCAATGCTAGTCATTACAGTGTGAAGGGGCGACAAATGTATTAATGTCTATTAAGGGTGGTAAAGTCACAAATCAGTCTCGGTCTTTGGTTTTGGGTCCTGTGACAGATTTCAGAAGATGTTGTATTGTATACCAAACTTCTAAACACCACTACCTTGAGAAAGTCACTGGTGCAAGTATTGCAAACATATTTGTTTGTATTACGTTTTTTGTGTCTATAGGAATAGGAATTATATCGACGCATTTTAAAAAGAAGAGGCGATATATATTATCAAGACAAGGGTAAAGAAAAAAAGTATTTTATATTTGAGAAAATCATTGTAAATACAGTGTATGTATATTTTGTGACAGGCATTTTTGCTACATTTTATTTTTGCTGACACGTATTTGAAATTGCTATTTATGCCATACATTATGAAAAATATTAAAAACGTTTGTTTTAATTTCTCATGTCTTATCATTTTCCTTCAATTTCATATGACATTCAACTTTCACAGAATGAGGTGGTCTTGGATTTTTAAGGAATGGGACAATGTGAATATGTGAATGGGACAACAGTGCTGATAACATTAAGATATCTTAATTGTTACTTTCCTTATATTAAATAATGTATAAGAAAAGTATTGTGACGGGGCCGAAAATTCGAATTCGAATTTTCAACGGGAGAGCACGTTTCAAGCATCCCTGATCACAAATTGAACATTTTTGAAGTCATGTTTGTGTGTGTGTGTGTGTGTCAGTGAGACCGTGGAGACGATATCTCACGAACGAATGAAGCGATTCGAATGAAATTTGGTACAAAAATCACAATCCGTGAATACTGGAAGCCTATTGTTTTTAAACGTAATCGAATGTTCAGAACCCACCTAAATTTTCGAATGAAATTTTGAAAAACATCAAAAAATCAAAATCTTTAATAAAGTTACGCAAATAGACATTTCTTATGTAATTTTTCCTTAGAAAACGATTGACATAAACTTTAGATCGCTAGCATGAACCGTTCTTGAGATCTTGCACATTTTTCAAATAAATTTATCAAAAAATCCCATAAATTAAAAAAACATATTAACTGTTAAGAAACATGTTCACTTTTTATATGTAATATCATGCGATAAATTGGGTGACATCATTCTCGTGGATCTAACTGGTTCCATTCACGAGAAAAGATACTTTGAGTAATACTTTTGTATTTGAACGCGATTAGTCATTTATCCGCTGTAAAAATAACTTATGTCTCCATCCATAACACTTGACGAGATTTTGGCGACAAAGTTAGCGGAATGTCCCCAACTTCACGATATTTTTAAATGTTGCCAATTAACGAAAATCTCGCCAAATGGATAAAAATGACGCTAAATGAATGAAAATTACGACTGATTGACGAAAATTCAATATCTTGGAAAGATATATCTACTATAAGAATTACATTTTTTTAACTGTAAAAGTAGTAAATTCATTGCATTACATGAAGAAAGTCATGTGCTGCACACAACAGATTTTTTAATTGTTGTCTTTGACTAATTAAATGAAACGCTACAGTCTTGAAATATAAGTAATACGGAGTTGAAATTCAACTGAAATCCACAATTCACACACCTCATAACCACATGAACTCGATGTAAAGTTTACTACTAACAAGCTGTTTACCCATTTTTCGTACGGATTATACAATATAAAGAAACTTAAAATTTGTAATTATGTGCAAATTCCTATTTTAAATGACATCGCTACTCAATACATTGTATTAAAATATTTACATTAATTCTTCTAAAAATAAGTATATGTCTCTGTTCTTTGTATACAAAATAATCTTCACAAGCAGAGCTGAAGGTTTAAACATCTTGGTCCCGTTTGTAAACAAATGTACAAAATATATAAAATTGGATCAATATATGCTAAAATGAAAACGCTATTAAATTCGATTAATATGTGCCAAAATGAAAGCGCTAAAATGGTTGTTGAGACACAGACCGTCCGACCTACCAGAAAGGTGTAAGGTAACCATTTGGACTGCCGGGAGGTGCCACCCAATTTAGACCGCAACCCAGTGGGGGAGGCATCCACAGGAACCGTACCCTCCTTCCCCTACCACCAACCTCTTGGAAGGACTTACGGACCCACATGTTTAAGGTGATCGTACTCCGCATGAACACGGCGGCAGTTATGGCAGCGTGCAAATCCAGCGCGCAAACCACCGGGCTACCGCGCCCGAAATGTGCCAATAGCATGCGGTGTTCCCAGGTGGTCACCCACCTGGGAACACCGCATGCAAACCGCGCCCGATGCTGCTTGACTTCGGTGATCTAACGAGAACCGGTGTTTTCAGCACGGTAGGGAAGTTGGCAGGGCTAAGATGGTATTAGAAGATACTCGTACCATTTTTATTTTGTTTCAACAATTGGCTAAATATATGAGTTTGAAAACTATTTTCCAAAATAAAGCAGATGACATTGAAAATATCAATAAACCCCCTGACTTTACAACCCAAAAGCCGTAATTGAAATAATCCAGTCAATAATGTAATTCTGACAGAATTTCTTTTTATATACATTTCTTAAGGTCGGAAAAGATTTAGTAAAAATCGTCTGCTATGCAAACTCATTGAGTTTAATTCCATTGTTTAGCAACATGATATAATTTTTATTCGAAAAAATTTGCGGAAAAAATATTGTCTACATAATGCTATCTCTATGACAGTATTTTTTTTATTTATACCCCGACAACCCCTGTTCCTAGAAACTCAAAACGCGAACAACATTTTAAGTGGGGCTATTCCAAGGCTCCCGCAAAATTTCATGAAACATGGTGCAACCGTTCATCATTGATAAGCAGACAGACATATATATATATATATATATATATATATATATATATATATATATATATATATATATATATATATATATATATATTTATTTATATATATATATATGTCTTATAGGCTATAATAGTCCAGAAAAGAAATTTTTCAGGTTATCAAAAATTTACTTTATTATATGACACACGAAACATATAATTTCTTACATAGGCCTGCAAAACTCCTGATCGTCGATCAACTAGCTCTCAAGACATCTCGATGCAGTCTGGGTTGATTCACACACTATACAGTTACATCGGAGGGAGAGGGATATGACGACATGCGGCATATGCTGTCTTCGCATTCTTCATGCTTTAAAAATGTGATGTAGAAGTAGTTTCATATGAGAAAGTTTACGCAGAGGTTAAGATTAGTGACCATATATGGTATGGTCGAGGAAAAGAGGAAGTGCTGGCAGGCAAACTTTGTTAATACTAGTGGTGTGGGATAGAATTTAATATAGTTGCAATACGTTCTGGACATGAAATAGGAATTTGGGATAATAGTTATGAAAGAAAAGGACGAGTTATTGCGAAAGACTTAAAATTCCTGTACCAATTCCCCCTCAAAAAACAAAAGGCTTGGGCACAAACACACTTCATGCCCAAGGCTTTCTAAAGTATAGCATTTCAATATAAAATCAAAAGTAAAATTCGAAAGTAAAAATTACAATAAAATTTATAATTTCAAAAGCAGTAAAAATATAAATATTTACAAACCTGAGAACTGAAAATGTTTCCTATATTATAACAATATGATGAAGATTTTCCATAAGCATTATCATTTTAATAGACAAAAGATACACTATGATAATAGCCCGGCCACTCAAATTCCTGCTGTAAGCCCTAGGGCCAACCAAGTGGTCTGGGCCTTCAACACTATGATAATAGTTCAATAAATTATTTTTTTTTTCAACGTTGTGTAAGTGTGATGAATTTGTTTGTCTTTTATAAAAAAAAATCTGATGTGGGCAACACATGACTTTCCTTATATAATGTAATGAATTTGCTATTTTCACAACAAAAAAAATCTGATGTGGGCAACACATGACTTTCCTTATATAATGAAATGAATTTACTACTTTTAGAGTAAAATAAATAGATTTTTCTTCTAGTAGATACTAATATCCTTTCCAAGATATTGAATTTTCGACAATTAGTCGTCATTTTCATTGATTTAGCGTCATTTTTACCCATTTGGCGAGATTTTCGTTAATTTGGCAACATTTCAAAAAATCGTCAAGTTGGCGACATTTCGCCAATTTCGTCGCCAAAATCTCGCCAAGCGTTATGGACGAAGAAATAAGTTATATATATATATATATAACTTATTAGATATTGAATTTTCGACATATATTATATAACTATTATTATATATTTATATATTATATAACTTATTAGATATTGAATTTTCCACAATTAATCGTCATTTTCATTGATTTAGCGTCTTTTTAATCTATTTGGCGAGATTTTCGTTAATTTGGCAATATTTCAAAAAGTCGCCAAGTTGGCGACATTCCGCCAATTTCGTCGCCAATATCTCGCCAAGCGTTATGCACTAAGAAATAAGTTGTTCTTACAGCAGATAAATTGGCGTTCAAATGCAAAAGTATTACTCAAAGTATCTTTTTTCATGAATGGAACGAGCTAGATCCACGAGAATGATGTCACCCAATTTATCGCATGATATTATATATGAAAAGTGAACATGTTTCTCAATAGGAAATATTTTTTTTTTTCTATTTTATATGACTTTTTGATAATATTTTTGAAAAATGTGCAATATCTCGAGAACGGTTCATGTTAGAGTTCTAAAATTTATGTCAATCGTTTTCTAATGAAAAATTACATAAGAAATGTCTATTTGCGTAACTTTAATATTGGTTTTGATTTTTTGACGATTTTTTCAATATTTCATTCGAAAATTTAGGGGAGTTCTGAACATTCGATTGCGTATAAAAACAATAGGCTTCCAGTGTTTACAGATTGTGATTTTTGTACCAAATTTGGTTCGAATCGGTCCATTCGTTCGTCAGTTATCGTCTCCACAGACCCACTGACACACACACACACATACACACACACATACTTTCACACACACACACACAGACATCACTTCAAAAATGTTTGATTCGTGATCAGGGATGCTTGAAACGTGCTCTCCCGACGAAAACTCGAATTCGAATTTTCGACCCCGTCACAATACTTTCCTTATACATTATGTATATAAGGAAAGTAAAAATAGGTTTTTCTTATAGTTGCTATTTATATTCTTTCCAAGAAATTGAATTTTCGTCAATTAGCTGTCATTTTCATTGATTTAGTGTCATTTTTATCCATTCAGCGAGATTTTCGTTAATTTGGCAACATTTTAAAAGTCGCCAAGTTGGCGATATTCCCCCAAAATTCGGCGACAAAATCTCGCCAAGCGTTATGGACGGAGAAATAAGTTATTCTTATAGCAGATAAATAACTATTGGCGATCAAATACAAATGTATTACTCAAAATATCTTTTCTCATGAATGAAACGAGCTAGATCCACGAGAATGATGTCACTCAACTTATCACATGATATTACATATGAAAAGTGAACATGTTTCTCAACAGTTAATATATATTTTTTTAATTTATGGGATTTTTTGATAAATTCATTTCAAAAATGTGCAATATCTAGAGAACGGTTCATGCTAGCGTTCTGAAGTTTATATCAATCGTTTTCAAAGGAAAAATTGCATTAGAAATGTCTATTTGGGTAACTTTATTAAAGGTTTTGATTTTTTGATGATTTATTTCAAAACTTCACTGGACAATTTAGGGGGGGGGGGGGGGCGGTTTGAACATTCGATTACATTTAAAAACGTTTAAAAACAATAGGCTTCCAGTATTCACGGATTGCGATTTTTGTACTAAATTTCATTCGAAACGCTTTATTCGTTCGTGGAATATCGTCTCCATAGACTCACTGACACACACACACACACAGACATCACCTCAAAAATATTCGATTCGTGACCAGGGATGCTTGAAACGTGCTCTCCCGTCGAAAACTCGAATTCGAATTTTCGACCCCGTCACAATACTTTCCTTATACATTATGTATATAAGGAAAGTAAAAAGGAAAAAAAAATGTAGAGTTCCTCGATCAGGGGAACTCTCATACACCATTCACTCTTCTCACAGAGTTATAGAGTTTGTGTTTATGTTTGTGATGGTCTGCTTGAATCCCATAAATTTATAAAAGACCTATTAATAAAACAATTTTCAACAAATTCAACAATTAAATATTGATTCCAAGGTTATATGTGATTAAAGATAATTTTTAAATACAAAAATTAAATTACATGTACTTCATACAGTATCCTATGTGTTTAAATATAAGTTCAAAATCTCATCAAATTACGTATTTACTTAATAATTCCATTAGTTAAACATGCTGTAATACATTTATATAATGTTCAATTTACTGATCCGGAGTTTAGTGTAATAACTCCAAATGGTTTCGTTATTGTCATTCATTTGATATGCCCACAAGACCAATAGACTTCTTGCTCCAATTATAATAAATTACAATTCAAATATAACACTTTAAAATACCTGTAAAATAATATTTAAACTTTTTACTGAATATAAAATAAGTATTTGTTGACAATCTAACACTTTATTTACACAACTGTCTTTTCAATTCTATGTTATATCAAGTATGTACACTGTAATATTTATCTATATCAAAATTCTCATTATTTACATTTTAAATCTCACTTAAATCTTCAACTCATTACTTTCCTTATATACAATAATGTATAAGGAAAGTATTGTGACGGGGTGGAAAATTCGAATTCGATTTTTCGACGGGAGAGCACATTTCAAGCATCCCTGATCATGAATCGAACATTTTTGAAGTGTTGTCTGTGTGTGTGTATGTCAGTGAGTCTGTGGAGACGATAACTGACGAACGAATGGACCGATTCGAACGAAATTTGGTACAAAAATTACAATCCGTAAACACTGGAAGCCTATTGTTTTTATACGCAATAGAATGTTCAGAATCACCCTAAATTTCCGAGTGAAATTTTGAAAAAATCTTAATAAGAAATCAAACCCTCTAATAAAATTAGGTAAATACGCATTTCTTATAGTAGTTTTTCATTAGAAAACGATTGACATAAATTTTAGAACGCTAACATGAACCGTTCTCGAGATATTGCACATTTTTCAAAAAAAAATATAAAAAGTCATATAAAATAAAAAAAAATTATTTCCTATTGAGAAACATGTTCACTTTTCATATGTAATACCATGCGATAAATAGAGTGGCATCATTCTCGTGGATCTAGTTCGTTCCATTTATGAAAAAAGATATTTTGAGTAATACTTTTGTAATCGAACGCCAATAGTCATTTATCTGCTGTAAAAATAACTTATTTCTCCGTCCATAACAATTGGCGAGATTTTGGCTATGAATTTGGTGGAATGTCGCCAACTTGGCGACTTTTTTTAAATGTTGCTAAATTAACGAAAAACTCGCCAAATGGATAAAAATGACGCTAAATCAATGAAAATGACGACTCATTGACGAAAATTCAATATCTTGGAAAGAATATAAATATCTACTATAAAAATAATCTATTTTTTTTCTTACTGTAAAAGTAGTAAATTCATAGCATTATATAAGGAAAGTCATATGCTGCCCACATCAGATTTTTTTTTTTCCAAAAAAAAGTCTTTATTTTCGTATGTTTATTCATGACTTCTCAATAACTCTGTATTCTCAGTCTTATTTACTTACTTATTCTTTATTTATTCTTTCCAAAACCATATTTCGTTTCTTCAAATTACTTCTATCCAAGTTTCTATTCCTACATTGATCCAATAACACTGGTAGTTAAAAAGGGCTTATCCTCACTTGTGATTGGTATATCCTCATCGCAGTACCAATGACAAGGGGTAAGTTAAAGTATTTACACAAAAAAAAATTTACTTTCAACACAGAATCAATTACTTTTTGTTTACTTTCATAGATCTCTGACAGAGTCATTGATCCTCATATATGTGTTTTCATCATTTCGCATATCTTAATTTACACAACATAATATTTATTTCATACTACACAATATCCTTCTTTAAAATTTATAAAATCAAAATCATCACTAACAAAATACTTCTTGTTTATTTACAATAGTCAACTTCATGTGATTGTCACTGGTTATCTTCAAACTTTATTTATACTGTATAAAGTGAAGAGGCAAAATTAAAAACAAAAAAATTATGCTGAGAACCAAGGAGTTCGGATTTCCTTAGAGTATCAAGAATTATTACTTTCCCTATATACATTATGTATAAGGAAAGTGTTGGAATGGGGTCGAAAATTCGAATTCGAGTTTTTGACGGAAGAGCACGTTTCAAGCATTCCTGATCACGAATCGAACATTTTTGAGGTGATGTCTGTGTGTGTGTGTGTGTGTGTCAGTGAGTCTGTGGAGGTGACATCTCACGAACGAATGGAGTGATTCGAATGAAATTTGGTACAAAAATCACAATACGGGAATACTGGAAGCCTATAGTTTTTAAACTTAATCGAATGTTCAGAACCCCCCTAAATTTTCGAGTGAAATTTTGAAAAAATCATCAAAAAATCAAAACCTTTAATAAAGTTACGCAAACAGACATTTCTTATGTAATTTTTCCTTAGAAAACGATTGACATAAATTTAAAAAAGCTAGCATGAACCGTTCTTGAGATATTGCACATTTTTCAAATAAATTTATCAAAATATCCTATAAATTAAAAAAACATATTAACTGTGGAGAAACCTATTCACTTTTCGTATGTAATATCATGCGATAAATTTGGTGCCATCATTTTCGTGAATCTAACTCGTTCCATTCATGAGAAAAGATACTTTGAGGAATACTTTTGTATTTGAACGCCAATAGTCATTTATCTGCTGTAAGAATAACTTATTTCTCCGTCCATAACGCTTGGCGAGATTTTGGCGAAATGTCGCAGCCAACTTGGCGTCTTTCTGAAATGTTGCCAAATTAAAGAAAATCTAGCCAAATGGATAAACATGACGCTAAATCAATGAAAATGGCGTCTAATTATCGAAAATTCAATATCTTAAAGAATATAAGTATCTACTATAGGAAAACCTATTTTTTTACTGTAAAAGTAGTAAATTCATTGCATTATATAAGGAAAGTCATGTGTTGCCCACATCAGATTTTTTATGTGTTAAAGGTGACTTGGTTGGATTAAAAGTTCTTAGTTTTACAATAGATAATGTGATATCAAAGAGCGTTAAATAAACTTCAAAATATTCTTAAATTAGTGAAATTATTAAAAGCAAATACATTTTACTAAAATCATTAAATATTATCACAGAATTTTGAATAAAATAAAATTTTAATTTCAATGGATTATTCTAAAAAATACTTTATATTTGCGTTTCAGGACTTACCTTGACAGGTGTTTCATCAGATGTTTTGACGATTTGACCCCATCACCGGTACAACACATCCTTGTGATAAGAATTTTTTTCACTCCAACACAGATTCATCCATGGTTCAAAATCAGTTTTTTAATATTTTTCCCACATAAATATTCTGTCATATAGGCTACAATAGTCTAGTGAAGAGACTTTGCAGGTTACCAAGAATCTACTTTATTATATAACACTCAAAATATATCATTTGTTACATAGGCCTTGAAAGCTCCTGATCGTCGACCATCTCAAGACATCTCAATGCAGCCTGGATTGGTTCACACACAATGTTACATCGGAGGGGGGAGATATGACGACATGGAGCACATGCTTCCGTCGCGTTCTTTATGCTTGAAAAATGTGATAAGAAAGCAGTTTCATTTGAGAAAGTTTACGCAGGTATATATATATATATATATATATATATATATATATATATATATATATATATATATATATATATATATATATATATATATATATATATATATATATATATATATATATATACAGGGATAGTAAGAGATAAGTTTCCCTCTTCAGAGGACTCTAGAATGCGTTTTATTGGTCCAAATGAGGTAAAATTTGAAACACAGTAATTCAAATGATGCGCTTGACATTTATTAAATCAAAAATTTTAGTACAAAAATTCGCCGATAGGTAGCGCTGTAATACACATAACAACATTTAATAGGCTTTATAAATGTTAAATAATATTTAAAAAGTAGCATTAAAACTGCTCAATGTGTCCCCCTTCATGTTCAACAACGTGCTCTAATTGCAGAACCATATTTTCCACAGCTGACCGGAGTGAGTCTGCCGGAATATCAAGAACATGGCGCCGAATGCTGTCCAGATCTGACACAGATGTTGCCCTTTTACGGTAGATATTGTCCTTGAGGAAACCCCACAATCAAAAGTCGCAGGGGGTGATATCCGGCGAACGAGGAGGCTATACTGTTGGAAAATGCCGACTGATCACCCGTTCAGCTGTGAAATGCTGTGTTATCAATTGCTTTAAGGCCTTATTGCACGACAGCAATTTCGTACAACATGCCGTTCGCAAAACAGCTTTGGAACGTTTGTGACGTCACTTCACTCAACAAGGGGCGGAAGCTCTTTCCCCGTTGCATTCACTTAGTAATTTCCTCATCGGAATACCGTTTTACAGTTCTCATACTGTAGACATCTCTTTTAACATCCCAAAGGTTCCGTTTGGATTGAATAATTGTGTTATTACACAGGGCAATTTTTATTACTGAACTTCGGCAATTCCGCCCGTCAATCATACTTTAGGCTCCTCCTCTTTAACAGGTCCATTCTCTCTAATATCCGTGACTTCATTCGAGAAACCATTCTTCAGTGTGTTTTTCGTATAATATAAATCTTTTATATCTCAAAAGTGTCTGTAATTTGGTAACAATTATTTTCTTTTTTGCCATCTGCATTTCCAGACTTCAGCAATTCCGCTCGCCAATGATACTTTAGGTCCCCGCCTTTCTAAGGCTCCCGCCTCTTTAATGCCTACGATTTCATTCCAAGAAACATACTTTAGTGTTTTTTGCGTATAATTTGATTCCTTTATATTTCACAGATGTGTGTAATTTGGTAAAAGTTCTATTACTATTTTTCCATCTCCAGACTTTAGCAATTCCCCCCGAAAATGATGCCCTAGGCTCCCCCGCCTCTCTTACTCGCCCCTCCTCTTGATTTCATTCCAAGAGACATTCTTTAGTGTTCTTTGAGTATAATTTGGACCTTTTATATTTCACAGATGTCTGTGATTTGGTAAAAGTTCTATTATTATTTTTCCATCTCCAGACTTTAGCAATTCAGCCCGGCAATGATACTTTAGGTCCCCGCCTTTCTAACGCCTCCCTCCTCTTTAATGACGCCGATTTCATTCCAAGAAACATTCTTTAGTGTTTTTGCGTATAATTTGGATCTTTTATATTTCACAGATGTCTGTAATTTGGTAAAAGTTCTATTATTATTTTTCCACCGCCAAACTTCAGCATTTCAGCTCGGCAATGATACTTTAAGCCCCTCCTTTCTAACAGGTACTTCCTGTCTAATGCCGCGGATTTCAGAAAGCATTCTTTAGTGTGTGTTTCTCATATAATTTGACTCTTTTATATACCACAGGTGTCTGTAATTTAGTAGAAGTTCTATTATTTTTTCCATCTGGAGTTTCTAACTCATTCCAAAGCAGTCTATCGGCCATCTTGGTCGCCTTTAAGGGTGAGCGTCAGTAAATCTTCTGTCCTATCCGCGCTTTGTTAACTTCCGCGGCACACATTTTTCGCCGAAATTCTGCTCAAACAGTTGCGAAATGTTTTCTGATAGATAAAATGCAATGCTTAGATTATATTAAAACTAAATTTATTACCCAATAAAACATAGAATATATTAGATAGAATATATAGAATAAATAGGCTTCAACGATCGCGGTAGCCACATTTTCGACGCTAAAAGACTGGATTGGCTTTCGTCCTCTATCTGGAAGAATGCCAAGTTGCCCAGTCGTTTCAAATTTCTTTATCATCTTGCGTAGGGCACATGGAGACAATGGACCTCTGGACAATGGACAATGGTAGTATCTGCTTCATACGACGGAATTCTTTTACAGCTGCAACAGCTGCTCTTTTTTCTGCTGGTTCTGGTAGAACAATTCCACCAGTAGCGCTTTTTCTTGCAACGTTGGCATGATGTGCTGAGAAGTAACTAATGTTCGTGCAGAATCCGCCTTCTTTTTATCCAAAGAATAATGCTACTAGGCATGTGCTGTAACGCAAATAATGTTTCACACTTTCAATATATGAAAATAAATACCATTTGTGTTAGAGCGCCATCTATAGGTGAATGTTGATTCTAAAATTCTTGATTTAATAGATGTTAAGCGCATCATTTGAATTATGTTGAATTATCATGAAAATTCTTGATTTAATAAATATTAAGCGCATCATTTGAATTATCTGTATTTCAAATTTTATCTCATTTGGACCATTAAAACGCATTCTAGAGCCCTCTGAAGTGGAAACCTTATTTCTTGCTAACCCTGTATATATATATATATATATATATATATATATATATATATATATTATTAAATCCAAAGTTAGAATGTATGTAGTAACTCATAATACACTATTCCAAAATTTTCTACAAATACAAAGAAATTAAGACAAAAAGAGGAAATAATAAAGCATAATGCAAGTCATAAGGACAAAGACAATCAACAAATTTCAAAAATGAGGAATGCAAATAAGAAAACAAAAAAATCAAGCAAAAAAGCTTGCACATGGAGGAGATTATATATATATATATATACATATTATATATATATATATATATATTTATTTTTTTTTTTTTTTCAAGGTAATAAATTATACTTACAAGTGTAAGGGGTGATTCCACAAGGTGGTTGTAGTAGCAGTATATTAACTAATTTATACCTTTAACATTATGAAAAATCTTTTACTTCCACAGAATATACAGATATGTTGATGATCTGATTTGTTTTGTCTTTACAGACAACTGTGTCATAGATATAGATTTTTATCCGGATAATTTGGAACTAATTCCTAATGAAGCCACTATTAATAATAACATTAATTTTTTGGACTTATTATTGAATCTACTGATAGGATAGTTACTAATTTATATGATAAGAAAGACTATTTTAACTTTAACATTAATAAATTATTACCTTTTAATTCCTGTAACTCGATTCAATTGTTTAGAAATATTATACTTAATCAGCTCTTTAGGATTTATAGATTATCTGATAAAAAATTTCATGCTATGCATATTAATAAACTTAAAATTACTGGCAAATTATATAAATATCCAGCTTATTTAGTACATAGTATAGTTAAAAAATTTGGAATGGTAGATTATACTTAAATTCTCTCCTTAGTATCTTATTTTAGCCTGACATCCACTTTCTCTTGAATAAGCATTACCATGTATTTACATGTTCTTATTGTTGAATATCACCTTTTATCTTCTTTTCGCATTACTGTTATTTCTTTCTCACAATTGGCAACAGCAGTTCTCAGTTTTTTATTTTCTGAGATTGGCAAAATTGGTTGGTCTCTTTATTCAAGGCTCCAATGGATCCGACAGACGTATGCAGTGTTTTCTCCGGTATTCTTGTTTCCTATTATTTTTTAACTTTTATGTATGTTGTCCAGGTTATCAAAGTTTATAGATATAATCTATCACTGATATCAGACATATGCATTTTGTGTTCATTTTTATGAAATACTTGGACTTGATAAACAGTTTTATCGAAATGAACAATTCATTATTAGGTCTAGGGCTTGTCCAAGTGTAAAGCTTTCATGCTTGGATTTCATTTGATATTATTTTATCGATGCCTTTCCATTGATGTTTTTTTATTGTCTTCAGCTTGATGACTAGAGGTTTGCATTTATTTTTTCCACTTGATTGATGACTCTCTGTTTGATACTTTTATCTTTTAAGCATTTTGTAATGTTGGGGTTTTTTGAGTTGAAAATTCTCTCTATTCTTTCATTGGATTTTTAACCTTTTATTATATATATATATATATATGTGTGTGTGTATATATATATATATATATATATATATATATATATATTCCACTCATAGTGCCAGAAAATTGTACATTTGTAGATTCACTTTCATCCTTGAACAATGAAAAAAAAGCGACTTAACTAATTTAGGAATTTCACATTTCAATTCGCAACAGAGAAAGTCTCAAAGTAGCTGCTCAAAGTGGCGTCCGGGGAGCGTCGTTGCACAAATTTTCAATTTTATTTATATATTGGTTATGGGCGTGGATTTATTTGTTTCTCAAAAAATAACGTTGTACCGTGGATCTTGAACATCAATATTTCGCAGTGAAAGAAATAAAATTGCATTATGTACTGAACGAAAAGTCATAAGCTCAAATGTATTTTTATACTGACAGTATACCCGTTCTTAGTACGGAATATACAAAATAAAAAACTTAAAATTCATTATTATCCGCGAATTACAATAGTATTCTAAATGACATTGTTATTTAAAACATTCTATAAAAATATTTAATTCATTTCTCTTAAATGTTCGTATAAGAATCTCTGTTCTCGCTGTACAAAATTATCTTTACAGGCGGATATGAAAAATAAAATATCCAGATCCCGTTTGTAAATAAATACACAACAAAAAATTAAGCGGAAAGAATATGTATTTAAATAAACCTCAAAAGAGGTCAAGTTGCCTTCTTTTTTACCATTTACGTAATTTATTAGTACTTCCAGCTATTAATTCATACAAATTGGTATACAGGGTGTCCCAAAAAGATTGAAACGCGCTTTAATTCTTTACCTGCAATGGGCAATGTAAATTGCTAAAATGTTGAAAGTGAAGTAGGAAATAAGACTTCGTTAATGAAATACTCCTCCCAATAACTTTCAAAACGTTACACTTTTTAAATTTTTATACGTCCCCCATTAGACAAATTTCATCAATCAGAAAAATTTTATTTTTAATGCAACAAGATCATTAAAAGAAACCGCATATCTGTATCTTTAAAATCAACTGAATTATGATAAAGAGAAAAATCTGACTTATGCCACTTTTCAGTACCATGTGAAAGGCTGTTTCATCGGTGAAAATAGGGATCATAAACAATTTGACGATGGAAATTGTTTAGATCAAAAATACGTTAATACGTGTCAAAATGTTTTTATCACAAAAGTATCTAAATAAAGCATCACACAGACGTAGATCGTATAAAGCAGTGGTACTCACTACGCAGTTGGGTATCCTATCATCCAGTTTTATCTTTTTTATGATATGTCACAAGTTTGCATTTCTAATTTGATATAGGGTCCCCATTCACAATGTTCAATTTTCAGTTAAATATAACTCGCTCAATTTTAAAGATACAGATATGCGGTTCCTTTTTAATGATTTTGTTGCATTAAAAATAAAAAATTTCTGATTGACCAAATTTGTCTAAGGGGGTCGTATAAAAATTTAAAAAGTGTAACTTTTTGACAATTAATGGGAAGACTATTTCATTCACGTAGTCTTATTTCCTACCTTACTTTCAACCTTTTTGCAATTTGCATTGCCCACTTATATCCAACAGGTAAAGAACTAAAGCGCGTTTCAATCTTTTTGGGGCACCCTGTATCGCAGGCTAATATATACCCTGTATACTCGTATATTATCATAAATTTACATTTAAAATTATTGTTGCAGTAATGAACATTCATTACTTTCACTGGTCCCGACCATCAAGGTGAAATATAGGGCGAAGGTCCGGACTTGGTGACTACTTATCGAAGTTTCACTGTATGTCTCTAAACCAGGGGTGGCCAACCCTAATGACCCTGCAGGCCACTTCGGAAAAACATTATAATCCCGCGGGCCGCATATATATATATATATATATATATATATATATATATATATATATATATATATATATATATATATATATATATATATATATATTATTGCCAATGGCCAGGCACTTGACTCATCGTCATTCGCCCATAATTCGGGTATTTATTAAATGATCCATTTAGCTGTCCTAGGGACGTTGTCCCAGGCGTACCAGAGGAGGGCGGAACACACTGCGCCCACAACACAACAACATCCATGCCTTACGTGGGGCTCGAACCCACAATGTGGCGATCGAGCGATTGCTTTGGAAACGCATGCCTTGACCACTCGACCACCACGTCGGCCCGAGGGTCGCATATAAAAATATATATCTTTATATTAGATTTGGACACATTACTAACATTTATTGGAGTGAAAATTTAAAACAGAATTAATTATTATTATTGTTTTCATTATTTTTCATGTATGCAAACATACATAATATAATAATAATAATGCAATGATCGAATAATGTTTAATTTATTTAATTAGTGAGATATTTGTTTCTCAACTCTTTCACTTAGTTTTTGCAAGTCGATCTCAATGCGTGTATTTGCACATCGTAATTGATGTTGCAGGTTTTCGTCCGTTAAGTTCGAACGCGATTTATGTTTGATAAATTTCATTTTTGAAAAAAACGATTCACAGGTGTAAGTTGATCCAAAAGCGCTCACAACTTTCTGTGCCAGATCTCTCAAATTGGAAAATTTTTCTTTTGTGACATAAGTGTTATAAAAATCTATTTTTGATTCTGATGTTTCAAAAATGTGTTTTAATTCATTATTGCATTGTAAGTCAATCAGTTCCATTTGGAGATATTCTGGGGCCGACTCGACATCGACATGAAAGGGAGATGGAATATATTTCAAATAATTTTTTGTATTTGTCTAAATTAGTGAAACGACTCTCAAAAGTAGTTGCAAGTTTGCTTATTTCTTTTGCGTATTTGATGTAACTGATACATTTTGAATTTTTTAATTCTTTCATCAATGGAAAGTGTTGAACGTTATTATTTTTCAATTGAGATTCAGATAGCAGTAGTTTCTTCTGAAATGCTTTGATGTGATTAAATGCATGGATTATTAAATTATCTTTTCCTTGTAATGATGCATTTAATTGATTGAGTTTTTCGATGATATCTACTAAAAAGCATAAATCCAATAACCATTCATCATTTCTTAATTCTGGTACTGGTATTTGCTTGTCATTCATAAACAAGTCAATTTCTTGACGTAACTTAATTATTCAAGGCGGGCCGCATGCGGCCCACGGGCCGCGGGTTGGCCACCCCTGCTCTAAACTAACAAATAAACAGTGTAATAATTTTGAATGTGTCTAAAATAAAAAATGATATGCACTTAGAGCAAATGATCATTCACTCTTTCTGTAAAAAAAAAAATTGGTCAAGCTGCCGCAAAGTAAGCGGTAGTGCTTTAATAATTTTTAACTGTATATAAAATAAAAAAATGATCTGCACTAAGAACTGATCATTCACTCATTCTATAAAAAAAAAAAAAAAAAAAAATTTGGTTAAGATACCGCAAAGTAAGCGGTGGTGCCTTAACCGTATATGTGTTATAGGCCCAGGGGCCATTCCGTCCTTGTCAAGGGGAGTGCTAACCTTCTCTCCTTTCATATAACACAATGTAAACGTTCGGTGTACAGATATATATAACAGTAATTATATATATGTTAAAATTTCTGGTATATATTTAAAATTTCATTAAAAAAAATGTCGCTTTATGGAATAAGAAATAAAAGAGAAATCAATTAACTTCTATCAATAAAAAACAAAATTCCAAATATTTTGAGAATCATATATAAGTGGCGTAGTGTTGTTCTGTTCATCTGTTCTAATCTGAGACAAATATAATTTTTAGCATACATTTTAAATTTATTTTCTTATTAAAATTTTCCAGTTATTAATAAAAGTTTTATTCCTAGCCAAAGAAAGGGATACAAAACGTATCGAAATACAAATATAGTGGAAGAGAAGTAGATTTTTTTAGTTGTATCCATACTATAGTTGAATTTGCAAGTGGGCGTGACAATCAAATCGGAACGTGTAAGAGAAAATTCGAGCATTCAGACAATTGTAAAAGCTAGGCAAACTCTGTAATTCAACACAAATTCAAGTCATATTTGCGCAAAATCGTTATTCGTTGCTGGATTCCTGATGACTGAAATTTTTAGCTTACAATTGGAAAAATAGGCGTGGCTTTATTCAATGAAGAAATGGGTGTGGTCAAAATTATTCTCAGAAATTTTTGTTCATATAATAATTATTTACGAATTCCAAATATTTACACACATTAAGAAATATTTACTACTATTACGACATAAAGTAGAACCATTCAGAAACTTGCCGTGTGCATAGGGAAATTAAATATATTTTATTAGAAAATATTTTCTATCTCGCTTTTGCAGAACTATCCACAACAAAACACCCAATTTCAATTTTGTTGTTCAATCCTATCATTTTCTCTCTGTATAAGCAGTTACCGGTATAAATATCAATAATTGGTTTTCTAATGCTATTCTGTAGTTATATGATTCTGTAAAACAACATGTTATATTATTCTGTGTCAAATGTTCTTACACATGCGACTGCTGAATATTTTCCATTTAGTAAGTACTGAACACAGTATTTGCGCTCATTTGGGACTCAAAATTTATAATTCGAATATATGCTATTTTTTATTATTTCGTTTTAAATACTTATTAAGATAAATTATTAATTAATGAATTAAAAACGCAATAAAATTAAAGAGTTGGTACGATAAAATTAAAGAATTGGTACAACCAAAATTCCAATTTCTATTTCATTTCAATGAAATTTCAATTTGCTCGAGGCACAGATTATTGTGATTTTAGGAATTATTGTCATAAGTTCTAACTTCATATCAGTTTTATTAGCATATATTTCAGCTAAAATACGTGTTATATTTAATTCAATATAATAAATCTACGACGTAAACGGGATTGACTGTTTCATTTAAAGCCTTGTTCACGTTAAAATATAATAAATCTTAATTTTTAAAAATTGTCAATAATGTATTTAATTAGTTTTTTGTCCGAGGAACAAATATTTTTATCTTGTAAATTACCTAAATTGATTCTCGTGGAAGAAATGTTGCACTGGATCAAAGATTGAGAAACTCTACTATTGTTTTTAATAGTAACTAGAATTTAGTAATAATCTCAAACGTCTCAAGATCTATCATGAAGAATAAAGACTCTACTATAATAACTTACTCTCTACCCTTGATATCTTTTAAGCAAATTTGTGTCACCTCAAAAAATGGGGAAAAAAATAATAATAATATTTATATGTGGTTATGTGTAGCTACCACAAAAATAAACCTTAAAATCATTTCTTAATATAAAACAAATTACTTATGTTATAGGATATTTGGGATCATCTCTAGACAGCGAGTTAGACATTTGTCCTTCTCGCTAAATACCAAGAACACAGAATGCCATACATTAGTCTGTGACTAAGAAGTTCATGGTTGTTTTCCAGCCACTTATACGAGCCACAAAATACTATATTAGTCTGTGATACGAGCGTTTACGTGGTCTACACAGTACGACAAACTTTCCACACGGCCCAATAAGCATTATTGTGACCAATACATCACGCTTAATGTCATATCATCCTTCCGTCGCCTTGGAAACAGAATTTTTAGCTTTAAAGTACAGAAAGTACACGGTACAAAAAGGACAGTGGAATTATAGAAGTGTTTTCAGATATTTTTAATAGTAGGGCCGAAATTATTTGGAGTATCGGCGAATATCTTAAACAAATATTATTTGAAAGATGTTATAATTCTCAAAAACTTGCATTACGATTGATAGAATTCAGAGAAATGGAGAAAAAAGCAATTTGAGTACCCTGATTTATATTGTAAATACTTTTTGCTATTTTAAGCTTAACATTTCATTACAGTGATCTATCATTAAAATAAATTTAATATAGCTTTTTGTTTACATGAAATGGCAAGTTGAAGCATTGAAGAAAATCTTGCATTAAATTCTTTTCATTCAGTCTTTTTTTTTCTTTTCAGTCATTAATTTCTTTTTTTATATGACATTGTATTAGTCTATTAACTATATACAGGATTCCCAAAAAGATTGAAACGCTCTTTAATTCGTTACCTGTTGGAGATAAGTGAGCAATGTAAATTGCAAATATGTCGAAAATAAGGTAGGAAATAAGACTACGTTAATGAAATAATCCTCCCATTAATTTTTAAAAGTTACACTTTTTAAATTATTATACGACCCCCTTAGACAAATTTGGTTAATCAGAAAATTGTTAATGCAACAAGATCATTAAAAAATGGATCTTTAAATTGAGTACCTGCATCTTTAAAATTGAGTGAGTTATATTTAATTGAAAATCGAACATTGTGAATGGGGACCATATATCAAATTTGAAATGTAAATTTGTGACATATCACAAAAACGATAAAACTGGATGATAATACATAGGAGACGTAATGAGTACCACTGCTTTATATGATCTCTGTCTGTGTAATGCTTTATTTAGATGCATTTGTGATAAAAAATTTTGACACATATTGACTTATTTTTGATCTAAACAATTCCCATCGTCAATTGTTTATGATCCCTATTTTCACTGATGAAACAGTTTTTCACATGGTACGTAAAAGTGGCATAACTCATATTTTTCCTTTATCACAATTTAGTTGATTTTAAAGATACAGATATGCGGGTTTTTTTTTTTTAATAAAAATTTTCTGATTGACCAAATTTGTCTAAGGGGGGTCGTATAAAAATTTAAGAAATGTAACTTTTGAATTTCAATGGGAGAACTATTTCATTAGCGTAGTCTTATTTCCTACCTTACTTTCAACATTTTTACAATTTACATTGCCCACTTATCTCCGACAGGTAAAGAATTAAAGCGCGTTTCAATCTCTTTGGGACACCCTGTATAGTAGTTTATATACAGTATAATAGTAATTTATATACAGTATAGTACAAGTTTATATACAGTATAGTAGTAATTTATATACAGTTAATATACTGTAAGTTTACATATATATCAACAGTATACCCTTTCTTCGTAAGGAATATACAGTATAATGAAACTTGAAATTCACAATCATGTGCAAATTCCTGTAGTGCTTTAAATGATATTGCTATTCCAAACATTTTATTAAAATATTTAAATTATGTTTCAAAGAAGGAGTTTAAGAATTTCTGTTCTCGACACATAAAATTATCTTCAGCGGTAGATCTGATAAATATAACATGCTGATCCCACTTCTAAACAATTTTACGGAAAATATGAAATTGAATCAATATGTGTCAAAATAAAAGCACTAACGTTGTATTAAAAGATATATCCCGAATTATTACTTATATACTCGCAGATTAGAAGATATACCTATATTTTCATCTGTGCATTAGAAGACATACCCGTAATTATAATATATGAGTTTGAAAAATCTAAAATCTTTCACCAAAATAAAACCGTTGACATAAGAATTTGAAAGTCTCATTAATCCCAGTGATCCTTTAAACCCAAGGCCGATGGATGTAATCCAGTCAAAAAATTTGGAATTCTCATAAAATTTATTTATATGCATTTCTATATTATTTTAAAAAATATTTTCAGCTCTTTTAAGTCATTGAGTTTAATTCCATTGCTTAGCAATATATTTCTTATTTCAAATATAAACTCATTCTGTTTAATTCCGTTGTCAACGGGCATTTTTTTTTTTTTTTTCAAATAATTTTGCAGAACAAATATCGTTTGCATAATGACACAGAAATTCAAACTAAAATTAGTTGTGCGGAAAACTGACTGTGCCCACAGAATGAAAATATAATGGTACATAACTAGTATCCAAATTAATAGTACAGCTATTCCGTGCTGAAGATTGTTAAGAAACTCAAAACAAGTTTACGGAATCTGGTAACTATGCTAATGATGGATTCCTATCTTTTGGGAACTTGACCTTTGTAGTAATTTCAGCGAGGGTGAACAATTACGCACTTGAACTTCATGAATTTTAAAGTGAGCTATGCGGTAAGGCTGACTTACATAATTTGAAAATAGAGTTGAACATAAGTAGTTTCTATATGATCGAAGATCTTGCACGAAATGGTTCGGCTACCTGCAAGTGCGGTTGCGGAAACGATGTAATTTGGCTGGCGTCAAGTGCGGACGCGCAGCTACCTGCAAGTGGGCTACCGTCAAATTAACCGGATGGTTGTTGTCTTACGGCGGAAGGTAACAAATTATATTTCGTTTACTAACGTTAGACGACAGTGTTATTTAAATTGTAATTCTTCAAATATATTTAAAATAAATTACCGATAAAGGAGTCGGATTTTACGGTTTCTAGCTCCTACAAATGTATATATAGCATTAAAATAGAGCTTGAAGAATGGAGCGATTCCTCTTTTCCACTTCTGTTTTTCTGAAAATAAAATATAATAACTTTTTAAGGAACTCGACAAGAAGTATTTGATCATAAAATTGTCTAATTAATAGACCCGAGCTGGATCCCGCCCCCCCCCCCCCCCCCCCCTCTCTGTGTGTAGGGGAACTCGGCCCGGACAGGAAAAATTAGGTACAAAAATGAGGGGACGGGAGCCCGGAGAGGCCCCCGTCCCCTCTTATGCAGTCACCCCTCTTATGAAGTCAGCATAATATCGACCTAAACGGAATATAACGCTACTTTCCACAGGAAGACAACCGTCCGACTAATTTGACGGAAGTCCACTTGCAGGTTTTCTACTACAACTCCATCCGCCACCGCACATGCAGGCAGCCTAACCACAGCCGATCTTGCACGGCTGCCAATACGAACAAAATGAAAGTGGTGCTGCCATCTCTCGATGCTTTTTAGAACTGTTTTTTGACCTCATACTAGGCTACTATGCAATTGAATGTACAAATGATTAGAAAAAGAATTTATTTCTACGCTTTTTCTCTAACAACCTCATATGAGGTTTTAATGCATGAGAGGGTTAAAACCAAATAACATTATTTTCTCCACGTCTGTAGTAATCTGTTGCCACACAACAAGATTAATTCATCACATAAAAATCGCACACACATCTTGAACATATTTTTAATCCAT
This sequence comes from Amaurobius ferox, assembly GCA_951213105.1. Classification (NCBI taxonomy): domain Eukaryota; kingdom Metazoa; phylum Arthropoda; class Arachnida; order Araneae; family Amaurobiidae; genus Amaurobius; species Amaurobius ferox. The sequence goes on from OX578155.1 coordinate 41,783,076, forward strand.
ATTTTTAATCTGACTGAACCTATGGTCGAAGAAAATTCCTGGTCGAAGAAAAGGATACAAAACATATCCAAACAAAAATGTAGTGGAAGAGAAGTAGAAAATGTTTAATTGTTTCTGTACTGTTGTTGAATTTACAAGTGGGCGTGATAGTCTCATTAGTATGTGTAAGAGAGAGTTTGAGCATTCAACGAATTGTAAAAGCCTGGCAAACTCTGTAATTCAACACGAATTAAAATCACATTTACGCAAAATCGTAATTCGGTACAGGATTCCTGATGACTGAAATTTTTGGTCCCCAATTGGAAAAATGGGCGGGGTTGTATTCAATGAAGAAATGGGTGTGGACAAAATTATTCTCAGAAATTTTTGTTTATATGTATAATAATTATTTACGAATTCCAAATATTTACACACATTAAGAAATATTTACTACAATTAAGCCATAAAGTAGAAACATTCAGAAACTTGCCATGCGCATCGGAAAGATAAATGCATTTCGCTCGAAAATATTTTTTATCTGGCTTTTACAGAACTATCTACGACAAAACACTTCTATTTAGTTTTTCTGCTCAATCTTATATCATCCTGTATAAGCAGTTTCGGCTTTAAATACTAATAATTGATTTCCTAATGCTTTTCTGTAGTTATATGATTCTGTGAAATGATATATTATATTATTCTATTTTCAACAGTTCTTACACTCTTGTCTGCTGAATATTTTCAATTTATTAAGTACCGAATGCTGTTTTAGAGCGCATTTGGGATTCAAAATTTATAATTCGCATATATGCTATTTTTAATTTCGTTTTAAATACTTATTCAGATTTATTAATTAATGAATTAAAAACACGAAAACAAAGTTAAGAGTTGGTACAACCAAAATTCCAATTCCGATTTCATTTCAATGAAATTCAAGTTTCGCGATGGACAAATTTTTATGATTCTAGCAATCATTCTCGAAAGTTCAAATTTCATAGCAGTTTTATCATTATATATTTCTTCATCTAAAACATGTGTTATATTTAAGACTAAACCTGCCGATATTTAAGGTATACCTATTTCTCCCACAGCTGGTCAAATGACACGTTTTCAAAAAGTCATATATTTTACAATGTATGTATAACAAAAATATACCATTTAGTACAATTTGGTGGGTGAATAAAACAATTTAGTCCAAAAAACGGTTATAATTTGTTTATTTATTCAATTAAAAAAATGAATAAATATAAGAGAACAAAATCCCCATTTATTCCTGAATTTAGAAATAAACAATATGCAAACCTTATTCATGTTCAGTGCATATTTTGCAAATGATTGCACATTTCCCACACACATATTTTTTACATTTGAAACCGATTTTTTTTAGTTTTGTTGTCTTTGCAACGATCTTATTTGGCAAATGGCGATGTGACAACGTTGCATGTAAGAAATTTTGCCAGAAAATTTAAAAAGGGTCATTTGACCCGTCTTGGTGGGTTTAATGTTAATTCAATATAGGAAATCGGTAACATAAACGGGATTAACTGTTTCATTGAAACATTCACGACGTTAGCCTTGTTCATGTTGAAATATAATTAATCTTATTTTTAAAAGTGTCAATAATTTATTTCTTTAACTTTTTGTCTGAGGAACAAGTATTTTCAGCTTGTGAATTACCTAAAATGATTGTCGTGGAAGAAATTCTCCATTGGAATAAAAATTGAGAAACTTTTCTACTGTTTTTAATAGTAACTACAGTTTAGTAATAATCTGAAATGTCTCAATATCTATCATGAAGAGTAGAGATTATCTATGAAAGTAATAATAATATTGATATCTGTAGCTACCAGAAAAATAAACTTCAAAATAATTTCTTAATATAAAACAGTTTTATACTCCGTTATTATTGGATTCTTTAGGAATATTTTTCACGATAGCGAATGAGACGTTTGTCTTTCTCGCTGAATACGAAAAAGTTCATTATTTTCTAGTCTAGTGGTTGGTTACTCGTTGAGCGGAAGGTAGGCAATTCGTTTCTAGCGTCCAACACGAGTGCTTATTTTTCATAGAGTTTCGTCCAGAACAGAGCACCAGGCGCCAAGCGCCTTTTAATCTCCCATCTCTAGGTGTGGTTCTTATCTTCATACTGTGACATTATTTCATTGGTCCATAGTTGGAGGTTCGAGGTTTTTGATTTACTGTTTTTATTATTTGTCCTAGCTCCTAGTGTGGCAGTTTGTTGCACATTAAGAGTTTAAGCAGTTTGGGGGGGTTGATGCAGATCTGAGGGTAACCTAGCAGTTTAGGATTTTAAACATTTTGTAGAAAACCAAAGATCGCGAGTTTTCTTTAATATCAACTGATTAAGGTGGGACGTTCCTAGTACCGAATATCAAAGTTAAGTACCGAGCGGGGTCTCTTACGAGATTTAGCCTTGCGATGATCATAGTCATGCAGATTAAATAATAGTTCATTTGGGACAGATGGCAGATTTTTGTAGAATTTAAGCGCTAGCTTTTTGATTTGGGCTCTAACAGTTTTTATTTTGAAGTCTTTCCTAATTACCGAGTTTCTTAAGTATCTAGGGGCTTTCCTTATAATCCTTAGGGTTTTGCTTTATCTTGTCTCTAATAAGTCTATGGTAGTTTTACAGGCATATCCCCATACGGGTGCTGCATACAGCATTCCCGGCAGATGACCGATTTATAAATTAGGAGTTTATTTTGATAACTTAGATTTCCGTTTCCTATCATTGGGTATAAGGCTCCTATGGTTATATACGCTTTTTTAATTATGTTCGTTACGTGCAGTTTCCAAGTTAGGTGGGAGTCTATCGTTACACCTAGGTATTTAGTAGATTTTTCTGCTTTTAGGGCATGGTTGTTTATGTACAGAGGAGGCGGAGGTTTACGTTTTCTTGAGAAATAAATCCAATGACATTTATTGGGATTTAATTTTATTCGCCATTTTTCCAGCCATGTTTGGAGTATGTCTAAGTGTTGTTGTAGCTGCCTGTGCATTACTGAGACGTAAGGGTGTTTTGCAAGTATCGCGCTGTCGTCTGCATAGAGTGCCAGCTCCGTGTCTGGGGTCCTGGGAATGTCATTTAGATATATGTTAAAGAGTGTCGGGCCCAGGATGGATCCTTGCGGTACACTACTTTTAATGAGAATGGGTGTAGATAAGTTATTTTTACTCTGACTTGAAAGTGTCTGTTATTTAGGTATGAAATTAAAAGTTTGACAAGTGCGTCAGGGACTTTTAGAGTGATCAATTTGTAAGCTAATCCACAGTGCCACACTTTATCAAAGGCTTTTTGGATGTCAAGAAAAATCGCAGCTGTGGGTGTCTTATTATTAAAGCCAGAAGAAATGTACTCTACCACTCTCAGCAATTGATGAGTGGTGGAGTGTTTTGGCCGAAATCCAAACTGCTCCGGAATGATAATGTCATTCTCACTAAGGTGCGTGTTCAGTCTCTTAAGAATTATTTTCTCAGTAATTTTACTAAGTGTCGGCAACAAACTGATTGGTCTGTAGTTGGCTGGAATTGAGGCATCCTCACCAGGTTTATGGATCGCTATAATTATCGCTTCCTTCCATTCTTTGGGGAAATAATTTAGTTCTAGTATTTTATTTATTAAGATGGTCAAGTAAAATATTATATTTAAGGGTAGGTTTTTTACCGCGATATTCCTGATTTTGTCGTGCCCTGGGCTTTTACGGTTTTTAAGGTTTTTGATAATCTCTACTATTTCTTGCGGGGTGGCTGGGTTAATCTCAGCCGTGACCGGGGAGTTCCTGAAATTGTTTAGAGTTTGTCTAACCATTCTTAGGGTGTTCTGACACATTAGATCGTAGTTTGGTTTAAATTGCTTTTCGTAATGCCTAGCAAGCGCCTCTGCCTTTTCTTCGTCTGAGTACGCAATATTAGCGCCATCTATTAGTGGCGGGAGTTTAATTTGAGGTTTTCTGAGTCTTTTAGCGAATTGCCAGAGCGATACGTCTTCCTGGCTAAGGGATTCGATTAATTCTTTATACTGTTGCTGCTTTTCTGCGACAATTTTTTCACTGACTTTACACGTGAGTCTATTAAGCTCCCTTTTAAGGGTAGGGTCTCTGTTAGCCTGCCATGTCTTACGCATTCTATTTCTCTGTTTAACTAACTGTTTGACATGGTGGGAAAGTGTTGGCATTTTTGATGACTCACGATGTGTTGTGGCAGATGCAATAGCTCTCCTGATTTCTGTTGTGAGTGTGTGCGTGGCAGAGTCAATATCCGCCGTGCTCATAATGTTGGGTACTGCTAAATGCGGCTCGAAAAGTGCTCTTTTGAAAACGTTCCAGTTCACCCTCTCTTGTCCCAGAGAGGCTGGAAGGGGAATGTTCAAATCGAATGTCACCAGTACCGGTAGATGATCCGAGTCGAATTAATCCAGGGTATCAATTGTGTGAGCGTATTCTATGTTTCTCGTTAGGACAAAGTCTATGAATGAGCCATTGGCACCTGAGAAGCAGGTTGGTCTCGACGGTGCAATGATGTCAGTGTTTGTTGTGTTTAGCAATCTATGTATCTGTGTACCGCGTGTGTTGGCTCTCCTGCTGCCCCACGCTCGGTGGTGTGCATTGAAGTCGCCCGCGAGTATTGTGTTTGGATATCGCGAGAAAAGCAGTTCCAGCTGCGCAGCTACATTTATACCACTCATGTTTTTGACATATATTGAAGTTAGGATAAATGGGTTTACATTATTTATTTTAATTTTTATACTAGTATTTTCTATACCTTGAAGATTTATGTTGTTTATTTCCTCGTGGGGAATATTACTTTTAATATATATTGCTGTTCCTCCATGGGGATTTCTAGCAGTTATATTTGAGCTAAGGGTATGATAGCTATTATAGTTTGCTATATTTAGTTTTTTGTTTTCTCTAACTTTAGTTTCCTGGATTAGCAGGGCATCTACATCATTTTCATTTACGTAGCTCCTAAGTTCATTTATTCTTGGAGATATGCCGTTCGCATTCCAAAATATTATTTTAAAACTTTCTTTTTGGGACCTATTCTTGGCGGGTTTGTTTCTCACTGTTTTTATTAAATTCCGCGATTAATTTAAAAGCCTCAAAGACCATTTGCATTGGATCGCTCTTTTTTTTAATTAACTCAGCGAGCTGCATCAACAGATGTTTTATATCGTCTAGGTTGAACATTCTGTCCTTGGTTCCCAGGTTCTCTGTCCTTGGTCTTTGGCAGTCACGTGTGAAGTGTTCTTCAGCACACTTAAGGCACTTTGGTGGCATGCTGCAATTCTCAGAGGAATGATTGAATTGCTGGCACCGGTAGCAGATTTGGAATTCATTCCCAGGTTCTCTGTCCTTGGTCTTTGGCAGTCACGTGTGAAGTGTTCTTCAGCACACTTAAGGCACTTTGGTGGCATGCTGCAATTCTCAGAGGAATGATTGAATTGCTGGCACCGGTAGCAGATTTGGAAGCCCCGTGCTCTGAAGGCCTCTACCTTCACAGCCAAGTATCCTAATCTTGTCAGTCGGTATACCCTCTGCCAGTCTTCCGTAGGCCTAATGCTGACTAAGAAGATCGGCAGGGGCAATCTCGTTTTTGTGTTTCTCAGTTGAGAAACCCGGACTACATCTAATCCTTCGGATGTTAGAGTGATTTTTATTTCCTCAATGTTATAGTTTGTTGGTAGCCCCTTCAAAACTACCTTTTTGGGCCTTTCCGTCTTTAAGTTTAAACTGTGGAAGGGGATTTTCTCACTAGATAAATGGCGTTGTACAACCCTATAGGCGTCAGCGTCATTTGGAATCAATTTTAGCATGTCTCCTGTGAGCTTGCCAGATACTTTATTACCTGAGATTTCATTTAATTTTTTAAGGAGAGCCTGGTAATTGTCATTAAACTTGATGAAAAAACATTCCGCTTTTGGGTCTTTTTTCTCAACCACTACACTATTTTGCCTGTCACTTTTTTGAACCGTTTTTGGTTTTGGTGCACTTTTGAACACTATAGGTTGCGCGACAATTTCAGCATAACTCTTAGTTTTAACATTATCATTTACATCTTTATCAATTTTTTCACTACAATCCATGTTATCCTTGTCATTAGATTTTAAGTTTAATTCTCCATTCTGGTTTTTAGTAGGAGCATCCATAGTAGATTGCCCCTCTATCCTCCTCTTTTTATTTGGATTTTCAACAGGTTTAAGTTTATCTTCATCTTTAATTTCTTTAATTAAGCCTAGTTCTATCATTTTACATTTAATTACATCACTAGAATTACTTCCTTCACAGTTATAAATCTCATTTAAATTACTAGCATAAAACCTATCCAAATTCTGGACCAACAAAAAAGAATTTACAGAAAGAAACGAACCCAGAATCTTGGAGACTTGGTCCTCGTCCCGTCCGAGTAGTCCATTCGTCAGTAGCTCCCTGATGTGTAGCGTCAGAGTGTAGATTGCCAGTGCACAAAAGTTCACAGCGTTTTTCACTTCTTCCTTCCAAGCGGGCATCAATCCATCCTTGGGCAGAGTATCACAATATTCAATCATGGCATCCCTGAGAGGCCGCAGTCCATCTTCGTCTAGCTCACCAGCAAGTCCGCGAGTAGCTTCCGTATCGAATGCATCCAAATCCATGTCGTCAGCGTAGAAACGATCAAAGCAATAGCACTACCACGTGGGAAAAACACACGTGGCACTCCAAAGTTGAAAAAGCACGAATCCAAAATGGCGAGAAATCCGTACACAACAAAGCTGTAATTGCTTAGCCCGACGTGTTCTATCGTAACTAGATATAACACGCCAAACTTAAGCAAAGAAAGTCACCACAATCAAAAAGCAGCAGCTTCACAAAATCACAACCTCGTAGCTCGGAGTCTGAGCTCGGAATCGACCCGTTGAGCGCTTATTCACTGCAAAGTCACTCCCGCCATAATATCACGTGATACATACGTCAGGCGCGAATTTCAGCAGACGCAGCTCTTCCGATTGATTATTTCTTTCATCTTTTTGTCTTTTTGTGTGACGTCCGTAGATATGTGGCCGCGGTGAATGAATAGAGTTCTTTATTTTCTTCATGAGGAAATGTACAGTGCAATTAGTTAATGCGTGATTTTGATATTGAAAATACACACACACACATATATATAGCCATATATATATATATATGTCAGAAATATGTATAACGTCAAATATTACTGTAAAAAATATTTATAATATATATATATATATATATATATATATATATTGTCAAAAATATATATATCATAAAATATATATGTCAAAAATATTGTACGATCAAAAACATAGTGTGGTAATTGCAGGACGGAGTCGACCTTGATTGAAAGAAGTAGGATTAAAGAATGCTAAAAATACTTTTTCCTGCGGTGGTCAAACTAAAGTATGAAACGTAAAAAATTGACTAGCTTGATGTTTACATTTGTGATCTTTAAACTTCCAAGGGAGGGTAAATGCCCCCTTGCGCTCCCCTATGGACGCCCATGGCAAAGCGCAAATATAATTTTTCTAGGGGTGCAAACTATATGATTATACGAGTACCTACAATATTGACTAACTTGAAATCTACATTTGTGATCTTAAATGTCCTAGGGAAGAACAAATGCACCCCTTGCCCTCTCCTATGGGCGCCCATAGAGCTTTTTTTATGGTGACAAACTGAAGGTTAAGGCGTTCAACATCGATTAGCTAACAAGTATAATGAGTCATCTATGAGAGGGCAAGTGTCCTACTTGCCCTCCACTATGGGCGCCCATGTAACATTTTGCAATAAGGCAAAATCAAGGATGAGGAATTCAATATCTACTAGCTTGAAGACTACATTTGCAACATTAAACGTCCACAGTAGGGCAAGTTTTCCCTTGCATTCCCTTATGGGTGCCCATGGCAAGGACACTCGTAGAATTAATTCCATCGATGACAATTTCAAGGATGAGGCGTTTCATATCGACTTGCTTGTAATCTACATTTGTAACCTTAAGCGTACACAGTAGGGCAAGTTTCACATTGCTTTCCCTTATGGGCGCCCATGTCAAGGACACCCATGGAACTAATTCTATCGGCGACAAACTCAAGGATGAGGCGTTCCACCATCGACTAAATTGAGACTTGCATGTCTAACCTTGAACGTCTAAGGGACGGCAAGTGTCATCATTTCCTTTCACTATGGACGCCCATGTAACATTTTCCAGGAGGGAACTCAAGGACGACGCATTCAATATCGACTAGCTGGTAACCTACATTTGTAACTTTGAATATCCTGTTGGAATTAAGTGCTCCCTTGCCGTACTCTAAGGGCTCTCTGCTTATACTATTGCCCTCAGGACAGAACCTAACGGAGCCAAATTTCGATTTCCTCAGGGACGGTAAACAGTCTTTCCAGACCCTCCAAATGTCTCTGTCACATATTGAAACATTGGCCATGGGCGCCCATAGGGGATGTTGAAAGTCACGAATATCAAACTAATGAATACTGTAAGTCTCGTCCTTGAGATTGTCCCCGCTGGAAAAAGTTCTATTGACGTCCTTGCCATGGGCGTCCATAGACGTAAGGGAGCATCCATACGTAAGGGGGCGTCCATAGATGTAAGGGAGCACTTGCCTTCCCGTAAACATTCAAGGTCACAAATGTAGATGTCAAACTAGTAGATATTGTACGTCTCATCTTTGAGTACGCTGTTCTTAGAAAAAGCGCTATGGACACCCTCGCCATTGGAGCCATAAATATTTTGAAAGCCACAAATGTCGGCATCAAGCTAATCGATATTGTACCTCCTGTCCTTGAGTTTGCCCCAGCTTTAATAAGTTCTATGGTCACATTTGCCATGGGCGCCCACAGGGGAGAGCAAGGGGGCGCTTGCTCTCCCTTGGACGTTCAAGATCCCAAAGTGGTCCCAAGGTCAAGCTAGTCGATATTATAAGTCTCATCCTTGAGTTTGAGTTTTCCCCTTTAAAAAAATTCTATGTGTGCCCTTGCCATGGGCGCCCATAGAGGAGCGGGAGGGGCACTTGCCCTCCCGTGGACGGTCAAGGTCGCAAATGCAGATATCAAGCTAGTACATAATTACGTTTCATTCTTGAGTTTGGTCATCCCGGGAAAAAGTTTTATATTCGCTCTTGAATCCTACTCTTTCGAAACAAGGTTGACCCCTTTCTGCAGTTACAACACTATATTTTGAGCGCACTATATTTTTGACACACACACCCACCCTCTCTCTTATTCGTGCTCTAATCACGTTAATTATAAAATGTTATACCTAATTTGGATTTTTTTTTTCAGAATACATCTACATATAGAATTTCATGGCTATACGTACTCTCTCTCTCTCTCTTTTGTAAAATCTCTAATTTTGAATAATCTGTGTTTTAATCACATTGATTTCAAAATTCTCTACCATTCTGTAGGAAATTAGAAACAGTTAATTAAAACACGAATAATTTGATATTTTAAGAAAGAGAGTACGTACAGCCATGAAATTCTATATGCATATGCATTCTGTAAAAAAATGGAATTAGGTAGAACATTTTGTAATTAATGTGATTAGAACTCGGATAAGAGAAATAATGTCAAAATATAGTGTTGTAATTGCAGGAAGGGGGTCCGCCTTGTTCAAAAGGAGTGGGATTCAAGGACGTTCATAAAACTTTTCCTGGAATGTCCAAATTCAAGGATGAGAGGTAAATATATCTAGTATCATGATACCTACATTTGAGACCTTGAACGTCCACGGGAGGACAAGTGCCTCTCGCGCTCCCCTATGGGCGCCCATGGCAAGAGCGCCTATAGAACTTTTTCGGGGGGTAAACTGAAGGGTGACACGTGCAATATCGACTAGCTTGATACCTACCTTTGAACATCCCCGAGATGGTAAGTTACCCCTCACGCTCTCCTATGGGCGCCCATGGGGGACAATAACATTTATCAATATTTATACAATAATATTAACAATACTCGAATATAGATATCAATACTGTATGTCAATATAATCAATACTGTACTTCACATCCTTGTGTTTATCCCGCTGGTAAAAGTTCTATTGGCGCCCTCACCATGGACGCCTGTAGGGTAGCGCAAGGGGTCACTTGCCCTACTGTGAACGTTCAAGGTCACAAATGTAGGTACCAAACTAGTAGACATTGTACTACTTATCTTTCAGTATACCCTCCTTGAAAAATTTCTATTGACGCCTTTGCCATGGGCGCCCATACGAGATGCTGATAATAAGGTGTTGCCCACAGGGTGTCAAGCTAGTCGATATTGTCGCCCTTGAATGTGGCCCCGCTGGAATAAGTTCTATAAACGCTCTTGGCATGGGCGCCCAAACGAGATGCTGATAATAAGGTGTTGCCCACAGGGTGTCAAGCTAGTCGATATTGTTGCCCTTGAATGTGGCCCCGCTGGAATAAGTTCTATAAACGCTCTTGGCATGGGCGCCCATAAGGGGTCTTGAGGGGGAACTTGCTATCCCGTCGACGTTCAAGTTCACAGATGTAGATATCAAGCTAGTCGATGTATGTTTCACCCTTCAGTTTTCCGCCTGTAAAAGTTATATGGGTGCTCTTGCTATGGGCGCCCATAGCAAGGAGGCCATAGAACGTATTAAAACGGGGTGAACTCAAGGACGAAATGTACATTACCTTGATGCTTACGTTTGTGGCTTTCAAGATTTGTATGGTCTCCCATGGCAAGGACGTCCTTAGAGTTTCTTTCAAGAGCATACACAAGGATGAGATGCACATTATCTACTAGCTTGACACCTACATTTGGGACCTTGATGTTCACGGGAAGGCAAGTGCTCCCTTATGCTCCCCTATGGGCGCCCATGGCAAGGACGTCAATAGAACTTTTACCAGCGGGGATAATCTCACGGACGAGACTTACAGTAAGTATTCATTAATTTGATATTCGTGATGTTCAACATCCCTATGGGCGCCCATGGCAAGTGATGTTGTTGAGACCCAGACCGTTCAATCTACCAGAAACGTGTAAGGTATCTGTTTGGACGACCGGGAAGTGCCACCCAATTTAAACCGGAACCCAGTGGAGGAGGCATCCACAGGGACCGTATCCTCCTTCCCGTACCACCAACCTCTCGGAAGGACTTACATACGCACATGTTTAACGTGATCGTGCTCCACGTGAACGCTGCGGCAGTTTTGGCAGTGTCAGGAATCGAACCCGGGCCTACTGACTGCAATCAGTTCCAGCCCGCTAACCACTGGACTGTCGTACCCCACCTCATGGCAAATGTGAAATGTTTCAGCCTTTTATGTCACAGAGACTTTTGGAGGGTCTGAAAATACTGTTTACTACCCCTGAGGAAATCGAAACTTCGGCTCCGTTAGGTTCTGTCCTGAGGACAATAGTATTAAGCAGGGAGCTCATGCAATGAGAGCCCGTACAGGACTGCAAGGGATCACTTAAGCTGAACTGGATATTCAAGGTTACAAATGTAGGCTACAAGCTAGTCGATATTGATAGTCTTCATCCTTGAGTTCCCTCCTGAAAAATGTTACATGGGCGCCCATGGTGGAGGGAAAGGATGACACTTGCCGTCCCATAGACGCTCAAGGTTAGACATGTAAGTCTCAATCTAGTTGATAATGAACGCCTCATCCTTGAGTTTGCCGCCGATGAAATTAGTTCTACCGTTGTCCTTGCCATGGGCGCCCATAAGGGAACACAAAGGGAAATTTGCCCTCCCGTGGGTATTAAAAGTTACAAATGTATCTCAAGTTAGTCGATATTGAATGCCTCATCCTGAGTTTGTCGCTGCTGAAATTAGTTCTCTGGGTGCGTGTGCCATGGGCTGCCATAAGGGAACGCAAGGGGAAACTCTCCCTTCCGTAGACGTTTAAACAAACACTTACAAATGTAGGTTACAAGCTAGTCGATATTGAACGCCTCATCCTTGAGTTTCCCTCTTGGAAAATGTAACATGGGCGCCCATAGTGAAGGGCAAGGAAGACACTTGGCATCCCATAGAAGTTAATTAATTTAATTCTAATTTAAACGGTAATGCATTTTAAACGTGACTAAATTGTTAAAATGAAAATTATATAATCATATTAAAAGAGGAAAAAAAAATTGCAAGACTTTCTTGCGCTGTTCGTGCGACTTGGGCATAAAAAAAATCAGCAACATAATAAAGTTCATATGTAATATTTACAATAAAAGCAGGAGCAACTCCTAATACTAGTAGTTTGATAGCCTTGAAAAGATTTAAATAGAAAAAAATAGAAAATAATTAATATAAAATATTAATATATATATATATATATATATATATATATAGATTATATATATATATATGTATCAAAATATATGTATATATATCAATATATATGTGTATCAAAATTGAACGAACACATGAATTGAATTATAAATTTCCGCATGAAGAAACCAATTCTGTTATCATTCATCTGCGCATCAAAATCGAACGAACACACGAATTGAATTATAAATTTCCACATGAAGAAACCAATTCTCTTATCATTCATTCATCTGCGCCCAAACACCTACATGACGTCACACAAAAAGAAACCAGCTGTTGAAGGGCTGGGTTTGCTTAAATTCCCGCCTGACGTATGTATCACATGATATTCTGGCGGGAGTGACTTTGCAAGGTATAAGCATGCCAAAAAGAAGAAGCCTGTTTGACAAACATTCACTCTGTCCAGTAACCTTGCACTCTGTCACTATGCATAGATATAGGAACCTTGCTGTGCACTCTGTCACAGACTATAATCAAAGAATTTCTAATTCTGTGCACTCTGTGATCGTCTGTAGACACCACAGGTGGTACGACACCTACGCTTTGTGTATAGATTGCTTTGTATTTGTTGACTGAGATATATTCATTTATTCTGTTTTCTGTGCAGTTTTAATTTGCAAACGAAAAAACAATTGAGGAATTTCTATTGGATTATATTTCAAACAGTTATTAGATTATAAAACCTAGCTTCTCTGATGCTATTCCTGTAAAATTTTGCATATAGACTAGTTATTCTGGAAGCCTGTAAATTACTCTTGACCCAAGTCTTCAAGAGAATTTTTTATAGTTGCTGTGGCATATTTTGATGAACGGCTTAGAATATCCAGAAGAATTTCATTTATCATAAATCTTCTGAATCCATGAAGGTATATTACGTTTTCTAAATCAGAATATAGATTATATTCTAAAGCTTTACAGAAAATGCGTAATTAAATTGTTTAATTATGTAAAAAAATATTTTTTTCTAAGAAATCATTTTGATTAGTTTACACAGCTGGAACATCATCTATCTATGCATATTACAGAAACCATTTGTGCCAGAGGAAAAAAGGATTTGAATTTACAAATACTTGAAGCAACTGCTAAAATGTGGTTTATTTGAACAAATATTACAATGCATTTTCAAGTAATCTTTTAAATCAACATATACATCTTCCTTACATGCTAAGTAGGTATAAGAATAAAAAATCTTGCAAAATTTTTTATTTGCAATATGAAGCATTTTCATATTATACACCAAAACCATTGACCATTTACATCAACAACAGTAAACAAACTGATAAAAGAAATTTACGCACATAAGTAATTAAATTCAAACAAATAGTTCAGCTCATATTACGTCACTTATATCACAAATATGTCAGAAAGCATTTAGTGCAAAGAAAACTACACACGACTTGTGATTACCAGTGAAATAGTGCCAAATAACATTTTGATGAAGAAATAATTTATATATGCACAAAATTGTGCACACCAATGAGAAACAACATGCATGTGAAATGTGCCACAAAACATTTTCACGAAAAGATCATTTAAATAAACACAAACTTGTGCACACAGGCGAGTCATGTTAAATGTGGCAGAAAACATTTTCAGAAAAAGATTATTTAAATATACACACATGTGCACACAGCTGAAAAACCATTTACATGTGAAATGTACAAGAAAGAATTTTTACCAAAATATGGTTTACATATACACAAACGTGTGTACACAGATGAGAAACCATTTGCATTTGCATGTAAAATGTGCCAGAAAGCATTTTCATGAAAATATTTAAATATACATAAATGCGTGCACACAGGTGAGAAACCATTTGCATGTAAAATGCACCAGAAAGCATTTTCACAAATAGGTGATTTAAACAGGCACAAACTTGTGCACACAAATAAGAAACCATTTGCATGTGAAATATGCAGGAAACCGTTTTCACATAAAAGTAGTTTAAATATACACAAACGTGTGCATACAGGTGAGAAACCGTTTATATGCGAAATATGCCAGAAAGCATTTCCACGAAAATGCGATTTAAATATACACAAATATGTGCACACAAGTGAGAAACCATTTGCATGTGAAATGTGCCAGAAAGCATTTTCACAAATAGGTGATTTGAACAGGCACAAACTTGTGCACACAAATGAGAAACCATTTGCATGTGAAATATGCAGGAAACCGTTTTTATATAAGAGTAGTTTAAATATACACAAACGTTTGCATACAGGTGAGAAACCATATATATGCGAAATATGCCAGAAAGCATTTCCACGAAAGTATGATTTAAATATACACAAATATGTGCACACAAGTGAGAAACCCTTTGCATGTGAAATGTGCCACAAAGCATTTTCACAAACAGGTGATTTAAACAGGCACAAACTTGTGCACACAAATGAGAAACCATTTGCATGTGAAATGTGCCAGAAAACATTTTCACGTAAAAGTAGTTTAAATATACACAAACGTGTGCATACAGGTGAAAAACCATTTGTATGTGAAATGTGCCAGAAAGCATTTTCACGAAAAGATGAATTGAACAACCACAATTTTTTGCACAGAAATGAGAAACCATTTATATGTCAAATGTGCCAGAAAACATTTTCACATAAAAGTTCTTTAAATGTACACAAACGTGTGCATACAGGTGAGAAACCATTTGCATGTGAAATGTGCCAGAAAGCATTTTCACATAAAAGTAGTTTAAATATACACAAACGTGTGCATACAGATGAGAAACCATTTGTATGTGAAATGTGCCAGAAGGCATTTTCACGAATAGATGAATTTAACAAGCACAATTTTGTGCATAGAAATGAGAAACCATTTATATGCAAAATATGCCAGAAAGCATTTTCACGAAAATGTGATTTAAATATACACAAATATATGCACACAGGTGAGAAACCATTTGCATGTGAAATGTGCCAGAAAGCATTTTCACAAAAAAAAAGTTTAAATATACACAAACGTGTGCATACAGGTGAGAAACCATTTGCATGCGAAACATGCCAGAAGGCATTTTCACGAAAAGATCAATTAAACAAGCACAATTTTGTGCACAGAAATGAGAAACCATTTGCATGTGAAATATGCCAGAAAGCCTTTTCAGGTAAAGATGTTTTAAATAAGCACAAAATTGTGCACAAAAATGAGAGACCATTTGCATGTGAAATGTGCCAGAAAACATTTTCACGAAAACATAGTTTAAATAGACACAAACATGTGCATGTAGGTGAGAAACCATATGCATGTGAAATTTGCCAAAAATCATTTTCAACAAAAGGTAATTTATATCAACACAAACTTATACACACAGGTGAGAAAGCATTTGCATGTGACATGCCAGAAAGTATTTTCACAAAAAAGTAGTTTAAGTACACACAAACATATGCATACAGGGGAGAAACCATTTGCATGTGATATGTGCCAGACAGCATTTTCACGCAAAAGTTATTTAAATATACAGACGTGTGCACACAAATGAGAAACCATTTGCTTGTGAAATGTGCCACAAAGCATATTCACCAAAAAGTATTTTAAATAGACGCAATCTTGTACACACAGGTGAGAAAGGATTTGCATGTGAAATGTGCCAGAAATCATTTTCACAAAAAAGTTGGTTAAATATACATAAACATATGCATACTGATAAAAAAAACAGTTACATGTGATATATGTGAGAAAGCATTTTGACGCAAAAGCAGTTTAAATATACACAAATGAGAAACCATTTGCTTGTAAACATTTGCTTGCAGAAAGCATTTTCACGAAAAGGTATTTTATATCAACACAAATATGTGCACATTTGTATATAAAATGATCTATTAAACATTTTAATGAGAAAGTCATTTTGACCAACGCAAACGTGTTCACAATGGTGAGAAACCATTTGCATTTGTAATCTGCCAGAAAACATTTTCTCTAAAATATAATTTAGGTCAGCACAAACTCCTTCACACAGTGAGAAACCATTTGCATATAAAATGAGCCCTAAAGCATATTCAACAAAAAGTAATTTATTTTTGCAAACTTGTGCACACAGGTGAAAAACCATTTGTATATGAAATGTGCTGGAAAACATTTTCACAAAAATGTTCTTTAAATCATTACAAACTTATGCACACAGGTGAGAAACCATTTATGTATGAAATGCATCTGAAAGTATTTTCATTAAAAAGTTGTTTAGATATTCACAAACTTTTGCACACAAGTAAGAAACATTTTGCATGTGAAATGTACCAGAAAGTTTTTAAACAAAAATGTGGCTTAGTTGAACACAAACATGTGCCCAGAGATAAGGCATGTTAAATGTGCCAGAAAGCATTTTCACAAAAAAGTGCTTTAGATTAATATAAACATGTAGATGCAGGTGGGATACTAATTCAGTATGAAATGTGCCAGCCAAAAGCATTTACAGAAAAATGTGATTTAGTTAAACATGTGCACACAGATGAGGAAGTATTTGAGAAATCATTTGCATGTGAAATGTGCCAGAAAGCTTTTTCTAAAAAAAAACATAAGTAGCCTAGATGAACACAAACTTGCACACTTGTGAGAAACTATCTGCTTATGAAATATGCCAAAAAAATTTTCATTAAAAAGTGATTTAGATGAACACAAATTTGTAAACACAGGTGAGAAACAGTATATGAAATGTGCCAAAAAGCATTTACGCAGAAAGTGAATTAAAGAAACAAACTGTGCACAGTTGTGAAATGTGATAAATTAATTTAGGGAAACAGAAAATTGAAGACCAAAATTAACAAATAACGTTTCATACTATATATTTTAGCATGGTTACGAGTAAAATAAAATATGCAGTAAGCTTCTGCTAATCTGGCATGTTGGAACTTCAGTAGTACAGAATTATCGATTTTTCCTGATTATCGGATATCAAACCAAAATGGGGTGCAATATTAATTTAAAATAAAATAATAGACAATAAATGTGATTTTTTTTGCTTCGAGCATTACACAGACTGAATTATGTTTAACAGTACTTTGAAAAACATTTAAATTTCAATGAACATAAATCGGCATATAAACGCATTTAATCTATTACAGTAAATATACTTCAGTACATCAGAATGGACCCCAAAGCAAGCCAGGCTATTAATAATTTGCAAACATCAGATGCTGAATAAACTGAAATTTACTGTATTGAATGACATTTAGCAATTTTATTATTGCAGAATCTCGATTTTACATTTCTCTGTGGAGCCTATATTCATGTGAATCAGAGGTAACATATTACCAAATTGGTGATATTCTGTTAAATTAAAACACAAGTTTACCAAATTTATCACCAAGCATTAGAAACAGATGCAGAGAATAGATTTTCTTATATATGAAAGACTACTGATGAATTGATGCATAAAAATAAATAACATTACAGTTTTATACAGAATTCTAATTTTGTGAGATCTTTGTTAGCGATTAATGGTGCACTTTCTGTTAGCAGTGTTGTAGCTAACTGAGCTGTGTTATAAGAGCAAGTATTTGGTTTTGATTTGAACCAGTTCATTTCAACTGTTTTCTTTGTGGAGTAAAAATTTAAATTTTCTTATTTTCATGTTAAGACCACTTTGCTAATATAAGCCTGTGCTACAGTGTGTAGAAAAGATAGCGTGTCGACCAAGGATAAAAACTTGTTCCCTAAAAGCAACCACCGCCAGATAACACTGGTCTCGAATAAGAGATCAAAAGCCAAGGTGTTAACATTAAAATTAATAGGAATTTAGTATAAATGAAATGACCTATATCTTTAGAAATAACGAAAAATCAGTGTGGAATTTGGTGTAATTATTTCAAGTAGTATACACAAAACATCATTTGATTTTCAGAGAAATTGAGCTAAGGATATATCTGTATTTTTAAAAAAATTTTTAACTTGTTCTTATGTTGGTTCAAACCTTTGGGGTCCAAAATAATCATGTTCATTCATCACAGAAATGTGAAATTCAGTATGGCATTTTCTCTTATATATTTCAGCTCTTTCAATTTTGAAATTTATAGCCCGCCCTGGACCATATAGCCCGTCCTGGACCATTGGCCTCTCCTGGTTTTAGAAAATAACTCGAAAATCAGAGCGAGTAAGAAATCTAAATTTAATGTATCCTTTTCTTTTATTGTATATTTTAATTCTTTCTATTTCGAACTGTATTGGGTTAGCCCATCTTGGACCTCCCTTAGGAAACCTTTGGTTTTAGAGGAGTAACTCGAGAAGTGAAATAGCACAAAATTCAAGGTTTAGTATGTCGTTATTTTTTGTGGGTTTTTTTTTTTATACACTTCGGATTTAAAACCTATCGGGTAGTCCATAACAGATCCGAGATATTAATGTACTCATTTTTAATGCCTTCGATTTAATTCTTTTGATTTTGAGCTTTATCAGGCTAGCCCATCTTGGACCCACCTAAGAAATTCTCCGGTTTTTGTGGGATAACTTGAGAACAGGTGTATATAAAAATTCAAAGTTTAGCATATATTTGTCATTTGTGGTATATTGTAACTCTTTGAATTTAAAATATCGGGCTAGTTCATCCTCATCCAACCAAAAAGAATGTACTCGTTTTTTGAGAATAACCCCAAAATTGGAACACCTAGAATGTATAAATTCAATATATTGTTGTCCTTTGGGGTATATTGTATTTCATCGCAATTCAACCCTTATTCGGCTAGTCCATCTTGGGCCCGCCATAAAAATTTACTTCACTTTTAAGAATAATTTGAAAATCAGAGCAACTAAAAAATGTAAATTTAGTATATCATTTCCTTTTGGATACATTTTGATTTTGAACCACATCGGACTAGCCCATCTTGGGTCTGCTTAAGAGTACATTCACTTTTAAAGAATTACTGGAGATCCAAAGTAGCTAAAAATCATGTTGTTGGCTTTTGTGGTATATTTCAGTTTCTTTGATATTGAACTTTATCGGGCTAGCCCATCCTAGGACGGACATAGGAGTGGAACCATCTTTTTAGAATAACTGGGAAATTGGAGCAAATAGAAAATATAAATTTAGTATATTCTTATCTTTTTGAGAATATTTTAATTCATTCAATTTTGAACCTTATCGTGTGAGCCCGTCTTGGGCCTGCCTTAGAAATTCACCCATATTTGGGGAATAACTCCAGAACCAGAGTATCAAAAAGTTCCAAGTTTAGAATGTCGTTGTCATTTGCTGTATATCTTAACTCATTGGATTTAAAACCTTATTGGGCAAGCCCGTCATGGGCCCAACAAAAAGAATGTACTCAATTGTTGAGAATAACTCCAAAACTGTAGCAACTAGAATGACTAAATTTAGTATATCATTGTCTTTTAGGTATATTTTATTTCTTTGGATTTTGAATCTTATTGGGCTAGCCGTTTCTTGGGCCCAACATTAGAATGTACTCGGTTTTCGAGAATAACTCATAAATTGGCTCAGGAAAAATTCTAAATTTATTATATCATTTTCTCTTAAGGTTTATCTTAATTTAGAGTAACTGGAAAATTGGATTAACTAGAAAATATAAATTTAGCATATCCATGTCTTTTGGGATATATTTTAATTCCTTCAATTTTGAACCGTATCGGGCGAACCCATCATGGGCCCTCCGTAGAAATTAACTCATTTTCGGGGAATAACCCGAGAAACTGAGTATCTAGAAGTTCCAAGTTTAGAATGTCGTTATTTGAGGTATATTTTAACTCATTGGATTATCAACATTATTGGGCTAACCTGTTTTGAGTACAACAAAAGGAATGCACTGGTTTTTTGCAAATAACTCCAAAACTGTATCAGCTAGAATATCTAAATTTAGTATATCATTGTATTTTAGGGTACATTTTATTTCTTTGGATTTTGAACCCTATCAGGCTAGCCCGACATGGGAATTTACCCATTTTTCGAAAATAACTTGAAAATCATAGCATATAAAAAATCAAAATTAAGTATATTATTTTTTTTTTAGTATAAAGTTTAATACTTTGAATTTGAGCTGTATTGGATTAGTCCATCTTGGGCCTCCCTTAGGAATCCTTTCATTTTTGGGGGGTAATTCGAGAAACGGAGTAACGAAGAATTCCAAGTTTAGCATATTGTTATCCTTTGTGATGTATTTTAACTCTCGACATGTTATACCAAATATATCACAAACATAACTATTCTCGAATTACTTTTCAAAACGAAATGATTCCTAAGGGAGACCAAATACGGGCTATCCCAATATCATGGCCCCCACATCCTAAGACGGGCCCTCTGACCAAAATTCTTTAATGGCCCCCTATGGGCTGCGGGGCCTTGGACATTAATTCCACTTATCCCCCTCCCTTTATGGTGGACCTTGAAAACAAATGGACATCCAAAACTTCATGGACAATTGAACATTAATGATATATGGGGGGCGTAAGGACCCGCTACCGTGAGTTGCACAGGGTCCCAAGATTTTACATAGGGACCCGGAAATTTTGTCAGTACCCCTAAGTACAAGTAGTGTTTCTTCCTGGAAAAATAGAGGCGATGCAATGGTACGACAATCGTGATTGATTTTTTTTGTCACGCTATATTTTTAAGGACAGTGACCATTAAGGACATAGCCACGAATTGGGCCCTCTTTGATAAAAAAAACAAAAAGAAAATCATGTTGCAGTTGTTATTTTTTCAAATTTCTCGAAGTCACAAAAACCAGTGCCTCCTTTTTTTTTTCTTTTTTTTTTTAGCAGCTGTCAATTAGAAAAAAATCCTGAAAGGTAACCTGCCCCACCTGGCCCCCTTTTACATCCGTTTCTCCTGGGCCCCCTGGGTGTAGCCGTGATAGCCACCCCTTTGTGGGGACCATGCCCAATTCAAATTCGAAAGTATTAAATGAATGATTCCTAAGGTAGACCAAATACGGTGCCCCCGCTGAACTTTTCCAGAGGGGGCTTTGCCCCTCTGGGAAATTTCAAGATATTTTTTTAACTTCATATTTTACTACATACCAAAAAATGAAATTTTTTAAACATAAAGATAATTTTAAAAAATCCTATCCACTGAAATGTCACATTTCAGTTCAATCTTGTTCACATCTTCCTTACCATAGCTCCCTAAATTATCTCGCACACAAACCAAGGTCATCTTTACTCCCAGGAAACATGTTTACGCTAATGACAAAAATACCTGGTTACCAGAATTTTTTTGACTGACCACCTGATTCAAAGAGATATGGAATATTTACAGCCATGTTATTGGCATTTCCAAATAATAGCTGTTTCCCTCCAGTAATAACTATAAATGATTACCACGAAGTAGTGATGACTTAATTTGTCTACCTAAAGAGATCTTATCTGTAATTAATCCTGGATTCTATATACCAGTGCTGTCTTTACAGGTGGCATCCATTCCATTTGAAGCTGCAAACCCCGGTGGTGGTATCCATTCCGTTTGAAGTTGCATACCCTGCGAGTACCGGACATTTAGCATAGCACCGTAGTCTGGCATAGCACTGGACGTTCGGCATAGCACCGTAGTCTGGCATAGCACCGGACATTTGGCATAGCACCGTAGTCTGGCTAGGACCAGAAGGAGCTAAGTCCTCCCCCCCCTCCACACACACACACACACACACACACTAGGTATACTCAGCTCCCCTCCCCCCCCCTGATAAAAATATTAAAGTTTTCATTGTGATAAGAATGTCAACCAACATGTCATCCTAATTTTGCATAAAAATATTATTTATGAGATTTTTTTTTAGAAATTGCTTTGTTTGAAAGATTTTTTAATTTATCTGAATGTGTAGTTATAGTGATGAGCCATTTATTTACATATTTAATTTAAAAATATTTAAATATAGACAATAGTATTTGGATACTTTTGTATTATTGCTGGATTCATTGTTTTAATTTATTGTGTCAAAATCAACTGATAAGTAGTTAAGAGTTGATATTAAGCGTTAACTTGTATTAACTTTCAGATTTTTTTTTTATTAATTAACAGCTTTGCTATTAGTTAATTCTTATATTAAAATCCATTGTAATTATTATATATTATAATATTGATGCATAGTAACTATATGGATTTTCCTAATCAACTCTTAGCTTACAAATATAAAGAGGCCTAAAAAGATTAAAAATATTTATCGTACAATAAATAAAACTGCTGATATCTTTCTTTTGACCCAGCCTATCTTACCTACCCGGATGTGTAAGATATCTGTTTAAACCGCTGAGACAATGCCATCTAATTTAGACTGGAACCCAGTGGGGGCACATCCACAGGGACCGACCCTCCTTCCTTTGCTAACAGCCGCTCGGAAGGACTTTCAAACCCACAAATTTAATGTGCTTGTACACTGGAACAGGTACAGTTTAGGCAAAGCTGGAAATTGAACTCGCATCCTCCAAGTACAATCCCCGTGACTTAACCACTCCACTCAGTTATCTCACTCCAGAACTGCTGCTTGTAAACAAAACTTCCTTGAGGAAAGCATATATATGTCATTTAGGTGACTACAGTTGCTTCGATGGCATTATAATCCCCTCTTTTAAGGCCAAAATAACAGTATGCGCTCTTAACAACCACTACTGCAGTTCGTTCTTAGCAGTTGTTAAGGGCGCATACTGTTCTTTTGGCCTGAAGAAGGAGCTTAAAATGACCTCAAACCAATTGTAGTCACCTAACTGACATATTCTTGCTTTCTTCAAGGTGGCCTTGTAAGTTGTTATATCTTTATCGACTTTGTGAATCTTTTATATAACTTTATCAGATTGTGCCCGAGATTTTAACCCCTTGCCTGTGGAATATATTTCAGGAAAGTGGGTCAAAAATGGAAAAAAAATTTTATGCT
Source organism: Amaurobius ferox (assembly GCA_951213105.1). Classification (NCBI taxonomy): domain Eukaryota; kingdom Metazoa; phylum Arthropoda; class Arachnida; order Araneae; family Amaurobiidae; genus Amaurobius; species Amaurobius ferox. Next base: position 41,806,175 of record OX578155.1, read on the forward strand.
TCAGTTTTGTCTATTATAACATTTAAAAAGGTTAGAAAAATTTTATTTTGTAAAAATATAAATTTTTATATGAAATAACTACTATATTTAATATTTTGACATACATGTGGAAAATTAATGGATTATATTCATATTTTACTCAAAATTGTTTAATTATAACAAAATAAATCAAATATCTTTTGAATTTCACAAATCATTTCACAGAATCATTTTTCAGAAGTTCACAAATCTTTTATAGTATGATATATACGAAAAATATGACACGGCACACAAGCCGACATCACACTCTTTACAATAAACTCGGTTTATATCCCGCCTAATCAAGCTAGCTGATCCCGCCTACTTCCAAAAAAAATGTGGACAAGTATCGCCATCTATTGGAAAAACAATGAATTATATTGTAGAGCATTTGGTAAGGCAAAACAGACTCAATTCGGGATCAACGGAATAGAAACACTGATTTTTCGCTTGCCCGAAGTCAGTTCGGGCATTCCAAATTTGGCGCAGCGGGGATGCCGGAACTGGATTCGGATGGCACAGACAAGGGGTTAAAACTCTGTGCCTATGGCTCTATGAGCCTCAGAACAAACACATGTTGCACAAACAATTGGTGCTACATGCGACCTCATACAATCAGAGCGAGTGTAGATCCATGTTCTAATTGTTATGAACCAACTTTTGCACAAACATCTGTTTCCACATTGCTGCCTTTGACTGAGAAAGACCATTCCTATGTAAATTTTGTGTTTCTACATCATCCATTTTTACAGTGTTGACATGTGCTATATTTCGTTTTAGTATAATATTATGTTTTTTGTGTATATTTGAGTTTTACCTACATATTTTTCAATTATCTGCACTTTTAATATAACATGGTATTCCTTAATTTTTGTATTACCTGAAATAGAATTTCAGCTAAAAGGGAGAGTGGCAAATATTGAACTGAAAAAGTTATATTTTGCTTTCCCCCTTTCAGCATAAAACATTAAAATGTTATGTTTTTCATTAATTTCACATAAACAGCTCAATTGCGCAATTCAGTTTGTTCTCGTGAATTGCCAAAAATACTTTGCATCTTTTTCCATCCATCTCCATCTTCTAAATATTGCATATTAGATTGACTAAACTAGCATTTCTCCATATTCTGATTAATTAGTAAAGTTAATATTTTGATTATCTTCGCATAAACCGTACAATTCCTCAATTCAGTTTTTCTCTTGAATTGCCAAGAATACATTAGTATTTTTTTCCATTCATCTTCATCTTAATTTTGCATATTAGATTAACTGAACTAGCATATTTTCATATTCTGGTTAATTATTAAGGTTTATTTCTTAATTGTTTTAGCATAAACAGTGCGATTGCGCAATTCAGTTTGTTCTCGTGAATTGCTGATAGTAACATTAGTATATTTTTCTATTCATCTCCATCTTTTAAATGTTGCATATTAGATTGACTAAATTAGCTTATTACTTTCCTTATATGCATATAATGTATAAGGAAAGTATTGTGACAGGGACAAAAATTCGAGTTTTCGACGGGAGAGCACGTTTCAAGCATCACTGAACAAGAATCAGACGTTGTTGAAATGATGTCTGTGTGTGTGTGTGAAAGTATGTGTGTGTGTGTTAAAGATTCAGCTTCAGATTTTTTAATAGTGACCACTGGCCACTAAGAACAACATTTTTAGTGGCCAACCAGAAAAAGTTAGTGGCGAAAAAATATTCAACGATGACAGGCGTTTATAATTAAGTTTATATTGATATGTTATAGACCTGGCTGTTGATTGAAAGTACTTAAAATTATGTAATTATATACTCTTATATTGTTATGTTTTATGAGCAGTAGACCAGAGACACTCTATTTAGAGAAAATGTAATGGTATAAAAGAAATAGATAAATTTAAATTGCAAAAATTGATTTAAATGCATTCAATCCCATTCACTATAGCCATAAAACAGTTGCATATACAAAATTAGTATGTTTTCAAAATAAAGACAGTAAGACAGTAACTAGAAAATGATGATTCTTTAAGGCGGACGTAAACCGATTTTGTCGACAGATGGCGCTGGGTATCACAGGTTTGGAAAGATCTGACTTTGTGCCAAAAAGCGATTATGTTCAATTTGTAGCAATACGTTTCTTCACTTCCGGATTAATCCTGAAATAGCATGTTATGAAATGCTTTCAATGGCAAAATCAAAACTGCCCGAAGTTTTTATCCGCTAATAGATTGAAAATTAGACTATGAATAAAAGTATATAGAAACTTTCTTCATATTGATAATAAAGTTTCATGATTCTATTGCATGCTCATGCTGATCAGTATAAAATTTAAATCATATATGCTTAATCAAAATGTAAATCAAATTCGTAGAATGCTTATTCGTAATGTAATGGAAGTCTGTTCTGTTATATAAGTGTTGATAGGAAATTGACATGCTGAAATTGATTGCTGTTGAAGTGTATTTAACATTTTAACACTTTAAATAAGCTTGTCTGTCGTGCCCATCACTCACTATATTTTAAACTTTTTAATCTTGGGTTAGTAAATTCCAGTACCTGCATTGTTAATATTTTGTATGTATTCATAATATGATATATTCATCCTTTAATGCTTAATTCTAAACTATTACAGAAAACGAGCAAATAAGTTCATGTAAAACTGACAAGTTAACGTTTTATTGTTGGAGTATATTTGAAATTTCAGCACTTTAAATATGTATGCTTGTACCTAATTTATATATTCTTATACATTTGTCGAGCTGTTTTATGTACTATATGTCATTTATTCCTTTGATAATATAGTGTACAACAAACAAAATTCTAAAAAATGAGTACTTAAACATTTTATGAAATAAATCACTTCTACTCATCTTGACTCAAAAGAATCTTGACCACTCCCTGTACCTCTGTTGAAGACCCAGACCGTCCGACTCGTCCAGAGGACTAAGAGCCCTGTACCTCTGTGTCAATGTTAATAGAAAACAGGACAAAATTAAAGCTTGGCTGAAAATGATCTTGACAATTTCACACCTTTTTTTATTGCCCCTAAATCCACTTAATGAGCATTGAAAATTTTTGCTATTTGATTGAAATTAAACTGTGCATATTTGTAATTCATTAAAGTAGCTGAGTCATAACAGTAAATGTAATTATCAATGGTTACTTAAGGAGCTATGTTCATTATATGTATTCCTCCCTTATGTGCACATTCAAATTTAAAAGGTAAATCCTGCATACTTTAATCTTTACCAAATGTGTCCAAAGCCAGTTAATAAGGAGTACTTCTGGATATTGATTTCTGAATTTGTTGTTATTTATTTGGGATTTAACCTCCTATAAATAACTTGCATAATAAAGTATAAGCATAATTAGTTACTTGTTATTCAATTGTTTTTCACTATTGTTTGATACTGTTTGTCCGAATGAACTTTGTGACAGATAAAACAACTATGACTAACCCATTCAAATTTTGCCGCTGTACTTTAACCTATGTGGATATATCAAATAAAATTTTTAAAATGTTTACATTATAATTGTGGTACATGTGAAATAAATTCTGTTGATATAGAATTTTTAAAATTGAAAATATCTCACGTTACTTCAAAGTGTAGTCTATTCAAACATACTCCAGTCTCTTATTTCGTAATCATATATCTAGTAACTATATTTTGGAACATTTTAGATTAAGATAAGTCTGGATGGCATTCATTAATTAAGGTAGCATCTGCAAATTTTAATTTTTCAGATTTTTCTTAATTTCTGAGAATGATAACTTGCATTCTCTCAAATTAAATTTGTTGCTGGAAGACTGATTATAATTAATTTTTTATATTATGTACATGCATGTTGGTCGGTTATCATACAAAAGCAGTACAGATATAGGATATAGAAGAGACAATGAAAGAGATACAAATAAGAAAATAATTATCAATTATATTTAAGACTTTTAAAGGTATAATTTAAGACTAAGTAATTTTATTTAATTTTTCTGTGTGAAGATCTCATCTCAGTGAGGAAATGAACCACTAATTTCTTGTTAGCTAGACAGTACTCTTATCTACTGAGCAACTGAAACAATTATATTTTCAATTTCATCCATATTTGAAGTTGACCCTATATTCTATTCTCATGTTGTTATTTTAAGACAGCATAGCATCCTGTTCACCATAATATTTTGCAAATAAAAATGTTTCCAGTTGGCATATTAATCTATTTAATGTGTTGCAGTGGTACACTACATTCTCCTTTAGATTTTAAATCAAAGTATGGCCTCCTCATTACTCTGCTTTTTTATTTAAAATACAGGAGGGCATCATTCTGTTTGATGTAACTTTCCATGAATTGAAATGTTACCACAAATTGTAGGGTTCTGAAAAAATTTCAATTTCTGATAAGATCCAATATTGGTTTAACCTTATAGATCCCGGACATTTATCAGAGGCTCTTGAACTTTAAGCAACACTCTGTAATACGGGTCAATTACATCAAGAAAAATCTGATGTGGGCAACACATGACTTTCCTTATATAATGCAATGAATTGACTACTTTTACAGTAAAAAAAATCTGATGTGGGCAACACATGACTTTCCTTATATAATGTAATGAATTTCTACTTTTACAGTAAAGAAATAGGTTTTTCTTATAGTAAATACTAATATTCTTTCTAAGATAATGAATTTTCGACAATTAGTCGTCATTTTCATTGATTTAGCGTCATTTTGATCCATTTGGCGAGATATTCGTTAATTTGGCAACATTTCAAAAAGTCGCCAAGTTGGCGCCATTCCGCCAAATTCGTCGCCAAAATCTCGCCAAGCGTTATGGGCGAAGAAATAGGTTGTTCTTACAGCAGATAAATGACTATTGGCGTTCAAATACAAAAGTATTACTCAAAGTATATTTTTTCATGAATGGAACGAGCTAGATCCACGAGAATGATGTCACCCAATTTATCGCATGGTATTACATATAAAAAATAAACATGTTTCTCAATAGGAAATATTTTTTTATTATTTTATATGACTTTTTAATAATTTTTTTGAAAAATGTGCAATATCTCGAGAACGGTTTATGTTAGCGTTCTAAAATTTATGTCAATCGTTTTCTAATAAAAAATTACACAAGAAATGTCTATTTGCGTAACTTTATTAGTGGTTTTGATTTTTTGACGATTTTTTCAAAATTTTATTCGAAAATTTAGGGGGGCTCTGAACATTCGATTACGTATAGAAACAAAAGGCTTCCAGTGTTTACGGATTGTGATTTTTGTACCAAATTTGGTTTGAATCGGTCCATTCGTTCGTCAGTTATCGTCTCCACAGACTCACTGATACACACACACACACACACAAACATCACTTCAAAAATCTTTGATTCGTAATCAGGGATGCTTGAAACGTGCTCTCCCGTCGAAAACTCGATTTCGAATTTTCGACCCCGTCACAATACTTTCCTTATACATTATGTATATAAGGAAAGTAAAAATAGGCTTTCCTTATAGTAGGTACTTATACTCTTTCCAAGATATTGAATTTTCAACAGTTAGTCGTCATTTTTATCCATTTGGCGAGATTTAAAAAGTCGCCAAGTTGGCGACATTCCGCCAAAATTTCGCCAAGCGTTATGGGCGGAGAAATAAGTTATTCTTATAGTAGATAAATGATTATTGACGTTCAAATACAAAAGTATTACTCAAAATATCTTTTCTCATGAATGGAACGAGCTAGATCCACGAGAATGATGTCACCGAATTTATCGCATGATATTACATATGAAAAGTGAATATGTTTCTCAACAGTTAATATTTTTTTTTAATTTATGGAATTTTTTGATAAATTTATTTGAAAAATGTGCAATATCTCGAGAACGGTTCGTGCCAGCGTTCTAAAGTTTATGTCAATCGTTTTCTAAGGAAAAAATTACATAAAAAAATGTCTATTTGCGTAACTTTTTTAGAGGTTATGATTTTTTCAAAATTTTACTCGAAAATTTAGTGGGTTCTGAACATTCGATTACGTTTAAAAACAGTTAGGCTTCCAGTATTCACGGAATGTGATTTTTGTACCAAATTTCATTCGAATCGCTCCATTCGTTCGTGAGATATCGTATCCACAGGCTCACTGACACACACACAGACATCACCTCATAAATGTTTGATTCGTGATCAGGGATGCTTGAAACGTGCTCTCCCGTCGAAAACTCGAATTCGAATTGTCAACCCCGTCACAATACTTTCCTTATACATTATGTATATAAGGAAAGTAATAATGGTTTCAATATAATTTCAATTTTATAACTGTTATCTACAAACATAACATGCATTTATTTCCCTGTGTATTGTTTCAAGATATTAAAAATATTCTCTAGCTTTCACTTGTTATCTAAATAAAAGAATCCTAAAATGCAAATAGAGGTTTAAAAGATGGACAGCATCAGATTCGTATTATGTACTACAAAGTCATATAAAATGACCTTTTACTGAAAAAGGGTTATATAATCATTATTATTAATAGGAAGCAAATCATTCTAAAGTTGTATTTCAATCATGATCCCAATGCAGCAATTAGCATTGGTAGATCGATTTTACTTTGTTCGAACTTATAAAAAATGAATAAAATATTTCGCAGGGAATAAGGAATCAGTATATGCTACAATTTTGAAAATTTCTGTCAAGGGTGGATAATTTCCCAGAGATAACAGGGAGGGGGGGGAATTTACTTTTACAATTTTTTATTGATCATTTACCTAGTATACTTAGTAATTAATTATTAAAACTAATCAGAAATTCTTGCTTGATCATAAAATGTAGCAAACTGACCCTATAAAAATTGATATTTGAGTAGCTTTTTCTGGAGAAAGTTGAATATACTATTGGATGTGTATATATTTTACATGCTTTTTATTAACTGACGTAATGTGGAAAATACCCCCCTTCCTAACTTTTAACTATCAACACGCTAGTATACTTTTTAGGCTGAAAATATTATATAATATTTTAGTCTTTTGGGTATGTTAGCTTGTAATTTTTGGTGTATAATGATTTACAGTGATGCAATGCGTCAATTTTTTTATTTAGTTTATGATTGCATGAATTAAATATATATCTGTGTTTATTTATTTAAAGTTAAACATATTACAGATAAAAGAATTTGTAAATGCTGATGATGTTTATAGTTTAAAAAATTATAAAAGTACAGTTCCGTAATTTTTTTTGACCGCATTAACATAAAATCGCCAATTGAGCGATAGTCGCTAAATCTAGCAGTCGAGCTTTTTATTCGTCATAGCTGAGATGGTTGGCTCCTCGAACGCTAGTGTCTATGCGAAATCCTATGTTAACGATGTTGCCATAGGTTCCTATGGGAGTGAACCTTCTGAATATAGTATTCTGTGCCCCTGCCGATCTTCTTAGTCAGCCTTAGGCCTACGGCAGACTGGCAGAGGGTCTACAGACTAACAAGATTAGGTTACTTGGCTGTGAAGGTAGAGGCCTTCAGAGCACGGGGCTTCAAAATCTGCTACCGGTGCCAACAGTTCAATCACTCCTCGGAGGACTGCAGTATGCCACCTAAGTGCCTTAAGTGTGCTGAAGAACACTTCACACGGGACTGCCAGAGACCTAGGTCTGAGAAGGCTACGTGTGCAAATTGCAATGGAGACCAACCAGCGAACTTCAGGCAATGCCCGAAGAACCCCTGGAACAGAGGAAAGGCACCGGGGTATGCCCCCCTCCCCAAAATCAGATACCCCCTTCGAGGCAAAAGGCCCTCGGATTAAACTCCCAGGCACCCCCTCAGGGCTCCTCGCACACTGTGCCACAGCAAAATGGATACCAACCATCAGCACCCACCAGATCGGTGCAAGAGCAGGCCCCCAAACCTTCGTCTTCCAGGGAATTGACTCCGGAAGAAGTAAAACTGGCTACTATAGCCATTAAAAAGAGAAAGGAAGCCGAAAAAGCCAGACAGACGGAACTAGAAGCAAAAATTGTAAATCAATATGCTAAATCAAAAGAAGAAATCAAAACACGTGAAGCCAAAACTAAACGAGTCAGAGAGGAAGAGCTCGCGCAAACCCAGCTGTTAGAAAAAACGGTTGAAAAAGGGCAAAAAACTACTGAGGTCCAAAAGGATACTCACAAAAATGACCAAACCGCGGTTGAGGCTGAGGATATGGAAGCTGAGACTGAACCTGCTGGTAAAACCAATGATGAAAAGATGGATGAAATCCTCAACCTCATCAGAGTGTTTATCACCATGTTCGACCTAGATGCAATAAAACACCTGTTGATGCAGTTCGCAGAGCTAATACAAAAAAAGAGTGATCCAATGCAAATGGTCTTTGAGGCTTTTAAATTAATCGCGGATTTTAAAAATAACAGTGAGAATCAAACCCGCCATGGCTAGGTCCCAAAAAGAAAGCTTTAAAATAATATTTTGGAATGCGAACGGCATATCTCCAAGAATAAATGAACTTAGGAGCTACGTAAATGAAAATGATGTAGATGCCCTGTTAATTCAGAAAACTAAAGTTAGAGAAAATAAAAAACTAAATATAGCAAACTATATTGGCTATCACAACCTAAGCTCAAATACAACTGCTAGAAACCCCCATGGAGGAACAGTAATATATATTAAAAGAAATATTCCCCACGAGGAAATAAACAACATAAATCTTCAAGGTATAGAAAATACTAGCATAAAAATTAAAATAAATAATGTAAACCCATTTATCCTAACTTCAATATATGTCAAAAACATGAGTGGTATAAATGTAGCTGCGCAGCTGGAACTGCTTTTCTCGCGATATACAAACACAATACTCGCGGGCGACTTCAATGCACACCACCGAGCGTGGGGCAGCAGGAGAGCCAACTTACGCGGTACACAGATACACAGATTACTGAACACAACAAACACCAACATCATTGCACCGTCGAGACCAACCTGCTTCTCAGGTGCCAACGGCTCATTCATAGACTTTGTCCTAACAAGAAACATAGAATACGCTCACACTATCGATACCCTGGATGAATTCGACTCGGATCATTTACCGGTGTTGGTGACATTCGATCTGAACACTCCCCTACCAGCGTCTCTGGGACAAGAGAGGGTGAACTGGAACGTTTTCAAAAGAGCACTTTTTGAGCCGCACTTGGCAGTACCCAACATTATGAGCATGGCGGATATTGACTCTGCCACACACACACACTCACAACAGAAATCAAGAGAGCTATTGCCTCTGCCACAACACATCGTGAGTCACCAAAAATGCCCACACTTTCCCACCATGTCAAACAATTAGTTAGGCAAAGGAACAGAATGCGTAAGACATGGCAGGCTAATAGAGACCCTCCCAAGTTTGTTATTCAAATTATTAACTCAGTGTATCAACTTTCACTCACTAACATCCTAGAAAACTTTCTCAATTATAGTGGCTAACATACATTAAAAAAATATATATATTATATATAATTATTTATTAATTATATAAATAAATAAAAATGAAAAATAATAAACTAAGTCAAAAAAATTAGAAAAATCGGAAAATAAGATGCATAAACATTAATATTTTGAATTTTATTTTCGCAAAAAAATTGTAACTTTTGCCAGTATTGAAACTACGATTTGAGCGCCCTTATAATGGTGTACAGTGGCATTCTCGTTTATCCAGTTTTCCTATGAATTACTTGTTTAGTAAGAATTTTCATCTTTGATTCATGTTCATATTCAGGATTGCATATATGGGATGTTCATATTCCGAATTGCTTGTCCGGTCTCCAACTTAGACTAACTGGACGGGTCTGGGAGTATTACTGTGAACGTTCGTACTGCCTCCCTGGTAGAATTTCGACTTGTTCATTCCGGTGCTTCTAGATAATTAAGCTATTGAGGTTGATCGTGTATACACGTGGTGGAAGAAGAAGGGTTCATGCCGCATGGTAATACAAATTTTCTTAATGTATCCTATTTTCATTTTTTCAATTTTTGATGCCTGTAGTCTGGGTTGGAGTATTTATAGTAACGTACTATTGCTCTATCTGAAACAGACATGTGTTTGGGTTAGTTAGAGTTAAATACTCTGACCTGAGGAGGAATTTAACTCTGACTAATCATCGAATTTGGGCTGGTGCTGTTCTCTTCTCTTATCGGCATTATGGCCGTGAATTTACTTCTATGGTGATGTTAATATTACTTGATTTTTTTTTCATTATTACATATTTCTAATATATATATATATATATATATATACACACAAAAGTAAAAAATATCCAAAACTATTTACAATAACCAAGTACAAACGATTCAATTGGCGCCATGCAACCATTACATATCGCTTACTATATAAATCTCCAAAAGGAATATGTGAAAAAGAAGTGAACCATAAAAAGTGCCACAAATTGGTAGGGGGTTGTGACCCCCCACTCCCTGGTTAAAGCATGCTTTGAGCAGCGGCAACACTCCCGGAGGCCGGTACTAATTTGAAAAGGTCACATACCACAAATATATAAAACACCACAAATAAAATACTAACAAGACGAAATTACGATCATTATACTAACAGACGGCAAATGAACATTATAAGAACTGAACTCAGAACACCAAATCAATCATATATATCAACTAATTCAGACATATTTATTGCTATATACTCGTAGAACATCATTACCTGTACAATCAATTAATACTTTCATATTAATCTATACCTCCATACACGCCTCCTCCTCCAACATCGTATAAATTACCATACTAAACCGCAATGACTCGCAATTCGCTGCCAATATGGCCTAAATTAAGATTGTCTGATTTCCGAAATAGTAAAATAAGGCTCAAAGAAGGTGTCCTTAGTTCGAAACAAGTCGCCTAGGTAGAGATAGCTTCACAGTGTCATTGTGTTTAACGGCAGAATCTGTCCATTATATTTTATTGTTAAGAAAAGCGATGGCAACAAGGCAATAAAAAGAACCGATTACTACAGGGAAAGCAGGGAGCAATTTTTTAGAATTGCACTGATAAAATACACACTTTTATAGCCCTAGTGGGTAAGTTTGCTCTCACTCATTCATTCAAGTTTACAACTCATATCAATCACATCCAGCAGTCTACTGAGACAATCCTTGTCTACGGGTTTCTTCTGTGAAATTATAAGTTTGGGAAAGAGAGCGATCCTTCTCGTAAACCAATTAGCGCGGCTGGTGCCCTGGTGTCCGACTGAATGCAGGGTTATGGAAAAGAAAAATCTGGTTTCTTTCTACAGCCTTGGCATGAACCAAAGAGCTACTATCAGATTAAATTTCTTCTCAGAGGCATGAATTTGCCTCCCACATTGATTTCAGTGATGTAATAATCGATATTTCTTTAAAGAAAGTGCAAAAAGCAAGTTTATTTTAATTTCTCATGCAATAATATTATATGTGTTATCAGTGCTCGTGCATTTCCCAACATGTGATTAAATCCTACAAAAAATTATTCGCTGAAACAATAGGGGCAATATTTATCCCAAATCCCAATTCTACCATCTAAGATTTAAGGTATGTTAAAATGCACTCATAGCCATACAAATTTGAGCACCAAGAAGTAATTGTGGGATCGTAACGAAAATTGGTATGAAGGTATGTGCCAGGTGGATATGCAAATGACTAGAAATACAGAGTGATTGCTTAATGCCACCAGATGGCGTTGAACTTCGTTCTCCCTGGCATAGAAAAAGGTACTCAGGGGCTTTTTGTCTGTACTTATTCCGTTGCAGAGGGACGCTTTTTCATTAGGGATGCTGTTACACCGCCATCGAAGACAATATGATCAGCTGACAGAGTTTCAGAGGGGAAGAATCATCGGGATGATGGAAGCCGGGTGGTCAGCTTGGCCAGTAACCTGCCACCTAGGGCGTTCTGACTTTTTACTGTGAAGATGTGTTGGAACTAGTGAACGAGAGGGATGTCGCATACACGGCGGTCAGGCTCATGACGCTCTCGGCAGACCAATTGCCGAGAAGACCGTCACGTCACACGACACGCGCGCATAGCTCCAAATGCATCATTGTCCTCCAACCGGACTCAGGCAGCATCTTCACTACGGGTCCCTGTGTCTGTCCATACCATCGCGAGGTGCCTGGCTGAAGGACATTTGATATCGGGGCGCCCATTACGTATGCTGCCAATGACACCCATCCACCGTCACCTCCGTTTGGAGTGGTGTGGCACTCGACTGGATTGAGCGGCAACCGAATGGAACCGGGTCGTCTACAGCGAGGAATCGATATTCAATTTGGTCAGTGATGACAACCGTATACATGTTTAGAGACCCCGGGGTAAACGCGCCTCAATTCTGCCTTCGTTTTACACCGCTCCCACAGCTAGTGTGATGGTATGGGATACCGTCACATACGACACACGGTCTCCTCTAATATTGATCCATGGTACCATGACAGCCCAGCGGTACGTTCGTGACATCCTTCAACCACATGTGTTGCTACTCATGGCAGGGCTCCCAGGAGGCATTTTTCAACAGGACAATGCTCGGCCACACACAGCAATAATGTCATAGGAATGCCTCCGCCACATTACCATCCTTCCTTTTCTTGCCCGATCCCAAGATTTGTCACCGATCGAGCATGTCAAGGGTCACTTGGGACGGCAAGTTGGACAGCCAACCAGTTTGGTCGAACAAGAGGCGTGCTTACAACAACTGTGGAATGAGATGACGCAGGACACAATACTGGCCCTGTATGCCTGAATGTCCTCCCGTATCGCATCGTGTATTCACGCTAGACGTGACCTAACAAGGTACTAGAACCTCCATTCATTTGTAGTTTTTCCCGTAATAAATGATATTTTTGCTTTGATTTTGTAATCACTTATATCAACGTTGCACTCATATATAAAAAATTTCATTCGATTCTGGCAACTCTTTCTTGGTGCCCAAATTTTTATAGCAGTGAATGTAATTTTCTTATATTTATCAAATATTATTTTAAATATCTTAATCTCAAAACAAAGTAAATCTTAGAATAAATTAAATTAATTTTACCATTTTTCTATACTGCTTCGTAAATTTATTTTTTTAAAGCAACTATAGTTTAATATGTACAAAACTTCAGGCAAAATATTGGATTATTAAGGGAATATAAAGGTTTCAGTGCTTGCAATACGTTTCTAAACTTTCACTTTATATTGTATGATTTTATGTTGAACTTGGTAATTAGTGGGAACTGGCTCATCGAAAGAGAATATCACACATTTTTCTACTATATATTACATTTTGCCAAGGCATATCCAAGGGAGGAGGGGGGAGATTTGGGGTTCTGCTCCTCTCAAAATCCTAATTTAAAAAATGATTTTTTTTTTTTATTATATAGGATCTTGTGTACATACAAACGGTATTGTTTGGCCTTAACAGTTTGTGCAACCTCACTCCCCCAAAAAATAATTCTGGATACGCATTTGACATTTTATCTCATAAACATTAGAATCGATACATTTTGGAAGAAATATTTTATGAACATTACAAAGTTCACTTCCATAATAAAAGCTTGAAATTTCGTCCCAGTAGTTAAGTGGTATATGTTGGCTGGCCAGTTCGGAGATCCAGGGTTCGATTCCCGGTTGGGGCTGCAAGGTTCTTTACAATGGCGCCCGAACAAATCAACCCTGTAGGTTAGTGCAAAGATGTCAGAGGTCTGAAAGTGACCCTAGTACGGATTCAGTGGATTCTGGAAGATTGAACACCGATTTCAATTTTTAATCTTTCAAAAGCATCCCTCATCGATTTCAAATTTTTTTCATGTTAAAATCCGATCAATTTTAACCTGAGTAAAAATAGTAGTAGTAGGAGGCAAATTGTGATAAAACTAGCAGGAGGTGGTCAGTCAGATTGTCAGTTGCCCGCCAATCTGACATTAGAGGGTGGAGAATACATAGTCCACTTCGACAATAAGAGCTTACAGTTTCGTCCCAGTAGCTCAACGGTAGAATGTCGGCTGGCCAGTTCGGAAATCCAGGGTTCGATTCCCGGTGGGGCAGCTAGGTTCTTTACACCAGAATGAGTTTTGAATCATGTTTTCATTCTCTTAATTTAATTATAAGAATACATTAGAATAAAAGAATTAACTATGAAACAAAAACCTTTTCGATGAACTTTATTTTAACCATGTTATATTGGTGGATTGTCTGAATGTGGGAGTGTCTTGGCACTTCATGTATTCACTATAGTTCAAAAGATATTCCCAAAATTCCTTGAAATTTGGGAGCTATGTTGGTCATCCGCTACTTTTGCGCTGATTTGATTTTTGGTGAAATTCAAACAATAATAGAAACACTTAAAAAATCAAAAAATGAGAAAGTTCTATTAAACTATGTGCTCTGTGAAGTAGTTGTAGTGCTACAAAATAAAATAAAATGCTATGCTGGTATAAACTGTTTTGAACACCATCATTTTTACTTTCCTTATATACAGCTGCATTCTATAAAATTTCTCAATTACTGACAAAACAAATATATGCTTTTAGTGGATCTTATTCCTTAAAATACTTCTAGGCAAATAATGCTATTGGAACTTCGTTTAATTACGATATAATTTTGTGAAGAGAGCAAAATATAAAAATAAAGAATCGGGGTGCTTTTTATATAACTTTGACAGAAAAACATTAGATGGCGACACCAAATTCATCAAGGTAGAATCTTTTTATAAGGGTGAGCATCAGTAAATCTTCTACCCTATCTGCGCATTGTTAACTTTCGCGGCACACGTTTTTCGCCGAAATTCTGCTCAAACAGTTGCGAAATATTTTCTGATAGATAAAATGGAACACTTAGATTATATTAAAACTAAATTTAATACTCAATAAAACATAAAATATATTTTTTATTTTAATTCAAAATATTTTTGGTGCTGCCATCTGTTGTTGTAATTTAATTCATACCAATTATTTTTATTTTTAATGAACATTTTTAAATGTCTATTCCTTCTAATACGCTATTAAATACAACAACAGATCATATATAATAATGCCACGATCACAAAAGCGCAATTGAACTTGGACTTGAAGACAAAGCTGCAGACCTCAGTCATGTACATTTACATCCCCTTATAAAATTTATACAATGAGAAATATCTTTCTGTGATTGTGAGATTATTATATATGATGTGTTGGTGTATTTAATATTGTATTATAAGGAATAGATATATAAAATTGTTCATTAAAAACTAAAATTAAACGTTATGAATTAAGTTACGACAACAGATGGCAGCACCAAATTTATTTTAGGTTAAAATAAGAAATATATTCTATGTTTTATTGGGTATTAAATTTAGTTTTAATATAATCTAAGCATTGCATTTCATCTTTCCGAAAATATTTCGCAACTGTTTGAACAGAATTTCGACGAAAAACGTGTGCCGCGAAAGTTAACAAAGGGCGGATAGAGCAGAAGATTTACTGACGCTCACACATAAAGGAATTTTACATAGACACATATTTTCATTTTGGTTTGCAGTGTTTCCATCTAATAAATCCCCTTTTTGTTTCATATGTACACTAGAAAATGATTATTTTAGCTTTTAGCTAATTTGGGAAAAAAAGATTGATATGTCTAGAGTGTTTTGATAAACCATACTTTCACATTTTCCCTGTTCTATCCCTACGCGCATGCGCACTCTAGTTTGGAGATTCAAAGAAAAAGATGACGGTTATTCACTGCAATGCACTCCCGGGAAAATGCACCACGTGATAACTACGTCAGGCGCGAATTTCATGACCTTGTGGCGGCATTTGAATGATGAGAGGTCTTTGTTTTCTGCATGCGGAAATTTACAGTTCAATTAATCTATGCGCGATTTTGATATTGAAAACACACACAGATATATATATATATATATATATATATATATATATATATATATATATATATATATATATAATTTAAATTTTATTTTATTATTAATAATTTTTATTACTTTTTTCTATTATATTATTTATTTATTTTCTATTTAAAGTCTTTTCAAGGCTATCAAACTACTAGTATTACGAGTTACTTCTGCTTTTATTAGATGAGAGAAAGTCAAAAATATTGCACTATTAAGAACATAGTGTGGTAATTGTAGGAGGGAGTCGACCTTGTGGTCAAACTAAAGTATGAGACGGAAAAAAATTGACATGCTTAATGTTCACATTTGTGAATTTATCGTCCAGGGGAGGGTAAACGACCCCCTTACACTCCCCTATGGGCGCCCATGGCAGTCCTCTACGGGCTCCCATTGCATGAGCTCCCTACTTAATGCTATTGCCCTCAGGACAGAATCTAACAGCGCCGAAGTTTCGATTTCCAAGGGGGTAGTAAACAGTCTTTCCAGACCCTCCAAAAGTCTCTGTGATATAAGAGGCTGAAACATTGCACACTTGCCATGGGATTGAGCGCGACAGCCCAGTGGTTAGCGCGCGGGAATTGTTATGGGAGCTCATGGCAAGAACGCGCATAGAACTAATTCCAGGGGTGACAAATTCAAGGATGAGGCGTTCCATATTGACGTGCTTGTAATCTACATTTATATCTTTAAATGTACACGGTATGATAAGTTCCATCAAGCGTTCTCTTATGGGCGCCCATAGCAAAGACACCCGTAGAACTAATTTCATCGGCGATAAACTCAAGGATGAGGCGTTCAATATAGACTAGATTGAGACTTACATGTCTAACCTTGAACGTCTATGGGAAGGCAAGTGTCATTTTTCCCCTCCACTATGGGCGCCCATGTAACATTTTCCAGGAGGGAACTCAAGGATGAAGCCTTCAATATCGCTAGCTTGTAACCTACATTTGTAACCTTGAATATCCAGTTCAGCTTAAGTGATCCCTTGCAGTCCTCTATGGGCTCCCAGCGCATGAGATCCCAGCTTATATATTAGCCAAAGTTTCGATTTCCTCAGGGGTAGTAAACAGTCTTTTCAGACCCTCCAAAAGACTGTGTGACATAAAAAGCTGAAACATTGCACACTTGCCATGGAGTGGGGCACGACAGCTCAGTGGTTAGCGAGCGGGGATTGATTGCACTCAGTAGGCCCGGGTTCGATTCCTGCCACTGCCAAGACTGCCGCCGTGTTCACGTGGAGTACGATCACGTTAAGCATGTGAGTCTGTAAATCCTTCCGAGAGGTTGGTGATAGGGGAAGGAGGGTACGGTCCCTGTGGATGCCTCCTCCTGGGTTCCGGATTAAATTAGGTGGCACTGCCCGGTCGTCCAAACAGATACCTTACATCTTTCTGGTAGACCGAACAGTCTGGGTCTCAACAACAACACTTGCCATGGGCGCCCATAGGGATGTTGAGCGTCACGAATATCAAACTAATGAATACTTACTGTACGTCTCGTCCGGGAGATTGTCCCCGCTGGAAAAAGTTCTATTGACGTCCTTACCATGGGCGCCCATAGAGGAGCATAAGGGAGCACTTTCCTTCCCGTAAACATCAAGGTCCCAAATGGTGTCAAGTTAGTATATATCGTGCGTCTCATCCTTGTTATGCTCTTGGAAGAAACTCTATGAACGTCCTTGCCATGGGAGCCCATACAAATTTTGAAAGCCACAAACGTAGGCATCAAGGTAATCGATATTGTAGATTTCGTCCTTGAGTTCACCCCGTTTTAATAAGTGCTATGGCCACCTTTGCTATGGGCGCCCATAGCAAAAGCACCCATATAACTTTTACAGGCGGAAAACTGAAGGGTGAGACATACATCGACTAGCTTGATATCTACATCTGTGAACTTGAACGTCGACGGGATAGCAAGTTCCCCCTCAAGACCCTCTATGGCGCCCATACCAAGAGCGTTTATAGAACTTATTCCAGCGGGGGCACATTCAAGGGCGACAATATCGACTAGTTTGACACCCTGTGGGCAACACCTTATTATCAGCATCTCGTATGGGCGCCCATGGCAAAGGCGTCAATAGAAATTTTTCAAGGAGTGTATACTGAAAGATAAGTAGTACAATGTCTACTAATTTGGTACCTACATTTGTGACCTTGAACGTTCACAGTAGGGCAAGTGACCCCTTGCGCTCCCCTACAGACGCCCATGGTGAGGGCGCCAATAGAACTTTTATCAGCGGGATAAACACAAGGATTTGAATTATTGATTATATTGACATACAGTATCGATATCTATATTCGAGTATTGTTAATATTATTGTATAAATATTGATAAATGTTATTGTCCCCTATGGGCGCCCATAGGAGAGCATGAGGGGGAACTTGACGGAATTATGTATCATATCCGTAAGTTATATATTGAAAATTAACGTATAATTAAATTTCTGATGAAGCTGGTGATAGAATAACTACGAGCCACGAAATTCTGGTTCCACAACTTCGTTGGAAATTTAAAACAGAGTGTTGCAGCTATAACAAACGTTAGATAGTAGTTGTAGGAATACAAGTAGCTGTAGAAGTGTTAAATGAGAACAGTTCCAGTTTAAATCAAAATCACTTTTATTGAAGAGTGAATCCATTGTATTTGCTTACAGTATATATCATGAAAAAAAGGTAAGCCAAATAACCAAAGCATACTATTTACAAAACATGAGCACTACAGCTCATATGAAGGTTTTTCAGTGTAAGTTCCATGCCTAGACACGTTTCTGGTTAACGTATTATTTACACAAGTAAGTGGAATAAAAAGCATTTCACACTTACGTGACCACGTGCACTTTCCGACGCCACCACTAGCTGGGCACACGCTATGGCAAAAACTTTAAACTTTCCGGATCAGCACTATAAAGTCCACAACACGGGAAACATGGTCTCCTTAACTGAGAACCATCAAAACTACTAAGTTTAGTTTAAATATCCGCGTTCACCGATAAACACTTTATCGAAACTTTCGACAACATCGAAACATGACTTTACGAAGATCCGTCTGCCCTATCTAGATCCTTCTAGATCCTTCCATCGATCAGTATAAGCAAGCTATCCAACGAGCTTTCCAAGCGATCGATCCGTCGATCAAAACGATCTACATTAAAACCAGAGCGATCTACTGACAAAGCGATCTTTATTAAAACCGATCTGACATAAAACCAGAAAAGTGTCTAGCCTTTATACCCGAAGATGGGTGCGTTCCGGAACATAACCGTTGCCGGCAACGCCCTCTGGATATGCAAAACAGGATGCGTGAGCGGCGAGAAAGGTGATTTGCATGATCAGCCAAGTTTTGTCCACATCGCGATTCGTTCACGAGAACGGAATAATCATTTTAATAATGACGTCACGCTCCCGCGAAACGAGAATCGCGACGTAAACAAAACCAAGTTTCTAACAATCGGCCCCCTCATGCAAAAACACCAACTCTCGGCGCCCATGCTTTCATCCAACAAAAGGTTATTCTAAGAATCAAAGTTCTTAGTATCCTAAAAACATAATGTATGCATACACAAAAATTTATACATTAAAGAAATTTATAACACTTATAACATTTAGAAAGTGAATAGCCTTTTCTCAAAATGGCAACAATCAAATGAGTACACTTATCTATTATGCAGATCATAAGCATTCTTTAAATTACATGTTTAAGGATAACATAGTCAAAGAAAACAGTATAACCATACTATTGCCCTTTCTTAAGTACTAGCTCATACTGAAGAAAGCTATTTCTTTACTATTTTGAAAATTTATAAACAAACATTAAGTTTAAAATTTAAAAGTCTAAAGATATCAAAAATTTTAAGCTCTAGAAAAATTTTAGGTATAGTTATCAATTTTAATATTTAAGATCAAAAATTTAAATCTAAACATCAAAATCAAGTTGTAGAAAATTTAGTGTATAACTATGAAATTTAACATTTAAGATTAAAAATTTAAATCTAAACATCAAAATCAAATTGTAGAAAATTTAGTGTATAACTATGAAATTTAACATTTAAGATTAAAAATTTAAGTCTAAACATCAAATTCAAGTTTGTAGAAAATTTAATGTATAACTATGAAATTTAACATTTAAGATTAAAAATTTAAGTCTAAACATCAAATTCAAGTTTGTAGAAAATTTAATGTATAACTATGAAATTTAACATTTAAGATTAAAAATTTAAGTCTAAACATCAAATTCAAGTTTGTAGAAAATTTAATGTATAACTATGAAATTTAACATTTAAGATTAAAAATTTAAGTTTTATTATCTTAGCCCATGACTAGTATACACACTAAATACCCAATACAATGGCAATGATAATAAAAGATACAGAAGGTAAATATACATATGAGATAAACACAGATTAAAAATTTTTATGTTTCATGTGAATTATATCAATAATGTACATTCAGATAACATTTTATTCACATAAGCGAAAATGCATTATGCGTGTAGTAAAAATGGATATATATATTTTTTTTTTCAAGTGTAATGTGAGAAAAGTAACAGTTCATTGTCACATAACAATATATACTCAAGATACATTTCATTTGTATCAATGAGAGAGGAATAAATTATAAAATACCCTAACCATTTATACTTTGAAAATATGAAAAAAAAATTTAAAGTAAAAATTTTTATTTGAACAGTTAAATTTTATATTTTAAAGATATCATTACTAAATTTTAAAACTCTATCTTTAGTCATTGGCTTCGTGAAGTAATCTGCTACGTTATCTTTAGTATTAACAAAGTTAATTTTAAAAGACTCGTTTACAACTAAGTTCCTTAAAAAGTGATACTTTATATCTATGTGCTTAGTTCTATTATTCTCAATGGGGGAATTTGAAAAGTTTATTGCTGCCTGGTTGTCACAAAAAATTATACAATTATTTTTGTTAAATTTTAAACCTAGCATTTTACATTCCTCCAAAATGTTTTGCATCCATATCATTTCTTTAGCGACCTCTGCCAACGAAACATATTCAGCTTCCATCGTTGACAGACTAACACACTTGTGCTTAAATGTCCGCCAAGAAATTGGTACTTTATCAATCATGAACAACATACCACCAAGTGACACTCTGTCATCTCTATTGGCTGCAAAATCTGAGTCTGAGTAGCAGTTTAGTCTTAAATCACCAATATTTGACAAATTTAACATATACTCTCTGGTCTTTTCAACATATCCCATTAACTTTAATAATGCATCCCAATGCTTTATTCCTGGATTCTCCTGAAACTGAGATAGAATATTGACTGCATAGCATATGTCTGGTCTAGTTCTGCTAGACAGATAGGCTAGGCATCCAATCAAGCTTCTGTAAAGGAAACCCTGCATTTGTGTTAATTCACTATCATTCATTGGGCAATCAATTTTACTTAAGATGTTACCCTTTGTAATAGGTAGTGAGGAAATTGGATATTTGAACCTTTTGAACATCTGACAAACTTTGTCAATGTAATCACCTTGATGTATATAAAATTTGTCTTCAATCTCCTTAAATTCCACACCCAAAAGTCTTTTGACTTTTCCCAATTCTTTGATATCAAATTCTTTACTCAAAAGTGAAACTGTATGGTCTATATCATTTTGTTGTTTAGCAAACAAAATTATGTCGTCTACGTAAATCAGCATTAATACTTTATTCTGATATGTATAAGCACAGTTGCACCATTTAAATTTTAAAAAGTTTAATTTTTTCAAAGTGGTGTCAAGCTCTGTATACCATTCCCTTCCGCTTTGGTGAAGGCCATATATTGCTTTCTTAAGCAAACAAACATATTGAGGCTGATTTGGATCGACATATCCATGTGGTTGTTTCAAGAAAATTTTATCATTCAACTTTGCATAAAGATATGCGGACTTAATGTCCAGTTGAAAATGTTTCCATTTAAGCATGCAAACAAATATGGAGAAAAAAGCTCTGATTAAACTAAAATTAATCACAGGGCTAAACACTTCATCATATGAGTCCCCCTTTATCTGGGTATATCCTTGAGCTACTAGGCGAGCTTTGAATCGTTTCACATTTCCCCTTTCATCCTTCTTAATGGTATAAACCCATCTACTTCCTATAATTTTTTGTTGTGAGATGGGTGCAGGCACTAAGTCCCAGACACCCCTCTCTTGCATTGTAGCTATTTCATCATCCATGGCTTCTTGCCATTTATCGGACTGGGGAGATTCTATTGCCGATTTATAGCTCTTGGGTATCAAGATCTCAACATTGCTTGCTTCTGGTTTCCTTTTGATATCACTTACCCCCTTTTTTTCTCTAAAATTAAACATTTGCTGATCATAATGAATGTTAGCTTTTCCACAAAACTTTCTGACATCATTATGAGATCTCAGCCTTTTATTGTCACCTTTTACTGAGTAGTAAATATCCGTCCTACTCCCATCAGGCCTAGGTACTGCTTTCCGTATCCAGTCAATATCTGAGCAGGGTGTCAGACCAGAATCAGCAGGAGAGTCCTCATCCCCACTAGATTTACTAGTGTCACGGCTCTCACCTGCTTCTTCCTCTGACACTCCTCCTAAGCATTCTGATTCCGAGTCAATCGACTGAGTAACGTTCGATTTCCTCAAGGTGATTCCTTTAGGGTAATTAGGGCCCAGGACGCCTTCCACTGCCACTCCTTCCTCAAACCTTACATTAGAAGTTTCCTCAACTTTCTTTTTACCCGCTATATAAATCCTATAGCCTTTGGTGCTTTCGGCATATCCGACCATTATTCCTATTTGGGCTCTCATATCCAACTTATTTCTAATTTGTTTGGCTGTGCCCACATAGGCTTTGCACCCGAAAACTTTGAGGTGAGCAACGGCTGGCTTCCTTCCATAATATAACTCGTGTGGAGTTTTGGTTTTGAACTTATGACATATTCTGTTCTTGGTGTGTGTAAAACACAAAATCGCTTCTGCCCACATTCTGTTATCAACCTTGCTTTGATCAAGCATAGCTTTCACACAATCTAGTGCAGTCAGATTAAATCTTTCAGAAACCCCGTTCTGTTCGGGTGTATATGCATTTGACCTTTCCGATTTAATCCCCAATTTATTTAAGTATGCCTTGAACTGGTTGTGACAGAACTCCATACCATTGTCCGTACGGATACACAAAATCTTTTTGCCTAGCTGCCTTTCTTCCTTAGCTTGGAATTCTTTAAATATCTTAAACACCTCTGATTTTTGTTTCATTATATAAACAAACACTTTCCGGCTGAAGTCGTCAGTGATTGTCAAAAAGTATCTGTTTCCGCCCATTGAAGCTGTAGGTAAGGGACCACACACATCCATATGGAGTAATTGTAAAGGTTTAGTGGACCTTATCCTACCAATTGGCTTAAAAGAAATTCTCTTAGACTTTGCTAACTTACAGTGTGTACAGTTAATTTTTGCATATTTTAGTCTAGGGAGTCCATTAGCCGCGGAAACTTTACTTGTCTGATATAAATAATCAGAGTTAATGTGGCAATATCTCCTATGCCAGAGTTCCGTTTTATTCAAAACCTCAGAAACCGCACAACTTGGTTTCTCATTAACCTTTTCTTTTGACCTCGACTTCACCTCAGAGTTACGTTTACTTTTATTTATTCTAGGCAAATTTTTCATTTTGTCAATACTGTTTTTCTTATTTAGGGATTTTCTATCTTTCTTAGAATTTTTATCCCTACCCTGATCCTTTCCTTTAGTTTTACGGTCTTCAATATTGTTATTTGCAGTCTGAACTTCGTATTGAGGTTTTAAAAAATATAACCCTTCTTTTCGCTTAGCATAGAAGAATTTTTCTCCCTTTGGAGTGTAAAACCACAATACCCCATTAGCCCCTTTAAAAGTATACCCCTGTTCCTCAAGAACAGATGCGGCTAATAAGTTTCGTCTTAACTTAGGCGAAAACATTACATCAGACAAAACAATATTACTTCTTATGTTCTGAAACTGAACATACATTTTGACCGTACCGATAGCCTCAACTGGGCTCTCAATATCACCCACTGCTAGCGACATAGATGCACCTTTGCTTTCCTTAAATTTTGAGAATAAATTAATATCATTGCAAAAGTGCCGCGTAGCAGCGGTGTCAATTACCCAGCTGAGTCTATCGCTAGGATCCTGCACAGTATTAGCTTCAACTCTAGCAGATGAATACAATTCAATTATATTTGAGCTAGACTTAAGAATAGGGCAATTATTTTTTAAATGACCGGCCTTCTTACAAAAATAACATGGTCCTATGACCCTTTTAACTGGTTTAACACTTTTAAACACTTTGTTATTTTTACACTTTACATTTACATTACTCTGAGACAAGAATACAGATGAATTTTGACTTACATTGTTTCTATCACTACGGAGTTGCCGGATACGTCCTTCTTCCGCAGACAATTCATGTTGGATTTTCTCCAAAGTGAAATCTTTGTCCTCCCATCTGTAGATTAGCTGAACTATTCCCTGGAAGTCATCAGAGAGGTATCTTATGGCCTGGAATGCCACATAGACGCTTTCCACCGGGTGCTTGACGTCCTTCAATTTGGCGACCGCCTTCTTCAAACGCGTACAGAAGATATCCACCGGTTCATCTGGCTCCGGACGTAGGCTGAAGAACTCATCCAGTAAACGCACCAGGTTGGCGCGAGTCGGCGCGTCGAAGTGCGTATTTAACTTATCCCACGCATCTGCCGGATCGTCGTTAATGTCAATTAACTCTTGGTAATCAGATGAAACATTCTGGAACAGGATTGCTAACGCGCGGTCCTTTCTTCGCATGTGATCTTCATAATCACGGCGTGACGTTTTTTCATCCACCGGTAACGCTGTTCGGTCTACAAATCCGAAACAGCCCTCTCCTTTTAGAGCGAATGAAACTTCATTCCTCCAAGTGACGTAATTGTCTCTAGTTAATGCAGTAATTTTATTTGCCTCCATGGCAAGGTGGCCTTTTGGAACTGAGCTGAACAGACCTTTTGTTTACGCTTTCGTCGACATGCAAATGGCGCCGTCCGCGGCCCCCGTCGACAGGATTCGTTGGAACTCTAACACTTCTAAATTTTTAACGTTGTTATGGGGAGCACTGGCCCGTAACCTTTGACGGAATTATGTATCATATCCGTAAGTTATATATTGAAAATTAACGTATAATTAAATTTCTGATGAAGCTGGTGATAGAATAACTACGAGCCACGAAATTCTGGTTCCACAACTTCGTTGGAAATTTAAAACAGAGTGTTGCAGCTATAACAAACGTTAGATAGTAGTTGTAGGAATACAAGTAGCTGTAGAAGTGTTAAATGAGAACAGTTCCAGTTTAAATCAAAATCACTTTTATTGAAGAGTGAATCCATTGTATTTGCTTACAGTATATATCATGAAAAAAAGGTAAGCCAAATAACCAAAGCATACTATTTACAAAACATGAGCACTACAGCTCATATGAAGGTTTTTCAGTGTAAGTTCCATGCCTAGACACGTTTCTGGTTAACGTATTATTTACACAAGTAAGTGGAATAAAAAGCATTTCACACTTACGTGACCACGTGCACTTTCCGACGCCACCACTAGCTGGGCACACGCTATGGCAAAAACTTTAAACTTTCCGGATCAGCACTATAAAGTCCACAACACGGGAAACATGGTCTCCTTAACTGAGAACCATCAAAACTACTAAGTTTAGTTTAAATATCCGCGTTCACCGATAAACACTTTATCGAAACTTTCGACAACATCGAAACATGACTTTACGAAGATCCGTCTGCCCGATCTAGATCCTTCTAGATCCTTCCATCGATCAGTATAAGCAAGCTATCCAACGAGCTTTCCAAGCGATCGATCCGTCGATCAAAACGATCTACATTAAAACCAGAGCGATCTACTGACAAAGCGATCTTTATTAAAACCGATCTGACATAAAACCAGAAAAGTGTCTAGCCTTTATACCCGAAGATGGGTGCGTTCCGGAACATAACCGTTGCCGGCAACGCCCTCTGGATATGCAAAACAGGATGCGTGAGCGGCGAGAAAGGTGATTTGCATGATCAGCCAAGTTTTGTCCACATCGCGATTCGTTCACGAGAACGGAATAATCATTTTAATAATGACGTCACGCTCCCGCGAAACGAGAATCGCGACGTAAACAAAACCAAGTTTCTAACAGAACTTACCATCTCGTGGATGTTCAAAGGTAGGTATCAAGCTAGTCGATATTGTACGTGTCACCCTTCAGTTTACCCCCCGAAAAAGTTCTATAGGCGCTCTTGCCATGGGCGCCCATAGGGAGCGTGAGGGGTACTTGTCCTCCCGTGGACGTTCAAGGTCTCAAATGTAGGTATCAAGATACTAGATATATTTACCTCTCATCCTTGAATTTGGACATTCCAGGAAAAGTTTTATGAACGCCCTTGAATCCCACTCCTTTTGAACAATGTGGGCCCCCTCCTGCAATTACAACACTATATTTTGACATTATTTCTCTCATTCGAGTTCTAATCACGTTAATTACAAAATGTTCTACCTAATTCCATTTTTTTACAGAATGCATATGCATATAGAATTTCATGGCTGTACGTACTCTCTCTCTTAAAATATCTAATTTCGAATTATTCGTGTTTTAATTAACTGTTTCTAATTTCCTACAGAATGGTAGAATATTTTGAAATCAATGTGATTAAAACACAGATTATTCAAAATTAGAGATTTTACAAAAGAGAGAGAGAGAGTACGTATAGCCATGAAATTCTATATGTAGATGCATTCTGAAAAAAATAATCAGAATTAGGTATAACATTTTATAATTAACGTGATTAGAGCACGAATAAGAGAGAGGGTGTGTGTGTGTGTCAAAAATATAGTGCGATCAAAATATAGTGTTGTAACTGCAGAAAGGGGTCAACCTTGTTTCGAAAGAGTAGGATTCAAGGGCGAACATAAAACTTTTTCCCGGGATGGCCAAACTCAAGAATGAGATATAATTATGTACTAGCTTGATATCTACATTTGCGATCTTGACCGTCTACGGGAGAACAAGTGCCCCTCCTGCTCTTCTATGGGCGCCCATGGCAAGGGTACACATAGAATTTTTTTAAAGGGGAAAACTCAAACTCAAGGATGAGACTTATAATATTGACTAGCTTGATACTTACTTTGGGACCTTGAACGTCCAAGGGAGGGCAAGCGCCCCCTTGCTCTCCCCTATGGGCGCCCATGGCAAATGTGACCATAGAACTTATTAAAGCTGGGGCAAACTCAAGGACAAGACGTACAATATCGATTAACTTGATACTGACATTTGTGGCTTTCAAAATTTTCATGGGCTCCCATGGCGAGGGTGTCCATAGCGCTTTTTCTAAGAAGAGCGTACTCAAAGATGACACCTACAATATCTACTAGTTTGACACCTACATTTGTGACCTTGAATGTTTACGGGAAGACAAGTGCTCCCTTACATCTATGGACGCCCCCTTACGTCTCCCTTACGTATGGATGCTCCCTTACGTCAATGGACGCCCATGGCAAGGACGTCAACAGAACTTTTTCCAGCGAGGACAATCTCAAGGACGAGACTTGAGGTATTCATTAGTTTGATATTCGTGACTTTCAACATCCCCTATGGGCTCACGTGGCAAGTGTGCAATGTTTCAATATGTCACAGAGGCATTTGGAGGGTCTGGGAAGACTATTTACCGTCCCTGAGGAAATCGAAACTTCGGCTCCGTTAGGTTCTGTCCTGAGGGCAATAGTATAAGCAGGGAGCCCATAGAGCACGGCAAGGGAGCACTTAATTCCAACAGGATATTCAAGGTTACAGATGTAGGTTACCAGCTAGTCGATATTGAATGGGTCGTCCTTAAGTTCCCTCCTGGAAAATGTTACGTGGGCGCCCATAGTGGAAGGAAAGGATGACGCTTGCCGTCCCATAGACGTTCAAGGTTAGACATGCAAGTCTCAATTTAGTCGATGTGGAACGCCTCATCCTTGAGTTTGTCGCCGATGGAATTAGTTCTATGGGTGTCCTTGCCATGGGCGCCCATATGGGAATGCAAGATAAAATTTGTCCTGTTGTGTACGTTTAAGGTTACAAATGTAGATTGCAAGCAAGTCGATATGAACCGCCTCATCCTTGAATTTGTCACCGATGGAATTAATTCTACGGGTGTCCTTACCATGAGCGCCCATATGGAAATGCAAGGGAAAACTTGCCTTACTGTGGACGTTTAAGGTTGCAAATGTAGTCTTCAAGCTAGTAGATATTGCAGGTATAGGATATTGTAGTTTGTACCCCTAGAAAAATTATATTTGCACTTTGCCATGGGCGTCCATAGGGGAGCGCAAGGGGGCATTTACCCTCCCTTGGAAGTTTAAAGGTCACAAATGTAAACATCAAGCTAATCAATTTTTTACGTCTCATACTTTAGTTTGACCATCGCAGGAAAAAGTATTTTTAGCATTCTTTAATCCAACTTCTTTCAATCAAGGTCCACTCCCTGCTGCAATTACCACACTATGTTTTTGATCGTACAATATTTTTGACATATATATTTTATGATATATATATTTTTGATTATATATATATATATATATATATTATAAATATTTTTTACATTAATATTTGACGTTATAAATATTTCTGACATATATGTATATATATATATATATATATATATATGTGTGTGTGTGTGTGTGTGTGTGTATTTTCAATATCAAAATCACGCATAAACTAATTGAACTGTACATTTCCCCATGAAGAAAATAAAGAACTCTATTCATTCACCGCGGCCACATATCTACGGACGTCACACAAAAAGACAAAAAGAAAAAATCTGATGTGGGCAGCACAAGACTTTCCCTGCAGACTTATATCCACGTTCTCTTTATTTTAATAAAATTTATTTCACTTTTATTCCATTTTCGTTCTCATTCGGAAACCGAGTTATTTTCAAAAGTGGCGTAGAGAAAGTACGAAAAACAAAAATATCTCGAGAACGGCTAGTTCTAGTGTAATGGTGTTGGTCTTATTCTTTTCGTCCTTAAAAATTACGTATTAAACGGGCATTTAATGGATATATCTGAGTATACCTAGTTCTTTAATTTAGATTTTGACAATTTTTGCGGGCCATTTTGCAAAAAAAGGCAGGTTAATTTTTTCCGAATCGTACCAAAATCTAATCAGCACCAGGGTAACCCAAAAGAGACTTATCCACCGAATTTTGTGAAGTTCAGTCCATTAGTTTTTCAGTTAGAGTGGATACAGGATTTTACGGGCCATTTCGCAAAAAAAGGCAGGTTGTTTTATTCCGAATCGTACCCAAAACTAATCAGCAACAGACTCGCTCACAAGTAACTTACCTACCAAATTTTGTGAAATTCGGTCCATTTGTTTTTTAGTTAGAGTGGATACAAAATCTGCACAGACAGACAGACACACACACAGACGTCACGCTAAAAATAGTTTTTTCGTATTCTAAAGGTCTCGTAATGTGTAGATCCGTCGAAAACTCGAGTTGTGATTTTCGGCATGATTCCAATACTTTCCCTATACATTACCATGTTATAAAGCTGTTTCAACCACGTGGCACTCCCTTAGTAACGAGCCTTAGCAACGCTTGCTGGTAGTCAAACAACTCATAGATAGGCCATTGCTATACACGTTGTACGTTGCTTCAAAAATATTAATTTAAACTTTAAGTAATAATTATGTCATCTAAATATTTTCAGGATATGGATGATCGAGTTGAAGCTCGATATTTACTAAAAATTGCATCAGTAGGAAAGAAAGATCCTTATTCAATGTCTAAAAGTGAATTTACAACATGTGCATCAGATTTTTCAAAACTTAGTTATTTTGATATGGTGAACTACTTAGTTTTCGGGAAAAGTGCATATACGTCCGACGAATTTAAGGCATTTAAAAGTCTGGAAGCTTTTAATCAGTTTGCTTGTGGCTGGGTGAAAGATGTATACACAGTCAAGATCTCAGGATTATGCCTCGTAATTTGAAAGGTAAGAGTACATGCTAGTTGTTATTTATTTTGATGATGATTTTTAGAGTGATATTGTATTTTTTCATATTTTATATATTTATTGTAAAAATATAACATTTAGAATAAATCAATGATTGTATAATCAAATTATAAAACTAGAAAAGGTTACGCTTTTTTTTTAGATTTATTAAACTTAAATTGAAAAGCATACTGTGCCATATAATGTACTCACCATGAATAAAATGCTCACCAGTGGCTTATCCTGACTCCAAAAAGTGTGTGTGTGTGTGGGGGGGGGGGGGGGGGGGCAACTGTTTAACATTTGCTTATGTCAGGATAATTTTAAATGAAAAATACGCATAACATTAAAAAGTCTTGAAAAGTGTGTGTGTGTGTGTGTGGGGGGGGGGGGGCAACTGTTTAACATTTGCTTATGCCAGGTTTATTTTAAATGAAAAATACGCATAACAGTAAAAAGTCTTGAAAAGTGTGTGTGTGTGTGGGGGGGGGGGGGGGGGCAATTGTTTAACATTTGCTTATGACAGGGTTATTTTAAATGAAAAATACGCATAACATTAAAAAGTCTTGAAAAGTGTGTGTGTGGGGGGGGGGCAACTTTTTATCATTTGCTTATGCCAGGTTTATTTTAAATGAAAAATACGCATAACAGTAAAAAGTCTTGAAAAGTGTGTGTGGGGGGGGGGGCAATTGTTTAACATTTGCTTATGCCAGGGTTATTTTAAATGAAAAATACGCATAACATTAAAAAGTCTTGAAAAGTTTGTGGGGGGGGGGGGGGGCAACTGTTTAACATTTGCTTATGCCAGGGTTATTTTAAATGAAAAATACGCATAGCACATTAAAAAGTCTTGAAAAGTGTGTGTGTGTGGGGGGGGGGGCAACTGTTTAAAATTTGCTTATGCCAGGGTTATTTTAAATGAAAAATACGCATAACATTAAAAAGTCTTGAAAAGTGTGTGTGTGTGTGTGTGGGGGGGGGGGGGGTTCACTGCAAACTTTCCTGTGCTTCAAATTTTCAGTATTCCAATCTTCTCTGTTGATTCTTAAAGGCCATTCTTTGCTTCTTTTAACAGACAAGTCCTTGATTTTATTCCCTTTATTTTCAATTATTCGAGGGAATGAAAAAAATGACACAATTAATTACGGCACAAATCGCCATTATCATATTCAATTACTTTATCTTAAAGAAATTATGATTATATATGATATCGGCTGGATATAGTTTTAATAAAACGACTTTCTTAAAAAAAATTCACACCAAAACGTATCCCGGCGCTCTTCACTAAGACGTCTTTTTGACTCATTTCCTCTAATTAATACAGCAGGGAGTCTTAAAAAAGATTTACTGTCTCGATCAGAACGATTTCCGCATTTGAAAACACCACAAGCGGTAGGCATAATGACAAATATAAAATTTTGTAACACTATACACGCCAGTATATCTACAATTGGCTCAAACGCAAAGCATGCAATATTTGACCACCAGCAACGGTTGCTAAGTGGTAGCTTGACGATGTGACGTCAGGTGAAAAAGCTCTATTGCAGGGAAAGTAAAAAGAAACAATCAATCGGAAGAGCTGAAACTCGTCACCTTCGAGATCTAACCTTATAAATAAACTCAAAGGAGTAAGCAGCCTCACGGCCAAGGCCAAAAATAAATTCAATTTCATCACTTAAAAGCAGAGATAGATGAACATATATATATATATATAGATAGATAAAGAATTAGGCATCACGTCTGATGTTATAATAGCAAAAATTAAGCACACATCCACAACAGGTCTTTATTTTAATTCCTATAACAAGTACAAAAGTTTAAAAAAGGCCAGACCGCTTTCGAGCATAAGTACGCTCTTCATCAGTGGCTACACGGAAATAAAATTGAATCGTTCATATATAGACCAGATATAGCGACAAAATTTGCATAAGTACAATTTACAAAAGAATCTACGCTTAGACAAGGATAAATCGTAAACTATTTTTTAGAGTTTTAAAAATTTTCAACAACAAAAGACAGCATATTAAATTACAATTTAATTACAGAAATCGAAAAAAGGGGGGTGGCAATCAAGCATAATCCCGAAGCAGGAACTCGAGAATGAGATTTTGCCTTTTTTATCCCCCCCCCCCCCTCTCTTTGGTGTTGTTTTGTGGATGATGTGTTTATTGTTTGGGATAGTGATTTAGAAGATCTTCCTTTTCTTTTGTCTGAAGTTAATGATTTTTACCCTTCTATCAATTTTACTGTCGAACATGAAACTAATGGTTCTTTGTATTTTCTTGATGTACTGGTCACCCGTTCCGCTACTGGTTTTCAAAGCTCGGTTTTTCGTAAACCTTTTACTAATTCTTGTATTCCTGCTAATTCCTACCATCCTCTTTCCTCTAAAAAAGCTTTTTTTTTATGCATATTTTAATCGAGCTTTTAATGTTTGTTCATCTATCTCTGCTTTTAAGTGATGAAATTGAATTTATTTTTGGCCTTGGCCGTGAGGCTGCTTACTCCTTTGAGTTTATTTATAAGGTTTTCATCCAAGTTCGCCGTAAATATACCCTTTTCGATACTAAACTTATTGCCTTAAAAGATCGCTTGACTTATAGGTCTAGTTTTCCATACAATCCTCGGATTTTCCGCCCCTTTATCCATTTTTTTCTGAGTTTGGTTTCAGACCTGCACATTCTAATATTTCTTCTTTATTTAACCTTATTCGGTCTGATAAACTGGGTGATAGGGATGACTTTAAAAGCTTTGCTGGGGTGTACGTAGTTCCCCTGTTGTCCACCGATGGTAATTTTAAATTTTATATTGGAAGTACTAAACGCACCGTTGGCATCCGTTTAGCAGAACATGCTCGGGATGTCAAGGATTGTAAACTTTCTACGGCTCTTGCTCAATTTGTTGTTAAAGGTGCCAAATTCTTTATATATACATATATATATATATAAGGAATGTATTTGAGTAACCTTTTTAACGATTTAGATTTTTTGAAGATTTTTTCTTAATTTCACTCGAAAATTTAGGGGGGTTTTGAACATTCGATTGTGCTTAAAAACACTATAGGCTTCCAGTATTCATGGATTGTAATTTCATTCGTATCGCTCCATTTGTTCGTGAGATATCGTCTCCACAGACTGACTGACACAAGCACATATTTTCACACACCCACAGACATCACCCCAAAAATGTTTGATTCGTGATCAGGGTTGCTTGAAACGTGCTTTCCCGTCGAAAACTCGAATTCGAATTTTCGTCCCCGTCACAATACTTTCCTTATACATTATGCAATGCATAAAATGAAAGAAACAAGTAACGTTTAAATGCATAATTTGGACTACAAGGACTTTTTCTCATTTTGGTATTCTGCCATTGAAATTAAATATCAAAAAGGTTCCGCTACCAGAAAAGTTTGAAAAACACTGCCTTAGTGAATGACGCTATTCTCTCTAGAATTCACCTCTGAATCCATATTAGTTATCATATAAGTTCTATATATAGCCAATATGAAGAAATATGTTTCAATTTAAAAAAAAAATTTTTTTTTAATCTGAAGTGAAAAAAAGACTAGGTGAAAATCCTTAGTTAATCACCGATCTGCTCCAGAATTTTATGCTGTATTCATATCAGTTATTATCACTATCTATATCAGTTCTTATCACTAATCTTATGCTGTATCCATATCACTTATTATCACTAATTATCAGTTATCATCACTATCTATTCTGAGAAATAGATGTTTTAAGGAAAGTTTTTAAACCAGAAGTGGAAAAGAAACTGGAAGTAAAAATTCTTAGTGAACCACCTCAAAAATTGGATGCAGAATCCATGTCATCAGTTATCATCTAAGCTGTATTTATAGCCAATGTAATATATAGTTCAAAATAGTATTCATGGATCACAAAAATTTCTTGTCAAGTTACCAGTGATGGATAAGATGTTGGAAGATATTGAGCTGAATTTTAATTTTCCATAAGTACAATACATTTTGTATGAAAGATAAGAAAAACTTAAGCAGCATATAAAAGCACATAGCATTGTGTTATTTGTACTTTTATACATTAATCAAGTTTTTCTTATTTTCTAGTTAGCATCCAGGTTATGACCGAGGTTTATGAAATATGTTAGAAGGGGAATGAAATATTTTCATGCAATTACATGACATGGAAATTTTATAATCTTGCTTGTTATCTTCTACAATGGTACAAGGCAGTGTTAACTATAAAGATATTTATAATAATACATAATGTGTTCAAATTTGAAATTGGTATATTTTCGTCATGCCAATTGTAAAAATTAGAAGTAAATTAACATACCTGAACAATCTTAAAGGTTTTTATTTTTGTTTTAAATTTTTGCTAAGTTCTAATCTGCCCTGCTAAGCATATCAACCAAAATTTATTCATGACTGTACGATTTATTTTGAAAATTCTACCCCAAAATCTTATTATTAAACTAATTTCAATACCCTATCACACATTTTGCTTGGGGGTGACTGTATCTATTTCAACACAACACATTTCAAGCTGGATTGAAATTTTGATCCTCTTTCTGGAAATGCATTGCATTCCATCCTCATTTTGAAGGTTGCTTTAAACTCCATTCTGTTTCTCTAGTTTCAGATGGCTTGAAAGTTCAAGTGCAAACGAAGTATAACTGGTGTACCCACTGTATAAATAGTTAAAACTGCTGCTATAGTGTATAACAATGGGAATAAAACAAAACACACACAGCCATAATTAATTTTGTATTCATAAAGTACATATATTGATTAACACTTTAAAAATTACAAAAAATTTAACGAATCTTATAAAATTATAAATATTTCACTGGCTAATCAGTGAGATGGTTTTGTCTTTTTATGCTTGCATCAATGGTTGTGTTTACCTCATGACATACCCTCAAAATAATTTACTACAAACCCCCAAGAGGTATATGTGCCACACATTGAGAACTGAATCAAAACTGAAGAGCTCCTGTAAGATTGTACAGATTATCTTACAGAAGCTGTTCAGTTACCATTATTTTATCTTAAATTAATTTTCCCATTTTTTACCCCATTTCAGTTCAACCTGACATCTGATAATCCAGCAAATTTGGTGTTCTGGCACTACTGAAATTCCAAATGTGCCAATTTATCGAAAAATTACTGCAATTTTATTTTATTTGTAACCTTGCTAAAAATATGTAGTATGAAAACAAAATATCCATGAAAGAAGATAAATTTAGATATATCCTACTAAAATTTGGGTCTAAACGAATGTAAATTTCTAAAATATCCATTTATAATACAGAAATAACGAAAATTTTCATACTGCTATGTATATGAGTATTTTGCTTTAGAAACATAAGGGCAAAATTTTCTGTGTGAGGACACATGCCTATGCTCCACAATAGGTCTAATATGTTTTCAAGTATGTGTATCAAATTTCATATGAATTTGATACACACTTTATTTAAAAGATGTCCTGTCCACAAACACACAAAAAAAATCACGGAAAATTTGCAACTTGTATTCAGGGATACCCAAACATATCAATTTTACAAAATCCAAGAGTAGGATTTGCTACACTTTCTTTTCTAAATGTGCGTATAAATAAAGTTATACCATAATGATATTGGCAGTGACTTAACAAAACATAGATTAACGTTTGATGTTTTTAACAACTTTAATTATCTAATCACAAGGACTTATTTATACTTGCATCATGTGCACAATCCACATCAAAACACAACTGATGTTCAATTAATATCAAGTGAAATAAATGACAATTACCAATTGTTTGGCATCAAAATACAAACATACACTTTCTTATTTTATAACTTGAATGAGCTGGATCCATAAGAATGATGTTAGTAAATTTATTCCAGCACGTGGAATATCAAACAATTTAATGATGCTTGTTACTTTTTAAAATTTTACATTAACTTTTTTTTTATTATTATTATATAAATTTATATATATATATAAAAAAATGCTATATCTCAATGATTTATGCAAGCATTCTAAGGTTGGTGCCATTTTTTTTCTAACACCATTTCCTTTATAAGTTATTTGTGGTTCGTACGGCAAATGCAGAGGCTCAGCTCATCGCTTTTCCTCTGGCATCCCAATAAAGTTTGGAGAGGGTAATCTCATTCATGTCAACAACATTCTTAAGCTGTACATGCCCACTGGGACTAGGTTATGCTAAATGGGTGTCAGCAATAGGCAAATGGCTAACAATCAGATAAGTTATTTTATCTAATGATATATTACTAACATAAAATGATTATTTGATGCTTTGGAATGTCCTGATTTTTAAAAAAATTCATTATAAAATCTTGGAAAATCCAAACATTTAGTCACAATTAAAATCAAGAGAGTTCCCGTATTTACTGATTGTAAAAATCGTACCATATTTTATTCAAATTGTCCCATTCATTCATAAGATATCGCACTCACAGGTTCACATACACACAAAATTTAGTACAAAATTAAACAGTATACAATAATTAATATTCAGCATCATTTTTTTTTTTTTTGGACTATAGAAAGACAAAACTGAAAAAAAAATTCCACTTACTTTTTCCCAACTTATTTGCTAAGTTTCCAATAACAGAGTTTTTGCCACAGCTAAAAACGTATATTGTAAAGTGATGCTGATTTATTTAACACAACAGCGCTAGAAACATGCTCATTTAGTTACGAAAATACTGTTCACAGTTGATTGCTAATAAGCTAACAGTTATAAATGCAGTAAATACAGATGCTATTATACAAAATAAATCTGGCGAAAATGCTTTTAAAATATAGAAATTTAATCTTTTATACAGTAGCACATTTGAATGTTACATAATTTGAACAAAAAACTACAGATAAATTGTTTCATGATATACTGTCTTAATGACCATTATAAAAGGTATAAAGTGAACATATAAAAGTATAACTATAAAAGTATAAATTCATATATGAACAAAAATAGAAATCTTTTTGTAAACTAAATAGAATTTCACGTACTAATGTTAAATCAAATTGCTATTACTGAAAATGATTACAAGCAATTACTTACCAACTAAAAAACTTTAAACAATCCGAAATCTCATAAATAACATTTACTCCATTTACTTACATACTTTTGTGTATAGCGTTGCACAATTTATAATCTTGCCCAAAGACAAGAATTCGGCAATATTTCTCAAAATATGGTAACCCATTCCCAAAAGCAGCATATTTAGATATCTATTACTTATATTATTGCTTGATAGTAGCATTTGACGGAGGCAAATTCAGAAACAATAAGCTTAACATTTTAATGTGAATTGAATGCAATATAATAAAAGAAATATTACATATCATGCATAGAAAATGAGGTTTGATTGACTTCTTTAACACTAAACCGGAAGTCTAGTCAAGCCGTTTCCAGTTAGAGGAGGTAAAGCACGCAAAGGCGCAACAGAAGACTGGATAAACCCTGTAATGTCTCTACATACAGGGTATGCACATGAACTATGAGTGATTTTGTAATAACAATATTTCCATAATCGGAATGTGTGTGGTTGTTACTTGCATTTAGAATTTTATTGCTATATTAATTATGTTTTATTTAGTGATGTTAATTTTTTAATAAAAATTAGCCCAATTATATTGTTAGTAAAGTAGATTCCACTTTTCTTTATTTAAAAAAAAGTTTTGTTTCTTTAATTTTTAATTAGGCATTTCTGGTAAAAAAAGTTATACTTTCTGGGTCGCTTGTAGGATGGCCACCACTCGAGTGTGTAGGAGGGTGGTTCTAGAAAGGGATTGGATCCCCCCTCCCCCCCAATCTTATTGAGGGAGAAAATATAAAAATTTTACAAATAGAGGAAAATTCCACATTGAGGAGGGGCTTAATAAAGGTTTGTAGGGGTCCCACAATGTTCATGGGTGGCATTGATTTTCATGTTTTCTAATACATTATATTTATTGAATTACCTTTTCCATCTGTAAAATGCCAGTTTTATGTTTGCTAGATGATTCAACTAATACTGAATCTCCAATAACACTGACCCCACCCCAAAGTACAAAAATAAAAATAAAAAATAAAATAAATCATTTTAAAACGAATATAATTTTTACTGTACAAAATTTCAAGCGTTAAATGCATTAAAATATTGTTGAAGGCCCAGACCACACGACCAACCCAAGGGTTTATGGTAACGAATTGTGTGGCCGGGCATTAAAATATTGTATAAAATATATATAATAATTATTGATAAAAAGATATTCTATTAAAATTCGTATGGAGCTGCCAATAGGAAGAACACCACTCGAGTGTGTGTGCGTGGGGAGGGGGGGGGGGGGGCTGCAAGGCTTTTTTTATAGAAAGAAGATATGGAAATTATACAAAAAGATAAAGATTAAACATGGGGGGGGGGGGGGGTCGATAATGGCTTGTAGGAGTCCCACAATTTCCATGGGCTGCCTTGATTTTTAATACATTATTTTTATTGAATAGCCTCTTTCATTTATTAGTTACCAGTACTGTGTTCGCTAGATGATTAATAAATTATTAAATCAAGTAACTCCCCTCTCAAAAAAATATATATATATCAACGTTTTAGATATATATCAACATATATATAAACTATTGTACAAAATTTCAAGTTTTAAATGATTCTTCAAATACTGAACAGTAAATAAAATGAAAGATTAAATTAAAATGCTCTACTATCTGACGACAACCAACCAAATTTCAAAACAAAATTTATAATTAAATTAAAAAAAAATTTGATATTTAAAATATGTTCAAAAATGAAAGCAATTTTAAATGACAGAAATTAAATAATATTTCTTATTTAAATTGAAGGAACTAAAAAAATGTTTTAAAATTAGCTTATTTTAAAAAAATCTAAAAATGTAAATATACTATATTAAATAGAAGATATAAAAATATATTCTGGTGGTAAAAATTAAAAAGATTGAAAAGGAAATAAAAACATTTTAACATTTAAATAATAGAATCCGAACAATTTTTTTTTAATTTAAACTTTCCAAACAAAAAATATTGCTTATATTTTAAATTATAAATGAAATTTTTTTTAATGAAATGCCACCTATGGGAGAATATTTTTGGTATGAACTTACTTGGTGCAACCTAATTGATGCCGGCTCTATGGTATAACTGAAATTATTTGGTATCCATAAAGTTTGACAAATTGTGGCACACAACAAATTTTTTTGTTGTCATTTCAGGTATTGAATATTCTATGCGGATAAGCACATATAAAGCGTGAAAACAGCCATCGATGGTATCTGCAATTAAGAGTATAATTCTAATTTTGGAAATGCCCATATAGGTTGGTTTTGTGAATATAAACTTGGATGCTGAATGATAGGACTGACTTCATCAGTTACCACAGAAATTTACTAAATTGTAGTACATAAGGTTTTTTTTCCCCTGCAATCACATGCACTGGCTATTCTATGCGGAAGAGTGCTAATAAATTTGTACAAGTCCAGAAATGCTTCTGTCATGAGGATTTGGTACTTCCCTTCCCAATAGTACCAATCCTACAAACAATGCCTTTAGCTGTGCTCTCATGTTATACGGTCATTGAATTTTTTGTCTAGTAAGGTGTTTGCACTTTCATTAAATGAATGGGTTGGGTGAAATGTAACAGCAATATTAAAACTATATGCTGACACCAGTGACGTAACTAGATTTTTTTTAACCCTCAGAGCAAAGAATTTGAGGGCACCCATTCACACAATGTA
This sequence comes from Amaurobius ferox, assembly GCA_951213105.1. Classification (NCBI taxonomy): domain Eukaryota; kingdom Metazoa; phylum Arthropoda; class Arachnida; order Araneae; family Amaurobiidae; genus Amaurobius; species Amaurobius ferox. The sequence continues at coordinate 41,845,814 of OX578155.1, forward strand.
CATTTTTTTGTCGTAGCAAGCCAGAAATATACACAATACACTTTTTTAAGAAAAAAGGTTCTATATTTAATTTATGTTTGTCATCTACTTTATTGATATTATAAAAGAACTAAAATTGTGAACTGATAGCTTGAATTCACATTGACTATTTTACTTTATATTTTCGAATGATGCAGAAAAGATAGTTTTAACAGTGCACTAGGGAAGTTCTCTAAATTCATTTACTAATAAACTGCTATATCCTCAAAACTGTTTGCAGTAACATACTGGGAATACCAATTTTTGTAACACTTTGAAATATAATTCATAAAATGTTTTCATTTCATTCAAATGATACCCCAATTGAAATTATTTCAAATATTTATAAGCATAGCTGTTTAAAAAAAATATAAAATTAAATGAGAGAAAAACCATAATTTCGTTTGAGTTGAAATATTTCTGGCAGAAAATATTTCAATGTAACTATTTACAGTGCCACTTTCTCATTCCATGGCCTGAAATGGTTGCTCCACTGCACTACATGACATTGCATCACTTTTATTATTTAATATATAAGGAACAATATATATATATATACAAAATAATAATGTGAGTGTACTTAATATGATTAATGACATCTGCATTAATTTTCAAGTCTTAAATTTCAGCAAAATAAAATTTATAAAGTAATACGCACAATTTCAAAAGTTTATAGCTTTTAGTTAAAGGGATAATGATGTTTTTTTCTTAATCAATTATGATTTTAACTGGGTTTCCAACATTCTTCGAATAGATGCTCATATAGCATGTTTATTTAGAATTTTTTTTCACTATGACTAAGTTCATTATGATAATTTCATTTACAACTGGTTTTCATGGAGTACCCAAAAGTTTACTTCAATAATTTCTCACATTTTACACATATGTTTCTTAATTTAAAAAATAAATTTTTACCACACATGTTATCTAACATATTCCACACATGTTGTCTAATATATTCCACTTATGTTGTCTAACATATTCATAACAATTGTGCAAAATTAGTTGTATATTTAAAATACATTTTTTTGTAAATATTTTATAACAAAGGTTTTTAACCAGTGTGCATTAGTAGATGTAAATTTAACCTACCTTTATGTGAAAATTTTTTGTTACATATTTCACAAATAAAAGGTTTTTCACCATTATGCACAAGTAGATGTTGATTTAAATTACTTTTAAGTGCAAATGCTTTCTGACATATTTTACAAACAAAAAGCTTTTCACCAGTATGTACAAGTAGATGCCTATTGAAATGACTTTTATATGTAAATGCTTTACAACATATTTCACAAACATAAGGCTTCTCAGCAGCATGTAGACGTAGGTGCTTATTTAAAGTACTTTTTCCTGCAAAAGCTTTATGACATATTTCACAAACAAAAGGCTTTTCATCAGTATGCACAGGTAGGTGTTTATTTAAAATACTTTTTTTTGCAAATGCTTTATGACATATTTCACAAACAAAACGCTTTTCAGCAGTATGTAAAAGTAGATGTCTATTTAAATTACGTTTATCTGCAAATGCTCTATGACATATTTCACAAACAAATGGCTTTTCACCAGTATGTATACGCAGGTGTTTCTTTAATGCACTTTTTTCTGCAAATGCTTTTTGACATATTTCACAAACAAAAGGCTTTTCACCAGTATGTATACGTAGATGGCTATTTAAATGACATTTATCTACAAATGCTTTATGACATATTTCACAAACAAAAAGCTTTTGACGAGTATGTACACGTAGATGGCTATTTAAATGACATTTATCTACAAATGCTTTATGACATATTTCACAAACAAAAGGCTTTTGACGAGTATGTACACGTAGATGGATATTTAAATTACCTGTGTTTGCAAATGCTTTTTGACATATTTCACAAACAAAACGCTTTTCAGCAGTATGTAAAAGTAGATGTCTATTTAAATTACGTATATGTGCAAATGCTTTATGACATATTTCACAAACAAAAGGCTTTTCACCAGTGTGCATTAGTAGATGTGAATTTAAACTGCCTTTACGTGCCAATTGTTTGTTACATATTTCACAAACAAAATGCTTTTCACCAGTATGTTCAAGTAGATGCCTATTTAAATGACCTTTTATTGCAAATGCTTTATGACATATTTCACAAACAAAAGGCTTTTCACCAGTATGTTCAAGTAGATGCCTATTTAAATAACCTTTTTGTAAAAATACTTTATGACATATTTCACAAACAAAAGGCTTTTCACTAGTATGCATAAGTAAATGCTTATTTAAATCATGTTTATGTACAAATGCTTCATGGCATATTTCACAAGCAAAAGACATTTCACAGCCTTCACGTGCAGCTCTTTATCATGCAATGAAGTTATTTATTGCATTAGTAAACAATAAACCTTGCCTGTGGTTTGATTACTCATGTCATGATTTATGGTTCGTGAAGGTGGCCGTTCTTTCTACCTACTCTTCATGTATGAGGGAAAGCTGTTTTCTTCACAAGATTATCTAGCAAGCATTTCACACTTAAGATATCGTACATAATCCATGCAATAAAGGAAATGGAGCAGTTGACCACCTCCTCTTAAGCATGGGATTCAAATTCGTATAGATGTAATAATTTCGAATTGTACTCATTGAGCCATAATAATTCTAGATTTGCAAGCACTAGACTTTTTCATAGACCCGGTAAAGAAAGTGGCCTCTCCCTCCAGTCCGAGATCTTTCTCATGTCATGTGATATTTTACATTACATTACATTACGCTCCAAGGAGCTAAAACTCAGAGGATATGGCACTTTGCGTTATTTTCTTTCTTGCTGCCGATGGGGTTGCTATAAAGGTGTGTACAGACCACAGTGAATGTTTGTCAAACAAGCTTGATCACTTATTTTTGATCGTCTGAACACGTGTTTGACGTAGTTGTCAAAGCGTGAGGTCAAACATTTTTTTCTTGTAGAGCAGGGTCGTCACCTTCGATATCTTCATAGAGTTTCGTCCAGAACAGAGCACCAGGCGCGAAGCGCCTTTAATCTCCAATCTCTAGGTGTGGTTCTTATCTTCATACTGTGACATTATTTCATTGGTCCATAGTTGGAGGTTCGAGGTTTTTGATTTACTGTTTTTATTATTTGTCCTAGCTCCTAGTGTGGCAGTTTGTTGCACATTAAGAGTTTAAGCAGTTTGGGGGGGTTGATGCAGATCTGAGGGTAACCTAGCATTTTAGCAGTTTAGGATTTTAAACATTTTGTAGAAAACCAAAGATCGCGAGTTTTCTTTACCGAATATCAAAGTTAAGTACCGAGCGGGGTCTCTTACGAGATTTAGCCTTGCGATGATCATAGTCATGCAGATTAAATAATAGTTCATTTGGGACAGATGGCAGATTTTTGTAGAATTTAAGCGCTAGCTTTTTGATTTGGGCTCTAACAGTTTTTATTTTGAAGTCTTTCCTAATTACCGAGTTTCTTAAGTATCTAGGGGCTTTCCTTATAATCCTTAGGGTTTTGTTTTGTCTTGTCTCTAATAAGTCTATGGTAGTTTTACAGGCATATCCCCATACGGGTGCTGCATACAGCATTCCCGGGCAGATGACCGATTTATAAATTAGGAGTTTATTTTGATAACTTAGATTTCCGTTTCCTATCATTGGGTATAAGGCTCCTATGGTTATATACGCTTTTTTGATTATGTTCGTTACGTGCAGTTTCCAAGTTAGGTGGGAGTCTATCGTTACACCTAGGTATTTAGTAGATTTTTCCGCTTTTAGGGCATGGTTGTTTATGTACAGAGGAGGCGGAGGTTTACGTTTTCTTGAGAAATAAATCCAATGACATTTATTGGGATTTAATTTTATTCGCCATTTTTCCAGCCATGTTTGGAGTATGTCTAAGTGTTGTTGTAGCTGTCTGTGCATTACTGAGACGTAAGGGTGTTTTGCAAGTATCGCGCTGTCGTCTGCATAGAGTGCCAGCTCCGTGTCTGGGGTCTTGGGAATGTCATTTAGATATATGTTAAAGAGTGTCGGGCCCAGGATGGATCCTTGCGGTACACTACTTTTAATGAGCTTGGGTGTAGATAAGTTATTTTTTACTCTGACTTGAAAGTGTCTGTTATTTAGGTATGAAATTAAAAGTTTGACAAGTGCGTCAGGGACTTTTAGAGTGATCAATTTGTAAGCTAATCCACAGTGCCACACTTTATCAAAGGCTTTTTGGATGTCAAGAAAAATCGCAGCTGTGGGTGTCTTATTATTAAAACCAGAAGAAATGTACTCTACCACTCTCAGCAATTGATGAGTGGTGGAGTGTTTTGTCCGAAATCCAAACTGCTCCGGAATGATAATGTCATTCTCACTAAGGTGCGTGTTCAGTCTCTTAAGAATTATTTTCTCAGTAATTTTACTAAGTGTCGGCAACAAACTGATTGGTCTGTAGTTGGCTGGAATTGAGGCATCCTCACCAGGTTTATGGATCGCTATAATTATCGCTTCCTTCCATTCTTTGGGGAAATAATTTAGTTCTAGTATTTTATTTATTAAGATGGTCAAGTAAAATATTATATTTAAGGGTAGGTTTTTTACCGCGATATTCCTGATTTTGTCGTGCCCTGGGCTTTTACGGTTTTTAAGGTTTTTGATAATCTCTACTATTTCTTGCGGGGTGGCTGGGTTAATCTCAGCCGTGACCGGGGAGTTCCTGAAATTGTTTAGAGTTTGCCTAACCATTCTTAGGGTGTCCTGACACATTAGATCGTGGTTTGGTTCAAATTGCTTTTCGTAATGCCTAGCAAGCGCCTCTGCCTTTTCTTCGTCTGAGTACGCAATATTAGCGCCATCTATTAGTGGCGGGAGTTTAATTTGAGGTTTTCTGAGTCTTTTAGCGAATTGCCAGAGCGATACGTCTTCCTGGCTAAGGGATTCGATTAATTCTTTATACTGTTGCTGCTTTTCTGCGACAATTTTTTCACCGACTTTACACGTGAGTCTATTAAGCTCCCTTTTAAGGGTAGGGTCTCTGTTAGCCTGCCATGTCTTACGCATTCTATTTCTCTGTTTAACTAACTGTTTGACATGGTGGGAAAGTGTTGGCATTTTTGATGACTCACGATGTGTTGTGGCAGATGCAATAGCTCTCCTGATTTCTGTTGTGAGTGTGTGCGTGGCAGAGTCAATATCCGCCGTGCTCATAATGTTGGGTACTGCTAAATGCGGCTCGAAAAGTGCTCTTTTGAATACGTTCCAGTTCACCCTCTCTTGTCCCAGAGAGGCTGGAAGGGGAGTGTTCAAATCGAATGTCACCAGTACCGGTAGATGATCCGAGTCGAATTCATCCAGGGTATCAATTGTGTGAGCGTATTCTATGTTTCTCGTTAGGACAAAGTCTATGAATGAGTCATTGGCACCTGAGAAGCAGGTTGGTCTCGACGGTGCAATGATGTCAGTGTTTGTTGTGTTTAGCAATCTATGTATCTGTGTACCGCATGTGTTGGCTCTCCTGCTGCCCCACGCTCGGTGGTGTGCATTGAAGTCGCCCGCGAGTATTGTGTTTGGATATCGCGAGAAAAGCAGTTCCAGCTGCGCAGCTACATTTATACCACTCATGTTTTTGACATATATTGAAGTTAGGATAAATGGGTTTACATTATTTATTTTAATTTTTATACTAGTATTTTCTATACCTTGAAGATTTATGTTGTTTATTTCCTCGTGGGGAATATTACTTTTAATATATATTGCTGTTCCTCCATGGGGATTTCTAGCAGTTATATTTGAGCTAAGGGTATGATAGCTATTATAGTTGGCTATATTTAGTTTTTTGTTTTCTCTAACTTTAGTTTCCTGGATTAGCAGGGCATCTACATCATTTTCATTTACGTAGCTCCTAAGTTCATTTATTCTTGGAGATATGCCGTTCGCATTCCAAAATATTATTTTAAAACTTTCTTTTTGGGACCTATTCATGGCGGGTTTGTTTCTCACTGTTTTTATTAAATCCCGCGATTAATTTAAAAGCCTCAAAGACCATTTGCATTGGATCGCTCTTTTTTTGAATTAACTCAGCGAGCTGCATCAACAGATGTTTTATATCGTCTAGGTTGAACATACTGATAAAACCTCTGACGAGGTTGAGGATTTCATCCATCTTTTCATCATTGGATTTATCAGCAAGTTCAGTCTCAGCTTCCATTTCCTCAGTCTCAGCTACAATTTCCTCAGCCTCAACCGCGGTTTGATCTGTTTTGTGAGTATCCTTTTGGACCTCGGTAGTCTTTTGTTTTTTTTTCAGCCGATTTGTCTAACTGCTGTGTTTGCGCGAGCTCTTCTCGGGCGCGTTTAGTTTTCTGCCATTCCTGAACCTTTTTTTCTAATCTTTGTTTTGCTTCTCTTGCCTCTTTAGCGGCTTTATCAATTGCTATCCTCTGATTTATGTCTTCATGAGCTATTCTCACTTCCTCCACAGTCATTTCTCTGGAGGTCGACGGTTTAGGGGCCTGCTCTTGCACCGATCTGGTAGGTGCTGAAGTTTGAGTTCTTTTAACCTGTGGCACAGAATGCGAGGAGTCCTGATGGGGTGTCTGAGGGTTTAGACCGAGGGCCTTTTGCCTCCAAGGGGGTATCTGATTTTTGGGAGGAGGGGGGGCATACCCCGGTGCCTTTCCTCTGTTCCAGGGGTTCTTCGGGCATTGCCTGAAGTTCGCCGGGTGATCTCCATTGCAGTTAGCACACGTTGCCTTCTCTGTCCTTGGTCTTTGGCAGTCACGTGTGAAGTGTTCTTCAGCACACTTAAGGCACTTTGGTGGCATGCTGTAATTCTCAGAGGAATGATTGAATTGCTGGCACCGGTAGCAGATTTTGAAGCCCCGTGCTCTGAAGGCCTCTACCTTCACAGCCAAGTATCCTAATCTTGTCAGTCGGTATACCCTCTGCCAGTCTTCCGTAGACCTAATGCTGACTAAGAAGATCGGCAGGGGCAATCTCGTTTTTGTGTTTCTCAGTTGAGAAACCCGGACTACATCTAATCCTTCGGATGTTAGAGTGATTTTTATTTCCTCAATGTTATAGTTTGTTGGTAGCCCCTTCAAAACTACCTTTTTGGGCCTTTCCGTCTTTAAGTTTAAACTGTGGAAGGGGATTTTCTCACTAGATAAATGGCGTTGTACAACCCTATAGGCGTCAGCGTCATTTGGAATCAATTTTAGCATGTCTCCTGTGAGCTTGCCAGATACTTTATTACCTGAGATTTCATTTAATTTTTTAAGGAGAGCCTGGTAATTGTCATTAAACTTGATGAAAAAACATTCCGCTTTTGGGTCTTTTTTCTCAACCACTACACTATTTTGCCTGTCACTATTTTGAACCGTTTTTGGTTTTGGTGCACTTTTGAACACTATAGGTTGCGCGACAATTTCAGCATAACTCTTAGTTTTAACATTATCATTTACATCTTTATCAATTTTTTCACTACAATCCATGTTATCCTTGTCATTAGATTTTAAGTTTAATTCTTCATTCTGGTTTTTAGTAGGAGCATCCATAGTAGATTGCCCCTCTATCCTCCTCTTTTTATTTGGATTTTCAACAGGTTTAAGTTTATCTTCATCTTTAATTAAGCCTAGTTCTATCATTTTACATTTAATTACATCACTAGAATTACTTCCTTCATAGTTATAAATCTCATTTAAATTACTAGCATAAAACCTATCCAAATTCTAGACCAACAAAAAAGAATTTACAGAAAGAAACGAACCCAGAATCTTGGAGACTTGGTCCTCGTCCCGTCCGAGTAGTCCATTCGTCAGTAGCTCCCTGATGTGTAGCGTCAGAGTGTAGATTGCCAGTGCACAAAAGTTCACAGCGTTTTTCACTTCTTCCTTCCAAGCGGGCATCAATCCATCCTTGGGCAGAGTATCACAATATTCAATCATGGCATCCCTGAGAGGCCGCAGTCCATCTTCGTCTAGCTCACCAGCATCCAAATCCATGTCGTCAGCGTAGAAACGATCAAAGCAATAGCACTACCACGTGGGAAAAACACACGTGGCACTCCAAAGTTGAAAAAGCACGAATCCAAAATGGCGAGAAATCCGTACACAACAAAGCTGTAATTGCTTAGCCCGACGTGTTCTATCGTAACTAGATATAACACGCCAAACTTAAGCAAAGAAAGTCACCAAAAGCAGCAGCTTCACAAAATCACAACCTCGTAGCTCGGAGTCTGAGCTCCGAATGATCGATATCTAAAGAGGCCTCCCAACTCCCTCGTGACGTCACGGAAAAGGGTGCTAGAAAATTGTGCACTCTAATGTAAAGCTTGTGGAGATATATGGAGTTCTTGTGAAAAGAGGTTATTTTTTAAAAATTCTACACCCATAACAGGTATGTAAACTTTTCTATATGTATATTAATGTTTCTGGCAGTCGCCGCCAGCAAAAGAAATTATTTTTTTTTATAATTTTTGTAATAAATGATGCATTTTCCGTACATCGTCTGTTAAGCCTTAACGTCAATGCTTATAGTACGTAAAGAGATGTAGTGTATTTTGCAATTTTTCGTTTATTATATATTTGCATTTTATAACTTTTTAAAGGTTTATATGTCTTTCTATGCATACGTTATTGGTTTACGTAATTTCTACCAGTAAACCGTATATTTTTGTATCGGTTTTAACTTGATGTTTATAGCACGTTAACATCGAATTCCTACATTAAAATATTGTTTGTTTAAATTATTTACCTTCAATTTTATTTATGCCGAGCTTCCGTGTATTTATTTATCAGAGATTTTGCAGGATCACAGACATTTTTTTTTTGTTTTTTCCGTTTGAATGAGATTTTAGAAGTTTGTGACAGCCAATGTGAATTTGGAGTGTATTATGTCTTTACTTTGTTTGCCATGGTGTACTTGAAGCACTATTAGCGGTAGTCACATATATTTAAGCCAAATCCTAGTGATCTAACTCTATTGTTTGGCGTATATTAGAAACCTGAACATAGTAGTTGGATTTCTTGGTGGGCTTTTTAATGACTAAAGATCATGCTCTGAAATTGTGTATTAAAATATAAAGCTTTTTCAGCAATATAGTATACTATTGTATTGTTTATAGTAGATTTGTATACCTTTTTATGAGTATCTTAAAGTATCATGCAGTCTGTGTTTATGAATTTTTTGTGGTAATATTTTACTGGTTTTCTTGTATCACGCATTAAATTTTTAAATGTGCTATTCCATCGAAAACTCAAATTCAAAGCATTCGACCCCCATTACAGAACTATCCCTATATATAATACTATGTATGCAGGGAACATAATCATGACATCTGTTCTAAACAGGATATTAAGATAAGGTTATCCAACCATTAGAAATAATTTCACTGCTGCTGACAAAGTTTTTAGGACCCTTTGTAGTAAATGTGCAAGCACTCTACTACTCCCTATTTTACAAGTTATTGCTTTTTATTCATAAACTTTATGCAGTCCTTGTCCCCAAACCTTTTGGGTATTTTCCCCTGCTCAGTTGATAGCCCTGAATACTTTATCTGTATTTATTACGTATTTCTAATTTTAATATGTATAGCATGATAAGAAATTTCAGCTTCGAGTTCACTCACCAAAAAATTTTCACTTGCCAATACAGTGTACATTGCATAAAGCATTAATTTCTTATTGTAAAAAAATAATTTCATTTAAATTTATCTGCAATTCAATAGCATAGCATGAGATTTTTGACTAGGGAGGCTGAGCAACCGATAAAAGATTTAGAATTACAAGCGAAATTTATAAACTGTTGTTATTATATTGAAAGTGTTGCTAAATTATCATGCATATGCTAAATAGAGAAATAACTTTATCTTTAATCTTATGTATGACATTTTATGTAAGTATTTTGTATGATTTACTCAATTGGATCTGCATATGTATATGTTATATATGTAATATTTTTTACTGTGAATCTAAGATATTGTCTAATATTCGATGCAAAAATACAAACCAAATATCACAGTAAGTCATCACTAAAGATGTGCTTGATACATTTATTTTAATTCGATTCTGCCTTATTTAAGTATAAAGCTTTTGTAACTTTTTGCAGTATTTTGTCTCAATTGGTATCATTTAAAGCGATATCAAGAGAACAATCATTTCTGAAAGTGTTGCAATATGCTACAGTGTTGTGTTGACCTCGTTTAATATTTATTTTATGTCAAAATTTAACTTCCCGCAGTTTCTAATTCACTTTCGATTCTAAAACTTGTTCTCAGAAAATTATTCCAAATTGATAAAGCGCCATTTCTGTATTCGGCCCTTTTGGATATTTCCCGCCAGTTCCGGCAAACCTTGGTGTAGGGTTTTGTCCCGCGCTTTAGTACATGTACTTCGCATTTCATATTCTTTAACATTGGAACTCTTTTTATTTGCGTCATGAACGCGTAATAACATTAAAGATGCTTAAGTCTGTTTTCGGTAAATAGTTTTAGTTGGCGATGTAATTCCATAGCAGTCGGACGTGTTCTTGCCCCCGGGGCAAAGAACAGAATATATTTTAATTGAATGTATCTAAAATTAAATTAATAATGGAGTAAATTATTTAAGTCGCGTTTTAATGTAATTTCAAAGAGTCACGAGATTTGTTCATCGTAAATTGATTATTTGGAGATGTCTAACCGGCGCAAACCACTTTCGGATCCGCCGTTGTATTCAACGAATATTGCTCTGTAATGTTGGAAATCTAAATGTAATTTCAAATATCATCGTCAATAAATTCGATGTCTAATTCTTCTTGATGTATATGATTTGGAATATGGTAATTTGTCATCAAATAAAGGAAAAGGTAAATTTAAAGGAATTGAGTCATCATTGCTTATCTTTTACTATCATCACGCCACCATCAGCTCCATTCACTGTATACGATGTATTGATACCCTTGCCACATCTGCGCGGATCTCCCATCAACTCCGATGCCGGTGAGAAACCGCCCGCTGCGATCGCGCTCCAGTTACTTGTGCAATCTTATTCTTCTCATAAGAATCTTCCCGGCGCCATTTCCTTTTCACTACAAATGGTGGCCGTTTTTCGTTTCATTACAATTGGTGCCTGACCATGCAAGCCTGCAAGAATGGCTTATTTGATCCTGTGGTGCACAAACTGAGAGCCTATACCTGGTGCTGAGTTCATTCAAGTCTACAAAGATGACTCACAGAGTTCTACCCTGTGTAATTACATCGGAAGTGTCAAGTTGCGGCATTGCTTCTACAATTGTACCAACTCCAATGCCTGCAGAGGAAAAAAAAAAGGGAAAATTCAAGAAACAAGTGTGTTTTCGACTTCGGGACGTCGATTCCCGAGTCTGTGTGTATATGCATTCCTTTTTCAGTCAACGCATAAGTATGAAAGTAAAATATTGTGTTGAGTGAAATTATATGCTGTTGAATATATTTTCCCGGGACGTCGATTCCCATATGTTTTTTAAGTATTGATTGAGTCAAGAAATAAATAAAGTGTATTATGTCGACCTAGAAAAGAAAGGTAGGTCTGCAATTAGTGCTCAAATCGAGTCATCCGAGAATCCGTATGAATGCCCACATAATTTTTGACTGCATCCAATGTCAAAGAGGCACGGAATATTCTCAGGAAATTGCAATATTTTTTTTCAGAGGCACTCGCCAATTTCAAGAGCGGAGTTATTGAAAGTCCTCATCTGCGGCAAAATAGCCCAGAAAGCAAGAAATCGTCATGCTGAGAGCGTCGAAAGCTCATACTCGCTAGATCTCTCACACATATGCTAATTAAAAAAAAAACTTGTTAATAATTGTATAAAAGAGTGATTTTTTTTTGTTTACAATTTTGCTAATAATTTAAAATGTATATAATTTGTGTATTTATTTTTTTTTTGAACACAGTTATTTTAAATGTTTATTTCGTATTGATATTATTAAATGTGATATTGTAAATATGTAAATTTTATTGGGTAAATTTTCAAATCGAATGTATGATAATGATTGAAGATTGGTGAAAGTTCAGAAAAATGTTAGTATGAATGAAATATTGTGATTTTTATATATTGTATTTTTTTATTTTAAGACATCTCACTCGCGTAGGTTATTCTAAATTAATTTTTTTTTACGCTATGTTCATGACCATCTGATATGCAGTAGTGACTAGATTTTTAATTTTTGAATTGAAACACATTGAGGAAAATTTGAAAAACTCAACCCCCTCACTTTTATCTAGCATGTAAGGACTTCTTTTGTGAAAATCAGTGTATGAATGTGAGCGAATGCAGTGTTGTATGAATCCAATTTTTCACATCTGTCCTTGTTTTCGTTGAATTTCTGGGTTGAGAAATACACATATTTTGGAAATAAGAATTAATTGCATTTGACAATCCTATTTGCATAACAGATCCTAAATTTTTATTTCAAATTTTTTGTGGCATATTTTTTATCCAGGAAATTGTTGGTTTTTTTTTTATGTCACCGCTTTATTTTTAAGCATTTTTGGAATATTTTTTTGGTTAGTCTTTGTTCTGTACCAGAACAAATCCTCGTTTGCGGCGGGGATATGTTGTGAAATGCTTGACCTCGTTTAATATTTATTTTATGTCAAAATTTAACTTCCCGCAGTTTCTAATTCACTTTCGATTCTAAAACTTGTTCTCAGAAAATTATTCCAAATTGATAAAGCGCCATTTCTGTATTCGGCCCTTTTGGATATTTCCCGCCAGTTCCGGCAAACCTTGGTGTAGGGTTTTGTCCCGCGCTTTAGTACATGTACTTCGCATTCGCATTTCATATTCTTTAACATTGGAACTCTTTTTATTTGCGTCATGAACGCGTAATAACATTAAAGATGCTTAAGTCTGTTTTTGGTGATTAGTTTTAATTGGCGATGTGACGCGGACGGGGTAAGACGCGCTTTGCCTGTCGGGGCAACGAATGAAAATTCTATTAGTCAGATTCGGAGATATTCTAAAATATGTAATTAAAGATTGTTGCGAGCAGATTCACTTCAGTGGTGAGATGATGAATTCGAAATGTTTTATTGTAATTTGATTATTGAAGATTTTGTCAATGAGTTTCGATTTGATAGTCAGATCGTTTGATCTATATTCTGACGTCATGTAATCAAGTAATCAACGAATGTAATCCTGATTTTGAAGTGAATTATGCTGGAAATAAATAAATCTATTAAGTTTAAAAGGCAAGATTGTTCGTCTTATTCTTCAAATGCTTTCGTCACCAACATCCCGAGGTATTCATCAAAAAGTGTTTTCTCGTCGACTATCTCCAATTCCGGAATAATCCGTCATCCCGAAGTGTCTGAATACTTCTCGTAGTTTTCGATTTACGAATATAATACACAACGCAAAAGAAGTTCAGTGATGCTTCATCACCACCCAGCGACCACTTATTCCGACACGAGCCGCAACATATGATGCCCATTACGTTCCACAACAAAGGGTGACCGCGACAGCTTATAACAAATGGTGCCGCTCTCATTTCATTACAATATGCTACAGTGTTGTGTTTATATTTGTATCACTTTTACAAAAGTCACATGATACTTTTCATTTTTACAAAAGTCATATGATTATCAATCAAAATGAAGAACTTTCATTTTGATATTTAGAGTTTAGAAAACATGCATAAATTATTTAAACTGTAGCTCATAATTTGAGTAACACAAAAATTTCTTATATGCCCAAATATAAACATAACATACATTCATTGCAATAACACAGATAGATACCATATACACATGCAAAACAGTCGTAGCACTGAAAATGATGAAGTTTGATCAAAATATGCACATGTAAATACAATCAAAATTTTGTTTTGATTTATGGCTTATTACAATACTTTTAATATATGTGTACTATGTCTTATAGGGAATGTAAAAATGATCTTTAATCTTATGTAATTATATTTTATGAATGTATTGTGTATGCTTTACTCAATTATATAGCTGCATACCTATATATTATATCTAAAATCTTTTTTACTATGAATCCAAGATCTTGTTGAAGACTCTATGTAAAACTACAAACCAAATATCACATGCTAGGTCAATGACTATAGATGTGCTTGATACTTTTTTTAAATTCAACATGACTTGTTTATAAAGTTTTTGTAATTTTTTGCAGCATTTTGTCACTAACTGCCATCATTTATCTAGATTTCAGAAAAATAACCATTTCTGAAAGATCGCCATATGCAAAATATAACATTTATATTATTTTTTAAAATAATTGTGGGTGAACGAAGCATTGTACAAATTTCAATACATCAGTTCATTGCCAAATCAATACTATTGATGCATCAATATAAAGATAAAATATGTTGAAAGTGTTGAAGCACTGTGCATTGATCGCTATAGAAAAATAAAATTGATCTCTCATAATGGTGGTCTTTGATGTTTGACAATTTTAAAAGTGTGTTTACTTTTTAAATGTAAATAGGTTTCTTTACTTTTCTACTTACTATATTTAACTATATACTATATTTATACTACGTTACTATATTTAATGAAAAATTAAGTTATATTGACAATGATTTGCTCAGGAAACAAGGAAATTTCAAAATAAAATATGAATAATTATGCTTTATAGAAAGGTAAGAGAAAATTTTATTACTGTGTAAATAAGTGTGTATAGGAGGAAAGCTCAATAAAGACTTAAATTCACTTCTTTTCTGAGAATTTGGTTGTATTTAAATTGTAAATAGTAACATTACTGTAAGATATGGCTTCTTAGTTCATACTTTCATAGTTTTGAACATCAAATTTAAGCATGATTTTGAGGTATGATTATTTCAAATATTCAAACAATAAATGGTGAAGGCATTTTTTTTTTTATATAAACAGAATAAATATTAAACTTCTTCCTTCAAAATTTGTCATTTCCCGCTATAATTATATCTTTGTTGCCCTTTGGCTATCGATTTTATGCATGTATTTGAGGTAAATAAAACAATTTGAATTATTCTATGATTTTTTTTTTAATATTTATACATAAGCTTTAGTACAAATTTAAATGCTATGAACAAATGTTTATTTTTTATGGTGAATAAGTTTTCGACCACATAGTCTTGCAAAGCAGGATTTTCTATGGTGACTAATATTAAAACAGTGAAATGTGGCAGCTTAAAAATGCTGAATGAAAAAATACGTGTGAACTTATTCCACATTCTACCCAACATAAAAGAAATTTATAAGCCTCACCAGGCACATGCTAGTGAGCCACTAATATTAAGGATAAAAATATATATGCTTGTTTTTATTTTCTTTGCTGGGTATGCAAATATATTTCTTTTATCTCATATAAAATGTAAATAACACTGTATATAATGTATGGTTTTCAGTCATCTTACGAAGAGTACATATGTTATGAAGATATATTGTTTTTCAATTGTGGGGGGGGGGGGGAGGTTGTCAAAATTTGAGATAGGTAAGGTGTCACCATGGAAAAAGCGTCTTCTTTAAAGTAGAACACATTGAAAAATTATTTTTTAAAGCCAATAGTGGCGACTTGTGACTTTAGAAGTGGGTGAAGCAGATTCAGCAGCAAAATTTCCCTTCCTCTTCAATAACGGACATCTTCAAAACACATCATACTATTGATACAAGTGTTGTCAAATATTATCTAAAAATAGCCAAACAAGTCTGAAAAATTTGCCAAATATTAATAATAACCTATTCAACCGATAACTTTAGGATAATATTTAAGTATTTATTGTACATATTCTTTTTCTTATAGTTTATATTTCCTTAAGAACATAAACGAGGAGGTCCTTGATAGGAAGAGGAACATTGTCACAAATATCAGCGCTATATTATAGTTTGAAGTATACAAAGTTTTTTCCATGTTAACTGAATGTGACATTATCCAATCTGTTTTCAATCCACATTAGCTTGGATAATAGGGACTCTATTGTATTTATGTTTTTGCAAAATGAATTTTTCAATGCGATGAATTTTTCAATTATTATTTTTAGTATTTTTTTGTTTAATTGTATAAATTATCAATAAGTTTTCACTTGTCATTTTTAAAATTTTAAAACTGATCATTGGGAATACACAGGGGCTGATTGTCATTATCACGTTTTGAAAAAAAAAATTCAATTTGGCGATCATGAATTCTGACGATGTCAAAATAAAAAATTATGGTTTACTAATTGTAATGAAAACTACTTTTCCAAAACAATGATCTTTGGAATTTGAGAATTTATAAATTAAATCAAATTTTTCAAATAGAAAGTCAAAATAAAATTTAGCAGATAAAAACATCATTTTACGAAAGATTTCATTTGATAAAAGTAATCGAAACTCCAGAGTAACCCCTGGAAATACATAAAAAATCTATATATACTAATTGCCAAGTGTCCGTCTGTTTATCTGTCATGCTTTTTTTAGGCACTTCTCAAATAGATAGACTTGCAACCTGGTACATGGCTCGATCGTTCAATAAAAACCCCTGAAAAAAATCTTATTTTCCGAAGAAAGGGTGATCCACACCAAAACGTTTGAAAAGTGAAATGATAAAAAAGCATGCTTTGCGATAACATAGACTTCAAATTTGGTCTACAGGTAAATCGTTCGAAAGGAAAAAAGTGTATAATTTCAGATTTCCAATATTTTCTACTTAAGGGGGTGCCGCACAGGTAAATCGTTCGAAAGGAAAAATGTGTATAATTTCAGATTTCCAATATTTTCTAATTAAGGGGGTGCCGCACACCAAAATGTTCGATTTGCCGAATAAATGAGAAACAACTCCTTTAAAATTTTATAAAGGCTTGAAATTTGGTATATGGTGCAAATCATTTAATGAAAACACCCAACATGAATATAGTGATATGATAGATGAATATAGGTCAATTGATAAAAAAAGACACGCTTCAGAATGAGAAATATTTCAAATCTGGTGTATGGGAAGATAGTTTGGAAGGGAAAAAGTGTACAATTTCAGTTTTCCAATATTTTCTACTTTAGGGGGTGCGGCACACCAAAATGTTCAATTTTCGGAATAAAAGAGAAATGCAACTTTAAAAACGTGATAGAGGCTTGATATTTGGTATATGGGTGAATCATCTGATAGAAAACCCAAGAAAAATGGGTTTTTTCAAAAATGTATATTTAAGGGGGTGGATACTCCACACAAAAACATTCGAAAGGTGAAATGATATAAAAGGCATACTTTGCGATAAGATAACTTCAAATTTGATACATGGGTAAATAGTTGGGAAGGAAGAAAGTGGCAATTTCAGTATTTCAACATTAGCTATTGTAGGGGGTGCGGCTCACTACAACATTCGATTTGATGAACAAATGAGAAACGCCTCCTTTACAATGTGATAGAGGCTTGAAATTTAGTAGATGGGCTAATCATTTGATAAAAAACCCAAGATGAATACGGATTTTCAAAAATGTTCATTTAGGGGGGGGGGGGCTTTACACAGAAAAACATTCAAAAGGTGAAGGGATAGAAAAAATATGCATCGCAATAGCATAGAAACTTCACATTTTGTATACGGGTAGATAGTTTGAAAATATATGTCAAATAAATGTGAAACACGAATTATTAAACTATTTACATTATTCAGGGGTAGCTTATTTGTGAGATCGTTGATTTTTAACAGGTATTCAACTAGTGTTTATTGCTAAATGTTGTAAACAAATGCTGAAAATATATAATACCCATCAACCATTGAAACTATGTATGAACTGTTAGATATATGCAGAGGCACAATATCACATAGGCAACTGTTTAGGAAATTTATATTTTGATTCACATTTCACTGTCCATCCAAGAATTATTTTCAGCTGTCCCCATGGGGATGATTGATATTCATATTTATAAGCATAGCAAGGTACGAGAAGAGTTTCCTTACCATTTACTCAAATATGTTTGTTACTGGCCCTGTTTCTCAATTACTCTTTTACCAAATTGGCGAAATATGTAACATTTTTATAAAATTCATAAAGTTATCGGTTATGATAAAGCTTGAATTTCAAAATTCGACATTGGACGATACAATTTTTACTACACTGTCAGAATACTATAAATATATTGCAAGTAAAGAAATAATAAATACTTATAGAAAAGGGAAACAAATATGCTTTATTTTCATTATAAACAATAAAGATATACATAACATATATGTATATACATACTGCAAGGAAAGCAAATAATGGTCTCTAATTATCTTCGTTCCTCAATAAAAATTAAAAAGTATCAAAACGTAGACCACATAATAAAAAAATCGATGCTGCCCAAGTAAGACATCATCTGGATTTATAATTGAAATCATGCACAAAAGAATTATCAATACGATATTAAAATATATACATGCAAAAAAATAAGACAATGATGCAATTGAAATAAAAAGACAAATTTAAATGAATTAAATACCGTAAGTGAAATAATTCTTATCCTTACCTCATAAAGATTAGAGCTATTATAAAGTGCAATTCTCGAGTCGACTTTCCATATGTTCCTGGACTAGTGTGGATGCTAATAACTTCGCAAATACAGACTTTTCCTTTATTTCCTCATTATCCTTGTAGCACTGATGTAAAACGTATGAATTTACTATTGAAACATCCAGAATGCGGAAAAAACAGCTAAAGGCCATCTGCGTGTGCGACGACTTGGGGAATGTTTGGAGCATTTCTCATCAAGACTATCTATTCCACCTTTGTTTGCATTATAATATGCGATAATTTCAGGTTTCTGCGTTTCAATATCAGTGCAAACTCTGTCATGCATTGAAGAGATGAGTACTGCTGCTTTACCTTTCCTGTTGATATGCGAAATTATTCTAGATTCCTCTCGAAAGCCATATAATGTTGATCCAACTTCTCTTGTTTTATTAGGTAAAAATTTGGGTGGAATTTCTCTTTTGTTTTCTTTTCATTGTACCGATGTAAGTTAGCTTGTTTTTTCAATAGGATGTCTACAAGTTCTATGAACGCGAACCAATTATCCGCAGTAACATTTCGATTTGCTCCAAAAATAGGTTGAACAAGGTGCAAAACAGACTACGTTGGTTTAGAAAATTTTCTGTATTCAGATTGTAGCCCAATTCGGTCAGTCTTTTTACCACAATATATGTATGCATTGTAAAGATACCTCATAAAACTGGCACTTTTATGATTATATTGTGTTTTTATTGTTCGTGACGAGGGTCGAACTTCTGAAACAGACCATCGGTACTGATGTTTTCCATATATATATTTAATATCCACTAAGTTTTCATTATTTCTTATCTCTCCATTTTCACCCGATTTTTCTGACAACGTTGAATCACTTTCATGTTCGGAATTTATATATTCATCTTCTAAAATACTATCTATATCACTAACATCATTTCCAACTTCATTAAACCATCGCAAAATAGTCTCTTCAAAGTCTTTATCACCATACTCACTTTGACGGTCCCGTCATGTAGATATTTCACAGGAAAAAATTACGTAAACAGAAACGTACCGTCTAGCAGACTGCATCTAATAAAAATATTTTTTTCTTTCAATAACTAAGAATGTGCAAGTGTTGCGAATGAGGTGGGAGGGAGAGGACTAATAGCGTAACAATTAGGTGGAGTGATAAGATTGAGGACAAGTTCATTTTTGTGTAAAGGGAAGATTTGTAAATGCAGCAGTCTCCCAGACGGCAAGTTTCCGGTTAATGTTATTAATGAGAAAATAGAGCTTACCTTTGAATATTTTGAAACTTGCTAGTTCTAGATATTAACAAAATCCACTTTTTTTAGTTCTTCATTAACAGGAAATTTAAAGCTGCTAACTTTGGAACAATTTTTATAATAAAACAACCAGGAATGACATTAGGAACACACTTGGCATTTTTAGTTATTAAAATTCAATGAATTATAATAAAAACTAAATAATTTAAAAAGAATAATCAAAATATAAAAGTAAGCCGTAAATCTGTTACGAACAATATAATATTAAATATACTTCTTTATGAAAGTACTAAATAAGCTTTACATTTGAATATACAACTGAGCATGCCCTTTAGTCATGAAAAAGCCCACCAAGAAATCTAACTACTATGTTCAGGTTTTTCATATACGCTAAACAATAGAGTTAGGTCACTAGGATTTAGCTTAAATATATGCAACTACTGCTATTAATACTCCAAATTGCTTGGCAAACAAAGTAAGGAGCATATAGAACACTCCACATTCACAATTCCAACATAAACTGCAGATCAGACAAAATTAAATATTGATGGCAAAAAATTTCTAAATAATAAATAAATATAAGTGAAGCCTAATAAATAAACAAGCTAAACACTTTTTAGATAGAAAATGTTTTGAGATAGCAATTCAATATTCACATATGCTATGAACATTAAATGAAAACAAATACAAAATATCACAGGGTTACCGACAGAAATTACGTAAAACAATAACGTATGCATAGAAAGACAGTCAAAGCTTTAATAAATGATAAAATACAAAAGTATAAAACACGATAAATTACAAAACTCTGCCCCTACATTTCCGTTAACATATACTACGAACATTGAATGACAAGGCTTAACGTATGATGCAAGAAAAATGATAAAAACTGCAAAAATTACCAAAAAAATTTAATTTTTTTTTCGGCAGCGACTATCAGAAACATTAACGAACACATAGTAAAACAGACATACCTGTAATGGCTATGAAATAATGAAAAAATATCCAATGTTCTGGAGATACCCTATGTCGCTCATACGTTTAGCATTAGCAAGCACAATTTCCTAACACCCTTTCCGATGACGTAGAAGGTTTGGTTTATGACCCCTGTATGGCCTCTTTAGATCTCGAAGGTGACGCTGAAACTAATAGTCTGCTGTTATTCGGGCCTGACGTAGTTATCACGTGATATTCTGGCGGGAGTGACTTTGCAGTGAATAAGCACTTGTCATCGTTTTGCTATTATAGAGTGCTTTGTATTTCTTGAATTTGTTGACTCAGATATAATATATATTCATTTATTCTGTTTTCTGTGCAGTTTTAATTTGCAAACAAAAAAACAATTGAGGAATTTCTGTTGGATGGAGTTTATATTTCAAACAGTTATTAGATTATCTTCTCTGATGCTATTCCTGTAACATTTTGCATATAGACTAGTTATTATAGAAGCCTGTAAATTACTCTTGACACAAGTCTTCAAGAGAATTTTTTATGGTTGCCGTGGCATATTTTGATGAACGACTTAGAATATCCAGAAAATTTTCATGTATCATAAATCTTCTAAATCCGTGAAGGTACACTAAGTTCTCTAAATCAGAATCTAGAATTTATTCTAAAGCTTTACAGAAAATGCTTAATTAAATTGTTTAATTATGTAAAAAAATATTTTTTCTAAGAAATCATTTTGATTAGTTTTCACAGCTGGAACAACATCATCTGTCAGCCCATATTACAAAAACCATTTGTGCAAGAGGAAAAAAGGATTTGAATTTACAAATACTTGAAGCAACTGGTAAAATGTGGTTTATTTGAACAAATATTACAATGCATTTTCAAGTAATCTTTTAAATCAACATATACATCTTCCTTACATGTTAAGTATAAGAATAAAAAATCTTACAAAAATTTTTATTTGCAATATGAAGCATTTTCATATTATACACCAAAACCATTGACCATTTATATCAAAAACAGTAAACAAACTGATAAAAGAAATTTGCGCACATAAGTAATTAAATTAAAACAAATAGTTCAGCTCGTATTACGTCACTTATATCACAAATATATCAGAAGGCATTTGGTGCAAAGAAAGCTACACATGACTTGTGATTCCAGAGAAATAGTGCCAAATAGCATTTTCATGAAGAAATAATTTATATATGCACAAAATTGCGCACACCGATGAGAAACAACATGCCTGTGAAATGTGCCAGAAAGCATTTTCATGAAAAGATGATTTAAATAAACACAAACTTGTGCACACAGGTGAGTTGCATATGAAAGTGCGAGTTGCATTCACCATTTGCATGTGAAATGTGGCAAAATACATTTCCACAAAAAGATTATTTAAATATACACAAACATCTGCACACAGTTGAAAAACCATTTCCATATGAAATGTACAAGAAAGAATTTTCACCAAAATATGATTTACATATACACAAACGTGTGTACACAGGTGAGAAACCATTTGCATGTAAAATGTGCCAGAAATCATTTTCACGAAAATATTATTTAAATATACACAAATGTGTGCACACAGGTGAGAAACCATTTGCATGTGAAATGTGCCAGAAAGCATTTTCACAAATAGGTGATTTAAACAGGCACAAACTTGTGCATACAAATGAGAAACCATTTGCATGTGAAATGTGCCAGAAAACATTTTCATGTAAAAGTTATTTAAATGTACACAAACGTGTGCACACAGGTGAGAAACCATTTGCATGTGAAATATGCAGGAAACCATTTTCACATAAAAGTAGTTTAAATATACACAAACGTGCGCATACAGGTGAGAAACCATTTGTATGCGAAATGTGCCAGAAGGCATTTTCACGAAAAGATAAATTAAACAAGCACAATTTGGCGCACAGAAATGAGAAACCATTTACATGCAAAATATGCCAGAAAGCATTTTCACAGATAGGTGATTTAAAGAAGCACAAACTTGTGCACACAACTGAGAAACCATTTATATGTGAAATCTGCCAGAAAACATTTTCACATGAAAGTTATTTAAATGTACACAAACGTCTGCATACAGGTGAGAAACCATTTGCATGTGAAATGTGCCAGAAAGTATTTTCACAAATAGGTGATTTAAACAGGCACAAACTTGTGCACACAAATGAGAAACCATTTGCATGTGAAATCTGCCAGAAAACATTTTCACGTAAAAGTTATTTAAATGTACACAAACGTGTGCATACAGGTGAGAAACCATTTGCATGTGAAATGTGCCAGAAAGCATTTTCACAAAAAATTAGTTTAAATATACACAAACATGTGCATACAGGTGAGAAACCATTTGCATGCGAAATGTGCCAGAAGGCATTTTCACGAAAAGATGAATTGAAGAAGCACAATTTTGTGCACAGAAATGATAAACCATTTGTCATGGTTAGCCATTTGTGACATGGTTAGCCATTTGTCATTTCAAAAAAAAAAATATGCTAGAAAACATTTTCGGGTAAAGATGTTTTAAATAAGCACAAATTTGTGCACACAAATGAGAGAGCATTTGCATGTGAAATGTGCCAGAAAGCATTTTCACAGAAACATAGTTTAAATGGACACAAACATATGCATATAGCTGAGAAATGATTTGCTTGTGAAATTTGTCAAAGTACAAAATTGCGCCAAGTTGGTGCGTTTCTCAGTGTTTTGAAATTGACTCCTCCCAACTGAAGTGACGTATATTCCCGTATTTTAAAATAGGCTCCTCCTACCAAAGTGACGTCGTATTCTATAATTCTGTGAACTGGAATTTTGTTAAATGATATTGCAATTGAATATAAATAAAAGTGAATAATACTCATAAAAATATTACAAAATACGATTTTTGTGCACTTTAAAAATATTGCATAATGGCAGAATTATAAAAATATTGCATAATATGGCAGAATAATAAAATTTTAGAAACCATATTGAAACACTCGATACTTAAAATATTTTTTGAATTTAAATCAATTTCAAAAACTTATAAAAATTTAAAAAAATACAATACTTTAAAAAATATAAGAAAAAACGATACTTAGAAAAAAAGATTGTACTTAACAAAATTTAAGAAAAACGATACTTAAAAAAGATTGTACTTTAACTAAATTTAAGTAAAAACGATACTTAGAAAAAAGTTTATACTTTAACTAAATTCAAGAGAAAACGATACTTAGTTTGTACTTTTAACTAAATTCAAGAGAAAACGATACTTAGAAAAAAGTTTGTACTTTAACTAAATTCAAGAGAAAACAATGCTTAGAAAAAAGTTTGTACTTTAACAAAAATCAAGAAAAAAACGATACTTTAAAATTAAGAATCCCATTTTAAAAACACGGAAAAATACAAAATACAATTTCAAAACACGGGATTAACAAAGAAAAGAACTAACCTTTATGTAACGGATATCCATATTTTTAATTATACCACACCTGAACACGTTTTTTTACACATACATTCAACACCGCAACATGTTTTCTTGAACATACACGTACATTTAGCACCGGAACCTGCATATCTATTGAAAATTTGCGTAAAATGTTAATGTCCATGAATTACGAGGAATGTTTTAAATATTTATTCCAAAAAGTTTGCACGTGTTTAAATCTTTGCAAATCTATTGAAAAAGATCTGTAAAAACAAGAGTCAATGAATTCGATTGAATAAGGTCTGATGAGATACACAGAAGACTATTACTGCCTATTAAAATGCAGATTCCCAAACAGTCGAGCGCTGATTGGATGTCAGTGGGTTACCAGAAGCCGTGAGCTACCAGAATTGGCAAAGTATACGGAATGAAATTGCGATCTGAAGAATCGCGCCAACTTGGCGCGGGATCGTACTTTGAAAAATGAGTGGGGGTCTATTTTCAGGATCAACCAAAAGTAGGGTAATAGTTTAAATACACAAAAACATATGCATACAGGTGAGAAACCATTTGCATGTGATATGTGCCAGACAGCATTTTCACGAAAACATAGTTTAAATAGACACATGAGTGATGATTACCATGAAGTAGAGATGACTTATTTTGTTTACCTAAAGAGATCTTATCTGTAATTACTCCTGGATTCTATATACCAGTTCTATCTTTACAGGTGGCATCCATTCCGTTTGGAGCTGCAAACCCGTGGGTGGTATCCATTCCGTTTGAAGTTGCAAACCCCACGGGTAGCTTTATTCCTAGTGAGCACCGGACGTTTGGCATAGTACCGTAGTCAGGCAAGGGCCAGAGGAAGCTAAGCCCTCCCGCCCTCCCACACATTAGGTATACTCAGCTCACCCCCCCTGATAAAAATACTAAAGTTTTAGTTGTGATAAGAAATGTCAACCAACATGTCATCCAAATTTTGCATAAAAATATTATGAGATTTTTTTTATAAATTGCTCTGTTTTAAACTAACTAACTAACTCTCCAAAGCAGGAGAGAAGGGACTGAGACGTGGCACTAGGCCTTTTGTCTCAAGGAATCGGAAGAGCGAAAAAGGAGAAAAACCAGATTCAGAATCTACAGATTAGAGAAAAAACAGAAAGTGCGAAGCACACATCATCCGAGAAATCCTTCATGAGGCCATGATGAGAAAGCTGGATCTTGCGATGGTTAAGGCAATTTAAAAGATTAATACAAGCATCACGATAAGAAGGGTAAGTAAAAAGAAAGTGATCGAGAGACTCATAAACGTTGCAGCTGAGGCAGTTTGGGGTCTATGACATCACCATCTTATGCAGGATAGGATTGAGTAAAAGCGTGTTGGCACGGACATTTTGAATAAGAACTTCATTCTTTCTGTTGAGGTGTCCTTTTCTAAACCACAATATCTTCGGAGAAATATGAGGGAATAGGTAGTGCTTCGGGTAGTCTTGCCAAGCTATTATGTTTTCTTCGGTTGCTTTTCTATAGGTTCTGTTTATAATATCTTCTCCAGTAATTCCTGGAATAGTATTGTGAAGGAGTGCCTGCTTAGCTGCAGCATCGGCTTGAACGTTAATAGGTATTCCCTTATGACCTGGGGTCCATATAAGTTTGATATTGCTTTCAGTCGCCTTTTTTTTGTGAGAATATTATGAATATGTAGAATAATGCATGGGGAGTCCT
This sequence comes from Amaurobius ferox, assembly GCA_951213105.1. Taxonomy (NCBI): domain Eukaryota; kingdom Metazoa; phylum Arthropoda; class Arachnida; order Araneae; family Amaurobiidae; genus Amaurobius; species Amaurobius ferox. The sequence continues at coordinate 41,871,599 of OX578155.1, forward strand.
TCTTTATATTTTTGAGGCTGGTGAGAGTGCTAAGGCTGTCTGAAAAAATAATGTAGTTCTTTTTCTTTCCTATCCACTCTTCTGCTGCTTTGAGGATGGCGAGGGCTTCTATGAAAATTGAGTTATAATTAGAAGTCGTATAACTTTTTTGGATTTGGAGTTGCGGTATAACTATCCCGAGTGCTCTAGACTGCTCCATCTTAGATCCGTCGGTACCTATATTAATGTAGAGCTGGTGATTATCAAGGTAATTCTGAAAAAGTACTTGGATCATTATTTCCGGGAGATTTTTATTTTGAAAAGGGAGCTCGTTAGTCAAAAATAGTTGTGCTGGAAGGTCAGAGGAGTCCAAGATATTAGGTCAGTCTTATAAATGCCCAAATCTTCAAAAAAATTTTGCATGTTAGCTATGAGCGGCGCTTTCTCTGGTTTCCAAGATCCGAAGATTTGCGACTGGGTGTTCCAAATCATTTCCTGAAGAGGGAACCACTTTCCCAGGTAGATGTTTTTGATGTAAAATTTTTTTGTCAGGATGCCATGACGAGCTTGGAGAGAAGTTGCATTAGTTTCAGCATAGAGAATAGGGAGAGGTGTGCATTTCGGCAAGCCAGTGGCGATTCGAAGCATACTATTATAAATGGGATTGATTTTTTTATATTGAGATTTAACAGAGGAGCTAAAGATGGGGCAGCCATACTCAAATTGGCTCCCAATCGTGGAATTGCCAATCTTCAATAGGTGTATAGAGTTCGCTCCCCACTTCTTAGAGGATACAAATTTATAGGCATTTAGAGCTTTGGTACTCTTCTGTTTCATATAGTTAAAGTGAGAATTCCAGGTTAGGTTTTTGTTGAAAATAATTCCCAACACTTTCATTTGGCTTACTTCAGGTATAGGGATGTTATTAATTTTTTTATTGCAGGGCGGCTGATTCTTTTTATTTGAGAAATTTATTATATGACTTTTATCAGTGCTAATCGAGAGTTTCCATCTATTGCACCAGTTATTGCCTATATTTATCACATTTTGTAGGTTTCTGGTAGCTTCCTTCCTGTCGCTATGCTCACTATACATGAGAATGTCATCTGCATATATCAGGCATTGAACATCAGTAGGAATATGTAAAAGGAAGTCATTCATGTATAGCATAAAAAGAAACTGGCTGGTTATGCAAACTTGTGGCAGACCTTGATGACTTGAAACAGAATAGGATAGCGTATTCCTCCATTTAATTTGATTAGTGCATTGATTCAAAAAATTATATAGCCATAAGGCGATCTGACCCTGTATATCCTTGCTTGCTGCTTTTTTGCAGAAGGCCATCGATCCAAATAGAATCGTATGCTGCCTTTAGATCTATAGAAACACAATAGACATAATTTTTTTTTCCTGGCCAGGAGTATATCATGATGTAGTTTCACCAGGAATGTGATGCAGCCCTTGTGAGGAAGGAATCCATAGTTATTTTTGTGTAATAAATTCTTATTATAATGGGTGTGGTTTATCAGCTTTTGAAGAATCATTCTTTCAATGATTTTAGCAACAGTAGAAGTTAAAGCAATCGGGCGATAAGCCGTAATGTCTTCTGGATTTTTGTGAGGTTTCAAAATTGGGATTATGATGGAATGGGTCCGGTCTGATGGAATGTTGCCGGTTTTGAAGCTAATGTTGGTGATGTCAAGGAGAGAAAGCAGGAATTCTTCCGGGAGACTTTTGATCATGTTAATAGTTATGCCATCATGACTGGGAGTGAACTGACGGATGCAATTAATTGCAACTTTAAATTCAGTCTACGAAAAATCTCTGTTGAGAGCAAAGGAAGAGGTGTCCATAAAACTGAGAGGGAAATTTGGAAGATTTTGATTTTTGTTATAGTGCTAACTAAAAGAGTTAGCTTGATCAATCGCTGAAGTAATCTTGGTCTTATTCATTATGATACAATTAATACTGTTGTGGGAGAGGTAGAGCAGATTCTAAGATGACGGATAATTTTGTAAATATTGTTGTTGGCTGCAGTTTTTTTACAAGTATTTGCCCGATAATTACGTTTGAGGATGGCCAGCAAGTTTTTAAGTTCATTTCTATACATCTTGTAACTTTCCCAGTCATCGCAGCTTATAGCTCTTTTTGACCTGTTAAAATGCTTTCTCATTTTAGCACGATTATACCCGCATTTAGCGTTCCACCAAGCAACCCACGAAGGAGGAAGTTCGTGGATTGCCAGCCTTGTTCAGGATGCTGCAAAATTTGTTGGGGTTTTTGATTTCCTCTTCATACTTCTTGATTTCAGTGTAAAATTTTCCCCAGTTGAAATTCGTTATACAGTTATTCTTGTGCGGAGTAGTGTGGTTGATTTGAATCTTGATAGGGAAATGATCACTTCCCAAGTTATCTGGGAGAACCATCCAGGAAGTATCGGTGGCCAGGTCCGGAATACACAGGGTGAGATCGATGGCTGAATAAAAACCCTTCACGTCAATTCGAGTGACTGTTTTATGATTTAAAAGGTAAAGGTGATAATTATGGATCCAATCCAATAACCGTTCTCCACTAGTAGAATATCCCCAATTAATATGCGATGCATTAAAATCTCCCGTGATAATTGATGTTGGTGTCAAATTTGAGTTCTTGAAGATTATTAGGACTTAAGATGCCTTTTCTACAGTAAATGTTAAAAATATTAAAACTATATCTAGGAGTAGAGATTTCAATTTCTTGAAATTCGATGTGCTGAAGGAATTTCTGGTTAATAATCCTTGCACTGAGATTTTTTTTTATAGCAATTAAGAGTCCACCTCCTCTATTATGAGTAGGGCGGTCAAATCGAAAGATAACTTTGTCTCTCAGTGAGAAAAAATGATGAGATTTAAGAAAAGTTTCTTGTAAGATGATGATATCCGCCTGGCGAAAGTGATGAGAAAAATTGAGGTCTGGATGGCGCACTCTGGCACCGCAAATATTCCATTGGATTACGGTAAGGTCAGCACACAAAACACTGGAAAAGGCCAAAACAGCCAGAACAAATGTTAAAAAATCATCATGTTATCATTTTCTTCATAATCCTTAGATTTTTCTGGTTCATATATCTTAGCATCTGGTTTTTTTTATTGTTATTTATTTTTTTTTTTGCAGATTCTTCATTATTGCGTTTAGTCTTTTGTTGATTATTTCCATTTTGTTTCCTGGTATTTGTCGGGGTCTTGGTGTCTTCTGTTTGTCTGGATTTCATTTTTTCTGGTTCAGTACATTCTTCATTTGATGGGCTTTGGTTTATATCTCCATTTTCTAAGGGATCTAAATGTATGATCTCACAGTTGATAAGATGTTGAATAAGCCAGTTTTGTACTTGCATTATTTGATTTATATTTTCTATGATGGGGATGGGTTGAATAGTTTCCATAATGATTTTGGTTATGGTTTCTACAGGGATTTTATTTGGAGTCAAATCACAAGGTATGGGAATGTCAGTTTGTCTAGCCTTAGTTTTTGTTTTCTCCGCATATGAGGAGATTAATTTTTCCTTAGCCTCCCTGTAGGATATTCTTCCTTCTCTTTTCAGATGTAGGATGGCTATTTCTTTTTGTTTGGATTCACAGTTTTCCAAATCCGCTGAGTGTTCATGTTTATAGTTGCGACATTTTATAATAGAAGGGGTAGGGCAGCAGTTAGTTTCATGAAATCCTGCACAGGTTTTGCAGGTTAGTTGAGATCTATATCCATTTGAGCCATGACTAAACATCCAGCACTTTTGGCATTGATGTGGTTTTTCCTCGAATTTTTTTATAGGGTGCATAAGCATACCTATGTGTACTTTGGCAGGGATATTTTGTCTTGGAGAAGGGGTACGAAATTTTATTTTCTTTAAAGGAATCATTTCATTTTCTATCTTTTTCATGAACCTACATATTTCGAAAATTTCTATATTCTGTTCTTTTAAGTCCTGAGTTAATTCTTCCAAGGTTATTTCTTGGTCTACAATATGAATGACGTAGTCAGATAATATGTTGTCATAACTAAGTTTCACCGTGACAGGGATATTTTGAATTTCTTTTATTTTCAATATGTCTAGAGCAGTATATTTAGTGAAGGCAGTAAGGATATTGTTCCCAGCTCTAGTTTTGTACGGGGGAGATATCTCGTTAGGAGCAGATAGTTTGCTAAAAATGTCCTTTTTGAGCACATATGGGTTGCCCACTCAAAAGGGGGAAGAGGGAATCAAGAAGAAGGTGAAGGAAGATCTTTCCCAGTAGCTAGCAAAATCAATAAGTCCAAAATGTCCATCGGAAACAAGGAAGCATTCCGCCCCAGGGCGAGGTGCCCGCCATCTGCAGAATGAACTACTCACCAGCGGCAAAACCAAACTACGCACCAGCCAAAAGCAGAGAAAAGAAAAGCAAAAAAACACTTACCACCAGAAAGGCAGGAGAAAACAAAAACCTAGGAAACAAAAGGAATACCTAAACTCCACAGCGAAGGCAAACGAGAAGGAAAAAACAGGTTCGAGCAAAACGCTCGAGTGCCACGTCCAGTCCCGGAAAGAAACAACCTTCCAATACCGAAGCCACACTCCAAAAAAAACCTGTTTTAAAGATTTTTTTTTTTAATGTAGCTGAATGTGTGGTTATAGTGATAATCCATTTATTTACATATTTAATTAAAAAATATTTAAATATAGACAATAGTATTTGGATACTTTTGTATTATTGCTGGGTTCATTGTTTTAATTTATTGTGCCAAAATCAACTGATACATAGTTCCTTTGATAATATAGTGTACAACAAACAAAATTCTAAAAAATGAATACTTATACATTATTTTATGAAAAAAAATCACTTCTACTCATCTTGACTCAAAAGAGTCTTGACCACTTCCTGTACCTCTGTGTCAATGTTAATAGAAAACAGGACAAAATTAAAGCTTGGCTGTAAATGATCTTGACAATTTCACACCTTTTTTTATTGCCCCTAAATCCACTTAATGAGCATTGAAAAGTTTTGCTATTTGATTGAAAATTTAACTGCACATATTTGTAATTCATTAAAGTAGCTGAGTCATAACAGTAAATGTAATTATCAATGGTTACTTAAGGATCTATGTTCATTATATGTATTCCTCCCTTCTTATGTGCACATTCAAATTAAAAGGCAAGTCCTGCATCCTTTAATTTTTGCCAAATGTGTCTAAAGCCAGTTAATAAGGAGTACTTCAGGACATTGATTTCTGAATTTGTTGTTAATTATTTGGGGTTTAACCTCCTATGAATAACTTGCATAATAAAGTATAAACATAATTAGTTACTTGTTATTCAATTATTTTTCACTATTGTTTGAAACAGTTTGTCTGAATGAACTCTGTGACAGATAAAACAACTATGACCAACCCATTCAAATTATGACACTGTACTTTAACCTATGCAGATTTATCAAATAAAATTTTTAAAATGTTTACATTATAATTGTGGTACATGCAGTAGCGGCTCGTCAATAAGTGCTGCAGAGTTGCAGCGTCCCCTGTATATTTATTCAAAAAATATATTTTTATTTATTCATAGCATTTGTATAATTTTACTGCATAGAGTTGGCACTGAATGAACGCAGATCAAAGTTCGTAAACAAATTTTTACAGCCGCAACGTAAATGGATAGGTCAATTTCCGTATGAATGTTCTCAAAGCGTGTGGGAAAAGTGTCTTTCGAGCTACAAAACTAACAGCTCATTTTCTTTGCTAAAAGGCTTAGTGCACATGCTCAGAGTGATGCGTTGGGGGGCAGGGGTTGCCTATCGTAATGATTGTGGCGTGCTGCAGCCAATATAGTTCCATTTAGAGCTCTATTTGTATGGAACTTGTTCAAGTTCCTGTTTTTGACTCGGAAACATTTTATGTTGCTTGTTTGTTTCTTTTGGAATAAATGACTGTTTAATTATTGCCTGTGTGTTTGAAAGTTAATTAAATGATGAGTATGTTGTTTTTGCAGAATTTTTTTTTTTTATCAGGATTATTTTTGACTGAGAAAAATTGTATTAAAAATAATGGTCATTCTCTGTCGGACTTAAAATTATTTTGACATCGTCAAGCAGAAAGAGTGCATACCAAAAAAAAAAATTTATTCGAGAAATTTATGCTAAATATGACTGGTTATGTGGTTGTGAAACGAGAAATACACTGTTTTGTTTTCCATGCTTGCTTTACGGTGTGGATTCCACTTGGACTAAAACGAGGTGACACCTACCCGAATAACTGAAAAGCATGAAAGCTCTGTGAAACACATAAGAAATGTCATTGATTTTCTATGCATGGGAAAATAAATATCGCTACCCAAGACAGAGATACTTTCAAAAGTAATTGATTGCATTCAATTTTGTGGGAAGTTTGAACTACCATTGTGTGACCACGACGACAGTTCTAAAACTGCTAACCTTAGAGTTTTTCGAGGACTACTAGAAGTTACTGGCAAGCTTGATGGAAATTTAAAATCACATTTTGAAACAGGCTCCACGTTCAAATAAAACTCAAAGACAATTCAAAACGAGTTATTGGATTGTATTTTAGAAGTACGCTGAACTGAATAATTGATGAAATCAGTTGTGCAAAATTCCTAGCTGTCATGGCAGATGAATGACACGTTGTGTCAACAGATATTTCTGAGAAAACTCAGGAAGTAATTGTGTTTCCCTACAAAATCGAAGTGTATGAAAGATTTTTGGGATTTCACAACCCCCAATCATAAGATGCAAAGTGTTTGTCATAGTATATTTTGGAACAACTGGATGTGGTATTAAAAGATGATTTTGTGAAGCTTATAGCTCAAAGTTATGATGGTGTTACTGTAATGAGTGGCGAAAAGCGTGGATTACAAACCATATTTAAAGAAACTTACAGTAATGCTCACTTTATTCACTGTTATGCACATTAGCTAAATTTAATTAGGGAAAAAGCAGCATCTTAAAATTCACAAGTGCATATACTTTTTAGTAGCTTAAACACAATACCAACTTTTATCTCATGATCACCGCAATTCATTTCTGTGTTAGACTTGCAAAAGAATCTCATGAGGTTCCAATACTAGATGGAATTTTAATTCTAGGGTCTTGTCAATACTGTTTATTAAAACTGTTGCAAAAGAATCCCACAAGGTTCCAACACTAGATGGAATTTTAATTCTAGAATCATCAATACTGTTTCTGAAAATATTAATGGGTTAAAAGACTAATTTGAAGAACTGCAGAAGTCAAAGAATGGTGCTACAGTCCAGCCAACTTGAGGACTTATATAAATATATATTTTATATAAATAAGTATAATAATATTTTATATAAATAAATAAAATATTTATCTGTATGTTGTTATGTAAATTATTTTATTTATATTAAGCATGTAAGTTTAACAACGTATAAGTAAAGGCTGTACATTAAAATTACATCTATTTATTGCGCTAATTGAAACATATTAAAAATAGAATAGAGGAGATATAATACAGCACCAAAAACCAAACAAAATAATCCAATTGATTACTGGATAAAATTTGAAGGAATGCATGTCAGCAAAATGAAAACATAAAAACAATCTGTATGAATGAAACTAATTAAAAAATAAAATGAGTAACAATAGAAAGAAGGCAAAGAAATTGTAAAATGTGGTGTATGCAAAACATTACCTTCTAATAGTGCTTTTCATTGAATAGCCTTGTGAGTTTTAACAAAAAGGCCATTCTACATCTAAAGACCACTAGTGTCTGCTCGTTGTGTTGCATGACTGTGGAAGGAACTTTTGGATTCATATATTTTCTAGCAACCCCAATACTTAGCGCTTTGGTGATATTTTATGGTATTGGATCGCCGTCAATTGACATTGAAATGGAGCTTTGTTGTTAATGCCTATTGCCTATACCAATATAGTGCACATTTCTTTTAATCTTTCCCATCGCATCTTTAAATTGTTACAGTTTCCTTTTCCTGATAATTATTGAAATTATAATGTCAGAAAACGATAAGAAAGATGTTAATAATATCATTTGCAGTTGGAGAGTTTAGTAAATCTAGAAGCTAAAAGTAATAATCATAATGGCCACAAAAGGGTAGAAGTATTTGAAAAGAATATGTTTTTAATGAAAATATAATATTAATATAGCAGCACTAAGGGGGTCATAGAGTATAGTGTCATATAGAAGTACTAAATTTATTTATATCAATATATATATAGTATATATCTTTTTGGTCTTTTATCTAAGAAATAACACATCTGCTTCATCTTATATAGAAAATAATTTTTTTTAAATAGAAAATTATTTTCTCATTTATTTACCCACTTATACCGAATTAAAATACAAAATATATTTTCAATATAATGTTATTTGTGTTGGTATACTTGCTAATGATAATAATGCTTTAAAACCAGACAAATAATGTGTAATTTTGGATACTGAAAATGTGCTGAATAGAATCTTCAAATAGATTTAAAAGTCCCAAAATGTCGGTTTTGAATATTTTCTGAGTTTTTACATTTTATATAATCTTATTACCAACATTAATTTCTGAGTTTAGAACTTTAATGGATCAAGTACAACTAAAGAATTATTTAATTCGGTGGTGTTCTGTTCTATCATACATATTAAACTAAAGGGGAAAAAAATCAATATTTTGAAACTGATTTAAACAGGGACTGGAAAGAATCTTTCAATTATATATCATAGATGGCGCCACTGAACACTTTATTAAATATATTCGTATTAAAAATATAAAAGACAATATAATTTTGAAAGTAAAACACAGAAATTACAAATCTTAATCTACACTACACATTTACATGCAACTATTATAAACTACTCCGTGAACGAACTTTTTAATTAAAGAAATTCATTACAATCTGGGAAATAGCATTTATACAATCTCTAAATAAGCAACGTAGAGTCGACATTAAAATTTCAGAAGCAGATTCTCGAAATTTTGTTTTATTGCATTCATTTTTATATTTGTTTGGAATATCTGAAAGATGAACAATCACGTTCAAAATTTTTCTTAGTGTGTAAAGTAGCAGTCAAAATATACATCGCCAAATTAGCGATTTTGTGTCAAATATGTTTTCCAACGAGGCAACGAGTATGCGCATTTAAGTTTTCATATCGGCCATAGCCAGTCAACGGGCAGACGCTAATCTAAAGACCATGAAAATGGGAGAATGTAAGAGAAATTTCAAAAAACAAAAGCATTCGTGCACGTGTAAAGATGGACAACTATACACTTACGACGCTTGAAAGAAAAGGACAATGTTGCCAAATTTGTAACAATAGGTGACGCCAGATTGGCGTCACCTAACTAACATGTCTGCTTTCTCCAATAAAGTTTTGTAAGTCACTTTTACGACCTTGTTAACTATCTAGCAAATATATTGTATGTATTTTCTTTGTTACTGAAAGTATCCCTCCCCCCCTCCGGGGGCTGGCCACTCTTAGGTAGTGGTTACACGAGAGATTAAATGTCAAAACGCTGCGCGTTTCCTATTGGCCAGTTAGTTAGTAGCATTTATACAGGGGTTGCAGTTTCTTCTCACAATATTTAGTTTGGCGTGTATTTCCTGCCTCCCATTTATTGGCGATTTTTTTTATTTATGTTACGTCTTTCCTCAAATTAATGCTTCGTCACTTGCTATGGATGAAAATAAAGACGTGCAATGCGAGTACTGTGACAAAGTTTTCGCTAAAAGATATTATGTGTACAATCACATTCGGAGATTTCATAAAACTGAACCTGTTTTAAAAAATGTGCTCAACTGCCCTATGAAGGATTGTGAATCTGGCTTTCAGAATTATAATTTATTAAGACAACATGTTTCTAGTCAACATAAAACCAATCTAGAAAAGGTAGATTTATCTTTTGACAAAATAGAAGACTTTATGAAATGGAAAGAAGAAACTGAAAATGTTACAAAATCATCTTACATTGCAAAAGCCACTGCAGCACTTGCTGATGGGTCAAATAAAACATACTACTGGTGCCATAGATCTGGAAACTATATTTCAAACAGTACCCAAAAACGTGCTCCCAAATCACAGGGCACATGTAAAATAAATGCTCATTGCCCTTCTACTATAGAAGTTGTAAACACTGGTGCCTCTATATCAGTTACTTTTTATAAGACTCATGCTGGACATGATATGGAACTAAAGCACCTTTCTTTGAACCAATCAGTTAAAGACTTTTTAGCTAGTAAGTTTTCTAATTTAATAAAATCATTAACATAGGTCATTGATTAGCAGAATTATTAATAAAATTCCCGAGAAGATTATCAAATGTTTTTTAATATACTAATTATATATTACATTATCAGAATATTTTTCATTTTTATCGAAATCATCATAAAAATGAACTTATTTCCTTACTAATTTCCTTTCAATACTTTTCTAATGTAATAACCAGTATTCATGAACCAGTTTTGAACTTTGTTTTTAAGTACAGAATACACTATAACTGTATCAGCAGCAAAAAAACTTGCCACATACTGCGATTATAGCGCATACTAAGTTTTCTTGCTGTCAGTGCAGTTATAGTGCAGACTATTCTAGGCTAAAAAATGTTACATGGTAAACCACTTTTCGAATACTGATTGCTATACTGAAAGCATGATTCCTTTTTTGTAATTAATTAATTAGCCAAACTAACACTTTTTACAAAAATTTACATCAGTTGTCCTTGGCTGATAAGCTTTAATCAGGGGATAGAGGGATCCCCCCCCCCCCCCGCCAGAAATTGAAATATTTTAAATAGAAAGTTCCTAAACATGTGATAAAAAAATTTACTCAATCCCCATTTAGCTTGTCGTTTTGAAGTCCTTGAACTAAAAAAACAGCCCATGTTAACCTCTAATAAATTAAAAAAAAAATAATAATATTAATAAAAAGGAATAAGGAGCTTTTAGAAACTAAGAATTTTAAAAGGAATGCTCTGGGTACTGCATTATTGCAATAGTGGGAAAAATTCTACTGCAGTAAAACCCAAAGTCTCCAAATATAAAAAAATCTCAGTTCCTGAAGCCAGCAGAAAAAAAATAAGAAGCTAAGATCAAATGCCAGTTATTTAGAGACTAGAGGTCCGTATGGGTCTAATTTAAAAATTTTACTCAGCCAAAAATATTAAGATTTGAATCGGCCGAAGCCCAAGAATTTTTCTAAATAATTCACCCACATCTGACCCGCTCCGAAAGCACCCAAAGCATTTTGCCTGAATCTTTTTTACTTGTACATTGAAGTCCATTGCTTCGTATGATGATCAACATTTGCCATTTAAAGAATTAAACACAAGTTAGATTACATATAGCAATAAATCAAAGAACCCAAATTTAGAAAATCTGTACAAGTCGAGAATGAGCATTACTGTAAAGTGAGTTTTAGTTATCATTTTAGTTGAATAATTAGAGATGAAATGAGTTTTAAAAAAAGCTTTCTTCACCCAGTTATCAGTGGATAATGCAATAATCTTCTTGTTAAAGCTCATCAGCACCAAATATTCATAACTGCAGTGGTAGCAAAACAAACATGTCATATACCACAATTGTTAGTGTTTTTAAAAACTTTTCAATGTGATTAAACTTTCTGTGTACTTATACATAATACATAAATATTATTTTCTTTGATTTTGACATAGTTATGAATATTTTTAAAGTTTAATAATTTTAAAGTAAAAATATAAGATATTTTTATTACAAATATAAATAAATTCAAGGACAATAATTTGTTTTATCCATTAATTTTGAATTACAACAGTTTGTACAAATAAATTTTCATTCAATATTTGTTATCAGAAAGAAATCAGCGGAACTGGATTTTAATTTTGATAATTTAGAAACATTTGGAATCTAATAATTGAAATTAAAATCACAGAAGAAATTGAAAAGAAAATATAAGCGATTAAACTTTTTTGCAATAAATATAAAAATATAACGAAATGAAATGGTTGACATAAAATTCAGTGCCACAGCGTGCACTATTTGATCAGTCACTATATGCCATATGAATATTTTTGTCTAGAAAGGCTGAACCCTCTATTCCTCTCACTCAGTTTTGACAAATTTGATTAGTCACCATAAGCCATATGTATATATGTATATGTACGAGGCATGTTTTTTATGTAAGTACTGTTTTGCGATTCCGCCGCCGCAGCGCTACGGTCGGCGTTCCGCGCTGGTTACCTACATCTCTTGTCTACGCACTGACGCCATTACAGTCTGATTCTTCATTGTATACGTTGTTTACTGAGTGTTTAAGATGCCTCCGACAATCGTGAGTCCCGCCGATTGTAAAGTACGGGCTGTTATACGATTTCTTAGTGCTAAAGGCGTAAAACCGATCGATATTCATCGTGAGATCTGTGAAGTTTATGGACAAAACATTATGAGTGATGGAATGGTAAGGAAATGGGTGAGAGCATTTAAAGATGGCCGCACAAATGTGCATGATGAAGAACGGAGTGGGCGTCCTTCGGTCTTTAATGAAGATTTGGTGCAGAAAGTGGAAGAAAAGGTGAGAGAAAACAGACGCTTTACAATTTCATCAATGTGCGACTGGTTTCCTCAATATTCTCGTAGTGTTTTGTATCGCATTGTGACCGAGAACTTGAATTACCGGAAGTTGTGTTCACGTTGGGTTCCAAAAATGTTGACGGATTTGCACAAAACCCAACGTTTAGGCAGTGCATTGACTTTCCTTGAGCGGTACCACAATGAAGGTGAAGATTTTTTAGACCAAATTGTTACTGGTGACGAAACATGGGTGGCCTACGTCACACCAGAATCAAATTAACAATCCATGGAATGGCGACATTCATCATCACCCAAAAGAGTGAAGTTTAAGCAAACAATTTCTGCCCGGAAAATCATGTGCACAGTTTTTTGGGACAAAAAAGGAGTATTGCTAGTGGAGTTTCTGCCTCGTAATGAGACAATCAATGCAGCGTCTTATTGTGAGACATTGAACAATCTGCATCGTGCAATCCAGAACAAAAGACGTGGCAAGTTGAGTAAGGGTATCGTTTTGCTGCATGACAATGCCCGTCCACATGTGGCTAATAGGACCAAAGATCTCATCAAATCTTTTAAATGGGAAACTCTAGATCATCCTCCATACAGCCCTGATCTGGCGCCCAGCGACTACCATTTGTTCCTGCACTTGAAGAAACACCTGGGTGGTCAGCGTCTTCAAGACGGTAACGAAGTCAAAACAGTTGTGATACAGTGGTTAACAAGTCAGGCGGCAGAATTTTATGAGGAGGGTATTCAAAAACTGGTGCCACGTTATGACAAGTGCCTCAATATTCACGGAAATTATGTAGAAAAGTAGATTAAGGTACAGGCTTTCATGTAGAAATAAAATTATTGCGATATCTTTGCACGTCTTTTTTTAATTCCAAAACGGTACTTACTTAAAAAACATGCCTCGTATATATGTATATGTATATATATTTTTTTGTCTAGAAAGATTGAGCCCACCCTCTCACTCAGTTTTATTGATAAGCTCTGCCTGCCTGAGTAGGTCCCATGTCTGAGGAATGTTTGTTTACAATAATTTTAAGAACTTATATGAAGAATAATATTAGCATTAAAAATTTTAACATTCTGAATCTTTTTTTTTCAGTGAAAATCTCTAAAGGTATCACCTTAGAAAAGTGCTTGGATGATGTCAGGAATTCTTTGACTGAAAATATTGAAAGAGTCCATTTGCTGACGATGCAGGATTTGCACAATATTGGAAATGCCCACAGTTTGTTTAAGCCTGAGCAATTTCATGCAAATGATGCTACAAGTGTGCAATTGTGGGTAAGCAAAATGAGAGAAAAAGGGGAAAGCTCACATGTAATTTTTTTTTAAACCACAAGGTGAAGCAGAAGATTTCTTGGAATTACAAGACTTTTGTCTTATACTAATGACGCCTGCACAGAGAGAAATGCTATGCAAATTTGGCCATGATAAAATATGCATTGACTCCACACATGGCACAAATAGTTATGATTTTCAACTAACAACTATTGTTGTTGTAGATGAATTTGGATCTGGTTTTCCAGCTGCTTTCTGTTTATCAAACAGGGTAGACAGTGTACAAATGGAGATTTTTTTCAGGAAAGTGCAAGAGAAAACATCACTTATAAAGCCTGATTTATTTATGACTGATGATGCCCCAGCTTATATTAATGCCTGGAGAAAAGTAATGGGTGAGCCAAAAAAACAACTCTTATGTACATGGCACATTGATAAAAATTGGCGTCAAGCTTTGAATAAAATTCACATGAGAGAGAAAAAAATCGCTGTTTATAAATTTGCAAGAACTCTTTTAGAGGAAACAGATGTTGACAAATTTCATAAACTTTTAAAATGTTTCTTAAACGAGCTGTTCGAGGATGATGATACCAAAGCCTTCCATAAGTACTTTTTAAGCACTTACGCTGAAAGGTATGCACTTTGGGCCTTTTCTTACCGTTTAAATGTAGGTATCAATACCAACATGTATTTAGAAGCACTTCATAAAGTTTTAAAACATGTATATATGAAAGGAAAGAAATGCAAAAGGCTGGATACCTGCATTTCACACTTGATGAAACTCGTAAAAGACAAAACTTTTAGCAGATTTACTAGATTGATTAAGGGTTCTAAAAGCACAAAAGTTACAGAAATCCATGCTCGGCACAAAAGAAGTGCTAATATACTTCCTACTAACATTAAAGAACTTGATAAATTTAATTGGGAGGTGAGATCAGAAGAAATGAGCTCTCTCACCTACAAAATTCAGAGAGCACAATCAGTTTGCCCACAGCAGTGTGATATAAAATGTAACTTTTGTAAAATTTGTATTCATGAATATGTATGTACATGTATTGATGCAACAATAAAAATAAACATGTGCAAACATATACATGCTGTACATAGTTTTCTGTCAGAAAAATCTTTGTCAGAAAAAAAACCCGAGAAAGTTGTTGTTGATGAAATAGTGGAAAGTGAGAGTTTTAAGGATCTCCTTAATGTAAATACAATTTCCACAAAGCCAGACCTACAAACAAAATTAAACCATATTACTCAGTTGGTAAATACTGTACCTATGAATAATGAAACTGAAAAAAAAATTTGTAAACGTCTGGACGATATAATTTCTATAATTAGTGAAGGAAATAAGGGTCAAGTTCAAACTGAAACAACTAATAAAAGAATAGAATTACAGAAAATTGAGTGCCAATCAAGATTTTTTTCAACAAAAAAGAGACGCATCAGTGTTGAGCCAGTGGCAAAACCAAGCCTTCAATATAAGCAGGCAGTAACAGAATTTGCTTGTAGTGGGAGTGATACTTCTATAGTAAATATTCATGATTCATTTGATCACACTTACAATACATTTAAGTAAATACAGTTAACCAATTATCTGAAATCCTCTGGACCGCTAGCTTTCCAGATTCCTAATCCATAGCCAAAACGGCCACTAACAAGGTATTACTTTGATTTGGCATTGTTGTCTAATATCTCTATACTACGCTAAATGCACTAGACCTTTATATATTTTATAATTTATATAGACCTTTATATATTTTATAATTTATAAATTATATTTATTTTATAACTTAAAACTGTATAAAATATAATTCAATATAAATAATCTTACTCTATTGTTTTAAATCCACAACTTTGTAGTCTAATTGTTAAAATAACTAAAAAATTTGAAAAACATCCAGATTTTTAAGGTTCTGTATTCGTTTTATATCATAAAACCACTAGTATATGTATTTAAAAAATGAAGTATTTTGTTTTTAATATTGTTTATATTAAAGGAAATTAGCAATTTCCATTGAAAACACACACACACACACACACAAAAAAAATTTTTACATTTTTTCTGGATATTTGGTCCATTACTGCATGTTTTTAGCTACAATGAATCTGAATGTAACTGCTGCTTGTAAAATCATTATTATTATTATTATTATTTACATTTTTCATGAAAGAGAATTGCATCTTTTGTTAGTTCGTTGTGCTTTTCGCTCATAATATTCCGAGCAATTAGAAGTACATCCAGTTTCAAGTTTTTCTTTTCTTTAAAAAGGCTGTTTAGACAATTATAACATGTTTTCTCATTTATGGTTTGCATTCCAAGGCTACTTCCAAAGCTGCATGACCTATTGCAATTTTTAAAAATGTTTTCATGAGTCTTTTATTTGCATTGAAGCATTTTTGAATTATTTCCACAAGGACTGGAAAATGTTGATCCAAATATTTTTCCACACATTTTACAAGCCAATTCAATTTTTGTGGAGTACCCAAACATTCCTTTGGAAATTACATCTAATTAGTTTGATGTATCAATTGAAGCTGACCATTACTTGTGAGCTTTATTTGTTTATAGTCACTTTTTTTTTAAAAGAGGAGATTTCTGTTTATGATAATGCTTGCTTATCATATGCATTGCTAATAGAAAAGTTCTTTAAACCTATAAAAATAAATAATAAATAAAACTATGAAAATGCAACTTTTAGTTCTTCAAAGTATTTTTATTATTCGAAGTAAACGAAAAGAAGGTAAACAGATGCAAGGTAAACAAACAAATATTGTCAAAGGTAAACAAGCATTTTCAAAAGAAGTCACAGTTAAAATTTTTACTGCTAAATTGTAATAAACATGGGGTTGCTAAAATATAATGTTTACTCAGTGCACTGAACTAAAACAGCTATTTATCAACTGTGAGTTACAGCTGGTCCATGTTTATGATTTTGCTGGAAAAATATTTGTTGGATCTTCACCTGTTCGTAACTTTGTAAATAATAGTTGGATTTGAATGCAGTTTTTTGTTTATTGATTTAAGATAATGTGTTAAGATAATTTTTAATAGACCCTACTACATAAATAATAATTCAATGGATTCTAAATATGTTTATGAAATAATACCATTTGTGAATTATAAAGAGATGAAAACAGTAACAGACTTTGCCACATATTTGATATTTAAATGTTTTAAATTTGTTAACACACTGATTCGGTACATTCCAATATTATGATTGCAGGTTCAATTACCAAGTGTAATGCATCAATGTGTGAAATATTATAATACTATTTGTAGTACAGTAAATCATTTTATAAATTAAAAATTATTTTGTAAAATATTTTGAACCAATATGCTTTTATTGCTTTATAATAATATTTTATAATGCTTTAATGATTTTATATAATTGGTCTTATGTGCATTGCAGTATCTCTTCCGGTTTAATTGTTGTTCTATTAGTTTAATTATATATATATATTATACTGGATGTCCAAGAAAGTTCTTTAACGACCATAATTTCCGCAATGACCTTTATTTTAGGAAAATGTATTTTTGATCTAAAACTGTTATCTATATAAATAAAATTGAAAATCTGTCTGTCTGTCTCTGTTTGTCCCATCATCACGGGAGAACGGTTGAACCGAATTTGATGAAATTTTGTGGGTAGTCTAGAAATAGCCCCACTTAAAATTTAGTCTGTGTTTTGAGTTTCTACGAGCAGTGGTTCTCGAGATATTAGTAAAAAATGAAATTTTTGTTTGTCTCATCATCACGGGAAAATGGCTAAACCGAATTTAATGAAATTTTGTGGATAGCCTTGAAATATACCCCCATAAATTTAGTCTAAGTTTCGAGTTTCTAAGACTAGGGGTTGTCGAGATATTAATGAAAAACGGAACTTTTTCCTAGGAGTTCTACTCTCCAACTCCATGGTTTATCCAAACAGAAAGGGTGAAAATCGTTTGTTTAAAACGTCAAAATGAAATAAAACTTTATTTCCGAGTTTGGTGCAGGATTTTTGCATTAATTAGTCACTATAGCAAAACATGAATTTAAATGGAAAATTCTACCTCCATGGTTTCTCTTTCACAAGCTTTTACTCAACGATGAAAAGTATAAAGAAATCAAAATGGCTATTTAATTTCGCATGTTACGAGGAAGATTCTATCTTATATCATGTTGCTTGGCAACGGAATGAAATTAAATGTGTTAATATTTATTATTATTTTTTCTATTTGAATAATAAATAAATGGATGTAAAAATATATTTTATAAATGAACGGTTTGATTGTTCTTTTAATTATATAAATTGCGGACTGCGTACATCACTTTCATTTATTTTAGCAAAGAGGTTTCAAGCTCATATATTGTGTTTAGCTAATAAACTCATATATTGTGTTTACCCAATAAATTCATTTAGCCGATTGTTGAAGCAGAAAAAGAGTAGAACGGGTGTATGTATCTTCTAATACAATTTTAGTGTTTTCATTTAGTATATACAAACAGGATATGGATATTTTATTCTTCAGATCTGCAAATTTAAGCTACGAATTTAGCGGAATATCTCTAAATAACTTGGTAACTTTTCTTAAACTTTACCAAATTAGCGGAAATGTCTCCAAATTGATAAAAATGACCCAAATCAATGAAATTAAATTTGTTTTTTTAGAATAGAGTACAGAAATGATGTTTCTGTAACATTTGTCGGTCAGTCCATCCATCCTACTTAGTAACACATTTAACGAATTTTTTTAATATCACCAAATTAATAAAAATATTTGCAAATCCATAAAAATGTCATGGAATTGATAAAATCACGCTTAATAAATGTAATTAATTGTGATTTGTTAGGGGATAGTATTGTGAGGATATTTTGTCAATTTGTCGCCATGTGGGAATGTCAGTTCTACAGTCCCACTTGGCGATAAATTTGGCAATTTTTTAAAATATCGCTAAACTGACGAAAATGTCGCCAAACGTTCCATAGAGATAGTATTATTTAGACGATATGATTTCCATCAATTTATTTGAAGCAAATGATATCATGTCGCTTAGCAACGGATCCAATGTGTTATGTGGCATACGATTTTTATTAAATCTTTTCCGATTTGAATAATAAAAATATGTATATAACATAAATCTCATTGACATTGCATTTTTGACTGGATAATATCAATTACGGTCTTCAGGTTTAAACATCATTATTATTGATATTTTCGGGGACTGTTGATTCAGGGATTATTGATATTTTTAAATTATTATGCCATTGTTTTATTATGACGAAAATTGTTGAAACTCATATATAGTACGTTGTACGAGTAATCTTCTACAAATGCATGGGTATATCTTCTAATCTACGAGAATATAATTAGTATAGGTATATTTTGATATATATTGGCATATATTGGAATCAATTACGACCTTCTAGCATTAAGATTACGGGGATTTTTAATACTTTCAATTTATTACGTCATCTCTTTTATTTTGGCAAATATTTTTGAGACTCATATTAAAATACGGGTAAGCTTCTACTAACACACTGGCATATTTTCTAATCTGTGACAATATAAGTAGTACGGGGTTGCATATATTGATTCAATTGCTTTTTTTTTTGTAAATTTGCCTACAAAAGGGGCCAGGATTTTTGTTCTTCAGATCTGCCCGGAAGATAATTTTGCATAGTGAAAACAGATATTCTTAAACTTCTCTTTATGAGCAATAAATTTAATATTTTAACAGAATTTGCACATGATTGCGAATTATAAGTTTTTTTATATTATATACTCCATACGAAGAACGGGTATGCTGCTAGTATATGATAAAATGCAACATGATTTGAAACATTTTTGTAATTAAAAAAATATATCTGCATCTAATGGTTGCTGAAATAAAAGTCGTTTAAGAACTTTCTCGTATACCCTAGTGCCTGTATATGTATATATATATATATATATTTAATTATTATTGCATATTTTTTATATAAACACTTAATTTTCTAATTTAACTGTATAAATTGAGGTCTATGTAATAGTTTGCAGTTATTTCTTATGATTTTCCTCCATTGAAGCTGTGCATGAGTTATGAATAAAAGCTTTTACCCCAAAATGAAGTTTTTATATTTACTTGTTCCATTTTTAACATAATATAAAAAGTCATCTGTTCTATTTATCCAATTTGTATCAAAATCAAATCAACGGTAATACATGACATGACACCCAATTTTCAAGAAAATCAGATGGATAGCATATGAGATAGTCTAGATAAAATGATCACTTACAGTAATTAGAAATTTTTAATTGAGGCATCAATGTTTTTATAATGTATCTTCTGGTTTAACAACGCAGTGTTGGGTTTTTGACGTGACATTGGTTTAATCCGTGTTTTAGCCGGATAAAACCGTCAAAAATCCAAAAGCTGCGAACAAAAGGGGAATTTGATTTAAAAAAAAATAAAATCACCATGTCAATCATAAAATTGATCACCCATATAAATTTGAATATTATTATATAAAAAAAAAAATCTGATGTGGGCAGCACATGACTTTCTCTGCAGACTCAAATTCATTTTTTTTCTTTATTTCTTTAATAATTCATTGAATTGAGTTTAATTGCACAAAATAACACTAAATTTGCATTTTTAATTCAATTTCTGTTTTTATTTGGTAATTGGACATTTTTCTAAAAGTGGCAAAACTAAATGCGAAAAATTTCAAATATCTCGAGAACGGTTAGTCCTAGAGTAATAGAGTTGTTCTTATTCTTGTCCTCATCAAAAATTACATATAAAACAAACATTTAATTGATATATTTGAACATACGTAGCTTTTTTAGATTTTGGCAATTTTTGAGGGCCATTTCGTAAAAAAAGGCAGGTTATTCTTTTCCAAATAATACCAAAATCTAATCAGCACCAGAGTATCCCACAAATAACTTATTTACCAAATTTTGTGAAATTTGGTCAATTAGTATTTTAGCTAGAGTGGATACATGACATTTTTACGGGCCATTTTGTAAAATAAGGCAGGTTATTCTTTTCCAAATAATACCAAAATCTAATCAGCACCAGAGTATCCTACAAATAACTTATCTACCAAATTTTGTGAAATTTGGTCAATTAATATTTTAGCTAGAGAGGATACATGACATTTTTGCGGGCCATTTCGTAAAATAAGGCAGGTTGTTCTTGTCCGATTAATGCCAAAATCTAATCAGCACCAGAGTATCGTACAAGTAACTTTCTACCAAATTTTGTGAAATTTGGTCAATTAGTATTTTAGCTAGAGTGGATACATGGAATTTGATACACCCCATTTCGCAAAAAAAGGCGGGTTCTGTTTTTACGAATCGTACCCGAAACTAATCAGCACCAGGGTCATACACAAGTGACTTACCTGCCAAATTTTATGAAATTCGGTCCATAAGTTTTTGAGTTAGAGCGGATACATACATTGCACAGACACACACACACAGATGTCACGCTAAAAATAGTTTTTTCGTATTCTAGAGGTCTCGAAACATGTAGATCTGTCGAAAACTCGAATTGTGATTTTCGGCACGATTCCAATACTTTCCCTATACATTACCATGTATTGCAGGGA
Source organism: Amaurobius ferox (assembly GCA_951213105.1). NCBI lineage: Eukaryota > Metazoa > Arthropoda > Arachnida > Araneae > Amaurobiidae > Amaurobius > Amaurobius ferox. The sequence goes on from OX578155.1 coordinate 41,892,978, forward strand.
AAGTAAAAATGTAAGTAATTTTAAAATATTATCCTTACAACAATATAAGTACATAAATACCTTTAAAATATTGAAATATTAGCAACAATTAAAAATAATTTTTCATTTATTTGAATTTAAATCTCAAGGTATTCTGATTTTCTTTTAAATTAAAATCAATATTTATAACTTTTCTGAAGTTTTATTATTTTAACATTTTAGAGATAGCACAATTTGTTTTTAATATCCGGGTTCCTTACACCCATTTAGCATTCGATAACACATAACGAGTTTAGAACTTTTCTCTTGGTCCTAAACGATTTTGCAGTTTAGGATGGGTGATTTCAAAATTTGAAAATATTCTTTCTATAGAAGCCGAACTAGCAGGTTGGGATATCAGCATTATTGCTAGTTAAGATAATTTAAAAGCTCCACTGTTTTCATCTTAAAAACTTTCACACTTCGAAATACCTTTCCACCACTTTATCGAATTGGTGAGTTTTGTACTTGTACTGAAGTAAGATGTTGGGAATAGGCTTTCTTGGACTTCAGAAGTGGTAAATAGCCTTCAAATTTTTCTGTACTATAAAAACGAGCAGTTTCCATTTGGCCATCTGTTAAGTCTTTACCCATATATTTTGGATGCATGATGTAAGCGAGGAAATGGATTGGCATTAATGTCTGTTCTAGACTTTTCTGGACAATTTTAATGTGTGGTTGCAGGGAATCTTCTTTCATAAGACTTAGCCAAATGTGGCAAGCATCGGTCAGTGTTGCTGTATCTCTTTATAGTATATAGGCCTACATTTTAGGTGGCAAAAAGATTTTTTCTTCCAAAAATTTATTTCCAAGGGGATATCCATTTTTTTTTACCAATATAATAAAAATAACAAATTTATTCAAATCAATTAAATATGCAATTTACAAATAGAGTTGCTCTCTTTCAATTATTATATATTGTTTTATTGTATTTGTTTTATTAATTCTCCCCTCCCCCTTAAAAATACAAGGGACCCGAAAGTAAAACCTTGCACAGGGTACATGAAAACTAGTTACGGTACTGATTGAGGGTGACAGGATTTTGATTGTCAATATTGTTTGTTTCGTTCTCACTTGACAGTTTTTGACGTAATGGTTAAAACCATGGATGAAACTGGATAAAACAGTCATGCGTCAAAAACCTGCCAACCCTGCGAACATAGGATATCTAAACCTTAATTTACATGGTAAATTGGTTCTGCAATAGCAACATGTTAATGGAAATCTAGTAAATAGAGACTAAGATTGTACCAGTTAAAAGTTACTCCTTATGCAGTGAATAAGCTAAAACATGAATAATATAAAACTTAAGTTGTCATATTTATGATCGAACCAAATATTATCCAAAATTAATCTTATGAATTACTCTTGTCAATATTCTTTTTGTAATAGAATAGTAAACTGATATTATATTACACCGCCTTTCATTCACCATGTAAGCTCTAATGTAGAATTCTCCAACTGGTAGCCCTTAAACAGGGAAAATGCTTAGTTAACATGTTTAAAATTAACTAGAGTTCTAAAATGCATTTAAATTTAAATGCATAAGTATCAACATTTGCTCACTTTAAAGTGAGCAAATGTTGATACTTAAAAGTAAAAAAAACATGTATTTGTTTTTCAACTCATAGTTTGCTTATATGTATGTAATATATATATATATATATAAGCACATAGGCGCCGACTGCCGGGGGGGGGGGGTGCTCGGGTGTTCCAGCACCCCCTGGGGAAATTTGACCAATATTTTAGTAACAGTTGGTAATATGCGTATACTGAAACCATTATACATTATAACATCCAAATTAGACAACTTTGTGCAAAAAAAAAAAAAAAAAGGAATTGTCTGTGATTAATGAAATACAAACTAATAATAAAGTAACAATTCCTTTGATTAATTTTGTTGTATAAGCATGCAGATATTTTTAAAAGTATAGAATACATTACAAACAATACATTTTATTGTATACAATACATTTTTCTTGATCTATAAATCATCGATCTATATAAATCCAGAATCTATTAATTTGTAAAAAATGTACTAATAAAAGCACCCAAATGATTAAAAATTCAAAACACATTAACCAATCCGAGTGCTTCAACTAGATGGCTTTTCTAAATAAAAAAACTCATAGAATTTGTACTTTTAATACATTTCCTATTTGGTGAAATCATAAGTTTTGTAATCTCAGAAACAGGTTTTATGCATTTACTAGAAACAAAAAGAAAAAAAAAATGTCAACTCTATGTATTTTCATAGAAGACATATTTGCAAAGTTGATAAATATAAGCATGGCAAAATATTTTGTAAACGAAATCATCATAGTTCATGTTACTAATGAAATATATAATACGTATTCTAAAATATATTTCGTTATGCCTAACGTAATAGATAGTATACTATGCATGATATTAGAAGTAATATATAAACAAAGCTATATCGTTTGACCATAAACAAATTTATAAATAAAACTGTACCTTTTAATTTCAAGAACGGTAAACTGCATAATACACTTTTACACCCAATTCCTGGAATTTATATTAAGTTACTTGCGCCATTTTTAGCGATAACTTCACAAAAGTTTTCAAAGAGCGCCAAGTAATACGCCAAGACCAAATCGTGATGTCACAGGATTTACAGCCAATAGGAAACGCGCAGCGTTTTGACATTTAATCTCTCGTGTGGTTACAGATCTTAGCTCTGGTCGTCACCTTCGAGATCTAAAGAGGCCTCCCAACTCCCTCGTGACGTCACGGAAAAGGGTGCTAGAAAATTGTGCACTCTAATGTAAAGCTTATGGAGATATATGGAGTTCTTGTGAAAAGAGGTTATCTTTTAATATTTCTACACTCATAACAGGTATGTAAACTTTTCTATATGTATATTAATGTTTCTGGCAGTCGCCGCCAGTAAAAGAAATTATTTTTTTTGATAATTTTTGTAATAAATGATGCATTTTCCGTGCATCGTCTGTTAAGCCTTAACGTCAATGCTTATAGTACGTAAAGAGATGTAGTGTATTTTGCAATTTTTCGTTTATTATATATTTGCATTTTATAACTTTTTAAAGGTTTATATGTCTTTCTATGCATACGTTATTGGTTTACGTAATTTCTATCAGTAAACCGTATATTTTTGTATCGGTTTTAACTTGATGTTTATAGCACGTTAACATCGAATTCCTACATCAAAATATTGTTTGTTTAAATTATTTACTTTGAATTTTATTTATGCCGAGCTTCCGTGTATTTATTTATCAGAGATTTTGCAGGATCACAGACATTTTTTTTGTTTTTTCCGTTTGAATGAGATTTTAGAAGTTTGTGACAGCCAATAGGCATTTATTAGGCTTCACTTATATTTATTTATTATTTAGAAATTTTTTGCCATCAATATTTAATTTTGTCTGATCTGCAGTTTATGTTGGAATTGTGAATTTGGAGTGTATTATGTCTTTACTTTGTTTGCCATGGTACTTGAGGCACTAATAGCGGTAGTCACATATATTTAAGCTAAATCCTAGTGATCTAACTCTATTGTTTAGCGTATATTAGAAACCTGAACATAGTAGTTGGATTTCTTGGTGGGCTTTTTGATGACTAAAGATCATGCTCTGAAATTGTGTATTCAAATATAAAGCTTTTTCAGCAATATAGTATACTATTGTATTGTTCATAGTAGATTTGTATACCTTTTTATGAGTATCTTAAAGTATCATGCAGTCTGTGTTCATGAATTTTTTGTGGTAATATTTTACTGGTTTTCTTGTATCACGCATTAAACTTTTAAATGTGCTATTCCATCGAAAACTCAAATTCAAAACATTCGACCCCCATTACAGAACTATCCCTATATATAATACCATGTATGCAGGGAACATAATCATGACATCTGTTCTAAACAGGATATTAAGATAAGGTTATCCAACCATTAGAAATAATTTCACTGCTGCTGACAAAGTTTTTAGGACCCTTTGTAGCAAATGTGCAAGCACTCTACTACTCCCTATTTTACAAGTTATTGCTTTTTATTCATAAACTTTATGCAGTCCTTGTCCCCAAACCTTTTGGGTATTTTCCCCTGCTCAGTTGATAGCCCTGAATACTTTATCGGTATTTATTATGTATTTCTAATTTTAATATGTATAGCACGATAAGGAATTTCAGCTTCGAGTTCATTCACCAAAAAATTTTCACTTGCCAATACAGTGTACATTGCATAAAGCATTAATTTCTTATTGTAAAAAAATAATTTCATTTAAATTTATCTGCAATTCAATAGCATAGCATGAGATTTTTGACTAGGGAGGCTGAGCAACCGATAAAAGATTTAGAATTACAAGCGAAATTTATAAACTGTTGTTATTATATTGAAACTGTTGCTAAATTATCATGCATATGCTAAATAGAGAAATAACTTTATCTTTAATCTTATGTATGACATTTTATGTAAGTATTTTGCATGATTTACTCAATTAGGATCTGCATATGTATATGTTATATATGTAATATTTTTTACTGTGAATCTAAGATATTGTCTAATATTCAATGCAAAAATACAAACCAAATATCACAGTAAATCATCACTAAAGATGTGCTTGATACATTTATTTTAATTCGATCCTGCCTTATTTAAGTATAAAGCTTTTGTAACTTTTTGCAGTATTTTGTCTCAATTGGCATCATTTAAAGCGATATCGAGAAAACAATCATTTCTGAAAGTGTTGCAATATGCTACAGTGTTGTGTTTATATTTGTATCACTTTTACAAAAGTCACATGATACTTTTCATTTTTACAAAAGTCATATGATTATCAATCAAAATGAAGAACTTTCATTTTGATATTTAGAGTTTAGAAAACATGCATAAATTATTTAAACTGTAGCTCATAATTTGAATAACACAAAAATTTCTTATATGCCCAAATATAAACATAACATACATTCATTGCAATAACACAGATAGATACCATATACACATGCAAAACAGTCGTAGCACTGAAAATGATGAAGTTTGATCAAAATATGCACATGTAAATACAATCAAAATTTTGTTTTGATTTATGGCTTATTACAATACTTTTAATATATGTGTACTATGTCTTATAGGGAATGTAAAAATGATCTTTAATCTTAAGTAATTATATTTTATGAAAGTATTGTGTATGCTTTACTCAATTATATAGTTGCATACCTATATATTATATCTAAAATCTTTTTTACTGTGAATCCAAGATCTTGTTGAAGACTGTATGTAAAACTACAAACCAAATATCACATGCTAGGTCAATGACTATAGATGTGCTTGATACTTTTTTAAAATTCAACATGACTTGTTTATAAAGTTTTTGTAATTTTTTGCAGCACTTTGTCACTAACTGCCATCATTTATCTAGATTTCAGAAAAATTAACCATTTCTGAAAGATCGCCATATGCAAAATATAACATTTATATTATTTTTAAAAATAATTGTGGGTGAACGAAGCATTGTACAAATTTCAATACATCAGTTCATTGCCAAATCAATACTATTGATGCATCAATATAAAGATAAAATATGTTGAAAGTGTTGAAGCACTGTGCATTGATTGCTATAGAAAAATAAAATTGATCTCTCATAATGGTGGTCTTTGATGTTTGACAATTTTAAAAGTGTGTTTACTTTTTAAATGCAAATAGGTTTCTTTACTTTTCTACTTACTATATTTAACTATATACTATATTTATACTACTTTACTATATTTAATGAAAAATTAAGTTATATTGACAATGATTTGCTCAGGAAACAAGGAAATTTCAAAATAAAATATGAATAATTATGCTTTATAGAAAGGTAAGAGGAAATTTTATTACTGTGTAAATAAGTGTGTATAGGAGGAAAGCTCAATAAAGACTTAAATTCACTTCTTTTCTGAGAATTTGGTTGTATTTAAATTATAAATAGTAACATTACTGTAAGATATGGCTTCTTATTTTCTTAGTTCACACTTTCATAGTTTTGAACATCAAATTTAAGCATGATTTTGAGGTATGATTATTTCAAATATTCAAACAATAAATGGTGAAGGCATTTTTTTTATATATAAACAGAATAAATATTAAATTTCTTCCTTCAAAATTTGTCACTTCCCGCTATAATTATATTTTTGTTGCCCTTTGGCTATCGATTTTATGCATGTAAATATGTTTATTTTATGCATGGTAAATAAAACAATTTGAATTATTCTATGATTTTTTTTTCAATATTTATACATAAGCTTTAGTACAAATTTAAATGCTATGAACAAATGTTTATTTTTTATGGTGAATAAGTTTTCGACCACATAGTCTTGCAAAGCAGGATTTTCTATGGTGACCAATATTAAAACAGTGAAATGTGGCAGCTTAAAAATGCTGAATGAAAAAATACGTGTGAACTTATTCCACATTCTACCCAACATAAAAGAAATTTATAAGCCTCACCAGGCACATGCTAGTGAGCCACTAATATTAAGGATAAAAATATATATGCTTGTTTTTATTTTCTTTGCTGGGTATGCACAAATATATTTCTTTTATCTCATATAAAATGTAAACAACACTGTATATAATGTATGGTTGTTTTCAGTCATCTTACGAAGAGTACATATGTTATGAAGATATATTGTTTTTCAATTGTGGTGGTGGTGGGGGGGAGGTTGTCAAAATTTATGAGATAGGTAAGGTGTCACCATGGAAAAAGTGACTTCTTTAAAGTAGAACACATTGAAAAATTATTTTTTGAAGCCAATAGTGGCGACTTGTGACTTTAGAAGTGGGTGAAGCAGATTCAGCAGCAAAATTTCCCTTCCTTTTCAATAACGGACATCTTCAAAACACATTACACTATTGATACAAGTGTTGTCAAATATTATCTAAAAATAGCCAAACAAGTCTGAAAAATTTGCCACATATTAATAATAACCTATTCAACCGATAACTTTAGGATAATATTTAAGTATTTATTGTACATATTCTTTTTCTTATAGTTTATATTTCCTTAAGAACAGAAACAAGGAGGTCCTTGATAGGAAGGGGAATATTGTCACAAATATCAGCGCTATATTATAGTTTGAAGTATACAAACTTTTTTCCATGTTAACTGAATGTGACATTATCCAATCTGTTTTCAATCCACATTAGCTTGGATAATAGGGACTCTATTGTATTTATGTTTTTGCAAAATGAATGCATTCCTTTTCTTCGATGAATTCTTTAATTATTATTTTTAGTATTTTTTTGTTCAATTGTATAAATTATCAATAAGTTTTCACTTGTCATTTTTAAAATTTTAAAACTGATCATTGGGATTACACAGGGGCTGATTGTCATTATCACGTTTTGAAAAAAAAAATTCAATTTGGCGATCATGAATTCTGACGATGTCAAAATAAAAAATTATGGTTTACTAATTGTAATGAAAACTACTTTTCCAAAACAATGATCTTTGGAATTTGAGAATTTATAAATTAAATCAAATTTTTCAAATAGAAAGTCAAAATAAAATTTAGCAGATAAAAACACCATTTTACGAAAGATTTCATTTGATAAAAGTAATCAAAACTCCAGAGTAACCCCTGGAAATACATAAAAAATCTATATATACTAATTGCCAAGTGTCCGTCTGTTTATCTGTCATGCTTTTTTTAGGCACTTCTCAAATAGATAGACTTGCAACCTGGTACATGGCTCGATCGTTCAATAAAAACCCCTGAAAAAAATCTTATTTTCCGAAGAGAGGGTGATCCACACCAAAACGTTTGAAAAGTGAAATGATAGAAAAGCATGCTTTGCGATAACATAGACTTCAAATTTGGTGTACAGGTAAATCATTCGAAAGGAAAAAAGTGTATAATTTCAGATTTCCAATATTTTCTACTTAAGGGGGTGCCGCACAGGTAAATCGTTCGAAAGGAAAAAAGTGTATAATTTCAGATTTCCAATATTTTCTACTTAAGGGGGTGCCGCACACCAAAATGTTCGATTTGCCGAATAAATGAGAAACAACACCTTTAAAATTTTATAAAGGCTTGAAATTTGGTATATGGTGCAAATCATTTAATGAAAACACCCAACATGAATATAGTGATATGATAGACGAATATAGGTTAATTGATAAAAAAAAAACGCTTCAAAATGAGAAATATTTCAAATAAAAGGCATACTTTGCGATATAAAAGGCATACTTTGCGATAAGATAACTTCAAATTTGATGCATGGGTATAGTTGGGAAGGAAATGGCAATTTCAGTATTCCAACATTAGCTATTGTAGTGGGTGCGGCTCACTACAACATTCGATTTGATGAACAAATGAAAAACGCCTCCTTTACAATGTGATAGAGGCTTGAAATTTAGTAGATGGGCTAATCATTTGATAAAAAACCCAAGATGAATACGGCTTTTCAAAAATGTTCATCTAGGGGGGGGGGGGGGGGTTACACAGAAAAACATTCGAAAGGTGAAATGATATAAAAGGCATACTTTGCGATAAGATAACTTCAAATTTGATGCATGGGTAAATAGTTGGGAAGGAAGTGGCAATTTCAGTACAGTATTCCAACATTAGCTATTGTAGGGGGTGCGGCTCACTACAACATTCGATTTGATTAACAAATGAAAAACGCCTCCTTTACAATGTGATAGAGGCTTGAAATTTAGTAGATGGGCTAATCATTTGATAAAAAACCCAAGATGAATACGGCTTTTCAAAAATGTTCATTTAGGGGGGGGGGGGGGGGGGTTACACAGAAAAACATTCGAAAGGTGAAGGGATAGAAAAAATATGCATCGCAATAGCATAGAAACTTCACATTTTGTATACGGGTAGATAGTTTGAAAGTATATGTTAAATAAATGTGAAACACGAATTATTAAACTATTTACATTATTCAGGGATAGCTTATTTGTGAGATCGTTGATTTTTAACAGGTATTCAACTAGTGTTTATTGCTAAATGTTGTAAACAAATGCTGAAAATATATAATACCCATCAACCATTGAAACTATGTATGAACTGTTAGATATATGCAGAGGCACAATATCACATAGGCAACTGTTTAGGAAATTTATATTTTGATTCACATTTCACTGTCCATCCAAGAATTATTTTCAGCTGTCCCCAAGGGGATGATTGATATTCATATTTATAAGCATAGCAAGGTACGAGCAGAGTTTCCTTACCATTTACTCAAATATGTTTCTGTTACTGGCCCTGTTTCTCAATTACTCTTTTACCAAATTGGCGAAATATGTAACATTTTTATAAAATTCAAAAAGTTATCGGTTATGATAAAGCTTGAATTTCAAAATTCGACATTGGACGATACAATTTTTACTACAGTCAGAATACTATAAATATATTTCAAGTAAAGAAATAATAAATACTCATAGAAAAGGGAAACAAATATGCTTTATTTTCATTATAAACAATAAAAATATACATAACATATATGTATATACATACTGCAAGGAAAGCAAATAATGGTCTCTAATTGTCTTCGTTCCTCAATAAAAATTAAAAAGTATCAAAACGTAGACCACATAATAAAAAAATCGATGCTGCCCAAGTAAGACATCATCTAGATTTATAATTGAAATCATGCACAAAAGAATTATCAATACGATATTAAAATATATACATGCAAAAAAATAAGACAATGATGCAATTGAAATAAAAAGACAAATTTAAATGAATTAAATACCGTAAGTGAAATAATTCTTATCCTTACCTCATAAAGATTAGAGCCATTATAAAGTGCAATTCTCGAGTCGACTTTCCATATGTTCCTGGACTAGTGTGGATGCTAATAACTTCGCAAATACATACTTTTCCTTTATTTCCTCATTATCCTTGTAGCACTGATGTAAAATGTATGAATTTACTATTGAAACATCCAGAATGCGGAAAAAACAGCTAAAGGCCATCTGCGTGTGCGACGACTTGAGGAATGTTTGGAGCATTTCTCATCAAAACTATCTATTCCACCTTTGTTTGCATTATAATATGCGATAATTTTAGGTTTCTGCGTTTCAATATCAGTGCAAACTCTGTCATGCATTGAAGAGATGAGTACTGCTGCTTTACCTTTCCTGTTGATATGCGAAATTATTCTAGATTCCTCTCGAAAGCCATATAATGTTGTTCCAACTTCTCTTGTTTTATTAGGTAAAAATTTGGGTGGAATTTCTCTTTTGTTTTCTTTTCATTGTACCGATGTAAGTTAGCTTGTTTTTTCAATAGGATGTCTACAAGTTCTATGAACGAGAACCAATTATCCGCAGTAACATTTCGATTTGCTCCAAAAATAGGTTGAACAAGGTGCAAAACAGACTACGTTGGTTTAGAAAATTTTCTGTATTCAGATTGTAGCCCAATTCGGTCAGAGTCTTTTTACCACAATATATGTATGCATTGTAAAGATACCTCATAAAACTGGCACTTTTATGATTATATTGTGTTTTTATTGTTCGTGACGAGGGTCGAACTTCTGAAACAGACCATCGGTACTGATGTTTTCCATATATATATTTAATATCCACTAAGTTTTCATTATTTCTTATCTCTCCATTTTCACCCGATTTTTCTGACAACGTTGAATCACTTTCATGTTCGGAATTTATATATTCATCTTCTAAAATACTATCTATATCACTAACATCATTTCCAACTTCATTAAACCATCGCAAAATAGTCTCTTCAAAGTCTTTATCACCATATTCGCTTTGACGGTCCCGTCATGTAGATATTTCACAGGAAAAAATTACGTAAACAGAAACGTACCGTCTAGCAGACTGCATCTAATAAAAATATTTTTTTCTTTCAATAACTAAGAATGTGCAAGTGTTGCGAATGAGGTGGGGGGGAGAAGACTAATAGCGTAACAATTAGGTGGAGTGATAAGATTGAGGACAAGTTCATTTTGTGTAAAGGGAAGATTTGTAAATGCAGCAGTCTCCCAGACGGCAAGTTCCCGGTTAATGTTATTAATGAGAAAATAGAGCTTACCTTTGAATATTTTGAAACTTGCTAGTTCTAGATATTAACAAAATCCACCTTTTTTAGTTCTTCATTAACAGGAAATTTAAAGCTGCTAACTTTGGAACCATTTTTATAATAAAACAACCAGGAACAACATCAAGAACACACTTGGCATTTTTAGTTATTAAAATTCAATGAATTATAATAAAAACTAAATAATTTAAAAAGAATAATCAAAATATAAAAGTAAGCCGTAAATCTGTTACGAACAATATAATATTAAATATACTTCTTTATGAAAGTACTAAATAAGCTTTACATTTGAATATACAACAGAGCATGCCCTTTAGTCATGAAAAAGCCCACCAAGAAATCTAACTACTATGTTCAGGTTTTTCATATACGCTAAACAATAGAGTTAGGTCACTAGGATTTAGCTTAAATATATGCAACTACTGCTATTAATACTCCAAATTCCTTGGCAAACAAAGTAAGGAGCATATAGTACACTCCACATTCACAATTCCAACATAAACTGCAGATCAGACAAAATTAAATATTGATGGCAAAAAATTTCTAAATAATAAATAAATATAAGTGAAGCCTAATAAATAAACAAGCTAAACACTTTTTAGATAGAAAATGTTTTGAGATAGCAATTCAATAATATTCACATACGCTATGAACATTAAATGAAAACAAATACAAAATATCACAGGGTTACCGACAGAAATTACGTAAAACAATAACGTATGCATAGAAAGACAGTCAAAGCTTTAATAAATGATAAAATACAAAAGTATAAAACACGATAAATTACAAAACTCTGCCCCTACATTTCCGTTAACATATACCACGAACATTGAATGACAAGGCTTAACGTATGATGCAAGAAAAATGATAAAAACTGCAAAAATTACCAAAAAAATTTAATTTTTTTTTCGGCAGCGACTGTCAGAAACATTAACGAACACATAGTAAAACAGACATACCTGTAATGGCTATGAAATAATGATAAAATATCCAATGTTCTGGAGATACCCTATGTCGCTCATACGTTTAGCATTAGCAAGCACAATTTCCTAACACCCTTTCCGATGACGTAGGAGGTTTGGTTTATGACCCCTGTATGGCCTCTTTAGTTCACGAAGGTGACGGCTCTGGTCCTCCAACCTGGAGGGCATAAAAATCAGGTTACCTGGGTGTCCGTCGAACCGGTGAGACACTCAGGCCTCGACTCTTCCGGGTGGCCGTGACCACTGAACTGTGCCTATTCATGGCCTGAACCAAGGTCTGGTCGGTGGCTGGAGACTGGCTTGATGGGTGACGAGCGGATAAATAGCACCGGACCCACTCCGATTCCATCTTCATAGAGTTTCGTCCAGAACAGAGCACCAGCCGCGAAGCGCCTTTAATCTCCAATCGCTAGGTGTGGTTCTTATCTTCATACTGTGACATTATTTCATTGGTCCATAGTTGGAGGTTCGAGGTTTTTGATTTACTGTTTTTATTATTTGTCCTAGCTCCTAGTGTGGCAGTTTGTTGCACATTAAGAGTTTAAGCAGTTTGGGGGTTGATGCAGATCTGAGGGTAACCTAGCATTTTAGCAGTTTAGGATTTTAAACATTTTGTAAAAACCAAAGATCGCGAGTTTTCGTTAATATCAACTAATTAAGGTGGGACGTTCCTAGTACCGAATATCAAAGTTAAGTACCGAGCGGGGTCTCTTACGAGATTTAGCCTTGCGATGATCATAGTCATGCAGATTAAATAATAGTTCATTTGGGACAGATGGCAGATTTTTGTAGAATTTAAGCGCTAGCTTTTTGATTTGGACTCTAACAGTTTTTATTTTGAAGTCTTTCCTAATTACCGAGTTTCTTAAGTATCTAGGGGCTTTCCTTATAATCCTTAGGGTTTTGTTTTGTCTTATCTCTAATAAGTCTATGGTAGTTTTACAGGCATATCCCCATACGGGTGCTGCATACAGCATTCCCGGGCAGATGACCGATTTATAAATTAGGAGTTTATTTTGATAACTTAGATTTCCGTTTCCTATCATTGGGTATAAGGCTCCTATGGTTATATACGCTTTTTTGATTATGTTCGTTACGTGCAGTTTCCAAGTTAGGTGGGAGTCTATCGTTACACCTACACTCCGATTCGACCAACAAGGAACCACTACTGACGATGATGCGATTGACGTAGCCGATGACGTAGGATTCACGTTGATTCTGGTTAGCGGAGTTTTGATTTGTTTCGTGAATTTTTTCTTTTTGAGATACATGAATATTGATCCAAAGCTTAAGGATATACCAAACACTTCACAAGCCAAAAACTCACAGAAAACGGAAAAGTTTTCTAAAATGTGCAATTGCAAAAAGATATTTTCCAGTAAATCTACCTTTTTACAGACATAAAAAAAAATGTTCACCAGTTGCTGAAAAAACAAATTATGTTTGTAAAGAAAAAAATTGTAATTTTACAGAACTGAAGTCGGATGATTTTCGCAATCATTTGCACACTGTTCATGGCATGGAAGAAATAAAACATGATAATGATTTTCAAAATTATTCAGGTATGTTCGCATTTTCATAACTTCTATTTCAATAAGTTTTATTTATTGGTGAATAAAATAAAATAGTTTCACATAAAAATACAAAGAATGGATGAAATGCATGAGATTTTAAAATGTTACCTATGTAAGATGAATACAAGATATAACATATTCTCATAGATTAGAAGATATACCCATGCATTTGAGGAAGATTTTCCGTACTACGTACTACAAGTTACAACAATTTTTGCCAAAATAAAACAATGACATAATAAATTGAAACTATCTATATGCCCCAAAAATATCAATAATAATAATGACCGTAATTGATATAATCCAGTCAAAAATGCAATATCAATGAAATTTATTTCATACGTGTACATATCTTTATTATTTAAATCGGAAAAGATTTAATAAAACTCTTCTGCTGCATAAACACATTGGATTTAAAACCATTGCTAAGTGACATAACATAATTTTCTTCAAATAAATTGGTGGAAGAAATATAGTCTGCATAATGCTATCTCTATGGAAGGTTTAATTGTTCGTTTTTAATTAATATCTTAATATTTAGACAACCCCTGGTCTTAGAAACTCGAAACATGTACTAAATTTTAAGTGGGGTTATTCCAATGTCACCCATAAAATTTCATTAAATTTGGTTCAGTCATTCTCCCGTGATAACGAGACAGACAAACAGATTTTTAATTTTCTTTATATAGATTATGCAATTGCTATGTCAAAAATATAAAATAACATAAATATGCACATAATTGTGTAAATACAAATTTTAGTACATTCCTACATAAGCTGATAATAATATGTAAGAAAATAACAAAAATACAAAATTGAGTAAAATTTTTGAGTGGATAACAATTTTTTCCTAGCTATTGACATATTTACATTTGTCAGCTGAAACATATCGTTTATGAATGACTGATTCTGGATTAAAATTATCCAAATGTAGACTTTTAATAGATATAATGCAAGTTTACTCATTTTGCTTATTTTCAATCTATTTCTCTAAATCTATATAAATAAAATTGAAAATCTGTCTGTATGTGTGTCTCATCATCATGGGAGAACAACTGAACCGAATTTAAATGATATTTTGTAGATAGCCTTGATATATCCTGACTTAAAATTTAGTCCATGTTTTGAGTTTCTAAGACCAGGGGTTGCCCAGATATTAATTAAAAACGAACAATTAAACCTTTCATACAGCATTAAGCAGATGATATTTTTTCTGCCAATTTATTTGAAGAAAATTTTATCATGTCGTTTAGCAACAAATTTAAATTCAATTTGTTTATACGGCAGTGGATTTTTATTAAATACTTTCCGATTTAAATAATAAAGATATATATATATATATATATATATATATATAAAATAAATTTCACCGATATTGCATTTTTGACTGGATTATATCAATTATGGTCTTCAGGTTTAAACATTATTATTATTGATATTCTCAGTTTATTATGTCATTGTTTTATTTTTGCAAAAATTTTTGAAACTCATATATTGTACGTAGTACCGAGTAATCTCCTACAAATGCATGGATATGTCTTCTACTCAGTGGCTTATTCTGACTCTAAAAAGTGGGGGGGGGGGCAACTGTTTAGCATGTGCTTATGCCAGGGTTATTTTAAATGAAAAATACGCATAACAATAAAAAGCCTTGAAAAGTAGGGGGGCCTGCCCCCCCCCCCAAGCATACGCTGCTGCTTCTACTCTATGAGAATATAAGCAGTACAAGTATATTAGCACATATTTTGGCATATATTGGAATCAATTACGGCCTTTTAGGTTTTAAGATTACGGAATTATTGATATTTTCAATTTATTGCGTCGTCTGTTTTATTTTGGTAAAGATTTTAGAAACTCATAAGTTGTAGTATGGGTCCTATACAGTTTTAGCTCTTTTATTTTGCATATATTTATTCAACTTCATATATTTTGTAAATTTGTTTACAAACAAGACCAGGACATTTTATTCTTCAGATCTGCTCGTGAAGATAATTTTGTATAGCTAGAACAGATATTCTTAAACTTCTTTTTAGGAGCATTAAATTAAATATTTTGATAGAATATTTTGATTAACAATGTCATTTAGTATATTATAGGAATTTGCACATGATTGTGAATTTTAAATTGAACTTGACAACTTGAATGTTACAAAGAACAATGTTTCATTTTGACAATCTAATTAATGCATGACTAATAAAAGGAGATTGGTTTTGTGAGTTGCATAATATAAACAAAGCAAATAATTTTTAAATTGCATCTATGTAAAACAATTTTTCAAATGGGGAAAATTGGTTAGGTGTTATTAACACATGGTTCTCAAAATGACTAAATTATATCTATATATCACATCTAGCCATCAATTATAGAGTGCTATTCTATGCTATCCAATAATACGAAGGAAATTTAAATATATTTAAATCTCCTTGAATAATACCGAGATCGTAATTAAAACAAAATACTCCTTGCACAGGCGTAGTTCATTTTAAGCATCAACTATAACTTAGAATTTAATATTCTAAACTATCTAATAATACTAGTATACGGTAGTAAAATCAGCTGAGTCATAGAGTTTCGTCCAGAACAGAGCACCAGGCGCGAAGCGCCTTTAATCTCCAATCTCTAGGTGTGGTTCTTATCTTCATACTGTGACATTATTTCATTGGTCCATAGTTGGAGGTTCGAGGTTTTTGATTTACAGTTTTTATTATTTGTCCTAGCTCCTAGTGTGGCAGTTTGTTGCACATTAAGAGTTTAAGCAGTTTGGGGGGGGGGGGGGTTGATGCAGATCTGAGGGTAACCTAGCATTTTAGCAGTTTAGGATTTTAAACATTTTGTAGAAAACCAAAGATCGCGAGTTTTCTTTAATATCAACTGATTAAGGTGGGACGTTCCTAGTACCGAATATCAAAGTTAAGTACCGAGCGGGGTCTCTTACGAGATTTAGCCTTGCGATGATCATAGTCATGCAGATTAAATAATAGTTCATTTGGGACAGATGGCAGATTTTTGTAGAATTTAAGCGCTAGCTTTTTGATTTGGGCTCTAACAGTTTTTATTTTGAAGTCTTTCCTAATTACCGAGTTTCTTAAGTATCTAGGGGCTTTCCTTATAATCCTTAGGGTTTTGTTTTGTCTTGTCTCTAATAAGTCTATGGTAGTTTTACAGGCATATCCCCATACGGGTGCTGCATACAGCATTCCCGGGCAGATGACCGATTTATAAATTAGGAGTTTATTTTGATAACTTAGATTTCCGTTTCCTATCATTGGGTATAAGGCTCCTATGGTTATATACGCTTTTTTGATTATGTTCGTTACGTGCAGTTTCCAAGTTAGGTGGGAGTCTATCGTTACACCTAGGTATTTAGTAGATTTTTCCGCTTTTAGGGCATGGTTGTTTATGTACAGAGGAGGCGGAGGTTTACGTTTTCTTGAGAAATAAATCCAATGACATTTATTGGGATTTAATTTTATTCGCCATTTTTCCAGCCATGTTTGGAGTATGTCTAAGTGTTGTTGTAGCTGTCTGTGCATTACTGAGACGTAAGGGTGTTTTGCAAGTATCGCGCTGTCGTCTGCATAGAGTGCCAGCTCCGTGTCTGGGGTCCTGGGAATGTCATTTAGATATATGTTAAAGAGTGTCGGGCCCAGGATGGATCCTTGCGGTACACTACTTTTAATGAGCTTGGGTGTAGATAAGTTATTTTTTACTCTGACTTGAAAGTGTCTGTTATTTAGGTATGAAATTAAAAGTTTGACAAGTGCGTCAGGGACTTTTAGAGTGATCAATTTGTAAGCTAATCCACAGTGCCACACTTTATCAAAGGCTTTTTGGATGTCAAGAAAAATCGCAGCTGTGGGTGTCTTATTATTAAAACCAGAAGAAATGTACTCTACCACTCTCAGCAATTGATGAGTGGTGGAGTGTTTTGTCCGAAATCCAAACTGCTCCGGAATGATAATGTCATTCTCACTAAGGTGCGTGTTCAGTCTCTTAAGAATTATTTTCTCAGTAATTTTACTAAGTGTCGGCAACAAACTGATTGGTCTGTAGTTGGCTGGAATTGAGGCATCCTCACCAGGTTTATGGATCGCTATAATTATCGCTTCCTTCCATTCTTTGGGGAAATAATTTAGTTCTAGTATTTTATTTATTAAGATGGTCAAGTAAAATATTATATTTAAGGGTAGGTTTTTTACCGCGATATTCCTGATTTTGTCGTGCCCTGGGCTTTTACGGTTTTTAAGGTTTTTGATAATCTCTACTATTTCTTGCGGGGTGGCTGGGTTAATCTCAGCCGTGACCGGGGAGTTCCTGAAATTGTTTAGAGTTTGCCTAACCATTCTTAGGGTGTCCTGACACATTAGATCGTGGTTTGGTTCAAATTGCTTTTCGTAATGCCTAGCAAGCGCCTCTGCCTTTTCTTCGTCTGAGTACGCAATATTAGCGCCATCTATTAGTGGCGGGAGTTTAATTTGAGGTTTTCTGAGTCTTTTAGCGAATTGCCAGAGCGATACGTCTTCCGAGCTAAGGAATTCTATTAACTCTTTATACTGTTGCTGCTTTTCTGCGACAATTTTATCCCTGACTTTCCACGTGAGTCTGTTAAGCTCCCTTTTGAGGGTAGGGTCTCTATTAGCCTGACATGTCTTACGCATTCTGTTCCTTTGCCTAACTAATTGTTTGACATGGTGGGAAAGTGTGGGCATTTTTGGTGACTCACGATGGTTGTGGCAGATGCAATAGCTCTCCTGATTTCTGTTGTGAGTGTGTGCGTGGCAGAGTCAATATCCGCCGTGCTCATAATGTTGGGTACTGCTAAATGCGGCTCGAAAAGTGCTCTTTTGAAAACGTTCCAGTTCACCCTCTCTTGTCCCAGAGAGGCTGGAAGGGGAGTGTTCAAATCGAATGTCACCAGTACCGGTAGATGATCCGAGTCGAATTCATCCAGGGTATCAATTGTGTGAGCGTATTCTATGTTTCTCGTTAGGACAAAGTCTATGAATGAGCCATTGGCACCTGAGAAGCAGGTTGGTCTCGACGGTGCAATGATGTCAGTGTTTGTTGTGTTTAGCAATCTATGTATCTGTGTACCGCGTGTGTTGGCTCTCCTGCTGCCCCACGCTCGGTGGTGTGCATTGAAGTCGCCCGCGAGTATTGTGTTTGGGTATCGCGAGAAAAGCAGTTCCAGCTGCGCAGCTACATTTATACCACTCATGTTTTTGACATATATTGAAGTTAGGATAAATGGGTTTACATTATTTATTTTAATTTTTATACTAGTATTTTCTATACCTTGAAGATTTATGTTGTTTATTTCCTCGTGGGGAATATTACTTTTAATATATATTGCTGTTCCTCCATGGGGATTTCTAGCAGTTATATTTGAGCTAAGGGTATGATAGCTATTATAGTTTGCTATATTTAGTTTTTTGTTTTCTCTAACTTTAGTTTCCTGGATTAGCAGGGCATCTACATCATTTTCATTTACGTAGCTCCTAAGTTCATTTATTCTTGGAGATATGCCGTTCGCATTCCAAAATATTATTTTAAAACTTTCTTTTTGGGACCTATTCATGGCGGGTTTGTTTCTCACTGTTTTTATTAAATTCCGCGATTAATTTAAAAGCCTCAAAGACCATTTGCATTGGATCGCTCTTTTTTTGAATTAACTCAGCGAGCTGCATCAACAGATGTTTTATATCGTCTAGGTTGAACATACTGATAAATCCTCTGACGAGGTTGAGGATTTCATCCATCTTTTCATCATTGGATTTATCAGCAAGTTCAGTCTCAGCTTCCATTTCCTCAGTCTCAGCTACAATTTCCTCAGCCTCAACCGCGGTTTGATCTGTTTTGTGAGTATCCTTTTGGACCTCGGTAGTCTTTTGTTTTTTTTCAGCCGATTTGTCTAACTGCTGTGTTTGCGCGAGCTCTTCCCGGGCGCGTTTAGTTTTCTGCCATTCCTGAACCTTTTTTTCTAATCTTTGTTTTGCTTCTCTTGCCTCTTTGGCGGCTTTATCAATTGCTATCCTCTGATTTATGTCTTCATGAGCTATTCTCACTTCCTCCACAGTCATTTCTCTGGAGGTCGACGGTTTAAGGGCCTGCTCTTGCACCGATCTGGTAGGTGCTGAAGTTTGAGTTCTTTTAACCTGTGGCACAGAGTGCGAGGAGTCCTGATGGGGTGTCTGAGGGTTTAGACCGAGGGCCTTTTGCCTCCAAGGGGGTATCTGATTTTTGGGGGGAGGGGGGGCATACCCCGGTGCCTTTCCTCTGTTCCAGGGGTTCTTCGGGCATTGCCTGAAGTTCGCCGGGTGATCTCCATTGCAGTTAGCACACGTCGCCTTCTCTGTCCTGGGTCAATCAGCTGAGTGATGATGAGTTCGTATTATAAACTACCATCTCCGTGCACAGGCGCAGTTCTCTGAAACTACTATTGGTCGTCGATATTGACGTTGGGTGACGTCACATCATGACATCGGAGTGGGTCCGGTGCTATTTATCCGCTCGTGATGGGTGTTCTTCGGGACCCTACCTTCGTCCTCGATGGACCCTACCCGGTGACCAAGACCAAGACGCTTCATTTCGGGCTACCATGGGACTGAGTCCCTCACGCCCACATCAGAAAATATTTATGTCAGCTGTTTGTAGATGTAGAGGATAGCAAGATCATAGCATAGCAATCTGCCTCGTGGGGTTGCTTGGATGTGATCAGGGACGACTCTGGAGTCGTCTGCGTCTTGGAGTGGCGAAGTACTACGGCTGGAATCTAAGCAAGGGGAGGAGGGCGGGGCCTGAAAGGCTGGGACCAATAGAAAAGTAGACGCAGTGTGAGCTAAGATCAGTGGTTGATCAACGTTAAGATGAATTTGGAATAAGCAAGTCTACAATAAATATAATTTAATTTAAATTAATTTAGATTTAACTGTTACAGCGTAACTAAGAAGGTAGAAATTAATAAATATTAATTTATAAATTAGTGGCAAAAACACACTGCGCTACAGGCGCGGTTACTGCAAATTTCCGATCTAGTTGTAAAGAAAAAAGGCCCTTTTCAGGGACACGGGTGAGCAATTTTGAGAAAAATTTAAATATGATCAAAATTATAAAACACACAGGTGTGAGACCGGGCTGGCACAGCATGAAGAATAAGTCAAAGCATATAAAAAGTCGAGTTCCGAAAGGGAATACGTGGCAGAGCCAGGTGCAAAGTTAGGGGGGGGGGGCGCATCTGCAAGAGCATGAAAGCTCTCGTAGATGAACCAGACCAAGTCAATTTGCGTAGTCGCCGTACGCAGTTTTGGAAGCGCTCTTTTGAACGCTTCAAGAAGTAGGTTTTTGTCTAAAGTATTTCTCATATCAATGAGGGTCATAAAAAAGTCGGTGTAGTTGATAGCATTGCTATCAACTGATTTGGAATTTTGGTTGGCGACGGCTGGGACCGACGGTTTAGGAATTCGTCCGGTATTTTTGGAAATATTAGAGTTATTACTAGCCAGTTGAGAGTCCATTGGTTCCTGGGGACCAGAAACGACTTTGGCAAAGTTTAAATTGGGCTGGATGCCAGCAGGTCGGAAAGAACGACGGTTCCCTGGGTCTAATCCAGGGGGGGGGGTGCACTTTGGCTGAATTTCGAGTTATTCTGGGGTTTGTCCCTATGTCTCATAGTCACAGGCGAGTTGCCCGGGTTTTTCGGGCAGCCCCGCCAGCTAGCAGAATGTGCGCCTCCGCAGTTGCAGCACTGCTTGAAGTCGGCTTTGCATTCAGCGGCGGTGTGGGGTCCTGCACATTTGACGCAGCGCCGTGGTAGCCTACATGCCAGACTGCTATGGTAAAAACCATTGCACGAATGACACTGGCTAGCAAAGCCTCTGCGCCCCATGTAGGGCTCAACAATCACTCCTGTGCCTATGAGCACAGATATTTTGAAAAGTTCGTCCGGGTTAGTCCCGGGAGCTAATTGAAGGTAATACAGGGGTAGTGGCTGTCTGATTCCTCTTTTTGTGAGTCTTACTATACTGCGTACTTGGTACTCAAGGGCTTCTATACAGTCTTTGATGAGTTTCATGTCAGTGTTAATGGGGAGACCCCTGATAACACATCTGACCGGAAGGTCCTCTTTTAAGGCGGACTTCGACTTTTTTCCACCCATGTTAAAGTATAGGGCATTCTTACGCACACAACTGTGAAATAACCAGTGCTCAGATCTTTATGAAATTTGTCGCGATACATAGAAGGGAATATCTAGTTTGCTCAGTGGAACGCATTTTTGCAAAATATTAATAAATTAAAAAGATATAAATAAAAAACTCAAACAAACTAATTAATTTTTAGTTTTGCAATTCTGCAATAGGTGGCGCTGTAGAGCCGTTGAATGACTCTGAGGGTATATTATTAACCGTTTTCTTATTTCTTACGCTGAATATTTTAAATTTGGCTTCCACTGAGCAAACTAGAACTATAGCTTTATAATTTAAACATAAATTTATTACATATTATTTAGTAATAAGCTCACAATTGTGTGCGTCGCATTTACAATGACAGGTGATTTTTGCAGCCAATGCTTGGCAAAATTGGCGCAAAGCTAGTCCACAGTAAACCTAAAGTCAATCAAGTCAATATCCAAAACAAGTTTATTGTCAAAGCGTGATTATTTTACGTTACATAAAAATAAACAATTTTCACTTTATAAATTGCGCAACCTTTTTATCGCCGTCATCTTTTGCCTTATGGAAGGAAAAGTTAAAAAACACTTCAAAAATTTATAAAGGTAAATATTATATTTAGTACATTTTGGTTCAAAACGCCAATATTGCTGCAATCTAGTCTGAAATTTAAAGATTAAAAATTATAAATCTTGTAACTACAGTTAATCATTTCAAATATATTTTCTGTTTTATAAAAGTGAAGTCAGATCTAGGACTGGAGCCAGAGTGTCAGATCTAGGACTGGTCTTTTTGTATTTAACTGAAGTTCATATTTAAAATATATATCTAAAGCGGTAATATTAAAATATGCTACTTCGCTGAGAAAAATTCGTACTGATACCTCTGTAACAATTAGCTGATATAGCCCTATGAGAATTTGTTGTAAATGAATACAAAAAATATAAAAAGTTTTCTCTTTTTCTTTAAAATCTTTGATGAATCACTTTTTATGCAGCATTTTGCTTTTTGGCTGTTTAAGACAAAAATTGTTCAAAAACAATTTATGAAATTTAGCATCAATAAATATTTAGGTTATAATTTCTACATTTATTTCGAAAATAAAGTGCTCATATTAAAGTATATAAAGTGAAATATAAATTGATATATTAATAATTTTTTTTCTTTAAATTCGCAAATTGGATTTTGTTAGCAAAGATGGCAGTTGGGATGCTAAGCACTCCCAAAATGTTTAATTGAACCCCATAAATTTTTCGAATGTATAAGGGCACTAGTAGCATACACATTCTTAATCTGGAATATATATTATAAAAAAACTTAAAATTCACAATTATGTGCAAATTTCTATAGTATTCTAAATGACATTCTTGTTCAATGCATTCTATTAAAATATTTAATTTAATTCTAATAAAAAAGGTATATAAGAATATCTGTTCTTGTTATACAAAATTATCTTCACCTTCAAATGCGAATCTGAAGAATAAAACATCCTGGTTCAATTTGTAAACAAATTTACAAAAAATATGAAATTAGATCAAAATATGTCAAATTGAAAGCGATAAAATTGTATTAGAAGGTATAACTTTCATTCAGTTTCAATAATTGACTAAATACAATATATGAATTTGAAAAGTCTTTACCAAAATAAACAGATGATGTAAGAAATTGAAAATATCAAAGATGCAATATCATTCATTTATAAAAAATTTTTTATATCCATTTCCTTTTTATTTAAATCAGAAAAATGAAAATATCAATAATTCCTATAAATCCAGTCAAAAATGCAATACCGTACAATTATAAAATTTATTTTTTATATCTATTTTTTTTTTTTAATGGGAATAATATCTATGCTTGGAGTATCTGTGTCGAAATGGAAGCATTTCGAAAAATGTAAACAATTGAAGAAGGTCTTGAAGGGAGCACCGCTCTTAGTCAGAAAATTTACACAATTCCGATGTTCTTCTTCATTTTGGACAATTATTCTAAAGAATTGTCGGTCCAGGACCGGAACAATATCAGGAGCATATCTTCTCATGTTGAATATAATAGACGGCCACTCCGGGCAGGCAGCACTAACGAAAATGGGCGGTAAAGTCTGGGGTTTCGGCAAGTTTGCCGCGTGGTCGTTCTTTCCAGTACCGGTCGTGCTGTGATTGGTTGTCTCAGAATCCGTTGAACGATTACGTTTCCTGTTAGTTTTGGAAGTCTTGTGGATAAATCCTTCTCCATCCGTATAAGTACGGGAATTAGTTAAGTTATTAGAATTAATTGAATTAGTATTTTGGTCAGAGTTTGAGTTGCAGTCTAGATTAGAGCCGGTATTAGCTTCGGCAGAGTCTAATTCCATAGTATCAGTTATTTGGCACGAGGCCAGCTTGGTATTAGAGTTTGAGTTTAAGTTTGCATTTGAATTAGTTTTAGAGTTAGTTTTTAAGTTTGCATCTATAGATTTAGCAGTTTTATCGCTATTAAGTTTTGAATTATCAGAATCCTGATTATTAAATGTAGAATCGGTGGCTTTAGAAGCCTTAGTTTTAGGGGAGGGGGGGGGGTAGCTAAGACATTCTTACCATCCGAGTTCTCCGCCATGTTGCCAGGCTTGGTCATCTCATCTTTAGTAGAGTCA
This sequence comes from Amaurobius ferox, assembly GCA_951213105.1. Classification (NCBI taxonomy): domain Eukaryota; kingdom Metazoa; phylum Arthropoda; class Arachnida; order Araneae; family Amaurobiidae; genus Amaurobius; species Amaurobius ferox. The sequence goes on from OX578155.1 coordinate 41,917,378, forward strand.
GAGTTGATTCCTTGAATGGCCGCTCTTTTGGCAGAAACTTTCTTTTCTAAATCGGCAATCTGCTGCTCGAGATAACTATAGTTCACATTAGTTGTATTAGGATCGAAGCACATTTCCATTGAATCGCCACTCTTGTGTGATACGATCGCGTTTTTCTTTCCCATGTCGGGAGCTCGCTCTGACACAACCTATCCCACGCATGTTCTGAAAACGTACCCGCTATACCCCCTGCTGTGAGGCCGTTTCTTCGCTATTGGCTAAGTTAAATGACGTCATGGGCGGAGCCTAGTATACACTTTGAAGTTTGACAGTTTCACACAATATCTGTCGTCTTCGAGATTATACATGGGAAAAAAATGTTTGTTATTAAATCGGGAAGAAAATTATGATAGAAAGAAGTAGTGCAAAGATATAACGTTGTGTGACAATATTCGGAGATATATACACGTTCGTAAAACAACAAAAATGTCTTAAATTTAGGTAAGTAGTATATGATATATTTATTACAATTTTTGCGAGTAAAATGCTGACACTGGAAACGTTCTACCTTATACATCTGTAATAATCCGATTGAATGATTTTCTAACTTATTTTTTATAGTACCTAATTTTAGATAGAAGATCGCCAACCAAATATGAATATATCAAAACTTGTACTGCAATATTTCACCTGGCCTGTTTAAATAACTTAAGTGGTCAGATGTTTTTATTGTTGTATCGGTTAAATTAAAGGAGAAACTTTAATTTATTTCCTTCTAGGCTAATTAAATTTATGTAGAAGACAGCAATATATTTTTTAATCTGATTCATAGTTACTTTGTTTATCACAGTAGTGTATTATAAGTATAAGAGTGTTGTTGAAGACCCAGACCGTCCGACTCGTCCAAAGGACTAGGAGCAACTATTTGGACGGCCGGGAAGAAGTATAAGAGTGTAAAGATGTTATACAAATTAATGAAATTACTAATAAAATTAATATATATGTATATACCAAGTTGTAATTTAAATAGCATATATATGAAGTTTGATTTCAATTGTATGGGTGTTGATTTTAAGATTTTATAGATATTAAGTAACATTCTGAAGAAAGCAAACACTAATAGCCATTATCTAATGTTTATGAAATACTTTGAAGTTTGATCTGTACCCAGTAGTGAGTTGCCAAATTTTTAACAGCGAGTAAGCTATTATGCAAGATTATGGTTTCAAATGCTATCATTCTTCGCAGTTCACACTAACATAATATACATTTATTGTGCATTTAGAATTCATTTGGTGTTCGAGTTAAAATTATTTATATTTTAACGCTGTTGTTGTTTCTTATGACCTCCTGATTTCGATGGATATTTTAACTCTTAAACATATTTATTTCAAATTATGTTTAAAATAAATAAAATTGGCATCCCGTCTGATTTCAACCAGCAGAAACAACAAGCACACAACTATAATAGAAGGTCTTTATTTCACTTCTTTAAGATGTACAAAACTTAAAAAGGTCAGAGCGCTTTCGAGCGTAAATACGCTCGTCATCACTGCTCTGAATTTGGTTTCAGACCTGCTCACTCTAATGTTTCTTCTTTATTTAACTGGATTCTGTCTGATAAGCTGGGTGATAAGGATGACTTTAAAAGCTTTGCTGGGGTATATGTGGTTCCCCTGTTGTCCATCGATGGTAACTTTAAATTTTATATTGGCAGTACAAAATATACTATTGATATCCGTTTGGCAGAACATGCTAGGGATGTCAAAGGTGGTAAACTTTCTACGGCCCTTGCTCATTTTGTTGTTAAAGAAAATTTCCGGCCCCTTTTTTGAAAGAACTTTCCTTCTTATGCGTTGTAATAACCCTCATAATATTCTCCTTTTTAAGTCCCTCTTTATTTATGTTTACCGCGAGTCGATTTGTAATTTTGACCCCGTTCAGATTTTAAATTATGCTTGGCGACTCAGTCTCGACTCCACGCAATTCAAGTCTCTTCATAGTTATCTTTGACGTCATCCTCTCGGGGATTGGGCTTGACTGCCCCCATTTTTTAAAATTTTTTGAATTTGAAAATTCTGCAATAAAATTGTAAATTTTTACTGTTCTTTTCGTGATTTATGCTCAATTTTTTTAATCTGTTCAAAATGTTTTGTATTTTTGGATTCTCCTTAGATAAACGTAAGTTTATTGATAATTGTATTTATGCAAATTTGCCACCTTTTCTGGTCTATATATGAACGATCATTCCTATTTCCATGCAGCCACTGATGGAGAGCGTGAACGCTCGAAAGCACTCTGGCCTTTTTAAGTTTTGTACGTCTTAAAGAAGTGAAATAAAGACCTTCTATTATAGTTGTGTGCTTGTTGTTTATGTTTAAAATTTAACAACCAATATTTAAACTTTGGAAATGTTTAATAACAATTACATGTGTATTATCCTACACTTTGAATTTTGAATATACAAAATTTTGATATTCACATTTAAAAGGCATGTATTGATACATCATTCAAATTTTTCAGAATATTTTGAATTTAACTCAACGTTAATTCAGTTAAAAACCTCTTTACACTTGCTATTCTGTATAACACATCTAAAATATAAAACCTGAAGTTTTATTTTTCAATCTCTTGAATAATTTCAGTTTGAAACATTTAGTCAAAATACTATTAATTTCTAAACCCAAAATTATTTATTTGAAACAAATATTAATTTCAATATCTTTATTACTTCAACAACTATAATTCGATTTAGATAATATATTACTATCTAATGTTAACGAAATACTTTAGCATCGGTTGGACGCAGTGATAATTAGTCAAACTTTTAACTGGTACATGTATTTTCAGCTTCATTATATCTCATTACATCAGGATAAATCAGATAACATCAGTATTAACTAGGTAAGTCATTTTGCATCTATTCATGCATCCTAAGACATCAAATCCATCTTCATATAAAATTAAATTAGTAACTACTGTCTATTATTTTCAAAAACAGCATTCAGTAAGTTGATTTAAAATATCTGTTGGATAAACTCCTTCTTTTTATAAACATGTTATAAATTGAAATTAGGTAATTTCATGCAACATTTATTATGCAGTTAAAGTTGTTCAAACAGATTGTACTGTTAAATAGAAAATGCATATTTTTAACTATAGTAAAGCACTATCACTACTCTAGGGACCAGTGAAGTAAAGCGTATAGCTGTGAAAATATATAACTGAAATTAATGTCACTGGATAGGAATGTTTGACGAGCTATGTAGAAATGCATATAAATGATGTATGTACTGTATTTCAAATATTTGAAATTTAATATTCACTGATTAGAATGGGAAATTAGACTATATAAGATTTAACAAAATATTTGAAACATTTTTATGTAAATAAAATTAAAATTTGTTTTGATTTGACAACAAATTATGAATTTTATACAAATATTGAAATTTAATATAACTATCCATATTTCATTACCTGAAGATACATTCAATTGAGTACGTAGAAAATTAGTACTAACTTTTGAATCATTTGTGAGATATCAGTGATTACAAACGTACACATGCTTATCTCAAAAGCATTCAATTCGAAAATAAGAATATTTAAAACTAAAACATGTAAATTCATTGATAGTTCAAATATTTGATCCTATTACAATATTTTCCTTTAACGTTAGTATTATGTGTGTAACAGTAGCATAGCATCCCCAGGCAATTCTTTTTTTGAGGAAGGGGGGGGGGGGGTGAATTGGTAACCAAACAGTTTGCTTCCCATTTCGCTAAATATCATTTCTCTGAACTTAAATGGGTTTCTAGGGAATATGATTTCCCTACTTGGTAATGCTATTGGTGTTTAGAGACAAAAAATATTTCTTAAATATATTTCTATAATTTTAAAGAATCAAGGGTACTTCCTTATTATAGTGGCCCCCGAGGATGAATCACCAAGCGTCCGAGATTTATGGCCAAAGTAGGTTGTAAAATCTCACCAAACATTTGCAGTCCTAAAGAAACAGCACGTGTTTATATTATTGTCATATTGCTTTTTCGTTAGCGAAAACCTTGGCTCAATCGGATATGTGGGAGCCACTATAATAAGATAGTACTAAATCAAGCTATATATACAATTTCTTTCTAATAGTACAATGATTCTAGCTAAAATTAAATCTGCTTTTCAATTTCTTCGTCTACAGTTACAATTGCAATATATAGATATTAGTTTATTAAATGGGATATTTTTATTTACTTTTGAAATTTATTTTTACCTTTACTCTAAGGCAGGAATTTACTTTTATGCATCAAAATTCTATTATTTGTACTACTGATGGGAAAAAATCAGTACAAATAAGATAACCATATGCATTACTTAAAAAATATATTTTAGTTCATCCGGTGAACAATATCTTGAAAAATTATAAATATTTAATCAACTGAACATGATTGACTAGTACCTACTTAATCAAATTTAAAACATAATTTTTATTACATAGTGTTTATGATAGTGTTTATGTTAATCCATGTCTAACCAATTCGGATTTCTTATAGAAAGCTGAAGGTTAATTAGGTCCTTGTAAATTGATAATCATTCAATGAGTCATGAGTACAGTTAACCAAATTTAAAAGGTAGCTGCAAAGTTTACAGTTAGTACATTACAAGAGCAGATTCAGGCAGAAATAAAAAGGGATTTACAGGGATGTATCTAGAGAAATGTGAGTGGTGGTTGATTTTCCAGAACAATTATAATTGAGAATATAAAATTTCGAAACGAGCTTCACGTTAATTCGCACACACAAACAGTATTAGTATTATATACTTATATATTAACGAAAACATTTTATAAAATTGAATATAATGTTTTTTAAATGTAATTATAATATGTATATTTTTTTGGATGAGTGGTGGTCGGAAATTCTGAGTGTGTGGTGGAAACCCCGACCACTGTAGATACATCCCTGGATTTACTTCGACATGTTTCTTTTATTGAACATTCGTTTTTGTAGTATATCAGTAAATAGTTAAACTGATAATTTTTTTTTTATTAATCATAAAATGAAGCAAACTAGCCAGATAAAATGAATTTTATGTCATTTTGCGATTTATGACATTGCAATAAACTTTTATAAGTGAATCTATAGAATCACAAGAAATGACATATCTGAAAAAAAAAGGGGGGGGGGGGGGCAGGGTAAATGCCACAATGACCTATACCTGGATCTACATTAAGTTTCTTGTTACCATTATAGATATCAGATATTCTGTATGGACGAATGCATAATAAGCATGAAACCAGTCCAAGAATGCTCATGCTGGTATCTGTAATAGGAATATCACCCATATTTTTTAGAATGCCTCTTATAGATGGGCTTTGTGTTTATAAACTTTGCCTTTGCAACTTCATGTGGCCTGAGCTAAATTGTATATGAATTTTGAGCCGGCCACGTGGAAGAACTGAAATTGTTAGTTCCCATAGAAGTTCTAAAAAATTGTGGTGCATGCTAACTTTCATGCTACCACTGCAAATTTTGATTATTTCATGATGACGAGCATATAATAAGTGAGAAACTAGTCCATAGATGCTAGTATCTGCAATAGGAGTGTCTTCTCCATTACATCCTATTCACAAATTGATATATTAGAATGTTGCAAAACTGTAAGAGCAAAACAGTTTTATCAAGCTATTTTCACAAAAAATATTATGACTGGAGAAACAAATATGAGCAAGATAAATAGCAGATATATTTTGAAGTTGAAATTGGGGCTGCAGCTAATATATTTCACATGACGTCTTTGATGAACAAGTATTTTAGCTATATTTCAGGCATTTAACTTGAATGTACTCGGAGAGCTGTATCTGTTTACTCATATTTGTTTCCATTCACCTATTACGTGTACATATATTACGTAGATGGTTATCATAGAGACAAAATATCAATTTAGAATGTTCCGATACTAAAATATGGAATTATATAAGGGTTTTGCTGTCTAAGAAAAGTTGAAACCACTTTATGTGAAATATCAGTTAGAACGAACTGCAGGCTAGGCACTATTAGTGCCTATTATATATTTTATTATACATTTATTTGTTACATATGAAGTAGTTAACATGAAATTTGAATTAATGTAAAAAAAAGCTATTCTTCTGAAAGTCAAATCCTTCAGGTAACACACTAAGTTAGAGTGCAAATCTCAACCAACTTGTTTATTTCTGGTGATATCAATTCAAATCCATAGCATCTATTCTATTGGTATATAACTTTTTAATACTTCTGTAAAGAAACCAGGCATAAAAAAATTAGGTGACAAATCAGATTCTTTAAGAAAGTATTACAAATTTATATTCTCAAAAGCAGTAGTTTAATTATTTTGATCTATTGGTATCTTTTATTCACATAGAAACAAGGAGCAAGCATTAAAGGAGAACTAGAGTCAGTATGTACATACCGATTGTCAAAATTTTCAATGTTCAAGTATCAGTTGTTACATTGAAAATGTTTAAAGTAAATAAAAGTTTAATAAAGAATGCCAAGAAATTAACTTATATATTTAAAAGTATGCACTGGTTGTGACTGATGGACTTACCTGGTTAAAGATACTCCCCCCCCCCCCTCCTCCCAACTACAGGAAAATATTTATTCGAATTTTTTTTTTAATTACATTAAATCAAGACACAAATCATATTGTAATTGTTAATGTGTGTAAAAATTTCCTCAAAATCCAGAAGAAGGTGTATTGAAGTACTTTAATTGTAAATCCATTGATGCAGTTCTATAAAAATATAGGTATGCCATTCTTTTGGTTTTGCCACTTTGTTTTCTTTCGGTTAGTGACAGTGGCATAGCATTACTCACACCTATTCAAATGGTAAAGAAACCAATATGCATATCTATTTGTTTAGAATTTAATGGGAACAGCAAACAACTGATATATATATAATTTTCGAAGCATATCAATTAATAAAAATTTTTAGCATAGAAAATTATTAGCACATCACTGGGTATATAGAGTGGGATGGATTACCCACCCTCTACACTAAATATTTTACCCAGGATTACATTGTAAGCCTGCATTTTTATTAATTTTAGATTAATTTTTTAAAAAAAAATTTCCACATTTTTTGTCCAAAATATTCCATTGTATGGCATTTTCTTTTAAATCAAACACATAGTTTTGTTTACAAACTTGCATAAATATTTGAAACAGACTTCAAAAAAGGTTATGGTAACCCACATTTAAACGGTTATATATTTTGTTTTGGATAGCTAACTTGTTTTTTTGTAGTTAAAACATTAATAAAATAAAACAAATTGCCTCAAGTGCTATAAGTCATCAATGAAAATAGGATTAAAAAAGTTGCGATACACGTACGGAATACAACATAAAATGGGCATAAGGTGCCTTTAATAAACATAATACATATAACACAAGCATTTTAAACTGTATGCTGTATATACTTTTTTTCCCGTAAATGAAGCATTTTCATCATAGATCAAGTAGTAATAATAATAATATATTTTATTTAATTCTTTAGTTTAAAATCATATCAAAAGCAAATAAATATGTGTGTATGAAGTAAAATACTTGACGAGATGTATATAAGGAAAATGTAAACACGTATAATCTCGAAGATACTAGGCTCCGCCCATGACGTCATTTAACTTAGCCAATAGTGAAGAATCGGCCTCACAGCAGGGGGTTTAGCGGGTACGTTTTCGGAACATGCTATCCGCACGGAGTCCAAGCTCCTAATCCCCCTACCCGGTGAATGATTCCGTCGAGAACTCAGGCTCCTCCGTGGCCTCAGGCTGCGGCTTCGCTGGATGAGAGATTTTGTCTCTGAGCCTCCTCCCTTCGTAGTCGGCATAAACTTACAGGTTGCCGCGGGAGAAGGACCTTACCCCTGCTACTGAAAGTATGTATTTTGCATTTTCCATAGCATTTGATTTCGAAAGTATTTTGCATTATTTAAAAAACATATTTCCTTTTCGGCCTTGCAAAATTGCTGAAACATAGTTTTCTTTTATTGTGAACTAACTACACATAATTTTATTTTCCCACGACCGCTCCTAATTTGGCTGCCTAGGAAACATGTCTGAGAACAAACACTAACCAAATATTATCAGCATTGCTCCATTTTGTGGGACTCCCAAAATGGATGCAAATCATTCACCTTGAAACCTGCAGCCCTTCAATATCCCTGCTACATACCAACACTCTAATTTCCATCTTCCTAGGTCACCATGCCTTTTCCTTTAAAATAGATAACAGTGAACTGGCAACACTTGATTCATGCTTTCTGTTTATCATTGTTTTGTATTATTGTGTGATATTTTACGAAATTTAAGTACATCAAAATGTCATATTGCCGTCTTATTTCTAGAGGATTGAGTACTAATTTTAGGAGGTAACGTAAAAGCAAATAAGCACTAGTAAATGTATTTGTTATATGAAATTTATCTTGTCAAAACTTAATTTATGTGTAAAAGTTTTATGTAATCGATGATAAAATAATTTAGGAAGCCTGAAAACCGGGGACCAAAATTTGCAAACAAAGTTTTATGCTACATATTTTAGTTGGGATACAAATAAAATATACGTTTAATCCGGCACGTTTAGGATTTCTGCAGTGCTGGATTAAATATGCCAGATTATCCAATGTCGAATAAAATGAGGTAAAAAAAGGAGGTGATATTTCTTGCCTAAAGTGTTGCACAGACTGAATTGCACTGTACAGTATGTAAAAAGAACATTTTATTTAAAAATGACAAGATAAACTTCAATAGTCACTGATAAGTCACTTCTAATTTATATAAAAAGTTGTAAAAGAAATAGAAAAATATAGTAAAGGAAAATCAAAGAATATAAGGTGAAATTTTCTAAATTAAAACATCTTGTATGTTGAGAATTTTTTAAAAATATCAGTTTATACATCAAGTTTTTAACCCTTTGCGGACAACAGCACAGAGTTTCCCCCAGACACTTTTGGAAGGGCGCAGCACCCTGCCTGCCCTTTTGTCACTAGAACAGCGCCCTCCTTACCCTTTGTACGAGAAGAGCGTCCTCCCTGCCCTTATGTTAGCAGATCAGATCCCCTGCTTTGCCTTTTGTTGAGAGAGCAATATCTGTCCTCAAACGAAAATCAACCAGTTCTTGTATGGCCTCAGATAAGTCCCAGAGCCCTTTCTCTGCGTTCATTACCTCAAATTTTGATCGTGTATCTCTCCCCCCCCCCCCGCTCCCTCCTCCTTCAAAGAAAGAAAAAGGGTGATCTAGTGCCAATAAAAAGAGGATTGACACCTACAACCGCTCTATTGTTTGGGTGTGGCATCCAGTTGTTGGGTCCACAAAATTATGCGAGTGATTGACAGTAAAATCTTCAAATCCAGAATTTTTCAATTCTCCAGTTTTGTATCCTTTCCAATAGTCAGAAAATATAGTACTACCATCAGCTATATGTTCTTCGACTGCAACAAAGAAACATTCTTTAGTTTCACGACATAATCCGCCGAAAAACCTACTGAGGTAGAAGAATGCGTCCAACTTTGTTTTTTCTTTGAGTAAAAAAATTTTCGTCTATTTCAACTACTCTGTTAGCTCCTCCGATTTTTTGTTTTTTTCATAACAAAGCATTGGTACAAATTTGTCTCATATAGTTATTTTAATCGACAGTTGTGTTGGGGTTCATTTGAAGCTGAAGTTCACAAAATTCAATTGTGTGCGCATTCCTTTTTTTTCTCGACATTATCGTAAACTGTATAGCCATTTTGGTAATGAATCACTTGTGCCTAACCTCATCGGATGATCATTTGAACATTATTTTTCTTTATAAAGAATTCCATTTTTTTTGGAAAAATTGAATACTTGCATCTTCGTCTTTAGGCAATTGCCAAATTGTGTAGTCCATCTTAACATTTTAAAAGGTGATTAGTTTTTCTAAAAAGAAACTTATGTTTTAAAAAACGGTTTGTTTTAGGGTTGCTATACATGTTAAATAAAATATAAAGTGGTTAGTTTGGATGAGTTATCGCTGTAATTTGGCGGTTTTTAGCTGGTATCCAGCTAACGGATGTGTCTGGTACCCAGCTAACGGAAGAGTACCAAGAGAGGGTTTCCCCACTTCCACCACTGTTGTTTCATATTACATAATAACAGACTATGTTTGTGTGTCGACATGTGTGTAAGGTTTGTAGCGGAAAATGTAAATATTGTACGGCCTTGAAATGTCGGACATGGGTATTTCAGGAACCAAGGCGATGCATTTTTTTGTAAAACCGAAATATGATATTGAGGTAAAGTAATATTGAAGTAAAAGTTACGCCCAGGGAGTTGACACAATAAGGTTGTATATCTAAGTGATTACCACTAGCAAAATCTAAATGTCTCAATTAGAAGGCGAAATAAGAAATTTGGAGGGACTAACCGAACTGAAGGTTATGTCCAGGGAGCTGACACAATAAATATGTATATCCAGGTCACATGTACAAATGGTGGTGGGACTATAGCCCCCCAGCTGAATCAAAATCGCTCAATTAGGAGCCGAGATGTGAAGTTGAAGGGGGGGGGGGGGGCTAAAGTAAAAGTTATGCCCAGGGGATTGATACGAAAGAGATGTATATTCAGATGGTACAAAGACTATAGCTTCCAGAAGATTCAAAATCACTCAATTTAGGAACCTAGATGTAAAACCATGTGGGTTTGTTAAACTAAAAGTTACGCTCAGGGAAGTATGAATAAAAAAATATGCATGTCCAGACGATACATGTATAGATAGTGTGGAGACTATAGCCACCAGTACATTCAAAATTGCTTAATTAGGAAGTGAGATGAGAAATTTTAGGACTACCTCGAGTAAAATTTATGCCCAGGGAGTATCGGAGCAATATTGGTCTTCAATGAAATTAGAAGCAAAACTAGGGAATTGAGTAGTCGCTGGTGGAGGGGGGAGGGGATTTTAAGGAAAACAACGTCAGATCAAAGAATCAGGTATCAGGTTGAAAATTGATTTTTAATATTCTTTAAGAAATATTTATAATTTTTGAATCTTTGGATATTTTTAATCTGAAAAAGTAAGATAACTGAGTAAGTCAAGAGACCCCCCTCAGACAACACATTTCTGAAAGTGTCACTAAAAATATTCATGGGTATGCCACAAATACAATTCTTGTGACTTTTAAACAATTAAGAGGTCAAATGCATTGAAATTCATCACAAACAGCATAGAACTATCTTAAATCAGAAATGATCCCCTTTCTGAAGGACAGAACCACCCTACATCAGAAATACCCCCCCCCCCCCCCAGGCACTTACGGAGCGAAATAGTTTCATTAAGTAATACGGCTGAGTGGGTCAAGTGACTCTTCAAACTAAACTGAGTTCTCCAAACAATGCATTTTTCTACCAAAGACGAAGAGCAGAAGCTCCCAAAACACAATAAATAACCCCAACTTATTCAATTAGGTAAAAAGCACAAAATATCTATCGAAACTTTTTTTAATTTCTATTTTCTGTATCTAATGCTAAACTATTTTGTCATGAATCAAAACTGAAAGAACTAGGTCAATAGAATTAATAAAATAAATCAGAAACACACACACATAAATACAGTTATTTGTTTTCAAATATTTATTTAAACATCCAAATTTATTATTTTAAAAAGAAGTGAAAGAGAGAGAACACACATTTATATCAAGAGAAATTCGAGGCCAAATTAACGAAACTTAGCCAATTCGAGTCAGTCGTTCACAGTATTTGTTTCTTCTTTGGCAAAAAGCGCGGAAACCGACGTGGCTCACATTGGATTGCAATATTGCAATGTCTGTTTTTTAAACTCGAATTTCTGTTGCTATTATATTAACATACCATTCGTTCTATCAGCCAGAGGCGATAAAGGGAAGCAACCCTCATTAAAAATCCCTCGTCTTTCCCTGTAATGCAGTATTTTCCCCTATAGATTTAACATGAGAAGGGCACAAGAGACTTTTTTGGAGAGTCAGAGCTTTAGTGCTGCCATCTAGTGACAATTTCATCACTTATTTCCAATAATTCAACTTTCCGTTGAAATAAAATTCAGACAATTTCCTTAAAAATTGGGAACAGATTTGATATAAAGAATTTGGCTAAATCCGCCATCTTTTTTTGTCGCCAAGAATGGCGCCAACGAGTACAGTGTTTGGAAAGTCCTAACGGACGTCATCTTGAACATTGCACGTAAGAAATATAAACATATATAATTAAAAATGCATAAAAATGCCGATTTAACAATACTTAAAAAAAATACGAAATTTGATAAAAACATTTGTTTGAAAAGTCCTAACGGACGCCATCTTGAACATTGTGCATAACAAATATAGACATCTATAAATAAAAATGCCGATAATTAACAATAATTAACAATACTTACGAAAAATATGAAATTTTATAAAAACGTTTGTACTTTAACAAAACATATACACTTATCCCCCGATTTACACGGCACTTGTTTTACACAATTTCGCTTTTACACTGTTTATAAATTAACAGATTTTAAAAAATTGATAAAAATGTATATTCCGCTCCATATACGCCTATACAAAGATTTGATGACATTTTTGAATTTTATTCCTTTGGTAACACTGATGAAAACAATAGGGGATTCCCGGTGTTGTAAAATATATACATTTAGGGGAATCCCTGTAATAGGGGAATCTCCGTATGTATTTCACAACAGTAAAGCTATCTGGTTTATGCAAGTACATAGTGCAGAAACATTTTAGCAGCAAAGCTTATATTATTGTGCGTTTATCTTTTGAACTGGTAAGTTTTCAACATTTATAGTTTTTCTTGCATCTTTATAGTTTGCGTAAATTTGTTAAGAGAGAGGTTCTATAATGTCAAAACGTGGTGATTTTGAATAACAAATCAAAATCACCACGATCATTCAAAGGAATAAATATCAATAACCTTCTTGTCTATTTGATGGATAATAGAAAAGCATGGGTCACTGCCATAGATTTCAATGGATTCCATAACTTCTTTGTTCCAGATGTCAAAAATTATTTAACTAAAAAGGGATTGCCTTTTAAGGCTCTTCTATTAATTGATAATGCACCAGGTCATCCTCCAGATTTACAACATGAAAATGTAAAAGTTGTTTTTTTACCAAAGAATACAACTTCCTTATTACAAACGTTAGATCAAGGGATAATTTCGACTTTTAAAGCACTCTACATCAAGCAAACTTTCAGGTATATCTTAGACCAAATGGAGAATGATGAATCTCTTACTCTGATGGATGCTTGGAAGAAATTTACAAATTTAGATTGTGTTAAGCATGTTGGACTGTCATACACTCAGATCAAACAATCAACGATCAACGCCTGCTGGAAAGCAATATGGCCGGATGTTGTTGAAAGTGGAAATGATAAATCACCAATAGAGCATGAATATTCTCAGATCACTGAGTTGGCCCATACTATAGGAGGAGAAGGTTTTGAAGATTTAGCTCAGGCAGATATTGAAGAAATAATGGCCGATGAAGAATTGAATGAAGATGATTTAATTAACATGATTCGTGAAACAAACAAACATGATGAAGAGCAATCTGAACCAGTTGCGTTCACAGCAAGAATCATAAGCGTAGGACTGGATTTGGGAAGAAAATTGGGCAACCATTTCTTACAATATGACACAAATGTTGATCGAGCTCTCCGATTCCAGCGAGACCTTCGTAAATGTTTAAATCAATATGAAGAGATCTATGAAGATTTAGCAAAAAACCTACGCAATTGTCTACAAAGTCTTGTCAACCCGAGATCTTTCCTAATTTGTCAACCATTGAACCAGAATCGCATCAAGAAAGCTCAAGTGATGAAAGTGACATCATACCTATCAGAAAAAAAAGACTGATAGTACATGAAAGTGATGACGGTGATTAAACTTATAATTAATTTTTAAGGATCTTTTTGTTTTTTTGTTCTTTGTTCTTGATGTAAAATAAATTAAATATGTTATATTACTACATTCATATGTTTGTTGTTTTATAAACTAAGTACAGTGACCGCCGCTTATAAGAAACACGTTCGTTTTGCTCGTTTTGTTTCTTATAAGCAGTTGTTTCTTAAATCCGGAAATTTTTTAAATATCGTTCTTCCATTGTAAATACTAACTATTGTTTTACTTAACTATTGTAAATACTAACTATTATAAATACTAACACAGTTTTACAGAATTTAAAAGATAAATGTATATAAGTAAAATATTAGTATGTACATAATACATTTGTAAATTAAGTTTTGCATTCAAAAATATTTCTTATATTACAAATTAAGAATTACAACTTAAAATATTATCTATATGCATATAGTATGTAGTTAAATAAGAATAAGAAGTAAAACTCATAGGTCGTTCATTTATGTATAAGAGCATAGTACATTTTCATACGTACCGTAATCTATTACTGAGGAACAGTAAAAAACTTTCCAGTGTTGTTTGTGCTAACGAGTCTGTGATTAGTTTAAGTACATCCATTTCTAAATCATAAAATAGTCCATAAACTTTTTCTGATGCCCCTCTGTGTTCAAGAGTTTTTCTAATTATAGTTAGGGCTTCTCGCGACTGTTTGGCTGTAGGAAAATTTTCTTCTTGTGGAACGTCTTCATTTTCTTCTTCATTGCAAACATTCTGAATTTCCACCACTATGTCATCATCACTTTTTTCTTCAGATGTTTGTAAATTTTCGTCGATGTGAATCCATTCTTCGAAAGGTGCTTCTAATTCTTCTTCATCTTCTGCTGGTATGTCAACATTATTTTTCAAAAATCCTGCTTTACGGAAGCAATTAAATTAAAAATGCATATGTCAGAAATATTTTTCCATGCGCCTGCGATCATATGGATAGCAGCAAGCAAGGTTAATTTCTTGCTTATTTCGGAAGCCGATCCTTTCTCTTCATCAATTGCATCCACTATTTTCTATCGCAAATTTGACCGATACAGAGTTTTAAATGCTTAATAATTCCTTGGTCAAGAGGCTGTATGATAGAAGTTGTATTGGGTGGCAAAACACAAAGTTCAATGTTTGTGAGCTGTACCACAGGATGAGCCGAACAGTTGTCAAGGATTAAAATAGTTTTTTCTTTTCCCATCAGTTCCCTGTCCCACTTTAACAAAAAGTCTTCAAAAATTCTACTTGTCATCCAGGCATTCTTTGAATTTTCGTAGATCACTGGCAATTTTTTTATTCCACTTAAACAGGGCGGACGTTTGGTTTTGCCAATAACTGAAGGGCTTTTTTTACAGTTCCCGTCATATTTGTTGTTAACAGAACTATAACTCGATCTTTTTGTTTTTTTACTACGGAGGATAGATCATTTTTGAACATCATTGTATACTCTGGCATCGCTCTAAAATAGAGCCCAGTCTCGTCAGTGTAAAAAATTTGATGAGGAGCGTATTTTTCTAATAGAGGTGGTAAGCTTTGCATAATCCATGAAGATGCCAACTCGGAGTCCGCGTCCTGCTTCTCTCCATAATTTTTTTTGTACACAATGTTATTTCGTTCTTTCCACCAGCTTAACCAACCATCAGTCGCATGGAACTCTTTTTCTCCTAATTTTTTCGCAAAATTTTCTGATTTTTTCAGTAAAATTGCCCTACTGATAGGAGCGTTCTTTAATCTGGCGTTAGAAAACCATTGTAAAAGTGCTTCCTCTATAGCAGCTGCCTTTCCTTCTCGTTTTCGTTTTCTTTGAAGATTACAATTTGGCGTCAAAATTTCATTTCTGCCTTTTAGGATTTTACATAATGTTGAGTGCGGAATTTCTAATGCAGAAGCAGCTTCTCTTTGACTACACGGAGGTAGAGAATCATACTTTTTAAGTAAACTTTGCTTTTCAAGCAAAGTAAAGGTTTTTCTCTTTTGCGACATGCTTCCACTAACAAAACATAAAATGACTAACTAAAGCTGTACGAATCTTATTTGAGTGCATAAGCAAAGATGCTTTTCCTTATCAGTACATTTCCTTAACTGCCAAATGGTTAAAACCTCTTTTCTTACTGGTTTGGGGTTTTTACCCCCAAGCCTTTCTATGGAGAAATTCTCTGTCATCCTTTGTTACATAGCAAACTCCCACCCCCTCCCCGTACGCCCAGAGACAAGAGATAACATCTCGTCCTTCAGTTAACCTTAAACAAAGCGATTTTTCTTTTACACCCGCGTCGCAAGGAAATCAACAAATTTTCTGTAGAATACTGTTTCTTATAAGCGGAATCGTGTTTCTTATAAGCAACACAATTTTAATGTTAAAATGAAGTTTGTATTGGTTTCTGTCGTTTTGGGTCTTATAAATGGCTGTTTCTTATAACCACTGAATCTTATAACCGGCGGTCACTGTATAATTTTAAGTTTTCTAAGATGTCTTACTTTTGTTTTACTTAAATAAATGACTGAATATATCATGCACATTTTGGGGTTATTTTCGTTTTACACAATTTTACTTAGCAAAATCCAAGATTTCAATTTACACGGTTTTGTGCAGAACCTATCTTTCATGTAAATCGGGGGACAGGTGTGTAATTAAAAATGCATAAACATGCCAATCACGAATTTTATAAAAACGTTTGTACTTTAACAAAATTTAAGAAAAAATAGAACTTAGAAAAATGTTTGTAAAAACGTTTGTACTTTAACAAAATTTAAAAAAAAATGATACTTAGAAAAAGTTTGTACTTTAACTAAATTTAAGAGAAAACGATACTTAGAAAAAAGTTTGTACTTTAACTAAATTTAAGAAAAAACGATACTTAGAAAAAAGTTTGTACTTTAACCAAATTTAAAAAAAAATGATACTTAAAAAAATATTTGTACTTTAAAGAAATTTAAAAGAAACGATACTTAGAAAAAGTTTGTACTTTAAAGAAATTTTAAAAAACGATGCTTATACATCTCACGTAGCAATAGCTATTTGTGCGACAACTACGTGGACAACAAAATCAAAACACAGTACCTGGTTTAATGTAATCCAAAACTTTTCAAAGAAAAACACGTGTAAATATCCAAATTGCACAAATAATTGTTTTCACATTGCGGTCATCAAAGAACTCTCATTATTTCTATGTAAATTTTCTGCTTCTACATTATTTTATCTATTAACATGTTCTATCTTTAATTCTTGTGTGATATTCATGTTTTTAACACACACAGACACGTTTTTACACACACAGCAAGAACAAAACAAAAATAAAATGACCGCAGCCGACGATATCAGAAAGCTAAAAGGGGTTGCCAGAAAAAGACATTTCACGCCAAATGCAATTTATTTTCGCGCCACATTTGGCGACTTATAGCTCACGAAAAAAGCTGAGAAAACCAAATTCTTTATATCAAAGTTGTACCAAAAATTGTAATTAACCTATACAACTAAAATAATTTGAGGTGCTTGATCAAGGGAGCTGGTCATCCCTGCACCCTCTCTGAATAACCGTCCCTAAGTGCCATCTAGTACACAAATAAATTCAAATAAAAATGTTCCATATGAAAATGTGCATCAGTGACTGCCGTCCTTTAGGGTAAAGTTTTCTCTTACACAAATGCTTGATTACCTTAGTTGAATGCAAGTTCACAGTCGACGCACAGGCACGTAAACTATCCGCAAAGGGTTAAGTCTGAAAAAATATCAAAAGCATATAATACTAAACCCCCTTTTATTTTAGTAATTTTTTAAACCAAATTTCCTATTAACTTTTAAAATTACGCACCAGATGACTCAGAAAACTATATTTACAAAAAGAAAAAGAAAAATGGCCTCTTCCTTAAAGCTTAGATATGTCTATCAATGAATTGCTGTTCTGTTTCCTGAGTAGTAGTTGTGCTTGCATTTTCCTTCAGTTTCATTTCCAATGAAATATCTTTTGATATATGTAGATGGAGAGCAATTCTTCTTTTCTGGAAATTCCGACTGGTGCCTAGAGGAAACAAAAAAAGTGCCGTCATGGAACTTTGCATCAGATGAAACAGAAGCACTTTGTTTATTTATGCAGAAAATATTTTATACCTCTATTTCAGATAATATATACGAGATAGGATTCAAAAGTTCCTGGACTGAGTGTATAACTTAAAAAATATTATCAATTAAATTGCTGAAACGCATAATTCTTCCGAATAAGAACCTTGCGCAACAACACACTTTTGTCATCGCTTGTAAAGGTCATCAAAACACTTCTGAATCCATTTTTAGCCATGTCCTTTAATTCAGCCTATGATGCACTTTTAATTTCATCTGCGAATTGAAATCGACGACCCTGCAAGCGACTTGCCAGTTCAGGAAATAGACTGAAATCGCAGGGGGCGAGATCAGGGGAGTAAGGAGGATGTGGCAAAACAGTTGTTTGCATTTTCGCAAGAAAGTCAGCGACGAGGAGGGATCGGTGTGCAGGAGCATTGTCATGCAAAAGCACCCATGACTGCTCAGCTCAAAGTTTTGGTCTCTTCTTCCTGATCGACTCACGCAAATGACACAGGATGTCAACATAGAGTTCCTTGTTCACAGTGCATTTTTCAGGCATTCCAGATGCACAATGCCCTGGATATCGAAGAACACCTCTAGCATGAGCTTCCCTTTAGAGCGATCTTGGCAGAATTTCTGCTTGCGTGGAGATTGTGGTGATTTCCACATTGCCGATGCTCTCTTGGATTGCGGGTCATATAAAAAGCACCATTTCTCGTCTCCAGTAACAATTCTGCCAAGTAGGGAAGGATCTTTGCAAACAGCCGAAATTAAGTCTTCCGCCATTTCCATTCGAATTATCTTTTGGTCTTCGGTTAACATGCGGGGAACGATGTGTTGACACACCCTATGCATGTTAAGATCCTTAGTTAGTATCCGTTGACATGTGGCCTTGGATATCCCAACTAATTCTGCTATTTCCGCTATTGTTTGCTGCCTGTTCCCACGTACTGCCGCAGAAACCTTTTCGATGATTTCAACGGTGCGGGAAGTCTACGGACGGCCAACGCGTTCATTGTCTTTGGCACTTTCCCTGCCTTCTTTGAAACGTTGATGCCACTCAAAAGCTTGTGTTCACGATAATGTATCACTGCTGTACACATGCTTCAACATTTCATAAACCTCCGTAGCACTCTTTCCCAAACGAACACAAAATTTTATATTAATTCTCTGCTCAACAAACGCCATTTCTTTCAATTGCCGGTTACTAAGTGCACCCATCTACAAAATACGATGCCATAGTGAGCCACCGACCACGTGATTATGGTCAAACCACTTTTAAAAAAGGGGAAGAACGTAGTTACACAGAAACGTTATCGTAGTCGCTCTACTGCAAATATTTTTCAAGTTATAGACTCAATCCAGGAACTTTTGAATCCTACTCTGTATAATTTAAATAAGTTACTTTATCGTAATAAGTTACTTTAATAAGTTACTTTATCGTAAATTATGTGGAGAAACACTATCTCCAACTCCATTGTTTTTTGTACTTGATACTTAGTTTAAGGCTAGATATGTACCATTTCAAAGTGTGTTAGATAAAAGTTAATGCCTATTTATATATGTTACTGGCAAAGTGTGAAAAGCAGGCATTGTATAGAATGCAGGAGACGTTTTTAGGCAAAGTATGAAATGTCTGTTTTATTTTAATATTTTACATACTTTCTCTAGGCATTGCATTGAATACCTAGGCATTATATAGAATGACAATTACTATTTCCGTAAAGTGTGAAAAAGGCTTTTATTGAAAAGATGCATGTGAAAATGTAAGAAGTACAATATGCAAGATATGGGATTTTCTACAGAATGAAAAAAATACCAGTGCTGAACTACTTGTTGCTACAAGGTAGACTGGAATGGGAACAGATGTAGTATAATCCCTTTTTCATTTTAGGTGAGATTCTTGCAATTCCTGCTATGATTTGGAGAACATTCTATTCTGGCAACTCCTTCTGCATCTTTGTCGCTAAGGTAAAAAACATTTCATTCTGGCAAGATTTTCCGCATTTTTGTTGATCTTCTGTTGTCCTTTTTTTGCCATCTGTGCAACAGTTGATCTGTAGCAATTCAAACTTGAGCCTACTCCCTCTTCACGAGCTTAGCTTGCTGTGCTTGCATGCTAAAAAACATCACAGAATCTAACCCCGCCGGCTGTCAGAGGTAGCACGTAGCAATAGCAGTCTGTGCAACAGGTGTTCTATAGCTCATAGAGCACAACATGAAAATCAAAAAATTTTCTGATTTTTACCTTGACGACAAAAGACGCGGAAGATATTGACAAAATGGAATGTTGCGATTTTTAACTTGGTGACAAAAAGGCAACAAAAGACGCTGAAAGGATTGCCAGAATGAAATGTTCTCCAAATCATAGCAGGGATTGCCAGAATCTCACCTAAAATCGCCAAAAATGTAAAAGGGATTATACTACATCTGTTCTCATTCCAATCTACCTTGTAGCAACAAGTAGTTCAACATTGGCCTTTTTTTCTTTCTGTAGAAAAATTCCACATCTTATATATTGTACTTCTTACATTTTCACATGCATCTTTTTAATAAAAGCCTTTTTCACACTTTGCCGAAATAGTATTTGTCATTCTATACAGGGTGTCCAAAAATTTTTGCAACATGCTTTAATTCTTTACCTGCTGGAGTGCAAAAATTTTGAAAGATAGGAAATATGACTACTTTAATGAAATAGTCCTTTCATTAATTTTCTAAAAGTTACACTTTTAAATTTTTATACGACCCCCTTAGACAAATTTGGTCAATCAGAAATTTATTATTTTTAATGCAACAAGATCATTAAAAAAAACGTATATCTTTAAAATCAACTGAATTATGGTAAAGGGAAAAAGTTGACTTATGCCACTTTTCCATACCATGCGAAAGACTGTTCCATTAGTGAAAATAGGGATCATAAACAAATTGACGATAGAAATTGTTTAGATAAAAAAAAAGTACTTAATTATTAAAAAAGTATTTGTTATTCAAAAGTACTTAAGAATTCGTGATTGCATCGTGAGCCTATGCAGAATTCGCAAAAATGTCTCCTCTGTATTATCATCCAGTTTTATCATTTTTGTGATATGTCACAAATTTACATTTCTAATTTGATATATAGTCCCCATTCACAATGTTTAATTTTCAATTAAATATAACTCGCTCAATTTTAAAGATACTGATATGCAGGTTTTTTTAATGATCTTGTTGCATTAAAAATAAAAATTTTCTGATTGACCGAATTTGTCTAAGGGGGTCATATAAAAATTTAAAAAGTGTAACATTTTGAAAATTAATGGGTGGATTATTTCATTAACATAGTCTTATTTCCTACCTTACTTTCAACATTTTTGCTATTTACATTGCCCACTTATCTCCAACAGGTAAAGAATTAAAGCACATTTCAATCTTTTTGGGACACCCTGTATAATGCTTAGGTATTCTATACAATGCCTAGGCAAAGTATGTAAAATATTAAAATAAAACAGACATTTCACACTTTGCCTAAAACGTCACACATTCTAAAGAATGCCTAGGCATTCTATGCAATGCCTTGCCTGCTTTTCACACTTTGTCTGTAACATATACATTATTGCAGTTTTAAGCATGAAAAGATTTATTTTGCCTGAGCACTCAATCATGTGGAATTGATAAATTAATGGTTTTGGTTTCGTTTCAGATGGAGCTCTTTAAAGAAATATCCATATTATTCAAGTCTTGCTACTAATCCTGCTGCTAAGTATGAAGTTGGAAGTAATATTCTTGGTTATTCAATTAAAGAGGTAAATTGTTTTATAAAATATTTTCAATGTATTTCAAGTGGAAATGATGAAATGTGTTTGGTCTGCCATTTTGAATAATGTTAACTACAGTGAAACTTCTAAGGTGACCACCATCGGTTCTTCTAGAAGAAATTCTTTCCTCCAACCATAGAACATTCAGTTACTTTCCATATCTGTAATACAGTAGACAAAGTACAGTACCGGCACTGATAATGTTTACTGTGCCATCAAAAATAAATGCTAAAACTAACTAAAGAGTGGATAACGTCACAAAGCCAAAGCAGTCACATGACAGCTTTTCAAGTGAAAGCCAGCTGTAGAGTGAGAAAAAGGAACAAAACTGTGGATGTTAGCTACAGGATGGTTAAGCTGTAATGGGGACAAAAGTAGCACCTGCTCACCCTTATGGCCATTAGGTGAAGAAGGAGCTGTCAATCAAACTTGGAGGAGTGAAAATATCTTTGTAATGTGGTAAGGGGTGGGGGAGAAAATTTTGTTTTTCTAGTGATAAATATGTAACACAGCCTAGGGCACTCATTAACAAAACTGGCTGCGTAAGAGGTGTCAGCTGTTATATTTTTGAGGCTTGGGTGCTGTCCGTTGGCCGGGGGTGAGGGGTGGCCGCCAAATAGGGATAACGTTTATGTTATTCTTAGGTTCTTTTGATTCGGTACTCGAAATTTTTGCCCGTTTTGAGGGATGGCCGTTTAGAGAAGTTTCACTGTACTTAACTGGCCCAAAAGTTTCCAGCTGTCTGAGCTATTCAAGCATCAGCCTTTCAAGAATCAGTTCTGTAGTTGCCCGTAGAAACAATCTGGAAATGTTTGCTTTCCAACTGAACATTTCCATTCCCCTTCTCACGGATATCAACAACCTAATGTAAGGTAATAATAATTGCTTGGCACCGCGGTGGGGCTGCTGTGTAACTCCTCAATGCCCTGGTCGCAGATTTTCATAAGGGGTTGCGTCATGTGGCCCCTTATTGTCAAAAAGGCCTCCGGAGTGCGCCGCCAGTGTTAATAAAAATAGAATGTTCTAGAAAATTAGTTGTGGTGTATATCTATTCAATTACAAAGTTAAAATTTTGCTTAAATATTCTTTGTCAATTTGAGGTCCCATAGGTTTCAATGTACTTGGTGTCAGTTAGAGCTAAAATGTTCTAAAATATTGAACTCTATAAGAATTTTTGCTCTAAAACCAATATTTAAAAACATAATTATTCGAACTGGGAATCCTCTTTGCATAATTGCGGTTTTCACAAAATGTTTACGTTGAGTCAGTTAAGTCAAACATTGTGTGATTTCATGTATGTGTTTGTGTTAATGATGAGATTAAAGAGGTCAAGCCTATTTAATATATGTATATATTTTATCTTAACATGAAATTTATTTCCCAGTTATTATTTTTTTATAAAACGTTCATAGCAAAATGAATTCATGAATCTTGACTTCATTTCTTCATGGATCAGGATCTTATTTTAATCTGTCAGCATCCATGTTCATTTCTGTTATTATATTGATATCTTTATAAAATAAATTATTTGGTTACCATCATAATGAGATTGAAATGTATAAAACTTTTTGGAATATAATGATTATTTTTAAACATGATTTGCCCAGGGCTGCTTATACAAATTGAGGGCCTCCTTCAAACATTTATCATGGACCCCCCCCCCCCCCCTCCAATCATCTTTAATTTTCCCTATTTCATTAATTTTTCATGTCTTCTTGCACAAAAAATAAATATTGGGTATCCCCTCTCACAGGCAGTGTCTAACCCCCTATGGGCATCCCTGATTTGCCTGATATTGTTTAAACTTAAATATGCAAATTTATTTTGTATTCACCAGCATTGCTTAGAATGCACAAACATCTTTTTCTATCCATCTCCATCCTCTAATTATTACGTAAGAAGCAAACTGAACATGTTTATTTTATTGTTTTTGTTAATTTTAAATAACTATTTTGCATAATTAACGAAATGTTATGAGAGTTAAATGTGATGGAAATAAGGTGATTCTTATGCAAATGTTTTCATACTGTGCTTTAAATATTTTTTTTTTCTTTAATATTTCAGATTTTTAAATAAGTTTGTATTTGTTATGTTAAAGTATATGCTAAAATATATTATTCAAATTCATAACACATTTAACAATAAAAATAATAAAAATAACCGATTAAAATTTTGTGAGCATTTGTTTATTCATATTTTATGACTGTAGACAAAAAAATTCTGTATTTTTCTCAAAATTTTCCCGTCTTATTTCCCTTTAAAAATGTCATTCTGCAGTTTTTTAACACTTTACAACATAGATGAAAAGTGTTTATGACTTTGTTCATTCTGTCTGTCTGTCTGTCAGTTTTCATGATAACTACCGTAAAAATGACATTATCAAAATGAAATTTTTGTATGTTGTTGATATGGTGTGGAAGACCCTGACCACACGACAACCCGAAGGTTTATGGTAGCATAATGTGTGACCGAGGTTGATATGGTCTGTGGAACATATGGAAATGTAAATTAATAATATCACTCGTTTAGTTTCAGATTGAACCCGGGTTGAAAAAAAATGAAATACATTGAAACCTATGGCACCTAATTTTTCAAACATTTTTTAAGCGAATTTAAAATTCACAAATTGCTTCAAAAATTTTAGAAAATATTCAAATTATTCCATTAAAAAAATATGAAAAAAAATTTCAGCAAAATATATTCTGTAGTTTTTTTTCAATAAAAATTAAAGTAATAATTACACCCATGATATTATATGAAGAGATCACGTGACCCACTTCAAAATAAAGTATGGCATCCATCTTGTGTCAAAATCGTGATTTTTAAAGTTCTTTTTAATTTATATTTAGTGTTGTATCCATGCTAAAACCGCTTTATTTTTGCTTAATTTCTGTACATTTATATTCTAAAACAATGCAATTACAATATATTTCAGTTTAAATGATCATCAAACTTTGATTATTTCTACATTGAAGCCTAATTTTCATTTATAGAGAATGTAAACACATAAAGATGTAGGATGAGTTGTATAAGAATTGCTGAATTTCTTTAACACAAAATTATTTAGCTCTGGAGTCAGCAATATAGCTGATGTGAATGAAACATTCATTGATTTTACATAGAAAACACTTTCCGACTTTTTTAATGGAGTTTTAAGCATAGAGTTAAGTTACTTTTACCTCCATGGTTTTAAGTTTTAAAATAAAATGAATTATTGTAGTATTGTGATGAAAGAAAAAAATGGAATAAAAGTGTATGAATGAAATATTTACAACTTTTATATAGAGAGCCAGGCGATTTATATTTCAATGACGTCATTTGAATAAAGTTCATTTTTTTCAATGAAGTTTTAAGTTTTCAAATGTAATAAATTATTGTAGTATTGTGATAATTTTAAAAATATTACCACTGAACGTATAGCATTTTAGAGATGTTTAAATAAAATTGCATTGCAGTTGGAAAGTGTTTCATAATCAATGCTTTATGCATGATTGATCTTTCTTGTTTCATTTAAGGTTAGTATGTAGGAAGACCCAATTTTCCCCTTATGGGATTACAGTATTCAAAATTTTCTATATCCAACCCCACACTACTATATATATATCATAGATTATATTTTAGATGCTATTGACATTTAGCAAGTATTTTATCACAAATAAGTATTAAACAAAAATAACAAAAGTAAGTACAAATAAGTAATGCATAAGTAATGCTCTTTGAAAATTAAGGTAATGTGCAGAATTTTTACATATGTAAATTTGTGATATAAAAGACTGAATTGAATTTGTATTTCTTCAAATCATACAAAGTGTTCATTGGTCTGCTGCAAAACTGACACTAAGATTTATTTGCTATGAAACTGATATTAAACTTATACTTACCAGCTACGAAACTGACACGAAGCTTAATTTTACCTGATTTGATATGAAAGAAACCAATAAGAGTGTTTTTTTTTACACTTTACAACATAGGTGAAAAGTATTTATGACTTTGTTCATTCTGTCTGTCTGTTTGTCCATTCGCACCATAACTGCCGCAAAAATGACTTACAAAATGAAATTTTTCAACATATAAAATGAAATTTTTGTATGTTGTTGAGATGATCTGTGGGACATACGGGAATGTAAATGAATAATATCACCCAATTGGTTTTGGATTGAACCAGGGTTGAAAAAATGAAATACATTGAACTCTTGGGGCCTAATTTTTCAAAAAATTTTTAATTTATAAATTGCTGTGAAAATTTTAGGAAATATTCAAATTAACCCATTAAAATATATATAAAAAATTTCAGTAAAACATGTTCCGTAGTTTTTAAATAAAATTTAAAATAATAATTACACCCATATAATATGAAGAGATCATGTGACCCACTTCAAAATAAAATATGGTATCCATCTTTTTTCCCAGAGTAAAAAGCGTGATTTTTAAAGTTCTTTTAAATTTATATTTACTGTTGCATCCGTTCTAAAACCACTTAAATTTTGCGTATTTTCTGTGCATCTATATTCTGCTCCAACGCAATTACAATATTTTTGGGTTTAAATGATCATCAAACTTTGATTATTTCTATAACGTAGCCTAATTTTAATAGATGCAGAATGTGAACAAGTGATTGTAAGATAAAAATTGTATAAGAATTGCTGAATTTTTTTCATGCAAAATTATTTAACTCCGAAGTTTGGAATAAAAGTGTATGAATGAAATATTCACTGCTCTTACATAGAGAGTCAGACAATGTATATTTCAATGACATCATTTGAATAACGTTCATTATTTTTGATGAAGTTTTAAGTTTTCAAGTAAAATATATTGTAATTCTGTAATAATTAAAAAAATATCACCACTGAATGTATTGCAAGAAATGTTTAAATAAAATTGCATTTCTATTGGAAAGTGTTTCATAATCAATGCTTTATGCATGATTGATCTTTCTTGTTTAAATTGAACTTTAAAGTATGGTCCAAAACTAAAAGGCTGTGAAAGAAAAATGGTGGGATTTTTATTACTAATAGTATTTTTAGCAGCTGGAAAGGTAAGTCAATCAAGAGCTACAAGATCATTTCATGTTATATCACCTAATTAAAATTTGAAATGACACCCACCAACTGAGATTTTTGTGAAACTTTTTTTTTTGTTACTATCACCAAGTTTGTAATCCATATAAAAATTTTCCTCTCTAGGCCACATAGTTTCTGTGATAATAAATGTCAAAGTTTTGGAGAATTGCCCATAATTTTGAGACAGCAAGTTATCCAGTATATGATGGTCAATAATTTCCAGTGTTTTAGTAGATAATGAACTTGACTTTTTAAAATCAATCATATTATAACTGCAATATATAATCAATCATATTATACTGCATATAAATTTACTGCAAAAAAATCTAAAAAATTTTTATTTTTCAGATAGGTGATATACCAGAATTAAATCTTACTGCTATTTATTTAGAACATAAAGCAACCGGAGCTAGTCACTTACATCTTGCATCAGAAGATACAAATAACTTTTGGGGGTAATTATCAGCTTAATATGTTTTTCAGCCTTTCTCATAGTGCATAAATATGGAAATATGTAATGTTCTTATATATTTAGAAGACTAGTTTTAAGTATAATTTGGAAATATATACTCTAGAGAACCTGATATAATTATTGCATGCCAGTTTTAAAAATGTATATATAATTAATTATTCTTATTTTTGAAATACAGAATTTTGAGGTTGGATCTATCTCTGCCATTGAATTATATTTTATTCTATACTTATTAATACCATCAATGTTTGGTAAATTTCATGTCCCTTGCATTTCATATCACTTTCACACCACTCCCCCCCCCCCTCCAGCAAATCTGCCATTTTAAAAAATTCTGCGTATCTAAAAATATTGTCTATATTTTACCAAAATCATCACATATGTAATTTTCTATCTTAAGAATCCATTTTAATAACAGCTTTACAGCAGTTCGCATGTACAATGGGAACAATATATTCGTAGGTTTGAAAATGCCCTGTATACCTTCCTTGACAATTTCTGTGACTTTGAACTTGGTCATTGCAGCCTAAGCATAATCTATATAATTTTAAAGTTGACTGCATCGTATGGTTGAATTCATTGGTCTTCACAGATATTCACAGAATTTGTGGCACATAGCAACTTTTCTTGCTGACATTACAGTTATTATCCATCTAATGAAGAGTTTTAAAAAGTTCAGGAAATGGCTAAATTGTAAATAAATTTTATGCTGGACACGTGAAAGGAACAATAATGTCAGTACCCATAGAAGTTTGCAAAAATTGTGGTTTATAGCAAGTTTCTTACTACCATTGCTGATATGTTTCATGCAGATATCTTATCTTCAGACCGCTTGACCTACCTGAAGACGTAAGACACCTGTTTGAATGGCCGGAACAGTGTCACCCCATTTAGACTGGAACCTGGTAGGGCAACATTCACAGCAATCGTTCCCTCTTTCTCTCTCTCTCTCTTTTTTTTTTTTTTTTGCGACCCAGGCTATGCCCCTTACCAACAAAGGGCTTAAAGGGCCCTCCTTCTCTTATCACCAACCTCTATGAAGGACTTTCAGACCCATATATGTAATGTGCTTGTACTCTGCATGAGCATGGATACAATTTGGGTAGAGCCGGGAATCGAACTCGGGTCCTCCGAGTGCAATCCCCATGAATGAATGAATGAATGACATGAAGGTGGGTGGCTCCAGAAGAGCCCAGCACATCGACCAGAGGTCTATTGTACTACCCCAACAAGCAAAGGTCCTTAAGAAAAGAGACCAGTAACCGAAGCAAAAATAAGCAGGCACTTGACAGGAATGTCATACCATTCCCAGGATTCAATCACATGTTGACTCATATGTTTGAACCTGTGGGCAGAGAACAAATACCTCACATTCATAGAGAATGTGTACGGCAGTTTCTTCGCTATAGTTGCAGTCTCTGCAAAGCGAATCTTTCGTGACACCCATTAAGGTGTCTTTTAAGGGTGCAGTGTCCAGTAAGGAGCCCAACAGCCCTTCTGATGCCAGTTCTACTGAGCCTGAATAATTCCTCCTGATGTATGCTAGGGCAATTGCAGTTGAGAATTTTCACCTGCCTTTGGCCCTTAGTATTAAGCCAGTTCTTGCACTCAAGCTTTCTGAAGATGTCATAGACAGTTCGTCTAGTTAGTTCATTGGGAACACCCAAAGCCGGCTCGGGACCAACAAAAGGAGTACTTGAGCCTTTTCTAACCAATTCATCAGCCAGCTCATTTCCTGGAATGCCCGAATGTCCAGGCATCCAGTAGAGTATGACTTTATTATTGCTAGCAATATTACAAAGTGCAGTATAGCACTCCCAGACAAAGGAAGACATCATAGTAGACTTCCATAAGGCCATAAGAACAGCTTGACTATAGGAACAGATAAGTATCTTGTTACTCCTGCAATTTCTGTCATAGCAAATTCTACAACACATTAGAATGGCAAAGACCTCAGCCTGAAAGACAGTAGCATGACTGCCAAGAGGGTAAGACATTTTAGTGCCATCGTCCGGACAGCATACTCCAGCACCAGTATTAGTGCAATCCCCATATCTTAACCACTGAGCTGCCCCACCTTCATTGCAGATATGGATAATTCCATGCTGATGAGCACATGATATGTGCAAAACTGACCCATGGATACTCTGGGGTTGCTCTAAATTTTTTTATTTTGCTACCCTATTCACCGAATGAAATTTTCTTTTGCCAAATAGAATTTTTATCTGCCAAAATTTATTTTGATATTCCACTTGAAGCATTTGATTTGATTGACAAATCTCGTATTCCAAAGATCATTGTTTTGGAAAAGACACATACATTACGATTAGTATACCATGTGTAGTATACCACAATTTTTCTATTTTGATATTGGCAGAATTCATAATCACCAAAATTTTTGCTAAATCTTTTATTTAATCACGAAATTGAATTTTCTTTTCTAAAACATGACAATGCTGATCGGCAGCATAATCCTGGATACTTATATCGCCAATGGAAGTGTCTTCTGAATTTTAGGAATGTCTCTTATAGGCAGATGTTGTGTTTATAAATTCAATTCTACCACATACCTGCTTCAAATTTTATGAAAATTTAGCTCAAGCTGCATGAAGCTACAGTAGTTCAAAAACCCTATAGGTGGGTTATGTTATTAGGGCCTTTGAATAGTGTTTTTATCAGTCACTAGGGTTACAATTTCTTAAGGCAGCTAAACTGGACCACTCATATGAATGCCATTGGATGATGTGATATATTGCAGAATAAGTTAAGTTGCAGTTGCAGTTGTTAAGGTTAAGTTGCAGAATATTTTGTGATATTTAACTTTGAGTGAAAATAAAACATTTCAAAATTTAAATTAATAAATGGTTAATACAAACTTGTTTAAATTGGAACTTCAAGGAATTGGAAATATTTTCTGCTTTGTATAGGTTTTCGTTTCATACAGGTTATTAAGCCAAAAACTTTTTATTTAAAACACTCTTAAGCACTACAGTCGATTACCAGCCAAGGCTGTCTCAGTCAGTTTCCAACATCTCGACCTATCCGACGCCACTGTCCTCCATCTATTGACGCCAATGTTCCTCAGCCATTTCTCCACATTGTCTAGCCACCTTGTCCGTGGCCTTCCTCTCCCTCTCTTTCCTTCTGGCCCCTGGAAAGTTATTTTCTTGACTAAGTTATCCTCTCCATATCTATATATATGGCCGAGCCGTCTTAGTTGAGCCACTTTAATCACTTTTACTATGTTTGGTTCTCTAAATTTATATTGTAATTCTTGATTGTACCACACTCCATTTTCCTTTACCGCTCCAAATATTCTTCTCAAAAATTTTCATTCAAAAATCATCAACTTATTTTCATCAGTTTTATTCATAGTCCAGCATTCACTTCCATATAAGACTATTGGTCTTACTAATGTCTTGTATAACCCTATCTTTTTTTTCTACTTATAATATATATTTTGATTTAAACTGATTACGTAAGCCATAGTAGCATCCTATACGATTCGTAACCATACCTATACGATTCGTAATTTCACTTTTGACATTGTTATTACAATTTACCATTGTGCCTAGGTACTTGAACTGGTCAACCTTCTCAAAAACGTTCTTTATTTCCTTAAAACTTTATTTCCAGTGTTGACTGATCCTTGTCTCTACTTGTCACTGCCATGAACTTGGTTTTCTCCACATTGACTGTCAAGCCAATATTTTTAGCTGCTGCCTCAAGGGCACAAAAAGCTTCCACTATTGCTGCCTTCGTTCTTCTAACAATTTCAATATCATCCACAAAGGCTAACAACTGTATTGATTTATGGATTTGTGTTTGTATGCCAGAGTCTCTTATTGTTTTTTCCAAGGCGATGTTAAACAGCTGGCATGAGAGAGAATCTCCCTGTTTTAGTCCCTTTTCTGTATAAAAGACATCGAATGAATCAGTTCCTATCTTTACTCTACATTTTACTCTACCAAACATCATTTTTATCAAGTTTGTCAATTTCACAGGTATTCCCAACTCTAGCATCGCTTGACATAATTTCTCTCTATCGATGCTATCATATGCAGTTATTTAAAGCACTGTTCAGCTTGAGTTCCTTTCAAGTAGGCTTTAGTGTATTTTGAAACATTTGTTTAAAAATAAAATTATTTTAAAATTGAATTCTAAAGTAGCACATGACAACAAAAAAGGCATAAAATATATGAAATTTGAAGAATTTTAAACAGTATTCTACTTTATGAATTTATTTCAAATTTCTGGATAGTTTTACGGTATTTTGAAACACTTGTTTAAAAAATAAAAATAATCTTGGCAACTAATCTAGCATGAACTATAATAATGAAAAGCATAAAAATGTGTAATTTAAAATTTTTTAATGAATGATGAAATAAATTGTGATATTTAGCTTAGGAACACAGCATTGAGTGGAAATAGCCCATTTTGAAATTTAACACTTCGACTGTTGTTATTAAGTGAAATAGCCTTCAATTTCATTATATTATTTTATGCAGTACCTAATTTGTGACATTTATTCTTCACCATTCATTTTGGGACTAAAGGCAGATATACATTTACAAAGTAACTCATAGGTGGCTGGAAGAAATCAATTGCAAGTTAACTAGTATTGGATAGTCAATGTGTTAAATGCTTTAAATTACAGCATTGAAATACATCCGACCATGTAGGTTTATAGTGAAACAGAATGTGATGCAATACTCCTTCAGTTTAACACATTTAAAGACAGAACTTATGATCAATTGAATGCTTCCCAAGAAGCTCAACTAGACATTAAATGTATAGTGCTGAAAGAATTGCCTGGGATTTAAAGCAGGGATTTAATGAATTCATTTATTAGATTTTTCAGAAAACAACACTGCTGTTATTGAATAGATGAGTTCCTGTTGTAAATTAACGAGCAACATCAGGAACAACTTAAATTTTAAATAATTGGATTTTTGAAAATTTCTGTAAAAACTGGATTATGGTTCTTTTCTTCTTGGTTTCTCAATTTCATTTTTTTTTTTATTCATGCTCTAACCCTCTTCCTCAAAAACTCTAACATGATGCCAATGAACAAAAAATATTAACTCCCGTGTACAGCAGGGAATTTAGTTTTGAAGATGATGCAATAAACATTTATTTCCAAAGCGAATTAAAAACAAAAAATTAGAAAAGCAATTATGAACTGTCTGATAAAAATGCAAATTGAACTAATTAAAATTAAAATTTGATTTAAAAGAACACTCAAAATATAAATAAATTCTTGGAAGCGAAAACATTTATCAGAATATTTTTAATTTAACACCTTTACAATATGAAAATTTGAACCACAACATTTTTGCATATTTTAACATTTTAAATGTGCCACCCAAAGCAGTCGGTTGATGCATTTCAGGAGTGAAAGTTAGGCATCAATACTACCAACAGAATCTTTGGAGATTTCCCAGTGGGTAAAACCTGTTGGATTCAATTTTTGTCCTTATCGATAATATGTACGATGAACCAAAGTTGAAAGGGCTGATCATGCCCCTTAAATTGTAAAACACACGCTGTGCCATGTCCTAAACACACACATATGCTGTGTCCTAAATAAGCACCTAATCAAACCTTAGACCACTGCTTGAGTATGTAATGCATCTTGGGCATGTGAAACACAACTGCATATTGTGCCTTAAATATTGCTGCCCGATAATAGGTGCCATATAAAGTTACTTAGCCCTATTTCATAAAGTTGATAGCGTTAAGCCTAACATGGATGCAAAATCTTTAGTGTGAATGCAAAGTTATACTGGAGCCAAATGAAAAGATGTGCAAGCATTTTCCAAAGGGAATTCCGGAATCTGTAACTTTATTAAATATGCAGAGTCTTGCCAAGAAATAACATATATACAAATTCTGCTAACACTAACATGTGCAGCAATGATTATTTTCAGTGAGCTTTGAATGCTCAGAAATTTAGTAAACACAGCATAACTAACAGGAAATCTAAAGTATGCACACAGCTCCATATTACATCTTCAGGGTTCCCACGCACCTGGAAAACATGGAAAACCTGGAATTCTCAGGGAATTTGAAAACATATAAATCTCAGGGAAAACTCAGGAAATTTTTAAAAATTATTATTATGTGAGACAAGTTTATTCAAGCTTGAACAGTTTTTTAAATAAATGTGTGTCAAATATCATGGTAGGACTTCGTGACCCTCTTATGCTTGCAAAGCTCAACTTCTTCATGAATCTTGCTAGCTCCTTTGAACCTTTTTTGAGAATGTATCCAACCCCAAAGGCCATGTTTTCATTTCTTCATGATTCACTTGAAGAGATCATTAGAGAGGTAATGGGAAGATTTATCAAGAAGGACATACTGGATAATGCTAAAAGCAGCTTCAAATTGATTCAAATTGATGTTAGGAAAGCTGACAACTTAACTACATTAACCAAAATTGACATCGAAGTTAGTGCCATGGCTGTATTGTTTCAGAAATGGACTGTGGTGTTTCAGAAATGGACAAACTTATTTTTTTTTTAAAAGTTGCAGAGCTTTTTTGCAGTCAACAACAGAAAAGTTAATGGAACGTAGTCCACTAAAGTTTGCTATCGTCCGGGCATCCAGCTGTTTAATTCCAAAGCAAATTGTTCAGTATCCAGCACGTTGCTCTCAGCGCATGGAAAATCTTGTGCAGGAACTTTTCCAAAAGAAAAGAATAAAAGGTGTAACTGGAGAATAAGTAGTTCGACAATACAAGATTTTATTACATCAAGTAAGCAGTGAAAAGGAATTGAAAGAGAAATTTTTAAACTTCTCAGTCGAAAATGATGAACTGGATTCTTTCTTTACGGGTATCCTTAAGAATAAAGATGAATTCTTTGAGGTGTGGAATGTAATTAAGATGATTTTGATTTTATCTCATGGAAATGCCTATGTGGAAAGTGGATTTTCCGTAAACAAACAAGTTTTAGTTGAAAATCTTAAAGAACAATCGCTTGTGGCCATTCGTCAAGTTTATGATGCAGTGAAGGTAGCAGGAGGAGTGTCTAATGTAGATGTCAATAAAGATATGATCCAAAGTATGAGAGGAGCACATAGTAGATATGAAGAAGCATTAGAGAAGATAAGAAAATTGACTCTAAAGCTAATGAAAGAGAAGAAAGAAAGCGCAAAGCAAATGAGATACGTATTTTGCAAGCAAAGCAACAAAAGATGCGAGAAGAAGCAAAGGCCATAGCACAACAATTGAAAGAGCTCGAATCATGACAGGAAACTATTTGATAAATTACACTGGTCTTTGTTATATATCCATTTAATACATCAAGTTTATAATAAAATAAAAGTTAAAATCTGAACATTGTGCTTAGTAAAATAATTGTAATTGGTTCAAATAAATGTTACTCATTCTTTAATGCAATTGTTTTCATGTATTTTATTTAATTGATTGGAAATAACATTTTAAATATTTTTATACTTATGGAACATTTTTATTTTATTTATCTTAATTTTATTACATTTTAAAA
The DNA here is from genome assembly GCA_951213105.1 of Amaurobius ferox. NCBI lineage: Eukaryota > Metazoa > Arthropoda > Arachnida > Araneae > Amaurobiidae > Amaurobius > Amaurobius ferox. The sequence goes on from OX578155.1 coordinate 41,952,168, forward strand.
TTTTGAGCCACACATATTTCATAATTCCAAATGCTGTGACATGATCAAATTACATACTCTAATAACTCTTTTCGAGTAATGCTATCTTTTACTTATTCAGGATTGAGATAAGCTTTGAGATTAAAACCTGAAAATTTTTAAATCGTACCTGGAAAACCTGGAAAACTCAGGGAATTTAACTTCATTCATTTTGTGGGATCCCTGATCTTGTTGTAGATGTTTTTCTATCTGGAATCCACCATTACAGGTCACACGTCAAAGAATAGCATACTTGTCAGTATCAGTATGTTGATAAACTTTCAACATGGCTTTAAGATCATGGCCAATCTTGATAACTGATGACTCTTTCCCATATATCACATCTCAAAGGTAGCACTTCACGATTTATACCGATTGTTTTACATTTCCATATGATCTTGATCAGAACCTGACCCAGTTTCATTCTACATCCGTGTTTGACAGACTGGAGTCCATCTGAGTCTAAAATATGTTCTAACTTGAGCCTCAATTCCGTCAGGTTCGATCTGATTTTATTTTATTTCCCATCTCATGCAGACTTCTTTTATGTTCAAGGATGAGAATATTCCAAAACATGACAATATCCAGGATCATCCCTAAATATGCAAAATATTTGTGTACATGTTGAATATCCAATTTTCATTAAGTATTTGCTAAAAGAATTGTTCCAAATCCTAATGTAACTGTGTAAAAATTTCATGGCCATACGATGCTTATATTTTTTGCTACAGATGAGCAGATATATTACTTTATTATAGATGAAACCAAAAATTAGATTTATTTTACAAAGATTGCTGTAGCTAAAACAATAAATAAATAAATACTTCATTTTTCTAGAAGATCAAAAAAAAAGTATTGAAAAAACAAAAATTCCATTAAAAATGTATTAATGATTAATTTATAGAATTACTGTGTTTGTTTTATGCACTTTCATAAACCTTTTGCATTGGTAATACTGTAAAGAAGTCAAAAATACTTAATAAGGTCAGGAAAAGTACTTGAAAAATTCTTTATTAATTTTTTTAAATAAAAGAATAGGAGCCCTGTATTACTTGTTTAAATTTTTATAGTTTCCTTTTCATATATATTCCAGTGTTGGATTGAAGACCATTCCTCAAAATGATACTGGTGTGCCTCACATTTTGGAACATCTAGCGCTATGTGGATCACAAAAATATCCATGCAAAGATCCTTTTATGAATATGCTAAATAGATCTCTATCTACATTCATGAATGCTTTCACAGGTATTCTTTATTTTTGTTATCTACCAAATTCTGCTCAATTTAAAAATGAGTCTTTTTTGTACTAATATGATATACTTGTCTTAAGAGGATATTTTCCCTCCAACCACTTGTTTTATTTTCCCTGTGTTAACCTATGAAAAATAGTTCCTAACCTCATATTTATTTAGTTTTAAGAATTTTCTCTCAATGATTTTTTCTAAACTTAGATGCTAAGAATAAGAATATTTGTGCTTTTTAAAAAAATCTCTGAAATAATTTGAAGTATTTTTAATATTTATTTAAAATGAATGAATTATTTTTTTATACATATTAAAAATACTTCTAACTATTTTACTAATTTTTAAAAAAAGCATAAATCTTCCTGTTTCCAGCATCTATGCTTGGCAAAAAACAGCTGGATCCTAAAAACTTAACAAACATTGAAACAAGTGTTTGAGAGATCCATGACCTTTTTGTAAAAATTGGATTTTTGTTTTTGTTTTATTTTATAACACTTTTATTATTTTTTGCTAATTCATAAATGTTGATATAACCCATTTACAAATTAATCAAATAAAATAAGTACTTGAATATTTGGTTCAGATTGCTAAATTTATTAAATCTAGATAATAAAACTTCCTGTTATTTGCAACATTTGCGAGGAATTATCTAATTTATATAAAACATTACTTTTGCATATGGAGGTCCCATGGGAAGTCAATTTTATGAATTGATGAGATAAGAATTTTTTTTTTTCTAAACAGAAACACATATAATGATAGAAATTGTATGCAAAGTATGGTGTATCTTGCCATGCTCTATGGAATAACGCATATTTTCAAAATCAATAGTAAGGTTGATACTATTTTAAATTTTGATTTGGAAAATTATACGTGGAAATAATATGCAATGTTTTGAAAAATTAAGCATTTTTTTAATTTCAAACAAGCTGTTTCAATAAAACTGTTCAAAAATTGATTAATGAACATTTATCAAATTTGAATTAAGCAGAGATTATATTCCAATATGAGATTATTTTCCAATGCCAAATTAGTCATAATTTTATTTAATATCCATTCTGTCAAGTCAAAAGAAACTGATCTACTTTTGATATAAAGACAATAGCTGATTGCAGGGTCCGTACACCCTCTGGAAATCGGGAAAGCCGGAAATTTACAGGGAATTAGAAAGTAGACTAAACTGTCAGGGAAAATGCTGGGAAAATTTATTTTTCGTTCAAAATTCTGGAAAAATCAGGGAATGTTCAACTTGTCGACCTGCTCACAGAGATGTCTATTACTACAGATTCTCCGTAGGTTCTACGGGAAACATCATACTACAACTTACTGAATTTGCGTAGTTTCCTATGGAAAATAGTCTTGGCTAATATAAATTTATGGCCGTGTGCATATAGGTCGACGTATCATCCAGAAAAAATACCTATTGATAATCATGTATAAGCAGTCGATCTAGTATTCCAATGCTTCAGCGATGTTTAAGCAGTTTGCTGAGCACACTTATACTTGTTGAGACCCATACTGTCCGACCTACCAGAAAGGTGTAAGGTAACTGTTTGGACGGCCATTAAGAGCCACCCAATTTAGACCGGAACCCAGTGTGTGTGTGTTGGGGGGGGGGAGGCATCCACAGGGACCGTATCCTCCTTCCCCTACCACTAACCTCTCGGAAGAACTTACGGACCCACATGTTTGATCGTACTCCACGTGAACATGGCGACAGTTTTGGCAGCAGATGGAATCGAACCCGGGCCTACCGAGTGCAACTCCCGCGCTCTAACTACTGGACTACCACGCCCTCATTCTTATACTTGTGGCAAAACTAACTTGAATACTTTGTGAAAACTACAGGAGCTTTTTAACACTTTCCAACATATTTGAAAAGTATTTATGACTTTGTTCATTCTGTCTATATGTCTGTCCGTTAACATGATTATTGCCGTAAAAATGAATTTATCAAAATTAAATTTTAGTATATTGTTGAGATGGCCTGTGGGACATATGGGAATGTAATTGAATAATATCACCCAATTAGTTTTGGATTGAACCCGGGTTGAAAATTGAAATACATTGAATCCTATGGGACCTAATTTTTCAAACATTTTTTAACAGAAGTTATAATTAACAAATTGCTTCAAAAAGTTTAGGATATATTCAAATTATCACATAAAATGTGTAAAAAAAAAATTCAGCAAAATATGTTCGGTAGTTTTTAAATAATAATGATACCTATGTTATATGAAGAGATCACGTGACTAATTTCAAAATAAAATATCGCATCCATTTTGTTTACCTTTGGGTAAAGATTGTGATGTTTAAAGATAGTTTATATTTATATTTAGTGTTGCATCCATCATAAAACCGTATTTTTGCATATTATCTGTGTATCTAAATTTTATGTTAAATCAATTACAATATCTTTGAGTTTAAAAGATCATCAAATTGTGATTATTTCTACAACAAAGCCTAATTTTAATAGATGCAAAATGTAAACAAAACAACCGATTATAAGATAAGTTGTATAAGAATTGCTGAATTTTTTTCATGCAAAATTATTTAGCTCTGGAGTCTGGAATATAAGTGATTAATGAAATATTCATTGATTTTACATTGAGAGCCAGACGATTTATATTTTGATGACGTCATTTGAATGAAGTTAATTTTGTTGTTGTTGAGACCCAGACCGTCCGACCTACCAGAAAGGTGTAAGGTAACTGTTTGGACGGCCGGGAAGTGCCACCCAATTTAGATCGGAACCCAGTGGGGGAGGCATCCACAGGGACCGTACCCTCCTTCCCCTACCACCAACCTCTCGGAAGGACTTACGGACCCACATGTTTAACGTGATCGTACTCCGCATGAACACGGCGGCAGTTTTGGCAGTGGCTGGAATCAAACCCGAGCCTACCGAGTGCAACGAGAAGATACTTTGTGTAATGGTTTTGTATTTCGACTCCTAACAATTCGCCAACAGTCATTCGTCAACAGAACACGGCGGCAGTTGTGGCAGCGTGCAAATCCAGCTTGCAAACCACCAGGCTACTGCGCCCAATGCTGTTTGACTTCGGTGATCTAACGAGAACCAGTGTTTTCAGCACACAGTAAGGCCGTTGGCGGTGAAGTTAATTTTGTGTAACTACTTTTTTGATGAAGTTTTAATTTTTCAAGTATAATAAATTACTGTATACTGTGATAATTCAAAAAATATAACTGCTAAATGTATCGCATTTTAGAGATGTTTAAATAAATTGCATTTCAGTTGGAAAGTGTTTCATAATTAATGCTTTATGCATGATTGATCTTTCTTGTTTTATTCTGTCTTATTTGTTCATATACACATTTGCAGAAGTTCTCTGCTTATTAAGTTCTCTGCTAGATTAAAATTATTACTAAGTTCTTTACTAGATTAAAATTCTCTGCTAGATTAAAGTTCACTGCTAGAAGTTATCTGCTGGATTAAACTAGGTATCAGAAAATTTGATGAGGTTTTAAAAAACACTTTGGAAGAAAATGTGAATATGAGATATGATGGGCATCATAGAATATGTATGACATCATATTATAAATGTTAATTTTATTTACTTTAGTGTCTAGATTCTGTGAAAGAGCCTTGATAAATTAATTATATGACATTTATGTAATCAAGTAAGGAAAATAGCTTTGCAAGTGCAAAACAAAACAGGATTATTTAAGAGTTACAAGCCATTTATAAGATATTTAAAAAGATTCTGTTTATACAGAGAGCACAATATTCCTTAAAAGACTCAAGTAATTGCAATGAATTTTGGTCTTGCCTATTTCAATTGATAACGACACTAGGCCTATTGAGTTTTAGTTAGACTAAATTTTAAGTTCTTATATGTGTGGCTTACCCACAATATTGTAATTCATTAATCTGTAAAGAAAGTCATATCGTATACTCATCCAAGAGCAAAATGAGAGTAGTAAACGCAAGCAATGCTTAGATGCCTTAGAACTTGAAAGGGCTTCAGGCAGAACAGCACAATTAAATATCTGCCAATCGTCATTATAAAATCATTAGCACTGCCTCTTTTCATCTCCCTGAACACCAGGCAGCTCACCGTAGTCACCATCATTAAATTTACATGCATTGGAACATTGATGAAAAATTATATTAAACCACAGATGACTATTAAAAGTTTTGTAGAAATGTTAATTAACAAATATAAACAATTTAAAGAGATTTAGATGTATCCTGTATTATTACTGTTTTTCACTCTGCTACCATAGCTTCTGGTGAAAGGTTATCCAACAAATTAATAAAATAACTACAAAATAGATTCTATCAGGTAATCACTATTAAGTGATTTATTTAACCCTTTTGGCAATTAAAAAAAATCTGATGTGGGCAACACATGACTTTCCTTATATAATGTAATGAATTTACTACTTTTACAGTAAAAAAATAGGTTTTTCTTATAGTAGATACTAATATTCTTTCCAAGATATTGAATTTTCGACAATTAGTCGTCATTTTCATTGATTTAGCATCATTTTTATCCATTTGGCGAGATTTTCATTAATTTGGCAACATTTCAAAAAAGTCGCCAAGTTGGCGACATTCCGCCAAATTCGTCGCCAAAATCTCGCCAAGCGTTATGCACTAAGAAAAAAGTTATTCTTACAGCAGATAAATGACTATTGGCGTTCAAATACAAAAGTTTTATTCAAAGTATATTTTTTCATGAATGGAACGAGCTAGATCCACGAGAATGATGTCACTCAATTTATCGCATGGTATTACATATGAAAAGTGAACATGTTTCTCAATAGGAATTTTTTTTTTATGTGACTTATTCATAATTTTTTTGAAAAATGCACAATATCTCGAGAACGGTTCATGTTAGCGTTCTAAAATTTATGCCAATCGTTTTCTAATGAAAAATTACATAAGAAATGTCTATTTGCGTAACTTTATTAGCGGTTTTGCTTTTTTGACGATTTTTTCAAAATTTCATTTGAAAATTTAGGGGGGTTCTGAACATTCGATTGCGAATAAAAACAATAGGCTTCCAGTGTTTACGAATTGTGATTTTTGTACCAAATTTCGTTCAAATCGGTCCATTCGTTCGTCGGTTATCGTCTCCACAGACCCACTGACACACACACACACACACACACACACACACACACACATACATACACACACACACACAGACATCACTTCAAAAATGTTTGATTCGTGATCAGGGATGCTTGAAACGTGCTCTCCCGTCGAAAACTCAAATTCGAATTTTCGACCCCGTCACAATACTTTCCTTATACATTATGTATATAAGGAAAGTAATAATGAAGGTAAAAACATAAATATGGCAGAGCTTATTGCTAAATTTGCCTCTGAAAAGGCTGGGAAAAACTTTTTTTTTTTTTGTAAATGTTGAATTAACATGTTTATGTTATACAATTGCATATTATCTCTACCATATAATAAATAAATTCATCAGTTGTAAATTATTTCAGAATACATCAAAAAAGTATCGGCTTGAAAAGACAGAAGTGAACTTTGAAAGTGTGAAATAATTTTACTTGTGAAACCAAAAATTGTAGATTCACCACTGTTCATCAGATGTTTTTCTCTTTATTATTAATCAAAATTAATTAATCAAAATTGATATTAATCTCATTAGTTGCAAATTTTATTTTATTTACATTGGAAGCAAATAAACTTGCTGTGTGCTATATTTTTTTAAATCTCTGTTGACTGACAAAGTCAGTTATACCAGTAACTGAAATTGAATTTAATGGAGTATTGAGCTTCAACCATACAAGACCGTCGGTACAGTTAATGATGTACTGATGAGTTGAAACATGTAAAAAGCCAATCCAGTGATACTAGTTACTGTATTGGCAGTATGATTCAAAGATTTGAATGTTAGTATTACAAGTAACTGCAATAGTTTTTATTACTTTCCCTGCAATACATGGTAATGTATAGGGAAAGTATTGGAATCATGCCGAAAATCGCAACTCGAGTTTTCGACGGATCTACACGTTTCGAGACCTCTAGAATACGAAAAAACCATTTTTAGCGTGACGTCTGTGTGTGTGTCTGTCTGTCTGTGTGTCTGTCTGTCTGTCTGTGCAGATTTTGTATCCACTCTAACTAAAAAACTAATGGACCGAATTTCACAAAATTTTGTAGGTAAGTCACTTGTGGGCGGGGCTGGTGCTGATTAGTTTTGGGTACGATTCGAAATAAAAGAACCCGCCTTTTTTGTGAAATGGCCCGCAAAAGCTTGTATCCACTGTAGCTGAAAAACTAATAGACCGAATTTCATAAAATTCGGTAGATGAGTCACGTATAGGTCACCCTGGTGCTGATTAGATTTTGGTACGATTCAGAAAAAAATAACCTGCCTTTTTTTGCAAAATGGCCCGCAAAAATTGCCAAAATCTAAAATAAAAACTGGGTATACTCAAATATATCTATTAAATGCTGATTTAATACGTAATTTTTAAGGGCGAAAAGAATAAGACCAACCCCATTACACTAGGACTAGCCGTTCTCGAGATATTTTAGTTTTTCGTACTTTCCCTACGCCACATTTGAAAATAAATCCGGTTATCGAATGAGAACGAAAATTGAATTAAAAGTGAAATAAATTTAATTAAAATAAGGAGAACGTTAATATAAGTCTGCAGGGAAAGTCATGTGCTGCTCACATCAGATTTTTTATTTATTTTTAATTTTAGGCAGTGATTACACATTCTATGGCTTCTCTACACCAAATGTCAAAGACTTTCAGAATCTGCTTTCTGTATATATAGATGCTGTTTTCTTCCCAACTCTTGATTTGAAAGACTTCAAGTAAGTGTGTGCTTTCTTTAATATGTTTACAGCAGTGCCTTAATTTATGTTGTTTCCATTTATTCTAATGTACTTTAATGCAGTTGTCTTGATGGCTTCTTGTCTTGTATGGTTTTTACTTTCCCTACTATCACACCTGGCAAATTTTTGGCAAGTAATGGTTTCACCTGGTTTTAACTATGTCCTTTCAAAAACTGTCTATTCAAACCCAAAATTTGAGGAAAGAATTTACTTATAAAATTATTTTTTATTATACCTTGTCTTAAATTGCAAACCGTTAAAGTAATTCCATTTATATACATGCAAGAATGTGCTTAAGAACACCTCTAAATATGTTTTTTCAATTTATATTTTATCCTAGGACCAATCTATCCAACGTGATAAGAAATATATTTAACCATCAAATAAAATGCTCAAAAACTGCTCCAACAAATAACTTTATAATAAACTCTTTGTAAATACAGCATAGGCACAAATATAAACAAGTAATCAGTTTTTAAAGCACAACTCAGACTTCTTCTGCAGGGCCGACAAAAAACAAGACTTCACTTATTCAATTCATTGGCAACTGAAGTAGAATAGCACACATCTCAGGAGGTAGAAGAAAGGGTGTTGCCATTGCAGTAGGGCAAAATGAAAGAGGAAAGAACCAATGAGGCAAGAAAACGACAGGTAGTGTACTACAAATGGTGAAAAACCACCAAGAAAAGCAGAAAATAAGGCTGTAAGAAATCAGGTAGCAGGGCAAATAGATGCAAATGATTAGTGAAAAAACCTATTCAAACAGTAAAGAGCATAAGATATTTAAACTAGTTATAAAAAATGCAAACAAAAAAAATAAGTAGTAAAAATGGAAATGACTGTAAATTAATTTCATCTGACAGGAAAAAATGAAATTTAAAAGTAAAGGAACCAACTCGTTTTGGAGTTTGCCAAATAAATACCAAAAATGAATAGGGTAAAATTCAGAAAAGGGAGACAAATAACCGAAAAAGAAGGACAATTTATATTTGTGTTTTTGCTGTATGTACAAAGTTTTTTTTTTATTATTGAATATACATCAAACATACACAATTAACATCAAACATACAAAAAAGTGAATTCATACAGCTGAATAGTACTTTCTTGCAGAAGGAGAAGGCTTAATAATAATCTAATTATACAACCAGTTAAAGTATTTGTATTTTTTATTTATTCTGATTAAGTGTTCTCAGCACCAGTCCCCATTGTGTTCCTGATGCTCCTTGTGCTGTTGCGACTGCCACTTTTAGACTTTTGACTGGGCACGATTGTCTTCGTGCCCATCCTTTTCGTTTTAATATTGTCAATTCACCTGTGTGTATTTTGTGTAGAACTGGACAAGACATGACCGCTGTGCACATTGACAAATGCCCTGCATTATCACATTGTAATTGTATTGTGGAAAAATATTGGAGAGCACGAAGCCTTATGACTTAGTAGTCAACAGGCTGGTATTTGATAAATAAATAAATTTATTCTGATTGAAAGAAAAAATATATTGTTTATTTGTAACAAAATTGTGTACTGACATCAAATAAAATAGTGGTTTTTAGGTGATAAAAAAAAATTAATCAGTGAATACTACTAACATGAATACTACTGTTGAAAGAATAATATTCTTTCAGAACATATTTTTTTTTTCCTATTCTTTCTAGTTGCATCTACTAACTTTTTCTAATATTAAATTGACTCAATTAAAGAAATAAAAATATTATTAAAAAAAATAAATTCATATATTTTATTCATTTTCAGTGTATGGCAACACCTTCAAAAGCACACCTTTATGGTTAAAACCTTTAACCATATTACTAAAGAATTAAATTGCAAGATTATATGCTGTGTTCGAATTTTCATGTTTTTATATTAAAAATTTATTCAGACATCAGTGTGATTGAATTTTATAGAAATTATAATGTTGGGTGAAATATATTTTTGCACTATACAAAAGTTAAAATCTATGATCAGGAAAGTAAGAGCTAGCTGCACAGTAAAATTTATAAAGTAAAATGTTCAATATTTGATAGTCTACTCAAAATATGCATACTAAACAAATTTTCCATAGTTCTGATACTAGATGAATTAATGCACAAATAGCATTCTTACCTGTTGTATATTTTATTAAAACAGTAGTAAATGATAAATATATATATTTAGAGGGATTTTTATAATCAATATAAATAAAAGAAACTGTTTCATCATTTTGTACTTCAATATACCACAGCATCTCCTTTATCCAGTGCAGCAACTATTTCTGCATCCATTAAATCCTGCTCATCAGTGTTTAGAGCAAACTAGACTCCCGTGTTGATGATCCTGAGAAATCACTTCAACATGTCCAAGAACACTTCAGTATTGAGAATTGCATTGCTATCCACAGTTCCAACCAAATCAGCTTACACACGCTCAAACTTTGTTTCAAAAACTAGCGACTTTACCTAAAGATAATAATGTATGCCATCTCGGTTATCTGAAAATTCTTATGGAACTTCGATCAACCTAAGATACTTCGATCCCATGCTTTTTGGATAACCAGGATTCTACGGTATATCATTTTCATTATAATGTTGATTTATGTGCGAAAGTTCAAATATCACAAGAGGTTTTTGACAGTTCTATTGTCTTGTCAAATTCAAGAAGATTGAAAATTTTCTGTTTTTCAGGTTTGGAATGCTTATGTCTCAGAAACAATGAACAGAGGTGAACAATAATGAATAATAAATAAGAATTTGTATCTCTTTAAAAGCAATAAACAAGAATTTATATCTCTTTGACAACCCTATAAGTGTATATAATTGGATTTTGGATCGAGCTCTTAGTTTTTGAAGTATAGTGGTTATCATTTTGACATTTTAGTATTTTAACCTGGACTTTCTAATGGGTAGGAAAACTGTCAGTACATACGTTAATGCATTTTTTCCAAGATACATCATGCTCTGTCATGAAATTAATTTTTTTTAAGTATTTCGTTTGCAGTTCTACCAGGAAGAGGTTCACAAAATAAAATGTCTTCATTTATTATAACTTTTGATGTAAATTGAATATGTATGAGTAATTGAGCATAAGTTTGTTATATCTGTACTGTCATTTACCTTAGAACCCTGTCTATCCACCTCCGAAAGTCCTTCCGAGAGGTTGGTGGTAGGGGAAGGAGGGTACGGTCCCTGTGGATGCCTCCCCCACTGGGTTCCGGTCTAAATTGGGTGGCACTTCCCGACCGTCCAAACAGTTACCTTACACCTTTCTGGTAGGTCGGACGGTCTGGGTTTCAACAACAACAACAACCCTCCTGCCTGAAATGCGACTGAAAATCGTAAAAATATGAAAAATGTAAGGGGAGGTGGGGGAGATGCTTCCTAGGAATTTTCTAAAAAAAGAAACAATTAGAATCCCATCAATTTGCAGATCAATTATGACTGACAATCACATAAAAATGTAGAGGGGGGGGTGTGCTTACTAGGAATTTTCTGTTAAAAGAAACAAGTAGAATTTCACCAATCTTCACCCATCAAATGCAACAGAAAAATACTCTGTGTGTGTGTGGGGGGGGGGGGGGGGGATGTTTGCTAGGAATTTTCAGTTGAAAGAAATAAAGTTCATTTTTGTCAATAATTTTTTTTGTTTGATGAATTTTTTTTTCGATTTTTGGGAGGAGTTTTTTTACGAAAGTTTTCAGAATTTCAAATTGAGACAAAAGAGGAGGGGGGGGGGGTGTGACAAAATTATGTAGCAGTTGAAATGCAAAAAATTAAATCTAATTGAAATGCACAAATTGTCCAAGTACCACTAGTCATTTTTTTGTGCACCACCAATGGTACTTGTACTATATGTAGAGAACTGCTGATTTAGGGTATCTGACACTTAGACCTTCCAATGCCCCAAACCATACCATCTTTACTACTTCTACAACCATTCGTGAAGATTATTGTCAGTCAAGGTTATTGCTTTTGCTATAATTTTTATTGTATTTTTTTCAAAATGTTTTGCAATTTTTTTTGCTCATTATACATCTGGAGACCAAAGACTTTGCTCTTTAGAAACGTGTATATCAGGCCTAAATTAACATTGGCACAAAAAAGAGCACAATTACTTGCAGTCTTGCTAATTTTAGCCAACTTTTAGATTAAATTTTGCTTATGTTGCATACTATAAAATAACTGCATTTTTTTTCAATTGAGTGTAAAATTTTTTATATTTCTGTATAATCCTCATTGAAACACATTTTCTTTCTTCTCTTTCTCAGACAGGAAGGTTGGAGGCTTGAACATGAAAATATTCATGATAAAACGTCACCCATCATTTTCAAGGGAGTCGTGTTTAATGAAATGAAAGGTGTTTTTGTAAGTATTTTTTTCTAATTGTGGTGTTTATTATATCAATTATGCACCATCTGTAAAATTGAAATATACTGTGGCATCTATTGACATGTATTTGTATAGTGTTCCCTCTGTTAGTTTTTTTACAGGGGTGTGATGCCCTGCCCTATTTTAAACTACAAATTAATAAAATTGCTCCCTGCTCTTTTTTAAAGCTGAAATATATGCCTTGTCCTCTTTTTTAAAACTGAAAATTCTCTCTGCTCTTTTTTCTCAGCAACATTTTCAAGAAAAAAAAATTATATATATATATATATATATATATATGTGTGTGTGTGTGTATATAATTGAAGAATTTTAATTTACTTATACCAGAGATTGATCATTTATTGAAAATGCTCTGTATGGTTATATATATATATATTAATAATAAAAATTGAAATTTTTTAATTAAAAACTATGCATAAACTATGGTAAGTACAAAAAAAAACCCATCTGTTAAAAATAAGTAACTATAGACCAAGACTAAGGATAAAAATAGTAGGTATCTTATCGCTTTAATGGTATGAAGATGAGGGGAATGTTAGTATACATAAATCACAATTAAATAGGTATATATATATAAATATATATAAAATGAAAAAGCAAATACAGCAAAATGAGAAAAGGTGATAATAATTAACTCAAGATTAAAAACCAGAACATGGAGAACAATCAGTTGAAACTACATAAAAAATGGCGGTTAGTTTGAAATTGCATTTTCGTCAGGACAACCATACAATTAGAATTAAAACCAATCGAATAGCCAGTTTCTTTTAATGGCGATAGTATTTGACTATGGACTCCATTGGACCTGTCTACTGGCTAGTGGAAGGAGAAATAATAAAAACCAATTGAACTAAAAACCAGAAATATAAAAAACAGGAATATAAACTTACAGGTACAGTCACAACATGTGAGTTGAAATATTTGCAGAGTAACATACGACAGAGCATTTTACATCTCTTCGTTAAAGCGAAATAAGTTCACATAGCGAAATTTTAGTATGTTGTTAAGACGATCTGTGGGACGTATGGGAATGTAAATGAATAATATCACCCAATTAGTCTTGGATTGAACCAGGGTTGAAAAAATGAAATACATTGAACCCTGTGGGGCCTAATTTTTCTAACATTTTTTAAGTAAAGTTAGAATTCACAAATTGCTTTGAGAATTTTAGGAAATGTTCAAATTATCTCATAAAATATATAAAAAAATTTAGCAAAATATGTTCAGTAGATTTTTAAATAAAAATTAAAATAATAATTACACCCATATAATATAAAGAGATCACATGACCCAGTTCAACATAAAATTTGGCATCCATCTTTTTTTCCCAGTGTAAAAATTGTGATTTTTAAAGTTCTTTTAAATTTATATTTAGTGTTGCATCCATCTTAACACCGCTTTATTTTTGCGTATTTTATGTGCAACTATATTCTGCACCAATACAAGTACAATATTTTTGAGTTTAAATGATCATCATCTTGAGTTTAAATGATTATTTCTACAACGAAGCCTAATTTTAATGGATGTTGAATATAAAGAAGTGATTGTAAGATAAGTTGTATAAGAATTGTTGAATTTTCTTCATGCAAAATTATTTAACTCTGGAGTCTGGAATAAAAGTATATGAATGAAATATTCATTGCTTTTATGTAGAGAGCCAGACGATTTATATTTCGATAATGTCATTTGAATAAAGTTCATTTTTTTTTTATAAAGTATTAAGTTTTCAGGTAAAATAAATTATTGTAGCTCTGTGATAATTAAAAATCAGCACTGAATGTATCACATTTTAGAGATGTTTAAATAAAATTGCATTTCAGTTGGAAAGTGTTTCAGAATCAATGCTTTATGCATGATTGATCTTTCTTGTTTTTTGTCTAAAGTGAACATTATATGTGTATATCCTGAGATTTCTTTTACAGCTTTACTGGAGAAGTCAATTTTAAAATTAAATTAAATCAACAGACTTGCTATTTAAAATTTAAATAAAATTTATTGATTTTAATTCTGAGCAAAAATTAGGCTAAAGATCTGAATGCATAAACATGTTCAAAATTGAAAATAAAGACCACAAAAAAATTATTATTTAAATGATGAACCAATGCAAATGTACAATGCAATGTTACATACTTAGTATTTCTAGCTCATCTAAAAATGTGTTCTCGGAGAAAAAACCACCCAAACTGCTTCTGACTCTGATTTCTGACTCAGATTTCTGACTCCTACTTGAACTCCACCCACTGTTGCTTCAGACTCCCAATTCCACAGCCTTTCTATCAAACAGCAGTTCCGCTTCCTCTAATATCACCAACTTCATAACCTGTAACTCGTATGTTTTTTTGCAAATAAATCGTAACATGCTTACACATACTGGAGCAGAGTGCAACATACAATTAAAATCAGGAATTGGACTTAAAAGAAGCTATGTTTGTAACACTTCCTTGAAAACAGCAGGGAAAGTGGGATTTAAAAGGCATTTTGAGCCCTCTTCGTCAAGTCAGAAACGGTATCTTTTCTTAATAACCGTTAAACAAGAACTTAGCAACTATTAAGAGAAGACACACCTGAGGAAGAGGGATTAAAATGCCCTTGAAACAATTGTCACCTTAAAATATTAAAAATAAATCATTATAAATTTACACTTATAAAATCAGCCCTTTTATAACATAAAATACCTAAGTATCTTACGACATTAATTGCCAGCAAAGCTAAATTTTAAAGAAAAAAAATATGAAAAATTTAATTTTGCGATCTTTCCATAAAATTAGAGAGAAATTGAGTCTCTATATGTGGAGTCTCAAAGAGAAAGAGTGTTAAACAATTTTTGGAAAAAAATAAATAAAATTAAATACACTAAATGCACATTACTTAAATTTCAAATATATTTTGTAGAGTAGTCAATTGAAAATTTAGTCAAAAGTAGTCATATTATAAAATAGTCAAAGATGCAATTCATGCAAGAGTAACACAAGGTCAGTGAAAAAATATGAAAAGGGATTGTTCCCTAACATATCTCTACAAATATGCCAAATTTCATATTTTTTTGTGTAATAGTTTTTGCAGTGTGAGACAGAGAAACCTAAGAGATGCAAAATGCGTCAAACAGTGTAATAGTTGTCAGTTACTATTTTTAAAGTTTGCATTTTTCTGCTCGAAAGGTTTTTCTTTAAAATACCATTAAATTGAATTGATTTAGTTTTATGCCTGGTGAAGTGCAAATTTGTATATTTGATGAAATAGAGTGTTACTTAAATGCTTACTAATGTTTTTATTGTTTATGTATCTTGATTATTTGTATCACTGAAATTCATATTATATTATACATTTCAGTCTGATTCAAATGCGTGTTATGGAATGAAGCTTCAAAACCTCATATTTCCATCTAATACATATTCGTGTAATTCTGGAGGAGATCCTTTAGCTATACCTTCTCTCACATGGGAAGAACTAAAACAGTTTCATGCAAGACATTACCATCCTAGCAATAGTAGGTAAGTTGGTAATTTTTAGTACAGTAGAATTCCAATTATCCGTGCTGATGTGAACATTGAAGAGCTTCTATATGGACAAACTTGATTACATATAGGAAAAGCTTCATCAAAGATCCCACCATCTTGAAAAGTGCTTAAATTTTAGTTTGATTTTCATGGGCTCTTAACAAAACTTAAATTTTACAATAGGTCATTAGAAAGTCCTTGAGTTTTATTCTCTTATTTCAAACTTTTAGCTTTGTTGCACCTTTTCCTCAGACTCCAAACGTCCAAGTAGGATTGCGCAATAATTGGCAATAATTATTCGGCAGCTTCTGAAATGTTAACTAAAAATACAGCTAAGGATTTTCCTTTGTGCAGTCTAGTTCTTGAAAGTGCCTAGTCATATGATCCTTGAAAATGAAATTTTGGTTTCATTTACTGCAGTGTACAATTTAGTGCTTATATTTGAGACAATGTTTTCCTGTCTAAGATATTCCCCATGCTATTAAGGATATATGTACTGTAGGAAAACTAATATATACAATAAATACATATGTAATTATGTGTTTATTTGTTCCGTGCATGCATTATATACTTGTGAGTACTTTCATACTGCTGTTTAATGTATCACAGTACGGTCATAATTGCATTTAGGCCTTCTATATGCAAAATTCTTGAGTCTTCTCCTGGACATATATCAATATGCTCTTCCTCTTTAGTGAGTGTCTTTCATCACTCATTAAATGTATAATTATGTCATCTGTCATTTCCTGTTCCTCATCCTTATTCATTCAATCTTGAATGTCTTTTGCCGTAATACAGGGCTTGTATGCCTCCTGGATATCCTTAGAAACTCTTGGATTTAAGGAGTTTATTATAAGAATCTTTTAGAACGTCTTATTACTTTCTTTATATACATAATGTATAAGGAAAGTATTGTGATGGGGTTGAAAATTCGAATTCGAGTTTTCGACGGGAGAGCATGTTCCAAGCATCCCTGATCATGAATCAAACATTTTTGAGGTGATGTCTGTGTGTGTGTGTGAAAGTATGTGTGTGTTTGTGTCAGTGAGTCTGTGAAGATGATATCTCATGAATGAATGGAGCAATTCGAATGAAATTTGGTGCAAAAATCACAATCCGTGAATACTGGAAGCCTATTGTTTTTAAACATAATCGAATGTTCAGAACCCTCCTAAATGTTCGAGTGAAATTTTGAAAAAATCATCAAAAAATCAAAACCTTTAATAAAGTTACGCAAATAGACATTTCTTATGTAATTTTTCCTTAGAAAGCGATTGACATAAACTTTAGCATGACTAGCATGAACTGTTCTCGAGATATTGCACATTTTTAAAATAAATTTATCAAAAAATCCCTTACATTAAAAAAAAATATATTAACTGTTGAGAAACTTGTTCACTTTTCATATATAATATTATGCGATAAATTTGGTGACATCATTCTCGTGGATTTAGCTAGTTCCATTCATGAGAAAAGATACTTTAAGTAATACTTTTGTATTTGAACGCCAATAGTCATTTATCTGCTATAAGAATAATTTATTTCTCCATCTATAATGCTTGGCAAGATTTTGGCGACGAATTTGGCGGGATGTCGCCAACTTGGCGATTTTTTTTAAATGTTGTCAAATTAACGAAAATCTCACTAAATGGATAAAAATGATGCTAAATCAATGAAAATGACGACTAATTGACAAAAATTCAATATCTTAGAAAGAATATAAATATCTACTATAAGAAAACCAAATTTTTTTTTTGTAAAAATAGTAAATTCATTGCATTATATAAGGAAAGTCATGTGCTGCCCACGTCAGATTTTTTTATTTGTGTTAGTCTTAGCATTCTGGAAATTGGAAAATACTCCTGGAAATTGCTAGTAATTTTACATCTTAATTTTTTATTTCCGAATGTGAGATAAGAATGGAAAATTTTAATGCTCTTTCATAAGAATCAGAAATTTTCCCATTCTTTTGTAAAATTACCCTTTTTTTTAATGATTTTGCATAAAAATCAGAAATGTTAATGCTTTTTCATAACAAATGAAAATGTTAACATTTTTGTAAATATAGCAAATATTAGGTATTTCTTGCAAAAATTACTAATGTAAGCATTTTTTCATAAAAATCACTAATTTTAATTGTTTTTTAGGTGCTTGGAATGAAAAAAATGTTTGATTTTTACCAATGTTCAAAATTATTTAATTTTTGTATTATTTTACATGCATTAAATACAGCATATGTTTATACATCACTGAAGTTTAATAAATTATGGAGTGGAAATTGATAAACTTTTCTAATTTTAATTTCTCTTATGTAGTGTTAAAAGTATTATTTTTGTGAAAATTTTTGATTTTGATATTTTGATGAGTTACACTCCAGTTAATTATTTTTTGTGTGTACGTGCATTGTAATGCAATTCCAGGGTATTCTTTGTATGGCTGGAACGATGTAGCTGATACAAATCCAAGATACCTGACTCTAACTTCTGTAGAATTTTGGTTTTATTTTTTCTTTTAGTGTTTAAAATAACTTCTGAAAAATTAGTCAAACACTTCTGGAAATCTCCTTAAAAACTCCTGGAGATAAGTTCTTGCAAAAGAATATGATCCCTAGCAATAGGTTCTGAAACTGGAAGATCTTTTGTCAGCTGTATGAGGAAAAGATTATCTTCATCATCATATTATCAACATCGTCCCCAGTTACACTGAAAAAGAAAAATGCAGTAATACACAAGAGTTGATGTTTCTGCTTTATCAGAAAAAGTAACGAGTCGGTGAAAAAATGGTTAACTTGGATAATATAGAATTTAAATAGTTTGAACTATATTTTATTTTCATAGATGAGTATCTTCTGTCTTTTTTTTTTTTGTTTTTTTTCTCTTTAAGTATTGGGGATTTTTCCTATTTTATGTCATGGAAATCTTTGCAGGCCTCAAATTTGTTTACTCTTTTTTGCATACCCATGCATAGCTGATAACTCTTCCAGATATCCTAGAAGTTTTCTTATTTATGGCTAAATATCTGATAATTGCCAATTTTGTGTTCTTTAAAGCTTTAAAAAATAATAATTAGTAAGACATATATTTTTTCAGTATGTGTTTAGAATACAGTCTGTTTTACATATTTTTCAATAATATTAAATTTTGATTTTATAAAAATTCAAATTTGTCATTTCTGTCATTGTCCCCCTGGTGGTAAGTTGAGTTTTCATCGCCTAATTATATTACTAAAACCATAAATATTAGAAATAAATGGATGCATGTTCAAAAATTGTGATTTTAACATAAAATCATTTTTAAAGATTTTAACGTTGTGGCAAAATTACGGATACATCTTTGTCCCTTAGAATGTTTGATATTATGATGTTTGAAAAATCATCCTTTTCATCTACCAGATGGCAACAGTAATGGCTTTATGTCAGTTGAAGCACTATTTAGAATTTTGTTCCACATTTGTTTTAAATTTTGGAATTTCAATATTAACTGACACTTGAAAACCTCAATTTTTTTACTGATGAAGAGTATATTTATTACCTGTGATTTTTGGCACACATTTATTTGTTATTCATATGAAAAAATAATTAAAATATTGTGTTTCCTGTTAGTGCATAAAAGAGAGTTATGCATAGTGCATACTTTGTTTTCCAATATTAATTTCAGTTTCTGTTCAGAACAAAGTCGAACCCATATGTTATTCTTATCACAGCCATTACTATCACAAAAACATAATAAATATGTCTTGAAATTCTATTAATCATGTTATACAGCTCTATTATCCATTAGAAATCTCAAAATACACTTCCAGGAACTTAGCAAAAATTTTTAGAAAGTGTAAAGTTAAAAAAAAAAAATCGAAACCTGATAATTGACAGTTACTAGATATTCAGCCTTATATACTGTTTTCCGGTTTTTCAATCAGAAGTTACTGCTAAAATATTTATTAAATGAGTGTATAGGCTGTTAAAATGACTGCTATTTTCAGTTTTTGAGGTTGCTTGAGCAACAATTTTATTCCATCTTTTTTGTGGTAGTCCTGCAATCGGTATACAAATCATTTCTTTATGATATTTTTGTTGGCAAGTTTTTTTTTCTAAAAAAATTAATTTATAATATAAACACCTTGATTTATCTGTCTATCTCTGGGTAACGCTTGGCAAAATTTTGGTGTCGAAATTGGCGAATCTTAAAAAAATATAAGAATCTTCTATAAGAATAACCTATTTCTCCATCTGTAATGCTTGACGAAATTCTGACGAAGAATTTTGGTGGCATATCGCCAACTTGGCGAGTCTTTTGAAATGCTGCTAAATTGACAAAAATGTTGCCAAATTGATAAAATTTATGCTAAATCAATGAAATGACAACTTATTCATGAAAATTCAATATCTTGGAAATAACATAACAAAAAACTATATGAATAACCCATTTCTTTGACCGTCCGTGATACTTGGCGAAAAATTTGGTGGGATGTCGCAAACTTGGTGACGTTTTTAAATATTGCCAAATTGATGAAAATGTCACCAAATTGATAAAAAATAATGCTAAATAGGAGGCAATGCTTTGCAAATTTTTAATTCTGTCATATGACAGGCATACCTTCTAGTAATTTAATATTTGGGGTTAATTGAGGTGGGGTTTAAAATTAGGGTTAACATATATAGCTAAATTACTCAATTTTAGATTATTGCTCATTTTATAAACTGTTCATTTATATTTCAGCAATTTAGAGGTAAATTTTGTTATTCAGTTACATTTGTTGATTTTAGGTTTGTTACTTATGGAGATTTACCTCTGGAGTTTCACCTTGAACAAATTGAGCAATCCACTCTGAAACATTTCAAGAAGATTAGTATTGATACTGAAGTTCCTGATCAAAAAAGGTGGACAGAGCCAGTAAGTAGTTTTTGCTTCACTTTGCTTTAAAAGCATTGGTAAATAGCATTATGCAGATGATAGTTTCTGCAAATTTATTTGAAGAAAATTATATCATATTACTTAGAAACGAAATGTAATCAAATGTATTTATACGGCAGACAATTTTATTTAATTCATATGACGAAAATATAGTAGTGCCCCCATATCAGCAGATAACATGTTCCCACAGGGAAAACAAAAAATCTTATATTTCTATTTAAGGGAATTTAATTAATCACTTTGATAAAACTTTTTGAAGGACAATATCATTTAGAATACAACTGAAGTTTGCACATTTTAAATCATGAGCAATGCCGAGTATATCTGCTAATTTTAATATATAGGGTGATCATAATTAAAGTATCACTACTAAATAATTACAACTACTTATCAAAGGTTTCTGAAAATATATCCTTAATTTTGTTTAAAAATTAAGCACCTTTAAAATTACTTAAAAATATTTACATTTTGCAGTAGTCTGCTTAATGTGCAGTAAAACTTCGATTAACCGTCACTCGTTTAACCGTCAGTTTCTGTTATCCATCATGGTATTACGATATTACCGATTATCCGTCATAGTATTATGATATTATATTTATGGTATTACGATACATTTCTGTACATTAATACTCTTATATTGATCGTTTTGTAAAATTAAATGCACTATGTATGTATTGTTCACTTTTAAAGGATTTTATTTTCATTTTAGTCCAAAGTCCGTAGTGAAATCACATTACGGTACATATGTATTAAGAGATTTCTGTTATCCGTCTATTCGTCACAGCCCTAGTCCAGACGGTGACGGTTAAGCGAAGTTTTACTGTACTCTCTTTTACACTGATTTTCTGACATTTTATATGCAAATTTCAGAAATTGCAGAAAAATGATAAATTTTTTAAGGAATAAGTACATAAATATAGTTTGTATTTCAGAATGTTGAAGCAATGTCAAATTTTTCTATCCTTTGAGGTGATAGAGATATGTTTATTTTTAAGAGTCTTAATTGATAACTAACAATATCTTTATTCCTCGTGCTTAATATTAGCTTAAGGTGCAGTATTTTGCAATTTAGAGTACTTAAAAGTTTTTAATTTTTTAAATGAGCAAAATTAAAATATGAATCTGTGTGAAAGAGTTCATATATAAAGATTTATATCAAATTTAATATATGATGAGCATTTTACAATATGTTTGAAAAATAATAATTTCATAAAAATTGCAATGATTTTATTCATCTTTTTGTATTTTGTAATTTTCCCAACAAATACAATATAATGTACTAAAGAAAGTATTGTGATGGGATTGAAAATTCGATTTATGTGTATATGTGCATTTTATTTATTTATTTTTTTATGAATTTTAGCCTTTTTAAAATAACATTTGCAACTTTTTGAAATGTGCTATTTGAATTTTATGCATATAAGAAAATTGTTTTCTTTTTCCTTACATATCACTTTGCGCAATTTTTTAAATTTTATTAATTTTATTTTATTATTTTATTTTATTTATTTATTTATTTTATTATTATTATTATTATTATTATTATTATTATTTTTTTTTGTCTTAATGTCGTTTCACATGTTTTTCTGAAATGATCTAAAATCTTCTGAATTTTCATCTCAAGAGATTGACAGTTATGTTGCATGAGTACATGTTGTATGTGTATGAGTCTGTTTTCTTACAAACAGGAACCTTATTTATTACAAACACAGTTAAACACTTTAAAGCTCTTAATTTTCAAATACTTGGTTGAAAAAAAAAAAATGAAAAAAATATCATTGCAGTTGATCATGTAATTTTTAATTTATTTTTCAGAAAGAAGTGCACATCTTCAATCGCTTTGACCCTATGGCTGCTTTCCCAGAAAAACAGACTATTGTCAGCAACACTTATCTGCTTGAAAGGTACGAAATACAATGTTCGCTTCAAACTGCTCGTAAACATGGCTGTTTATTATTGTATAGAGTGCTTGTGGTGAACATTTTAGCAAATTTTTCAGTAATTTGCATTATTTCTACACAACCTTTTCTTATACGATATATTCTTTGATAATTTAAAAAATATCACTGCTGAATGTTTCACATTTTAGAGATGTTTAAATAAAATTGCATTTCAGTTGGAAAGTGTTTCATAATCAATGTTTATGCACAATAGATATTTCTTGTTTAATGTTTACATCTTACTTTGCAGGATAACTAATACGTATGACAACTTCGCATTTGGCATTCTTAGCACCTTGCTCACAGATGGGCCAAATGCACCTTTCTATCAGAATTTATTGGAATCTGGCATTGCTCCAGATTTCAGTCCTTTTGTTGGGTAAAGTAGTTTTATTATTACTATTTATCTATTTTTATTTTACTTAAAATCATTTTCAATAAAAATCTTTGTTAGTAATCGGAAGAAATAAAAATGTAATGGTATTTAGAATTTAGATATACAGTCGACTGTCATTAATCCGCAACCATATATCTGCAATACATTTTGGACTTAAACAGTTAAATTATAATACATGTTAAATTATATAATATGTTAAATTACAATAGTGTATTAAATTCTGCAAAAGTTAATTCTAAAACTGATTCTGGTGATAAAAGAGAAAGTTACTTTTGAGCAGGTCTTAACTCAGGCATATAAATGCCTTGACTTTATCAAGAAACAGAGATTTATTACAGAGCAAGAAATAATGACTGTTCATAGACTGTATGAACTATTAAATCAAAAATCCTAAAACGACAATTAAATCTATGTGTGAAAATTTTAAAAACAAGCAGTGAAATTTATAAAATTAGCTAATTTTGCTTTAAAAGTGTTGCAAAGTGATTTTTAATTAAATAGCTCAGGCTGTACCAATGTCTTATTTTTATACATTAGTTTATGCACCAGTGATTTATAATCCACAAAATTCTATAATTCACACAACCTCTGGTCCCAAGCTGTGCAGATTAGAGGGAGTCTACTGTATGCCATTACTAAATATTTTTATTACTGACTGTTTATATCTGTAATGTTTGTCGTAACCATATAAATTTTTATATATCTGTAACCGTGTTGACACTTGTATTAACTGAAAGCTTGCATAGTGATCATTAAGAACTCACAATCTAGTATGTATCTAGTATAATCTAGTATCTCTACCTCTGTGTTGTTGTTGAGACCCAGATCATCCGATCTACCAGAAATGTGTAATATAACTGTTTGGATGGCCAGGAAGAGCCACCCAATTTAGATTGGAACCCAGTGGTGGAGGCATCCACAGGGACCGTACCTTCCTTCCCTTACCATCAACCTCTCGGAAGGACTTACGGACCCACATGTTTAACTTGATCTTACTCCGCGTGAACACGGCAGCAGTTTTGGCAGCGGAAGGAATCGAACCCATGCCTACTGAGTGCAACTCCAGCACTCTAACCACTGGGCTACCGCGCCCTAATCTAGTACTGTGTGTATGAACTGACAAGCCAGATGTCTAACCTGCACTCATAAATGGATATTGCCAACTGTTATGTTGAAGTTCCAAAGTTGTATCAATAAAGTGTTTCTACATTCAGTCTTGTAATTAACTAAAAGCACAACATGGTGGCAGCATCACAACATAGTGACAGTAATGCTTGTGTTTAATGTGTAAGCGATTGTATATGCTAAAAGTTGAATTTAAATATTTTCATTCCATGGATAACTTTTGAGATCTCAGTGAATTGTTACTGAATGGAAATATAACTGAGAACTAACTGGAAGCAATGGAAGCAGATGTTTAGTCTGTATAGGTCATTCTTATGAAAAGAAAAAATTTAGCATGAAGATCCTAAAAAAATACTCAGAAAAATTGTACAACACAAATATAGATTTTAAAAAGAATTAAATATTTTTAAGTTACATAGTAATGACATATGGTAATGATATATGAAAACATGGTAATGACATACCAGGACTTGGTCATGATATTTTACATAAATAAATATTGCATAACTTTCTATAAATCAACTTTTTCATTTGTTTGCCACACATTTCAAATTTTAAAATTGAAGTTCACGCTGCATGTTGTCATTACCATGGCTTCATTTGTCATTTACCAAGGCATGAAGGTGCAAAAATATTTTGTCTAATATATGGAAGTAGAAAAAAGCATAGATTTTATAAAATTTTATTGACTGTTTATTGATGTTATTATTTAAAGTATTTTGACCTTAATATAAAACCTTTCAAACAGCTTTGAAGGCCATCTGAAGCAGAGCTTATTTTCAATTGGAGCTCGTGAAATTGCCGAAAAAGATGTTGGATTGGTTAAGGAAGTGATTGAATCTACGTTTGATAATGTTATCAAGTAAGTGAGTTTTCAAACTTTATTTCTGTATTTTGGTATATTCGAAACTTCAGGACAAATGGTATATTTGAAACTTCAGGACAAATGGTATATTCAAAACGTCAGGACAAGTGGTACATTCGAAACTTCAGGACAAATGGTATACAGATATCTCAAACTTCAATTACTTGAATGTTTTGAGAAGTCAAAACATTTTCCTTTCCTTGCATATTTACAATTAAAATAATGTAAAAATGACCTCATTATATCAAATTTTTTCCTTGCTTACCCTTATTAACTCAAATTTTTTTAATACAATTTCAGACATTTTTGAAAATTGGCCCAAGGCGTTAGATCATAAAATGACTTGTCAAAAGCACAAAATTGGAACACTATATCAAATTTCAGCCTTTGTACCAGGGTAGAATACATGGTAAAATTCGGGACACATGTACTTCAGAACCCAAGCTGAAACCCCTTGGCAAAATTCTTTTTAATTTAAATTATTTTTACTCTCCCTGCAATACATGGTAATGTATTGGAACCATACCGAAAATCGCAACTTGAGTTTTTGACGGATCTACACTTTTTGGGAACTCTAGAATACGAAAAAACTATTTTTAGTGTGACATCTGTGTGTGTGTCTGTGTGTCTGTCTGTGTATGCAATGTATGTATTCACTCTAACTGAAAAACTAATAGACCGAATTTCATAAAATTTGGTAGGTAAGTCACTTGGGTGTGACCTTGGTGCTGATTAGTTTTTAGTACGATTCGAGATAAAAGAACCTGCCTTTTTTGCGAAATGGCCCTCAAAAATTGCCTGTATCTACTCTAGCTGAAAAACTAATGGACCGAATTTCATAAAATTCTGTAGATAAGTCGCTGGTCACCCTGGTGCTGATTAGATTTTGGTGCGATTCAGAAAAAAATAATCTGCCCTTTTCTTGCGAAATGGCCTGCAAAAATCATCAAACTCTAAAATAAAAACTACGTATGTTTAAATATATCCATTAAATGCTTGCTTTATATGTAATTTTTAACGAAGAAAAGAATAAGATCAACTCCATTACAATAGTACAGTACGCGACCTCTTATCCGACGTTCCAATATCCGGACTCTCCCAAAACCGGAATACGGCAAAATAATGCCAAATTCTGCGCCAACAAGCGATTATTTGCTAAATATTGTGCCAAATAGCGATTTTTTGTTTAAAATCCCGCCAAATGCTTTTTTGCTTTAATTAATAATATCAATAAAAAAAGATGCATTGAAACCTACTATTTTAGAGGGTTTGAAATAGGACGCGCAAACCACGCACGAAATTCAAAATTTCCGCACAAAAAAAAAAAAGCCGCGTGCAATCGCCGTCGCTGATTCTTCTTAAATTTCGAAAACACGCGAGGAATTCTCGTGATAGCGAATGAAAATATTCCGTGGATCATGTTTTTTCCGAGAAGTTCCACAATTCCTCTTTTCCGGAAAACACCCGAAGTAGCACCGTTTCTCCCAAAAATTTCCTAAGCGGCTGCATCGGGCCGTCACCCCCGATAGTAGCTCTCGGAGATGACGACCCGGCACGGGCGAGGCCGTCACATTGACGGCGAAACGCGTCATTCCATTCTTCACTAGTTTCGGATAAATCTCCTGTATAGTATATAGGAGCCGCGACTTGTCCGTAACTAAGTCCTGTATAGTATAATACAGGAGTTAGTTACGGACAAGTCGCGGCAAGGTGCCTTTTAATGGCGTTTCATTTTTTTCTGGGTGTATAGGGCAGAGCACACTAGGCACAAAGTTTTCGATTTTTCCGAATTCGTTACATTTTCTTTTCCGTGCTTTGTTCCTGGACTTTGATTTTTGGTAAAAGTATTCCAACTTTTTTGCTAGAAATATCCCGATATCGCTAAAGAAATCCTACGCGAGAAATCCTTCAAATGCGATGTGCCACGCAGAATTCACACTATTTTGCACAATTTAATAAACATTTATTGGAAAAGATGAAAAAAGAGTCATCAGCGCATTTACGAGATGATAGAAAGTATGTTTAAGTCAGGAATTCCCGAAATTAATGAGAGTTAACTTTTGCCGAAATGCAGAGAAAAGTATAGCAGCTATGAAACGTCATTCAGGGCCTTCTGATTGATCTCTTTAAATACTTATCCTAAGCAATGAACTTGTCATTTTCTCGGGAAAATCCTTTTTTTTTTTTTCATCTCCGTGGAAATATACACATCTTCAATATTTTAAGAAACATTGATGAAATTCCAAGATCAAAATCATTTTCAATTCAATCCTATTATTTGGTTGAAAATGGCTATTTTGGACCGAAAATTGACCCTAGCAAAAAGTTCCATTGCAGTATATTTATGGGGTTTTAACATGTTACATTTATTAATTAGTAATTTCTAGAAGACAGTTTAGCAATATCGCGAAATTTTTTTATTTAAACACGATCGCTGTTATATTTCGTTTTATTTTTAAATATTTCCCATTTTTTCAATCTGCTTCCATCCACTAATATTTATATATTTTTTGTGCTTTTTATGCTGAGATATTATCTTTTAAACATATTGTTGGTGAAAATGAGATATATATTTAGGATAACGAAATTAAAATTTTTTTATTTATTCAGGCATTTAGAATTATAAGGCTTATTAGAAATACATTTGAAGAGCATAAATTAGAATTTTATATGTTTGCACCCATAGTTGAATATCTCATTTCAATTAAAAGTGAACATCCTTCTCATCTTAATTTTATTAAAAGTACTTTAAAATATTTTGAAACATATGAACAAAGGTGCTTCTGCCAATATATTAGATGAATATGGTGAGGGCCGGCCCACTTTAGTTGAAATGTTTAAAAAAAAAAAAAGACTTCTAATAACTACCCTGAATAATCAACTTTTTTCAGACATTTTTTTCTTTCAAAATTTTTCTTAATCACTAAATTTGATACTATAATTACATGTAATTTGCATTTTAGTTAATCCATATAGATTGTAAAAAAGCTTTTTTTAATACATTTATGTTTTTAAAATGAATTATAATTTTCTATAATGACATTTGAGACCATTCCAGTAAGTTTTAAACAAAAGTGTTCCAAATTACGGAAAAACCCTTTATCCAGAATGCCTGAAGTCCCAAGCATTCCGGATAATAGATCCTGTACTGTACTAGCCGTTCTTGAAATATTTTAGTTTTTTTTGTATTTTCTCTATGCCACCTTTAAAAATAAGTCCAGTTACCAAATGGGAACGAAAATTGAATTAAAAGTGAATTAAATTTAATTAAAATAAAGAGAACGTGGATATAAGTCTGGAGGGAAAGTCATGTGCTGCCCACATCAGATTTTTTTACTTATGCTAAGTCAAAGAAACTTCCTGTTCATGGCTAATTTGTACCATATCTTGTATGACACTGTAGCTGCTAATGCCATTTGGTGCCTCCATCTTAAATGTAAATTGTCATTCATTGACTTTTATATAGAACATTAGTGTAACTCAAAAATATAAATTGTAGAAAACCAAGTGCAGCCCTTCTTTCACATATATTTTAATCTGTGTGTAATTGAGTTTTTTTTTTTTTTTTCCCCTGGAAACAATTTCATCTCATTTGATCCAAAAGAGAATTTCTTCAAGCATTTGATGTTCAAGATTTTCAACAATACAATGTGAAGTTGATAAAAACTGAAAATATAATTATACATTTTTCATCTTAACACCATCGGAAATATCAAAAAATTCTCATTTAAACAAAATTTGAATGCAATTCATATGATTCCATTTAAATGAATTTATGATATTTAAAAAATATAAACTTTTCATGCTTTACAAAGACATTAATGTCAGGATACTAAAGGACAATGACTGATCCATATTGTAAAATTGTTAACTTTTTGTTGGAGCTAATTCAGTTACTACACGTATATTGCAAAAGAAAGTTCTGTTACTTTAGTTCATTCTGAATTTCAGATGTTTTGTATGTTTGTAGATATTCTGGTTTGATTTTTTAATATTAAAAACATAAATACACTAAAATTTAAAAGCTTTTAAATGTTTTTGCAATTAAAATATAGCAAAAGGCAGATATTTCATACCTTCAATGTGCGAAAAATTTAAAAGCTTTAAAGCCGAATTTAAATATAGAAAAATGTACCCAGCATTGCCCTGGATTTAAAATGGACGATCGTGGCATAGCCATGTGTGCACCCACACAATAGTTTTTATTTTTATTATAAGATAGCGTATTGTTAAAGCAAGATTTCGTTTCCAGGAATTTGCTCTGATTTTTTCGGTGTAGAATTTATCACCTTGCAATTTTTACTTTCCCTGAAATACATGGTAATGTATAGAGAAAGCATTGGAATCATACCAAAAATTGCAATTCGAGTTTTCAGTGGATCTACACATTTTAGGACCTCTAGAACACAAAGAAACTATTTTTAGCATAACTTCTGTGTGTGTGTCTGTATCCACTCTAACTCAGAAACTACCCTCACAGCAAAGATCGTCACATGTGTGACAGTGACGTTGTAGTCACGTGACACCTGGTTCACAATGTGGCATCAAATTTGTGACTTCTATGCAACTTTACGTATTAGTAACTTTTTAACTTCATTGTGATTATATAACTTCATTGTGACTATATTTAATTTTATTTGTTTGATAGATTTATGTGAAAAATATGCAAAATTTTGAGAACAGTTCACACTGTGTCATTGTTTAAAGTTTGTGTGCTATTCATTTTTGAATAAAAAATGAAGTATGAAATAATTATTTATTTAACATTATTGTAGATCCTGATTCCTTTTATTCATTCAAGAATTTGAGATTGTTCCGAACATTCGATTGCAGTTAAAATCGATAGGTTTCAGTATTCACTGATTGTAATAATCATACCAAATTATTTTTGAAATTCTTTATTTGTTCATGAGATATCACCTCCATAAACTCACAGACATGCACACATACATAAACAAAGATCACTTCAAAAACATTTAATTCAAATTCAGGAATGCCTAAAATATGGTCTTCCATTGATAACTCAAATTTAAATTTTCTTCTCTGTCACAATATACTGTTTGCTATATAACATGATACAATGTATGTAGGAAAAGTACACATTGCATTTTTTTTAGCTTTCAATAACAAATTAATCATTTAAAAATCTGCATAAGAATAATTCATGATTCCCACAAGCCTTCATAAGTTTAAGGGCTAAGTTTAAGTTTTTCAAGGGCCCCTAAAATTCGATGTTCATTTTTAGGTGCCCTTGAAAAACCCTCGCTTTTTGCACAGAAGTTTTATGAAGGCATGCATTTCCATTCTGGTCATCCACATTCTAGCTGCACCGGCTACACATGTTGCTACCATAAACCCTAGGGTTGGTCGTGTGGTCTGGGTCTTCAACATTCTAGCTGCAAACTGTGCCGCAACTGTTTGCCTATAAATTTTTCTTCTTTTTTTTCTTGTCCAAAATGTATGTTATTTTGTATATTGCAAATTATTTTTATAGATTCCAATTAGGACAGATGTTATGGTCAAGTATCTTAAGCAATACAAAAAATAAATGTTTATATTGATTAACTATGTAAAGCAGTGAGCAAAGTTAAAGAATCTTATTCCAAATGTAAACAAATAACAATTTAAAATTTAGTTCTTTTCAGCTTCTTGAAGTCAGTGCACTAAGCTCATGACACCGAAGCAAATTGAATATAAATAATAGCACAAGGATTTAAAGGGATGGTCATACAAGTTTTTCTTGTATTGCTCGACATATTTAATCATAACATATGTTTTGATTGAAAAATTTCCAAAATTGTTTGTAATAGTTCTGTAATTTATGTTTATCAATGTAAAAAATATCACAAGATTAATTTACTTTGTTCCCCCGTAAGCGAATTAACCGTAATAAAAACAGCACATATTGGTTTTAAACAAGTTTCATCACGGGTATACATTTTGGTTGAACCTGGTAAAAGTAGCCTTAAAAATTTGAAATACTGCTTTATGAAAGTCTGAATTATTGTATTTGCTTAAAAAGTGGGAACCATGTCTTTTAAAAAATATTTTCAAGTTAGCAGAAAGCCTCACACTGATGCATTCAGAGTATAAAGCTAATTTGTGTTAATATATGCAATTTTAATACGTTTTATACCCACAGCACAGTTGTTAAAACTATTATTTTCACACATAGGCCATATAATTTTGCCATTACTCTGGGAATTATTTTTTTTTTTTGCCCATAGGTAATAATGTTACGAAAATATTAAATTTAAATAACTCATGTTCTCAATATTGTAAATTGCAAAAAATTCTATCTATTCCTAGATTTTGCATAATGCATTTATATGTACATGTAGTTGATAAAGTGTTAGCATTTCTGCCTTTCACAGGTAAATGCACATACACAGAGATGAATATTTTTTCAAAAGAAATATATATATACAAATACAGTCATACACCTACAGACTCAGACGAACATCATTTTTAAAATGTTTGAAATGTGTTCAGGTGGTCTTAAAATGCTCTTTTTTGTCAAACTCTCAATTTGGATAATTTTTTAAGAAACAATGTTCTCTCCATATGAATACTTTGAAAGAAAATTATAATGCTGCAAAAATTCTTAAATATTTATAATCTTTTCCACACTTAAAAAATTCCTCTATTAAAAATATTTCTTTCTTCTAAAACTTTCATTCTTCTTCTTTTTTTTAATTAATATAATCTTTACATACAGCTCAAAAGCTGGTAATGAAGCAAAAATAATTTTGTTAAAAGCAGTATATAACACAAAATTAATATTGTGTATGTTGCTCTTAATATTGTATTCTGCTTCATTAAAAACAGGACACAACAGTACTAATTTTGTGCTGTATGTTGCTTTCAAGGAAGTATTTTTTAGTTTTATTACATTAGTAGCAGCTTGGGCTGTATGCATTTTATACTACTTTGGGGGTTTTTTTAGTTCACCACGTGGTGCCATTTTATTTTTTGTTTTGTCTTTCTTATATACCGACACTATGAATTTTATGTTGTATGTTGTTTTTAATGAAGTTATTTTAGTTTTTATGTAATCTTTATTGCTATTTCTGCATATTAATTATTACTACTGCAGGGTGGCCACTCAACCTGGAAACCGGGAAAAGTCAGGGAATTTTAGAATGGTTATGGAAAACCTGGAAAAGTCAGGGAATTTTGTGAAAATTCTGGAATTTTTTTTTTTTATTAGTTGTCCATATAAACATTTTCGAAAAATTTCGCCAAGTATTACACTGTACTCGTAACCGCTAAATAAAGGTTGCCATGTGTCTGTCCATTTAATTCCGTATAAAAGCAAAAATGCGGAGTTTGTGCGCCATTTTGGACAAATGTCACCAAGTACAGAGATGCCAACTTTTACGGATTTTCCGTAGTTTGTACGGATTTTTACTCTATCTTACGGTTTTACGGACATTACTCTCAAAACTACGGAAAATCCCATGAAATCCATGCATACTACCATTCAGTTTATATTCCCTGCTGTGCTGAGAGTTCAAAATTATCAGTTTGCATCCATTTTCATATCAGAAAGATTTCATATCAGAACAATAGACCTAATTTATTTTTATAGCGCCCGTAAAAATAAAGAAATATTTTTCTAAACAAATTATATTTCGCTTAAATTATAGGATTGCGCAATTCAGTCCTTTTCGGACTTTGCTGAGAGTACACAATTGTCTTTTTCCATCCATCTCCATCCCCTTATTATTGCACGTTAACTTGACTAAACTAGCTTATTTTCATATTTTGGTTGATTATAAAGGCTAATTTTTTAATTATTTTCACATAAATAGTACGATCGCGAAATTCAGTTTTTTTTTTGTTTTTTTCCGGGCGTTGCCGAGAGTGCACAATTATCCTTTTCCATCGATCTCCATCTCCCTATTGTAGCACATTAACTTGACTAAACTAGTTTCTTTTCATATTTTGGTTGATTATAAAGGCTAATTTTTTAATTATTTTCTCATAAATAGTACGATCGTGAAATTCAGTTTTCTTTTTGCGGGCGTTGCTGAGAGGACGCAATTATCCTTTTCCATCGATCTCCATTACTCCTTTGTAGCACATTAACTTGACTAAACTGGCTTATTTCATATTTTGGTTGATTATAAAGGCTAATTTTTTAATTATTTTCACATAAATAGTACGATCGTAAAATTCAGTTTTTTTTTTTCGCGGGCGTTGCCGAGAGTACGTAATTATCCTTTTCCATTGATCTCCATCTCCCTATTGTTGTACATTAACATGACTAAACTAGTTTATTTTCATATTTTGGTTAATTATAAAGGTTAATTTCCTAATTATTTTCACATAGTGCCATTCAGTTGTAATTAACTCAGTTAAGTTAGCAAAACTACATTTTGAACTTATTCTAAGGTTTTAAAATATATATTGTCAATATATGTAAAATCTTACTGATGGTCAATGCGGTTTTACTGAAAACTCCTGATTTTTCTACCGATGACCCCTTGCAGAGATTGGCATCTCTGTATATTATATACATTTTACTATATTTTTTTCTATTTTAATGACATTCTTTCGACATTGCTAAATTGACATTTATTCAATGGCTGTGGCTTGTTGTAGTGTAATTATTGCATATCTTTAATGATCTCTGTCATTGTGAGCAATTTGCAATGCCCATATTTATAGACATCAGTTTATACTATTTCTTTTTATTGTCTTCAATGAAAACCATTAAATTCTTTTAAATATTTCAGTAATCCAATTTTACTGCATTTACATGAATTTTTTATTAAAAATGTCAAAATTTATTTGTAAAACCAAAAAAAAAATATGTGTATTTTTTTCTCCTGATTTAATATAACTTTTTTGGATAGTGGAGTTATAAATTGTTAAGATTCTTTAATCAAATTTGTAACTAAATAGGGACGTGCGTGCTCACGTTTTATGTTAAAATTGCTGGTCTGGAATTTCTTTTCAATTCACCTGGAAAACCTGGAAAAGTCAGGGAATTTCAATATGTCCAAAGAGTGGCCACCCTGTACTGTTAATTTTATGCTGTATGTTGTTTTTAATGAAGTTATTTTAGTTTTAATGTAATCTTTATTGTTATTCCTACATATTAATTATTTCTACTATTAATTTTATGTTTTTAATAAAGTTATTTTAGTTTTAAGGTAATCTTTATTGTTATTTCTACATATTAATTATTTCTACTGCTAATTTTATATTGTATGTTGTTTTTAATGAAGTTATTTTAGTTTCAATGTAATCTTTATTGTTATTTCTACATATTAATTATTTCTACTGCTAATTTTATGTTGTATGTTGTTTTTAATGAAGTTATTTTAGTTTTAAAGTAATCTTTATTGTTATTTCTACTTCTAATTTTATGATATATATATTGTTTTTAATGAAGTTATTTTAGTTTTAATGTAATCTTTATTGTTCTTCCTACATATTAATTATATCTATTGTTAATTTTATGTTGTATGTTGCCTTTAATGAAGTTATTTTAGTTTTAATGTAATCTTTTTTCTGTTTATCTGCATCCAGTACTGGATTCCCCGATGAAAGGGTTCAAAGCATACTGCATAGTGTGGAATTGGGCACTAAACACAGAACTTCAAACTTTGGCCTTAGCTGTGCTATGGTATGTAGTATTTTATAATTATCTTTTAATTACACATGCAAACCAGTATGTCTCTCTCAAAATTAAATGGAATTTTTATTTTCTGTATAATACTGAGTATATATATAGAAAGGGAAGATATTGTAATAGAATCAAAAATCTGATGTGAGCAGCACATGACTTTCCCTACAGCGTCAAATTCATTTTCTCTTTATTTCATTGATTATTCATTAAATTGAGTTTAATTGCATTAAATTACATGCATAATTAATCTGAAATTACACTGAATTTACACTTTTAATTTAGCTTTCATTTTCATTTGGTAACTGGACTTATTCTCAAAACCGGCATAGCAAAAATCTGGAAAAACTAAACTATCTTGAGAAAACCTAGTCCTAGAATAATAGGGTTGGTCTCATTCTTTTCATCGTCAAAAATTGCATATGAAACAAGCATTTAATTAATGTATTTGAACATACATAATCTTTTATTTTAGATTTTCCCAATTTTTATGGGCCATTTTGTAAAAAAAGTAGGTTATTTTTTTCAGATCAGGCCAAAATCTAATAAGCACCAGGGTAACCCACAAGAGATTTATTTACCAAATTTTATGAAATTTGGTCAATTAGTTTTTCAGTTAGAGTAGATACAGGTAATTTTTGTGGGCCAATTCTAAAAAAAATCACAGGTTCTTTTATTTTGAATTATACCAAAATCTAGTCAGCACCAGGGTCACGCACAAGGAATGTACCTGCCAAGTTTTATAAAATTCGGTTCATTGGTTTTTGAGTTAGAGTGGATACATACATTGCACAGACAGACAGACACACACACAGACATCATGCTAAAAATAGTTTCTCGTCTTTTAGAGGTCCCAAAATGTGTAGATCCATCGAAAACTCGAGTTGCTGTTTTTGGTATTATTCCAATACTTTCCCTATACATTTCCACATATTGCAGGAAAAGTAAAAATCAATGATTAATCACAAATACAGTAAACCCTCTGTCGAGATTTATAGAATTGTTTTCATTAGATCAGTGGACTGTCAAAATTTTTTTTCTGGAATTTCAGATTTTTAGTTCAAAGTATATTATGCATAAATATTTAATTGAAAATGAATAAGTGATTAGCACTCACCTTTGATTTGATATATCCAAATACAAGACTCTGTGATATACGTTATTTCCCTATATATTACCATGTATTGCAGGAAAAGTAAAAATTGGATTTGGATATTGATGGATTTGTAAATCACTGAGGACAAAGAAAATATTTTTATTATAATATCTGTCTACATGATATCTCTCCAACTAATTAAATGACTCATAATGAAATTTGATACTATTTATTCCATCAGTAACTATAAGAGGCCTATTAATTTTCATAAGACTTGGAGAAAGTGGAATGACACTTAATTTTTTCAAAACAATTTTTTTTCATGTGAATAATGTCTATGGTTGGAGTATACAGTTGAAATCAAATTGTTACAAAAAATGTAACACTTTGGATGTTCATATCTCTGATTTTAATAGATAAAAATGTAAACCTTTTATACTTATTTTATCGGAAATAGGATACCATTTATGAACATACAAAAATAATTTTAATATTTGGAACTATTATTTTTTCAGGAAAAAAAACCCTATAAAGCATTTGTCTAAGTGAAGTTTTGCTTTACTCTCACTCACTCTCATCTTTTAAACTATAAAAAATAGATAGGAACAGTAAGGAACAAAAATGTTTAATAGGAAATCTAATTTCTAGATTCATAATTTGTTTTTACAAAGCTTTTATAGTTTTTAAGCAATCATCTTGTTCATTTGAAGAAGATTGAAATTTTTCTGTTTTTGAAATCTGTAGTTCTTACACAGATCAAAAACTAAAACTACTAGCTATAAACAAACAGTGGGCAAGTAATTTGTAGCTCTTTAAAATTCCTTCAAGTATGTGTAATTGGATTTCAAATCAAGTTCTTGTTTTCAAAATATGACCGTTATATTAAATCCTGTAAAATCTACTATTCTCACTTAGATTGTTTGTATCATATGTATAATGTAGAAAATGATGAATTTATTCTATTTAATTCCCATGTTAAATAACTTACTTCATCTTTTTAGTATTAATATTAGAATAAAAATGTTTCATTCCCATGTTGAACAACTTACTTCATCTTTTTAGTATTAATTTTAAAATAAGAATGTTTAATTCACAGCTATCTTTGTTTCTCCTTTTAAGATATTTTATTCAATTCCTCATTGCCGATATTCTTATAATTTTTTTTAAAATTATAATAAACTTGTGTATGCCAGTTGTTTAATATATAAATCTATTTGCTTCCTTATCTATTTATTTTTATTATTGATGCATAGTAAAATTCTGCTGCATATGCTAAAATTTACATATGTTGGTTTTTAATTGCATCTACCATATAGTAGTTACTCTTCGACATTTTAAATTACACACATTCACACACATATATATATATATATGACCTGCATTACGTATTATAATTTCCTCTTTATGCTTGAATTTCTTTTATTTCATTGTATTTTGTAGGCAAATTTTAAGATAGTGTATTATGAGTTACTACTTACATTCTACCATTGGATTTACAATTTTATATTTATATATATATATATATTTATATATATATATATATATATATATATATATATATATATATATATATATATATGATAAAAATAGTTTATAATAATCCAAATGAATAATAGAGGCTTTAGCTCAGTGTGTTATTAACACATTGAGTACGGAACTGTTCTTGCTCTGCCTACCGTTCAGGCGGCACACAGCAGCGATCACTCTGCGAGGTGTTTGGTCATACAGTATAAACAGAAGATAACACACACATTGAGGTGATGATTGTATTTCACTGGTTTCGGCTATGCGAATGGTGTATATGTTGAAGACCCAGACCATCCGACACTTCCGAAGACTTGAGCAACTACTTGGATGGCCGGGAATGGCTTATATGTGTAAAACCAAACTTCATCTTTGCTTAGAATGTTTTAATAAATGCCATTAAAATTATAACATTTATTTTTTAACCTTGATACTGCCTGTCTCACGGACCAACATTACCCAAACAAAAAGTTCACTGTCAGTCCCCACAGACTGCCGCCGCCTAAAAGAAAAGTTCACTGTCAGTCCCCATGGACTGCCACTGTCTAAGAGGAAAGTTCATTGTCAGTCCCCACAGACTGATGCTGCACTTAACGTGTTAATGATAATTTTCATCCTGTGTTTGATAAGATTTTTCTTTTAATTAACTGCAATAACCCCTCATAATATTTTACTTTATGAATCCCTTTTTAGTTATATTTACCGTGATTTTATTTGCAATTTTGATCGCATTCAGACCCTTAGTTATCCTTATCGTCTCGTTTTAGACTCAGTACGTGTCAAACCTTTATATGATTTTTTGAATATTTAGTAGTTGCTTTATTTTGTTTTTGACGACATTTCTATGGGTTACCATTTAATTTATGAATCTTTTCTTTTTAATGTATTTTTTGTATTTTGTAATTAAATATTTTAAATGCCCGTATTTAAGAATGGAAAATGATTAATTTGTAAATTTTGTCTGGTAATTACAGCCTATATTTAAGCACATGTTCGCCACTTATTTTTAATTTCCCACTGAATAAGGGCATGGCAATCCCTGAAAGCGCTATGGCTGTATAATTTTAGTACGTCATAAAAGGAGATTTTAGTAAAATACTTTTAATTATGACCAATTTTTGGTTGTCTTTATTTTTGAAGTATAAATTGTAACATCAAACTAAAGCCAAAAATTAACCAGCTAAGAAAGAAGCAAACAAAATAAGAATGAAACACTTACCATAAGGCTATAACTACAGAAAAAAAAAATTCCGACAGTAAGCTAGCACCATAATTTTCTAATTTGTAAATAATAAAATAAGCAACAATTAAGGGAAGTATATAAATGAAATGAATGAATCAATGAATAAACAACAGATGAGAATAATGAAAATTTGAAAATAGATAAATAGGAAATGAGACAAAGCAATCATGCCTATAAAGTGGAACAGTGCTAAGCTTAATAGAGGTCAATTTAGAATAGATTCGTCGCCAAGGCTAAGTGTCCATCCAAATTAACCAAGAAAAATGTATATATAGATATATACAGGGTGTCCCCAAAAGATTGAAACACGCTAAATTTTTATATGACCCCCTTAGACAAATGGTCAATCAGAAAATTTTTATTTTTAATGCAACAAGATCATTAAAATAAACTGCATATCTGTATCTTTAAAATCAACTGAATTATGATAAAGAAAAAATCTGACTTATGCCACTTTTCTGTACCATGTGAAAGGCTGTTTCATCAGTGAAAATAGGGATCATAAGCAAATTGACAATGGAAATTGTTTAGATCAAAAATACGTTAATGTGTGTCAAATTTTTTTATCACAAATTCATCTAAATAAAGCATTACACAGATGGAGATCATATAAAGCAGTGGTACTCACTACATAGTTGGGTATCCTATGTATTATCATTTGAGTTTTATATTTTTTCTGATATGTCACAAATTTACATTTTTAATTTGATATATGGTTCCCATTCACAATATTCAATTTTCAATTAAATATAACTCGCTCAATTTTAAAGATACAGATATACTGTTTTTTTAATGATCTTGTTGCATTAAAAATAGAAATTGTCTGATTGACCAAATTTGTCTAAGGTGGTCGTATAAAAATTAAAAAAGTGTAACTTTTTGAAAATTAATGGGAGGACTATTGCATTAACGTAGTCTTATTTCCTACCTTACTTTCAACATTTTTGCAATTTACATTGCCCACTTATCTCCAACAGGTAAAGAATGCATTTCAATTTTTTGGGGACACCCTATATATGTTATGCTTAGGCACATATCACAAAAAAAGGGCCTAATTATTATTTGCTAAATGACAATGAGTTTATCCTAAATGTCGCTGTTTAAAGCATACAGGTAAAGAGAAACTCTATCTCCATAGCTTAAAAATTCCATCAAAACTTTATATTATCTTAG
The DNA here is from genome assembly GCA_951213105.1 of Amaurobius ferox. NCBI lineage: Eukaryota > Metazoa > Arthropoda > Arachnida > Araneae > Amaurobiidae > Amaurobius > Amaurobius ferox. The sequence continues at coordinate 41,992,045 of OX578155.1, forward strand.
TTAAATTATATTGTTTTGATGCCTAGAGTTGGATAGAAAATGATGATATGCTGTTTTATACAAAGTTTTTTAAATGCTCTTGCTGAATAGTAGTGAGTTTAAACAAACATTTTAAAATAACTCTTTTTATTTATTAAAGCCAAAATTATTGAGCATTTTTAATTGATTTCAAGATAGGAAGTTAATTATATTTATCATAATGCACATAGAAGGGTAGGGAGTGCCAATGAGACTGTTTATGAAGTTATTGAAATAAAAGCATTGAGAAATGAAGCTAATAGACTTCAGTGAGCAGAAGAAAATATTCAATATAGTTTGAGCCAAAGAATAAATACAAAACTTAGAGCCAATTAAATTGTTATTTTCAGAGTTCTATCATTGTAATTTTCATAAATCCCTAGAGCGCAAATGCTCTGCATGGGTACAGCTGGTAAAAAAAATAAATCTGCACCATGGCCCAAGGATGGTGAAGGAATGTCCAGATACACACCTCCTTGTTTATAGGCAATACACTGGGTGAAGGAATGTCCAGATACACACCTCCTTGTTTATAGGCAATACACTGGGTGAAGGAATGTCCAGATACACACCTCCTTGTTTATAGGCAATACACTAGGTGAAGGAATGTCCAGATACACACCTCCTTGTTTATAGGCAATACACTGGGTGAAGGAATGTCCAGATACACACCTCCTTGTTTATAGGCAATACACTGGATGAAGGAATGTCCAGATACACACCTCCTTGTTTATAGGCAATACACTGGGTGAAGGAATGTCCAGATACACACCTCCTTGTTTATAGGCAATACACTGGGTGAAGGAATGTCCAGATACACACCTCCTTGTTTATAGGCAATACACTGGGTGAAGGAATGTCCAGATACACACCTCCTTGTTTATAGGCAATACACTGGGTGAAGGAATGTCCAGATACACACCTTGTTTATAGGCAATACACTGTTACAGACCAAAAGTTGCTTCATTATTAAATTTTGGTATTTGCAGGGCGTGAACTCTGTTTGGAATCACTGTGGAAATCCTATTCCAGCTTTCAAGGTGAATGATCATGTTAAGTGGTTTTTGAAACAGATGAAAGAAAATCCACGTTTTCTGCAAGATAAAGTTAAACAGTATTTTAAGGTATGTTTTTAGACTTATGTTTCAAAATTTCTTTCATTTGATTGAAAAGCATGTTTCCTCTTTATTATATAATGTCAATATTTTAATTAATTTTTGTGAATAAGTTAGCAAATTTCATGAATAATAAAATCATCAGCATGAATAATAAAATCTGCAACAATAATTTCTTTATAAATTTCATACAATATTTTCGTTATATAAGTTCAATGCTATATCTGTATGTATTTAAATAATTTCAGTATTCTACACCAGTGATTCAAAACGCCCTTATCACTACTTTTAATTCTTTTATTCGCCCTGTCTTTGATTATGGTGCTGAGATTTTAATTACTGCCTCAAATAGTGTTTTGGCTAAACTTGATGTAGCTCAAAATAATGCCCTTAGACTCATCACCGGAGGTGCTTTTTCTACACCTGTCCTTGCTATGGAACTACAGACCGGTATTGACTGTTTATACGATCGATGGCTTTATGCAGCCATGGCCCTTGGTGAAAGACTACTACGTAAAGTTGATTTTTGGACTGAGTATTGCCCAGAAACTCTGAGACTAAAGACTCATCATACCTTCTTATCAGAATTTCAAAAAATCTCTGAATCCATGGATATCCCAAATAGTAGAATCCCATATTCCAGACGGTCTATTTTTCCAGGTACGATGAAATATGCGGTCCCAGCTTTTGACCTTGTCTTTCCTGTGAAGAAGGGAGTCTCCACTCAAGCTGAACTAAAGGCTGCAGCTCTGGCCACTATCAGTGAGAGGTATCCTGACAGCAGTTGGATCCACATCTATACCGATGGCTCTGCTGAGAGAATCTCAGGGCGTGCTGGCTCTGGTGTTTTCTCCAAACTTTTCCAACTTCATACCTGCCAACTTTTACGCATTATGCGTAAAATTTACGCATTTTAACCGCTCTCTACGCTTTTACGCATGTATTGCTATATTTTACGCATTTCCGCATTTATTTGAATTTTTTAACATTACTAGGAAATCAATCTTCGGCGAAATTCTCCGGCTTTTTTTGTTTGAAATTTATTAATTAACCAGACGTGGTATAATTCCTCGGAAACACCATTTTACACTTCTTCAGCACGGATTTCTACCATTCCCGGGATCGTAGCAAATCCATAATAAAATGCAGGGTAATACCAATCAAATTAACGAAGATTTACGGCCGCGTGTAATGTAAATGAAGATCTCGATCGCTGATTTTATGAAAGTAATAAATATACTTCTTCAAAGGTTGTCTAATTCAGCATAAATTGCTAAAATGTTATTTTGTTCATTAATTTCGCATAAACACTGCGATTGCGCAATTCAGTTTGTTCTTATGAATCGCCGAGAGAACAAAAGTATCTTTTTCCATCCTTCTCAATCTTCTAAATATTGCATTTTTGATTGAGTGAACTAGTTTATTTTCATATTCTAATTAATTATTATGGTTAATTTCTTAATTATTTTCACATAGACAGTGCGATTGCGCAATTCAGTTACTTCGCTTGAATTACCGAGAGTACGTTAGTATCTTTTTCCATCCATCTCCATCATTTAAATATTGCATATTAGATCGATTGAACTAGCTTATTTTCATATTCTGATTAATTATTACGGTTAATTTCGTAATTATTTTCGCATAAACAGTGCGATTGCGCAATTCAGTTACTTCGCGTGAATTGCCGAGAGTACGTTAATATCTTTTTCCATCCATCTCCATCATTTAAATGTTGCATATTAGATCGATTGAACTAGCTTATTTTCATATTATGGCTAATTATTAAGGTTAATTTTTTAATTGTATTTGCATAATACAAATTTTTCTATTTTGAAAAATGGGTATGAACTCTGTGAAGGAATATTTTCCAATAAATGGTATTAAAGCAATAATTTAGGCAAATAAAAAGGAAACCATTTTGGCAGGAACATAATTTAGTGCTATTATTTTTTTTTTAATTATTATTATTATTATAAAAGATCAATATTTGTTACTCTTAGTGAAAACCTGTGTTTTACCAAACATAAATATTTGTTTTCATTATAAAATAATTTTCACCGGATAAAACCTTTATATATTTTTTATTTTATAATTTATTGTCCTGAAATTTTATAAAATTGGTGTCCTGAATTTTCATATTCTACCAGTACTATGCCTGATATTTAATGCAGTATTTTTTTAATGCAGGTATTTGTACATAGTTAAATTCATTAAAAATGTCGTTTGTGCGTGTAGTTTAAAAAAAATCATTATAAATGTCATTCACGCAAAATTTTACACATTCCAATTTTCCCAGGTTGGCAGGTATGCAACTTAAAGAGCCTTTAAGTTTAAATTCAGTTAATTTCAACGGAGAAATGTTTGCAATTTTTCTGGCTCTCCAGGGGATTCGCGAGAGGCTTGAAGAGAGATTTGTCCTCTTCATTGATTGCCAGGCTGCAATTCACACTGCATCAAGTCATACTCCACTGCCCACAGACATTGAATTTAACTGTAAGAACATCATTAATACTCTATTGTCAAATGGAAAGGAGATTGTTCTGCAATGGATCCCCAGCCATTGTGGCTTGTGGGGAAGTGAAAAAACAGACAACCTGGCAAAAGAGGCATCTCTTATGGACCCACCTGTGTCGCCTGCTAATTTGAGAAATGTTAAAATTCAAATCAGGCAGAAAATTCGAAGTTTCCGAGCAACTGCCAGAAGAGAGCGGGTTGCGGGAAAATCTTGGGAAGGCCTACTGACATCATGTCTTCCAAGAAACCTTCCTAGGGCTCTTGGGGTTTCATCTTTCCGATTACTGACTGGACATGACTATCTGCAGGCGCACTTGCACCGTTTTGGACTCGCTGACTCTCCTGGCTGTATTCTGTGTGAGGAAAGTTGACATGAATAGCGGGCATCTCTGGAGTTATTCTGCTCTCCAGGATGTCTATACTTTTTACTTCAAGACGCTCTCCACCCCTGGAGATACTTCGTATTTATATTGGACTGCAAGACTCCTTATGCTTGAGAGAGCAAATGATGAGGGATGTAATTAAAAAAAAAACACTAGTGATTCACAAACTTTTTGTTCCATGGGGATTTAATCCTTTTAATTTTAATATTCGTGCTTTGGGTAAGACGTATGTAAATTAGAACTAATGGACTAACTTTTGTGAAAGTGTTATTTTATTTTCAATGCTTTCACATAGCCTCAAGCACACAGAGCTAATAATCACTAAATGTAACACCTACACACCTGATGAAAGTTCTGTATATCAAAAACTATTTCAAGTTTAAGCATAAACATGGTGCACATTGGTATGAGGTTTAGCAGGAGTGCTAGAATCCATCGCGTTGTCAGAGCTTGGGGCTTCGACATCAAAATCAAGGACAGGTTTGGTTATAGGAATAGGGGGGCACTAGTATTATTACTAGCCCTGGCAGTTTTGGTAGGCATCCGGAAGCCTTCCTTCCTCATCGATTTCGATCCTTTTCCTGCTCCTTCTGGATCTGGTGCTGGTCTGGTTGGGGTTTGAAGCAAAGTCATTTTGAGTACACTGAGGCAAGGCTATCCTATCAGAAACAGAGGAAAACCCATGAGGAGAATTCTTGAGGACTCACCTGTCTTCTTCTTTTCTTGCTCCTTCCTAAGGGTGAGTTCAAGACGGGCAAGTTTTGCCCTTTGCTGGTGATAATCTTCCACCTCCATTTCATGGGGGGGGGGGGGGGGGAAGATACTCATCAGAACTTCATCAATCTCCGCTTTCAATCTATTAATAGCGCTACTCATATTGTCAACATTCATGCCCTCCGAGACTTCTGACTCGGGATTGACAGGAAACTTCGCCCAATCAGATGAAATGGGAAGAACATTTCCCTGTCCCTGGTGCAATTAAGAGGAGACATCTGGTCCAGGGATACCCTGGCCAGTCATAGCTTGTCTCTGGTCAGATGAGGCAACTGGCTGAACACTACTCGGCAAGTTGGCAGAACCAACCATACCGGTAGCATCAGGTCTGATAACACCTCTCTGAGCTTGAAAAGCAGCAGCATCATTAGCCGCCCATCTGCTCTGTCAGTTATCCGTAAATTTCTTTCTGTCCTCATCACTCATGAAGAAATCCTTTTGGTTTGTTTGTTTAATATTTTTGCCTGGCTGTTCAAATTTCCGCTTTGTAGTAGAATTCAGAAAGTTCAAATTACAGAAAGGAGGAGTGAGGGTGGCAATCCATACATTTTTTTTTTTCAAAAATGACCCAAAATCCGGAAAAGTCCGAAATTCGGAATCACCGAGGTCTGGAGGATTCTGGATTTGAGACGTTGTACTGTATATCCAAAATAATTGATTCTACACCATTAGAGTTAATTAAGAAAAAATTTAAGATGGGGTTTTTTCCTATGCATGATGATGTAGAAACATATTTTTTGTCTCTAGCTATACACGAGTTATAGCTGAAAGAATATTGGAACAAAAAAATTCGCAATTTATAAGTTGCTTGAGCAAAATTTCAAAATTTTAGTTTTTTCTCATTGTTTATAGGTCAAGTCAAATGTGTATGCATAGTTTCAAGTTTTTAACTTCAGTTTGGCTGTTCAATTCATGCAGTTTAACTGTGCAATTCATACAGCATTCTTTGCATACTTGAGTCAGCCTTCATTCACACACAGCTCTTTAGCATAGAAAAAAATAACTCCACGATTTATAAATTTTTACTTTCTCGTATTGAGAAAGTATTGTTTTCACAGAAATTTTCGATTTTGAGATTTTGATGCCAATATATGTTTCAAGACATCCTGAACACATTAATGATGTTTGTATGTATGTATGTATGTATGTGGTTGATTTCTTGTGTACCGAATAGCAGCCACAATTATTAATGGATTTTCATGAAACTTTATTTTCGGTTTTGTTATAAAAAAAATCTGGAACTAGATAAAATTTTCTTAAATTCGAGCGAAAACTTCAAAATTTATTCGAATTTATTCGAAATTTATGTGAAATTTTATATTTTTCTAATATGGCAGTATAGGACAAAATTTGACATAATCATGCATAAAAGGGTTTATTTATGGCTCAATGATCACAAGACTTTGTAGTTTCAATCATTATTGTTAAAATTAACCGTTAAAATTTTTTTTGTTCGTGACATCACTAGTCCCCTTTGGGGGCCAGTTACTTGCCCTTTCTGTGGGGTACATTGTCAAGTATGGCATCAATAGAAAACATTTTTCAAGCTCTTTGGAAGGGTAACATGCTATAATTGTAATCATTTTGAACCATGATACCGATTTTAAAAAAAATTTCTTGTAAAATTTGAGAGAAAAAGCAACTAAAAATAAATTCTGGTATGAAAAGTCGAGTTGAACCTCACTGCAGTTAATTTGGTCAAAGCTCCAAGATTTCATATTTTTCTCAATATCTATGGGGTTCCATGCGTATGCAAAGTTTTAAGTTTCTACCTGTAGTTGCTTGTCCTCCTATATATATATATGTACTCCTGTAAAATATTAACAATGGCACTTTCCTAAAAATAAAAACATTAAAGTAAAAGAGAGAACACAGATTTTAGATTTTCAAAAATCTAACGTTTATTAAAATTTAAACTTCATTTTTAAAGAATTTTCAAAACATTTTACAACTTTTAAACATCTCATTAACTAAATAAATCAAATTAAACATCTTAAATAATTTAAATAAATGGAATGGCCGGTCGTAAGTGGTAGAAAAATCGTTAGAATATTAAATTTCAAAGTTAACAATATTAAAATTATACAATTATTTACCAAAACTTGAATTTAGAATAAAAGAACAACAGTTAGCCAAAAGGGAATTTCAACAAAATTTAAAGATAACCACAGGTTCAGATGACCTAAAATATATGTCTAAGGGGTCTTATTTTATGCCAACTCAATTTAAACTTTAAAATGTATGTCAAACTGACAGAAGCAATTAAAAACAAGAAAGATCAATCATGCTTAAAGCATTGATTATGAAACACTTTCCAACTTCTATGCAATTTTATTTAAAAAAGTCGAAAATGCAATACATTCCTCGGTAATATTTTAAAACTTATCACAATACTACATTGATTTATTATATTTGAAAACTTAAACCTTCATTGAAAAAAATGAACTTCATTCAAATGACGGCATTGAAATATAAATTGCCTGGTTTAAATATCTCTAAAATGCGATACATTCCACGGTAATATTTTTAAAACTATCATAATACTACGATAATTTATTATATTTGAAAACTTCATCGAAAACAACTGAAATAAATTCAAATGACGTCATAGAAAAAATAACACGCCTGGATCTCTCTATAAAAGCAGGATTTCATTCATTTCATTCATCACAATACTATAATAATTTATTTTATTTAAAAATTAAGACCATGGAGCTACAATTCATAAACTTTATGCTTAAAACTTCATCGAAAAAAATCGTCCTTCTGTTTATAAAATCAATTAATATTTCATTCATATCAGCCATGCAGACTCCATGGACTGAATTATTTTGTGTTAAAGAAATACAGTAATTCTAATACAATTCATTCTACATATTTTGCTGTTTACATTTTACATAGGTGAAAAATAGGCTTAGTTGTAGAAATAATCAAATTTGAATGAGAATTTAAACTCAAATATATTGTCATGGTGTTGTTTTAGTATGTAGATGCACAGAATTTAAGCAGAAATAAAGTAGTTTTAGGACGGATACAACACTCAATATGAATTAAAAAGAACTTTAAAAAATCACGATTTTGAAACAAGATGGATGCCATATATCATTTTGAAGTGGGTCATGTGATCGTTTCATATCATGGTCACGTGATCGTTTCATATAAGATGTGTAATTATTATTTTAATTTTTATTTAAAAAACTACTGAATATATTTCGCTGAATTTTTTTTTATATATTTTATGGAACAATTTGACTATTACCTAAAATTTTCGAAGCAATTTGTGAATTTTAAATCCGCTTAAAAAATGTTTGAAAAATTAGGTCCCATAGGGCTCAATGTATTTCATTTTTTCAACCCAGGTTCAATCCAAAACTAATTGGGTGATATTATTCATTTATATTCCCATAGGTCCTACAGACCGTCTGAACAATATACTAAAATTTCATTTTGATTAAGTCATTTTTACGGCAGTTATCGTGCTAACGGACAGACAGACAGACAGACAGAATGAACAAAGTCATAAACACTTTTCAACTTTGTTGTAAAGTGTTAATTAGAATTTAAAAGATATCACCCGGATGTAGAGCCATCATGGAACATGCTGGATGCATCAGATCCCAACAGATGACACCGAAGATGGAGGCAAAAAGTCCAATCGCTTAAACACGAGGAAAACCACCATTCCAGTCCAAAAGAAAGACCGCTCACACATCAGCAAGCTCCTCAACTTCGTAAAATTTGATTAGCACAAACTCTAATTAACAATTTCTTCATCGGAAACAATAGACACTTCTTTACTCATCAGTACTAAACGCTGCCGAGCATATAGCCCATTAATCACATATGGAAATGCTGACTCATTACGTCATTTAAAGAATGCACACGGATAACGATAAACAACCGCTAATTGGCGTCATAGCACTTCTCAAATCAACAGGGCAGGCGAGCAATTTGTAAACTAAACAACGCCTTTCTTCACACACCGCCAGTTGGAAGCATTCAAAGACAAAACATTGTCCAGCCACGCTATTATTCAATTTAAATGATGAAGATTTCTCGCGCCGGATGTGAATAAATAACATCATTTAGAACATTGTTGAAAGTAACCAAGTGCAGTTATTCACATGTTTATCAACAAAGATGAGGCAAAAGGATATTTCATTCCAATGCAATGGAATGCATAAGAGCGCTGAGGCACTAATAACGACTTCGTAGATCACATCTTGGGTTCTAATTCAGAGGGAAGAGCAGAAGATAAGAGCAAAGATATCGAAAAAGTGTGCGATTTTATTTACATACTGTGAAACATCGCTGCCACAGATTGTAAACAAAATTATCGATGAACAATAAAATAATTAATGACAGACGATTTTAACATTACGGTCAACCAATTAAAAACTCGAAATTTTAAAGCAGACGAAAATTAAAAAGAAATGAAGTGAAACGGTTTGGAATATACGAATTCGGCAACAATTTAAATATGAACGATTCTGAAATATTTAAAAAGCTGAAAATAGAATAAAACTGAAAAATTGCAATGAATTAACGAATTTTTAACCGAGAGCAATAAATTTGGAATCAAATTAAAGGGAATAAAAAGGGCAATAAATGGAATTGCAAATTAGCTAATTTAAATAAATTTAAATTGCTAAAACCTAAAAAGAACGAACTTTCACCGTTTTTAACACAAAACCTATGGAATAGAATATATTTGAACAAAGAATATCAAAAACGTAAAGAATTTGAAAATGGAGAGTGACTATGTAAATAAGACCCCTGAACACGTTTAGATTAAAAACAAAATCCTAAAATTATTAAATATCCAAAAGTAATAACCCAACACTTGTGCTGTGTAAGTGTCTTTGGGCCAGTCAGTCTTACTCAGCTGTATGTATATGGGAAATTTATTTTTATAGTCTTGATTAAAACTATAATTTCAATAACTATGTTTTTACAGAACAATAACCACAAATTGACCTTGATAATGTCTCCTGTTGAAAACTTTGAAGAAGAGTTACAAGCAAAAGAGCGGAAGTTACTGGAATCAAGAGTTGCAGAATTGAATGAGGCTGATAAATTACAAATTTACAATGATGGTAACCATAATTATTATTGCTTTTTAGTAACATAACTTTCTAAATGTTACAAAAAAAAAATTGTAAATAGTTCAAAATATTATTAAGAATCCTAACATTACAGTTCCATCTCCTTTGGGGGGGGGGGGGGGGGGTATTTTTAGAAAAATTTCAAATTTGAATTTTGTATACAGTCCCTTTATAAAAAAAATGCTCAATTAAAGAAATATTCCTTGCTATTCAATTCGTTACCTCTAAAATATTGGTTTTCCTACCTGCATTATTCATGAAGGTAATAATGCTCACAATTATTGTGACTTTATGCCACAAAATTTTAAACCTATAATCTCAGCAAGATTGGGGATCATCTTCAAATGTATCATTTTAAAATATAGGTCAAATAATACTATGAATTAATTCTAAAATGTAAATTGAAATTTCATGCATGGTTTGAAGCGTGTGTAAACCCTGTTGATCACTGATAAAAGCAATTAGAAATGAATTAAGATCAATTTAATAGTACAAAAACATTGCAGAAACAATATCAAGAATGGAAATTACATTTTCTTATATTTATATAGCTTCTTAATGAAGCTTAAAAATTTTAACTCTGAGAATTAATCTGAGTATAGAAATAAATGTATGGAATTTTTTTTATTTTGTTATTAGAAAGGGTTAAGAATATTTTTCAAATTTAGTATTTTACAGTAGAGTTATAATCTAAAAATTTAGATTTTGAATTTTTCTAAAAATTTCCCTCATGAAGAACAACTTGTATTGGTATAATTATTTAATTATTTTCCTTATTTAGAACATTTTTCAAATTTACATTATCTATCTATCTATCTCTAATAGGTAAAAATATAATCCCAGTGACTACTTATTTGAAACTGTCTGTATACTGCCATGCTTGTTTACATCAGGCTTAACTCGTTGCCATTTGGCAAACAATAATTGCATTTTTTATTCATGCCATACACCTATGCAAAATATATAGAAATGTTTATAAAATAGCAAATTTTGAAACATTTCCATTATTTCACATGATTTCTTACTTGAATAACATTTTTTTCCTGTTTAACTGATAATGTTAAGACCTATTCCGAGATACCTTGTACCATGATTACACACAACACACATCAAATTTTTCCGTTTCGAAATATTTGAAAAGAGTAATGTTTCACATCAATCTATAATGAGTTGTAGCATTACTTATAATTTTTTTTAATTCCAGAATTTGCTCTTAATCATTCTGAAGTATTTGAGTTGTTCAAATTTATTTTAGTGATATTATATACAGGATCTCGAAGCTCATGTACTTTCTAGTATTCGATTTTTTTTAGGATAGTAATCACCCATCTCTACTTTTAAAGTATGAGGAAATAAAAATGGGAGCATAATCCTGAAATTTAATGTTTGTGTATTTCTTTTTTAAATATTTAATAGCTAATAAAATTTAGTAATAAGCTAAATGCTTCATTAATATAAAAAATATTCTCATTTTTTCAAGCCTGTATCTCTAATTGGTGTTTGTTTTTTAATTTTAGGATTATTGCTAGAAAAACATCAAGAAAATACAAACATATCATGTCTACCTACTCTTCAAATAAAAGATGTGCAAAGACAGCTGGAAAAAACACCCCTACAGTTTACTTCACTGAGTAAGTGCAAGATTTTATTTATTTTTTCTAATTTCACTCCAACTAAGAAATGCATGAAAAATTTGTATTGTAGTTGTGCAGTTAATTTTTTGGTTTTATTAGCAGTTTAAATTCAGCTTTTGCAATATCTAATAATCTATATATTATTTTTGTAAACTTTTTATATATTACTTCTATAAGCTTTTGCTACCTCAATATTTTAGCCACCACAATAACGTGCTCTTACAACCAGTAACATAGCAAGGGTCTAGAAAAGGGAAGTTGATGACCAAAGAAGGGGAGTTAAACTGCTGAATTTCACTTTTTAATATGAATCGTGTTAAGAACTAATGTAATTGTTCAGACAATGAGGACAGAGTATGACGTCCTGTAATGTGAATGTTTGTCCCCCCTTCTGGTTTGAGAGAGCTAAGATGCATCTCATTCAAAAAATTGCTGGCCTTCCCTCTCGTGAATATGATATGTGCAAATTGAATAAAAACAACAGACTGGCAAAAGTATGAGGTTTGGCTGGAAGAAAATAATTTAAGATATGTTCAAATTTAAAGGACTTTTGACAAACGTCAACAATTAACAATAGTTACCCACAACATGAGTATGTTACAGTACAGATACAGTCTATTTCAAGGCCTTGGTTCATTATCAACCCATTCTAATGATCCCTTGTCAAAATGTTATTAGCAAGACTGTCATACCCAATTGTTGCTCACTGAAGAATCATGCCAAGATCCCAACAGGTCACTGAAAGTCCCTTTTTTAAGGACATGTCCCTAAATGCCTTTTTTATGAATCTGTCCCTAAAAGTCCATAATGTTGGTAAATCACATGTTCTTAGTTTAGGGACAGATACCAATTATTTTTATTACCTAAAATTGACATCTGAGATGTCACAATGAATTCATGGTAAATGATTGAACTGTACTCGTATAATTAATTTCGTGTAGCAGAATGACCCTAATGAAGATAATACATGGGGTTGCAACCAGCTTTAATCCTAGTGCTGTTCTAGCATTTTTATTATTAACACTTTACAACAAAGTTGAAAAGTGTTTATGACTTTGTTCATTCTGTCTGTCTGTCTGTCCGTTAGCACGATAACTGCCGTAAAATACCTTAATCAAAATGAAATTTTAGTATGTTGTTCAGACGGTCTGTAGGACCTATGGGAATGAATAATATCACCCAATTAGTTTTTTTTTTTTTTTTTTTTTTTAGTCCAGTACCATTTGTTTGTTGGAGGACAGAGCCGTGCCGCTTCCACCTCAGTTCATGCCTCCAGGTAGCTGGATTACAGGACCACGCCACGAGTCCCGGCTTTTGGGCGCGGTAGCCCATTGGTTAGCGCGCTGGATTTGCACTCGGTAGGCCCGGGTTCGATTCCAGCCACTGCCAAAACTGCCGCCGTGTTCATGCGGAGCACGATCACGTTAAACATGTGGGTCCGAAAGTCCTTCCGAGAGGTTGGTGGTAGGGGAAGGAGGGTACGGTCCCTGTGGATGCCTCCCCCACTGGGTTCCGGTCTAAATTGGGTGGCACTTCCCGACCGTCCAAACAGTTACCTTACACCTTTCTGGTAGGTCGGACGGTCTGGGTTTCAACAACAACAACCCAATTAGTTTTGGATTGAACCTGGGTTGAAAAAATGAAATACATTGAGCCCTATGGGACCTAATTTTTCAAACATTTTTTAAGCGGATTTAAAATTCACAAATTGCTTCAAAAATTTTGTGTAATATTCAAGTACCATAAAATATATAAAAAAAAATTCAGCGAAATATTTTCAGTAGTTTTTTAAATAAAAATTAAAATATTAATAACACCTCTTATATGAAGCAATCACGTGACCATGATATGAAAAGATCGCATGACCCACTTCAAAATGATATATGGCATCCATCTTGTCTCAAAATTGTTATTTTTCAAGTTATTTTTAATTCATATTGAGTGTTGTATCCTTCCTAAAACCACTTTATTTTTGCATAAATTCTGTGCATCTACATACTGAAACAACGCAATTACAATATATTTGAGTTTAAATGCTCATCCAAATTTGATTATTTCTACAACGAAGCCTATTTTTCACCTATGTAAAATGTAAACAGCAAAATATGTAGAATGAGTTGTATTAGATTTTCTGTATTTCTTTAACACAAAATCATTTAGTTCATGGAGTCTGCATAGCTGATATGAATGAAATAATCATTGATTTTACAAAGAGAAGGACGATTTTTTTCGATGAAGTTTTACGCATAGAGTTTAATTACTTGTAGCTCCATGGTCTTAATTTTTAAATAAAATAAATTATTATGGTATTGTGATGAATGACATGAATGGGAAATTATGTATGAATGAAATGATGCTTTTATAGAGACAGCCAGGCGTGTTATTTTTTCTATGACATCATTTGAATGAATTTCAGTTGTTTTCGATGAAGTTTTCAAATATAATAAATTATCGTAGTATTATGATAATTCTAGAATTATTACCGAGGAATGTATCACATTTTAGAGATGTTTAAACCAGGCAATTTATATTTCAATGCCGTCATTTGAATGAAGTTCATTTTTTTTCGATGAAGGTTTAAGTTTTCAAATATAATAAATTAATGTAGTATTGTGATAAGTTTTAAAATATTACCGAAGAATGTATTGCATTTTAGACATGTTTAAATAAAATTGCATTGAAGTTGGAAAGTGTTTCATAATCGATACTTTAAGCATGATTGATCTTTCTTGTTTAAGTTTTAAGGAGTCTAATATTTTATTCTAGATTAGAATGAATTTACCCTGCATAGCCTGAAACGTAAATCAAGGATTCATTTATCTAAGACCAGCCTGGTGGTTATCTTTAAAAACAAGAAAGATCAATCATGCATAAAGCATATGAAACATTTTCCAACTGAAATGCAATTTATTTAAACATCTCTAAAATGCGATACATTCAGCTCTGATATATTTTAAATTATCACAGTACTACAGTAATTTATTGTATTTGAAAAATTAAAACTTCATGGGAAAAAATGAACCTTATTCAAATGACATCATCGACATATAAATTGTCTGGCTCTCTATGTAAAATCAATGAATGTTTCATTCATATCACTTACATTTTAGACTCCAGAGTTAAATAAGTTTGCGTGAAAAATATTTAGCAATTCTTATAAAACTTATCTTACGACCACTTGTTTACATTATGTATCCATTAAAAATTAGGCTTCGTTGTAGAAATAATAAGTTTGATGATCATTTAAACTCAAAAATATTGTAATTGCATTGACACAGAATATAGATGCATGGAAAATATGCAAAAATAAAGTGGTTTTAGAACGGACGTAACACTAAATATAAATTTAAAAGAACTTTAAAAATCATGATTTTTACACTGGGAAAAAAAGATGGATGCCATATATTATTTTGAAATGGGTCATGAGGATTTCTTCATATTATATGTGTATAATTATTATTTTAATTTTTATTTTAAAACTACCAAACATATTTTGCTGAAATTTTGTTTATATATTTTATGGGATAATTTGAATATTTCCTAAATTTTTTGAAGCAGTTTGTGAATTTTAACTTTGCTTAAAATATATTTGAAAAATTAGATCCCATAGGGTTCAATGTATTTCACTTTTCAACCCAGGTTCAATCTAAAACTAATTGGGTGATATTATTCATTTACATTCCCATATGTCCCATAGTCTCAACAGCATACTAAAATTTCATTTTGATAAAATCTTTTTTACGGCAGTTATCGTGCAAAAGGACAGACCGATAGACAGAATGAACAAAGTCATAAACACTTTTCAATTATATTGAAAAGTGTTATAAATGAATGAGTATCTACTTTTAATCCTGGGCCGACAAATATCTGATTGTCCCTAAAGACTCCTATTTTCTGATATTGGTCCCTAAAATTGTCCCTATTTTTGACTCCTCAAGTCCATAAGTCCCCATTTTCTAGGTTAAATTCTGTTGGGATCACTGGTCATGCCATATCTCAGAATTAGTTACATATAAATCCTGACAAAGTTCACTGACTTTATTGCTTCATAAAATGAGACCCACGGACAGAGTTATTTTTGCAATGCTGCATCCAGGGTGATACTTTATTAGAAAATTTCAAACGCCCTTGTTTATCTAGAATCTAGGCTCCTGTGTTGAAGTTTGTAGTGTCAATACTACATAGGTACCAAATGACGCTTGAAATTCGGATGGCCCCATTTTTCTCATGAACAGATCATTGGCATATTTTTGATATTTTTCTCCAGCAGAAACTTGCACATTCCCCAAACCCTCCCTGTCAATGCCTTTACTAACAACGGACTTGAAACTAATATACAGGGTGTCCAGTGCTATCGGTGCCCAATGGCTATTTCCTCAACCATTAGTCACAGAGATATACTTCCAATTGCAAAAATGTTTTAAATTTTAAAATCTATTATCTTAGAAACAGTTTAAATCAATAAATACATTTTTGAATGAAATACAAAATATAAATTTTTATACGGTCCCCCGGTCCTACTAATTATATTTAGGAAAATCATCCTCATACAATTTCATGCAAAATAAAACAAAAATCTTCCTTTTACGACCAAAATTCACCGAGTTATGAAGCATTAAACTTTATGACTTAAGTCGCATTTCCACGCATAAAAAAGTCCCGTTTCAGGCAACCAACCAATCAGGGACCGTATTGACCATTTCTCCAGGCAACCAACCAATTAGGGATCGTATTGACCATTTCTCAGCACAAAAAGTGCTCCAACTTTAAACAGCTATAAGTTGGTCAATTTTGGTCGTAAAAGGATGATTTTTTTTTATTTTGCATAAAATTGTATGAGGATGATTTTCCTAAATGTAACTAACTGGTAGGACCGGGGGACTGTATAAAAATTTATATTTCATAATTCTTTCAGAAATGCATTTATTGATTTAAACTGTTTCTAAGATTTTAAAATTTAAAACATTTTTGCAATTGAATGTGTATCTCTGTGACTAACGGTTGAGGAAACAGCCATTGGGCACCAATAGCACTGGACACCCTGTATAAACCTCAGCTTATGTCATTCACATAAAATAATTTAAAACTAAATTACATAATTAAAAAACATATAAATTAATTCTTCAACAACAAAATAATTTGACTTCAGTGCAAAAGATTTATTTTTAAATAGCCCCATGTATAAATCAACCCCCCTTCCCATTTGCAGCTTTTGTCCTACAATTCTTGACTTATATATGAATATATATTTGTACTTAAGTTTAATATTTATTCATTTTTGTAGATGGTGTAGATGTTCAATTATGTGAGCAACCTACAAATGAAATAGTATACTTCAATGCACTGGTTGATGCAGCCTCTGTTCCTGAAGAATATGTTATGCTTCTGCCTCTCTTTTGCTCCATTGCTAACCAGTAAGTATTTCTGTATTTATTCTCATCCAATCACCAAAGTTAATGCAGAATAAAATTTAACCCAAATGCTAAAAATTCTTTTACAAACCAATATATCTGTGTTTGTATATGTTCATGAAGGTATGAATAAATACTTGTTAACAAACTGTATCTCTCTATATTAAACTCTCTATAACTGCTGTCGCTGCCACTGCTGCTTCTGGTGACAAAAGCCTTTTAAAATTTTTTGCTAAGGCAAATGCTGGTCCTACAATGTAAAGCATTCTGCAACATTTGCTCATTTTTTTTCATCTACTTTGGTGATAATTTTAGCAAATTGATAAAAAAAAACGCAATTGCTGGTGTTCATAAAAATTCAAGTTTCATTTCTAAAATATTTAGCTAATTATCATTTACTGAAGCATTATAATAGTTATGATAATATATATATATATATATATATATATATATATATATATATATATATATATATATATATATATATATATATATATATATATATATAAATATAAATTAGTAAATCCAAAGTTAGAATGTATGTAGTAACTCATAATACACTATTCCAAAATTTTCTACAAAATACAAAGAAATAAAAGAAATTAAGACATAAAGAGGAAATAATAAAACGTAATGCAGGTCATAAAGACAAAGACAATCAACAAATTTCAAAAATGAGGAATGCAAATAAGAAAACAAAAAAAATCAAGCAAAAAAGCTTGCACATGGAAGAGATTTAGGCTTACAAAAAGTTCATTTCGAAAAAATTCTCTTCGGGTCCATATATCCCTTCGAAATGAACACAAAAATGCTTGTTTCTGAAACACAAGATAGATTTTATCTATAAACTTGTGTTATATGGACGGCAAGCATATAGATTGGAACAATAAAGGAAACATAAATACCTTGAAATACATTTCATTAGAGCAACCATGACAAGCAAAATATGGCTAGACCAATATTGTATATATATATATATATATATATATATATATATATATATATATATATATATATATATATATATATATATATATATATATATATATATCATAACTATCAGAAACCTTACTCTCCATTACGGACAGTTGATTCCCCTGAAACTGTCAGTAACATACTTGCAAATGTTTTACAGTGTATAACTTCAATTAATTTGCAATTTTGCATGGGTTTAGAATACTATGCCATGTGTCACTTCCCTTTTAGGTTACAATTGGATTAAAATTTCTACTTTTTAATCAATATTAAATTAGACTTTTTTTTTATTATAAAATAATATATATTATCTTAAATTTTTAATCTTGTCCAACAGAAAGCAGATCCAGAAAATCATACAATTGTTTAACACGCAGTGAGTCGAGAATAAGACAGAAAACATAACTGCGAGTCCGAATGGGATTAAAATTGCAAATGAATCCGTGATTCTATTTGCAATTTTGATCCCGTTCAGACCCTCAGTTATGCTTAGCTCGACTCCCTGTGTGTTAAACCATTGTATGATTTTCTGGATATCTAGTAGCTGCTTTCTGTTACTTTTGATGACATATCTATTGTACTTGTAATTTATGACAACTTGTAATTTATGACATGATTGTAACTTGTAATTTATGACATTTTTTCATTTTGTATTTTGTAATTAAATTATGTTTTTTAAATGCATCGTATTTAAAATGTAAAATGATTTATATATAAATTTTATCTCACGGTTGTGGCCTGTATATGTTCCAAGTTTTCCACCTATTTTCACATTGCCACTGATGAAGGGCATAATAATGCCCGAAAGCGCTATGGTTGTGAATTTTTGTGTATGTCGTGGATGGAGATTTTAAGTAAAGTCTTTTAATAATAGCCAACTTTTGATTGTCTTTATATTTTTAAAGTGTTGATGATTTGATGTGTTTTCCATACAATTTTATTAAATATATGTTCTTTGAATGGGGGTTTGACTTTAGATGGCGTTTGTGAAATTGTTTCCAATATAAATATAATCATTATTTACTTTGAAATACTATTTTGAGCTTTTTGTTCTTCTTTAGAATGGGAGCAGGAAGCAGAAACTACAAAGAATTAGATCAAGAAATTCAGTTAAAAACAAGTGGTTTCGGTATATCACTCCACACATCTGAACACCCTTCTAATCAAAATGAATTTGAAAATGTAAGTATTTTATTCTCTGCTCCTATTCGATATGCTCACCAACTCTTCAAAACTAATAAGTGCATTTAGTTAATGTATATGATACAGAAGTTTTAGCCTCTCCAAGTTAATCCCTTTTCTGTCTTAAAAATTATTCTGAATTCATCTCTCTTGTCACACTCATATCCTGACCTTAGTAAATTCTATCTGTCCACAATATTACCACAGAATAAACTCATCCTTTCTTTTCATCAACATATACATTTTTGTAAACTGATCTAAACCACAACATGACCTCTTGCCGTCATAAACTATAATCCTTCTATCTTCTTGTGTGTCCTAATACCTTGTCCGAGGCTCTGTTCAAAGCTGGGAAGCTGCATGCAATAGATAAATTGGAAGGCAATAGGTTATGTTGTTGTTTAAATTGGTTTACAAAGATGCATATGTCGATAGAAAGAAGGAATGAATTTATTCTGTTGTAATATTAATTGTATGAAATAGAATTTACCATGGTCAGGATATGTGTGTAACAAAAGAGATGAATTCAGAATAATTGTTGGAAAAAAAAGAGTGCTTTACTTAATTTTAAGCCTTGTGGCGTGATTAGCTCAGTGATTAGCATGCAGGCATTGCACTCGGTAGGCTTGGGTTCGATTCCCGCCACTGTCAAAACTGCCACCATGTTCATGCGGAGTGCGATCACGTTAAACATGTGGGTCCGTAAGTCCTTCCGAGAGGTTGGTGATAGGGGAAGGAGGGTACGGTCCCTGTGGATGCCTCCCCACTGAGTTCCTGTCTAAATTGGGTGGCACTTCTCGGCCGACCAAACTGTTACCTTACACCTTTTCTGGTAGGTCGGACGGTCTGGCTCTTAACGACAACAGCTTAACCTTAAGCCGTGAACAGAGAGATGAACCCAAGCCTTGGATAGAGAGATGAACCTAAGCCTTGGACAGCTATAATCATAAACTATACAACTAAAATATCTATGACTATGCAGTAAATTTCTCACCATTTAAAGCTTCTCGCATCACATTCTCCCTTTGTATAGAGACTGAAAAGATAACATGTTTCCCATGATCTAGCAACATTATACTCATTGCCATGTAAAAACATCAGCGGTTGAACTCTCTGTAAAGCATCCTCTCTCTAAAGTAGGTGTGGGGCCTTTTGCTGTGTATGTCAGACTATAAACTATATGACTAAAATATCTATGTCTATACAATAAACTTCTCACCATTAAAAGCTCTTTGTGTCATACTCTCCTTTTGTATAGAAACTGCAAGGATCACATGTTTCCCATTGTCTGGCACTATTATACTTATTGCCATCCCTTAAACATGCTGTATCAGTGATTGAACTCTCTGTATATCCTCCTCTTTCTGAAGTAGGTGTGTGGTATTTTACTGTGTATGTCAGACTCGGTGGCTACAGAACTTGGAAATCAGGGAATATCAACATTCTGGAAATATTCTGGAGTTCCTAGAAATATGTAGAATTAGGGAAGTTGGAACTTTTTAGGTAATCACAGCTTTCTTCCGACTCACATTAATATACATGTGTAGAATTCCTCATTCGCATTTCATGTGATGGGAAACAGGCATGTGATGGGACACCATGTGTGATTTCATGTGATGGGACACCATGTGTGATTTCATGTGATGGGACACCATGTGTGATTTCATGTGATGGGACACCTTAATAAAAAGAAGTGAGTTTTAGCATTTCAATGTTTCTCCATGATCTCTCTCATCTTAATTGTTATATGAAAGTTATCAAGATATTTCACATGGCAGGAAAAGCAGATTAAAATAATACTGTTTCTGTTTATACATAATTTTATTGCAATAAATAAGATTTAACTATATGAATTCTTGACTGGATTTTACAGAACACTGCTGACTTTTATAGCTTAACTAGAATTTTAATGTGTGATTTTAATAGTATTACAAGATTAATATTCTTGTAATACTATTATTCTTATATAACTCTTGTATAAATACTGTACTTTGATTATTATACTTTTCAATGCTAGAAGTAATTTATTTTGGTTATTCTGAATTCTCACTTTCAGTTTTATTAATAGAATTTTTTATGCTGGACAAAAACTAATATTCCATAAAAGTAGATAGTGATACATATCAGGGATTTTATTTTTGAAGATATCTGGAAATCAGGAAAATATTAAGGAATTTTTTATCTGAGATCTTGTAACCACCCTGAGACTCTTTGAGATATTCCATAGGGATGGTTCACTGAGGCGGCTCCCAGTAACTGAACTTGTATCCAGATAAATGAAATGTGAATAAATAGTATTGAAGTAAGAATGAGCAACTTCTTCCTTGGATTATCATGATGTTATTCTAGTATTTGTTTAATGAATGTATTATAGACCAACTGATTAATGAGGTTATTATCGGTATTTCCAGAGAAAGATGTATAATGACCAGAAGATTAATAAATATTAGTTAATTTATAACTTTGTTTGGACAGTATATGCATAATGCTACTTACTTTCCGGTCACTGTGATATCCTATCCTATTTAGTATTGCAAGCAACAAGGGATTGAGTTTATAAATGGGTTCTAAAAGGTATATATATGATTTTCTTAAATAGACTTAATTGTAAAGGGAATGTAACTATAACGAGATAATTTTAATTTTAAAGATTTTTCTTTGCTATTTTTTTTAAATTACTATTACAAAAAAAAAGTGATCTTCTTCTGTGTAACTGTGTAAATGCAGGTAAGTAACTGAGCTGATATGACTAATTTTGTTGTCAAACATTATAAGAACCAAATGTTTCATTTTACAAAAAAAAAAAACAAAAAAAAAAAAAAAAAACATGCAATTTGATTATATTGTTTTTGATTTAGATTTCACATGAAAAAGAACAATTTCTGAGTTTTATTTTTCTTAAGTGTTTAGGTGCAATTTTATGATATTATTTTCTTGTATGAGAAGTAGAAATCTGCACGGATCTGGCCCCGCTCACATTAGCACATGCACATGTGTACATCCTGATGTGTGATCATAGATCATGAGAGATTTGAAGATTATATTTGTATCATGAGAATGATTCTAGTTCAAGACAAGTGTTTGGAAATTGTGTATGGTGTTACCTGTATCTGTATTATTTAACCCTTTCGGGACGGCGGCGTTCCGAAACTACCGTGGCCCAAAGGACGAAGCGCTTCGTTTCCGAAATGTGCCCAAAAGACGGCTATTTTTTTGCGCTAAGCCTAACTCTCGAAAAAAATTCACTAAAAATCACCCGTTCAACACAGCATTCTACTTTTTTCAGGAAGAAAGGAAATACTTATTTTCTATTTGATGTATATTTTTTATACAAATTTTCTTTTATCAAAATATTAAAAATTTTAGTGTATATATGTTTTAGGTACAGATGGATAATTCTTTGGCATGTCCTTCTGATTTTTTAAAACTGTACCACATACATGCGTATTCTTAGACAACAAATACTTTGCAAGTACAGGAGAGGTAAAAAATTCATCCAAATACAAAGTATATCCTTTTCCTAAAAGTTCACTTAGAAATGTTTTCACAACGCGTTCTCCATACCCACCATCAGAGCTTGATAATCCCATGTCCTTTCCAGTATACACAAGGAAATTCCATTTATGGCCTCATTCCGATTCTGACGATTTATATATTTTTATTCCATATCTGGTCCTTTTCGATGGGATATATTAACGAAATCCCAGCCTTCCTTTCCATGAGAACATAAATAACCTAATCATTTCATTGCCGCACATTCCTTTACCCCCCCCCCTCCCCCACCCACTCAAAAAAAAAACTCTCTTATATTCCTCTAATTCAACAACGAAATCAATAAAAGACAAAATCAGAACGAGACCCCGAACTCAATTATAAAATTGTTGATGCTACGAGAAGTGCTCTGTTTACTTTACAGAACCATGTGTTTCACCGCTCCAAATGGAGAAATAATTCATTGGATTCTCCTTGTGCCAAGGTCAAACATCTACAAAATACAACTGAATTTAACGTCATCTAGGAGACAAATACATTCAAATTAAAACGTTCCACGTAGAAACACCAATACGTGCCAGTCGTCCTTTAGGGTAAAATTTCCTCCGGCCCGTGGGCGTGCCGTTCGTCCTTGAATGCAGGTTTGCAGCTGGCACCTGGGCGTGCCGTTCGTCGCGAAAGGGTTAAGTAGCAGGTACTTATGTAAGGCCTGGGAAATACTCGGTGATTCACTCTTGTTTTAAAATAACTAAACATGTGATAATGTTTACAACTGAAGACCTGCAGTGGGGATATGTCAATAGACCTTTCTATCCACAGATGGCTTCAAAAGTTATTGACTTTCCAAATGTGAAAAGAGTGACCCACTATTATGCAAGCAGTGTCTCAGTCAAATTATTAGTGTAACACTCCAATACACCACATGACAACCAACTTGTTAATATTTAGATGTTAAATGTTAGCCTGCATGTCAGTGTTTATGGAAATTCAATATTTGCTAATCTTTCTTTATCTGCAGCTGATTTGATAGATTTTATGACTCATTCAAAAATATTTATTCATTTATTTTTCATGTTTAATTTCTGCCAGGGTATTTCCATATCATCATACTGTCTTGAAAAGAATGTGACTGATATGTTTTCATTGTGGGGAGACATATTTAATAAGTAAGTACAATTTTTATTTTTAATTGTTTAAAATTTTAATGTTTTTTTTTCATATGAAGTTTTATTTCATACAATATCTCATGAAATAATTAAATTTCATGAAATTTAGTATGTTTATTTAATTCATAACTGCAGTCAGCTTATTTTCAATGAGATGAAGAAATATAAATGTTCCAATCGCCTCCCCCCCCCCCCCCAATCCAAAAAAAAAATAACATTTGTTAAATTGTAGGGAAAGTCTTGAGTTGTATACTAGAAATAAGTTTTGGCTTAATTTAAATAGCCCACGCTTGCCCGAGCCCAAACCCACAACTTCTCAGCGTAAAATAGAGCCCGAATCTGCCTGAAAACGAAATATATTTATAACTGTTCCTCTTAATTTTCACTCATTCTTAAAAATGTCCATTTGCAAAGATGAGCGATTAAGCTTAGATATTAAGCATAAATAATGCATAAACAATTACTTGCGCTGAAGCTTTGGAATAACATAAATTGAAAATGGAAAAATTAGTATCATGAAAATCATATAATGACATTAAAATAGCATCAATATGGTTGTTTGCAGTTTTTTAGTAGCAACATTTATATATTATTGGCCTTTTCTTTCCTCCACTCAATATTTTGTAAGTAGTCTTTTGTTAAGTCATTTTCTGAAATATTTCATTCCTAGTTGTGTTTTACAATCCATTTCTTGTGTTTTGCAATCAAAGAGGTTTATAAATAGATTTATTACATGCTATGCTAGATGGCCATACACACAGCAGTCTAGCAGCCTTAGAGCATCCCAGAGACAGTTTATGACCCTAGTATAAACAATGCAAAAGTTATTTAAACAAAGCAATAAAACACGCAAGTAGGAATGCAATATATATAAAGCCCTCACTTACCTAGTCCTAATTATCACCTGATCACAGAATACTATATTCAGAAGGCTCACTTCCATAGGACCCTATTGCAACATTTTTAAAATGGGATGTCGCATAGACACTAGCGCTCGTGAGTTGGATGAACTGAACTACGATGTAAACAAAGTACGTCTCCCAGATTTGGGCGCATTATTGCTCGCTTGGCGATTTTTTTTCAAAAGCGGGCAGGGAAAAAAATGTACAGGACTGTACTTTTATAATTTTTGAAACTATAGAAATGATCAGGATTTAAAAATACATTAATCTGCGACATAAATATATTCATTAGTTTAAGTAAATTTAAATAAACATAGTTATATATTTAACTCAAATAATTATAAAATGGATTAAAAAATAGACTCATTGCATTGTCTCACTGTAAAATATAATGCACAAAAAATTACAAGCTAACATACTCAAAAGACTGAAATATATAATATTTTTAGTCTGAAAGGTATACTAGCATGTTGATTTTTAAATTACTTGATCCTTAATTTGTTCTGGGATACTGATAATAGCATTTTTTTTATAAATATAAAAATATTCTTATAGTAAATATCAAATTTACATAAATGCACTATCAAAGTTGTGGAACTCTATCATTAATTACCCGGGGATGGGGTGAATTTTCCACCATAAGGCACTTAATAAAAATTTTACATAAATATATACACATACAATATCACATTCAACTTAATTAGCTCTATGAGAAAGCTATCCAAATATCAATTATTATACATTTTATAAAAATATGGAAATATTTTTTAACTAATTATACCACTACCTCTTAGAATTTAGTCTAATCGGCAGTAATAACACAGCATTAATTTTGTATGATGAACACGTGTATACTTATGAAGATGTGTATATTTATAATGAACATGTATATAGGATGGTGATAACTAATATTATTTCAATTTTAATAAAAATAAATTACATACCCTGTAACACAACCAGTTTTCTCTTAGCAATCCATTTCTTGAAATGATCTAATCACTTAACAAATAATCCTTCTGCACATTACTCAAACCACGCTACAATGCATGCTACAGGGTTATAATATTGAAAATCTTCTTGGACCCAAACCAGACCATCACCAAGCACTCAGACCAAACCAGACCATCGCCAAGAGTGCGCCAACCCGCATTTTGGTCCATCTCTAATGGCCGCTGCGAAATCGAGAGTGACAGGTCTGTATATTAATCTGTGCACCTAATAAACTCCTTTCGTCCACTGTTAGCAGTGGACAACATCTGAGACACACC
Organism: Amaurobius ferox; assembly: GCA_951213105.1. NCBI lineage: Eukaryota > Metazoa > Arthropoda > Arachnida > Araneae > Amaurobiidae > Amaurobius > Amaurobius ferox. The sequence goes on from OX578155.1 coordinate 42,017,984, forward strand.
AATGTTATTTTTGTGTTCTTCTTTATACTTTAATTGTTTGCACCCATGAGTCTCCACCTGATTGAAGTTGATTCCATTAATTTCCAATGTCCAGTCTGATAGATTTAACAGATGGGATGGTTAATAATAAACAACAATGTCACATTTTACTATAGAATGATAGAACCCATTCACCAAGACTTCAATTAAGATTTAAAATGCCTGTTATTAGTAGCATTTTAGTAATAAAATAAAATGTGATTATCTTTATTTTCAAAGTTTTTATCAACATTTTCTAATAGTTTAGAGCCCGAGCCCGAATTGCACTTAGTACCGTAGAGCCCTAGCCCGATTCATGCTCTGCTGAGCTCATCTCATCTTTATTAGACACATCAGATTTCTTACCTTTTTTTAATTAAGTGCTTCTTTTTTTTACTGCTTTGTTACAAATTGATGTATAATCTCAACACTATGACTAATACATGGTGATAAGAAAATCATGCACATCAAATTTAAAAATCTACCGCACCAAGATATTAAAATGTAGAATTTACTTCAGTTAGGTGGCACTAATGTACCTCCAAAAAATTGTCAAAAATATCATTTGCTGTTTTTCATATGTTAAGCGTTCATTACAGACTTCTTTTTGATTAATGGAAGAACATGGAGTTTTCCCAGAATAAAAGAATTTTTATTTTAGAGCAATATTTCTCTAGTCATTCTTATGAAAGAGTTATTGAAGAATTTTAGAAGAAATGCACATGTGCTAAAACCCTTAGCAAGTTAACAATTATAAGGATAGCCAAGCATTTATTCAAAGAATTGTATATGTTGCAGACAAAGCGAAAACAAGCAAGCATTCTATTAACAGATTCACTTCCTCAAAAATACTTTACTGTCCTCATAATTGTTGAATTGTTAGAGATTTTATAAAATGTACATTTCTTATGAAACTCTTGAATAACACTCTCATAAAAATAGCTAGATAAATATTGCTCTGAAATAAAAATTCTTTAACTGGGAAAATGCTATGTTCTTCACTTATAAAAAAAAAAAGATGTCTGTAATGATTGTCTGATGTATTAAAAACAACAAATATCATTTCTGATATATTTTTGATGGTATATATATTGTATCGTAACTGAAATTCTGATATATATTTTATCATAACCGAAAAAAAAATTCTACTTTTAGTCACTTTTTTAGCAAGAGAAATGATGTCATTATTTTGTTATTTTTCCCACACCATTTATTATTATTTCTTTTACTTTTCTGAAGACATTATAACAATTGAAAGACTGATTTGTGTGTTTAAACCTAGAGGTATGGGCAAACTTACAGGAAGGCCAAGTGAAAAAAACAAAAATTTATGGCAGACCAAATACTTTTATTCCTAAATTTTTCTTAATTCATTTTACAGAATGTTTAAATCTTCAGAATACAAATAAAAAATGATAAATATCTACTAGATTATTTTTAAGTTCATTGAGATTGAAAATGATGGGGGTGTGATATGAAACTTATTCATCTACCAACATTTTTTCCTGATCTTGGTTAAACTATGAGGAAGTGACTGACAAGAGAGAAGAAAGATGCTCGTCAATGTGTTAGTTTCTAATATTTCTTTTCCTATGTTTCATGGTTAAAACACTTACTCACACGAATATGAAGATGCATAACATTGCTATATATTTTGGGGCATGATTTACCAATTTCAGAAATGTCCGATTTTGGCACGGCTAAATCCAGTTTTGTTGGGTGGGCCATATTGAGCACACTAGCAGGCCGTATTTGGCCCATGGCTTTATTTGACCGTGTTTGCTCATCCCTGGTCTAAAGATAGAATACTTTTTTTTTTTTTTGAGGGTGGGGGGTATCCAAGTTTTGGTATTTGGCAGTCTTAAAAATTATAGCAAAACCCTTCATGTACTACCCCTCAATAAATTACCACCCTTTTATTTTACCACTGATATATCAGAATAAATATTCGTCTTAAACATGTAAGTGAAATCTTTGCTGTCTGCCACCCACTGGCATGCTTAATTGCACAAAAGCACCTTTTGGTGGGCACAATGCTCATGTTGTACTGCCACATCCAGGAAGGAATGTGGTCTGTTCCCATTGTTTGAAAGAGTGAAAAAAAAATGTATGATATTGGCTGTTTTTAGGAGGAATTTCTAAACTGTTCTTACAGTTGCACATAGTGCAAGTATTGGTTATTCTTGAGGTGCTATTACATGGAGCAATTTTTATGGTACTTCCTTATTATAGTGGCCCTTGAGAATGAATTGCCAAGACACCGAGATGTATCGCCAAGGTAGGTTGTAAAATATCACCAAATATTTACAGTCCTAAAGAAACAGCACATGTTTATATTATCGTCATATTGCTTTTTTGACAAACTTTCTTTAACAACCTACCTTGACAATACATATCGGTCCCTTGGTGATTTGAGGGCCGCTATAATGAGGAAGTACCATTTTTATTGCCAGAATTTCGGCAATTCCACCTATCAATACTGCTTGCCCTTGAACTTCTTGAACAACTAACTGATCATAAGATTGTTAGTACTTTGCCACTTATTTATATTTAGCATCAGGCCATATAAATGCTAGAATCTCACCAATTATCCTTCATGAAGCCTTTCAAAGTGTTTTTATAGTATATCTGTGATCTTTAATGAATTATTCATTATAATTAAATAAAAGTTTGTAGAATTATCATTTGATATCCATTATTCACCGTAGAGCTACATTCATAGCTGTCATCTTTGAAGGCAGAGTGGTGTGATGGCAAATATTGCCATCCTCTGATTGGAATGCACTCATGAATTGATCAATTTTTTTTTTTTTTTTGCTGTGCACAAAAAAATTGCAGCAATTTGATGACAAAATTTCTCTCTATTGAAATGTGTGGTGTTACTGAAAGATTACTGGAAAGAACTAGTTTGTTATTGTTAAGACTCAGACCGTTCGACCTACCAGAAAGGTGTAAGGTAACAATTTGGACGGCCGGGAAGTGCCACCCAATATAGACCGGAACCCAGTGGGGGAGGCATCCACAGGGACTGTACCCTCCTTTCCCTACCACCAACCTCTCGGAAGGACTTACTGACCCATGTGTTTAACGTGATCGTACTCTGCATGAACACGGCGGCAGTTGTGTCAGTGTGCAAATCCACCATGTGGCATGTGCAAACCACTGGGCTACCGCGCCCGAAATGTGCCAACAGCACATGGTGTTCCCAGGTGGTCACCTAGTTTGAAGAACTAGGTTGTTGTTGTTGTTACCCAGACCGTCCGACCTACCAGAAAGGTGTAAGGTAACTGTTTGGACGGCCGGGAAGTGCCACCCAATTTAGACCGGAACCCAGTGGGGGAGGCATCCACAGGGACCGTACCCTCCTTCCCCTACCACCAATCTCTCGGAAGGACTTACGGACCCACATGTTTAACGTGATCGTACTCCGCATGAACACGGCGGCAGTTTTGGCAGTGGCTGGAATCGAACCCGGGCCTACCGAGTGCAACTTCAGCACGCTAACCAATGGGCTACCGCGCCCCGAAGAACTAGTTTGTTGTTGTTGAGACCCAGACCGTCCGACCTACCAGAAAGGTGTAAGGTAACTGTATGGACGGCCGGGAAGTGCCACCCAATTTAGACCGGAACCCAGTGGGGGAGGCATCCACAGGGACCGTACCCTCCTTCCCCTACCACCAACCTCTCGGAAGGACTTACAGACCCACATGTTTAACGTGATCGTACTCCGCATGAACACGGCGGCATTTGTGGTAGCGTGCAAATCTAGCGCGCAAACCACGGGGATACCGCACCCGAGATGGCCAACAGCACGCGGTGTTCCGAGGTGGTCACCCTAGAACTAGTTTGTGTAATAGCTCCGTTATTTGTTTTGCTTTGGCATTAAACTTCTTGTATAATAAAAGATTATTCTAAAGAAAGTATGTTTGTGTGTAAAATCTGAGCTTCAGACAGCCACAAAATTCGGTACTGGCTTAGTTGAACTCCTAGTACACCTGATCTTATCAAGGTTTTTTTTTAATATATATATTTTAATTTTAATTCATTTTTTAGTTATTTTATGTTAAAGCAGGATTTTGAGTGATATTTCACATAAATTGGTTCCTTAACAATCAAAAATATTATCTCAGAGTTTCCATCTTGACATCGTTAGAAAGATCGAAGATTGTTCTTTCTAACGATCTTTGAACCAAATCTGTAGGACAGTTCCTCCTTATTTATTTATTTTTAACTACATTGAAGCATGCTTGGTTTTTTTTTTTTTTTTTGCCACACTCAAAAAAGGAAGATAAGAATTTTATAACTTAGAAAAAATGTGGGTGTAGAAGTCTTCGTATTGTAACAGAAAAATTTATTTGTATTACTCTATTTTCTAATTTTCAACCAAAAGCATAAAAATCAAAGTATTCAATTCTATTCCTTCTCCAGTTTGCTGGATGCGGAGAAGTGGACATCAGTGTGAATGCATAGTAGGTAGTTGCGCGGAACTATATATGCATTGAAACTAAAGTATTTGGATTGAAACGAAAGAGAGAATCATTTGGTTCAAAACAGGTGATTTGGAAATTAAGTAGTGTTATCTGTATCTACATAGAGGGCACTTATTTCAGCCTCGGGTAATTCATTTCAGTATGTAATATAGTTAAGTGAAGCATTGTATTACAGATATTTAGCAAGTGTTTTTCATGCATTTTTCTTGTTTACAGAATTCATTTAGAGGATCATGCACACCTTTCCCAGTTGATCAAACTCAATGCCACAGACCTTGCTCAAGGTATTTCACACAGGGGCCATCTATATTCCATGAGGAAAGCATGCAGCAGTTTAAGCCCTTGTGCAGATCTTAAGGAGAGAACTGCTGGTTTGTCACATGTAGGTTTATCTTAAGTTTTACTTTTTAATTTCCATATTTTACATAATGAAAGAAGATGCATGTACTCATAATTGCAAAGTCGTATGACAAGAGGTGCTTTCACTAACTTGGAATGACGACAAACCTCCACTGCAGTGGAGGTCTGTATTAACTTATCAGCTGAATGCATTTCATGCGTCCGCCTGACTGACCTGTTGCCAATTTTGTATATATATTTTTTAAATGTTAAGAAAATATTAAAACAAAACATGAAAAGAATAGATGTGAGCAGCATATGACTTTCCCTGCAGACTCAAATTTATCTTCTCTTTATTTCATTAATAATTCATTAAATTGAGTTTAATTTCATTAAATAACAAGCATAATTAATTGAAATTACACTGAATTTACAGTTTTAATTCAGTTTTTGATTTCATTTGGTAACTGGACTTATTCCCGATACCGGTGTAGATGAAATGAAAAAAAAAATTAAAATATCTTGAGAATGGCTAGTCCTAGAGTAATGAGGTTGGTCTTATTATTTTCATTTTCAAAAATTACATATAAAATATGTATGTAATTGATGCATTTGAACATATGTAGTCTTTTAATTTAGATTTTGACGATTTTGCGGACCATTTAAAAAAAAAGCAGGTTCTTGGTTTCTAAATTGTACAAAAATCTAATTAGCACCAGAGTAACTCACAAGGGAGTAATCTACCAAATTTTGTGAACTTTGGTCAATTAGTTTTCAGTTAGAGTGGATACAGACAATTTTTGGGGGCCATTTTGCAAAAAAACACATGTTCTTTTATACTGAATTGTACCAAAATCTAATCAGCACCAGGGTCCACTATCTACCAAACTTTATGAAATTCTGCCAATTAGTGTTTCAATTAGAGTGGATACATACATTGCACAGACATACACACACACAGAGACGTCATGCTAAAAATAGTTTTTTTTTTTTGTGTGTGTTCTAGAGGTCTCAAAATGTATAGATCCATCGAAAACTCGAGTTGCGATTTTCAACACGATTCCAATACTTTCCATATACAATACCATGTATTGCAGGGAGGACAAGTAAAAATTGTTTAAAAAGATAAATTTCTTTCCCTGATACCAATCGTGATAGAAATGGATGTAAAAAGTGTAGAATATGAATGTATAAAATAGTTGAGATTCACATTTAATACATTTTGGCATGAATTGTGTCTAGTTGGGGTATCCAGCTGATATTGGAGTGTTACGAAAAATGTAAACACTTTGGACCTGGGATGGGGAACTTTTTTTTTGTTCATAAGTCACATTGAAGTAAACTGCCCTCTCTGAAAAAGCTGTATGCAAGAATTTTTATTATATATACTGCAAAATGTAAATCTTTAGTGAAAAATCTAATTAATATATAATAATATATACATCTTAAAAAGAAGGAATGTTTTTTGAGAAAGCCACACTTATGCCCAGAAAGCCGCAAAACACCCCCTTGTTTTGAATGCTTATATCTCTGAACTCAATAATTATAAATCTAAACAATTTATACTTGTTTTGGCAGAAATGGAATACCATTTATGAATATACAAAAATAATTTCAATTTTTACTGTCCCTGCAATACATGGTAATGTATAGGGAAAGTATTGGAATCATGTTGAAAATCGCAACTCGAGTTTTCGACGGATCTACACGTTTCAAGACCTCTAGAATACGAAAAAACCATTTTTAGCGTGACGCCTGTGTGTCTGTCTGTGCAGATTTTGTATCCACTCTAACTAAAAAACTAATAGACCGAATTTCATAAAATTTGGTAGGTAAGTCACTTGTGGGCGAGTCTGGAGCTGATTAGTTTTGGATACTATTCGGGATAAAAGGAACTGACTTTTTTTGCGAAATGGCCCGCAAAAGCTTGTATCCACTCTAGCTGTAAAACTAATGGACCGAATTTCACAAAATTTGGTAGATAAGTCACTTGTGGGTCACCCTGGTGTTGATTAGATTTTGGTAGGATTCAGAAAAAAATAATCTGCCTTTTTTTGCAAAATAGCCCGCAAAATCGGCAAAATCTAAAATAAAGAACTAATAATCAAATATATCCATTAAATGCTTGTTTAATACGCAATTTTTAACGAAGCAAAGAATAAGACCAACCCCATTACACTAGGACTAGCCATTCTCGAGATATTTTAGTTTTTTCATATTTTCTCTACGGCACCTTTGAAAATAAGTCCAGTTATCAAATGAGAACGAAAATTGAATTAAAAGTGAATTAAATTTAATTAAAATAAAGAGAACGTCGATATAAGTCTGCAGGGAAAGTCATGTGCTGCCCACATCAGATTTTTTATTGTTCAAACTATTTTTTTTTTCTAAATAAAAAGGTTTTTGTGAATGAGTTTGTGCATAACTTTGTTTACCCTCACTCGAAATGTCTTCTAAATTATTAAAGACAGATATAAACAGTAGGGAATAAAAATGTTCAGTATGAAATCCCATTTCTTGATCAATATATTGTTTCTACAAAGCTTTTAGAGTTTTCTAATCAATCTTCTTATCAAGTTGAAAAAGATTGAAAATTTTATGCCTTTGAAGTTTGTAATGCTTATATCTCATAAAATAAAAGTGCTAACTACAAACAGTTAGCAAGTAATTTGTAACCCTTTAACAGCCCTATATGCATTTTTATAATTGGGTTTTGGATAGGGTTCTTAGTTTTCAAAATATAGTGGTTATAATAGCAATGAACTTTAGTGATCCGATTATGACCATCATTAACCCTTTGAGCATGTCATTTATTTCCCTTCATTCACACTGCAGTGGGGAGTTTTTTCTCCCATACCATTTTCCCCACTGCTTGCACGTTGAATAAGAAGGTGTTTTACTAAAATAAGTATTAAGTAAATAAACATACAATTCCAATTTTTAATAGTTCCTTTTGGTATCATAAATTTTAAAACATGGTATAATAACGAGCAACTTCACAATCTGGACACCATATCCTGGTTTCTTTCCCAAGCGTCTTGTCAGTTTTATTGGAAGCACGACATACAACACATCGCCTAATTGGCTCTGTTTTGCAGGGTGTGGGACGTATATATTTATCAAAATGTCTCTGTAAGACGAAGAGGGTGATTTTCATAACTTTGCCTTTCTGATTTTACAGCCATGTTGGTAGAATCATAGGATTTTTGTATTATTTCCTTAATGATTTTAATTATTAAATCAATAAGTGTTATATTTCTGCATGTTACCTTTCTCCATAGAATAAAATCATTGAAGATAATTTGATCAAGCAAGTGCCTGGATATTTTTTTTATAATAAACCTTCATCCTTTCTTGTACTGTATCGTAATACGATAAATTTCATACTGTACCGTAATACGAAATACAAAGCTAACTAGAATTTGTACAAAATACTGTCTCCGATAAAATCTAGTTTATAGGACTACTACTGCCATCTGGTGGAGAAGATTACACAATTAATATCTTGTACACAATCATATGACGAGTTATTGCCGTCAAAAACACAGGAGTCTCGGCTTTCAAAGTGAATGACGAGTCTACCTCATCAACCACTTTTATCGGTAATATAATGCATGACAATTTGAATTCGTCAACAATGCTTAAAGGGTTAAAGAAGCAGAAAATGTAAATCATTAGACTTTGCAATGTTCAACTTAAAACTTCAGATCCTGTTAAATCTACTATGCACGGTCCAACTTGTATAGATTTGATATTCTCTCATAACTTACAAAAATAACTTGTTTCCATTATGTATCTTGCTTTAATTACCATAGGTCCATAATATTTGTTACAAATGAAACAAATGAGGCTAAAATCAATGAATATATTTATTGAACTTTATTGGCACTTTATTTTATAAAATGTTACTCTATCAGAACCATTTTAACTCCATTGGACTGGAGTTACCACCAATTCTATTTAATGTGCAAACAAAGTATGAAATTAGCAAAAAATTCTAATAATCACTTCCTATGTTTAGATGGTTTCTGTCACTATCAATCATATTAGAATTTAATCTCTGGTATTATATCTACATCCGTATAGTGGTTACAATTCTGTCCACTAAAACATGAGGAGACAATTCACAGAGCGAAGATTTAATCTTTAGCTGGGTGATTTTCAAATGAATTGCCTTTTTTAGCATATCAATGTGATTTAGATTATAAATAAAATTATACTCTTATTATTTTTTATAATATTTTTTTATACTAGATATGGAACACTATGGCTTCCATTAGCTTTGTTACCAACTGCAGAAATCAAAACCTATTTAAAATAATAGTAGTAACACTCCTGGGGTCACACTCATGAGATGCAAAGGGGATACATTTTAAATTTTAAAATATTAATAATTATATTTTAAAGGAATCACTTGCAATTTTGTTAATTAAAATGTAAAACCATATTTTTTAATTCATATACAAAAGCTAATCTAATTTGAAAGCATAAAAAGAGACTTCCTTAAGTGTAGTGTTTTGAGTTGGAACATGAAAATGTATTACTTGAAAACGAAAAATAATAGAAAATAGCTAATATTTTTAAAACATAAGCACTTTAATGGGTACATTTTATCAATTATAAACTATTAGTACCAATATATGTTCCTATAAACTAGATTTTATCGGAGACAGTATTTTGTACAAATTCTAGTTAGCTTTGTATTTCGTATTACGGTACAGTATGAAATTTATCGTATTACGATACAGTACAAGAAAGGATGAAGGTTTATTATAAAAAAAATATCCAGGCACTTGCTTGATCAAAGTATAAAAAAAAATAATTTTTAGCATGAAATATGGGTTCAAAGCTTGGGACATCAAACAGGCAGTCATTTTGAAAATCACCTAGCTATGGTATTAACAGGCTCTGCACGCTAAGTTTTTGCTCTCTACTGTTATGTAAATTTAATAGTTTTACTTCAGAGTCCTTTCCTAAATAAATTTTTTTTTTGGACCTGTAGCCATATTTAATCATATGTAATAAGATCTTATATTAATGGAAAATTTATTAACTTTGTATTAAATAGAATGGTTTCATATGTATGTTAATATCTTCCGTGCTTTCTTTAAGATATCATTTATGAAGAAATTGGCTGCTATGGATAATCATGAAGATATTTTAGGACAACTTAGAAATCTATCTAAATATCTATTGCAAAAGAGTAAAATGAGGTATGTCAAATTAAAACATATATACTGTATAAGACAATATTTTCACAAGCTTATTAATATATATGTTGTAAAATTGCTATATTTCCTAAAATTTATTCTGTAAAATATTTAATCATCAGTTTGAAAGTATTGTAATATTTTTTTTTTAATGTCTATTAGTTTCTAAATATCTTGGTAACTGCTGGTTAATTTAATATTTTACATTATATTATTATACATATACATTTACATTATTTAATATATGCTATCTTATATATTATCTCTGTCAAAAAATATCTTCATATCCAAAATTGTGTTTTGTATCTGAATACAAAATATAATTTTTGTTTCAGAAAATGTTTTTTTACAGAGAATATTTGTAACTGCATCTTTTGGAATTGAGAAGACAGGCTTAATATTAATTTAATATTAAAAATAGGTTCAATAGATCATCTCCCCACCCCCCCTTCCCCAGGTCCTGTTGTGATTTAACTTTGTTTCCAGTACTTTTTACTAAACTAACCACAACAGTGCTTAATGCTATGTAGGATATTTACTTACCAATTCTGATTCACCTGCTGAACTCGTGTTTACATAACAATTGACAAAAACAAGTATTAATTGAAGAGGAGGAAAAACTTGCTTATTTGGTGGCCATTTTGTTAACATATCCAATAACCTTTTAGTTTATCGATAAGAATTTTTTAGTAACATGGTGTAAGAATCTTTGTCAAAAGCATGAACATTTAGTTATTCCATGCTGGCAACACACATAATAAGGACAAAACCGATCTGTAGATTCTATTATCTGCAGTGGAAGCAAATTCCAAATTCTTGTACTTGATAAAAGCAGACATATGTAAATTAAGCAACTGCAGTTGCTTCAAGGTGCTTATATTCAAATGTACCGTATGTACAAACCATAGTATATTACCTTGATGAATACACACACATTAATATCACATGTGCAAGCACCCGATTATTATACACCAACAAAGTCCATGCTCTTCATATGCTACGCCCGTCCAAATACAGCACTGCCATGCATGGGAAACAGGAACTGGTGGACATAACTCCCACTGACCCTTGCATCTACTCCCAATATCCACAGACACATACAAGCCATTCACTCCTCCTATTCAATATTACTATTTTTTATATGACTCCCTATCAAAACATACATACTATACCAACCCCTAACATAGAACAATTAATATGGGCTTCCCTAGAAACTCTTAACATACCAATTTATCAAGTTTTATACCTCAAACTTTTTATCTCAAGTTTTCAATTTCTGGTCGTAACATTGATGAAGAGGGACTAACTCTTTCGAACTTTATAGCTCGTAAAATTTAGCTCCAACTAATCTATTTAACAAAATTTACATTAATTGCGTTGTTTGAAATGTTAATTTGAAGATAAAGCAGGAAACAAGTCTCTCCAACTCCATGGTTTAAATATTTATATTCTGAATTTTTAAATTGGGATGATTAATCTCTCAATATTCAGCTGAATCATGGAGATTGTCTCATCTCTTCCAAGAGCTGAATACAGTTTTTTTTTTATTTCTTCAGGCATTAAAGTCTCATAGTCACGCAGTTGCATTATGTTGAGGCAACACCTTCATCCTGAGCTTATGAACACAATAATCTGATGTGACCAGCACATGACTTTCCCTGCAGACTCAAATTCATATTTTCTTTATTTCTTTAATAATTCATTAGATTGAATTTAATTGCACAAAATAACACTAAATTTGCATTTTTAATTCAATTTTTGTTTTTATTTGGTAATTAGACATTTTTCCGATAGCAGCGTAACAAAAATGCAAGAAATCTAAAATATCTTGAGAACGATTAGTCCTAAAGTGTAATGGAGTATGTTATATTCTTTTCTTCATCAAAAATTGTGTATAAAACAAGAATTTAATTGATACATTTTAGCATACATAGTCTTTTTTTTTTTTTTTTTTTTTTTTTTTTTTAGATTTTGGTGATTTTTGCTGGCCATTTTATAAAAAAAGGCAGGTTGTTCTTTTCCGAATCATACCAAAATCTAATCAGCACCAGAGTGTCTCACAAGTAACTTATCTGCCAAATTTTGTGAAATTTGATCAATTAGTATTTTAGCTAGGGTGGATACATGAAATATTTGCTGGCCATTTCATAAAAAAAAGGCAAGTTGTTCTTTTCCAAATCGTACCAAAATCTAATCAGCACCAGGGCATCCTACAAGTAATTTATCTACCAAATTTTGTGAAATTTGGTCAATTAGTATTTTAGCTTGAGTGGATACATGAAATTTTTACGGGCCATTTCTCAAAAAAAGGCAGATTCTGTTTTTGTGAATCCTACCAAAATCTAATCAACACCAGGGTTACACTCAAGTGACTTGTATACCAAATTTTATGAAATTCGATCCATTAGTTTTTGAGTTAGAGTGGATACATACATTCCACAGACAGACACACACACAGACGTCACGATGAATTTGTATTCTAATAAGTACTATGATTGATTGCTCCAGTGGTATGCTATTGGATTAGAATTGTAGTCATCTTTTACAATTCTGCACTTATTTATTTAGGCATCTTCAAATGATAATCATTAACGTGCTTACATTTTATGTCTCCTTATTGCTGCAGTAAAATCCAGAGAAAAGGCTATTAAATATAATTAAGTAACATTTGCATGTTTCAAAACTGAATAAAGCAGTAATTTTCAGCTACATGCAGAAGTTTTTTTCTAATATTTTGACTATTTTTAAGACTTTAGCTGCAGATTAAAATATACATAAAATTGCTGTATTCTTATTAAAATTTGATATACCCCCACCCTCTATATAACGCTGAAATGACCTGGAGTAAAAGTGGCACTATCTCAAGGGTTAGCTATATCAAAATCAACTCCTGTATTCAACCATCAATGCATTTGCATTTTTGGCGATTATGAAGTTATTACCATTTGAACAAAAGATCAAAACACTTATTTTTGAATATCATCTGTTGTGGCAGTGAATAAATAGATTTTATTTAATGAAATTGGTGAAAAAAAGGCAATTTTTAGCTTTAAAAGTTCATAACTTTTAGACTATTCAAATTTTAAAAACCTTTTGGCGAGGTGCATCATATGGAGAGCTGAAAGACCTCTCTAGCAAATTTTGCTGCCTTCCCAAACTTCTATTTTCCACTATAGCTTGATATATACACACAGACAAGCATCTTCTTTTATTATGTAAGATTATACAGGGTGTTCCAAAAAGATTGAAACACGCTTTAATTCTTTACCTGTTGGAGATAAGTGAGCAATGTAAATTGCAAAAATGTTGAAAGTAAGGTAGGAAATAAGACTGCGTTAATGAAATAGTCCTCCCGTTAAATTTCAAAAGGTTTTTTATACGAGCCCCTTAGACAAATTTGGTCAATCGGAAGATTTTTATTTTTAATGCAACAAGATCATTAAAAAATCCGCATATCTGTATCTTTAAAATCAACTGAATTATGATAAAGGAAAAAAATCTGACTTGTGCCACTTTTTCGTACCATATGAAAGGCAATGTTTCATCAGTGAAAATAGGGATCATAAACAAATTGGCAATGGAAATTGTTTAGAAAAAAAGACTTAAAATACTGAAAATACTTAATTATTGAAAAAGTACTTAGTTATTGAAAAGCACTTAAGAATCCATGATTGCATCGTAAGCCTACGAGGAATCAAAAATATCTCCTATGTATTATCATCCAGTTTTATCTTTTTTGTGATATGTCACAAATTTACATTTCTAATTTGATATATGGTCCCTATTCACAATGTTCAATTTTCAATTAAATATAACTCACTCAATTTTAAAAATACAGGTATGCTTTTTTTTAATGATCTTGTTGCATTAAAAATAAAAATTTTCTGATTGACCCAATTTGTTTAAGGAGGTCGTATAAAAATGAATAAAGTGTAACTTTTTAAAAATTAATGGGAGGATTATTTCATTAATGTAGTCTTATTTCCTACCTTACTTTCAACATTTTTGCAATTTACACTGCCCACTTATCTCCAACAGGTAAGGAATTAAAGCGTGTTTCAATCTTTATGGGACACCCTGTGTAATGCAAGTATTTTTTTTTATTACAACTGTTTCCTATTTTAGCAGTCTTGAGTGAATTTTTTTCAATGCATGTTTTCTGTTTGTAAATTTCAGATGTGCTATCAATGCAATGCCAAATGCTATGCCAGTTGCTGTGAAGAATCTGGAATCTTTTCTTAGTTCTCTATCTTCTAGTTCTCCATCTAGTATTAGGAAGGTAGGTCAGAAACACATTACACTATGTAACAAAAAAATGTTTTTTTTCCTGTTCCTGGGTAATAATTGTTATTTCCCAATTTCTTCTGTTCCAAAAATATAGACAATGGCTATTATACCTCATAAACATTGTTTTTGTAACTGGGACAATGATATTTTGAGATTTACTTTTTTCCAGTACATGTTTTTTCTCATTACAAATAAATGAGCTCATTAAGAATGAAAAAGCGGCTTGGAACAGCTTTGTCTTAGTGGTTAAGGGCCTCTTGGGGGGGGGGGGGGCAATCATAAGTCCGAAAGCTATGTGGAACTGGTTAACACTCCGGTGAAGAACTGCGGCAAAATGGGCTGCAGGATGTCCGTTCACATCCTCGATACTCACCTAGATAAATTTAAAGATAACATGGGAGCGTACTTGGAGGAGCAAGACGAGTGTTTCCATCAAGACATATTTGGACTTCGAACATTGCTACCAAGGCCTGTATTACAAGAACATGATGGAAGACTATATTTAGGGACTGATTCGTGAAAGTAATTTACAGTATAATTGTAAATCTCGGAAATCTACTCATTTTTAAATCTTTTGTAATGATTTTGTTCGCAACTGTAGTGCAAATATATGTCATTTTTTATGCATATGTGTTTGTCTTTTACTTTATGTAAATAAAAAACATGAATTCATACATTTTCTCATTCAAAGCATGTAAAATTCAAAATAACACTGCCATGGTTACAAAACCAAAGTTTGAGGGGAATAATAATAGCCATTTTCTATGCTTTCCAGACATAAGCCATCAGAAAATAACACTTACTACCCAGGAACAAAAATCGTGTTACATGGTGTTATCAGTGTAGATTAAAATATTAAAAATAATTCTAATTTTCACTATTATACTTTTCAAGTATTGGAACTAGATAAGGAAAACTAAAGCAACATAGAAAAGAACAAATAACATAATAAGTAGCCTACAGCTGTTTGGAGGATACGTTAGATTCCTTTCGTCAGTGCAAGAAAACCAACAAACCTGAAGTCCAAAAGAGGGATGGACTCAGAAGGAAGAGGCAGGGGGATTATATACCCAAGACTAGGATTAAAAAAGAGCCAGTCATAAAGCAATTCGAAACAAGAAGTAACATCTCGTTTTGGATCTGCTGACTGTTCTTTATGCTGCTTTCTGATTAGCTCTTAATTCAGGTCTTGAGTATTTAATCCCTCCTACTTCTTCCTTCCGTGTCCATTTCATTTTTGGACTTCGGGTTTGTTGGTTTTCTTGCACTGACGAAGTGGATCCAATTTATCCTCGAAACAGTTATATGCTGCTTATTGTGTTACTTGTGCTTATTTACGTTGCTCTGATTTTCCTTATTCTTTGCACAAAGTGTATTTTACTTATTGATTGGAACTAGATTTTTTTTATTAAGTTATATAAATGGGGTTCACATTCTCTTAGAAAGTGCCCTCAAAAATAAGGTTTATATACCTTAAAAAAATGTGCAAGCCTGAAGAAATTAAGAAATTTGTGAAAGCTTTTATTTTGTTGTCTAGAGTGATTCAATGATACTTCAGTACCAGCTACTCAAGCAGCTGCTACAAACCCTTTGGATCAGTTGAGTGGTCTGGGTTTGCAACAATGTATAGTCAGAATGGGGACCTTGCCATTTCTGATGCACATTGCTTTCGGAATGTGAAGTCATTAAATACATGGTAGTCTATAATGACATTGTTTATTAAAGCTTTTGAAAGTAAACAAAATATTTTTTAATTTAAATGATTTTAAATTGAAAAATAATTCATAGATATCTAAAATTTAAATTGTTAAAAATTAAATAGAAACTAGCTGTATCTGCACAGAGCAGCTGCTGTCTAGGCTTCTGTGAAATTTTTAATGATAGGACTCTGGAAATAACAATTTAATTGTCTCTAAGTTTCACATTTCTTCTTTGGCCGAGACTGTTTTTAATACTTTCTTCAGCCCATCAAAGTCTTTCATTTTTATTTCTCAATGCTTTTCAGTTATTTTAAAATGTTTATTTAACCTGTTGCCATTCAGAAAGAGTGGTTAGAAAGCTTTGTGTGAAACAGCATGTCATCATTTTCTCTCTCTCTCCAACTTCCTGCATCAAACCAATATAATTTTATAACTCCATACATCAAATAATATAAGTTAACTATGTAAATAAAAAATTTTGATGACGTTTTTAAATCATTGACATAGAGTTTCCTTTTACCTTCATTTTTTAAACAATGTAATTTAGGCTACACTCATTGCCATTCGATAAATGATAATTAGATCCTTTTCTTCTGCTACATACCTAAGCATAATATATACATTTATATATATATAGAAAGTGAGAGATTGTTACTATTGTTATCAAAATCATTACAAAACCTAAATTAATAAAAAGTAAACAAAAGTTTTTTTGAGTTCATTTTGATGTACATTGTGTTTTGTTACCTTTTTATGAAAACCATGCAGTTTTGGATTGAGAGAAGAAGCAGTCCATAATATCGGTCATCAAAATCTTTACAAAACCTAAATTAATAAAAAGGAAACAAAAGATTTTTAAAAGTTTATTTTGATGTATATTGTGTTTTGTCACCTTTTTATGGGAACCATGCAGTTTTGGATTGAGGGAAAAGAAGCATTCCATAATATCAGTCATCAAAATCTTTACAAAACCTAAATTAATAAAAAGGGAAACAAAAGTTTTTTTAAGTTCATTTTGATGTACATTGTGTTTTGTCACCTTTTTATGAAAACCATGCAGTTTTGAATTGAGAGAAGAAGCTTTCCATAATACCGGTCATCAAAATCTTTACAAAACCTAAATTAATAAAAAGGAAACAAAAGTGTTTTTAAGTTCATTTTGATGTACATTGTGTTTTGTCACCTTTTTATGGGAACCATGCAGTTTTGGATTGAGAGAAGAAGCATTCCATAATATTGGTCATCAAAATCTTTACAAAACCTAAATTAATAAAAAGGAAACAAACGATTTTTAAAGTTTATTTTGATGTATATTGTGTTTTGTCACCTTTTTATGGGAACCATGCAGTTTTGGATTGAGAGAAGAAGCATTCCATAATATTGGTCAACAAAATCTTTACAAAACCTAAATTAATAAAAGGGAAACAAAAGATTTTTAAAGTTTATTTTGATGTACATTGTGTTTTGTCACCTTTTATGGGGACCATGCAGTTTTGGATTGAGAGAAAAGAAGCATTCCATAATATCGGCCATTAAAGCATGCTAACACCAAAAGTCAATTGATTGCAGAAGTACTGTTTCAATCTGTTTTTACTTTTTTCCCCTTGTGCTTGAAATCAATAATTTATGTTTTATTTTTATTTTTTTTAAATATCAAAATGGCTAATGTTGTTTTGAATGATATTTACATATCGTGTGTAGTAATTTTTTACTTTGTGTTTTAGGAATGTGACTCAACTAAGAATGACTTGAAGACTCACTTTGTTTTACCTTTATCTGTAAATTATTTAGGCCAAAGTATCTTAACAGTTCCATACTGTGATAAAGATTATGCAAGGTAAGTATTTTACAGTATAATAGTAAATTGCAATTATGTTCATTGTGCAGGCAATAAAAGGTAAGTATTTTACAGTATAATAGTAAATTGCAATTATGTTCATTGTGCAGGCAATTTAAGTAATATAGAATAGTGGGGTATAACTCGATTAATTCATATCGCGTTATAAGAAATTCAGATTAGTGCAAGTCAGATTAATTCATACCATGTTGTATGGAAACTGCATACTGTGTTGTATGGAAACCCCGTTATAAGAAACTCAGAATTAGTACAAAACAGAACAATTTGTATCTCTCTATATGAAAACCGTATTAAGTGAAACTCGGAACATAAAAATCAGGCTGATTCATTCTACGTTATATAAAACTGCATTTTTAGAACACCATGTTATGATGAATACTGTTATGAAATATAAGTTTATAGATACAAAAGGCAATAAATATATGTTTACATATTTTGAATTATTTTTATTGAGTTTGAGACTTCATATAAAAAAAAATTAAAAAACAATTGAAATATAAACTTAATAACTTTTTTTGAACAAATATCCTATTAACAAATATCATCATTGTCAACTATTAGTGGCCTAATTCTTTTTCTTTTAATGTCCTCTTCACTTTGCATATCTTTATTTATGTTTTCAAATGTAGTTTTATTTTGTAACTCTACCAAAATCTCTCTATAAGCAAGCGCTCTATATAGCTAAGCAATTTTATAATTCCCTTTTAAACTTTGCTCTTCGCACTGTTGAAGGATCATTTTCAGTAAAGTAATTTTCTAATTGTTTACCCAAATCCAGTCCCCTTTTCACATCATTTAAATTGAAATTTGCAACCCATTCTTTACCTATATTTTCGTCTACCGATGCATTTGAGGTGAATGTATTAATTTTTTTTCAGGGGTATTTCCCTGATAACTAAAATTGAAAAATGGTGATGTACGTGGATGAAAAAACGGGAATTTCCCATTAATTTCAAGCGTAAAAGTGTAATAGAAAAATTCATGCTATAGGGAAACTGCATAAGCTAATTGAGTTGTATTATAGAGAAACTGCATTATAAGACTTCCACGTTATGAGATCCTGTCACAGTTTTTACTCCACGTTATATGTAAACCGCATTATAAAAGTACCGCATTATAGGGTGGTTGACTGTATCAAATTCTTAATTTGATTTTCTGTATGGTGCATCATGCGATAACCACTCAAACTATTTCTAAATACTCACACTATGCTCTGTGGCTAGTCTTAGGTCTTTCTATGCTCATCTTCATTCTATGAGATTTGCTAATTTCTGATCTCTGAAAACTTTTGAAGATAAGATTTTATAGTTTTAAATACCTTTACTGGGTGTTGTATATATATGTAAAGAATGTGACTTTGTGCACAATCAATCATGAACTAGACTACACTGTAAGATATAATCCAAATAATGATAAGTAAGCATACTTGCATTTCAGAAATCATTGGATTTCTTTCTTCAGTGCAATAAGCCTGGACTGAAACACTCAAATGAACATAGATTGTCATATATTAGTCAAACTAGATGTGCTTAAAGTGCTGGTTTAAATAACATTGAAATTATATCAAAATCAATAAATCATGAATCGATAATTCTAGAGCTGGTGGAAAAAAGCACTTAAATCAAAATCAAAGATTTTGAAATATCAAGGAATTGAAAATTTTGATACTTTTAGAAGAACTGTTTTCAAATTTAAATTTTTTGTTTCAAGAATGCAGATTGAATTTTTATGGAGTTTATTATATATTTATAAGCTAAATAAATAATATTTTTTCCTAATTTATGTTTTATTACTAATACCCCACTGATATCTGTGCAAAATCTAATAGGTGGTTAAGGTTTTACTGTTTTTAGCATCTTGAAAGCCCAACTGACATATGTATTTTTTTCACAACAAAGTTCATAAATTTCTTAAACCAAATATGTATGTCATAAAAATTAAGTCGCCAGTTTGATTTTTCTCCTGCCGTCATTGTTCCAAAGTGATTTTCAGTTTTCAATTTGATTTCTTTGAACAGGGTTCCTATTGTTATTAAAAACTCCATAAATTAGTATTTTGCTTTTTAAGAGCTGATATTTTTTTAAAATACTGTGTTTCTTTTTCTTTACAAAGTTAAAATATTACAACATAAATTACCTCAATATTTTTAAAATGACTCATTTTAAACATCATCATCAGTTTATTTTTTAAATTTTTATCTGTGAGTATAAATGAATAAATATTTTACTTATCGAAATAATTTTTCATACAATAGTGTGATTGCATAATTAATTTTGTATTCTTAAAATACATTACTGAGTGTCCTCCAGCATCTTTTTCCATCCATCTCCATCTTTTAATTATTACACAATAGGCATATTAAACTGGCTTATTTCATATTTTGATTAATTTTAAAGAAATGCTATACATAATTAACTAAAAATTATGAGAGTTAATTTTGATGGAAGTAAGATGATTCTTATAGTTAGCATACTATTACAATTTTGAATCTAAAGGCTTTTTTTTTTAACTTCAGGTTTTTAAATAGTTATGAAGTTTATTTTAAAATATATGATTTAATTGATAATGTATTAAGCAATAAATAAAAAGGTAAAAATAAGTTAATAAAAATTTTGTGAGCATTTATTTTTGTATAAAAAACGTTAAATTATGTTTTGATAACCAGTTACAGGAAAAATTCTTAATTTATTGAACTTTAACCTTTTCCATCTTTTTATTTTATGATATAAATATGGTTTTTAATAATCAAATTGGCATCATGTCTGTTTCAACTAAATAAATTAAGGACACAACATTGTTAGACAGAAGGTCATTTAATAAGAAACATCCTAAAGTTTTAAACATAACTAAGTTTTAAAAACAAGGCCAGAGTGCTTTCGGTCGTTAGTACACCCTTCATCAGTTAATATATAAGATTATTTATAAGATTTTTGCCCATGTTCGCCGTAAATTTACTCAACTTGATATTAAACTTGTTGCTATTAATGATCGTTTAGCTGATAACTCTAGTTTTCCTTACCAAAGTCCCATCATTCAATTCTGTCATGATTTTGGTTTCAGACCTGCCCACTCTAATGTTATTACTTTGTTCAATCGTATTTGTTCCGATAAATTTGAGGATATTGATGACTTTAAGAGCTATGCTGGAGTGTATGTGGTTCCCCAGTTGACTCCTGAAGGTGAATATAAATTTTACATCGGCAGCACTAAACGTAATGTCGGCATCCGTTTAGCGCAGCACGCTCGTGATGTCAGGATGGTAAATTTTCTACTGCTCTTGCTCAATGTGTAGTTAGTGATAATTTCTTGCCCATCTTTGAAAAATCTTTCCTCTTAATTCATTGTAATAACCCTCATAATATTCTCCTTTATGAATCCCTTTTTATTTATATTTACCATTCGTTGATTTGTAATTCTGATCCTGTTCAAATTCTAAGTTATACTTGGCGACTCATTCTCGACTCTATGCAATTCAAGTCTCTTCATAGTTATGTATGACGTCATCCTTGTGAAATGTATGCTTGGCTGTTTTTTCGAATTTGTAATTTTCTGGTAATGTTCTTAACATGTGTGTTTTAAAGAATTTTGTACTTATATTTTAGGTTTATTTGTATTAATTATTAGCCTATTCAACTTACTAAGTTCAGATTATATTTTATATTTATTTATGCAAATTTGCTACGTATATGGTCTATATATGAATGATCCATGTTTGCTTTTCATGCAGCCACTGATGAAGGGTGTACTAATGCCCGAAAGTGCTTTGGCCTTGTTTTTAAAACTTTGTACGTCTTTTGGATGTTTTTATTAAATGGCCTTCTGTCTACGATGTTGTGTCCTTAATTTATGGTTTTTAATTTCTAACAGGCCCTGACATTTCAGAGTTTTCTATATCTAGTGCAAGCCTTTTAAAAACTCCATAATTTTTATTTAAAAAACTGAATCTGAGTCTTGTCAAATCCTTTCATATCAACAAAAATTCTAGTAATATGGTTAATAATTTGTCAGTGATAACCAATTTCTTCTGAAGGAAAACTGACCATATCTAATTTTTGCTTCTCTGTTTCACTCTTTTTCTGCATATTAATTTCATGACATTCGGCATCATTTTATTCACATTTTCTTGTTTGCTTCTCATGTTCCTATTTATTTGATTTTCTATTTTTTGCTTCTTTTGCTTCCCTTTTGACACACTAGGTAGTGCTGCTATATAGGATTCTATCGTTTAGTGATATTCTGTTTATTCGGCTTAGTCATTTGGGTATTCTAGTCTTGTCTTGTTGCACTGATGAAGGAAAGCTAATGATTTCCAAAACATATATATGCTTATCTGTATTTGTGCTGCGTTTTACCTATGATCCAGTTTATCGTTGTATATGTAGCTAAACCAACTTATATAAGTGCATTTACCACTATATGATTGTTACACTCTTTCATTTATAACTCATTTTCCTTATTATATTTCCGAAAGGTTTCACTTCTTATGGCACTCATTTGTTTTTGTTTATCAGAGTGATTCAAATCTTTGAGGCGCTAACTTATCAGGTTCTATTCAGCACAGTAGCATAAAATTTAGTATATCGTTGTCTTTTGAGGTACATTTCAATTGTTTTGACATTGAACTTTATTAAGTTAGCCCATTCTGGGCCTGCCATAGAAATGTACTCATTTTTGGGGAATAACTCGAAAACCAAAATGTATAAGAAACTTAGTATGTCATTATCTTTTGTGATATATTTAAATTTTTTGGATTTAGAACTTTATTCGGGCCTGCCATAGGAATACACTTATTTTTGGGGAATAACTCTAGAACCAGAGCAACTAAAATGTTCAAATTTAGTATATCCTTGTCTTGTGTAGTATATTTTAACTCTTGGGATTTAAACCTTACCGGGCTAGCCTATCTTGAGCCTACCATAGGAATGTACTTGTTTTTGGAGGATAATTTGAAAACTAGAACGAATAGCTAGATAACCCAAACTTGATTTATTGTTGTCATCCATACATTTTAGTTATATACATTTTAATAAGTACATTTTATATATATAAAAGGGGGTACTTTAAAAAACTGCTTGTTCATACTGAATTTCCAGTTGCACTTAAAGAAGTAATTTAGCAGTATGTCTTAAATCATGTTTTTAAGCCTCATTTTTGTTTCTTGACATTTTGACAGGGAATAACTTTAATTTTGGAGACCTGTTAAAGAACACTTTTTGCTGTTCAGTAACAAAATTTTACACCAAATTTGCATCATACTGATATATATGGAAAAAATAAATCAAATTATTTTTAAATCAAGTTTTGTACTACTAATTTTTTTTCTCAGCATTTTTTAATAAGGAAAACCTCTTTTATTTTGAAGGTAATTAAAATATGCTATTTTCATATTTGATAACAAACTTTTTATGGACTAAATTTGCATCCTGTAATAGTGGGTAAGGCACTCATTCTTTTGCATAATCTCAAAAAATATTTAGGTTACATGCTATAGGGTAATTACTTAACTAAGAGAAATAATAACATTTGGATTTTGGAAGACATATATTTTGGATTGATTCCTCTTCATCTGTGCCTTGATCATTCACTTTGTAGTAGTGGAATTAGAATTTTTAGTTTGTTTGGTTTCAGTATAAGGCACGATCTATTAATTGGCACTTCCATAACTGTTTCTCAGCTCTACAACTTATTTACAGTTGGTGAGTTAACATTTTAGCAATTTTTTAATAACAATGTCTATTAAACCAAACAAATACAGTCACATGTGAATGAAAAAGATCTCTAAATCAAACAAAATGCACACAGATAATTTATTTCAGCATCATTAGCAAATATTATATACTTTGATTGGAGTTGACAGGGATTGCACATACAGCACTTACCATTAAAATTTTGAAAATGATAATATTTATTCCAACACATTTTCTGAAACAGATTAAACACCATCTTCAGAAGAAAGAAGTAACATCGACAAAAAATGTTGTTAAATGGTGTGTTGCTTGCGAATAACTTTTATTAAAATTGTAAACACAGTACAAACCACAGAGTTGACAGAAAAAGCAAGCCACATATATTTATTGAGATTTAAAAATATATTCTTACAGATTTGTGTACAAATATGTTTCACAAACTGTGCAAAATCTTGAAGGTTTGCTTTCAGGATATTTTTTGTAAATAAAATCCACTGATAAAATAATTTAATTAACATACAAAATTTGGACATGTTTATCGATCTGTCCCCAAGAGTTTTTGCTCCATTTTAAAATTTTAAAAATTTATTATAATACTTTTTTAAAATCTATTTGTTTTCTTTTAAATGAAAACAAAAGCTTTTTAATATTAATTTGTTATTGAAAATTAGTTTGAATGATTAGAATGATAATTCATAGAATTATAGCTATGACGCTAAGTAAATCCCCAAGTTAAATAATTGCCCTAAATGATATTTAAATGCCAACCATGTCCTAACAACACTTGATAATTTTTCTCTTTTGGGCCTGTTGCCCCAACCAATAGCAAAAATTTGTGCAGGAATTTTGACCATCAATTGTTGTTGCATGTGTTGTGTTATAAAAACTAACTTTAAAACTAACTTATGGCATTTAAAATAATATAATTTCTAGTGAACAAGCATTGTTTATTGCTAAAAAGAGATCAAGCCATTATTAGATCAATACAGTGAAAGAATCAATGCAAAGATAAAAATATTTAAAGTGAAGTAGCATCCTCTCAAATATGTCTAAAGGGAAATAAAGTTCAATTCTCCCCACAGTCTGTGTAATAACATTTGAAAGTCAACAGAAACATCAAATTTCGATAACGATTTCTAATAGTGTAACCTGAAGGCTTTTTATCTGTGTATTCCTTTTTATTTTAATTATTACTTATAATTTTATGTTTCTTATTTTAGTTTAATGGTGGCTGCTAAATTAATATCTCGCAAGTTTCTACATAAGGAAATAAGGTATTTTTACTATACTTATGCATACATTTTATAGGTTATTATATAAGTTTCTTTGCTATGCATCGTATTTTGAATACAGATAATCTTTAAAAAGTTTAGTGAAATCTTGTTGAGACAGACATTAAAGGACCAACACATTTTGTCTGTATTAGCAAAAGTCTATTATAAACAGGAGTCCATAAATTTGAAGTAATTGCATAAAACAGTTATGTTGTTTGTTTTATTATCTAAACTTTATGTATTATATGTTATATTGAAGAATACAACTTTAAAATTAAAGTAAAAAATTTTATTAATAGTATGTATAATGAGACAAAATATTAACACATAAAGCATAAACAGAATGTAGTCATGCATATTACTATTTTTTTTTTAAAGGAAGTAATCTTCATTTGTTTCTTCTGGGTAATTGATCTTCTATGTCATCCTCAAATTTAGCCAATTGCTCAAATGTATTTTATGGAACATCTGTTGATGTACAATGCATTTTATCCATCTCAGCAAATGAACAGTATGTATTAAGCAATGTTTATAACATGCAACATGCATAGACTATAATCGAAGAATTTATATTTGTATGTAATGATAAGAAATCCATCTTAAAAGAGTACCATCTTAATGAGGTTCCACTGTATTTTACTTGTTGTTGTTGTTGTAACCCAGACCGTCCGACCTATCAGAAAGGTGTAAGGTAACTGTTCGGCCAGCCGGGAAGTGCCACTCAGTTTAGATCGGAACCCAGTGAATGAGGCATCCACAGGGACCGTACCCTCCTTCCCCTACCACCAACTTCCCGGAAGGACTTACAGACCCACATGTTTAACATGATCGTACTCCGCTTGAAGACAGCGGTAGTTTCGGCAGTAGTGGGAATCGAGCCCGGGCTTACCGAGTGCAATTCCCACACACTGACCTGGGCTACCATGCCCGCTGTATTTTACTTGTGTCATGCCTCTTGAGAAGTGTAGCTTAAACTTTCGTGACTGCAGTCCTTAAATTTGGTAACTAACCCACTTTGGGAAATCAGATGATTTTCATATCCCATTTTGATAATACCAGAAGTCTATGCATCCCTCCTCCTACATCATTGTGGTGTTACTGTGACATCCAAAACAGCTACTGTAACTGCACCAAATTCTGCAAAGTTCAGTACTTTAGTACTGGTAAACACGCTAGCCGAAGTTGTTATGCGCAATGTTCCTTTCTTACATCCTGCTATGTTAATGTAACTTTTCCATGTTTTGATATTAATAAATTGTTATTGTTGTTAAACTGTATGTCATGAACATTCTAAACTGCCCAGACATGATTTGAACACACAACTCTATGATTTGAAGTCCAAATTGTTTACATTTGGGTAGATAAATGTTGTAGCCAAAGAGATTTTACAGTTTGAGTGTTAATGCTGCTTACTGCAAGTTCTTGAAGTAAAGAATTAATTTTATACATATATTAAGAGTAATTATTTTCAGTGTAACTTCTCTCTAATTTTGGCATGAGATGCTACAGTTGTAAGTTTGTTAATTAATGTTTTGAGTTTTAAATTCAAAAGAATTGTTAGAAAACTGTAAACAAACAACATGTACATCGGTTAAAGCATGATCAAAATCCAAAAAGTTACTGTGTGCTGATTGACTAATCACATTAGGATTGCTTGTCACTAAGTTTTAACCCCTTGTTCCGTATTCCTGCAAATTGGAATATGCTAATCTGGAATATGCTAATTTCTACTTCAACTGATTAGAGATTAGCATACTCCAGAAAAACATTAACTTCTACTTCGATGAAGCAGCACTATTTAAACTTGTGAATGTGTCCGTTGAATCATCATCTTGAATGATCATAGTGTCTGATCTTCTCATGATCTGTTGGTTGGTTCGTTGATATCTGTTGTCTGATATCATGATGTTACTGTTCAAATTTTTCCTGTTTCTGGAATGTTCTTATGTTATGCACGATGTTGTATAAGGTTTCAAATGTGATTGCCGGTAAATTGGCAAAGTATGTGACCAGTTCACTCAGGCCTACTTTTTCTGTCTGATGTAAATTTTCAAGACTATGTTGTTTTGACTTTTGCAAGTACCATATCAAAGTAAATGATACGCGTAGTGTTTATGTCATCCTTCATATTGCTTTCGTGAAAATAAATTTAGTTATTTTTCACGTATAGTCTTTTCAATGATATTTCTAGATAAACCACTGCTACTTCTGCTAAATCTTCATGGTGATTTGCAATATAGAATCTTTTAAACTGATTTTAAATTTTTAAATTTTTGCATGCCAACAAGAATTACATACAGGGTAAAGTTGTCTACCCCTAAAATTAGAGAGACATCAGCCACTTTTCAAGTACAAGGAAAATATGCAGCATAAGCCTATATTTAAGGAAATTTCGTCGGTAGCATATACCACTATCTTTATTCCATTTGCAGTTACAAAATTTTAAAAGAGAAACAGTTTATCTACATAAAATGCAAATCTCTCGGGTATTGCAAGCCATCATATATGCTGCTGAACCTGTTCTAGTATATTTTATCATGCTTTATAATTATGCACATTTAAGTGAATTTATAAAGTTTACAAAATGTTAATTTTACCTACAGAGAAAAGGGTGGAGCCTATGGCGGAGGAGCATCGTTGACTAAAGGTGGCCAGTTTATGTATTATTCATACAGGTAATCCTTATGATTTTAAAAAATGTTTTAATGTATAGGAGTATAAATTATATATGAATGTAGGAAAATGTATAAAATGTGGTATTTTTTATAAATGTAATAAACATTTAAACTTAGCAATGTTCTTATCCAAATTAATGCAGTAGAATCCCAGTTATCCAAATCCCTGTTATTTATAAATTGATATAACCGAAAAAGTGTTTATTTTATTTTTTAATTTTATGTATTAATTGAATTTATTCTTCATTATTTTACATGCACTTATTGTTTCAATAATAAGGGCTCTTACCCCTACTTGCTACACTCACCATCCCCATAACTTGCTTTGTGAGTCGGGGGGGGGGGGGGGTTGCCCCTACTCACTGATGCTCAATGAGCTTGCTTCATAAGCTCTTTTATGCTGCTTCTTGTGCAGACTTAATGTGCTTCACCAGCTCTTTCAACCCTTCTGACACACACAACTGGCCTTGTGCTTCCAATTGGCTCAGTCAATTAAATCTACTATACTACATAACAAATAGAATAACTCATAAGCTAAATCAACATTAAAGAAAAAGTCACTGTCTCACAAAAATTCAATTGTCTAGGTACATACTTGCAAAAATTTGTTTCCTTGCTATTGCTAGTCTGTCTAAGATGCAAACTCACAGCTCAAATATTTTCCCTTTATATCTCTTAAACTAAAGTTTAACCAAAAAATGGTTTATTTCAGCATGTTCCCCAACATTCCCCTACTATTATACCGAATTTCATATTTTTATGTGCTGTGGTTTTTGCAGTATGAGACAGATAAATTCGAGAGATGCGAAATTTGTCAAATAGTGGCGGTGTTAACAACAGCTACTTTTTTTTTAACATAGATATATTTTCAATATTGAAAAGATTGTTGGACTTGAATTGATGATAATAACTGATTGACGTAAATGTAAAATATATTAATATGTGATACAGTAGTGATTTTATTAAAATATATTAGATACATAGTTTGTGGTAAAGAAATAGACAGAGGATGCTTGCTTTAACCATTAAACACAATCACTTTATTTCTGTACAAATTATATCGTGATACTTTTTGGCTGTGCAATTTGGCATTGCTTCAAAGCTGCCTTGCAACACCACCTTTTAAATGATAGCACATCAGAAACTGTTGTTTCATTTTGTACTTCAATATGGCAAAGTGCTGTCTAAGATCTTCATATCCTCAGTGTTCATAAGGCTGGTATTCTTTGTTTCATTGGGCTCTTCAACAACAGCATTTCCTTTATTCATAGCAGCATCTATTTTCACATATATTAAGTCTAGATCAGTATTTCAGGCAATCCAGATAAGGAACCCACCCCACCCAAAGGTATACAGACGTGACAATCCATTGCTGTGGCAGAAAAAATGAAACACTCAGTGAGAACCTGACATGGCAGCATGACAGTTGTATTTGAGGCAAGCCAGACTACAACATCAGATATCCTAAGAAGCCACTTAAACATGTCCAAAAATACTTCAGTATTAAGAACTGCATTGCTATCCATAGTTCTTAAGTATATCAGTTTCTGCACACTTGAACTCTGTTTTAAAAACTAGTGGCTCAGCCTCAGGCTATAATTTATGCTCTCTTGGTTATGTGAAAATTCCTATGGAACCTCAATCAACTGAATATGCTTCAGTCCTATGCTTTTTGGATAATCTGGGATTCTGCTGTATAACTTTTATTTAGTGCATGTAGCTGTCAGGATTTTTGTTTAGCCATGAGACCTGTTCTGTATTTATAAACAGCAAAAATCAAATATTTAAAGGTATTTAACCCTTTCGGGACGGCGGCATTCCGAAACTGCCGTGCCCCAAAGGACGGATCGTTTCGTTTCCGAACTGTTCCCAAAAGACGGCTAATTTTTTGCGCTAAGCCTAACTCTCGAAAAAAATTTACTAAAAATCACCCGTTCAACACAGCATTCTACTTTTTTCAGGAAGAAAGGAAATACTTATTTTCTATTTGATGTATATTTTTTATACAAATTTTCTTTTATCAAAATATTAAAAATTTTAGTGTATATATGTTTTAGGTACAGATGGATAATTCTTTGGCATGTCCTTCCGATTTTTTAAAACTGTACCACATATATGCTTATTCTTAGACAACAAATACTTTGCAAGTATAGGAGAGGTAAAAAATTTATCCAAATGCAAAGTATATCCTTTTCCTAAAAGTTCACTTAGAAATGTTTTCACAACGCGTTCTCCATACCCACCATCAGAGCTTGATAATTCCGTGTCCTTTCCAGTATACACAAGGAAATTCCATTTATAGCCTGATTCCGATTCTGACGATTTATATATTTTTATTCCATATCTGGACCTTTTCGAGGGGATATATTGACGAAATCCCAGCCTTCCTTTCCATGAGAACAAAAATTCATCAATGAACACATTTCTTCTAGGAGTGTATATAGATTTAAATTTTGAAACTAATGCATCTAACACGGGTTTCAATTTATCTAGTTTTTGGGCATTATCAAGAGTAAAATGAAGGTAACGTAATATTCCTATAAATCGATCGCGACTCATAACTGAATTAAAAAAAGGAGGACTGATAATTGGATTCTTAGAAAAATACATTTTAAGATTTGGTTTTCTGACAATGCTCGTCAAAATTACTAGTGTGAGAAACACACGAAATTCGTTTCCTGTCACAGGTGTAAATACATTTGAAACAGGTGGAGTCTTCGATGTGGAAGGAGAGAGGAGATTTTTCTCCCATTTTTTCTTTGCAAACTCATTAGTTGCTTTTACGATAAATTTATAATAAATTAGTTCATCATCAAAAAATATGTTAAAAAATCAAGTTCCTTATCTAAATTAGGCAGCATGATATTGTGATTTATTCCAGGTATGTTCAAAAACTCCAAAGAATTCAGATCTTTCAAATCACTTGTCCAAACATCATTCGAAAAAACAGCAACTGAAGCTGGCGGCGTTGTAATAATAATACGCTCAGAATCTGAAGAATCAATTGCATTTTCAGATTCATCAT
This sequence comes from Amaurobius ferox, assembly GCA_951213105.1. Lineage (NCBI taxonomy): Eukaryota > Metazoa > Arthropoda > Arachnida > Araneae > Amaurobiidae > Amaurobius > Amaurobius ferox. Next base: position 42,048,547 of record OX578155.1, read on the forward strand.
CAGAAATAACACTGTTCCACGAATCTTCACTATCTGCTTTGCTTTCATTACTGTCTGGTTCGTTTACCATATGCGTATATTCTTCCACAGAAAGAAAAAGTCTCAAACCAGCCATACTTTTATCCGAAATAGCCTAATCGTTTCACTGTCGCACATTCCTTTAACCCCCCCCCCCCCCCCCCCCTAAAAAAAAAAAATTATCTCTTATATTCCTGTAATTCACCAACGAAATCATTAAAAACTAAAATCAAAAGGAGACCCGGAACTCAATTATAAAATTGTTGATGCTACGAGAAGTGCTCTGTTTACTTTACAGGACCATGTGTTTCACCGCTCCAAATGGAGAAATAATTCATTGGATTCTCCTTGTGCCAAGGTCAAACATCTATAAAATACATAAGTTGCTTCCACGGGCATTTAACGCCATCTAGTAGACAAATAAATTCAAATGAAAACGTTTCGCGTAGAAACACCGATACGTGCCAGTCGCCGTTTAGGGTAAAGTTCTCTCCGGCACGAGTGTGTGCTGTACGTCATTGAATTCAAGTTCGCAGCCGGCACGCGGGCATGCCAACTGTCGCGAAAGGGTTAAGGAGGCTAAAAGAGCCTCCTTCCAGATAAATGAGATAAAGTGGTCATTCCATCTAAGAAATATATGTGTAACAGACATTGGTTATGCAACAAATGTCTGAGAAATGTTTTTCTATTTTAACTGAAGTCAGTGTCATCTTATTGGGTGGGCCAGCAGGACTCAGGGTCCATCAAATAGATATTCATTAAATTCAGTGACACTGACTTTGTGGGTTCGAGGCACTTTTCGAACCCCCAATAATTTTGTTGCAGGTTCCTCGAATTCCTAATATTTTCGTGCGTATTTAGTGGGGAAAATATATGTATAAATTTTGTTTTTGTTATCAATTCTTCAAGTTTTTCATTATTTTATTTCCTAAGTGTGTATAGAAATTTACCCCTCAGATTGTACTATTTATTGTATTCTTAATACATTAACTCCAAAATTATTTAAAGAAAAATTTGTTGACTTTTTAACATTGATAAAAATACCTAAAAAAATCTGATGTGGGTAGCACATGACTTTCCTTATATAATGCAATGAATTTACTACTTTTACAGTTTAAAAAAATGTTATTCTTATAGTAGATACTTATATTCTTTCCAAGATATTGAATTTTTTTCAATTAGTCGATATTTTCATTGATTTAGCCTCAATTTTATCCATTTGGCTTCATTTTTATCCAAAACATCAAGCCATGACATGTCAGTACATATTGAATATAAATAAAATGACAGTTCACAGCAGTCTCAGATGAGGCTGCTGAAAACATTTTAGGAAATGTGGGACTTTTTAGAAAATAACACAAAAAGTGGAACCATATATATAAACATTTTTATCATATTTCATGAGAAAAATATTTTTGTGCAGGTAACACAGAGTATGGAACCACTGCTGCACAGAAATCTCTGAGAGAAGTATTCATAGCAAATTGTTTTTAAAACAAATTTTTATTCCATAATACATTTATTAAATTTGAAGCTATGTTAATAACAAAATGATCTAAAGTTGGTCTTATTGATGAAAACATGCTTTTTGTTAGAAATTTTACAATATGACATAATGTACTTAGTGGCGTTGTGATGTTACACATCCATTTAAAAGTGTACATTAGCATGAGCATTCTAAAAACAAACTTGTAATGAAAGACTATCATCGCTACAGAATATGTATCACAATTACTGCAAATCATCGCAATTTTTCCGTCACTTTTTGCTCAAAATGTATCTACAATGTGTGATGCGATACCAACTAAACTAAACCCTGTTGCCTAACCTTGCACCCTTTACCTTTCCCCCAAAATGAAGGCACTTTTAACCTTTTGTGGATGGCTGCATTCCGGAACTGCCATGACCCAAAGAACGGAGCATTTCGCTTCCGAACTTTTCCCAAAGGACTGCTAATTTTTTGCTCTAAGCCTAACTCTTGAAAAAAATTCACTAAAAATCACCTGTTCAACACAGCAATCTACTTTTTTCAGGAATAAAAGAAATACTTACTTTTTATTTGATGTATATTTTTTATACAAATCTCAATACAAAATACTCGTTAGTTGCTTTTACTATGAATTCTACTAGTTCATCATAAAAAAATATGCTAAAAGAAAATCAATTTCCTTATCTAAATTGGGCGGCATAATATTGTGATTGATTCCAGGTATGCTCAAAAACTCAAAAGAATTCAAATCTTTCAAACATCATTCGCAGAAACAGCTACTGAAGCAAGCAGCATTGTAATAATAGTACTCTCAGAATCTGAAGAATCACTTGCATTTTGAGATTCATCATCAGAAATACCACAGTTCCACTAATCTTTTACTATCTGCATCACTTTCATTACTGTCTGGTTTGTTTACCATACAAGCATATTCTTCCACAGAAAGAAAACATTTTGGGCCAGCCATTCTTTTATTCAAAATAACCTAATAATTTCACTTCCGCACATTCCTCTAAAACCCAAACTTAAGAAAAATACTCTTAAAATCATATGATTCACCAATGAAATCATTGAGCTAAAATTAAAACGAGAACCAAGACTCAATTATGAAATGGCAGAAGCTATGAGAATTGCTCTATTTGTTTATATTACAAAACCATGTTTCACCACTCCAGATGAAGAAATGATTCATTGGATACCCCCTATGCCAAGGTCAAGTATCTGCAAAATACATTGGAGTTGTTCGCATGGACATTTAACGCCATCTAGTACACAAATAAATTCAAATAAAAATGTTCCAAATGAAAATGCACATCAATAACTACCGTCCTTTAGGGTAAAGTTTTCTCCAATGCGAATGTGTGACTACCGTCTTTGAATGCAAATTTGCACTCGACGCATGGGTGCGTCAACCGTCTGCAAAGGGTTAAAGGGGCAGCTTTTGAAAATGAAGATATTGTGAAAGCAGCTTTGAAGGATGCTGTAGTCGCTAGCAAAAGGTTACAGAAGTATTTTAAACAGTTAGTTGTACAAGCATCAGCAGAGATGTGTGTGACTACAGAAGGACAGTACTTTGAAGGTGGATGTGTTTAAAATGTTATCATATCAATAAATTTGTTAATACAGAAACAGTTCCAGAACTTCTTGAATGTGCCTTGTACCTTGTTGAGAAAATCAATACTTTGAGTTGAGCAATTAAGTAACAAACAGAAAACTAATACTTGTCTTTGTAATCATGTTGGATTTTACTTTTAGGGATCCTAATGTGTCAAAGACTCTGGACAGTTTTGATGCTAGTCTAGATTGGCTAGTTCAAACAAACCATTCTGCTCAAGATATTGATGAAGCAAAACTTGGAGTCTTTAGTCAGGTAACCTATATTTTTAATTTATATTTCTTATGCTGCTGTAATGCCTTGCAATGTTTTCAAACTCTCATTTTATATCAATGCACCTCAAAATCTGAAAAGATAGCAGTTTGGCTAATTTGTAATATCAGGGTTAGCCAACATCTGAGTTAAAAAATGGGTCTCGGCATTTTGAGATTTTTTATCTTCTCCCCCACATCAATTTTCCCAAGAAAAGATACTATTTGGTTGGACTTATAAATATTAGGAACAGTTTACACAATTTGTGTACCCAATTCTCCCGTATGGAACCCGCTTATCAAATTTAAAAACACTCATCTGTAATTAAAATAGAATATCAATATTCAATTTTGCAATGTAATATAATAGTAACTTTTTTATTGAACACCTTTACCTCCATGTTTTAAACAATATAATTTAGACTAGACTTGTTGCCATTTGACAAATGATAATTAGCTCTTTTTTGTGCTACGTACCTAAGTGAACCCATGCTTTTAGGCTGAACTCTACAATGTCCATTGCACCTAATTTCACAGTAGATATGCCTGTTTCTTTGATATGTAGTTTAATTTATTTAAATACATTAAATTCTAATCCCTCTGTTACTCTCTACAACATTTAAATAAACATTTTTTTTTTACTTATAAAAACTAAAAAAGTTTAAATTATTACTTAATTGGAGTAGAGCTTTCAAACCACAGCAGTGAATAAATACATGGGGGTGGCCATAATAGTGCATAAAATAAGAAAAATTTAATCTTAAACCAGATTTTTAAAAAGGTGTCCCTATGTGCCCAGTCTTCCCTACTAATGTTTCATGTGTCCATGTTTTTGCTGTGTTTTAATTATACATGAAGTAGAAATTTGATGTACCCCTTCTTTTTTTATATGGAGAAGGGGGAGGTGGGATCTGTATTGCAATATGTCTATGGAAGGTTTACACATGCATTTTTTATTAATATTTAGACCGAACAAGCTCTGGTCTTAGAAACTCGAAACATGGACTAAATTTTAAGTGGGGCTATTTTAAGGCTATCTTGTGCATGTGTTCTCGTTCTCCCGTGAGGATGAAACAAACACTTGTACAGACAGATTTTCAATTTTATTCATATAGATAATTTCTGAAAATCAAGTAAATATATTACAGATTCTTCTCAGGTTTTGTTGAAAAGAGCATTACTGTATACATATAAAAGTACAGCAATATAATGTACTTTTATATGCATACAGTATATTGCTGTACTTAAAAATGGAAAAATGAAAAAAATAAGCATTTCATGAAGTATGCATATACCCAATATATTCATTCTGCATCTTACTTTTACAGAAATAAATGGGGAAGAAGAGACAAACAGTGCAAGATTTATACTTTGGTTCTTGTGGGGGAGCAGACAATCAGCTGCTTACCAGCAACTAAATTATAAATCCGTCTCTGCGTATTGATGTAAAAATTGCTCAAAATTCCACTTCAACAGTAAATAAGTAACAAGTGAAATTGAGTGTTTTTTAATTCTCATTTTGAAGTGTCTTGGGACTTGTCCAGAAGTATCTCTATACCAAATTTTCTAGCTGTCTGTCATCTAGATTTTCCACTACTGTGTGCAGACACAAATGTTGCTTTTTATTATTTAAGATAATCAGGGCTGTAGCCAGAAGGAGCTAAGCCCCTCCCCAAGAGGTATACTCAGCTCCCCGTCCCCGTCCCGATAAAAATATTAAATTTTTAGTAGTGATCATTCAAATTTTGCATAAAAAATTACTTTGTTTTAAAGATTTTTTAATTTAGCTGAATTTATAATCATACTAATGATCAATTTATTTACATATTTAATTTAAAAATTATGACAATAGATAGTATTTAGGATACTTTTGTATTATTGTGGGTTCACTATTATACAGTGTCAAAATCAACTGATAAGTAGGTAAGAGTTAATATTATGCATTAACTTTCAGAATGTTTCTACAAATTATTAACAGCTTTATTACTAGTTAATGCTTACATTAAAATCAATTGTAATTATTATATATTAATTTTGATGTAGAGTAGCTATATAGATATTAATAATCAGCTCTTAGCTTGCGAGTATAAATATGCAATTATGTGTTAATTTATATGCGTTGAAATATATAATAGTAACTATTATGATTTATAAATGCTAATGATTAATCATGAGCTCCTTTCTTCAAGACTGTTGAGCTCCCCTTGAATTTCACTCCAACCGCTCTTCTAATTTGTCTCTGGCTATGTACTGAAGATAACGTTCATAATATTATTATTGTATCTTTACAGATTGATGCGCCAGTAAGACCGGGAAAAAAGGGTTTGCTATTCTTCAAAGAACGAATATCATATGAAATGAAGCAGGAACTGAGGTCACACATATTTGACTGTAGAAAGGAAGATTTAATTTCAGCTTGTGAAAAGTAAGTGTATCTATAACCGAAGCTTAAAAATTATATTTACTGTTTATGTAATTGATAAATAGTTAATATAATTTTGGATAAATTAATTATTTCTTTTAACTGGGAAACTACAGATATAAATTAAATATAAAATATAGGATCATCATGCGACTTTCCCTACACATCATGAATTAGTTTGATATGTTTAAAAAATATTTATATTGACTGTCATTTATATCCACATTAAAGAGCTTACACTACAAAATTAAAAGCTATTGGCAAAATAATATCATTTATTTATTCAAACATGTAAAATCCAAATCAAGAATAACATCAGTATCTAATTAATATCAAAACGAAATATATTTTCCATAACATCAGTAAACAGCTTAATTTTTTTTAAATAATGAACAATATTTGTTTCCTCACAATTACATTTTTTAAAAGTATGTAAATATTCAGTTTTTACATATAGCGATACTTGTACAAATGATTGGTTAAAAGGTTGTAAAATTTTGCCAAATATACTGTAAAACATTTACAAAAAAATTCATGGTTCATTTTCTCTTTTTTTAATAACCACACTAATCTGCATACCATATCTTTTAATTTGATATGTAGTTTGTATTTTTTCAACAAATATCCTCAGAGATCTTGAATGCAAAGTAAAAAATTACAAAAATAATATCTGATGGTTTAAAGCATGAGCTCCCAAACTGTAACTTGTGGGTCAAAAATGGCCTGTGAGCTGTCCAATCTGACCCGCGATTTAATGCATGACTAAGGAAAAATGAAAACGAATATATTATAATATTTATCATAATTTAAGAGCATTGCGTTTCACATGTACTATGCTGTTTATGCCCTTTCTATATGAAATATGCTGTTTTTTATTGAAAATTAAAAAGCTGAAGAATACCTACAACATTATTTCAGTGCCGGTATAGCACCATTACAATATTGCAGTGTTATATCTACAGTATATTAATTTTTATCTGCTCAAAAGCTGAAGAATACCTACAACATTATTTCGGTGCCGGTATAGCACCATTACAATATTGCAGTGTTATATCTACAGTATATTAATTTTTATCTGCTCACCCACCCTTATTTGTGGTGCCCAAAACGCTTGTCTCTGTGGCATGTAAGAGCTGATTACATATGCATTTTTAAATATTTTTTCCAAAACGTGAATGTTTACAAAATAAAAAGTTTGAGCAAGAACATACATTTGGTTTTGGTACAAAATAATTGTGATATATTTTTTTTCAAAATTTAAATTTTAAATCAGTGTATAGATCAGCATTAACTGATACACAATCTTGAAAAATATTTTGACTGACAACGCAGAATATTTAAGCAAAGGAATAGCAGTTTCATGTCTTGCATTATAGTGATATTTAAAAATTATTTATTTAGAACTAGCCGCCTTTGGCGACCAGCCTGTTCGCTACACTTGAAAATTCTGACCGTGGCAAATTGTAACCGTGGCACACTCGCTGGCGCGACCTTACCAGAAGGTGTAAGGTAACTGTTTGGACGGCCAGGAAGTGCCACCCAATTTAGACCGGAACTCAGTGGGGGAGACATCCACAGGGACCGTACCCTCCTTCCCCTACCACCAACCTGTCGGAAGGACTTACGATCCCACATGTTTAACGTGATCGTACTCCGCGTGAACGCGGCTGCAGTTTTGGCAGTGGCGGGAATCGAACCCGGGCCTACCCAGTGAAATTCCCGCGCGCTAACCACTGGTGTACTTCGCCCTCCGCGACATTTTCCATAACTTTCTTTTTATTCACCGAATTTAGACCGGAACCCAGTGGGAGAGGCACCCACGGGGACCGTACCCTCCTTCCCCAACCACCAACCTCTCGAAAGGACTTACAGACACACATGTTTATTCCGCGTGAACATGGCGGCAATTTTGGAAATCGAACCCGGGCCTACCGCGTGCTAACCACTGGGCTACTTCGCCCAGTGGGGGAGGGATCCACAGGGGCCGTATCCTCCTTCCCTTACCACCAACCTCTCGGAAGAACTTACGGACCCACATATTTAACGTGATCGTATTCCACGTAAACACGGCGGCAGTTTTGGCAGTGGCGGGTATCGAACCCGGGCCTACCGCTAACTTCCCGCGCGCTAATTTGCGATTTAAAATGACCATATGCTTAATTCCATCATCCTCATTCCATTGTTTCATTGTTCCATCATTTAAAATATCCATAAAATTAAAATATCCATTTAAAATATCCAAAAGTTAAAATATACATTTAAAAAATCCATATCGTCCCATCATTTAAAATATAAATATAATAATTTATATAGAGCAAAGGAGCTCTATTCAGAACCGTGACGTCACCTCCACCTTGACGTCCCCACCCACCACCTTCCCTCCTTCAGCGGGGGAGAAACGAAGCGGCACGCCGAGAAATTGAAATTCGGAAACTTTTAAAATCCCGATCCTGTGGGCAATACGGAATATTTCCTGACCAGATTGGACTTGTAAGAATGCCAGATGTTTGACCTTTCTAAAAATGTAAATTATGAGTCGAAATTATGAGTACTTTTTACTATGCGAGAATTTAAAAACCAAAAATCGTTTTTTTGAGCCAAAAGTGACTTTTGTTTTAAAATCATAAAAAAATATTAGAATTTGTCCCTGAGATTTGAAATTGATATATTTTTACTCGAAATTCTCTGCTCTTTCCGATGGTGTGATTTGTTTTTTTCTACAATGTCTGGATCGTGGAGAAAAAAGAGCAAAAAGGTCAAAAAACGGTCGAAATCACATAAAACATTAAATAACAAAAAAAATAATTAAAATTTTAAAAATCGGTTTTCACGTGTCCCCTTCCCACCCCCCAGGGTCTCCGATTGCCAAATTTCATAGCTCTCCGACGCGCGGTCGCGAAACGTATAGTGTATAAGACAGACAGACAGACGCACAGACAGACATTGCCTTTTATTATTTAAGATATTTTTATCACATGCATTTCTCAACATTTATATTTATTTTATTATTATCATCATCATCATCATTATTCTTTTTAATTGGGGATCCCTGATTTGAAGTAAAAGAATTCAAGTTGTCAGAAATTTCAAAATTGAGTTCAGAGCCTTCTCGTTAAGTACAGCTTTTCAGGCTGATCGAAAAGAAAAATGCATGCCTTTACAATAATTGCAACTCATCTTACACACTTTTAACATTTTGCAATAGTTGAGAAGTGTTTATGACTTTGTTCATTCTGTCTGTCCATTAGCACCATAACTGCCGTAAAAATGACTTTATCAAAATGAAATTTTAGTACGTTATTCAGACAGTCTGTGGGACCTATGGGAATACAAATGAATAATATCACCCAATTAGTTTTGGACTGAACCCGAGTTGAAAAAAAGAAATACACTGAACCCTATGGGACCTAATGTTTCAAACATTTTTTAAGCGAATTTAAAATTCATAAATTGCTTCTTAAGTTTTAGGAAATATACAAATTATACTATAAAAAAAATTTCAGCAAAATATATTCGGTAGTTTTTAAAATAAAAATTAAAATAATAATTACACCCATATCATATGAAGAGATCACGTGACCCACTTCAAAATAAAATATGGCATCCATCTTGTGTAAAAATCATGATTTTTAAAGTTCTTTTTCATTTTTATTTAGTGTTGTATCTGTCCCAAAACCTCTTTATTTTTGCTTAATTTCTGTGCATATATATTCAGAAACAGCACAATTACAATATATTTGAGTTTAAATGATTATTGCCATCTATCTTGTGTCAAAATCGTGATTTTTAAAGTTCTTTTTAATTTATATTTAGTGTTACATCTGTCCTAAAACCTCTTTATTTTTTTTTTTTTTCCTGTGCATCTATATATTGCAATGCAATTATAATATTTGTGAGTTTAAATGATCATTAAACTTTGATTATTTCTACAACTAAGCCTGATTTTCACGTATGGAGAATGTAAATAAATCAAGATGTAAGATGAGTTGTATAAGAATTGCTGAATTTCTTTAACAAAAAATTATCTAGTTCTGGAGTCTGCGATATAGCTGATATGAATGAAACATTCATTGATTTTACATAGAGAAGCAGACGATTCTATTTCCTTTTTCAATGAAGATTTAAGCATGGAGTTATACAGTACTTTTACCTCCATGATTTCAAGTTTTTAAGTAAAATAAATTATTGTAGTATTGTGATAATTTTAGAAATATTGCCACTGAATGAAAGGAATGGAAAAAGGTTTATGAATGAAAATTTCACTGCTTTTATATAGCCAGGTGATTTATATTTCGATGATGTTATTTGAATAAAGCTCATTTATTTTTGATGAAGTTTTCAAATATAATAAATTGTAGTATTATGATAATTTTTAAATATCACTGCTGAATGTATTGCATTTTAGAGATGTTTAAATAAAATTGCATTTCAGTTGGAAAGTGTTTCATAATCAATGCTGTATGCACGATTGATCTTTCTTGTTCATTATTCATCAAGTAAGAAAGTTAAAAGAGAAAAACAGCTTGAAATTTTAGCTTTTATATAGAATGTTTAATTTTAGATTTATTTTTAACACACAGAGCATAATGGAAATGTTTCCCGTATTTGAAAAACATGCAGCTACCTAAATCCACTCAAAGCTGAAAATGATGCATTTTTGGTAGAACCACATTATCTCTAAAATGTACTGACAACTGAACCCTTTTCTTGTAAACTATCACATAGATTTTTAGTAATTTTCTTCAATGTAAGATGAGTTGATGCTAGTTATTTGTAAGCAATAAATGTAAGTAAATAATTAAAATATTTTTCTATTTGCACTTTCAGATATTTGAGGCATCCTTCCCGAAAAGGCATAGCCCTGATTGGACCTGAGAATAGTTTAACGAAAGATAGTGCTGCTGATTGGACATTACTTATAGAGTAGATTGTTGTATATATAATTATAAATATTTGTATACAATTGTTGAAAGTATTATTTATAATGAAAACAAATAGCTTTTACAAATGAACTTGTTAATAAATGTTTTTTACATATACAGCTGTCGTATTTGACTGTTTATAATACTGGGGCTCATTACATTCACCAACCTTTTCAAGCTTCTTAAGAAATCTAATGAATTAACTATTATTAATAAATGTTTTGTGTTCTTTTAATAATAAAGAATCTAGTCAAAACAACAGTTAAAAATAAATATGTAAAGTTTCAAGAATGTATTTCTCATTAAATTTAAACACATTCGATACCAAAAGCAGATTAAAAAATACCAAGACTTGGTCATGGACCTGTACCAACAATGACTCACATACACATTTTAATGTTATCTGTAAGTAGGTGCAAAACTCTCCAAAGAAACTAAAGTCCAAAAAGTAATTGTTTATGACAATAACAATTATAAATATAATCATGGAGGAGTGGAGAAGAAATATATCTAACTCTTAATATCTTAACTGTTAGAATAATTGATAACCACAAAATTTGATTACATTTGAAAATAGTTTTTAATGTAGTGTGTTGATAGTGTAATAGTGTGTTTGTTGGAGGATTAACAGTAAAAACCATTCTTGAAATATGGTTATGAGTTCCCATTAAGGCTTATCTAGTTCAAGTATATTAACTAACTTTTGTCTAATTTAGAATTAAATATCTTTACTTTTAATGTTTTCTGTGCTTCAGTAATTTAGTGCTCAGCACTAGTCTCCTCCGAGTAATTGCATCCCCTACAGATGAGGTTATTACTGATTGCCATGAAATGAAGAAACCTGTTGAGGCAAGAATTTCTTGTAAGAAGACCAATAGCAATCCTAATTCTCTTTTGATCGAGCCTAGTAATTTTCAGTTCTTCTGTTAAAGAGCTAGCTTATTTAATTTCCTTCGCTTATCTTTGACCCTTTTTACAACAAAGTTAAAGAACTTGCTGTTTTTTAGCTCATGTCTTGGTTAAGAAATTTAATATTATCAATTACTATATGGCTCCTAACAAAACAAAATCACTTGATTCCCCCCTCCTCCTTTACAAAACCTATAGGATCTCTTTGCAAAATATATCTACCCCAAGAACAGGAAAACTGAAATTTAATTCTTAAAGAAAGACATAGAATTATTGATAATTTGGTGATGTTTTCTAAAAGTTGCCAAGTTTGCTTTATTGTAAGAAGTTTGTTATCAAATGCGACTGGCTAACACATATGGCTTTTCTTAAGCATATTTGTGGAATGACCATTTATTTAATGTTCAAAATATGTAAAATTCACTTTCTCCATTCTACCAATAAGATTTTATCAGATCACATGATCAGCAGCTGTCTGCTTACTTTTCTATTACCTTTTTGTTACAGAGTGTTGTTAAGTGTGTATCTTTGAAATTTTGCTCATTCAAAATTTTCATTGAAGTTTGAGTTGCTTTAAATAATATATTTAATATAATAGAGAAAAACCGAAGGAAAAGAATTCCCCAGTCGAATAAATATATGGAGCATTATCACTTGGGAATCTCAAACGTATTTAAAATTTATTTCAACAAGAACAGCTATTTTTATATATCTATTCTCTTAAAATATTGTATTCTGATTATTCTTGGTCTAGAAACTAACATTTCTTACACCAATTAGGTGCAAGATTGATATTCTCCACATCATTTGGGTGCAATACTCGCATTCTCTGTATAAATTGGGTGCAAAACTCACATTCTTTATATTAAAGTGCAAATCAGATCCTCCACATCAATATGGTGCAAAACTCAGTCTCCTTTATTCTAGATGTTTTATTATGGATCAATTTGATTTTCCTGTGGTTAAATTGCTCTCTATAAATTTGTATGGAAACAATTGTAAAATCTTAGAGACAGACAATTTTAATAAAATATGCTTTTTGGGTTTTATGAGTTTTGTAGTTAGATCGCTAATATTTTTATGAATTCTTTTATCTCATCTTTTCCTTGGAGTATATTCCTTTTCTTAGGAACATAATTCTCATTTCCTGTGGCCAAAACTGTTACCCTATGTCCTTGCCTTGAAGGAGTTTAACCCTTTCACGACTAGCATCTGTTATATCCGGCATCCGCTAAATGTGTTGCATTGGCTAGCACTGGCTATATCTTGCATCCACTAAATGCTTCACCCTGGCTAGTATCGGCTATTTCCGGCATCCAATAAATGGTTCATCCTGGCAAGCATCGGCTATACCTGGCATCCACTAAGTACTTCATCCTGGATAGCATCTTCTATATTCAGCATCCACTAAATACTTCACCCTGACTAGCACCAGCTGTATTCAGCATCCACTAAACACATTATATTAGCGATATTTGCAGTAACGATACCCAAATTAGACACAGTGCAAACTAGTGCACAAGAAAAAGTTTGTGATACAAATAAAGTGTATTTGTTTTCTACCTTTTTATGGAGTATCATAGTTAAAAGTAAAGTACTTAACGTGTACAGTGTGCACTAATGGCATGACGACCCATTCATTGGTATACTAATGGTTAATTCTGCCATCGCAAAAGGGTTAATCTACCTAGTTATCTCACCACATTCATATCCTTTTCTAAAAAGTGGCTAAAACCATGAAATTGGTCCAAGGGTGATGAAAGGACAACTAAGAGACAACTTTTTTGCTTAATTGCTTTATATAGTACTACAATAACTCACATGAAGCTGTGTATTATTATTAATATTATGATGAAATGAAAATAATCAATTTGGGCCTTTCTTCTAGTTAAAAAAAATAGAGTAAGAATTCTTACCCAATGAATTTATGGCACTAAAAGTAAGAAAAGAATGTATGAATACTTGTTATTATACATTGAGTTCTACTAAAAACAATTCAGAAATATAAAATTTTATTTGAAAAATTAACTGTACAATATAAAATGAAAATGGATGAATAAATTGAGGTTCATAAATTTAACAAAATTTTGTTACATCATAGTGAAACAATTTTTAAACAAAATTTAATTCTGTTAAATAGATGGCTAAAATCTCAGTATATAATTATATAATTTATTTTTTAATTATAAATTCACATACAATATCGTCCTCATAAGAATCAACAAATATATACAAATCAAAAGAAATAATAAATGTAAGATTTTTTTTACTGCATTACCGAGCATTAAACATTAATTTTACATTTGTGTCAATCAGAAAATATGTTATATGCAGTGCTCGCATATTTATAAAACAAAATAATTAGGAAGCTTAGGTTTTAAAATGAGAGTACGAGATTTCAAATTCCCTAAAAAATTAAAATTTATCAAAATATGCCTCCTTAGAAATTTATAAATGTTTCATCAATGTTATTAAATACAACATTGAAGTAATCTGATATGAGCTGCACAACTTTTCTCAGACTGGAATCTTTTCTTCCAAAATTATGCTCAGGCTGCAAAGGTGAAGTTCATGATCATGAGTATGAATTTGACATGAGTATTGGCAAATGCTATCATTTTTAAATGCACCAAATGAAACTATGAAAAATAATTAAATTATTATTAATCATCTCATTTCTAAAATTATAAGAAAATTCATACAAGAAATAAAATCAAAATTTTAATAATTAAAATTGAACATAGCATACATTTTTTATAGCAAGTGCAATTGGAGGGGTAAATAATAAACTTATTATTAAACTTATAAATTTCATACAATAGTTTTCTTTAAACATATACACCCTTGCTCAGGTATCCATAATACCATTAATGTTTTATTACACTCTGCAGATTATACTTGAAATTTGAATAACTCAAGGATTTCAATAGAGTAAAACCTCTCTTAACCAGCTTAATTAGTAATGAGGATAAGAGGAAATCTTGCTAAGTGGGGCTAATTAAGAAAAATGTTACATCCATTGCATTTTTTACCCTTGTTCCACTCATAAATAAGAATTGTGAATTATAAATAAAAATTGAGTATTATTTAACATTTGAACAAATTACTAGGCAAATAAATTATCGTTAAAAACTATATTTAGCAGATTAACAAGAAAGTTAAAAATTAAAAATACACATCTAGTAGTTTGTAATAAAATGTTATAATTATATTAATTTTCCTTAGAGAATACAGTTACTGTTTTTCTTTAAATTTGAATAATGATTTTGTTGCAAAATCCTGCCATTTCTTTATTAACATTAAACATATTGAAAATATATATATATATATATATATATATATATATATATATATATATATATATATATATATTTAGAGATTGGTTGCTATTTAACATAATGAAAAACCACTTCTAAAGCGTTCATTCCATCAGTATGTGAAATTTATAAGTCTTGGTGAGTTTGCGGCATCCGAATCTTCAGCATGATCTTGGGGTGCATCAGTGGTATCTCAATGACAGCAGTCTTCATCAGACAGTATTTTGAAGTGCAAGTCTCTGTCCTATTTAAATCATTCTTCCACATCTACTTCTCACTACAAGCTACCGATGAATATCTGCAGATCACGTGACACAATAGGAAGGGACAATTTTTAAATTGACGCCGGTTATAAACATGGATTTCCAATTCTAGTTATAACCCATTCAAATAACAATCTTAAAAGTCATTTTGGTCAGTATTATGGTAACATAAAAATAAAAGTTTTGATAAATTGTATATAAATCCCTAGTACTAGATTTATGATATTTATACAAATGTATGAAATATTATATATACATGTATATAGCTGAATATCAGATAATATAGAGAGCCAATGTTGTGTCCCTTGAGCTTTAAAAAAAAATAATAACAAATAAGGTAGATATTTTTTGTTTAGGATTTTTGAATAATATTAAACATACTTTTCACTTCATAAAAATGCAAATCTGTCATTTCTGTCACTGTCCCTCTTGCCATTAATGAGTTAAATTTTAATCAGATTATATCAGTTAAAATCATAATAGAAATAAATGTGTAAAGCTTAAGAAGTTATGATTTAAATTTAAAAAAAAAAAAAACTTTATTTATAAAAGTGTTAACAATATTGTTTTGCAAAATTGCTGATACACATTTGTCTCTGAAAATCAGTAATATTACAATGTTGTCCAAAAAATTGTTCTTTTCATCCACTAGATGGCAACAGCAATGATTTAAAAGCCAGCTGAAGAACACTAATTAGAGTTTTGTTCCACATCTGTTTGAAATTTTAGAACCTTACTATTAACTTGCAAAAGAAAAACACAATTTTATTACTCATTTTTTAGGTATATTTTTTATCTGTAATTCCTGATATGTATTAAGTTATTATTATTATGAATGAAAATTTGAAAATACTGCACCTCCTGTTAGTGCATGAAAGCAAATTAGGCATGGTGCATATTTTGTTTCCCAATGTTAGTTTTGATTTCCATGAAGAACAAAAACAAACCCATATGTCATTCCTATCACGGTCATTTCTAACATGGGAACATAATGAATAAGCATTGAAATTCTATTCCATACTCACATGTTAAACATCTCTGTCATTCAAAAATCATACAACTCAAGTCTAAGAACTTATTCCAAACAAAGCTCCAAGAAACTAAAAAGTTAAAAAAATTTTTAAGAACCTGAAAATGGACAATTATCAAATATTCAGCCTTATGACATTTATATAAATGTATGAAATATATATACATGTATACACAAAAATCTCTTAATCAAATAAATCATTGAAGTCCACTCCATATTTTGCACATTTCAGTTTTAGCTCTGCCCTTTTTAATATTGCTAACTTTTCAACAGATAACTGACATTTCTTCAAAATTTCTCTTATAGCAGTCAGTTCAGATTTCACCTCTCTCTGTGAATAGACCAAATCATAAAGTTGCTCTTCTTCGGATAAATGCTTCGCTCTTTTCAGAGCATTATTCTTTTCAGCTATAAAAAGAATAACACATTTCAACAATATAGGGTCTCTCTCCTTAAGGATTTGAAAATTTTACTGCTAATAAAAATAATGTTGATTAATAATTTTATCAGTTTGCACAACAATTTTCATATTAATGAAAAACAGGAAGAGTACACTCCCCCTTAAATTTCAAGTACATGTAATATTTTTTTTTCAAGGACATCAATCAATCCCTCATAATGAAGTTGTATTCATTTCGGGGGGGGGGGGGGGGGGGATCATAGCAGACAAATATTACTGTATATTGTGCAAAATAATTAAAACATATCAACACTAAAATATGTTCAAAGCTAGTTTTAGGAGCACTTTATAAAATATCTAGATCAGATTAACTAACTTTGTTATCAATGAATTATTAAAAATAATCTGTTGACAGTTGAAAAATCAATGGGTTGGCAGACTTCCTTCGATATTCCCACTGCAAACTTTACAGAAGGAATATAAAATAAAAACAAATATCAATTTCAAATGATTTGAAAGTGATCAAGTTTAATTTTTAAATAGATATCCCTTGCACCATGGGCACCTATTATATTGAAGATTCTAGGTGCTCATGACTTGTCCATACCTAGTGCAGAATGAAATGATGCATTGTGACTATCCTGCTGAGTAAATTTTCAGGAAAAATGATGTTGCTAAGAAATGCAGATCCATATTGTAATTCCTGCTTTTTTCAAGGACTTAATCAAGAAAATGTGAATTTTCAAGTACTTTTAAGGCCTTGAAAATTTTAATAAAAAATTAAAGTACTTTCCAGATTTTCAAACACCTGTATTCACCCTGAAGGAATTAATGGAATCTGCTACAAAGGTACTTTAGGTCCTTGTACAATATGCCCCAGGTGAAATTTATTTAAAATTCATATTAATTTAAAAGTTATGAACTTTTGAGGCTGAAAAATGCCATTTTCTACCATTTTGTCAGATCAGTTTATCTATTACAATTATGCTTACATTTCAGATTCAGGTGGTCTGCGAACAATGTTTCAGACTTTTGTCTAGACGACTGTGCTATTTTCTAATTTTGTGAATTTATATGATAAATTTTAATCTTTTTGGAACATAGAATTATTTCAATATTATAAGTGTTCTCTGAAAATTTGACTTTGAATCAGATGAAAATGTGTTGAGGATATAGTATTTATGTATTTTTTTTTTTTTTTTTTACTTTGGGGGTAAAAGAACGTATTGCGATTTCAAGTGTTTATACACTGGCGGAAAATAAAATCCCAACACCAAGAAGAAATTAGTTTAGAGGAATGAAATTTAACAATTGTGTAGGTAACATATTTATTTGATTAAATTTTCAAGGTCACAGGTTAAGATATGTGCAAGAAGAGTCATTTCAAATGTGAAATGGTGATACATTAATAACCAATGTAGCTGCCACGATTTTGAATGTGAGCATGCAAACATGCATGCATTGTGTCATACAGGTGCCTTATGTCATTTTGTGGGATGGAGTTCCGTGCCTGTTGCACTTGGTCAGTAAAATCAGCAACGGGTAATGCTGGTTGTGGATGACACTGGATTTGTCTTCCAATAATGTTCCATACGCACTTGATGGGAGAAAGATCTGGTGATCTCGCAGGCCAAAGCAACATGTCGACATTCTGTATAGCACGTTGGGTGACAGAAGCGGTATGAGGATGAGCGATATCTTGTTGAAAAATACCCTCTTGAATACTGCTCAGGAATGACAGCACAACCAGTTCAATCACCAGTCTGATGTACAAATTTGCTGTCAAGGTGCTTGGGATAACGACAAGAGTGCTCCTGCTGTCATTGGAAATGGCTCCCCAGACCATAACTCCTGGTGTAGGTCCAGTGTGTCTACGCCGCAGACAGCTTGGTTCCAAGTGCTTACCTGGCCTCCTTCTTACCAACATACAACTATCACTGGCACCAAGACAGAAACGGCTCTCATCTGAGATCTCCACTCCGCTCTCCAATGAGCTCTAGCTTGACACCACCATCATTGCAGATGGCAGTGATTCGGAGTTAGTGGTATGAATGCTACAGGCCGTCTAGCTCGGAGCTGTCCCTCAAGTAATCGATTTCTTACAGTTCGCTGTGTCACTCTGGGGCCAACAGAAGCTCTAATTGCTCTCTCCCGTGTGCGGCCGGACCCCGGTCTTCTTAAGACAGTGCCTTCCCATGACCACTGCTGCCAACAATCATGCACAGTGGATACATCCCAGCAAAGTCTTTCTGCAATATCGGGGAAAGAAAATCCACCTTCTCGTAGCCCTATTATATGGCCTCGTTCAAACTCACTAAGCTGCTGATAATGCCTTCTTCATCTCCTTAAAGGCATTTTTAACTCAAACCTAGCTCATAACGTCCAATCCGGACGATAAATAATGCTCACGAAGTTTACATAGCGTATTTAAAGCAAATGTGATTTGCATGATCATAGTGGAGTTATTAGCGCCACTCTTATTCATCTAGCGCGAAATTTGAATAGGCGTCATCTTTCATATACAAAAACGTGCCTCCCAAATTTCGTTTATCTAGCACAATTCCTTCTTGGTGTTGGGATTTTATTTTCGTCCAGTGTATTTTATTGTGTTTAAGCAATCCAAAATTCTGCAAGTACAAGAAAATATTTAAACGGTTGAAACAGGGATATAAAGGATATGGGTAGACAAAAGTGGTACCTGGTTATGGTGAGTTTGTTTAGGCTCAAGGTTAAAGTTCAAGACTGACATGGATTCAAAATGTACAAGATAACACATAGTGGTGGTAAGAGTTTTATGGTTTATGTATTCAAGAGTGTTGTTGTTGTTGAGACCCAGACCGTCCGACCTACCAGAAAGGTGTAAGGTAACTTGTATGGACGGCCGGGAAGTGCCACCCAATTTAGACCGGAACCCAGTGGGGGAGGCATCCACAGGGACCGTACCCTCCTTCCCCTACCACCAACCTCTCGGAAGGACTTACGGACCCACATGTTTAACGTGATCGTACTCCGCATGAACACGGCGGCATTTTGTGGTAGCGTACAAATCTAGCGCGCAAACCACGGGGATACCGCACCCGAGATGGCCAACAGCACGCGGTGTTCCGAGGTGGTCACCCACCAAGTACTAACCGCGCCCGATGCTGCTTGACTTCGGTGATCTAACGAGAACCGGTGTTTTCAGCACGGTACGGCCGTTGGTGTATTCAAGAGTGTAATACACTTTGTAGTATGGTGTTTATTGATAGATAGTACATTGAGTGAATTTGTTTGAGTTCTTCTTGCACATTTTTCCAAGGTTGTTTCCATTGGTGACTGTTGTTGGTATTAAGGTCATCCTTAGTAAAAGTATCGGCTTCCGGAAGTGTTGCCATGGCATAAAACATGCTCAATCGGAGAATGGGGGTCACAACTCCCCCCGGCCAATTGCTGATACTTTTCATTGTTTGCATTCAATTTTTACTTTCATGTGTTTTAAAGTTTCTATTTGGATACTATATATATATATATATATATATATATATATATATATATATATTGTGTTGTTCTGTCAACCATTGATAAACCAGATGTTTATGTGTATGCCTGAAAATTGCAGCTTAAAATTGCAGCTAATTGGAACTTATTTAGGACGCATTGCACTTAAGTTGTATGATTGGCGTCACTGCACATGGAAAAAATGGAGCGTGGGAATGATTTTAGTTCAAAAAGGGATTTGGCGATTGATTGGTTATGTATATGTATTATTTAAGTAGTCCAACCATTGATAAACCAGATGTTTATGTGTATGCCTGAAAATTGCAGCTTAAAATTGCAGCTAATTGGAACTTATTTAGGATGCATTGCACTTAAGTTGTATGATTGGCATCACTGCACATGGAAAAAATGGAGCGTGGGAATGATTTTGGTTCAAAAAGGGATTTGGCGATTGATTGGTTATGTATATGTATTATTTAAGTAGTGGGTGCTTATTTAGGGCCCGGTTCATTCATTCTACTAAATAATTTAATAATCGCTATAAATTAGCCCAGGGTTCACTCTCAATTTCGAAAACAAAAATTAAGGAGCTTAATAGTGGCATGCTTTAAAATTTTTAAGGAGTTCATAAATTACACTTTTAAGCCTTTTATTTTATATCAACAATATTTCCCAAAGAAAAACACTTACCAGGGAAATTAAACAATGCTGTAGTAAGTAATATTCATTTAAGGTGAAAATTTTTTGATTTGAAATATATGCAGCTGCTGAAATTTTACAAATTTCTTCAAATAACACCAATATACAGTTAAGTGATATATATTAATAACATGAATCAGTACAGTCAAAACCATATAAGTACACATCGATGCGGCAACGAAATTCTGTGCAATTAAGGGATTCTATAAATGCACCTAAGCAGACTTCTTTAAAATATTGTTTTTTTTTTCCCCTGATTCAAACTAAAAAATACTTGAACCACAATAACAACTGATCTATTAAGTTATATTCATACCAGATTCCTAATAAAGTGCTTAAGCACTCCAGTAATTTTGCAAGGAATGATCTATGAGTCTACAACATTAGGTCTATGTACTAAAGTCATCTGGCACAATCGAATAAAAGTGATTGCAGCACCCCTAAAAGAAAATTTAAAATGTTAGAATAACAAACTTAGTGACAAAGTAAGATAGATGAAAAAGTTAATTTCAAAGTTGAAGAGCCTTGTTTATTTAGTAGGAATCAACACGAGGAATAAATAAAGCATATATATGGAAGGCAATACATATTTGTTAAAAAAACATACCACCAGGGACTGTAACATGATGACACCTGCAATGCATGTCAAAGTACACAATAATATTCTTTCTCAAATTTAAATATGTATTATTGCTGACAAAAGGCATTTTGAACAAGCTATACATTAAATTTCTGTTCATGTTTATTTTAATATATCTGAATAGGACAGCAATTCGCCACAAGACATATTGTTGTTGAAACCCAGACCGTCCGACCTACCAGAAAGGTGTAAGGTAACGTCTTGTGTCAAATAAATGCCTTGAAACAGTTTTACTGTCAATTCCTATTTATTAGCCAATGCTCGACAACTTCATAATTGACCTTATTTGTCTATCTCACTTTGTTGCAGTATTCATTATCTTAATTTTTTAACTTCATCGCTAGAGGCACTGCAATCACTTTTATTCGTTTAGGCATGGTTACTTTACTATAGATATACCTAACATGTACACTCACAGACCTTTCCTTACAAAGTTGTTGGGGTACTTAAGGAATTTCCCAGAAACTCTGTATATAAAAATTCTGATGTAAAATACACCAAACAATTTACCTACCATTTGCAGCCCAGAAGGCTTCTGAGATTCTTCTTTTCTTATCTTCAGAAGTTGATTTGATCTGAAAGACAGTACAAAATATACTCAACAAATAAAATTATCTGAAGCTATAGTCTCCAATCAAATTTCTCATAAATTCAAATTCAATATTATTCAAGTTTACTTATGCAAAAATAAATCAGGACTTTTTTTCAGCCGGTATGAGTTAGTATTCATACTGGCTAATGCAAGCTGCATACTGGTAAACAAACCGAATATCAAATTATTGCCAGTATACGAAAGTTTACAGCTTTGCTGTTGAGCAGTACTGTAGATACATTGATGTTCATGCAAAATAGTTAGCCAACATGCACGAGCATTTAAAACTAAATAATAAGTAAATTCTTCATTTTTATCAGGGTACAATCAACTCTGATGAAAACAAAGCTGTTTTCCTCATTGACTCTCAGTACTAGCTTTGAGCGGTACTAGCCCTAGTGAAAATGGTAGAGTCAATAATGCTAAGCGGCTGCTAAATAACCTTATGGAAACAAGTTGGAATACTGTGTATCAATGGATCCCAACTACTTGCACTTGTTCTTCCAAGTCCTTGTGGAACTCCTGGAAATGAACATACCAACGAGTTGGTAAAGGAAGGCAGTTATATGCCCAGAAAGAAAAGTCAGCAAGCTAAAAGCTGAGATATGCAATAAAATGAATCTAATTTTAAGTTGTAAGGGACAAACATAAAAAAAAAAAAGCTGTTAGAAAATCTTGAGACTTTACAGTAAATTTTAACAGTTCACAACTATTTGCAGGCACATTTAAACAAAATTGGAATCAATGACAGCCCATTCTGCTTGCTCTATGATTCCAATGCAGTTATGAAGGCCGACCATCTTAAATACTGTGAAACAACATTATCTGTTATTACTAGAACCACCTTTCCCACCAAATGAGCTGCAAACTTGTGTCTCTACTGGATGGCAAGAAGAGAAATTGCATGACCTTCTATCTTCTGGCATAGGATAAAAAAAAGTTCTTCAGGGCTACCATCTTGCTACCAATACAAAAACAAAAAAAGAAATTGTTGCAAAGATTTCAGCAGCATGTCCAAAATTTTAAATGTTCTTTAATATGTAAGATATTTATCTCTTTGTAATGTAAAACAGTAAAATTAACTGTTATTCTGTATTGGAAAGCATATAAATCTAGCACATTAATTGGATACCTGCTAACCTTGTTTTAGAAAAAAAAGCCCGTATTAAAATCATAATAGAAATCTTCAGTCACCAAAATTGCATAATACTGAAGCCAGTTTGTTAAAGAGAAATAATTAAATTAAAATTATTAATAATAATTGCAGAATTAAAAAAAAATGCACATATATATAAAGTCGAATCACATTATTCTGACCACCTTCTACTTTTAACATCTACAGCACATAGTACATAAAAGAAGGCACGTGTCATGAGCTGGTTTGGTGGGTAAATAAGGTGTGGTGTAGGCATTCTGAAAACATATCACTCATTGCTGTCATGGTTAAAAAGAGCAATTTATCAGATTTGAAAAAGGGAAGATTATCGGGTTTCGGACCAAAGATGACAGTATTTTTGAAACAGTGCTGATTATAAACTGTTGGCATGCTGTTGTGGTTAAAGTGTATTGTCAATGAAGAAATGGCACCATTGTAAATAAGCGATGTGGAAATTGCGAAGTGCCATGCACTATTGATGTGAGAGGTGAACATCGGCTCCAAATGTTCATAAGGGCTAGTCGCTGCACTACAGTGGAATGAACCAGGGGGGCTACTGGAAATGTGTCTCAAATTACAGTTCAGCGAACCATGCTGCATTTGGGCCTCCGAAGCAGATGGATGGTCACTGCACCTATGCTAATGAAGGTGCATCGAAGAAAAAATTTAGATTTGCATAGCAGTATTGGAATTAGACTTCTGCTGATTGGCAAAAGAATGCCTTCTCTGATGAGTCACAATTTCTGTTTCATCGAATAGATGGACATTGGATTATGTGTGGATGATCGGAAAATAAACACTCATCAAACATTGCTGGAAGTACACAAAGTGGTGGGGGTAGTGCTATGTTCTGGGTGTTAATGTAATTAATGTCTGGAGTACAATGTTTTTGTGGCATTTTCTGGATCCACTCATACCTGTGGAAGGCACTATGAACCAAATCTGTTATGAATCTATTCTTGCAGACCACATATACTCATACATGCTAATTGTCTTCCCTGGAGCAGATGGGATCTACCAGCACAACCATGCGGCATGTTACAAAGGAAGAACTGTCCGAGAGTGGTTAGAAGAGCACGATGAAGACTTCAAAGTACTTCCCTCCCCTTCCCCTAATTTCCCAGAATTAAACCCAATTGAGTATCTGTGAGACAGATACTTGATTGGTTTGTTCACTCTATGGATTCTACATCACGCACCCTCCAGCTGTTGTCAGATGCACTGCAGTCAGCATTAGGCTTGGGCGATGTTGGAATTTCAACATCGTGATATATCGGCAGTCTAACATCGCGATATTGCGATATATCGTGATGTTAATCATGTGATCAACTCACGTGACTAAAAACTAAACGCGCTGCGACGCAGGTGAACAAACGTACTATTTATGCGAGAAATAATTTGGTTTAGTAAAATATTTGCTTATTTTTAGTCGCACTATAAAAATAAAGATATATTGCTCTGATATGGGATATTTATTTAGAAAATGAAAATAGATGCAAACTCTATACAATTTATCTGCATATACAGTAGTACAACCTCAAAAATCTGGACTTTGCTAATTATGGATTTTAGAATTTTTTGGATTATAGAGTTTGGATAAAATTCAAACTTAAGCACTATAAAACTAAATACACTATAATACACTCTTCAAACTAAATACACTATAAAATATTGTTTTTAGAAAAATAATGACAAAAGGTTAAGTTAACTCATTAAAAATATAATTTAATACAAAAAAAAAAATAATGGAACAGAAGAAATTTAAAAAAAAATATACACATATACAAGAAATAAAAAGAAAAAGTTTACATGTTATCATTTTGTTTAAACATTTGAACAAATGTTTGTTGTTTCATTAATTTTGGTTTGTGGAAAAAGTAAATTTTCTTTTATCTTTTATCCTACAGGTAGATGGGCATTATTTCTTATTTGGTTATGAAGCTCCTTTGTTCAAGACCATTAATTATATGATCGACTGTTTGTACATGATTATAAATGGGTATTTTCTCTGTCGACCCCCCCCCCCCCTCCCCACACACACCTCAATTAACTGGTGAAATGTCTCCATAATTTTAGTTTCTCATACTATAGAATAGAGGAAGTATTGTTTTTCCGAATATTTTCTATTTTGAACTTTTGGGGGCAATACATGTTTTAGGACCTGCTGAACACATTTTGACTATTTTAGATTAATGTCAATATGTTATAAATTGCTAGTGTACACGATAGATGCCATAAATACTAATGGATTTTCACGAAACTTTATATATCCGACTTTATTATCAAAAAATCAAGAACTAGATAGAATTTTTTGGAATTCGAGTGAAATTTCATATTTCCTATGGCAGCATGAAACAAAAGTTTGCATAATAATGCATAAAATGGATCATTTATGACTCCATGATCACGAAACATAACAGCTTCATTATAGTGATGCTACTCAACTGATGAAGATGTCAATAGTGAGAAAAAGAAAATATCAGCAGTTTTAAGACTTTTTTAGTAGTCAGGTTAAGAAATTAAATATATAGGTTCATTGTTCACATAATACAAAAATGCATATACAAAAAATATTTAAGCATATATATATATAAATATGCATTAATATATATATTTATAAGTTTACACAATAAATAATTATAAAATTAACGTTCAGCGATTTATGCAAAAATTAACTTTTAAGAAGTACATTTATTACTTACATGAAAAAAAAAACTATCTTTTACATTCCACGCAGCGGTAAATCATCATAGTCACGGTGATTTGATTGGCATTACTGTGCACGCGGCCGTAAATATCCGTTATCACGCTAATTTGATTAGCATTGCCGCGCACGCTGCAGTATACCCCGTTGTCATGTTAATTTGTTTGACATTAACGCCCATGCCTCCGTAAATCCCCGTTGTTACGTTGATTTGGTTGGCATTACGGTGCGCACGGCCGTAAACTTATATTGGCCTTCACAGAAGACAATTTCCCATAGGAAACTATGCAAATTCCGTAATCGCAGGTTGTTTTCCGTAGAAACTACGAAGAATACGTAGTAATCGGCACTTCTGTGAGCAAGCAGGTCGCCAAGTTGAAAATTCCCTGATTTTTCCAGAATTTTGAATGAAAAATCGATTTTCGCTGCAATTTCCCTGACATTATAATCCACTTTCAAATTCCCGATTTCCAGAGTGCGCACGAACCCTGTTTATTAATAACTAAAAAAATCAATATAAAACTTACGAGGGGGGGGGGGGGGAATCAGTATAAAGCTTACCGAATAAAAAATCTAGATACGACAATATATTTCCCACGTAGCCACCGTAATCTTATGTTTACATCATTACGCATTCAGAAACTATGTTCCATTCCCTGGTCCACCCCCTCACTCCTTTTCCTATAAACAATCATTAAAGTTAACTAATGTCATTACCGGGCAGAGAGATCTGCGGCATCTATTAAAAACATTCTAGTCAATAATTTACATCCTTTCGCAATCAAAATAAAAGTAAAACATGAAAGAGCTTGGAATGCAGACTATTAAATTTGAAAGCCGCTAAAGAGAGTTTCTTGGGTAATCAAGACGAACTTGATTGTTGCAGTTTGTGAATAAATTGTAAAAATAGAACATTAAGTTATTTTTACATTAAAACATAGCGAATGCGATAAAAATCGTTAGATGATTCGCACTTCCTAAATTACAAAATTTCAAGAGATAATCCACAGATTATATGTATTATCCATATCCCGAGAAAATATCAATGTGAAAATCAACAGGCGACGTATCTTAAAAGATTCAATGATTATTAATTAGTATAAGATTCTTTGGTGCCACGGCATTGAAAAGCAAAGTCAGTGCTGTAATACCGGGAAATCACGATATACTGGTGGTAACAACGCCGGGAATTTGTGCGTGTGCGGTGAAAAACCGCGCAAAAGCATCAGAATCGTAAAACTCGGCGATGGCGGTTTTCACCGGGATATCGCGCATGCGCTATGAAAATCCCAAAACCAGAATTATTGTTCTCAAGATCGGCGCTGGCGATGTTTGTTGGTTTTGTTAGAAACTTGGTTTTGTTTACATCGCGATTCTCGTTTCGCGGGAGCGTGACGTCATTATAAAAATGATTATTCCGTTCTCGTGAACGAATCGCGATGTGGACAAAACTTGGCTGATCATGCAAATCACCTTTCTCGCCGCTCACGCATCCTGTTTTGCATATCCAGAGGGCGTTGCCGGCAACGGTTATGTTCCGGAACGCACCCATCTTCGGATATAAAGGCTAGACACTTTTCTGGTTTTAAGTGAGATCGCTTTAAAGGAGATCGCTTTGTTTTAAGGTAGATCGTTTTGATCGACGGATCGATCGCTTGGAAAGCTCGTTGGATAGCTTGCTTATACTGATCGATGGAAGGATCTAGAAGGATCTAGATCGGGCAGACGGATCTTCGTAAAGTCATGTTTCGATGTTGTCGAAAGTTACGATAAAGTGTTTATCGGTGAACGCGGATATTTAAACTAAACTTAGTAGTTTTGATGGTTCTCAGTTAAGGAGACCATGTTTCCCGTGTTGTGGACTTTATAGTGCTGATCCGGAAAGTTTAAAGTTTTTGCCATAGCGTGTGCCCAGCTAGTGGTGGCGTCGGAAAGTGCACGTGGTCACGTAAGTGTGAAATGCTTTTATTCCACTTACTTGTGTAAATAATACGTTAACCAGAAACGTGTCTAGGCATGGAACTTACACTGAAAAACCTTCATATGAGCTGTAGTGCTCATGTTTTGTAAATAGTATGCTTTGGTTATTTGGCTTACCTGTTTTCATGATATATACTGTAAGCAAATACAATGGATTCACTCTTCAATAAAAGTGATTTTGATTTAAACTGGAACTGTTCTCATTTAACACTTCTACTGCTACTTGTATTCCTACAACTACTATCTAACGTTTGTTATAGCTGCAACACTCTGTTTTAAATTTTCAACGAAGTTGTGGAACCAGAATTTCGTGGCTCATAGTTATTCTATCACCAGCTTCATCAGAAATTTAATTATACGTTAATTTTCAATATATAACTTACGGATATGATACATATTTCCGTCAAAGGTTACGGGCCTGTGCTCCCCATAACAACGTTAAAAATTTAGAAGTGTTAGAGTTCCAACGAATCCTGTCGACGGGGGCCGCGGACGGCGCCATTTGCATGTCGACGAAAGCGTAAACAAAAGGTCTGTTCAGCTCAGTTCCAAAAGGCCACCTTGCCATGGAGGCAAATAAAATTACTGCATTAACTAGAGACAATTACGTCACTTGGAGGAATGAAGTTTCATTCGCTCTTAAAGGAGAGGGCTGTTTCGGATTTGTAGACCGAACAGCGTTACCGGTGGATGAAAAAACGTCACGCCGTGATTATGAAGATCACATGCGAAGAAAGGACCGCGCGTTAGCAATCCTGTTCCAGAATGTTTCATCTGATTACCAAGAGTTAATTGACATTAACGACGATCCGGCAGATGCGTGGGATAAGTTAAAAACGCACTTCGACGCGCCGACTCGCGCCAACCTGGTGCGTTTACTGGATGAGTTCTTTAGCCTACGTCCGGAGCCAGATGAACCGGTGGATATCTTCTGTACGCGTTTGAAGAAGGCGGTCGCCAAATTGAAGGACGTCAAGCACCCGGTGGAAAGCGTCTATGTGGCATTCCAGGCCATAAGATACCTCTCTGATGACTTCCAGGGAATAGTTCAGCTAATCTACAGATGGGAGGACAAAGATTTCACTTTGGAGAAAATCCAACATGAATTGTCTGCGGAAGAAGGACGTATCCGGCAACTCCGTAGTGATAGAAACAATGTAAGTCAAAATTCATCTGTATTCTTGTCTCAGAGTAATGTAAATGTAAAGTGTAAAAATAACAAAGTGTTTAAAAGTGTTAAACCAGTTAAAAGGGTCATAGGACCATGTTATTTTTGTAAGAAGGCAGGTCATTTAAAAAATAATTGCCCTATTCTTAAGTCTAGCTCAAATATAATTGAATTGTATTCATCTGCTAGAGTTGAAGCTAATACTGTGCAGGATCCTAGCGATAGACTCAGCTGGGTAATTGACACCGCTGCTACGCGGCACTTTTGCAATGATATTAATTTATTCTCAAAATTTAAGGAAAGCAAAGGTGCATCTATGTCGCTAGCAGTGGGTGATATTGAGAGCCCAGTTGAGGCTATCGGTACGGTCAAAATGTATGTTCAGTTTCAGAACATAAGAAGTACTATTGTTTTGTCTGATGTAATGTTTTCGCCTAAGTTAAGACGAAACTTATTAGCCGCATCTGTTCTTGAGGAACAGGGTATACTTTTAAAGGGGCTAATGGGGTATTGTGGTTTTACACTCCAAAGGGAGAAAAATTCTTCTATGCTAAGCGAAAAGAAGGGTTATATTTTTTAAAACCTCAATACGAAGTTCAGACTGCAAATAACAATATTGAAGACCGTAAAACTAAAGGAAAGGATCAGGGTAGGGATAAAAATTCTAAGAAAGATAGAAAACCCCTAAATAAGAAAAACAGTATTGACAAAATGAAAAATTTGCCTAGAATAAATAAAAGTAAACGTAACTCTGAGGTGAAGTCGAGGTCAAAAGAAAAGGTTAATGAGAAATCAAGTTGTGCGGTTTCTGAGGTTTTGAATAAAACGGAACTCTGGCATAGGAGATATTGCCACATTAACTCTGATTATTTATATCAGACAAGTAAAGTTTCCGCGGCTAATGGACTCCCTAGACTAAAATATGCAAAAATTAACTGTACACACTGTAAGTTAGCAAAGTCTAAGAGAATTTCTTTTAAGCCAATTGGTAGGATAAGGTCCACTAAACCTTTACAATTACTCCATATGGATGTGTGTGGTCCCTTACCTACAGCTTCAATGGGCGGAAACAGATACTTTTTGACAATCACTGACGACTTCAGCCGGAAAGTGTTTGTTTATATAATGAAACAAAAATCAGAGGTGTTTAAGATATTTAAAGAATTCCAAGCTAAGGAAGAAAGGCAGCTAGGCAAAAAGATTTTGTGTATCTGTACGGACAATGGTATGGAGTTCTGTCACAACCAGTTCAAGGCATACTTAAATAAATTGGGGATTAAATCGGAAAGGTCAAATGTATATACACCCGAACAGAACGGGGTTTCTGAAAGATTTAATCTGACTGCACTAGATTGTGTGAAAGCTATGCTTGATCAAAGCAAGGTTGATAACAGAATGTGGGCGGAAGCGATTTTGTGTTTTACACACACCAAGAACAGAATATGTCATAAGTTCAAAACCAAAACTCCACACGAGTTATATTATGGAAGGAAGCCAGCCGTTGCTCACCTCAAAGTTTTCGGGTGCAAAGCCTATGTGGGCACAGCCAAACAAATTAGAAATAAGTTGGATATGAGAGCCCAAATAGGAATAATGGTCGGATATGCCAAAAGCACCAAAGGCTATAGGATTTATATAGCGGGTAAAAAGAAAGTTGAGGAAACTTCTAATGTAAGGTTTGAGGAAGGAGTGGCAGCGGAAGGCGTCCTGGGCCCTAATTACCCTAAAGGAATCACCTTGAGGAAATCGAACGTTACTCAGTCGATTGACTCGGAATCAGAATGCTTAGGAGGAGTGTCAGAGGAAGAAGCAGGTGAGAGCCGTGACACTAGTAAATCTAGTGGGGATGAGGACTCTCCTGCTGATTCTGGTCTGACACCCTGCTCAGATATTGACTGGATACGGAAAGCAGTACCTAGGCCTGATGGGAGTAGGACGGATATTTACTACTCAGTAAAAGGTGACAATAAAAGGCTGAGATCTCATAATGATGTCAGAAAGTTTTGTGGAAAAGCTAACATTCATTATGATCAGCAAATGTTTAATTTTAGAGAGAAAAAGGGGGTAAGTGATATCAAAAGGAAACCAGAAGCAAGCAATGTTGAGATCTTGATACCCAAGAGCTATAAATCGGCAATAGAATCTCCCCAGTCCGATAAATGGCAAGAAGCCATGGATGATGAAATAGCTACAATGCAAGAGAGGGGTGTCTGGGACTTAGTGCCTGCACCCATCTCACAACAAAAAATTATAGGAAGTAGATGGGTTTATACCATTAAGAAGGATGAAAGGGGAAATGTGAAACGATTCAAAGCTCGCCTAGTAGCTCAAGGATATACCCAGATAAAGGGGGACTCATATGATGAAGTGTTTAGCCCTGTGATTAATTTTAGTTTAATCAGAGCTTTTTTCTCCATATTTGTTTGCATGCTTAAATGGAAACATTTTCAACTGGACATTAAGTCCGCATATCTTTATGCAAAGTTGAATGATAAAATTTTCTTGAAACAACCACATGGATATGTCGATCCAAATCAGCCTCAATATGTTTGTTTGCTTAAGAAAGCAATATATGGCCTTCACCAAAGCGGAAGGGAATGGTATACAGAGCTTGACACCACTTTGAAAAAATTAAACTTTTTAAAATTTAAATGGTGCAACTGTGCTTATACATATCAGAATAAAGTATTAATGCTGATTTACGTAGACGACATAATTTTGTTTGCTAAACAACAAAATGATATAGACCATACAGTTTCACTTTTGAGTAAAGAATTTGATATCAAAGAATTGGGAAAAGTCAAAAGACTTTTGGGTGTGGAATTTTAAGGAACTTAGTTGTTAACGAGTCTTTTAAAATTAACTTTGTTAATACTAAAGATAACGTAGCAGATTACTTCACGAAGCCAATGACTAAAGATAGAGTTTTAAAAATTTAGTAATGATATCTTTAAAATATAAAATTTAACTGTTCAAATAAAAATTTTTACTTTAAATTTTTTTTTCACATTTTCAAAGTATAAATGGTCAGGGTATTTTATAATTTATTCCTCTCTCATTGATACAAATGAAATGTATCTTGAGTATATATTGTTATGTAACAATGAACTGTTACTTTTCTCACATTACACTTGAAAAATATATATCCATTTTTTACTACACGCATAATGCATTTTCGCTTATGTGAATAAATATGTGTCTGAATGTACATTATTGATATAATTCACATGAAACATAAAATTTTTAATCTGTGTTTATCTCATATGTATATTTACCTTCTGTATCTTTTATTATCATTGCCATTGTATTGGGTATTTAGTGTGTATACTAGTCATGGGCTAAGATAATAAAACTTAAATTTTTAATCTTAAATGTTAAATTTCATAGTTATACATTAAATTTTCTACAAACTTGAATTTGATGTTTAAAACTTAAATTTTTAATCTTAAATGTTAAATTTCATAGTTATACATTAAATTTTCTACAAACTTGAATTTGATGTTTAGACTTAAATTTTTAATCTTAAATGTTAAATTTCATAGTTATACATTAAATTCTCTACAAACTTGAATTTGATGTTTAGACTTAAATTTTTAATCTTAAATGTTAAATTTCATAGTTATATATTAAATTTTCTACAAACTTGAATTTGATGTTTAGACTTAAATTTTTAATCTTAAATGTTAAATTTCATAGTTATACATTAAATTTTCTACAAACTTGAATTTGATGTTTAGATTTAAATTTTTAATCTTAAATGTTAAAATTGATAACTATACCTAAAATTTTTCTAGAGCTTAAAATTTTTGATATCTTTAGACTTTTAAATTTTAAACTTAATGTTTGTTTTAATTTTCAAAATAGCAAAGAAAATAGCTTTCTTCAGTATGAGCTAGTACTTAAGAAAGGGCAATAGTATGGTTATACTGTTTTCTTTGACTATGTTATCCTTAAACAAGTAATTTAAAGAATGCTTATGATCTGCATAATAGATAAGTGTACTCATTTGATTGTTGCCATTTTGAGAAAAGGCTATTCACTTTCTAAATGTTATAAGTGTTATAAATTTCTTTAATGTATAAAATTTTGTGTATGCATACATTATGTTTTTAGGATACTAAGAACTTTGATTCTTAGAATAACCTTTTGTTGGATGAAAGCATGGGCGCCGAGAGTTGGTGTTTTTTGCATGAGGGGGCCGATTGTTAGAAACTTGGTTTTGTTTACATTGCGATTCTCGTTTCGCGGGAGCGTGACGTCATTATTAAAATGATTATTCCGTTCTCGTGAACGAATCGCGATGTGGACAAAACTTGGCTGATCATGCAAATCACCTTTCTCGCCGCTCACGCATCCTGTTTTGCATATCCAGAGGGCGTTGCCGGCAACGGTTATGTTCCGGAACGCACCCATCTTCGGATATAAAGGCTAGACACTTTTCTGGTTTTAAGTGAGATCGCTTTGTTTTAAGGTAGATCGTTTTGATCGACGGATCGATCGCTTGGAAAGTTCGTTGGATAGCTTGCTTATACTGATCGATGGAAGGATCTAGAAGGATCTAGATCGGGCAGACGGATCTTCGTAAAGTCATGTTTCGATGTTGTCGAAAGTTACGATAAAGTGTTTATTGGTGAACGCGGATATTTAAACTAAACTTAGTAGTTTTGATGGTTCTCAGTTAAGGAGACCATGTTTCCCGTGTTGTGGACTTTATAGTGCTGATCCGGAAAGTTTAAAGTTTTTGCCATAGCGTGTGCCCAGCTAGTGGTGGCGTCGGAAAGTGCACGTGGTCACGTAAGTGTGAAATGCTTTTATTCCACTTACTTGTGTAAATAATACGTTAACCAGAAACGTGTCTAGGCATGGAACTTACACTGAAAAACCTTCATATGAGCTGTAGTGCTCATGTTTTGTAAATAGTATGCTTTGGTTATTTGGCTTACCTGTTTTCATGATATATACTGTAAGCAAATACAATGGATTCACTCTTCAATAAAAGTGATTTTGATTTAAACTGGAACTGTTCTCATTTAACACTTCTACTGCTACTTGTATTCCTACAACTACTATCTAACGTTTGTTATAGCTGCAACACTCTGTTTTAAATTTTCAACGAAGTTGTGGAACCAGAATTTCGTGGCTCATAGTTATTCTATCACCAGCTTCATCAGAAATTTAATTATACGTTAATTTTCAATATATAACTTACGGATATGATACATATTTCCGTCAGGTTTGTTATCGAGAAATCGCGCATGCGCTATGAAAATCCCAAAACCGGAATTGTCGGTCCTAAGATCGGCGATAGCGATGTCGTTCACGAGAACGGTAGAACCATTCTAAAAATGTAAACACGTTCTCGCGATAACGAGAATCGTGATGAAAACAGAACCAAGTTTCCAACAATCGGCCCCCTCATGCAAAACCCCAAATCTCGACGCACGTGCTATCAAACAATGAAGTTATTCTAAAAAACATAACAGCAAAAATGTCAAGTTCTTTAGTATCCAGCAAAAACATAAAGTATATATATTACTTTTCATGTTAAGCAAAAAAAAATTATCATTGAAAGAAAATTTTAGATATCATTGAAACACTAAGTTCCAAAAATTTAATTTAAGTCAAAATTTAAGTTTCAAGAAATTTAAGTATAATAATTTAAATTTAACATTTAAGATTAAAAATTTTACTATAAATATCAAATTCAATTTGTGTAGAAAATTTTATGTATAATTATTAAATTTAACATTTAAGATTAAAAATTTCACTATAAATATCAAATTCAATTATGTAGAAAATTTTATGTACAATTATTAAATTTAACATTTAAGATTAAAAAATTTCACTTTAAATATCAAATTCAATTATGTAGAAAATTTTATGTATAATTATTAAATTTAACATTTAAGATTAAAAAAATTTCACTATAAATATTAAATTCAAGTTGTGTAGAAAATTTCATGTATAATTATTAAATTTAACATTTAAGATTAAAAATTTTACTATAAATATCAAATTCAATTATGGCTGTTCATTATCTCTGTCCAAGACCAGTATACATAATTAATACTAATAGCAGTGACACAGATAATGAAAAGATTTTTCTTTCTGTATTGTATTCATATACAAATTTGAATAAGTGGTTTGTCATCAATGAATCATAACCAAGTGTATGATAACAAGGAGTAAACACACAAAGATAATACACATAAGCATAATTGTCTTATGTGGGAATTGAAAACATGGATATATATATACATTCAGTGTAATGTGAAAATTTTTTAAAAAGTTCATTGTAAACAATACACATATATATACTCTAGATACAATTATCTGCATCACAGAGGGAGGAGTAAATTATACGATATCCTAACCATATTTTGTAAAAGAAAGAAAAAAAATTTAGAAGTTACAAATTTAATCATTTTTGTTTTTGGAAATTTGATTACAAAAATTTAATGCTAAAAATTCCTCAAACATTTGGCAAATCTTATTAATGTACTGCCTATGATGTATAAAAATTTTGTTATTGATTTCAGCAAATTCCACACCTAACAGTTTTTGGACCTTCCCTAGAGATTTGATATCAAATTCTCCCTTTAGCAAAGAAACTGCATGATCAATATCACCTATTATTTCTATGTTGCTTGCCTCTGGCTTGGATTTGATATCCCTCTTTTCTCTGAAGTTAAACAAATTTTGGTCATAATGTATGTTAGCCTTAGCACAGAATTTTTTAACATCATTATGACTTCTCAGCCTATGTTTATCACCCCTCATCAGGGTTCCCATTTCAGCGCGAACCCGCGAGATTCTCGCGCAATCCATGAAAAATCTCGCGTAAAAATTTAGACTGCGCGAGAATTTCTCTCTCTCCAGTTCCGGCCTAAAATTATTTTTTCCTTCAAATTGGATACCGAGAAATCCGTGCCCGATCTCGATCGGGCATCGGCCAAAGCAATCGGCCGAAGGTTATTATCGGCCGAAGGATCGGGCATCGGCCGAAGCAATCGGCCCGATCCAGATCGGGCCGATTGCTTCGCGACCGCAAATCGCGATCAGTTGCCTCGTTGTTGCGAATCGCGGGCCGATTGCCGAGCGGTCGCGGACCGCGATTTCGTAGCTACGTCTGAATCGCAGTCAATCGCGATTTGGGTACACTAAAGTACTACGTGTTTCTAATTAGAGAGATATTTTATAGAAAACTATAAGTGTCCCCTCAGCTTGCGCGGGTAGCAAATTCGATCAAATAAAATTTTGCTTTTTTTTTTATAGGATTCTTTCACGGATTTGAATTATGCTATTTCCGCGTACTTCCCGCATTTTTTGTGTTTTGCTCGAGAAATTTTCTTCTTTCCGCGGACGAAAATCCTTTCCCCCGTACACAGTATGTCTACAGGTTACAAAAATCCCGAAAATGTCGTGAAATTGGCCATATATGCCCAAAAAATGTTACAAAATTTGAACAAAGTAACGAATTTTTTATCAGAGACATTCCTTTCTTACATGATCTGAAAATCTGTTTCTCCGCGAATGCGAAAACGGCGTTCGCATACGGCGATTCCCACATTTTCTGAGGAGAGATGACCAATGAATATCTTTTTGCCATTTTCACAATATATTTGCATCGACTGAATTTTTTTATAATTATGTCGTTTAATATACAAATAATAAAAACCAAACCATTTTTCTACCGTATTATTAATAAAATGAAAGGTTATTTTGCAGCAGCATCACGAAAATCTGCATTTGTACGCTATCCTCGGCATACCTCGTTTAATTTGAAAAATATTTCCCACTTTTCCAATCTGTTTGCATCGACTACAGTGTTTGTAATTGTTTCGCGTTTCATACAGAAAAATTATTTTACAAACGTATTATTTATGAAATAAAGGGCTATTTTGAAAACAAAAACAAAAAGTCGAGTCAAACAAAATGGCTAAAATCACATGACTGGCTTGAGATTCAACAAAAGGATGATGCAATCCTTATGTTCTGCAAGTTTTGTAAAAAAAAAAAAAAAATCCATTTTTAAACATAAAGTCAAATTTATTACCTAATTCTATTTGCCTAGTGAAATAGTTTTCGGCGATCAAAAATCGTTAAAGTTTTTAATTGCTATTGCTGCATGAAAATTGATCATAAAATGATTTTAAAAATCAAAATATAAAGTAAATACAGTCGGCCCTCGACTTTTGCAGTTTACAGACAAAAAAATCGTAAATTCGCATGCGAGTCATTTTACATAAAATAACCCATGTAGACGTTTTTATGTCAGCAAATAAAATCATAACGTAAGCATGGGGGAAATCAGGAATTTGAGTATTTTTGCTAACAAGTGGGGGGGGGGGGGGGGGGGGAGGAGCTATGAAATTACCAAAAATGTGCTTACTTAATACTTAAACGACTCCTAATTAATTTTTAAAAAGAATGTTAGTAAGAATGTTAAAAGAATGTTAGTTTTAAGAATTAAAAAATTTAAATGTCGAAGAATATGAGTTATAGTTAATGCTTTCTTTTTTATTACTTTCTAAATTAGCATGTTAAAAAAAAAAAAATGAAATTTTAAGTGTCTCTCCTTATAACAGAAAATCTCTCCCAAAATTTTTTGGAAGGAGAGAAATTCTCCCCCTCTTTTCCTGACTTAGTGGGAACCCTGCCCCTCATTGAGTAGTAAACATCAGTTCGAGTTCCATCAGGCCTGGGTACAGCTTTCCTTTCCCAATCTATGTTTGAACAGGGGGTCAGATCGGAATCAGCAGGAGAGTCCTCTTCCTCACTAGTATGACTAGTGTCATGGCTCTCACCTGCTTCTTCCTCTGACTCACTATCCAAACATCCCGATCCTGAATCTGATGTTCGAGTAAAACCCGATTTCTTTTGGGTGAAGTTTCTAGGTCGAATGGGGTCCAGGACGCCTTCCGCTGCTTCCATCTCCTCAAAACGGACATTGCTTATTTCTAATATTTTTCCTTCTTTCACAAGAAGAATTCTATAGCCCCTGGTATTTTCCGCATATCCTACCATAACTCCCAGTTGAGCTCTTAGGTCTAGCTTCTTCCTAAGCTGTTTTGCTATACCAGCATAAGCTTTACATCCAAAAACTCTGAGATGGGATACAGCAGGCTTCTTCCCATAGTACAATTCGTGTGGAGTTTTAACTTTAAATTTATGGCAAATCCTGTTCTTTGTATAAGTAAAACATAGGATTGCCTCTGCCCACATTTTGTCACCAACTTTGCTTTGATTAAGCATTGCCTTGACACAATCTAACGCTGTCAGGTTGAATCTTTCAGATACCCCGTTTTGTTCGGGTGTATAAGTGTTAGATCGTTCATGCTTAATCCCTAACTTTTTCAAAAAAGCTTTAAATTGACCGTGACAAAATTCCATGCCGTTATCAGTACGGATGCACAAAATCTTTTTGCCTAATTGTCTCTCCTGACAAGCTTGAAAATCCTGAAAAACTTTGAACACATCTGATTTTTGTTTTAAAATAAAAACAAACACCTTGCGGCTAAAATCGTCTGTAATAGTCAAGAAGTATTTGTTTCCCCCCAATGAAGCTACAGGCATTGGACCACAAACGTCCATGTGCAGTAATTGCAAAGGTTCTGTAGATCTAATCCTGCCTATTGGTTTGTACGAAACTCTTTTAGATTTTGCAAGTTTGCAATGAATGCAATTTACTTTTGCATATTTTAATTTTGGGAGTCCGTTTGCCGCGGAAACTTTACTTGTTTGGTGCAAGTAGTCTGAGTTAATATGGCCATATCTTCTATGCCATAATTCAGTTTTGTTCAGAATTTCAACTGTTGAACCACTAATTTTATTTGACTTTGATTTTAAATCAGATTTGTTTTTCCTTTTATTCAAGTTAGGCTTAATTTTGTTTTGACTTTGACTATTTGTTGCAGGGGTTTTTCTAACCTGTTTAGAATTTTTGTCCCTATCCTGATCTCCTTTACGGCCCTCAACACAACTATTTAAACTTTTAGTTGAGTACTGTGGTTTTAAGAAATACAATCCTTCTTTACGTTTAGCGTAAAAGAAATTTTCTCCCTCAGGAGTCTTAAACCATAGAATACCTTTGGCTGCACTAAAAGAATAGCCCTGCTCTTCTAATACAGATGCGGCCAACAAGTTACGCCGTAATTTTGGTGAATACATAACATTTTGTAGCACAATATTATTTGTATGATCTTTAAATTTAACATACATGTTCACCGTTCCAATAGCCTCAACTGGGCTTTCCATATCACCCACTGCTAGCGACATAGATGTATCCTTACATTTATCAAATTTTGAAAACATTTTAACATCATTACAAAAGTGTCGCGTAGCAGCGGTGTCAATCACCCAGCTGAGCCTATTGTCAGGATTATCAACAATATTAGCTTCTACATTTATATTTGAAAATACTTCAATAATACTAGAGCTAGTCATCTTTTTCAATTTTGGGCATTGTGCCTTTACATGACCAGTTTTATTACACATAAAGCATGGTCCTATGACCTTAATAGACTTTTTAACTTTGGTGACATTTTTACATTTATCGTTAACATTTGAAAAATATACAGATGAATTGGA
This sequence comes from Amaurobius ferox, assembly GCA_951213105.1. NCBI lineage: Eukaryota > Metazoa > Arthropoda > Arachnida > Araneae > Amaurobiidae > Amaurobius > Amaurobius ferox. The sequence continues at coordinate 42,088,189 of OX578155.1, forward strand.
ACTTACATTATTATTGTCATGATCCTTCCTCAACTGTCTAATCCTGCCCTCTTCTAGAGAAAGTTCTTTCTGAATCTTATCCAGTTTAAAATCCGTATCGCTCCAGCGATAAATGATTTGGATGATACTCTGGTACTGGTCTGGGAGATACCGGATGGCTTGGAATGCCACGTACACATCCTCCACGGGGTGGTTCACGTTCTTGAGCTTGGTGACAGCTTTCCTTATCCTCGTACAGAATATGTCGATGGGCTCCTCGATTTCCGGGCGTAGACTGAAAAACTCGTCCAACAGATGAACTAGATTGGCGCGCGTTGGGGCCTCAAAATGCGCCTCCAACTTCTCCCACGCATCTGCCGGGCTGTCGCCGATGTCGAGCAGTTCTCTGTACTCCGCCGAGATATTTCGAAACAGGATGGAAAGTGCGCGGTCGCTGCTGCGCATGTACTCCTCTCGCTCGCGGCGTGACGTAGATTCGTCGACTGGTAATGCAGTACGGTTGATGTGGCCGTAACATCCTTCTCCTTTCAGGATAAATGAAATTTCATTACGCCAGGTGACGTAATTGTCCCTGTTTAACGCTTCTATGCCGTTGCTCACCTCCATAGTCTTTAACTGTGACTAGAGTGCGTTGTTTACCTTTCTGCTTGATGCAAATGGCGCCGGTCGCGGCCCCCGTCGATGGAATTCACAACTCTTCACTGCTGCTTTATCACGGATAAAAGTTATGGCCTTGACATACTACGGCCCATAACCAAATGTCGGCGGCTATTGCTGTGTTAGCTGAGCGACTTGACTAGAAAAATTTGAAAGTCATTTGCAGATTTAGCAGTGTTTTGGCCATATCCATATCTGAAGTGCTGGTAAAGAAAATTTTGTAGCAGATGATATGCAGTAGTGATGTGTTTTCTCAAGAAAGCAAGCTCGTTAAACACAAACACAATTTATTTGTTGTGAGATCCATTGCATCAGATAAAGTTACAAAATAAAACACTGTAACATTCGTTGCAAAGCAAAACTATATACAATGAGCTAGCAAGCTCATGAAAAAGGTTTTAAACAGTCTATGACTAGGCACACACTCTCAGTTACTATAACATCGGTAAGTAGAAAAAACAGCTACTGTACCACACATGCCGTGTACGTTAATGAAGCCACCATCATCAGGTCACACGTCATGGCTTTAGAAGTTAGACTACTCTCTACCGATCAAGGTCTGCCTTCCATAAAGGTCTACAAGGTCTTTCACCGTCTCGTCAAAGTCTGTCCGAGTCTGTCGGACTCTCTCTGACTAAGTCCTGCAAAGTCTGAATAACTGAGAATGTGTCCTATCATATATACACCGTGATGGGTACGCTCCGGAAACACAACCGTTGACGGCAGCGCCCTCACTATATGCAAATCAGATGCGCGCGTGGCGAGAAGGCGATTTGCATGAATGGCATGTTCTGTTCCCGTCACGAGTCGTTCACGAGAATGGTAGAACCATTCTAAAAATGTAAACACGTTCTCGCGATAACGAGAATCGGGATGAAAACAGAACCAAGTTTCCAACAGATGTTTGTTGGTTTGTTATCGAGAAATCGCGCATGCGCTATGAAAATCCCAAAACCGGAATTGTCGGTCCTAAGATCGGCGATAGCGATGTCTGGGATATCGGAATATCACGATTTACAGGCGATGACAATGCCGCGAATTTGCGCATGCGCTAAGAAAATCCCAAAACCGGTATCGTCGATTCCAAAATCGGCGGTTAGCGCTGGTTATGAATATCGGGAAATCGCGGCATTGGGAAATCGTGATATCACGATATAGAGAGCGATATCGCGGTATATCGTCGACTTGTAATTTACGAAACCGGTATTTCACGATGCATCGCCCAGGCCTAGTTAGCATGGCTCCACATATCAGTTAACACCTTCTAGCATCTTATTGAGTTATTCCCCGTCCATCTAGCTGCTGTCATCTGGCTAATGTCTGGTGTCTAGCTGCTGTCATCTGGCTAATAAATTAATTTGGCTAATAAATTTCTAAGTAAAGAAATTTATAAAAAAGAGTTAGAAACAGTCATGTTACTCCAAATTTCTCATTGTATTTTTAAGCCTAAAATTGCAAAGAAAAACTTTAAAAATGAAACTTAAGTCCAAAACATTTTGTTTAGCTTTAAATAAATTTAGACTGCACAATAAAAATAAATTCATTAAGTATTTATTTCAATGCATTTCAGAAACCTACCTGACCTCCTTGCTAATTGAAATAAAAATTCTACAATTTTTTAGAAATCTGAAATGATGGTTTTTGACTGCTCACATAGTATAAACAATTTATTATTATTATTTTTAAATATGAAAAAATGTTTTGCAATTCAGAATATTGTACACATCATATATAAAATTTCATCAAAATCAAAAATGGTAAGGAAACTTTTTTCCTAAAATTTGTTTATTTACCATAGAATGATCCCTACACAAGTTTTAGTTGACAAATTTACAAGCTAAGTTTGAAATTTATTAGCCAAATGACTTTTTGATACCACATAATCTAATCTATAGGTCTGTGAAAATGGAAAATAAGATTGAATGGAAAAATCCTTGATGTTTTCAGTTACTGGAAATTAAATGTTATTATTTTTGAGGACACAAAGCAGAAAAAAGTTGTTTTGGTGACCTAAAAGATCCTCTGCATTTGTGTACTTACCCCACCCTCTTTTTTTTTTTTTTAAATAAATTCACAAACAATTATTTTGATAAATTTCATTGACATAGCACAAAAAGATAACTCACCTCTTCCACTATTTCTGATTCACTATTATGTTCCTCTTCATCTGAAATTAAAAAAAAAAACATTTTTTATTTAAAACACTTATTTTATTCTGTTATTTCAAGACATACATCTTAACATGATTCAAATTTATACTATGCTATCAACATAATTAATTTAAAAAATTTAAAGACGCAAAGATTTTGAAACTTGGAAAAATTACGTATATTTTTAAGTATATTCCAAACTGAACACTCTCACTATAATACTGACATTCAAATAAAAAAACACAAATAAAAGATAAGTCTGCCATCTCGTAACTAAGCATTTCCTGGCTCACCTTTTCAATTTAGCTAATTGAAGATGACTGGACACATGATCTGTTTTCTTTCATCTCTTATCCCCAAAACATGCAAAAATCTTTTGAACAAAATCAAATAATTTGAATATTTATGTTTGTGTTTACTTTTAAATAATTTAAACTCAAGAACATTTCATTTACAATAAATCAGACAGCTGCTTTCTTTCAATCCAGACTGTCCAACCTACCTGAAGGTGTAAGGTGTTTGGACAGCCGGAAAAGTGCCACCCAATTTAGACCAGTACCTAGTGGACAACATCCACAGGGACTGTACATTCCTTCCCCTCCCACAATCTCTTGGAAGCACTTTCAGACCCACATATTTAACATGTCCATACTCTGTGTGAACAGAGGACAGTTTGGACAGATGTGGGAATCGAACTCGGGTCCTCTGAGTGAAATTCCTGTGCCTTAACCACTGAAGTGTCTCACCCTCCAAACTACTTCTTGTAAGATAAAAGCTTGCAAAACATCCTTGAATAAAGCATGCATATGTCAGTAAGATAAGAACAAATGTTTCTATGGTGTTATAAGCCCCCTTCTTCTGGCTGAATGAACAGGTAGAACAGTATGCAATATTAGCCACCGCCAAGAATGAACTGTGATAAAACAACCCATAAGCACTTTAAATAAAGCTAGAACACACACAGCAAAAAAATTTGCACACAGGTGGTATCATCTATTGAAAAAAAAAAAAAACATATTATCACGGGCCAATAAAGGATATCTGCTCCACACACAAAGAAGAGGATAGCAGATTCTGTAAATGAAATCTCGATAGAAGATTTAAAATTTATATTTTTTCACTCTGTTTAATTTTAAATCTCCTGTCAATGCTTAAAATTTCATTTACAGAACGTGCTCCCCTCGTCTGTGTGTGCAAGGGAGGTATCCTTTATCGACTTGTGGCGATATATTTATGGTTTTCTTTTCAATGGATATCACTTCTGTGCGAATTTTTTTGCTTTGTTCTAGCTCTATTTGAAATGCTCATTGTTTGTTACATCACAGTTTGTTCTTACCGGCCACTCAAACAGCTGCTCATACCCTCGGGTGAGTGGAGAGGTCTGGGTTTTCAAAAGTTTGTTCTTGACAGTGGTTAAGGGTGCATACTGTTCTACCTGTTCATTTGGCCCGAAGAAGGGGGTTTATAACATCCTCAAAACAATTGTCATCATCTTAATAACATATGCTTGCTTCATTCAAGGAAGTTTTGAAAGCTTTTACTTAACATTTCATTTAGTTTGAAATAACTTAATTTTTAAAGAAAATTAAGATCACTTTCTTTTATAAAAGTTTAAGTTTTGTTTTACATTTAAAGTTCAAATGATTTTTAATATTTAGGTATTTATGGTGTATATCACAATCATTATCACTGAGCTTTCTATTTTTAAATACAAAACATTCTCACCTAATTTGTGTAATATTTAGTAGTTTTCACAAATTAAAATAAAATTACATGGCCATGAAGCAATTTTCAATTTTAATGGCAGTTACAAATAGAATGTGTCCTTCAAATATGAAAAAAATAGCATACAATGTGTACTCTAATAACTAATATCATATCTCTATGATTTTAAGCAAATGTTTGTTTGCCCATATTAATTTGCTTCAAAGATCATGCAAATTTAGTTATATTTTAGTGGCAACTCATACAAGAATCATTTTTAAATCTCCAGTTAATTAAATCATTGTTAACATTATAATGAGACCTTATCAGAATAATTAATGACAGCCAGATGGTTATTAAAATGTATTTTAATAGACAGAAAATGCACTTTTCAATTTAGTGGCATGTTTATTTTTACATTTTAAATTCTGTGAAGGGTTACTATTTTCATATTTGGAATTTTAGGAAAGAGTCTTTTTATACAAAACTTTGTATAAATACAAGACAGTTGATTTTCTGCCATTAAACTGCCTTTTGGTTAAATTTTTTTCTGCCTTGGTGTAACTGCTCTGCTATCTAATTCTGAAGAAAGTAACTGGTTTTGCTTCTAAAGGAACTAGGTACTTTCCCTACATAAATAGTATAATGTACAGGGAAAGTATTGTGTTGGGGTCAAAAATTTGAATTTGAGTTTTCGACAGAAGAGAACAAACACTTCAAGCACCCTTAAACTCAAATCAAATGCTTTTGAGGTGATGTCATTATATGTTTCAATGAGTCTGTGAATGCAATATCTCACAAATGGAGTGTTTTGAACATAATTTGATACAATTATTATTACGATTCATGAGGGGGGGGGGGGGGGGGGGACACACGTGAAAACCAATTTTTAAAATTTTAATTATTTCTTTTGTTATTTAATGTTTTATGCGATTTTGACCGTTTTTTTACCTTTTTTCTCCACGATCCAGACATCGTAGAAAAAAACAAATCACACCACTGGAAAGAGCAGACAATTGCAAGTAAAAAAAATCTGATGTGGGCAACACATGACTTTCCTTATATAATGTAATGAATTTACTACTTTTACAGTAAAAAAATAGGTTTTTCTTATAGTACATACTAATATTCTTTCCAAGATATTGAATTTTCGATAATTAGTCGTCATTTTCATTGATTTAGCATCATTTTTATCCATTTGGCGAGATTTTCATTAATTTGGCAACATTTCAAAAAAGTCGCCAAGTTGCCGACATTCCGCCAAATTCGTCGCCAAAATCTCGCCAAGCGTTATGCACTAAGAAAAAAAGTTATTCTTACAGCAGATAAATGACTATTGGCGTTTAAATACAAAAGTATTATTCAAAGTATATTTTTTCATGAATGGAACGAGCTAGATCCACGAGAATGATGTCACTCAATTTATCGCATGGTATTACATATGAAAAGTGAACATGTTTCTCAACAGTTAATATATATTTTTTTTAATTTAGGGGATTTTTTGATAAATTTATTTGAAAAATGTGCAATATCTCGAGAACAGTTCATGCTAGCGTTGTAAAGTATGTCAATCGTTTTCTAAGGAAAAATTATATAAGAAATGTCTATTTGCATAACTTGATTAAAGGTTTTGATTTTTTGATGATTTTTTCAAAATTTCACTCGAAAATTTAGGGGAGTTCTGAACATTCGATTACGTATAAAAACAATAGGCTTCCAGTGTTTACGGATTGTGATTTTTGTACCAAATTTGGTTCGAATCGGTCCATTCGTTCGTCAGTTATCGTCTCCACAGACTCACTGACACACACACATACTTTCACACACACACACACACACACACATACTTACACACACACAGACATCATTCCAAAAATGTTCGATTCGTGATCAGGGATGCTTGAAACGTGCTCTCCCGTCGAAAACTCGAATTCGAATTTTCGACCCCGTCACAATACTTTCCTTATACATTATCAGGGGTGATTGTGAGTCTAAGTCCAATTTCCTGAACATACAAAGAAATTTCCTGAAAAGTTACGCAATAATTTTGCAATTCACTCTCAGTATTTTTGCAATTTACGCAATATTGTGCAATTCTTGGTCACTTCTGGACATAAAAGAATAGTAAAAAATTAATAGTGCATCCCACACAAAAAAAAAAACTATCCGATCGATAGCAGATAAAACATACATCCACATGTGAAGGTCGTGATAGGGGAGCTAGTTGATCTATTTCTAAGACAGTACATATTTCTAAAAACATACATCCACATGTAAAGGTCGTGATAGGGGAGCTAGTTGATCTATTTCTAAGACAGTACATATTTCTAAAAACAAGTGTCGTTTATATGCACTTTTCAAATCAAAATGCATGTTATCACATAAAGATTCAATGTACATATTAAATGGCTTGATAAACCGTTTAGCTCTATTGTTTACAGTGTGTTTAAATACATCCCCATCTATGTCCAAAAGATGTGGAGCCTTTTTTGTCCTTATCAAAGTTTCAACTCCTTTCTTAGTTCCTTGCATAGTGTTGCAAGAATCCATAAGCACGCTGACCAAGTTTACCCAAGATATCTCATTTGCTTCTATGAACTCTACCAACTGGTTGTAAATGTTGGCAGCAGTAGGAAACTAAATGTTGAATAACTACATAATTTTGTTCAGGACAAAAATATTGAACAAGTACAGTAAGTATACTTTTGAATGATCTACTTGTACTTTCATACAAATTCAAAGAGAATTTTACCTTATTCAATGTCTCAACAATCCTGTTTTGAAGAGTGTTTGCCAAACCATATTTCATCTTATATGCAACTACATCGGAAAAATGACTTAATTCTATTATATTTAGAAAATGCAAATTTGGCAATTGCGTTTAAGAACAGGGTTGTTTAAATACATGAGCAAATTTAATTTTAACGCATTCCTTCATATTAATTCTAAACTATGCTTTTGTTATCTTCTTCTTCTTCTTCTTCGACCCAGACCGTCCGACCTACCAGAAAGGTGTAAGGTATCCGTTTGGACGGCCGGGAAGTGCCACCCAATTTAGACCGGAACCCAGTGGGGGAGGCATCCACAGGGACCGTACCCTCCTTCCCCTACCACCAACCTCTCGGAAGGACTTACGGACCCACATGTTTAACGTGATCGTACTCCGCGTGAACACGGCGGCAGTTTGGGCAGCGCCAGGAATCGAACCCGGGACTACCGCGTGCAACCTCCGCGCGCTAACCACAGGGCTACCGCGCCCACATGCTTGCTTTTGTTATCTGTAATAACTCATGCTTTTATTTTGCAAGTTTTGCTGAATTTAAATCATTATAACAATAGCCAGGATTTGCGAACTTAATTTCACAAAAAACAATTTTTTTTACAATTGACAAAATACAAATTTTTTGTTCTTAAAGTGCAGTATATTTTTAAACACATTTATAAAATTATCATGTATTATTAAAATGTACATTGTCTAGTGTCTACACATAAATAAAATTTGGTGGCAGTATCTTATGTGTGTTTTAAAGAAAATGTTTATTTTGTTCAAAAATATATATTCATAAAAATGTGGCAGAAAAAGCTTTAGATATTTTAATAAGTTTATTTCAAAGAATATTAAAATATACTTCCACTGGAACAGATGCCAACCTCTGAAAAGAGTCATCAGTAGAAGAATCAGAAGTTTTCAGTAGTATTCAGTAAGACCACATCGTTTAAGTATATTGAAAATATATATTTTAAAATCTTAGTTAAATTCAAAATGTAGTCTTGCTAACTTAACTGAGTTAATTAAAACTGAATGGCACTATCTATGTGAAAATAATTAAGAAATTAACCTTTTTATAATCAACCAAAATATTTAAAATAAGCTAGTTTAGTCAAGTTAATGTGCAACAATAGGGAGATGGATGGAAAAGGATAATTACGTACTCTCGGCAACGCCCGCGAAAAAAAAAATTGAATTTCATGATCGTACTATTTATGTGAAAATAATTAAAAAAATTAGCCTTTATAATGAACCAAAATATGAAAATAAGATAGTTTAGTCAAGCTAATGTGCAACAATAGGGAGATGGAGATCGATGGAAAAGGATAATTGAGTACTCTCGGCAACGGCCGCAAAGAAAAACAAGAAAGATCAATCATGCTTAAAGCATTGATTATGAAACACTTTCCAACTTCAATGCAATTTTATTTAAGACAGTCGAAAATGCAATACATTCCTCGGTAATATTTTAAAACTTATCATAATACTACATTAATTTATTATATTTGAAAAATTAAACCTTCATTGAAAAACATGAACTTCATTCAAATGACGGCATTGAAATAAAAATTGCCTGGTTTAAATATATCTGAAAAGCGATACATTCCACGGTAATATTTTTAAAACTATCATAATACTGCGATAATTTATTATATTTAAAAACTTCATCGAAAACAACTGAAATTAATTCAAATGACGTCATAGAAAAAATAAATAAAAAGAACGAATATGAGTCTGCAGGGAAAGACATGTGCTGTCCACATCAGAATTTTTAACAATATTACAACAATGATTTATAGAAGTGAACGGGGATTATTTTCAGGCCATTTCGAAAAAAATGTATGATCTATATTTAAAGATCCATCAAATTTTTGTCGAATAAAATGTTCAACAAATTTAAGCTGTGTACCAAATTTTAACTCTCTAGGACGTAGGAAAGTGCATTAAAAATGCCATCAAATAAATTTATCATGAAGAGTTATATAAAATTTAAAAAAATGAAAAATTGTTATCTACCAAATTTATTTTAAAATGTGAAGCCACTCCCATATGCAAAACGTTTAAACAAATGGAGAGATATTTATTATATAATATATCTCTCTTTTCTTTCTGGAAGATATCCCAAAGTCAGAATTTAATTGAATTTGTTTTTTTCCCTATATTAAATAATTTTTAATTAAAAAACTACTTAACATATTTTACTGAATTTTTTTTTATATATTCTATGGGATAATGTGAATATTTTCTAAAAATTTCGAAGCAATTCGTGAATTTTAAATTTACTTAAAAAATGTTTGAAAAATTAGGTCCCATAGGGTTCAATGTATTTCATTTTTTCAACCCGGGTTCAATAAAAAACTAATTGGGTGATATTATTTATTTATATTCCCATAGGTCCTACAGACCGTCTGAACAACATACTAAAATTTCATTTTGATAAAGTCATTTTTACGGCAGTTATCGTGCTAACGGACAGACAGACAGAATGAACAAAGTCATAAACACTTTTCAACTTTGTTGTAAAGTGTTAAAAAACTGAATTTCACGATCGTACTATTTATATGAAAATAATTAAAAAATTAACTTTTATAATCAACAAAAATATGAAAATAAACTAGTTTCATCAAGTTAATGTGCAACAATAGGGAGATCGAGATCGATGGAAAAGGATAATTAATTGCTCTCGGCAACGGCCGCAAAGAAACAAAAAAAAAACTGAATTTCACGATCGTACTATTTATATGAAAATAATTAAAAAATTAACTTTCATAATCAACAAAAATATGAAAATAAATTAGTTTAGTCAAGTTAATGTGCAACAATAGGGAGATGGAGATCGATCCGCAAAGAAAAAAAAACTGAATTTCACGATTGTACTATTTATATAAAATAATTAAAAATTAGCTTTTATAATCAACAAAAATAGGAAAATAAACTAGTTTAGTCAAGTTAATGTGCAACAATAGTGAGAAGGAGATCGTTGGAAAAGGATAATAGCGTTCTCTTGGCAACGACCGCAAAAAAAAAAAGAAAAAGAAAAGAAAAGTTCACGATCGTACTATTTATATAAAAATAATTAAAAAGGTAAACTTTATAGTCAACCAAAATATGAAAATAAGTTAGTTTAGTAAAGTTAATTTGCAATAATAAGGGGATGGAGATGGATGGAAAAAGGCAATTGCGTACTCTCAGCAAAGCTCGAAAATAAAGACTGAATTGCGCAATCTTATACTTTAAGAGAAATATAATTTATTTAGTAAAATATTTCTTTATTTTACTCGCACTATAAAAATAAATTAGGTCTATTGTTCCGATATGAAATCATAAGAAGAAAATGGATGCAAACTGATAATTTTGGACTCAACAAAGCAGGGAATATGAATTGAATGGTGGGATGCATGGATTTCTTGGGATTTTCCGTAGTCTTGGGAGTACTGTCTGTAAAACCATAAGATGAAGTAAAAATCGGTACAAACTGTGTACTGAAAATCCGTAAAAGTTGGAATCTCTGCACTAGTCGTATCTATAAAAATTATACTGCTATGAAAAGGGTAAACGTAAAACAAAGATTTTCAAGTGCTGCGCGAAGATATTTCCTCTATTTCCCCTTTGAGTCCAATGACAACATATATATTAATGACATATATGATGACATACATCACGGTGATTACGAAGACTAAAAATTTACGACTTGTTTTTGAATCCCCTTCTGTGGGGGATTTTATGCCTCCACTTCCGGGTTAGAAAGACGAACTTTGTTTGCAATCCGTTTTTTGGACGCTGCGTGCTGGGAGTACTAGAATAAATATAGCTTGTCACACGAGAACGTCTGCGTTCTCGTGTGACAAGCTACATTTATTCTTTCACCCCCCACCCCCCCGCACACAGCGTCTAAAAAACGGAGGCAGACAACGCTCATCAGTCGTAGGCCGAAACTCAATTAAGATAATTGCCCTGGTTGAAACCTCTCTGCGATTTTCTTTGAAAAGCGGAACTTTGAGGAAAAAAATTTATTTAAAAAAAATTGAATTTTTCAGAAAAAGCGGATTTTTTGGAATAAAAGCAAAACAAAAAAGCGGACATTTTTGGGGAAAAGCAAGGAAGCGGAATTTCGCCGAAAAGCGGAAGAATCTCATACCTGGATTTTAGAAAAAAAAAAATCGTAAAAAAAAAAAAAAAAAAAAAATTTAGCAGAAAAAAACTGTAAAAAAAAAAAATTAAATGCCAATTTCATAAAAAATCCCGGAAGTGGCAAGTTGGAATTTCCGGAAATTCCGGAACACAATCACCCCTGCATTATGTATATAAGGAAAGTAATATATGAATTTCAAATCTCAATTTCGATTTCTACAAGATTTTAAAACAAAAGTCACTTTCGGTTCAAAAAAACCAACTTTCGTTTTTAAATCCTCCCATCATAAAACTACTCATAATTTCGACTAATAATTTACATTTTTAAAAAGGTCAAATATCTGGCATTCTTACAAGGCTAATCTGGTCAAGAAATAATGAAAATTGCCCACAAGATCGCAATTTTAAAGACGTCATGATTTTATATTTCTCGGCAATCCGCTAAGTTCTTCAACAGCATTTTCCCCCTCGGCAGTAGTTTTTTATTTGTCTCCATGGAGACCGCGCTTTCGGTTTTAAATGAAATAAGAGCTTAGCATATGTATTGCATACATCGGGTGAAATTATTATATTTATATGATATTTTAAATGGATATTTTAAATAATTTAAATGATTGAATTATAGTGGTTTGAATTGTGGTGATGTATTTGAAATTATTATATTTATGGATTGGTGGAACGATATGGATAATTGATAGAACGATATGGACTTTTTAAATGGATATTTTAATTTATGGATATTTTAATTTATAGATATTTTAATTTTATGGATATTTTAAATGATGAAACGATGGAACAAGGATGATGGAATTAAGAGTTAATTATAAAATTTAAATTAGCGCACAGGTAGTTAGCGCGAGAGAATTGCACTCAGTAGGTCCGGGTTCGATTCCCGCCACTGACGCGGAGTACGATCACGTTAAGCATATGGGTCCGTAAGTCCTTCCGAGAGGTTGGTGGTAGAGGAAGGAGGGTACGGTCCCTGTTGATGCCTCCCCACTGGGTTCTGATCTAAATTGGATGAATAAAAAGAAAGTAATGGAGATTGTCGCGAAGGGCGTTAGCCCAGTGGTTAGCATGCGGGAATTTCACTCGGTAGGCCCGGGTTCGATTCCGCCACTGCCAAAACTGCTGCCGTGTTCACGCGGAGTACGATAACGTTAAACATGTGGGTCCGTAAGTCCTTCCGAGATGGTTGTGGTAGGGGAAGGAGGGTACGGTCCCTGTGGATGCCTCACCCACTGGGTTCCGGTCTAAATTGGGTGGAACTTCCTGGCCGTCCAAACAGTTACCTTACACATTTCTGGTAGGTCATGCCAGCGAGTTTGCCAAGGTCAGCATTTTCAAGGGTAGTGAACAGGCTGGTCGCCAAAGGCGGCTAGTATTACATAAACAATCATTTTATGCATAATATTTTATTCTAAATTGAATGACACAAACTTTAGAATTCTAACTTGAACTATTTTCAAGATATTGCATGTTTTTCAAATAAATGTATCTAAAAAATTACACAAAAATGAACTGTAGTAAGCATTACCAAATAGTGTAACATTTGGTGGAAAATTTAGCAACCCTAGCAACTAATTCTATGTCAACATAGCCAGTTTTTAATGTGATGCCAAATTAACAAATATGATGCTACAGTTATGAAAATGACACCAAATTGGTGAATTAATAATGAACATGTTTTAATGTAATAGAACATATTGCTTAACAGATGTTAGCAATATTTCCAATTGTAAAGCTATATTTGCACAAAATATAAGTTAATTTGGTACTTCAAAATAATTTTACATGTTGTCATCCAGAAAAGCACCAAATGTCAATGAATTTTACAATATAAGAAACATTATACCGTGAATCTTGCCCATTATTATTTCATATTTAAGAAGTAAAGTACTTGCATTAAGTAGGGAAAGTCATGTGCTGCCCACATCAGATTTCTTTTTGTCAGTCTTGCACTGCTTTATAAAAGTACTTTTTTACAGGTCCTTAATATAATAATTAGATTTTTGTGTGAGTGATCTTTTTCATATTAAGTAATACCATTAAAAGAATGTCAAAAAAGAACTTGGATTAAACAAGACTCATAATAGAGCTCTCAAATGAAACATCACAAAAGAATTGTAAAAAAAAATTATTTAAAACAGATAATTCAAAGTTTTTGCATCAAAATGACACTGCTTGCAGCACAAAACTTTAACAGGTTAATAAAATGAATGTTTAAGAAATAAATGTTTACCTTCTGGCTCAGACATTGCTACTAATCTGCTTTCTGAATTTGAATCATTCTGAAACAAATGTATGAATTAGAAGAGAATAAAATATATATAAATAAATAGCATTAAACTAAGACAAAAATTTATAAGTTAACTGTGTAATTGGCTAATGAATTTTTTTACTTGATCATGCCTATTAGTTATCAACATACATCATAACACCAAATTTCATCCCAATAGCACAATTTTTTTTAAATATATCAAAAATTGGAAGGGGGGGGGGGGGGTAAAATTAAGTTTACGCAGACTTGGGTTCATCAAGTGGTTTCACTCTGGATGATTCATCCAAATTAAACAATGCAATACTGCTTCACATGATAATAATACATGACAATTTTTTCTTACATGTAGTAAAACAATTCTTAGCTGTATGCTTTGCTGGCATGGAAGACAATGCAATAGATTGATTTTAGAAAATTATGCAATCTTAGAGGATCAGAGTCCAGCATTTCAAGAATTTATTGAGGCACAAAACATTTCTTAACGGTGGGGAGAGATTGATGGACAATTGTTCTAATAATGGAAATATGATTCAGTAAAGAAAATTATATAAGGAACAACATAATAACTTGGAAATTCTTAGAGGGGGAAGCAATCGATTTTGTAGCCCCCCTAAATGGCACCCCTATCGGAGTCTTAAGTAAAATGGAGTAGCACTAAAACTAAAAAGTTTACAATGACAATGAGATAACTAGGTTCACAATCCAACTTGTGTTTGCTTTGCAAACAGCTCATAACATACTTGCATATACTGGAGCATAACACAAAGTGCAATTAGTGCCCAGACAAATTTGAAATGTGTAATGTTGTATGATATAATGAATAAGACATAAATATATAAACAAATTGTTACTTTCTTTTGGTGACATGTATTTTATGTAAATGAAAATTTCACAAAGTTAACATTGTATTTCTTTTAATGTCCAAATTGTTTTGGAATAAAAATTCAGATTTTGTTATGATCTTGGTCTCATTGAGATATAATTATGTGCAAAAATCATCAAAATCAATCAAAATATTCTAGAATAACTTTAATTCAAAATATTTTAGAATTTGAGTCACTGCTTTCAACATCATTACAAAAATCAAGGACTTTCAAGGACTGAGAACCAATGTATTATAGAAAAAATAACACCATTTATTTTAAAAACTAAACAAAAAACATCTTACTTGGAAAGAAAACACTTTTACAGAACTTCTACCTTCTTGACCTGATTTGGAACTTTGATATGATCTATTTTCATAACTTTGACTTATAAGGGCCAATACCCTCTCTTCTACAGCGCTTAGCTTTACAGGTGGGCCACCTTGGGATTCCATAGAAAGACTAGTAGCTTTTGCCTTCACACGACTTTTCATATCAGACCATTTTCTTTTCACATCTTGTGCTGTTCTTTTAATACCAAAATATCCTGCCAAATAAAGCATTTAAAATGAAATTTATTATGGCTACATATATAAAAGCAAAGTTTTAGCTAGTTAAAAAATTGCTTTAGTTTAAAAGTGAAAATCAGAAATATTTTTAACGAGATACTAAAAAAAATTAAAATCTGAAACTGCTCTTTCTGGTAACACCTAACTACAAACAGTCCCTCCCCACCTCCCCCAATATATTTTATACAAAATAAGTAATTTATAAAATAAAAATGTTTAATAAAAGAATTTAGATTTTTCATTATCAATACTCGTATATTTTATTTTCAATTTAAGGTTATTCCCCACAAAGATTTCTGTCATTCTAAACATTATGCATCTCTCCCCAACATTAAAGTTATAAAGTGCTCTGTCCAAATTTTTATCAAATTTGTTTTGTGCATTTCAATTCTTATTTAATATAGTAATTTTCTTTGACATACACAGATATTGTAGCAATAATAATCGACATGCAGTTAAAAGTGCAAAAAGCTTTTAGAATCATTATTACTTTCAGCTGATGGTTACAACTACCCGAAATTTTATTTAGTTATATGGTTCTTGTTACCAATCACATAGAAAGTAAGATTTTCATTCCGAGACACTATTTTTATAATATCAAAAATATTGATATTTTTGAGTTTCAATTTATTTACAAATGTTCATATTTTATAAAAATGACAGATCTTTTCAATTCTTTCCATAAAAATTGATTTACAGTTGTTTATTTATGTCCTATCCTTCAGGCGAAGTATGAGGCCTGCTTAGCACAAATTTTGACATGCTTCTGATTTCCCAATTTTTATCAAATCCATTTATTTTTCTTTTTTGCATGAAATACCCACTATTTGCTTTCTTAAAATAAAAACAAATATTTATTTGCTAAAAGAATTTTCTTTTTTATTGCCACTAAACTGAAGCCTGTTTTGTATGTCATGTTAGTCACAAAGTTTTTCTAATTTAAAGAAAAAGTACTCCAATAAAATTAGCACTTCATTTCCTCATTCAATATGTCAGAATAAAGACAACACAAGCAAAATATTTTGGTAGCATGAAAAAAAATCTTCCATTTGAAACACTCTTAATACAGATTCTTTGAACCAGAACGTCTGACCTACAAAAAAGTGTAAGGTATCTGTTTGGATGGTTGGGACTCTTAATACAGGTTGACTTTTTCTCCGTCACTTCTCATAGCAAAGGTTGCATAAAGGAGAATTCAAGAGAGCTAGAAAAATAGATCTCACCACATCTATTGCTTTTGCTACAGCTGGAAGAAAAGATATGCCCAAATATAAATATTCTGCATGCTAAATCTGAATATGTTGAGAATAGAATTAAATTGTTGAATAACACCTAGAAACCAGTAACTAGAGTAATTCACAATATTTCAGAGACAAGAAAATTGCATTGTTTTCTATCACATCAACCAGGTATTGTTCAATACAACATTGCATCTAACTGTCAAGAAAAACAAAAGTTATTTTTACACTGAAGTGTCAAGATTAAGAATGAAAACTCAGTGCAGTCTGTTGCTACAATGTCAAATGTTGGTAATGTAAGCATAGCCCAATGGAGTGCAACAGAAAAGATGAGGAATTTTATGGAATAGTTATAGGAAGCTGCAGGGACCTACACTGTGTAAAATGCTTAATTCCTACATAACGTCAAGAATTATTAAAATTTAAAAATGAAAATAGTGCTGTGTTGTACACCCCAAACTAAAATTGTTAGAAATGTTGGTATACCAACATTGGTAAACTTGTGGTTACTATAAACTTTAAGTTTATATTTTATAAAATATTACAAAAATGTGTAATGTCAATGTGTGCAATAACATTTCAATATGTAATTAAAATATGATGTGTTTTCCCATTTACTATCATCAGTTATATTCCAATGTTTGGTTAGAAAATTCACAGCGCCATGTCTGTCACAAAATGCTTGTCTGTCTGTCTGTCACATTATAAAAAAAAAATACTCACAAAAAATTATATTTTAATGCTTTTGAAATTCAACATAGTAAAAGTTGGAAACTAACATTGTATGAAAAAAAATATTTTTTTTCACAAATTATTCTCCAGCCAATTCTGAGAGTTTTGATGTAACTTCATCGTCACTCAAATTTCATGTCCGTTTCATGCAATGTCTGTCACAATGAGTTTTTAATTTTATCTTAAATAATAAAAGGCAATGTCTGTCTGTCTTATACACTATAGACTCAGCGACTGACAATTTCGACTAATAATTTACATTTTCAGAAAGCTCAAAAATCAGGCTTTCTTACAAGTCCAATCTGGTTAAGAAATAATTAAAAATAGCTGCACGATTCGGATTTTAAGGAAGTTATGATTTTCAATTTCTAGGCAGAAAGGCGAAAGAAGTTCAATTTTTCACCCACATGCGCACACAGACGCACGGTGTTTCTATGGTGATGGCTTTTGGCCTAGGGACAATTAAAAACTGAATTAGTGTTTGGTGGTATCTGGCTGATATATTGGGCCATGTTCTTGATACCCATGTGAATATCCTGATGAGGATATTCGCATGGGTATTATTTGCAAATGATATCAGTGATTGCTTTTTATATGGTTTATGGCCGAGGGACAATTAAAAATCAAATTAGTGTTTGCTTTTTATAAGGTTTTTGGCTCATTATGCTGGATTGAATTGTGGTGATGTATTGTTCACATCGGGTGGCGGTTGGGACCACAATGAAAAAACTTAAACACTGAAGAAATAAAAGAAATAAATAAAAAAAAAGTTATGGAGATTGTCGCGGTGCATTTATGCATTGGGTGGTGGTGGGGACAATCTTTAAAAAAAAAAAAAAAACTTTTTTTCACTGAGCAGCATCGATATTTCTTAAATACTAAATTCACATTCAACATCATCAGTCTCAAAAATACTCTCATGTCGTTTGCGATGCAATACTAAAAATGCAGACAACCGGATACAATTTCATTTATGTAAAATAAAAAATAGAGGAGCATACCTCTATAAAAAAAACATAAGAGCAGTTGATCCTGGCTGTGAGTACACATCAAAGGGATCCCTTTCCTAGAGTTACAGGTACAGAAATCCTTAAAATCTCACAGTTCACAAACATTAGAATAAATTCACTTTACAAATCAATTTTCAAGAACCCCCCCCCCCAGAACATTATTTTTCGTCTTAAAATTTCATTATTAGTTTTAATGTCATTACACTAAACTAAACTTTGTTAACTCCACGGGGTTGAGGGTACGGTAGCCCAGCGGTTAGCGCGCAGGAATTGCACTCGGTAGACCCGGGTTCTATTCCCGCTACTGCCAAAACTGCCGTCGTGTTCACGCGGAGTATGATCACGCTAAACATGTGGGTCCGTAAGTCCTTCTGAGAGGTTGGTGGTAGGGGAAGGAGGGTACGGTCCCTGTGGATGCCTCTCCCACTGGGTTCCGGTCTAAATTGGGTAGCACTTCCTGGCCATCCAAATAGTTACCTTACACCTTTCTGGTAGGTTGGATGGTCTGGGTCTCAATAACAACTCCAAGGGGTTTTGGCACCAGCGAGATTACCATGGTCAAAATTTTCAAGGGTAGCGAACAGGCTGGTCGCCGAAGGCGGCTAGTATTAAATAAGCAGACATAGAATTTTGAAACTTCACTAAAAAATAGCTGTGATATAGATACATATACAAAATTTAGTTTTCTAAAAATATCTGCTGTGTCAAATGTGCTGCATTATATGTCTGATGTCATGTCTGTCACAAAAGACATTCATCACCTGTCTTTAAAATTTAATTTTTAATATAATTGAAAAATAGTATTTAAAGCACACAAAACTTATTTACTTCCAAATTTTGATGAAAAAATTGCTTTTTAATTTGCTCTGATATATCAAATATGTCAATTTGCAGCTTGTATTCTATCCGAACTTTCTTGACTTGTATGCAGTAGCAATAAATATCATATTCATATCATTACTCTTGATATTAGTTTATGAAAAGTAACTGGATTTACAAATTATTTAAAATTTTGACTACCTATTATTGAACTAATTATAATATTTTAAAAGTAGATTGGTAAAAAGCAAATTTAAACTTTTGCATTTTACCTATATTAATATTTTTTGTTTCTGCATTTTGCAAAAATAGTCATCATAACTTAAACCTTATATATAAGAATATAGACACAATTACGATCTGTGCATTATGACTAAAAATGTCCTCCAAAAACCAGACAGAGCATCAATAAATGATTAGCAAAATAACAGGGCATGTAATATTGCACTGTATTTACATAATCTTTATATATTTAGATTATCGTTAATGTAACATTTCTTATTTCATCTAAAATATCCCACTCAGGGTTCCCACTCTTTTTCCAAAATAAAAAATAAGGAGTTTCTAAGAACCCAATTAATATTTTATAAGGACTAATTGAGATAGGCCATAAACCATATTGCGACCTTCATTGCACTATGGAAATGCACTGGGATGTGACGTATATACATATTTGCAGAGCTAGAATTTGTCCTATATTTCCTATATATTTTTTAAAATAGGAAAACCCCAGAAGCAGATTTTTTTCCATGTGTTACATGCAGAATAAAGAAGTCTTGTCGCAAAACATAGAAAAAATTCTGCTTCCGGGGTTTATCCTATTTTAAAAAATATATATATAGAACAACTTCTAGTCCTGTATTTAGGAAAAAACTAAACCCATTTTAAAAATTCTGCGGTTTTCCTGTTCAAATGGGCTAGTTTTTTCAGAGTTGCAGCAAAGCATGA
This sequence comes from Amaurobius ferox, assembly GCA_951213105.1. NCBI lineage: Eukaryota > Metazoa > Arthropoda > Arachnida > Araneae > Amaurobiidae > Amaurobius > Amaurobius ferox. Next base: position 42,108,061 of record OX578155.1, read on the forward strand.
TGGAAATGCAACCAGAAAAGGTTGCAGATTTTTGGGCTACTTTCTGAAAAGTTCGATGATTTATTTTGGGGCCAAATTTTGATGAACTTTTTGAAGGCCAGTAAATTTTATCTTGGAATTTCGGTAAATTTATGAATTTTAGTAGTTTTTGGCAACATTGCACGAAATCTCACAACACTAAACATTGGGCTAGTTTTAAGCCAATTTTTGGAAAAGACCTGGTAACACAGGGATATCAGGCAGTGAATTTCGAAAATAGATAGAAAATGGAAAAGTGATCGCATCTCTGGGGGAATTTAATCATCAGGGTTCTCCCTAGGAAAAAAAATTAGGTGGGATTATCCTACCCTAACTTCAAAATTAAGTAGGATTTTAAAAATTAACACAAGTATTTTTTTTTCTGAGTGGGATTTAGCAGCAAACTGCGGGAATCGTGCTCTAGGGAGAACCCTGATCATGCTCCAATTTGGGGGAAAATAAAAAGTGTTGATGAAAACTAAATAGTTTTAAGGGCCCTTAAAAAGGAAAGCTAAAAATAAGGAGTTCTTAAGGAGTTTTTAAGGACCGTGGGAATCCTGTCATTAGCTACTGTTATAGAATTTTCCAAAATTGAAAATTCATTGTGCAATTTACCATATTTGTTTGTCGGTAAATTCCCAAAATGTTTTATTTAATTGTTAAGATAAGCATTGATATCAATCCATCTTTTTATTTCTTTTATTTATGCTCAAGTGCACAACACAAGATTGAATTTAAACTAGTACTAGATCCCAGTTAAATGCTTTAGCATATTAGTTAACTCTGCGTATGAAATTTATGTATGTATTATTTATTTGCATTATCTTTATACATTTAAGTTAATGTAACATTTCTTATTTCATTTAAAAAATCCTGGAACAGCTTCGATATAAATTATCTTGGCGTAACCCGCCATTTATTGGCGATTAAAAATAGTGTCAAAAAAGGTGGTTTGAAAAGTCATAACTAACAAAATGTTAGGCTTAGTGCATAATAAATTAAAAAATATATAAGTAAAATTTAAAAATACACAAAAAATGTAAACATCATGCAAAAATGAAATATAGCACATCTCAACACTGTAAAAATGTATAAAATAATGTAGAAGCAGAAAATTGACATAGGAATGGTGGTTTTCTGTTGAAGGCTGCAATGTGAAAACAGACGTTTGTACAACAGTTGATCTGTAGCAATTCGAACATGGACCCATGCTAGTTTCGCGAGCTTACTTCGCTATGCTTGCCCACTAAAAACAATTACAGAAACCAACACCACTGGCTGTCAGAGGTCGCACGTACCAAGAGCTGTTTGTGCAAAAAGTGTTCCGTGACTCATAGAGCACATGCTATCATCCGCTGCACAAAAGTAACATGAAAATTATAAAATTTAAGCAACTCCTTCCTCGTACCAAAAAGTTGGCCTTCCACTTGTGAAATTAAACTTTAAATTGCCCACTAAAAGACACTAAAACTTAGCTACATCATTGATAACAGAAATCATAGAAGAAGCCATACTTAAATCAAAATATCAAAATACAAAAAAGTACAACCTAGTTTAATGAAATCCGAATGAAAACCGTAACATGTGTTAACATGGCACGAGAACACAGAAAGCTAGAAGGGGATGTCAGAAAAACGGGGTTGTTGTTGTTGAGACCCAGACCGTCCGACCTACCAGAAAGGTGTAAGGTAACTGTATGGACGGCCGGGAAGTGCCACCCAATTTAGACCGGAACCCAGTGGGGGAGGCATCCACAGGGACCGTACCCTCCTTCCCCTACCACCAACCTCTCGGAAGGACTTACGGACCCACATGTTTAACGTGATCGTACTCCGCATGAACACGGCGGCATTTGTGGCAGCGTGCAAATCTAGCGCGCAAACCACGGGGATACCGCACCCGAGATGGCCAACAGCACGCGGCGTTCCGAGGTGGTCACCCACCAAGTACTAACCGCGCCCGATGCTGCTTCACTTCGGTGATCTAACGAGAACCGGTGTTTTCAGCACGGTACGGCCTTGTCACATTTCATGATTTATCACTGCAAAAATCCTGTCAAATCCAAATTCTTTAATCACAGCTATACCAAAATCCCATTAGTTACTATTAGGCGATTTTCAATGGGAAATTCATTGTATCATTTACCTTGTCCATCAGTAATGTAATGTTAAGTAGTTAACATATACTATACATATAGCTATGGTATCAATCCATTCTTTTATTTAATTTATTTATGCTCAAGTGACAATACAAGATTGAATTTAAACTGCACTAAATTGCAATAAAATATTTTAGCATGTTAGTTTACACATAAAATTTATGTTTATATTATTTTCAATAATTCATGTTTTATTCAAATTGAATAAATTTTTAAATTTACAAATTTTGTTTTCTAAAAATATGGTGCAAGGTTTTAATATTTACTATCAACAAAACTTAAGGTGTAGGGTGGGGGGTAAATTGGGTCATTTTATAAGTAACTCAATGTAAATAAAATTAAAATTGAATTTTTTTAATCAATATTTGTAATAATATTTTTCAATTTGTTGGCAACATTTTTTAATTTCAAAACAGTTAGGTTTATGAATATAGCAACACAAGAAAAACATTTTACAAGCTGTGGATGGTGGTTTGCAAAACACATGGTTTAACTAACTTCTGAAAACCATTATATTTTAATAAATAACACTGCAAGTTTGAAGTATTTTCTCATAAAAGAAGCTCTAGACAACATCTCAAGCCAATCAAGTAAGAAAAATATTGAATATTTTCTTTTTTATTTCAATTTTTTTTAGATTGGGTAAAATGGGTCATAGTTAGGCTTAGTGATTTTTTTTGTTTTGTATAGGCCTACTGCAATAAGTTTTGTTAAATTTAAGCAATGTTTGTTATTTATTTTCTTGAAATTTAATTTTAAATTGTTACATTTAAACAATGTTTGTTAGGCTATTTTCTTGAAATTTAATTTTAAATTGTTACATTTAAACAATGTTAAATTTAAACAATGTTTGCCAGCCTATTTATTTTCTATTGTAATGGAATGTCTTCATAAAGAATTAAAAAGAATGAAAAAGAAAAATAAGAACTTTGAACTGCCACACATGAACAGAACATGAACAGAAAAAATCTCAGTCCACTACAAAACGATGTGATTTCAAAATGCTCAGGAATACAAAAGAAATTGTACTTGGAAAATGGGTAGTTATTGAATATAAAGGGAAAAAGTCTATGAAAAGATTTGTTGGTCAAATCACACATATTGATGGTGATGATATATATATGTGAAGTATGTAACCAAATCAAAAATAGGGGATTATCTGAAAATGAGGACATTGATATAATAGAAAAGACTGATGTTATAAGAATTTTAGAAGAGCCATTCTGCAATAACAGTGAACAATACTATTTTGAAATTTGAAAATTGTATAGCAGAATATGCAATTGACCTACTTTTCTTATTTTAATGTATTTCGTATTAAATATATTCTATAGGCATCATTTTGCATTATGACCCATTTTATCCCATCATGGGGTAAAATGAGTCAAAACTTTTCAAACTAAATTTAACTAATTTATAATTAAAAAATGTTTGCCAAAATTACACCAAAATGTCCTGAAAGAATGTAATGCAAGGTGCAATTGAAAAAATCAGAAAAAAATTATGGTTTTATTGCTACAAAACTTTGAATGTGAAAATAGCTAAAAAGTGACCCATTTTACCCTACCTGATCCTATATGTTAACAGGGAAGCACTGAGCAAGTGCATGGAATCCATGACATACGTGTTTGTTAGATTGTTATGGTTATACATATGCAAAAAGAAAATCAGAAAAGTTAGCTGTAAAAATTGACAGAGTCTAAAATTTTGATCATTGAAATGAAATTTATAGGTGCAAAATATCAGAAAAAACTGCTAATTTTGAACCCTGCAGTGAACACAATTTTGTTTCAACTTACATGCAAGAAACTTATGTATCATAAATAATGCTGAAAAAAATTGAATATATGTTATAAATTTTGCAACTTTTTATATTCATGTATATGGGAGGGAGGTGCCAATTTTATATCGTGTCCCGGGATGCTATAACCTGGAGATGTGCTGCTATGATACTTGGCAAAAAGCTTGAAACTAAATGAACTAGGGACTATTTTCGGGTCAATATGGGGAAAATGAAACAAGCGGCTGGAGAGAAAATATCCTCACAACAATCCTCAAAAATAGCATTAGCACTCCCAGAATTTTTTTAAATATAGTATATATTGGAATATTGTTACTGGTAATGAATGAACTTAAAGGAGCTTTGTAATTCCCAGTGCAATTTCACACTTACAAACCAAACAATCTTATCTCTACTTATGCATCACACATAAAAAATAACAAAATCTCCCACTTTATCAACGTAACGACCCTGTGTTATCTAAGACTATTTATAGGTTTCTTAAATAAAATTTATCAGGACATTCTCAAAATTCTGTATACAACAAAAAGCTTAATACAGACAATCAGTTGACACAATTAACATTATATTTCATTAATTTCTTACTCAAATGATTTGTGCAAATTTAAATAGTATTAGCACATGGTTATAAACAATGTGTTACATAATATAAAAATTAAATTTCAAAAGTAAGTTATCGGTTTGATCCTTAAAATATACTGTATTACACTTTATTTTACAAAGGATCTAATGCACTTAATTACACAATAAAATATTAGAATTATAAGAACATTAGAATCATGATATACTTAATTCGTGAAACTAAAACACAAGTTGGAACAAATGTTGCAAACTCGTAGATGCAAAAGCAAATAAGACTATCTTACAATAAATATTCTTTGCATCTTGTAAGTTATCAGTCGCAAAGTTCAATGTAAAATTAAAATGGAAACTCTAAATCTAGATTATGAAATAAAAATCAGTGATTTTTTTTTTTATTATTATTAATAAAGATTTTTATCCCTAAGTGCAAACTTATAACTCAAAGAGAATAACAATTATATTTGAACGATGATTTTTAATATTTACATTTTTATACATACCACCATTACCAACACTTGAAATCTTGTCTGCAAGTTCTTCCCATGCTGTTCTGTATTCTTCCAAATTCTTGAATTCTCCGCCTAATTTAGCTTCTAATAATGATGGATTCGACTCTAAATTACTTAATAAACAATCTACTTCACCTTGTGTATAATTAGCAGACCGCTTTGAAAGTTTTAAAACAGACATATTCAGCCAAAGTTGTTCTTTGCAATCTGCGTACACATCAATAAGCAACACATACAAATGGCGTATTGCAATTTGGTAATGCACCATTTACAACACTGCAACAGTTTTTTTTACTGCCCATGTAGTTCATTCATAGGGAGTGTATGACGACAGCTAAAAGGAATTTTCTGACACTAGTTTATTTTGATAGTTGGCAACAGTGTCGATATACTGTGGTGATTGTTTACTACTACGCAATTTCATTTTGAAATTGAATATATAACTTAAGTTCAAATTATAAGTATTAGATAAAATTAAAAGCACAGCACATGAGTTTATTTGTTAACAATTTCACATGACTTAATATGTGTGTACGTATTTTATTTTCGCTTATCTTTGTTTACACAAAGTGATTTCTCGTTCAAAATATTGCTCCTACATTTCTGTTAACAGAAAGAAGTTCTTTGTATTTCGAGTCCAATTTCTATAGGTTTTACCTAATTTAGCTTTAAACTCGATTTTCATTTTAAAAATAAAATGTATTAACGGGTAAGAAAAACTTAATCAATTATAACCTTCTTTTAACAATTAATTAACAATGCTGTATACAACCGCTTCTAACGTATACATATTCATAAATAACTGCATTTATTATGTTCTTATGTAAAGGATTTGAGATCAATTATTTAGCTGTAAATAGGGTGTGAGGCTACAGTGAGAAAGTGTTGGTCTTAATATATTAAGGAAATTCTTTAGAACTGGGTATATCAAAGTATTTTTTTCTCGAGAAACAAGTGTTTTACCGCGTCTACTTGAGTTTTTGCTAAATTTCCCATCTAAATTGTTTCACTATGCATATTATGACATTTAACGAATTTATACATTAAGGAAACTTGAGCAATATATTAACTCTTTTGAAAGAAGTGTCTTGCCAGTAGTGAATGTCTCTTACAGCCGGGTGCGTGAGCCACCGCTTGAATTGATTCAGAGGACAGGTGGGTCATTCCATGCTATTTCAACAAATGTATTTTAAATTGGTTGCTGCACCATTTTTAATATTTTGCACTTGTATTTATACATGTTTAGAGAGTTCAAAACCATTTTTAGACAAGAAAAATGGCTTACCATGTGGCAGAGAGGTCCCCAGATGGTGCTTTAAACAGGTACATTTTTGTGATTACAAGCATTTATGCAAAATAGTATAACTTTCCTCCTAATTGAGAAAATTAAAAGATTTAAAAAGCCTTTTACTCAGAATAAAGTGCTGATAATTTTGGTTCAACTTTGTTTCATCATTTGATATATTTTTTAACATGTAATGGTAGAGTCGAAATTTACCATTGAAATTTGCATTTTCTCATTTTCTGAACCTGTTTTTCACTGGGAAGGGGACAATACACTCGAACCAAATTTATTTTGCAAGTACTATAGTAACAATAGATTTTACGAGGGGAGAAATCTGGAATGTTCTGAACCCTTCTAAAATTTTTTCAATGGTGAAAATGACGTTTTAAAAGAATTCAGATTTTTCAAAAGCTGTATCTCCTGTGGGGTTCACAGTAAAAATCTAAAATTTATATTACTAAGGCTTCTATTTGGTAGCAACACCATAATAAAATTTGATCAACTTGTTTTGCATAGTAACAAAAATACTTGAGTTCAAAGTTGTGATTAAAATCAGTGTATTTCCATTTGCTTTGATGGTAATTTTTATACAAAAAAATTATCATTATAGTTACAAGAAATGCATTAAATGTTACTTGCTTACATGTTGTAAACAATTAAACAAATAAAAATGAAATGTATATACAAAAAAATGATTATCACAGTTACAAGAAATGAATGTTAATTGCTGCTTAGGCCTACATATTGTAAACAATTGAACAAGCAAAAATTATATCACTTAGCAACAGGGTTGGCATGGTTTAAACCAATTGTTTTTTTTTTAAGAATAATTTATAATTAAATTTTTCAAATTATTTGATGTTGTAAATAACTTCTACTTTTAACAACTGCACAACTCATTTCCGACTAGCATCTCAATCCTGCGGTCATTTCCAATGGGAAACAAAATCCGGCGCAATGTGCATGCTCACTGACTCTTCCTCTCCAGTGCTTCAATATTTCGTCAAGGGGTGATATAAATAGTATGCAGAAGCTGAAGATACAATGTTATGATCGAAATCGCAGCTGACAGTCTGACATGCTTCCCAATTACAGTTTTACGATTAAAATCATAAAAATGCGATCCAAAATGTACAACATTGCATCCCAATGAGAATATTTACGAATATGTACAGTGTTGCCTTGGATTTTAATGTTCGTTCTGAGATTTTATAATTTTTAGGCAGTGTCAATTTGTAATGTAATGGTTGAATGGTAAACAGAACGAAGAACTGCCCTCTATTTTTTAAATTCTAATCCGATTTTAAATGTATGGTAAAGGAAAGTTTTATTTTAAATAATATAATATTTTATGATTTTGCAATTTATACACTTAAAAATTACATTCGTAATTTTACACACAAGCGGAAAAAAGTTTTTCGATTCTTAGAATTATGAAAGAAAAATAAATATGTATTAAAATTAGAAAGATATTTTAAAGTAGTTTGCATTTTCATTTCAGAAACTAGTCTGTTTTTAGAAGAATGCTCTAATATATAATGTTCTAAATAATATTTTATAAATGCATTAATAAAACTGTAAATAATCCCAGAAATCTGTTTCGTATTTTCTATTATTTATGTCTGTTCGCTTGCTTTATTTCTTTACATTCAGCATGCGTTAAAATTTGACTTTGTTGTAGAAATAATCAAAGTTTAGTGATCATATAAAATCAAAAATATTGTAATTGTGTTTGCACCGAATTTAGATACAGAGATAATACTCAAAAATGGAGAGAGAAAAAATAGGCAAAATGTTTATAAATTATTACAAGATTCTTTTTGTTCTGAATTGAAGGGGAATTTTGAGTTATAATTGTAGAATAATTTATCTGTCTACTAAAAGAATTATTCAAACTAGAAGAAACAAGGTTATCTGGTAATTAATTTCGATTTATACGGTACGCCGAAAACAAAAAGGGGAATAAAGAAAATATTTAGGACCACCATTTCTTTCAAAATGACAAGTTACAGGTATGCATTGTCAGTTTGGGGGGGAGGGATGCCGTTGCCTATCTATCAATGTTTTAGGTACAGAATATTAAAAAAAAAGATAGTGTTAAATGCGACACTCAAAAATGTCGAGGGGGAGCGATATCCACGCCTGGAGGTATTCCTCTCCCAGTAGCGTATCATTATGTATTACAGCACACAGAGGTTTATTTACACAACGCTATTAACTCGCAAAGTAATATGTTCATGCAAATCTCCCCCCCCCCCCCCCTCTTAAAATTCATGCCTTATCCACACCTGAGACACAAAAATTAAAGTAAACTTGCAATTGAATAACTTCACATAGGTAGCGATAAGAAAATACTATTTTTCCGCTTGTGTGTAAAATTATGAATATAATTTTCAAGTGTATAAATTACGAAATCATAAAATATTATATTATTTAAAATAAAACTTTCCTTTACCATACATTTAAAATCGGATTAGAATTTAAAAAATAGAGGGTAGTTAGTTCTTCGTTCTGTTTACCATTCAACCATTACATTACAAATTGACAATGCCTAAAAATCGTAAAATCTCAGAACGAACATTAAAATCCAAGGCAACACTGTATATATTCATAAATATTCTCATTGGGATGCAAAGTTGTACATTTTGGATTGCATTTTTACGATTTTAATCGTAAAACTGTAATTGGGAAGCATGTCAAACTGTCAGCTGCGATTTCAATCGTAACATTGTATCTTCAGCTTCTGCACACTATTTATATCACCCCTTGACGAAATATTGAAGCACTGGAGAGGAAGAGTCCGTGAGCATGCGCATTGCGCCGGATTTCGTTTCCCATTGGGAATGACCCCAGGATTGAGATGCTAGTCTCATTTCAGCAGCAATTTGCACCAGTCAGTTCATAGTTGAAGTTACAGTTACATCATATTTGCTCTTGTGTTTTTATAGAAGTAGAATGGGATAAAAGTTAACATTTGAGAACAAAAAATGTCTAACTCTGATGGCAGAAGAAAAGATTTAATTTAGTTATATTTTGATGAGGTAAAAAATGATAAAAGGAAAGGCTGCAGGGCTAAATGTAAACAAGAAATGGAAGTCAAGTGCTCAGAATGAAGAAACATGTGGGAACATGTAGCAATCTTGATCCTCATTCAGTCAATGAATCTGTTGGTAAGTATAATTATTTTATTATTATTAATATTATTAATACTTCTATTATTAACTGTAAAAGTAATTTTTTTGAAAAGTTAAATGTTTGTTAAATCAAAAATACTTGTGAAATTACAAGTATAATGCATATTGAGAACAAGAACATTTTTCATGTACACACATTGTAAGAATGTTTGTTTCTCTTCATTCGATCAAATGATTCTATCAAAATTGTTATATTACTTGTAAATTCTATTTGGTTGAAAAGATAATAAATCAATATACTAAATTAAATATAGTAATATTAATTAATTTTATTATGTGTGTTTGAATTAAAAAAAGTTTTATTCAAAATACAAGAATACATTACTATTACATTATATCAAGTTAATTTTAGCCTAAGTATTAAATAAATATTAAAAATAAATACATAAATAAAACAGTGTTTAATTCACAAAAGGAAGGAAAAAAATAAAGTTTAATATTGAATTATGCGATTAAAAATGTTGATATATGATATGTGTTCTATGTCATTAAGCCCCTTCTTAATTTTATGCAGATGTTGACGATGGTGTATCAGCCTCGCTTTCCAGTGCTTCAAGTTCTTTGGATTCATCAATGACACAACCAGAATCAACTACAAGTGAAATCAGCTCTCAAAAAAGGAAAAGAGAAGATAAAACTCTGTACTGTTTTGTGAGTAAATCAACACCAGCTTAAAAAAAAAATGTTTGATGAACAAATTGCTAGGTTTATTTATGCTACAAATACAGCATTCAACACTGTCTGCTCTAAGTCCTTGGACGAGCCGAATGGTCTGGGCTTTCAGCATTCAACACTGTGGAACATCCAGAGTTCATTAAAATGGTTCAGAATTTTCGCCCAGAATATTTTCCACCATCAAGGAAACAAATTGCTTGCGATTTATTAGAGAACACCTACACAAAGGAAAAAGAAAAATGTACAGAAATATTAACAGACGAAATTGTCACATTAGGATTAGATGGATGGTCAAACATTCACAATGAACCGGTGATTTGTGATACTTTAACAACAAAAGATGGGAACACATATTTAGCTGATACTATTGACACTTCGGGCACTGCTCATACAAGTGAAAATCTATATGACATTGCTGTTAAAACTATAAAAAAGTGCCAGTCAGAATTTCAGTGTTCAGTATGTTCAGTAGTGACAGATAATACCGGAAATGTTGAAAAAATGAGAAAAATGCTTGATGAGAGTGAGGATAAGGAATTCAGAGTTATTACTTATGGATGTGCGGCTCATATTTTGAACTTACTGGCTGGTGATATAAGTTATCCAAACATAAAAGAACAAATTTTGCAAATGATTAAGTATTTTAGGAATAACCATTGCAGGTGCATGCTTTAGAAAAGTTGTAAATGCACCAAAGTTAATATTGCCATGTGAAGTTCGCTGGAATTCCTTTGCTGACACCTTGGAGAGGTATCTAAAATCATGGCCAGTGCTAGTAAATATATGTGAAAGCAATAAAGACGTGATTGATCAAAATTTAATTTCAAACATTTCATTAAAAAGAAATGCAGAAGATTACTTGCAACAATTAAAACCAATTAGTGTAGCTCTGGACAGGGCGCAGAGAGAAAAGTGTTCAATTGGAGAGACTGTTTTTATTTTTTAAAAATTAAAAAAGCAGATGCATGATAAGAAATTCAACAAAGATGTACTGAAAAAATTAGATAATCGTTATAAAAGGACAATAACACCAGCCCATCTTTTTGCTTTTCTGTTACACCCAAAAGCTGTAGATAAAGATGATGAAGATGTTCACGAATTGTCAGCAAATGAAAAAAAAATTGGCATTGGAATATGCTAAGAAAAAGTTTCCTAAAAATAACTTATTAACTCTGATATTGAAATTTTGTGCCAAAGGTTTTCCATTCCAAAGATATCTTTTTCAAAAGGAATTTATTGAAAATGTAACAGTTATAAAATGGTGGCGAATGCAAGAAAATGATATAAAAAAGTTTAATGCTGATGTGTTGAAGGAAGTTGAAGTATGTCTTACTGCAAAAGCAACTACAGCCAATGTCGAGAGAATTTTTTTTTCTTTTGGAGTTGTACAATCAAAATTGCATAACAGACTGGGTTTAGAAAAAGCCGCATTTTTGTTCAAAATGTTAAATCCTAAATTTGTTTTTAATTTTTAAAGGGAATAAAGAAATAAGAATCTAGTTTTTTTTCTATTATTTTTTAAGAAAATAATTCACTAAATGAAATATCTACATTATTGGTATTTTAAACAACTTATCACCATTACTGATGAATCTAAGAGCAATATTCCTTGTATTATGTAGTAAACAATTACTATTGTATTATATTGTATTTGTATACATTGAATTTAAAAAATAGTATCTCTAAATAAATTATTAAAATTCAATATGATTTGAATGTCCACATAAGTAGCAACAATTGTTTATTTACTTAGTTTAAATTATTTTCAGAAGGAATATTAATTGTTATTTGAAAATTAATTATTCTAGTTAATGCCAAATTTTATTTATAAACATGTATACATGTAATTAGAAAAGGATTTTTAAAAAAACCCAGTTTAAACCAAAAAAACCTGGTTTTTTGCCAACCCTGCTTAGCAAATTGTTTTAGCTTGTTTCTTTTTATCCTATGTTGTAAAAGTTCCGTAACCTCATTGCACAACCTGGGTTCAGTATTCCATGTTTGTCCAGTAGCAGTTGACAACGTGGAAGGAACACGTAAGACATTGACATACACAGGCCTCCACAAATTGAAAAGAATCTGGTAGCCAACGGAAGGACAATTATTCGCATACGTCATCTAAATACAAAGATGGAAAGATTTAAATATGCCACAATGAACAAAAATAGAAGAAATAAAAGGAAACTTATGAAAATCTGCACTTGCGGAACATTTGGTCACTCACATAAGTACCTAAATGTTTATTATTTGTTTTATATAGTGTTTTAAATGCAAAATGTAAAATTTATCTACAGAAAATACGTAGGTGGTTCAAAAAGTAAGGTAACACGATCTCTCATGCGTGTACAAATTTGGCGTACGAATTAAATTCCAAGTGTAGATAGTCGAAAGGTGTTGTTGCATGACAACGCCCAACTGCATGCGTCCTCAGTTATACGTGATTTGGTACAGCATCTCAGATGGAATGTACTGGAACACCCACCCTACAGCCTGGATCTCGCACCAAGTGATTTTTATTTCTTCGGACCGTTGAAGAAGCACCTGGCAGGTCACTATTTCACAATTGATGCCGAAGTTCAGAAAGTTGCCATTGAGTGACTCCTTGATCTGAACTCTGATTCCTTTTCTGCCGGTTTCAATAGATTGGTTTACCGATGGAACAAATGCTTCGACAACCAAACTATGTGGAAAAATAATACATAGCAGTGCCTTGCTAACTTTGTGTATCTCTTTGATTTCGTGAATAAACCTTTTCTCTCACAGGACTTGTTACCTTACTTTTTGAACCACCCTTGTACCATATTATATATATATATATATATATATATATAGAACTGTTTAAAGATCGTCTTTTAAAACTTATTCAAATATATTAAAAGGTCTCAGATATTGTATTATTAATTGGCAGTTAGCTTCATAGAAATGCTCACTTTTCCATGTTAAAGAATCTCCTCTTTCCGCCTTGGGTCGGTCAGTGACGTCACGGGAGGGGAAAACTCTGAACCCAATTTCAGCAGGAATGGACAACCTTGTATATTATTATTTAATGAACCTTGTGGTCATACAGCATCCAAACAGTATCTGCTTTAGATTTTTGAAATGATGTTGATGGTCCTACTGGATGGAAGAAATGGACATTGCAGTCCTTCTCTGATTGCTGCACCTCAATAACTTGTGCAAATCACCAATGAGAATCATAAATACATGCAATATAATCCCTTTCTTTTAGTTCAAGAGAAAGATCTGTTGAAACTTTGATAATGTTTATTTCTTCAAAATCTTATGAATTGAGTCTTCTGTTTTGCTTCCTTTTGAACATCTGTATTCTTAATAGAAACACAGTCTTTTGCACCAGGGTACATCCTACAGGGTACATCACTTTCATAAAAATCTACAACTTTATCAATCACTTACGGAAAATTTCTGGACTTCCTTTGTTCTGTATTAGGAAGAACGCCATAGCTCTTAAATAATGCCTGTGTGTTTCTTACTAAGTACTGACTTGCACCAAATTCATGACATGTTTTTACTACTGACCAGAACTCAAGCACCAAACTTAATGTTTTTACTTTCTCTGAAACTGTCGAACTTTCTTTAAATTTTTCTTTAAGCTTATTTAAGAGAATAGTGTATTCATCTTTCTTCAGATCAGCTTCGTTATTTCCGAAAGACTCGTGTCTCATCATTGGTTTCATCTTTGTTAAATAAATTTTTTTCAAACAAGAAATGCATAAACTTTTAACCGGAACTAATCCTAGGTTTGGATGGCTTTGAGCCACATATAAAGATATTTCAGTAAGACCTTTTGTTGTAACTGTTGTATGACATCCAAAAGGATAAGAACAATTCTTTCCATATAAGTGATTGTATTTAACAAGATATTTCTTCTCATGATACTGGCAAATATTTTCAAAGTCTCCTAATCTTAAGTCCAAAATAGTTTTTTCTTCATTGCTAAATTCACTAAATCCTTCCTGAAATTGGCACATAAGTAGTCTTATGACAATCCTCATTAACTTTAGTTCCAACAGAACACATCATCTTTACCTTCACTTTATCACACATGCACACACTATGCTAATCAAAAGACAACTGACACACATTGCAAATGCAGAACTCACACTTACTATCAAACAGGTTATACTTTTTTCAACCGTCCAAACAGTTACCTTACACCTTTCTGGTAGGTCGGACGGTCTGGGTTTCAACAACAACTCTTACACTAAAAAATCTGATGTGGGCAACACATGACTTTCCTTATATAATGCAATGAATTTACTACTTTTACAGTTAAAAAAATGTTATTCTTATGGTAGATACTTATATTTTTTTCCAAAATAGTGAATTTTCTTTAATTAGTTGTCATTTTGATTGATTTATCGTCATTTTTATCCATTTGACGAGATTTTTGTTAATTTGGCAACAATTAAAAAAGTCGCCAAGTTGGCGACATTTCGCCAAATTCGTCGCCAAAATTTCGCCAAGCGTTATGGACGAAGAAATAAGTTATTCTTACAGCAGATAAATAACTATTGGCGTTCAAATACAAAAGTGTTACTCAAAGTATCTTTTTTCATGAATGAAACGAGCTAGATCCACGAGAGTGGTGTCACCCAATTTATCGCATGATATTACATATGAAAAAAGAACATGTTTCTCAAGAGTTAATATTTTTTTAATTTATGGGATTTTTCGATAACTTTTTCGAAAAATGTGCAATATCTCGAGAACAGTTCATGTTAGCGTTCTAAAATTTATGTCAATTGTTTTCTAATGAAAAATTACATAAGAAATGTCTATTTGCGTAACTTTATTAGCGGTTTTGATTTTTTGACGAATGTTTCAAAATTTCACTAAAAAATTTAGGGGGGTTCTGAACATTCGATTGCGTATAAAAACAATAGGCTTCCAGTGTTTACGGATTGTGATTTTTGTACCAAATTTGGTTCGAATCTGTCCATTCGTTCGTAAGTTATCGTCTCCACAGACTCACTGACACACACACGCACAAACTTTCACACACACACACACACAGACATCACTTCAAAAATGTTTGATTCGTGATCAGGGATGCTTGAAACGTGCTCTCCCGTCGAAAACTCGATTTCGAATTTTCGACCCCGTCACAATACTTTCCTTATACATTATGTATATAAAGAAAGTAACAAGATTGTACAAGTTAAGACATTCCATGAACTCTGCTGCTTTAGCAGTTATGAATTGTGTAGTATGTTTTTTATATATTTTCTTGTTCTTTAACACTTTCATTTGGTTTTTATTACAACAAATAAAAAAGAAAATATATTCATGCTTCATTAGTTATAAAAAAGGTTATAATTGTCCTTCAAAACAAAAAAAAACCCAGCAGATTTTGTTCACAACTTTGAACTTAAATATTTTTGTTACTATAGTGCCCATTTTCACCCGTGAAAATTTTTTCAAAAGGTTCAAAACGCTTCAGTTTTCTCCCCTCAGGTAAAATCTACTGATACTATAGTACTTGCAAAATAAATTTGATTTGAGTATATTGTCCCCTTCCCAGTAAAAAACAGGTTCGGAAAAGGAGAAAATGCAAATTTCATTGGTAAATTTTGACTACCATTAAATTTTCAAAAATATATCAAATGATGAAACAAAGTTCAGCACTTTATTCTGGATAAAAGGTTTTTTAAATATTTTAATTTGCTCAATTAGGAGGAAAGTTATATCATTCTGTGCAAATGCTTGTAATCACAAAAATGTACATGTTTAAAGTGCCATCTGGGGACCTCTCTGCCACATGGTAAGAAATTTTTCTTTTCTAAAATCTCCAACATGTATAAATAGAATGTGGAACTCTCCAAACATGTATAAATACCTGTGCAAAATATGAAAGATATTACAAATGGTGCAGTAATAACCCTTTGTTGAAATAGCATGGAATGACCCAGGTGTCTCATGAATTTGAAGTAAAACTCATTAATTTAGTACAGTAGAACCTCGATTATCTGACGTAATTGGGACCGAACCTACATCGGATAATCGAAATTTCTGGATAATAGAGAATTTTTCAATAATCGTCTAGTTCAGGGGTCGGCAACCTGCGGCTCGCGAGCCGCATGTGGCTCTTTTGATGTAAAGTTGCGGCTCTCCAGTTCCATACAAAAAAATGAATATTTTATTATCAAAACCCTTAAAAAATAAGAAAATATATTTTTAAGTACCTAATTTCTCAATAGCTTCTATTTTCATAATCGTTAATTACAAATCGCTACGCTTAACATGACCGTAATGAGATAAATTTGAACTATTGTTTTGTTCGTAGAGATGAGACTCCGTGACCATGTTTATCTTTCAGCCAATTGAATTTCATCTCCGTCTCACCCAAACAGCCACCGTCTAGAGTCTAGACAACACGTCTAGGCTCTAGACGTGTTGTCAGTCAGTCATCCTCGGATATCGCGGTCGACGTTACGTTGCATGTGTGTTAATTTAATCGCTTGCGGTTTCTGCGTGTCTATTCGCTTGTTGTTTCAAGAAGAATACGATTTAGAAGCGCATTATCTTCTCAAATGTATGTACGCGTATAATATAATAAAATCAGTAACAGAATTGAATTACATATTTGAGGATCGTGCTAACGAAGTAATAATGGTAAATAAATTGTTTGCCGTTTTAGATAGCTAAGTAAAATTTTAAAAAGTCATTTTTTCAACTCCGCGCCAGCATGGCATCTGGTGAAGGAAAGAGAAGAACTGAAGAAGAAAACCGAGAATTCAATCAGGATTGGACGGAGTTGTTTGCATTCATATGCAACACAGATGGCCTTCCGACTTGTCTCATTTGCCACGAAAAACTCGCACACAATAAGAGGTCAAATTTGGAGAGGCACTTCACTACAAAACATACCCAGTTTGCTGGTAAATATCCAACCGGTGACGCACGAAAAAAGCTGTTGAAGAGCTCCAAAAAAACAACAGTCAAGCTCCATGCTAAGTAACTGGGCGCAATCTTCCAATAATGCAAATCTGGCAAACTTTGCAGTATCATTAGAAATTGCAAAAAGAGGAAAACCATCCACAGATGGTGAGTACGTCAAAGATTGTTTTATACGTGCATCTGGAGAACTGTTTCGTGATTTTAAAAACAAAATAGAAATCATGAAAAAAATCAAAGATTTGCCATTATCTGCTAAAACAGTACAAGATAGAACTGCTAAAATGTCTTCAAATGTAACACATATGCAAGTGGAAGACATTCAACTGGCTTCTGCCTTATCACTTGCTATAGATGAGTCTTGCGACATAAAAGACACGGCACAAGTTACCCTTTTCGTCAGGTATATGTCGTCCCAAGGTCCAAAAGAAGAACTGCTAGGATTGCTACCGCTCTCAGGGCAAACTCGTGGAGAAAATATAGCAAATGCTGTGCAAAAATGCCTGGAAGACAATGGAATCGATATAAATAAAATCGTTTCTATAGCAACTGATGCAGCCAGAAGTATGACAGGAATACATAGAGGGGTAACATCAATTCTTCAGAAAAAAATAAACCACTAAATTCTAACGTTTCACTGCATAATTCATCAAGAAGCGCTTTGTGCCCAAACATCTCCGGCCGAAATAGTTGAGGTCATGAACTTGGTAATTAAGATTATTAACAGCATCTTGGCAAAAGCACTCTACCATCGCCAGTTTAAAGATTTCCTTGCAGAAATAGATAGCCAGTTTTCTGACCTACTTCTGCACAATAAAGTGCGATGGCTTTCCAGAGGTAACGTATTGCAACGTTTTACTTTGTGCTTGAGTGAAATAAAAATATTCCTCAATGAAAAAAGCATTGACCATCCCGAATTGGAAGAAGACAAATGGCTGCAAAAATTCAACTTCATGGTAGATACCACAATGAAACTAAATGAACTAAATCTAAAACTGCATGGAAAGGGCAACCCAGCCTACCCCTTGCTTGAAGAAGTAGTTTGTTTCGAAAAAAAATTACTTCTTTTTGTTGAAGACATGGGAAGCGGTAAATTACTTCATTTTAAAAATCTGAAGCAATATCGCGATGAGACCAATGCAACTATTGACACGAATTACTTCAACCTAACTTTAAAAAAACATGAAGGATGGATTCGCTGAGAGATTCGAGCAATTCAAAACAAACAAAAGTACTCTCGCGTTCATAGTAAATCCTCTCAACACAAATGCAAATGAGATCAACATTGAGCCATTTGGAATTGATGCTGGATCGCTCCAAACGCAATTGCTAGATTGTGGAGTGGCAAGTTCACAGAACTCAAGAGCCAGTTGGAAGAGTTGGGGGTCCAGAAATGCATGCACATCGCGCAGCACAAGTGGACAGCACTAAAAGAAATTCCTAGAGTTGAGGCCCTCATATTCGGCGCATGGAATAGTCTTCCAGAATGCTACAGTGAGGTGAAGAAGTTGGAGTGCTGACGATCTTCGAATCGACATATTCGTGCGAGCAAGCGTTCTCTTGCATGAATATAATAAAAAGTAAAGTTAGAAGTCAACTAACAAATAAAAATCTAAAGTCGTGCTTGAAACTTAAAATAACAAGTTATAAGCCAGATTTAATCAAACTTTCAAAAGGCATGCAAAGCCAATGCTCCCATTGATGTAACTATCTATATTTGTGTTTTTATATGAATAAATATTATTCCGTATTTAAAGCCGTTTATTTTAAATCAAAATCCAATATATATAAGCAAATGCTATAATATTGAAACGAAAATTTTTAGTGGCTCTTTAAAAACTGGGAAATTTTGTAAATTGTAACTTTTGGCTCTTCCGTTTCAATAGGTTGCCGACCCCTGGTCTAGTTAAATATGTAACATCGTCATCGAATTGCTATTATGACTATTTAAACTGCTAAATAAATATCTAAATTCAAATTACAGTACAGTATAGTAGTACATGAAAATTTATTTTGAAACAAAAAACTTACAATGATTTAAATGGAAGCTTCATCTGGCATAAATTGGTCATCCTTTGTCGTGCAGCTCTGTCACGAAGTTTTTTTAAAAGCATTAGTTCAGAGGAATCACACAGTTCTTGTTGTTCCAACCAAGCAAGGCCTTTTGAAGAATACTTAGAAGCATCATTGTTACTAATCTTTACTTGGGAATCATTCTCGCCTTCATCATCTTCTTCGTCTTCTTTTGGAGAATGTCTGACTTCTGCGATAATGTCCTCATCATTAAGCAACTGGAAGCCTGCATCTTCCATGTCACAAATCAACCAATCTGTGATTTCTTTGATCCCACAGTTTTCAAAATCTGGCATTGTGCTAAAAATGTTTGAAAATTCAGTAGCACCATCTTTAACAATGTCTAACATTTTCATCTGCACCAGTTGAAAAATTAGGCAAAAGTTTTCTCCAATTTCGTCTTAGTGTCAATTGCGGCATACATTCCCATGCTTCACTGATCATATAAATGCAGTCTTTAATGTTGACAGATTTGCAAAACTCTAGTATTGAAATTGTAGATGCAGATTCTCCTTCAAAAAGTAATTTTCTGTCAAGAAACCGATTTCGGTTAACGGAGCGTTCCGGTTAAACGAAGGTCAGATAATCGAGGTTCTACTGTATATTTTAATGCTAATAGATGGAACCCTATATCCACTATATTGGATTTTATCATGAGTCTAGAATGTTGATCTACGATTTGCTCAAGTGTTTTGTATTTTTGATATTTTAATTTATGTGAAAGCCAGAACAGTGAGTAATATAAACAAACTAAGCTGGCTTAGAACAGCTTCGGTATAAATAATTTGACGAAATCTGCCATTTTTTTTCTTGCACCAAAGAAGACAGTGTTTTGAAAAGTCCTAACGAATGCCATGTTAGACTTTGTGCATAACAAATATAAAAATATATAATAAAAAATAAAAAATGCATAAAAACGTATAAATGAGTATAAAAAAGCACAATACGCAGAAAAAAGATTACACTTTAACAAAATTTTAAAAAACGATACTTGAAAAAAAATATTGTACATTAACGAAATTTCAAAAAATCTATAGAAAAAATATTGTACTTTAACGAAATTCTAAAAAATTTATACTTAGAAAAAATATTACTTTTTGTAAATATTGTACGAGTTTTTTACTTCTCACATAGCAATGGCTGTTTGTTCAATAAAGAAAAACACGTGTAAATATCCAAATTGCACAAATGGCTGTTTCCACATTGCAGCTATCAGAGAACGATCATTCCCATGTAAATTTTTGGCTTCTACATTATTTTGTACATTAACATGTGCTATCCTTTCATTTTTGTATGATATTCACATTTTTAATGCATTTTTACACACAAAGCAACAACACAACTAAAATAGAATCGCCGAAGATAACAGAAAGCTAAAAGGGATTACCAGAAAACACATCGCGGGAAATTTTGTGCCATATATGACAATTTATCGCTACAGAAAAAGATTGCCAAATCCAAATTCTTTATATCGAAGCTGTACCGCTGCTCGTTAAATGTTGCATGTGGTATAGACATTCTCGTATTTCCGGCCTCTTAAATACTTTTATTTTTTAGAGATGGGAAGTATTTCTGTAGTTTTGATACTAAGTTGTTTTGTATTTTTTTTCTATTTTTTACAGCATATAGAGAGATATTTTGTAGAGCTTTTTGAGAAAAAATTAGTGATTTGCCATGGCACATAGCTTTTTATTCAAAGAAGAATTCATATTGTCGAATAACTTTTCAATTATTCAGATGATATTTTCTAATCTTTTCTTTCTCAAAGAGTCATAAAATGATAGTTTTGTGCAACACATTGTCTTAGCAACATAGTCTTTGCGTGTATCCTTGTCGAAAGCCCAGACCATCCGGCTCATCCGAGGACATAGAGCAGCAATAATGGTGACCGGACGTGTATCCTTGTGTTAAAGCTCATACAAAATCACACTTTTAAACATTGTTACATTTTATTGTAAATAGTCTTTGCCGCATATTTTCTACTAATCTTTCTTTTCATTAATTATTGTGTTGATTAGAATTCCTAATTTTTTTTTTTAATGTTTAATCAATGTAAATCAATTTTTTATGATCTTCGTGTAATTTTCAAAAGAGCCAATGTAATGTCGCTTTTAACTTGATCTTTCTTTCTTGTGTTCAATCGTTTACTTCTTAACAACTGATTAATAATGATATTTCTGAAAACATTTTTATGTAAACTAGTATTCCAGGGGACAATGTAATTAATTTTAAACGTGAAATTTTTTCTTTTATCAAATAAAGTGAAAAACGTTGAATTGTCTCCAGATTTCTCTATACATAAATCTAAGTAGTTTAAACTGTTGTTGTTACATGTAGTTTCTATTAAATTCAATGATTGCGGATGAAAACTGAAATCCATAATATACTCCGAACTATCGTAGTCCAATATCACGTTATCAGCATAACGCATGTAAACCAACTCGTTCAAAATGTGTGTACCAGTCTCGTATTTGTCCAAGTATATATCTACTAGAGCAGATGAGCAGCTGCCTCCCATAGAATGCCCTTTATTTGCTTATAAAAACCCATACCATTATATAGAACCATTTCAATAAAACCAACCTTACCAGTGCTTTGTACCTCCCTAAGGTTATTAAAGATTGCAAATCTTATTTATGATAAATCTCCATGATGATCAGAAACATCGTTAATGTCAATATTGTTGTACAGATCATAAAAATCAAAACTTTTGTATATCATATTGTTTGGAATATTTTTTTATTTTATTAATAACTTCACAGCTATTGGTAATGAAATAAAGTCGTTTTTTAAGTATTTCTATAACTTGTTTTATAATAGAGTAACTTTTTATTTGCAATAGTTAAGTAAGATCGAAATTCTATAGTTACTGGGCAAAATTTAATGGGTTTCTTATGTAATTTGGGGGTCATTGTGAGGTACGAGGATCTTGTTCCTCCTATACTAATACCAGATTGTTTTTATACATAGCTTTTATTCTGTTTTCAATCTCTGTCCTCGAACTGTTTATAGGTTCATACATTTCTAGGTCGTTGTAACTGTTATATAGTAATTCATAGTAATATTTTATACAAGTGAATGCATAGTTGGCTGCGACTTTGTCCATGTAGGTAATAACGTATATTTTGTGTATAGATTCAAGCTCGTTTTTGTCATATCTTTTTATTTTTCCCTTTTGTTTTCTCTCGATATATCAATAACGTATATCCATCATTACATGATGCTTCCATTATCTGAATACTTCTGCTGGTTAGCTATATTTAACAGCTGTTTTATAAACAAAATCGTTTATGTCTTTATCGATTGATTCCATAATGCAGCCAAACTCCTGGAATCTGAACTTAACGCCCAGTTCACATATTTTTTTAAAATCCGTATCGATGACATTCAGGTCACCAGTTACTACGTGGCCATGATCTTCATCTTTGTATTTTGAGTTAGAACAATTACAATCCCTATTGCACTCTAATTGCATATTTTGGTTTACTTTGTTGTAGTTGAAAAAATTCCTACAAATTGACCATGTATCTGTAAGATATTCCAATTTCTATGTTAATAGTTGGCAATATTTCCTTTCTTTCCTTCAGTATTCTATTAAAAGGCATAGCATCAAAATCCTTATTTTTGTATTTCACTATGAGATATTCCTGAATTTTAACGGGAGTGTTGCCATGGCATTAAGCATGCTTAACCGGAGAGTGGGGCAATTTGTGGTACTTTTCAGTTTTATCTCCTTTTTCAAGTGTTTCCTTTGTTACTATTTAGTTATTATTATATATATATATATATATATATATAACAACTGCTCTGTTGCTTGATTAATTTTTTTTTAGATCCAGAATCAAGAGTTTTGATTTACAGCTGAAATGCACACTGTGATGCCAAAGCGCGTTGAAAAAATCAGTTTTTGTCTTCTGGTGTCAAATATGCTATGTTGAATGAATGCGAGACTTATACATTTACATTTATCTTGTAAAAAGCTAACAAATAAAATAAGTTTCTTCTATGTACTTGATGGATCGATGGGGTAACTTGGGACAAAAAATACAAAATTAATTGAGTGAAAATTATATTTTTGTACACCAATCGATTTTTTATATTAAATAACAACAGAAAAAGTTTCATTTTGTTTTGTGATGGAAGCTGATCTAACAGTTGGCAACAGAATTTTGGACTTTTCGGTGTTAATTTCTCCTAAAAGATTTTTAGCTATATATCACTAAAATATGTACTTATTGATATCGCTTTTACTTTTAAATATGAAGTATAATAACCTACATGAAAATTCTTAAGTAAAAATTTTATATTTTGATATTTTAAATTTTTTTTTTAATTTAAACTTTTGGTCAGGAAAAAAAAGTGAATTATAACATACTAAATTTTTTAAATAATCTTAATGCACATATTTCATACCTGCCAACTTTTACGCATTTTAACTGCTCTTTACGCTTTTACGCATATATTGCTATATTTTAGCATTTCCGCATTTATTTGAATTTTTTAACATTACTAGGAAATCAATCTTCAGCGAAATTTTCCGGCTTTTTTTGTTTGAAATTTATCAATTAACCAGATGTGGTATAATTCCTTGGAAACACCATTTTTCGCTTTTTCAGCACGGATTTCTACCATTCCCGGGATCGTAGCAAATCCATAATAAAATGCAGGGTAATACCAATCAAATTAACGGAGATTTACGCCCACGTGTAAAGCTGGGAATACACCTCGAATTTTACTCGAGACAGCGGGGGTCGGTCGGGGAGAAAAACAACGGGAGGTCCCCGAAAACCACTTGTCTTCCTGGATCGGGGAGAGTGTCAAGTCTGAAATTGGGTTTACCAAATTGGCTTGTTTATCGTCTGCAATGAAAGATTTATTTTGCCAAATGTCTTGATGTAATGAATGACTTTCGTGAAATCAAACCAACTGATAAATGGGTCTTGATATGACTTTCATTTCGTTTGTCTGTTTAAAAAATGGTGTTTAATGGTAAAATTACTCTTGCCGTTTCTAATCGTATTTGATAGAACATAAAACTTTTGAAGAGAAGATATTCGCTAACAATTGAATTCGAATCAGAAAAAATAAAAAATATTTTAAGGAAGTCTAAATTATGAATGTGTTATAACAAGGTGTCAGTATATTATAAATGTGTAATAATAGAGTGTAATAATAATAATAGCTGTACTCAACCAGGATTCAAAACCAAGCATCTTCTAACTAGCCAATCGAGGCTATATCTATTAAGCAACAGGGAAGAAATTAATTTCTCTTATAATGAAAGCTCTTATAATGATCCTACATTCTTCTCCTTCAGATTTCAGATTGAAATGAACATACAAAAACAACATACAGAACTACTAAGGGATGTATATTTCTACAAAATTGTTAAATGTTATCTAGGGTAATTTAGAAAATATGGCCAACACGAGTCATGAAGTCATTTAGGATCCTCTCATTTATTCATACGTATTTAAGATAGTTGCGGTAAATCATGACCCAAATTATGTTCTCAATAATATATCATTTGGAAAATTCTTACTAGCTATGGGACACTTTTAATGTGATCCTCTAATTTTTTTTATGGAAATATATATTAAAAAATATAAAAAAAATAAAATAAATATAAAAAATAACATAGAAATTTAGCAAGGATTAATTAATAAGCAAACTTAATGCAAACCTAAAATTTATTTTAAAATACATATATTTTTTCAGACTTGTAATTCAAAAGCTATTTTCTGTGTTCGCGATTTTTAAAAATTAGATTTTTCCATCTCACTAAACAATTTTGATCAATTTTACATAGACGTATGTAATTTCACATTCTTACGCAGAATGCCTGAACATACTCACGGAAAAAGAGGGATTGAGAACAATCGATTGGGGGTTTACAGTGACTGATTTCGTTTTCCAATATTTACCAGATAGAGCAGTAATATAATTATTCACTAATAAGGGAAGGGATCACCCCTTTGGATACCTAATGTAATTTTTCCACTAATGAGGGTATAGCACCTAACAACCTCGCCCTTCTTTTGCCATGTAAAAATGCAATTTTTAAGGAGTGCCATGAAAAAGTGTACTTTCAAAATTTGATAGTTAAGGTATGATTTTACGAAAAAGATAAGTAAACGATAATGTCCCAAAATAACTGTATAAAAAATAAATAAGATCGGATTGAAATGATATGCGATCCCTTTTAATTTATTTTTTATCTTAATCGATAGCCTATAAAATTATAAGTAATTTTTTTTTTTAATTTCATTCGAAAATTGGAGGGGGGGGGGGGTCTTCCAAATACTCGATTGCGTTTAAAATCAAAAGGCTTTCAGTATTCTCTGATTGTAATTTTCATATTAAGTTTCGTTCAAATGGCACCATTCGTTCATGAGACATCTTCTCCACAGACTCACGGACACACACACGTAGCGTTGAAAATCGTCGTCCTAATAAAAAATTTACTCAGTTTGGTTATGTCCAGTGGTCGATACTATAAGTGGGCAAAGTTTCACTTTACAGAAGTTACTTAATACTTGCTTTACATATTTTCGCAGCTAAATACAGAAGTGGAAATATTTTTAGCTAAATGAGTATTTTTTTTAACCCCGACGAAAAAAGACGCCAAACGGTCATTAAACAAACAACCTGTCAACTGTAAGACCCCCCGCAGACCGTCCAAATATCAAGTAGAACCAAGGAAAAAGTTTCCCGTCAGCTCACTCCCACCCACAGGGAAACTTAATGCTCGTCCTTTGATAAATCCCGCTGTCTGGTAACAATACTCCTGGTGTATGGCGACCCTAATGTAAATGAAGATCTCGATCGCTTATTTTATGAAAGTAATAAATATACTTCAAAGGTTGTCTAATGCAGCATAAATCGCTAAAATGTTATTTTGTTCATTAATTTTGCATAAACACTGCGATAGCGCAATTCAGTTTGTTCTTATGAATCGCCGAGAGAACAAAAGTATCTTTTTCCATCTATCTCAATCTTCTAAATATTGCATTTTTGATTGACTGAACTAGCTTATTTTCATATTCTGATTAATTATTATGGTTAATTTCTTAATTATTTTCGCATAAACAGTGCGATTATGCAATTCAGTTACTTCGCGTGAATTGCCGAGAGTACGTTAGTATTTTTTCCCATCCATCTCCACCATTTAAATGTTGCATATTAGATCGACTAAACTAGCATATTTTCATATTCTGATTAATTATTATGGTTAATTTCTTAATTATATTTGCATAATACATTTTTTTTACATAATACATATTAAGAAACGAGGAGTTGGACAGTGGGGGGGAAAGGGAAACAGAGTTGGAGTCAAAGGTTTGAGGTACAGACTCCACAGTCCTGGTCAAAACTACATTTAATATTATTAAAAAATGCTTTTTGTTGAAAATTATATATAAAATGAATTGTATTCTAAACAAATACTACAAAAAATATCTATTTTAAGGATACAAAATCGACAATTTTCAGACTACATTTAATATTATTAAAAATGCTTTTTGTTGAAAATTATATATAAAATGAATTGTATTCTAAACAAATACTACAAAAAATATCTATTTTAAGGATACAAAATCGACAATTTTCAGATATTCAGCCATACAAAAATATCTATTGAAAGCTAATTTGAACATAAAATAAAGAGAAATAATACTTGAATATTATATGCAGTTTGCAGCATATTTTGAAACTTTGCGCTCATTAAATTACCATGACACACCAGTTACAATTCCTTGCAGCAAATAATCATTTATTTAAATGTATATTTTGTATGTACAATTATTCTATGCAGAATTTTTTTTTTCTAAAAAGATGTGTTCTTTTCTTATAGGTATCTTATTCAGCCAGTTCCTTAGTTTGCTTTATTTTAAAATGAATAATATTGACAATTCAGAACAAGAAAAGGAGTTACCTAAATTGCCCTTTAAAAGACTTCAGTATGCTCTAAAGCAAATTGTTGATGTTGCCATACCCTTTCATGTAGAACTCTTGAAGCAGCAAAGTGAGAATATCCAAAACTTTAAGAACAACAATGAAGATGCTCAGCTGCGTCGTGAACAAGTAAACGCTACTAAAACAGTTCAACTTTTAAAGGCTGATATATTTGAACTAGAAAGATTAAACATTCAAGTAAGAGAAGAAGATACTGATTTGTTTCATCGTTGTATTAAAAACTCAACAAAAGATGCTATAGAAGTCCTATCTATTTTCATGGACTTGCATGCTGATATATTTTCACCCTTTCCTGAAACAGAATTAGATATTGTTAGCTCTCCAGAAATATTCCCACCATTAGTTTGTAATTTAGATCAACTAGATTGTGATACTGCTGACGAAATTGCTATAGCTCAAGGTGGTTCTATAGGGTTACAAGATTTGCAGTTACAGGAAGTTTATACTTCAAAATCAAGGTTTGACAGCTTACATTTTCTTCACAAAGAACTTATAGAAATAAATTCTTTAATAAAGCAATTTGCTAAGTTTGTCTTTAGGCAGAAAGAAAGTATTGATACAATCCAGGATAACGTAGAACAAACTAATGAAAATGTTTTCATGGGGACAGAATATCTGAAAAAGGCATCTGATTACAAAGCTGC
This sequence comes from Amaurobius ferox, assembly GCA_951213105.1. Lineage (NCBI taxonomy): Eukaryota > Metazoa > Arthropoda > Arachnida > Araneae > Amaurobiidae > Amaurobius > Amaurobius ferox. The sequence goes on from OX578155.1 coordinate 42,135,889, forward strand.
AACTTTTCCTATTGCAGGAGCTGTGATTGGTGGTTTAATATTAGGTCCTGCTGGTGCATTGGCTGGTTTTAAAATATTTGGAAGTATTGCATGTGTAGCTGGAGGTAGTGTCTTAGGATATGGTGCTGGTGTAAAGTTGAAGAAAAAGCAGCAAAATGCTAATGAATTTGAAATGAGAGCCTTAACGTATCCTGCCAAATCACAATCACGTTCATCGCCAGATCTTTCCCTTGAAGAGTCAGTTGAGAAAAATTAAAATTGGGAAATTCTATTTTAAAAAAAAAAGATAACATTTAAATTTTCAATTGTTTGTTTGTTTTTATTGTGAATAATGGCCTCTAAATCCGAAAATGATCTCCCTTTAGTTTCAAATATAAAAGATATTTTAGTTACCCATTATATGTTTGATTTTTCATGCCACTTTGACGAGAGAATATTTAATTGCAGTGCAGTGTTATTTTTAGAACCTGTTTGTATAAATGAAACTAAGGAATGCAACTGTGTTCATTACAATTTAAAACCCACAAGAGATACTTCTACAATTGATATACATTCTGAAAATCCCTCTAAAGAAAATTTTATGTTCATCTTAGATTGTCATAAATTACTTGTCAATAATGTTGAAGAAATAAAGCTGGCTGAAGATGAGAAAGATTGCATTAAATATGCAGGTCTCAGTCCACTTAAGTGTAGTACTGGTGAAAAGTTAAAGTTCTCTGCTGATATATGGTCATTAAAGATTTGGAAAGATTCATCTTTTTGCAAATTTTGTTTTCCAAAATACATTAGAGTGTCATATAAGACTATTCTTGAAGGCCCTTCATTATTATGGGTTACAGATCAAGATAAAAAGTGAGAATACCTTTATTTTTGAAGTAAATATGAACAGCTTCTGCAAAACAACTGTACCGCCATTCAATTAAATATAAAAATACAATAAGCATTTTAAATGTGATTTAAAACATAGCAACATTGGATATGAATATTTTTCAAGGTGATGCCTTTCCTCACACATTGACTAAACAATTCTACCATCATCAACCTTCTTTCCCCTTTCAATCGAAACCCTTCTCTAAAATTCTAGTCGACAAATTTATTCTGATTTTGGTATAAACATTGTAACGAACTCGGGTCTCTTTCCAATGCTCATTGCCTTGAGCCCGTTCGGTGGTTCGTTTCGCTAAGCTTATGCAAAACACTCTTCTTCATTTCACACTAACATATTTATTAATTGAACTATTTACATACATATATATATTCACACATTCAGATTGATACATAATACTCGGGACTCCGCGAGTTCCTTCGTCCGTTCAGATCTGAGTCCAGAAAGCAAGTCTTTCTTCTTCAAATCGCCATTGCCCTCCCCTCCAATATCTGGCCCTTGACCCCCCGCAGTCCGCAGTATCAAATTGCGTGGCCAACTGCAAAACTCTCGGAGAAGTAAGATGGCGGGCCGAGAATAACCTTTCCCAGTCTTCTTGGCATGGACAGAGAGGGGTTCGTAACAAACATATAACCACTATTTAGCATGTTTAAACTGAAAAATGTTTTGTATTAAAAACTCCACAAAAGATGCTATAGAAGTCTTAAATGGAAAATTTGATTATGTTTCTTGTTTAGATATCGAGATGTATAGTAAAATAAGTTCTACTAAACTTTGATCTAATGTTTAATGCAAGTACAAATTTCATCTACAAAGTTTTGAATTGAGTTTTCCCAAAATTCATGTAACTCTGTTGGAAAAGTGCTTATCTCAAGATTAATAAGTGACAAGTTCAAGTCTCGCTCTAAGCAAAACTTTTTTATTATCTAGCTAAAATAATCAACTTATCTATACACATATTATAGCACTATCACTTTATGTAGAATAAGAATTGACAATACAAATAGAATATCTTTGTTAAGAGCAGCTTACAACAAAACATTAATAGTATCAACTGGTTTCGGAGGGAAAAGCAGCCTTTCTTAGCAGAACACACGAAAAGTGCAACCTTCACTTTTGAGAGAAAGATTGGCGATTGATGCACAAACAGTAATTGGCGATTAATGCACAAACAGTAATTGGCGATTGATGCACAAACAGTAATTGGCGATTGATGCATAAACAGTAATTGGCGATTGATGCACAAACAGTAATTGGCGATTGATGCACAAACAGTAATTGGCGATTGATGCACAAACAGTAATTGGCGATTGATGCACAAACAGTAATTGGCGATTGATGCACAAACAGTAAATGTGGCTGAAGTAAGGAAAGTATGTTGCCAATGGTGAGAGGAGGGACACACTAAATAAACGGTAAAATATCAAAGAGGAAAGTGAATATCCAACACAGCATTTTAATCACTTGTTCATAAAAACCAAATTCAAATAAAATGGCCAAACCAGTGGGAATTGAGCCTTTATGAACAACTAAACAGATGATTTGAATCTTGTATTGGATGTTCACTTTCCTCTTTGGTATTTTACCATTCATTCAATCTGTCCCACCTCTTGATACTTCCTCCTGGGTTATTTTACACCTTTTTTCTTCTCATTGTTGGAAACGCTTTTACCCTGCTTCAGTCACATTTGCTGTTCATGCATCAGTTGCTGATGTTTCTCTCATTAGTGAAAATTGCGCTTGTGTATCCTAATGAAAAATGTGTTGTATGCTCTCTTAATGAGGTTATTTTAGTTTTATTACTTTAGCAGCAATTTGAACTGTGCGTATAAGAATTGGCAAACAAATGAGGTTTTAAAATAACAATACACACCTATTCCACTATTTTGAATTTTGAAAATTTCTTTTTTTTTTTTTTTTTAAATAGCTCAAAATCCATGACATGATATTTAGTATTTACAACCACTTTTCTGTGAAGAATAAAAAAATTGTTAAATGATTGCTTTGCAGAAGTTGTTTTATTTGACAAAATCATTTTACAAAAACTAATTTAAAGCTTCTATTACATTATAACTTCCACAGCAACTGACTTGAAAATGTTAAAACAGAGATCAGCTAAAAATGTGAAGACATGTGCTTGCCTGCATCTGTAACAGCAAATTTTCTCCATGAATTAACTATGCTCGCTTATTGGCCAATCTACTTAACTTTGTGGACTGTTTCATGATTATACTTGCATTCATCATTTAACATTAACATCTTCAATATATTGTTATTTTTGCAAAGGGATCATTTTTGAAAATTTTAGAATTGATTCTAATGTTTTTATCACTGTAAATATAAATCACTGCAAATAAAAAAGGAGAATGTTACTTGTATTCAGTGGCTTGCAGTTTCTTTGGGGAAGTTGTTCCTTTATGTTTTATAATGTTTATTTCTTTTACAGCAGGATTTAAACAAACAGATAAAATTCTTTAGCATTTTAGCTAAAATCTTACAAACTGTTTCAGCTTTTTCAGACTTTCTTTAGCTAGTGTCAACCTTAATTTTTAAATATGAAATTTTCATCTGAAAACTACAAAAATAAATTTAAAAATTCTTAATGCAATAAACATTTTTTACACTAAAAATGAAAGAAACTTAATACTGAATCACACTATAACCATATATGTCTGTAATCCAGGATGCCTACCGGTGCTTGAAACTCAGGAAAGTATTTGAATTTTAGATTACCATTTTCAAGCTTTTGAAAGTTCTTGAAAATTCCCATTTTCTCAGTTAAGTCCTTGAAAAGTACAAGAATGAAAATGTTCCATGAATCTGTGACATATTTTTTCCAAGACGTTCTGCTTTTCCTGGAAATTTCCCTAGCAGTTCCCAAAAATTTTCAAAGCAGCAAATTTTTCTTCCCTCAAAATTTCCTCAATGGCTTCAACAATAATCAGTAACTTTTGTTTGTTATTTATTTTTCCTTCCAGAAACACATACAACTTCATAATGAGGGGTTGAATGACATCCTTGAAAAAAATTACTTGGTACTTGAAAGTCCTTGAAAAGTGCCTGAAATTTTTTTAAGGGAGAATGTACTCATCCTGATAATCAATAAGAGTTCATCTCTAAGAAAATATATACGGAGTTCCCTCATAAGTTCTTGTGCATCCTTTTAACTTACGATTGAGGTGTTCAAAAGCTGGGTCTACTAATATAAAAGCCTGCGCTTTCGATTAAAAAAAATTTACAGTGCCTCTAGTAGTGAATTGAAGAAGTTAGAATTCCTATCTCAAAAACAAAGCAAGATAGGTGGAAATTTTCCAGAGTTGAAGAGTGTTCTCTATTTTGTATGGAAAATGTGTGTGTTCTCTATTTTGCACGGTTTGCACATAAATTCACATGTACACAGACAATAAAGATTGAGATTAATGAAAAGTAATAATTATGCAAATGTCTCTTTATGCTGAAATACTATTGAAGGAAATGGTCTGAAATATGAATAGAAAAATGATAATCTGTGCAATAAGCTAATTTTAATTTTTTTTTAAATATCCTTTCTGCAGTAAAAAATAAATGTTATCTTCCATGTTTAGTATTTCCTGCTATTTCCACCCATGCTTAGGTCAGGTGAAATGGCTAATGGTCATTAAATGTGATACTTGACCCTGCACAATTAACAACAGTTCTGAATATCAATAACCATTTCAAATTTAACTATAAAAATTGTGCACAGTCTATAGTTCTGCAACCATGGAAATTGCAGTATGTAAAATGATATTTCATCACTATGTTGTCTTATTTATGAAATTATATCATTATATATTAGTTCCTTTTATTCTAAAAATCAGTTATTGATCAAAATTATTTTCAATAGTTTGGTTATACTTGCGACAAGCCTAACTTAACACTGCTGCAGACTGTTTGCTTATTTTTAACACTTTACAACAAAGTTGAAAAGTGTTTATGACTTTGTTCATTCTGTCTGTCTGTCCGTTAGCATGATAACTGCCGTAAAAATGACTTAATCAAAATGAAATTTTAGTATGTTGTTCAGACGGTCTGTAGAACCTATGGGAATATAAATGAATAATATCACCCAATTAGTTTTGGATTGAACCCGGGTCGAAAAAATGAAATACATTGAGCCCTATGGGACCTAATTTTTCAAATATTTTTTAAGCGGATTTAAAATTCACAAATTGCTTCGAAAATTTTACGTAATATTCAAATTGTTCCATAAAATATATAAAAAAAAAATTCAGCGAAATATATTCAGTAGTTTTTTAAATAAAAATTAAAATAATAATTACACCTCTTATATGAAGCGATCACGTGACCATGATATGAAACGATCACATGACCCACTTCAAAATGATATATGGCATCCATCTTGTTTCAAAATCGTGATTTTTTAAAGTTCTTTTTAATTCATATTGAGTGTTGTATCCGTCCTAAAACTACTTTATTTTTCCTTAAATTCTGTGAATCTACATCCTGAAACAACGCAATGACAATATATTTGAGTTTAAATGCTCATCTAAATTTGATTATTTCTACAACTAAGCCTATTTTTCACCTATGTAAAATGTAAACAGCAAAATATATAGAATGAGTTGTATTAGAATTCCTGTATTTTTTTAACACAAAATAATTTAGTCCATGGAGTCTGCATGGCTGATATGAATGAAATATTAATTGATTTCATAAAGAGAAGGACGATTTTTTTCGATGAAGTTTCAAGCATAGAGTTTAATTTTTTGTAGCTCCATGGTCTTAAACAAAATGTTTAAATAAAATAAATTATTATAGTATTGTGATGAATGAAATGAATTGGAGAAAGTTATGAATGAAATCCTGTTTTTATAGAGAGATCCAGGCGTGTTATTTTTTCTATGACGTCATTTGAATTAATTTCAGTTGTTTTCGATGAAGTTTTCAAATATAATAAATTATCGTAGTATTATGATAATTCTAAAACTATTACCGAGGAATGTATAACATTTTAGAGATGTTTAAACCAGGCAATTTATATTTCAATGCCGTCATTTGAATGAAGTTCATTTTTTTCGATGAAGGTTTAAGTTTTCAAATATAATAAATTAATGCAGTATTGTGATAAGTTTCAAAATATTACCGAGGAATGTATTGCATTTTAGACTTGTTTAAATAAAATTGCATTGAAGTTGGAAAGTGTTTCATAATCAATGCTTTAAGCGTGATTGATCTTTCTTGTTGTCTTCATACAACCATTATGCATACTATGATTAGTTATAAAACTTAAGGTTTGCAGTTTTCTCTATACCTCTGTTTACCACAAGTATAGAAGAGTATATATATATCTAAAAGACGATTTTGGTATTTTAAGCAAAACTTCGTTATTATAGTTACAAATTGAATCAAAAACTGTTCTAAAAATCTATATAAAGAAGGAAAGTATGTATGCATGTATGTATGAGCCAACCTCACGGGAGAACGGTTGAACCGAATTTGATGAAATTTGGTGGATAGTCTTGAAATAGCCCCACTTAAAATTTTGTCCATGTTTCGAGTTTCTAACACCAGGGGTTGCCGAGATATTAATGAAAAAAAAAACTTTCGTTTATCTCATCATCACAGGAGAACAGCTGCACCGAATTTAATGAAATTTTGTTGGTAGCTTTAAAGTAGCCCCCCATAAATTTAGTCCAAGTTTCGAGTTTCTAAAATCAGAGGTTATCGAGATATTAATGGAAAATTAAACTTTTTCCTATGAGTTCTACTCTCTAACTCCATGATTACCAACGAAAAAAGTTGGAAATCCTTGGTTTAAAACGTGAAAGTCAATTAAATCTCTTTTGTGGGAGTTTATTGAACTTAGTCACTTTTGAAAATCGCAGGTTTGAAATATAAATTTAAATAGAAACTCTATCACCATGATTTATTTTTCACAGGCTTACTCAACACATTTTATTAATTTGAATAATAAATAACTGAATATAAAAATATCTATCTATATATATAAAGAAGAAAAGTATGTATGTGTGATCCATTGAATCTGATTGGCCAAAGAGTGGTCAATCAGATGCATTTTTTTTTCTTATATAATGCAATGAATTTACTTCTTTCACAGTGAAAAAACAATGTATAAGATTCACGGCCCTATATGTTCCGGTGTAATTTTTATCAGAGTTTTGTATCGTAAATCCCGAGCAACTCCGGGTAATCGCTGCTAGTTTAATTATAAAATACAGTTTTAAAAAATTAAGGGTAATTTATCGAAGGTTTACAGTTTTCTCTAAATCTGTGTAGTGTCAAGTTAGGTTTACCACAAGTATAGAAGAATATCTAAAAGACTTTTGATATTTGAAGCATAACTTTGTTATTATAGTTACTAATTGAATCAAAAACTGTTCTAAAAATTTAATTATAAAATATAATTTAAAAAAATTAATGATAATTTAGTGAAAGTTTACAGTTTACCCTATATCTCTGTAGTGTCAAGTTAGGTTTCCGCAAGTAGGGAAGAATATCTAAAACATCATTTTGGTATTAATTTGAAGCATAACTTCGTTATTATAGTTACAAATTGAATCAAAAACTGTTCTAAAAATTTAAACGTAAAATACAATTTAAAAAAATTAAGGTTAATTTTGCGAAAGTTTACAGTTTTCTTTATATCTCTGAAGTATCAATTTAAATTTACTGCATGTATGAAAGAATATCTAAATGGCCATTTTGGTATTTGAAACAACTTTGTTTCAAATTCCGATAAATATTTTTAGTTATTGATATGTTGAGTGTTCTTTCAGACTGAATTTAAAATTTAATTAATTTATTTTGCATATTTCATCAAGTCTTTATATTATCAGAAAACACATAATTGTTTTTCTAATGTCGTTTAGAAAATACATATTTATTGCATCATCTTTAAAACTAAATTCCCTGCCATATCTGGGTACTAATATTTTTTGTTCATTGATATCATGTTGAAAAAATAGAGCTGGCACCTGAATATTAAAACAAGAAAGATCAATCATGCATAGAGCATTGATTATGAAACACGTTCCAACTTCAATGCAATTTTATTTAAATATCTCTAAAATGTGATACATTCCTCGGTAATATTTTATCACAATACTACATTAATTTATTATATTTGAAAACTTAAAACTTCATCGAAAAAAATGAACTTCAATCAAATGACGGCATTGAAATATAAATTACCTGGTTTAAACATCTCTAAAATGCGATACATTCCTCTGTAATATTTTTAAAATTATCATAATACTACAATAATTTATTATATTTGAAAACTTCATCGAAAACAAATGAAATTTATTCAAATGACATCATCGAAATATAACATTTTTCCATTCATTTCATTCATCACAATACTATAATGATTTATTTTATTTAAAAACTTAAGACCATGGAGGTACAAGTAATTAAACTCTATGCTTAAAACTTCATCGAAAAAATGGTCCTTCTGTCTGTAAAATCAATGAATATTTCATTCATATCAGCTATATTGCAGACTCCATGAGCTAAATAATTTTGCGTTAAAGAAATGCAGCAATTCTTATACAACTCATTCTACATATTTTGCTGTTTACATTTTCCATAAGTGAAAAGTAGGCTTCGTTATAGAAATAATCAAAGTTCGATGATCATTTAAACTCAAATATATTGTAATTGCGTTGTTTCAGTATGTAGATGCGCAGAATTTAAGCAAAAATAAAGCGGTTTTAGGACGAATAAAACAATACATATGAATTAAAAATAACGATTTTGATACAAGATGGATGGCATATTTTATTTTGAAGTAGGTCACGTGATCTCTTCATATAGTGGTCACGTGACCGCTTCTTATAAAAAGGTGTAATTATTATTTTAATTTTTATTTAAACAAGAAAGATCAATCATGCATGAAACATTGATTATGAAACACTTTCCAACTTCAATGCAATTTCATTTAAACATCTTTAAAATGTGCAATACATTTCTCGGTAATATTTTAAAAATTATCACAGTACTACATTAATTTATTATATTTGAAAACTTAAAAGTTCATCGAAAAAAATGAACTTCATTCAAATGACGTCAATTAAATATAAATCGTCTGGCTCCTCGGTAATGTTTTTAACATCATAATACTACAATAATTTATTATACACTTATCCCCCGATTTACACGATTTCGCTTTTACACGGTTTATAAATTAACAGATTTCAAAAAATTGATAAAAATGTATATTCCGCTCCATATACGCCTATACAAAGATTTAATGACATTTTTGAATTTTATTCCTTTGGTAACACTGATGAAAACAACAGGGGATTCCCGGTGTTGTAAAATATATACATTTAGGGAAATCCCCGTAATAGAGGAATCCCCGTATGTATTTCACAACAGTAAAGCTATGTGGTTCATGCAAGTACATAGTGCAGAAACATTTTAGCAGCAAAGCTTATATTATTGTGCGTTTATCTTTTGAACTGATAAGTTTTCAACATTTATAGTTTTTCTAGCATCTTTATAGTTTGCGTAAATTTGTTAAGGTTCTATAATGTCAAAGGATTTGAAGAAAAATCAAATGAAAAGAAAAGTTATTTCTTTAGAAACTAAAATTCAAATATTAGACCGTCTACGTAATAGAGAAAGAGTAACGGATGTTGCTAAATTTTACTCCATGAATGAAGCCACAATAAGGACAATAAGAAAAAATGAAGACTCCATTAGAAAAAGTGTAGCAGCAGTATGAGTACGACTTCATATGTTAGAGATGTTACAATGGAAAATATGAAAAAAGCCTTCGGGATATGGATAGAAGACCAAACTCAAAAGCGAATCCCGATCGATACCAATGCTGTTACAAATAAAGCTTTGAAAATTTATCAATCACTTAAGAATCAGTCGCCGTCGACTTCGTCCGATGAAAAGAAGGTATCTTTTTCTGCAAGCCATGGGTGGTTCGAGAGATTCAAACAAAGGCATTCTTTACATAATCTGAGAATGAAAGGTGAAAGTGCATCTGCTGATTCGGATGCGGCACAACAATATCCGGCAAAACTTGCTGAAATCATTGCCGCTAACTCCTACACTTCTGATCAGGTTTTCAATGCTGACGAGTCCGGATTTTTCTGGGGAAAAAATGCCGGAAAGAACCTTTATAGCCAAAGCTCACAAATCAGCTAGTGGTCATAAAGTAGCGAAAAGTCGTATAACAGTTCTTTTCTGTTGCAATGCTTCTGGCGATTATATGATGAAACCATTGGTGATTAACAAATCAAATTCACCACGATCATTCAAAGGAATAAATATCAAAAACCTTCCCGTCTATTGGATGGCTAATAGAAAAGCATGGGTCACTGCCATAGCTTTCAATGAATGGTTCCATAACTTCTTTGTTCCAGATGTCAAAAATTATTTAACTAAAAAGGGATTGCCTTTTAAGGCTCTTCTATTAATTGATAATGCACCAAGTCATCCTTCAGATTTACAACACGAAAATGTAAAAGTTTTTTTTTACCAAAGAATACAACTTCCTTATTACAGCCGTTAGATCAAGGGATAATTTCGACTTTTAAAGCAATGTACATCAAGCTAACTTTCAGGTATATCTTAGAACAAATGGAGAATGATGAATCTCTTACTCTGATGGATGCTTGGAAGAAATTTACAAATTTAGATTGTGTTCAGCATGTTCGACTGTCATACACTCAGATCAAACAATCAACGATCAACGCCTGCTGGAAAGCAATATGGCCGGATGTTGTTGAAAGTGGAAATGATAAATCACCAATAGAGCATGAATATTCTCAGATCACTGAGTTGGCCCATACTATAGGAGGAGAACGTTTTGAAGATTTAGCTCAGGCAGATATTGAAGAAATAATGGCTGATGAAGAATTGAATGAAGATGATTTAATTAACATGATTCGTGAAACAAACAAACATGATGAAGACAATGATTCTGATGAAGAGCAATCTGAACCAGTTGCGTTCACAGCAAGAATCATAAGCGTAGGACATGATTTGGGCAGAAAATTGGGCAACCATTTCATACAATATGACACAAATGTTGATCGAGCTTTCCGATTCCAGCGAGACCTTCGTAAATGCTTAAATCAATATGAAGAGGTATATAAAGATTTAGCAAAAAGACCTACGCAATTGTTAATTACCGATTTCATGACAAAGTCTTATCAACCCGAGATCTTGCCTAATTCGTCAACCATTGAGCCAGAATCGCATCAAGAAAGCTCAAGTGATGAAAGTGACATCATACCTATCAGAAAGAAAAGACTGATAGTACATGAAAGTGATGACAGTGATTAAACTTATAATTAATTTTTAAGGGTCATTTTGTTTTTTTTTTCTTTGTTCTTAATGTAAAATAAATTAAATATGTTATATTACTACATTCATATGTTTTTTGTTTTATAAACTAAGTATAATTTTAAGTTTTCTAAGATGTCTTACTTTTGTTTTACTTAAATAAATGACTGAATCATGCACATTTTGGGGTTATTTTCGTTTTACACGATTTTACTTAGCAAAATCCAAGATTTCAATTTACACTGTTTTGTGCAGAACCTATTTTCCGTGTAAATCGGAGGACATGTGTATTTGAAAACTTTATCAAAAACAACAGAAATTTATTCAAATGATTCCATCGAAATATAACACGCCTGACTCTCTCTATAAAAGCAGCATTTCATTCATAACATTTTCCCATTCATTTCATTCATCACAATACTATAATAATTTATTTTATTTAAAAACTTAAGACCATGGAGTTACAAGTAATTAAACTCTAACTTCTTCAAAAAAAATCGTCCTTCTCTCTGTAATATCAATGAATATTTCATTCATATCAGCTATGCAGACTCCATGAGCTAAATAATTTTGCGTTAAAGAAATGCAGCAATTCTTAAACAACTCATTCTACATATTTTGCTATTTACATTTTACATAAGTGAAAAATAGGCTTCGTTGTAGAAATAATCAAATTTGGATGATCATTTAAACTCAAATATATTGTAATTGTGTTGTTTCAGTATGTAGATGCACAGAATTTAAGCAAAAATAAAGCGATTTTAGGACGGATACAACACTCAATATGAATTAAAAAGAACTTTGAAAATCACGATTTTGAGACAAGATGGATGCCATATTTCATTTTGAAGTGGGTCACGTGATATCTTCATGTAATGGTCACGCGATCGCTTCATATAAGAGATGTAATTATTATTTTAATTTTTATTTAAAAAACTACTGAATATATTTTGCTGAAATTTTTTTTATATATTTTATGGGATAATTTGAATATTACCTAAAATTTTCGAAGCAATTTGTGAATTTTAAATCCGCTTAAAAATGTTTGAAAAATTAGGTCCAATAGATTCAATGTATTTCATATTTTCAACCCGGGTTCAATCCAAAACTAATTGGGTAATATTATTCATTTATATTCCCGTAGGTCCCACAGACCGTCTGAACAACATATTAAAATTTCATTTTGATTAAGTCATTTTTACGGCAGTTATCGTGCTAACAGACAGACAGACAGAATGAACAAAGTCATAAACACTTTTTAACTTTGTTGTAAAGTGTTAAAAACAGGGATTATAAGAACGCCAAATCCGTGTAGCATTTCAGAAAATGGGGAAACGCCGCAAAAATTTTTAGTTCTAAAAATGACCGATAGGAGAAGAAATGGAGCTGCAAACAGTCCCTAGTAAAAAGAGATTTAAACGGGCTTTAAACATCACGAATTTTACACAGGGGAAATAAAATGGATGCCATATTTTATTTTGAAATGAGTCACGTGATCTCTACATATAATATGAGTGTAATTATTATTTCAATTTTTATTTAAAAAACTACTTTGCACATTTTGTTGAACTTTTTTTTACACATTTTAGGTGATAATTAGAATATTTCCTAAAATTTTCTAAGCAATTTGAATTTTTATTCCGTTTGAAAAATGTTTGAAAAGTTATGTTCCATTGAGTTCAATGTATTTCATGTTTTTAACTCGGGCTAAATCCGAAACTAATCGTGTGATATTATTTATTTTCATTCCCATATGTCCGTCTCAAAATTTTATTTTGATAAAGTCATTTTTACGGTAGTTATCGTGCGGACGGGCAGACAGACAGAATGGATAAAGTTATAGACACGTTACAACTATGTTGGAAAGTATAAAATCTGATGGGCATCAAATGACTTTCCTTATATAATGCAATGAATTTACTCCTTTTACAGTAAAAAAATAATGTATAAGATCCACAATACTGTGTTTCATCGTGGAATTGTACATTTGGCGATTTTCCGGATGACAACATTTCAAAGTAAACTATTTCAAAGTACTCAATTAACTTATGTTTCGCGCAAATCTAAATAAACAATTATCAATATTCATACATCCTCAATAAGCGATATTGTCCATATATTAAAGCATTTTAATAATTAATTCCTCAATTAGGCTTCATTTTCCTTAATTTAGCGTCAATTTTACAATTTTGACGACATTTTTGTCAATTTAGGGCGAGATATCGCCAAGTTGGCAATACTTTGCCAAATTATTCATCAAGTTCGCCAAATGCAGCACCAAGTGTTACAGACAAACGGGGAGAAGAGCATTTATTATATACTAGAAAGTATGCCCGTCATATGACGGAAAGCAGAATTTGCTAAACAATACTTTCCATTTGGCGTCATTTTTATCAATTTAGCGACATTTTTGTCACTTTGGCAACATTTATAATAGTCGCCAAGTTGGTGAGGTCTCGTTAAATTTCTCCCAAAGTGTTACGGAGAAATGGGTTATTCTTTAAATCTGCTCTTATGTATTTTCCAAAATATTAAACTGTCAATTAGCCGTCATTTTCATTGATTTAGCGGTATTTTTATCGATTTGGCGACATTTTCATTAATTTGGCAGCATTTAAAAAATTCTCCAAGTTGACGGTATTCCGTCAAATTCGTCGCCAATATCCCGTCAAGCGTTATAGGCGGAGAAATAAGTTATTCTTATAACAGTTAAACGACTATTGACGTCCAAATAAAAAGTATTACACAAACTATATTTTCTCATGAATGGAACGAGCCAGATCCACGAGAATGATGTCACTAATTTATCGCATGATATTACATATGAAAACTGAACATATATTACAATAGTTAATATTTTTTTATTTTACGTGATTTTTTTGATAAATTTAATCTTAAAATATAAAATATCTCGAGAATAGTTCATGCTAGCGTTCTAAAGTTTATGTCAATCGTTTTCTAATGACAAAATGCATAAGACATGACTATTTACGTAACTTTATTAAAGGTTTTGATTTTTTGATGATTTTTTAAAAATTTCACTCGAAAATGTAGGAGGATTCTGAACATTCGATTGCGTTTAAAAACAATAGGCTTCCAGTGTTTACGGATTGTGATTTTTGTACCAAATTTTGTTGAAATCGGTCCATTCGTTCGTCAGTTATCGTCTCCACAGACTCACTGACACACACACACACACAGACATCACTTCAAAAATGTTTGATTCGTGATCAGGCATGCTTGAAACGTGCTCTCCCGTCGAAAACTCGAATTCGAATTTTCGACCCCGTCACAATACTTTCCTTATACATTATGTATATAAGGAAAGTAAAAATAGGTAAAATACCAAGGTGTGTGGGAAAAAGTGGTAACAAGCAATGAACGCTAAAATAGCAAAGAGGAAAGAGGACGTCCAACAAAGGATTCAAAACACTTTTTCAGTGAGAAAAACTATGGACATAAGAACCCCGTTAAAATAGAAAATCAAATAACCATTTTCGAAAATCCAGTCGATTAAATCAGCAGCAAAAATAACAGATAAAAACAGCAAAAATAAGTAGAACAATAAATAGTGTTTAAAGCACAAAGAATCATCGTCAACAAATACTTCGGAAAAACAAAAATTAAAGAAAAGGATGAAAATTGCCGAAATAAAAAGTAAGAAGCAAACGAAATCCGAAAAATTAAGCCCCAAATTTACAAACAGAAGAGAAGAAAGGGCTATCCTTAATAAAGGAGTTTGTCTAAGAAACAATTGAAAAACTTTTAAGAAAGTCCAATTCAAAAATGAAATTAGGAGTAACAAGAAAGATCAATCATGCATAAAGCTTTGATTATGAAACACTTTCCAACTGCAATGCGATTTTATTTAAGCATCTCTAAACTGCGATATATTCAGTGGTAATATTTTTAAATTATCACAATACTACAAGAATTTATTATATCGAAATAAATGAGCTTTCTGCAAATGATGTCATTGAAATATAAATCGCCTGGCTCTCTATGAAAAATCAGTAAAAACTTCATTCATAAACTTTTATTCTATTCCTTTCATTCATCACAATACTGCAATAATTTATTTTACTTAAAAACTTAAAACCACGGAGGTAAAAGTAATTTAACCATCTGCTTGAAACTGCATCAAAAAGTCTGCTATAAAATCGTCTGTTCTCTCTGTAAAATCGATGACTGTTTCACATCAACTATATTGCAGACTCCAGCGCTAAATAATTTTGCATTAAAAAAATTCAGCAATTCTTATTCAACTCATCTTACAGCTTAATGTGCTTACAGTCTCCATAAGTGAATATTAGGCTTCGTTGTAGAAATAATCAAAGTTTGATGATCATTTAAACTCAAATATATTGTAATTGCGTTGTTTTAGAAAATTAATGCAGAGAAATTAAGCAAAAATAAAGCGGTTTCAGGATGAATACAACACTAAATATAAACAAGAAAGATCAATCATGCATAAAACATTGATTATGAAACACTTTCCAACTTCAATGCAGTTTTATTTAAACATCTCTAAAATGCGATACATTCCTCGGTACTATTTTTTAAATTGCCACAATACTATATTAATTTTTTATACTTGAAAATATAAAACTTCATCGAAAAAAATGAACTTCATTCAAATGACGGCATTGAAATTGTTTGGTTTAAACATCTCTAAAATGTGATACATTCCTCGGTAATAATTTTAGAATTATCATAATACTACGATAATTTATTATATTTGAAAACTTCATCGAAAACAACTGAAATTCATTCAAATGATGTCATAGAAAAAATAACACGCCTGGCTCTCTCTATAAAAGCAGCATTTCGTTCGTAAAGAATTTCCCATTCATTTCATTCATCACAATAACTATAATAATTTATTTTATTTAAAAATTAAGACCATGGTAATTAAACTCACAAGTAATTAAACTCTATGCTTAAAATTTCATCGGAAAAGATCGTCCTTCTCTTTGTAAAATCAATGAATATTTCATTCATATCAGCTATGCAGACTCTATGAGCTAAATAATTTTGTGTTAAAGAAATACAGCAATTCTAATACAACTCATTCTACATATTTTGCTGTTTACATTTTACATATGTGTAAAATAGACTTCGTTGTAGAAATAATCAAATTTGAATGAACATTTAAACTCAAATATATTGTAATTGCGTTGTTTCAGTATGTAGATGCACAGAATTTAAGCAAAAATAAAGCGGTTTTAGGACGGATACAACACTCAATATGAATTAAAAAGAACTTTAAAAATCACGATTTTGAGACAAGATGGATGCCATATATCATTTTGAAGTGGGTCACGTGATTTTTTCATATCATGGTCACGTGATCGCTTCGTATAAGAGGTGTAATTATTATTTTAATTTTTATTTAAAAAACTACAAAATTCGCTGAATTTTTTTTTATTTATTTTATGGAACAATTTGAATATTACCTAAAATTTTCGAAGCAATTTGTGAATTTCAAATCCGCTAAAAAATGTTTGAAAAATTAGGTCGCATACGGCTCTATTTCATTGTTTCAACCCGGATCCAATCCAAAACTGATTGGATGATATTATTCATTTATATTCCCATAGGTCCTACAGACCGTCTGAACAACATACTAAAATTTCATTTTGATTAAGTCATTTTTACGGTAGTTATCGTGCTAACGGACAGACAGACAGAATGAACAAAGTCATAAACACTTTTCAACTTTGTTGTAAAGTGTTAAAAACTGTCAAACTGAATAGGTTGTATATATAAGTATAAATTTAAGTATATGTTTAAGTACAAACTCAAATATATACTTAAGTAATAAATTTTATTTAAGTATCAATTTGTATATTTTAGATTTTCATAACGTTTACTATGGAAAAATATAATTTTTTTAGCAATAATGATATTGTATATGTGCAAAATTTATAAAACTCGCTGTGGTTATATTAAATAAATCTGATGTGGGCAGCACATGACTTTCCTTATATAATGCTATGAATTTACTACTTTTACAGTAAAAAAAATAAGCTATTCTTATAGTCGATACTTATATTATTTCCAAGATATTGAATTTTCATCAGTCGTCATTTTCATTGATTTAGCGTCATTTTTATCCATTTGGCGAGATTTTCGTTAATTTGGCAGCATTTAAAAAAGTCGCCAAGTTGGCGACATTTCGACAAATTCATCGCTAAAATCTCGCCAAGCGTTATGGACGGAGCAATAAGTTATCCTTGTAGCATTTAAATGACTATTGGCGTTCAAATGCAAAAGTATTACTCAAAGTATCTTTCCTATGAATGGAACGAGTTAGATCAACGAGAATGCTGTCACCAAATTTATGGCATGATATTGCATATGAAAAGTAAACATGTTTTTCAACAATTATAATTTATGGGAGTTTTTTTTATGAATTTATTTGAAAAATAGGCAATATCTCGAGAACGGTTCATGTTAACGTTCTAAAGTTTATGCCATTCGTTTTCTAAGGAAAAATTACATAAGAAATGTCTATTTGCGTAACTTTATTAAAGGTTTTGATTTTTTGATGATTTTTCAAAATATAGGGGGGTTCTGAACATTCGATTGTGTTTAAAAACAATAGGCTTCCAGTATTCATGGATTGTAATTTTTGTACCAAATTTCATTCGAATCGCTTCATTCGTTCGTGAGATATCGTCTCTACAAACTCACTGACACACTCAGACAGACATTACCTCAAAAATATTCGATTCGTGATCAGGGATGCTTGACACGTGCTCTCCCGTCGAAAATTTGAATTTTCGACTCTGTCACAATACTTTCCTTATACATGATTGTATATAAGGAAAGTAATAATATATATTAGCCCAGTCAAACCAGATTGAATTAATTGGCATGACAGGCCGTTTGCTAACTTTAAAAATGAAATCTTAAAGATTATTTACAAACTATTTTAAAAGAATAACTTTAATACTATATCTGAAAATGACATGTTTTGTATTTTAATACTGATTGGGTTACAAATGAAACTTAACACAGGAAATGAATGTATGAGAAAGTCAACTGGAGACTCATCCTTCCGATATTTTTCCTCAATTACATATGTCATATCTATATGCCACAGCTGTAATTTTTCTTTACTTATCTTACTAAAACGGATTAAATGATAAAAGTGTTATCAATTTATGATAACTATCAAACATTGCCCTTTAATTTTGATTTAATTTATTAGATTACAGCTGTGGCCAGTCGTCTGAATTCTTAAATAGAATATTCAATTTTACTTTCCTTATATACAATAATGTATAAGGAAAGTACTGTGAAGGGGTCGAAAATTCGAATTCGAGTTGTCGACGGGAGAGCACGTTTCAAGCATCCCTGATCACGAATCAAACATTTTTGAAGTGATGTCTGTGTGTGTGTGTGTGAAAGTATGTGTGTGTGTGTGTGTGTGTGTGTGTGTTTAGTGAGTCTGTAGAGACGATAGCTGACGAACGAATGGATCGATTTGAACGAAATTTGGTACAAAAATTACAATTCGTAAACACTGGAAACCTATTGTTTTTATACGCAATCGAATGTTCAGAACCACCCTAAATTTTCGAGTGAAAGTTTGAAAAAATCGTCAAAAAATCAAAATAAGTTACGCAAATAGACATTTCTGATGTAATTTTTCATTAGAAAACGATTAACATAAATTTTAGAACGCTACCATGATCCGTTCTCAAGATATTGCACATTTTTCAAAAGAATATCAAAAACTCGTATAAAATAAAAAATAAAATATTTCCTTTTGAGAAACATGTTTACTTTTCATATATAATATCATGCGATAAATTGGGTGACATCATTCTCGTGGATCTAGCTCATTCCATTCATGAAAAAAGATACTTTGAGTAATACTTTTGCATTTGAACGCCAATTTATCTGCTGTAAGAATAACTTATTTCTTCGTCCATAACGCTTGGCGAGATTTTGGCGACGAAATTGGCGGAATGTCGCCAACTTGGCGACTTTTGGAAATGTTGCCAAATTAACGAAAATCTCGCCAAATGGATAAAAATGACGATAAATCAATGAAAATGACGACTAATTGTCGAAAATTCAATATTTTGGAAAGGATATTAGTATCTACTAGAAGAAAAACCTATTTATTTTACTGTGAAAGTAGTAAATTCATTTCATTTTATAAGGAAAGTCATGTGTTGCCCACATCAGATTTTTTTGTTATACAGTACATATTTGATGATATTTACTATTGTTAATTTTTGTATAATTTTTAGATGCATTTGTTTAATTTACGATTTGTTGCAACGGTTTAATTTATGTTTAATTTATTATTAAATATTTTAATATATGATCTATATTGCTTATTGAGGATGCTATCAATATTAATAATTATTAATTTATAGAATTGCGTGAAATATAAGTTACTTGGGTACTTTAAGATAGTTTTACATGTTGCCATCCGGAAAAGCACCAAATGTACAATTCAACATCATAAGCACTGTGCGGTTTATCGTTTCATCATATTTTCACTGTGAGAAAAGTAAATTTATTGCATTTTATAAGGAAAATCATGCGCTGCCCACATCAGATTTATATATATATATAAATGACTATTAGTGAAATGTTGGTCGTAAGAATACACAAATAATACACGTATATTTTCTCTTGTGAATGAAACGAACTAATGATGTTAACAAATTTGTCGTATAATATTGCATGAGAAGTGAACATATTTCAAGATAATTAATACTTTTTTTAATTTTATGTAATATTTTTAATCAGTTTATTAAAAAAACTTGCAATATTTTTAGAACCCTTTATACTAGCCATCTGTAGTTCGTGTCATTCATTTCCTAATGAATACTTGCATAAGGAATTATCATTTACGTAAGAGTATTAAAGGTTTTTATTTTTTAGTGATTTTTTTAAAATTTCAGTCGAAAATTTGAAGGTCTTTCAAACATTCAATTGTATTTCAAATCAATAAGCTTCCAATTCACCGATTGTAATTTTTGTACCAAATTTCGTTGGAAACACTCCATTTGTTCGTGAGATATCGCTTCCACAGACTCACGGACGCACACATCACCTGAAGAACGTTTGATTAGAGTTCAGGGATGCTTGAAACGTGCTCTTCCGTCGAAAACTCGAATTCGAATTTTCGACCATTCCCCCTCCTGTTACGACACTTTCCCTATACAGCGAGAAAATCTGATATGGGCAGCACATCATTTTCCTTATATAATGGAATGCATTTACTCCTTTTACAATGAAAAAATGATGTATATGTTCCACGGTGCAGTGTTTTAACCTTGAATTGTACATATGTCGGAAGGTGATATTTCGAATGAAGAGAAGAACATTTCTTATATACTAGAAGGTGTACGCACCCGTTATATGACGGAATTACAATTTAGCGACCTTTTCGTCAATTTGAAGACAGTTAAAAATGTCGCCAAGTGGGCGACATCCCGCAAAATTTTTCTTCGAGCACTGCGGACGGACGGACGGACGAAGAAACGGGCTATTCATCATAGTCCATTCTTATGTTCCTTCCAAGTTATTGAATTTTCATCAATTAGTCGCCATTTTCATTGATTTAGCGTCATTTTTATCAATTTGGCGACATATGCGTCATTTTGGCAACATTTTAAAAAGTCGCCAAGTTGGCGATATGCCGCCAAATTTGCCCTAAAATTTCGTCAAGCGTTATGGACGGAGAAAAAAAGTTTCTCTTATAATAGATAAATGATTAATGTTGCCCAAATACAAAACTATTGCCCAAAGTATCTTCTCTCGTAAATGGAACGAGCTAGATCCACGAGAATGATGTTAACAAATTTATCGCATAATATATAACATATGAAAAGTGAACATATGGTTAATACTTTTTTTAATTTAATGCGATTTTTCGATCAATGTATTTGAATATAATGTGCAATATCTCGAAAACGGTTCATACCAGCGCTCTACAATCTAATGTTTATAATTTAACAGCAGCTCCTTTAAATATGACAAATTGCTCCAAAAAGAAATTCCTATTCCGTTCGTTAATTATAATTTTTTTAAGCGAGCGAACTGTTAAAATTTACAATGACTAGCGACTTCACCTACACGATTTCTCCTTTCGGTTCAGAGGTTGCGCATGCGCTTAAAGCCACAGAAGCCTTCTCTAATTTTCTAGAGGAAGTACATTTTCTTTTGCATCTTTTATTTTCTTTTTACTCGGGATAGGACCCCTTTTTAAGGTAGAGGGACAAAAATAATTTGGGTTGCACGGGGGACAATTGGGATTGTATGCAATTCTCACTTTTCTTTATATGATTAAATATTATTTTGTTGTTGCGGTTAATTAATTCCATATATCCCTGCCTTAATATCGCGAGAAACGTTTTCTAGTTATCTAATAACAAGAAAAATCAATCATGCATAAAGCATTGATTATGAAACACTTTCCAACTCTAATTTTATTTAAACATCTCTAAAATGCGATACATTCAGAGGTACTATTTTTAAAATGATCACAATACTGAAATAATTAATTATATTTAAAAATTTAAAACTTCATCGAAGAACACGAACTTGATTCAAATGACGTCATTGAAATATAAATTGCCTGGCTCGTTGTTGAAGACCCAGACCGTCCGGCTCGTCAACAAGGACTTGAGCAACCATTTGGACGGCCGGGAAAACCCTGGCTCGTTGTGTAAAAGCAGTAAATATTTCATTAATACATTTTTATTTCATTCATCACAGTACTATAATAATTTATTCTACTTAACCTAAAACCATAGAGGTAAAAGTAATTTAACTCTATGCATAACTTCTTCGTCTGCTTCTTTATGTAAAATCAATGAATATTTCATTCATATCATCTATATTGCAGACTCCAGAACAAAATACTTTGTGTTAAAGAAATTCAGCAATTCTTATCCAACTCATCTTACAGCCTAATCTGTTTACATTCTCCATAAGGGAAAATTAGGCTTCGTTGTGGAAATAATTAAAGTTTGATGATCATTTAAACTCAAAGATATTGTAATTGCGTTGTTTCAGTATGTAGATGCAGTGGCGCACCCAGAATATTCCTAAGGGGGGGGCCATTGGTGCACAAAATTTTTATGAAGGAGGATGACTCCTCGATAAATTTTCCGAGAAAAAATGATCAGAGGCCATATCAATTAACAAGGCGGTTGTCTTTTTTTGTACATTTATTTTTATCAAATTACTAACAATTCTTTAGTGCAGTGCAAGAGAATTGAATGATTAGAAGAAGTAGTAGTAGATATTTATACAAAACAACACAAATTAAGAAATAGATGAAGATAAAATTATTTGTTCTGGTCTGCTTATACTGTATACTTGTTTTCAACCACTCTCTCATGATTACATATTGTTATATTATTCAATTATGATCTATACATATTCATAAAACGAAGTCCAGCCTCCTGTTTTTCTTTGTAGCCAGAGCATTAATTATCTGGTCTGGATCAATTTCCACTTCACGGTGAATGTTCATTGACGCCAGTCCATTCAGTCTGGTTTCACTCATACTGTTTCTCAAGTAAGTTTTCAACCTCTTCATTGTGGAGAATGACCTCTCAGCACTGCTTGTTGATACTGGGAGGGTGGCATACACTTTTAAAAGTTCAAACACAGTTGGAAAAGTCCTTTGGTCACAAAAGTTAAGCAGTTCGATTGGGCTTTTAGTTTTCTTGTTCAATGCAAAGACCTTCATGTACCACAGATGTAGTTCAGCTTTTAGAGTATTATCTGATCTGGGTCCTAAATCATCTGCAAATTTCCTTGATAAGGCAACAAATCTCTCGTTTTCTTCCAGTGTCGGCTGCCTTCCATTCGGAATGACAGATGCAAAACTTTGTAGAAATTCCTTATGTTTGAGAAATTTTTCATGGAGGTGAGTGATGAAATTATCAATCCATGGAATGAAAATAGAAAGTCTGTAGTATTCTTCAGGAGTCTGTACGTTGAAATTTGATCTATAAATTTGTCTGGTGGCACGGCGTGGTAGAGTAATGTTTTCTCCATGCTGTTCCAGCTTCTTAACAGCTTGTTCAAACAGATGGTGAAACTCGTTCTCTGCGTTCTCTCGAATTATAGATATAGCTTTCAAAACGTCTTCTACGTCACTCACAGCAGTTGCCAGATCAAGGTTAACTTCCTGCAGCTTTTCACTCAGACGAACACTGTAGCTGAGTAATCTGTCAGCTGAAACAAGTGCTATGACAAACTGTGATGTTAACATTGAACATAACAAGGTATGAGCCTCTGTTGATGTCTCCTTGTCATTCCAGGTAGTAATCTCCTCCAGAGCGTCGATTACTTGATCAAACAATGAAACCATAACTGTGACGGCATCATGTCTCTCCACCCAACGAGTAGGGCATAATTTCTTCAGTTTTTTGGCACTGATTTCTGTCTCTTCCTGATTAGCTGCATTAATTTTGCTGGTGAGAACAAGGTTTCGTTTTGGTGTGTTGAAAAAACTAGAGATTTTCCCTATTATTCCAAAGCTGTTTCGGATATCCGGAACTCTAGATGAATAAGTTATGGCTAAGTTCAAACAGTGTGATGCACAATGAACGTAGGGGGCTTTGGGGTGTTGCTCATATATAATTGCTTGGGCGCCATTGTACTCTCCACTCATTGCAGAAGCTCCATCGAACCCTTGTCCACGGAGGAAAGACGTATCAATGTTGCAGTCTGCAAGGCCTTTAAGAATAGCATCTGCAATTGCTCGACCTGTAGTTTCAGTCAGGGGCACAAACTTAAGGAAGTTCTCCACTATCTTAAATTCAATTTTATACTTATCATTTGTTTCAAACCGTTTCAAATAACGAACGCAAAGTGTCATTTGCTCTACCGTTGCAATATCTGTGGTTTCGTCACATAAAACCGCAAAACATTTGGCCTCATTCACCTCAGTTGCTATGTGCTTCACAATGGAATCATTGCATGCTGAAATAATCTCATTTTGTATATTCCAACTTATGTAAGTTGCATTTTTTGCACAACCTTGTAGATGAGTTTTCAGTATTTCTTCTCCTGCATCAACTCGGAGTCGCAAAAGGGCTCTAAAATTTCCTTCGCCTTGGCATGGTTCTGACAATACGTCCAAATCCCCACAGTCTCTATGCCCTCTCATGGCCAGCCCTTGCCTTCCACAAAAAATCACTGTTTTGATAATAGGTTTAAGAATAGCCCTATTCTGCAAAACTTGTTTTTGCTTTCCTCTGTCCATTACTTGATCCACAGGAACCGTTTTTCCTTCCGTGACCCTTAAGAACTCATCGGCTTTGAGAACTGAATCCTTATGATAGAAAAATTTTTCATGTTGACTGAACTTCTCCAAGGCCTTCTTCCAATTATTAAATCCTTTTGAAACAAGTTGACCTGTAGCTTGTGTGGATCTTAAACCGACTTCATGGGGTGCAAAGAGAACACGAAATTTGCAATAGGCACTGTCCTCTGCCTTTGAGTAAGCTAGCCAGTTATGCTTACTCAGCCAAGATGAGCAGAACTTCCGAGTGTGGTGAGGTTTTCCTTGACTTGATACAGCACTAGTGACAGTAGCAGGAAAACTGTAATTTGCATATGGTTCCCAAAGATTTTTTAGCGCTGTTATCCTATCTTCATCTGTGAGGTTAGATTTCTTGACATAATTAGAAATATCTGCAGCCAGAATTTCTATTTCAACTGTGTTTGGTATTGTGTTTTGTCCTACCTTTACCTCCTCACAAGCGTTTGAAGACAGCCCGGGGTCACGGCTGTTGCTTGCTTCGACTGCAGCCTCATCAATGTAACAAGAGCTCAGGGAAACGTCGTTGGGAACGTCACTATTTTCAATCTTACTTTTTTTTTTAAAATAATTTCCCAGTGTCTGTTGGCCTAGCCCTTTTCGTTTTTCACTCATTGTCTTTTTTTTTACCTTGCTCCTCAGTTATTCAAGAACAAAATTTGCTATATAGCCGAAATACGCACATAAACACACACACTGATCGTTAAAGATGCATTTCACTGTAAGATCAGTTGAAAGTTCAGGACCATTATTAAATTCAGCTATTCACCACGCAGGCCCTCGTTCCGAAACTACCAATTCACTGTTATCACCTTGTGTCGTAACGTCGCACTTTATTTCAACTCACAGCAACACTTAATTCGCGAAGCGTTGGCACGATCTATTTATTCACTTCCACAATTTTCTCACTGGGTAAACGAAATCCTCGAGTTTTCGAGCGAACAGCCGCTTCCCCGCCGTTCACTCTTTATATAGGGCCACGGAGGCGCCTGTGACGTCACTCTACACAGCACTGGTATAGTACGACTATAGCGAGAAGGCATTTGGGTCACGTGATTTTGGACGAGTCCATTAGTTAAATTCAATCACAGGTAGAAACGTCTTAAGAAGAACGGGTTTCCAGAATTGGCGCCTTTAGTGCGAATTAATTTATAATTTGTACAGTACGATAAAGAGCTTTATATGTATAATTACATTCAGTGTAAGTGTTGGGATATGCTGGAATTGTTTTCTTCACAATGATTAAAATTATTTATTACAATAATGGTTGTAAATGTTTTTTTTTTATACTTTCTCGAAGGCAGACCTAGTTCTCCCTTGTTCTGACAGCGCCCTTCGCGTTTTGCTTTGTCAGCCCAAGGGGGGGGCCAGGGCCCCCTCGGCCCCCCCCGTGGGTGCGCCACTGTGTAGATGCACAGAATTTAAGCAAAAATGAAGCGGTTTTAGGACGGATACAACACTAAATATAAATTAAGAAGAACTTTAAAAATCACGATTTTGACACAAGATGGATGATGACCCAGCCGTCCAAATAGATGCTCATGTCCTTGCTGACGAGTCGGACGGTCTGGGTCTTCAACAAGATGGATGATATATATCATTTTGAAGTGTGTCACGTGATCTCTTCATATAATGGTCACGTGATCTCTTCATATAAAGGGGGTAACTATTATTATTTTAATTTGCTTTTAAAAACTACTGAATATGTTTTGCCGAAATGTTTTTTTTATATGGGATAATTTGAATATTTCCTAAAACTTTCGAAGCAATTTGTGAATTTTAAATTCGCTTAAGAAATGTTTGAAAAATTAGGTCCCTTAGGGTTCAATGTATTTCATTTTTGCAACCCGGGTTCAATCCAAGACTAATTGGCCGTTATTATCCATTTATATTCCCATAGGTCCCACAAACCGTCTAAACAACATACTAAAATTTCATTTTGAGTAAGTCATTTATACGGCAGTTATCGTGCTAACGGACAGACAGACAGACAGTCAGAATTAACAAAGTCATAAACACTTTTTAACTATGTTATAAAGTGTTAAAAATTAAATGTCCATTCATTTCAGCCCAGCAGTGTTCACATATGGAGCATGGGTCAACAACCGATCCCTTTTCCCTTGCCAAGAACCTCCTTCCGCTATGGCCACATGGGAAGCAACTATCTCAGTGGATGACCCTGCCATAGTATTGATGAGTGGTGATGAAGTTGCACGCATACGATCCGAAGAAGGTAACTAGTTTGAGGGTTATTTTATTCCAATTATATTTTATACAGAGTCATTGTATATTTAACAGAGCTATTGCTGAGCTAGGTGTTTTAGTTGTGGAGAGGTGAGGATGCCAATCCGGAAGCCTGTTTTCCGGGATTGAAGACGTAATTTATTTTAAAATTCCGACATTAGAACACTATACAGGGTGTCCGCGAACTCTTGCAACAACAAAAAAAAGAAAGATCAATCATGCTTAAAGCATTGATTATGAAACACTTTCAACTTCAATGCAATTTTATTTAAACAAGTCTAAAATGCAATACATTCCTCGGTAATATTTTAAAACTTATCACAATACTACATTAATTTATTATATTTGAAAACTTAAACCTTCATAGAAAAATATGAACTTCATTCAAATGACGGCATTGAAATATAAATTGCCTGGTTTAAACATCTCTAAAATGAGATACATTCCTCGGTATTATTTTTAAAACTATCATAATACTACGATAATTTATTATATTTGAAAACTTCATCGGAAACAACTGAAATTCATTCAAATGACGTCATAGAAAAAATAACACGCCTGGATCTCTCTATAAAAACAAAATTTCATTCGTAACATTTTCCCATTCATTTCATTCATCACAATACTATAATGATTTATTTTATTTAAAAATTAAGACCATGGAGCTACAAGTAATTAAACTCTATGCTTAAAATTTCATCGAAAAAAATCGTCCTTCTCTTTGTAAAATCAATGAATATTTCATTCATAGCAGCTATGCAGACTCCATGGGCTAAATAATTTTGTGTTAAAGAAATACAGCAATTCTAATACAACTCATTCTACATATTTTGCTATTTACATTTTACATAAGTGAAAAATAGGCTTCGTTGTAGAAATAATCAAATTTGGATGATCATTTAAACTCAAATATATTGTAATTGCGTTGTTTCAGTATGTAGATGCACAGAATTTAAGCAAAAATAAAGCGGTTTTAGGACGGATACAACACTCAATATGAATTAAAAAGAACTTTAAAAATCACGATTTTGAGTCAAGATGGATGCCATATATCATTTTGAAGTGGATCATGTGATCTTTTCATATCATGGTCACGTGATCGCTTCATATAAGAGGTGTAATTATTATTTTAATTTTTATTTAAAAAGCTACTGAATATATTTCGCTGATTTTTTTTTTTATATATTTTAAGGAACAATTTGAATCCTAAAATTTTCGAAGCAATTTGTGAATTTTAAATCCGCTTAAAAAATGTTTGAAAAGTTAGGTCCTATAGAGCTCAATGTATTTCATTTTTTCAACCCGGGTTCAATCCAAAACTAATTGGGTGATATTATTCTTTTATATTCCCATAGGTCCTACAGACCGTCTGAACAACATACTAAAATTTCATTTTGATTAAGTCATTTTTACGGCAGTTATCGTGCTAACGGACAGACAGACAGAATGAATGAACAAAGTCATAAACACTTTTCAACTTTGTTGTAAAGTGTTAAAAAGAGGAGTGATAGCACACAACAAGACAAACAATATTTGCCATAGAACTTACTGTCGCAATCCACTCATTGTGGCAGAAAAAAAGAAACGTGGCTCGTCCACGTTGATTTTTTATTAGAGAAAAAAAAAGACTCAAGTAACAGATGTATGGCACAATACCATTCGCACCAGATAATTACTTTACGGATCTGTTCAAAGTGGCGTCCATGTTCTTCGTTACACAGCCGACACCGGCGAAGGAAGGAGTATCGCACCCTTTCAAAAACCCCTGTTGTGGTGTTGATCTTGTCTGCAGCAACAGAGATTCGCGCGACGAGATTTTCGAATGAGTCCACAAGTGTCTCGTACACCAACTCTTTCATGTGGTTCCAGAAGACGTCCAGTGGATTCAGGTCCGGGGAAGGGGGAGGCCAAGCCACGGGTACACCACGTCCAATCCACCGCTGGGGATACGTCGTGTTTAGAAAGTGTCGGACGGCTGTGAAAAAATTGGCCGGGGCCCCATCACGCATAAACCGCATGTCACGTTGTGTGGGAACACTACAACAAACCGGGAACACGCTGTCACGTTGTGTGGGAACACCCTGCAACAAACTGGGTAGCACATGCTCTAAGAACACGGCACCCGTTAGGCGTTCTGGCAAAAGGTTAGGTCCTATCGGCCGATCACCAAGAATACCTGCCCAGACGTTAATGGCACATATCTGCTGGTGTTTTGGCTTGTGCCCAGAGAGCTCGCAGTTTCGTTTCGGAAGAATAACCGTCAACGCCGTTCCAACAGCTGACCTGCTTTACATTTTGTGTTTCTGCCACTATGAGTGAATTGCGACCCTAAGTTATATGGCAAATACTGTTCGTCTTGCTGTGTGCTATCACCCCTCTGTTTTTGTTGCAAGAGTTTGCGGACACTTAAACAATCAAAATTTTATCAGGATTAAAAATGACATTATTTCATCCTCTTTAAAAAAAATAGTTATCTGCCGCGCTTTCTTGAAAATTTCCAATTTTTAAAAGATGTGAAATTGCTATTTCGACGAGGAATTTTTTCAGTCGTTTCGCATGTATTTTCAGGAGCTCCTGCGCATGAGTATTATTTACTAACGGTAGTAGCAATGGCAACTTATTCGTAGTGCGCTTTTACTCAGGTGTATATGGGTGATATTCCGCTATGAATAAGGTAGCAGAAACGTGAGTCATTCTTATTAAGGTGATCAATTTTAAATCACGCTTATGGGAACAATTTATTATGGAGGGTGCTATGAGGATGATGCAGTCAGCGGCGACCTATACGCTGGGTCGGCTTAAGGGCCCCGCAATAGTAGTGGGCCCCAAACTTGAGAGGGGCCCCCATCATGACCATCATATATAAATATTAGTAAAAATATGTTGAATTTTCCTCTGACTTTTGGGGCCCAAAATTGAAGACTTGCAGAAAGCTCCGAAATTCCTTAAATCGCAATTATGCCTATGAGGATCACAGCTATTACGTGATTACCAACTGACGACATCTTAAAACTTTTTTAAAAAATTGGTCACCGAAGATGACGTCATCTTCGGTGACAAAACATTTCATGTTATACTAGTACTAGTATAACATAAAATGTCAGTTTGGGCACCCTAAAAGCAGGAGGCCAGACTTCAAGAACCGACAGTTTTGATGTATAAGCTTTATGAGTACATAGGCTTTATCTCAACTGTTTTGGTACGTTCCTACATTCAAATCATAATTATCAAATTATTATATTAATATGCGACATGTTTAAGTATTCATGTAAAAAAAAGTATTTGATAAAATTATTATGTGGCACCCATTTTAAAGAGAAAATGTGAAATAAGCTAAGAGATTTTTTCAAATGTGTGATGAAAATTTGAAACCTGGCATCATTAGTTTGAACATGAACTGTAGCATCGCCTTCGGTTTCTAAGTTACCATTCGGTTCATAAGTCAAAACAGGTTCAGTTCTATAGATAAATACTCATTGTTTAACCTGACAGAGGATGGGGAAGGGGTGTGAAAGTACCAACTGCGGGTGTCCCAGGTTTAAATTGAATTATATCGTTATCAAATTACATGATGGGAAAAATTACGAAAAACTTAATGTTTTCAAAACTGTGGATCGGTCAGATTAGAGAAATCCTATCGATATGCAAATGAAACATTAAAACGAAGTGCAAGATATGTCTGTGCCGGGCCTGCGCAAACGATGTTGCGTTTGTAACATTTCTGAGAAATTTTATTTTTGTATAGTCATTCTTCATGCTAAATCATTTGTCTACAGTTCATCCTTTGTTTTCATAATTTATATTTACTCCACAGTTGCCTACAAGTACATGTAAAAGGACTGTAACAACGCAATCTGCGAAATATTGAAAATATTTTATATAAAGACGTTTAGAACTGCACACTCTATAAAAATAGTGTCTTAATCACTTTCGTCATGAAAAATTTCGTTGTTTAGGTAGTGACTGAATCAGTTACTCTGTAACGAATTTTAAAAATCTGATGTGGGCAGCACATGATTTTCCTTCTATAATGCAATGAATTTACTACTTTAACAATAAAAACAATAGGTTATTCTTAAGGTAGATATATTCTTTCCAAGATATTGAATTTTCGTCAATTAGTCGTCATTTTCATTGATTTAGCCCCATTTTTATCCATTTGGCGAGTTTTTCGTTAATTTAGCAACATTTAAACAAGTCGCCAAGTTAGCGACATTCCACCAAATTCGTCCCCAAAATCTCGACAAGCGTTATGGACGGAAAAATAAGTTATTCTTACAGCAGATAAATGACTATTGTCGTTCAAATACAAAAGTATTACTCAAAGCATCTTTTTTCATGAAAGGAACGGGCTAAGTCCACGAGAATGATGTCACCAAATTTATCGCATGATATTACATATGAAAAGTGAATATGTTTCTCAATAGGTAATACTTTTTTTTATTTTACATGATTTTTTGATAATTTTTTTTTAAAATGTGAATATCTCGAGAAAGGTTCATGTTAGAGTTCTAAAGTTCATGTCAATCGTTTTCTAACGAAAAATTACATAAGAAAAGTCCATTTGCTTAACTTTATTAAAGGTTTTGATTTTTTAATGATTTTTTCAAAATTTCACTCGAAAATTTAGGGGGATTCTGAACATTTGATTTCGTATAAAAACAATAGGCTTCCAGTATTCACGGATTGTGATTTTTGTACCAAATTTCGTTCGAATCGGTCCATTCGTTCGTCAGTTATCGTCTCCACAGACTCACTGACACACACACACACATAACATACTTTCACACACACACACATACAGACATCACCTCAAGAATGTTCGATTCGTGATCAGGGATGCTTGAAACGTGCTCTCCCGTCGAAAACTCGAATTCGAATTTTCGACCCCGTAACAATACTTACACATTACTTACTCCTTATACATTATGTATATAAGGAAAGTAAAAATTTTGAGTGACTCTGTTACTTGTTGTAGATCGATGTGAAGCATAAGAAGGTGCACGTAAAAGTACTCTCATCATAAATCGTGTAGAGTTTCGGTCTTGATTCAAAAAGTTCCAGGTATATGTTTGATATTCCAATGTTAAAAATATCACTGTTCCAGCTTCCGTTATGAGTTGGCTTTGATCGTGTTCTGACGAGGGAAGTCAATTTCAGCTTCCGAAACCGGTCGGTATGACATTTTTAATTGCATAATGATTAAGTATCATTTTGCAGGTGTTGGACAAACATTAAAAGATGCATCCGGCAAAAACAAATAGTGGTTAGGATAAAATGAAATACCTAAACATTAAATAATATTGTTACGAAACGTATCCTCTGGTTCAAATTCCTGTATAACATACTTTTATTCATAAGCACAAAGCAAACCGGATCAGTATGCAATCAAGCAGCGCTTAAATAATCCACTTATTTCACAGAATAAGCAATATTATTTACAGAATGTTGACGAAAGTCATTTCACAAAACAGCCGCTACTATTCTCAAAACATTGGCAAAAATCACAGTCCAATGTGCAGAGTCAATCACAGTCGTCCGTGTTACTTCCATTCGTCAGTTCCTAACAGAAAACTCCAATTCAGTGATAACTCCTATTTATAGTCTCTCCATAGAAACTTCTGGATATCTTTATATCTCAAAGAATAATCGTTCTATCGTAAAGTTTCTGGAACATTCCGGAAGTCGCCAAATTGGCGATCAATCGACAAATCTGAAACCTTTCTTCTTCTTCGACCCAGACTGTCCGACCAACCAGAAGAGTAAAAGGTATTTGTTTGGACAACCCGGAAGTGCCACCCAATTTAGACCGGAACCCAAAGGGGGTGGCATCTACAGGGACAGTACCCTCCTTCCCCTACCACCAACCTCTCAGGAGGACTTACGGATCCACATGTTTAACGTGATCGTATTCCGCGTGAACACGACGGCAGTTTTGGCAGTGGCGGGACTCGAACCCGGACCGACCAAGTACAATTCCTGCGCGCTCACCACTGGGCTGTCGCGCCCCATGAAACCTTTCTTCTAACTGAGAAATTCTAGCAACCCTAGGCTCACGTCGTGCACTGTATTTTCTTTGCCTGCCTTTCGAGACAGACGAAAGAGGAGGCGCCAAACAGAACATTGTGGAACATTCCGGAAATCACGAAAAATCGCCAAATTGGCAATAAATCGCCAAATCTGCAGCCTTTCTCCTTCTTCGACCCAGACCGTCCAACCTACCAGAAAGGTATAATGTATCTGTTTAGACGGCCGAGAAGTGCCACCCAATTTAGACCGGAACCCTGACGTACTCCGCTTGAACACGGCGGCAGTTTTGGCTGTAGAGGGAATCGAACCCGGGCCGGCCGAGTGCAATTCCCGCGCGCTCACCACTGGACTGTCGCGTCCCATGGAACCTTTCTTCTAACTGGGAAATTCTGGCAAGCCTGGGATCACATCAAGCACTGTATTTTCTTCGTCTGCCTTTCGAGACAGACGAAGGAGGAGGTGCCAAACAGAACATTGCGCGTTTGTAACAATATATACTAAAATCGCATTTTTGCTGCCCATTTTTTCCCGTACGCTTTAATGATGTTTGGCACGGCTTCTTCTTGTACGTCCAGGGTGTTATTTGTCCAAAATTTTGATGGAATTTTCGTATGAAGGAAAATGTAATCAATAGAAGGAAAAAAATTACATAATAAAAGCTATCTGTTCGTCTGTTGATCACGTAACGGAAAATCTAATCTACCCACAGTTATGAAATACGGTATAGTGATACTTCAGGCCAGTCCTAAGAAACCTTGGAACGATTTTTTTTTTTAATCAAGTTAATTAGTTTTTCAGTTATTTTATATTAAAGCGTAATTTATAGCGATTTTCACCCAAATGGCTCCTTGCAATCGAAAATATTATCACAGAGTTTCCATCTTGACACAATCGGAAAGATATTTCCAACGAGCTTTAAACTGAATTTAGAAGATAATTTTTTCATATTCTTCAAAAATAAAATTGAAAATTCGTCGAAATTAAGGCAATTTCATATCGATATTGCATCGGAGAATTGAAACTTCGCATGACTCCAATTTTTGACGGCATGAATATGAAGTGATATCTTCACATTCTATTATTGTTTTTTATTTCTGAATTTCCTGTGAATTAAGTGAAACATCTCATAAATGTTCATCTTCACCACTGATTATGATAAAAATGTACGCAAACAATATTATTTATGTTTGAGAAAGTCAAGTGGAGCCTCACACTTCAGATATTTCTATTTTAGGACGAAAGTATTTTTATTACTTTACCAAGAACATTCTCCCTATGTCAACCCTGTGCCTAGCTGTTGGACAGTGGACGGAATTCGTCATTTCAACCAAAAATAGGTAATATATGCCTTTGAAACGATTTTTTACCATCTATAAATAAAGAGTAATTTTGTTAGTATGTGTGTGTGTGTGGGTCTTTCTGACAGTTTCTTTCTTTTCTTTATTCTTTATTATATATATATATATATATATATATATTAGAAAAATATCTAAAAATAAGATATATATATATATATATATATATATATATATATATATATATATATATACAGAGGCTGTTCACACACTTTTTAGACGATGTATATTGTATTCACAAAACTAAATTACATAAAATTCTTGTGTTTTAAATGTTCTATTTGACATCCCTTATTCTGAACTATCTTTCGACACCGCAATTTCCAGGATAATAATGCCTTTTGAAGTGTCAGAAGAGGTATTCTATCCCATTCCTCCTGAACAGCTTTCCAGAGTCCTGTAAGAGTTTTGGGACGACGTTTGGATAATGCAGATTTTAAAAGTCCGAAAGCACAAAAATCCATAGGTGATACATCGGGAGATTTAGTAGGGATATCAGTGAAGGGTATGGTCTTGATACCAGTTTTTTGTTCCATTTCTTTTAGGAAATTTACAGTGGATTTTGATGTGTGACTGCTAGCTTTGTCCTGATGGAGTCGCACAGATTGATGGCACTGTGGGTAAAGCGATGGTATTTCATTCAGAAAAATTGGCGATAAAATATGTTCCTGATAGTATTTGGAGTTAATCTTGACATTTTTTCCCACTTTCTTTATTTTTAACTTGCCATTATAAGAAAAACCAGCAACAATCATGAATCCCTTAGAAAAACTTTCTTTCGATTCTTTGAACCATGTACTTAAATTTTTTTCTCCCCTTTAATGATAGTAAATGGCTCTTTTTTTGTTGCAATCATTTAAATACACCCATGATTCATCTATTGTGACAATTGTTTTCCATTTTTCTTTGGATAAGTGTTTCTCATATAGAATTCTGCAGCGTGTCCTGCGTTCAGCGATATGATTTGGAAGAAGACGATGCACATTGCGCTTTTTCGCTTTCTTAAGATTTAAATCAACGTTTATCATTTTTTTTACAGTGGACACCGAGCATTTTAATGATTTTGCAACTGTCCTTTGACTAGGGGGATTTTCTATTAACATTAAACAACGTACCTTTGCAATAGTCGAAGATGTCCGTTTTTTCCTTGGATACTTGTTTGGAATTTTTGTCCCACTTGAGGCTCCAATTTGACGTTTTTTTTCTTTTCCTGTTGACGATATTACCTATCGACGCTTTAGATATCACAAAACCATGACTCTCACATCGTTTTTGGATAACAGAGTATGCATATTTCTCTTCGGAAAGAGCATAAATGTAGCCTTCGAACCACTGTTTTGTTAAAAACGCCATTTTTGAATAAAAACAAAACTTTCAAGCCGCAGACGATAATTTTGACTTTTAAAAACATAGTACAATTAGAATTATTTCTTTTGCAGCAAACGATTTTTTATTACCGCTTACCAAAATCGTCTAAAAAATGTGCGAACAGCCACTGTATAATATATATTATATATGGCAATACAACCTAACCAAAATGTTCAATCTCCACTACAATACAGTGTGTAAAAAAACGTATTATCCTTCTCTTCAAAATGCAGTCAATAAATATGAAGATAAATATGTTATAACTTATACTGATAAAGTAGTATCAAATTACGCTTTCACATGCAGAAAATACTACGTTGATACTTTAAAAAATAGTTATCGTGACAAACAAATGTACTCCCCTTTACAACAAAATGGAAATTGTTTGGCAAATAACATCAAAGCTCTGTATAAACTAATTGATATCGAACTTAAAGTAGTTAACTTTCCATATCTGGTATTAATACCAAAACTTCATAAAAATCCAGTCAAATTCCGGCCGGTGACAGTGGGATGTGGATCCTATTTGACAATTGCAAATGAAAAACTTTTAACTATACTTAAAAATGTTCTGATTATACTCAAGAAACAAGGAACAGTAATGATAAATAATAGTTACGATGTCATCAACCGACTTCCATTTTATAACAAGGATATACGTTTCAAAAGTTACGATTTCCGTGATTTATTCAACATCAATCTGGAAAATCTATATGAAATTTTGAAGGAACTACATGAAATATATGACTTAAAAGAGCATATTACCTTCAGAAAATACAAGGACTTGATTCGCATTGTGTTATTTGAAAATATCTTATTTGATGGCACCAGCTATTTTCAACAGGTTAAGGGTATTCCCATGGGAGGGGGTTGTTCATCCCTGCTCGCCGATCTATACTTGAGTAAATTTGAAAATGGCACTCATATACTACATGAAATGCCATACTTTCGTTATGTTGACGATGTCCTTGTTGGGCAATATAAGAATACACCCCAATTTGATTTTACTTTTTATCCAAAAGAACTGGAATTGATTGAGAATAAAAGTAAGGAGGATGATAGTGTTGATTTTCTAGATATCACACTAAAACATGACAGTAGATATGGTACTTATACCGTCTTATATGACAAGAGAAACAATTTCAATATGGAAATCAATCATATTATAGATTGGAGTTCCAATTTGACCAAAAACATCTTCAGAAATGTCGTCATAGGTCACCTCAAACGAAATCAACGCATTAATACTTTCAAGTCAGATTGCATCATGCATAATAGGAATATTATGAAGGAGGCAATAAAACGGAATTATCCAATTGGCTTCCTGACATGTTATTATAATTCCCTATTTAATACAAAAAAGGGAGAAAATGGATATGGCAGAGGTATAGAACGATGAAAGTAAAAATAACGTATTACGCATGCGTAAACTGCTTTTATATATAAGGCACTCTGGCATTTGCTGCATTTCCATTCTTTTCCTTCCCTTGCAATCCTGGTTGATTCCTATTTGTTTACTCTGCACTTTTTCGAGTGTTTTTGACTTGACACATATACGGAAGTATGACTTCTGCATGGCATTGGTACCGTGAGTGTTGCCCGGGCATAAAAGCAGTCTTTTAAACAGGAAAGAGGGGTCGCCATCCCCCTCTACCATTTTATGCCTTGCATTGGGTCATTTCCCTTATTTTTTCATATGAATCTTGCATGTTACTTTAGGAGAGTGTGCTGCTTTGCGCCAACTTCTGGAGAATAATTGGATAACTGTGGAATTAATTTTAATTTTATATGTTTACTATGCTATATATATATATATATATATATATATAATAGTTTGAAAGTTCAATGAATAAAAAGTGAGAAGCTGTAACTCGAAAAACCTAACTTTCTAACAAGCCTACAAATAAAAGTATAAATCAGCAAATCTTCAATCAAATGGAAAAAAAAATACAAATTTCGAATCATCAGGTTAAAGAAAATCATCAAAAAACAATTTGGTCCTCATCAAAAATTACGTGTAAAACAAGCATTTAATTGATATATTTCAACATGCTTAGTCTTCTATGTTAGATTTTGCGATTTTTTACGGTCCATTTCTTAAAAAGAAGGCAGCTTCTTCTTTTCTAACTGATATCAAAATTTAATCAGCACCAGGATATCCTGCAAGTGGCATAGCTACCAAATTTTGTGAAATTTGGTTAATTAGCTTTTTAGCTAAAGTGGATAAATGATATTTTTGTGGGCCATTTCGCAAAAAAAGGCTGATTTTGTTATCGCGAATCGTACCAAAATCTAATCAGCACCAAGGTCATGCACAAGTGACTTACCCGTAAAATTTCGTAAAATTTAGTCAACTAAGTTTGGAATTAGAGCGGATACATACATTGCACAGACAGACACACAAACACACATACCTAAAAATAGTTTTTCGTGTTCTAGAGGTCCCAAAACGTGCGTAGATCCGTCGAAAACTCCAGTTGCGATTTTCGGCATGATTCCAATACTATATCTATACATTACCATGTATTGCAGGGAAAGTAGAAAATCTGACGTGGGCAGCACATGACATTCCCTGCAGACTTAAATTCATATTTTTTTATTTCTTTAATAATTCATTAGATTGAGTTTCATTGCACCAAATAACACTAAATTTGCATTTTTAATTCAATCTTTGTTTTTATTTGGTAATTGGACATTTTTCCGATAGCGGCGTAACAAAAATGCAAGAAATCCCAAATATCTTGAGAACGGTTAGTCCTAAAGTATAATGGAGTGTGTTATATTCTTTTCCTCGTCAAAAATTGCGTATAAAACAAGAATTTAATTGATACATTTCAGTATACGTTGTCTTTTTTATTTTATTAGATTTTGCGGATTTTTGAGGGTCATTTCGTAAAAAAAGGCAGGTTGTTATTTTCCGAAGCGTACCAAAATCGAATCAGCACCAGAGTGTCCCAAAGTAACGTATCTACCAAATGTTGTGAAATTTGGTCAATTAGTATTTTAGCTAGGGTGGATACATGAAATTTTTACGGGCCATTTCGTAAAACAAGGCGGGTTCTGTTTTTACGAATCGTGCCAAAAACTATGCATCACCAGAATCACATCCAAGTGACTTACCTACCAAATTTTATGAAATTCGTTCCATTAATTACTTTCCTTATATACATAATGTATAAGGAAAGTATTGTGACGGGATCGAAAATTCGAATTCGAGTTTTCGACGGGAGAACACGTTTCAAGCATTCCTGATCACGAATCAAACCTTTTTGAAGTGATGTCTGTGTGTGTGTGTGTGTGTGTGAAAGTATGTGTGTGCGTGTGTGTGTGTGTGTGTGTGTCAGTGAGTCTGTGGAGACGATAACTGACAAACGAATGGACCGATTCGAACGAAATTTAGTACAAAAATCACAATCCGTAAACACTGGTAGCCTATTGTTTTTATACGCAATCGAATATTCAGAACCCCCCTAAATTTTCCAGTGAAATTTTGAAAAAATCGTAAAAAATTCAAAACCGCTAATAAAGTTATGCAAATAGACATTTCTTATGTAATGTTTCATTAGAAAACGATTGACATAAATTTTAGAACGCTACCATGATCCGTTCTCAAGATATTGCACAGTTTTCAAAAAAATATCAAAAACTCGTAAAAAATAAAAAATAAAATATTTCCTATTGAGAAACATGTTCACTTTTCATATGAAATACCATGCGATGAATTTGGTGACATCATTCTCGTGGATCTAGCTCGTTCCATTCATGAAAAAAGATACTTTGTGTAATACTTTTGTATTTGAACGCCAATAGTCATTTATCTGCTGTAAGAATAACTTATTTCTTCGTGCATAACGCTTGGCGAGATTTTGGCGACGAATTTGGTGGAATGTCGCCAACTTAGCGACTTTTTTAAATGTATCTAAATTAACGAAAAACTCGCCAAATGGATAAAAATGACGCTAAATCAATGACGACTCATTGATGATGACCACATGGAAAATGACGACTCATTGACGTAAATTAAATATCTTGGAAAGAATATAAATAACTACTATAAAAATAATCTATTTTTTTTTTTTACTGTAAAAGTAGTAAATTCATTGCATGATATAAGGAAAGTCGTGTACTGCCCACTTTTTGTCCACTCAGATTTTTTTTTAATTAGATTGGATACATACATTGCACAGACACACAGATAGACACACAGACACGCACACAGACATCACGCTAAAAGTAGTTTTTTCGTATTCTAGAGGTTTCGGAACGTGTAGATCCGTCGAAAACTCGAGTTGCGATTTTCGACATGATTCCAATACTTTCCTTTACATTTCCATGTATTGCAGGGAAAGTAAAAACTCTTTTACTTTCCTTATATACATAATGTATAATGAATATATTGTGACGGGGTCGAAAATTCGAATTCGAGTTTTCGACGGGAGAGCAGGTTTCAAGCATCCCTGATCACGAATCAAACATTTTTGAAGTGATATCTGTGTGTGTGTGTGTGTGAAAGTATGTCTGTGTGTGTGTGTGTGTGTGTGTTAGTGAGTCTGTGGAGACAATAACGGGCCGATTCGAACGAAATTTGGTACAAAAATCACAATCCGTAAACACTGGAAGCTTATTGTTTTTATGCGCAATCGAATGTTCAGAACCCCCCTAAATTTTCGAGTGAAATTTTGAAAAAATCGTCAAAAAATCAAAACCTCTAATACAGTTACGCAAATAGACATTTCTTATGTAATTTTTCATTAGAAAACGATCGACATAAATTTTAGAACGCTAACATGAACCGTTTTCGAGATATTGCACATTTTTCAAAAAAATTATCAAAAAGTCATATAAAATAAAAAATATATATATTTCCTATTGAGAAACATGTTCACTTTTCATATGTAACACCATGCGATAAATTGGGTGACATCATTCTCGTGGATCTTGTTCGTTCCATTCATGAAAGAAGTTAGTTTGAGTAGTACTTTTGTATTTGAACGCCAATAGTCATTTATCTGCTGTAAGAATAACTTATTTCTCCGTCCATAACGCTTGGCGAAATTTTGGCTACGAATTTGGTTGAATGTCGCCAACTTGGCGACTTTTTGAATGGTGCTAAATTAACGAAAAACTCGTCAAATGGATAAAAATGACGCTAAATCAATGATGACTCATTGATGATAACGACATGGAAAATGACGATTCATTGACGAAAATTCAATATCTTGGAAAGAATATAAATAACTATATAAAAATAATCTATTTTTTTTTACTGTAAAGGTAGTAAATTCATTATTGCATTATATAAGGAAAGTCATGTGCTGCCTAGATCAGATTTTTTTTAGCTTGACGTCTATGTGTGTGTGTGTCTGTCTGTCTGTGCAATGTATATATCCACTCTAACTCACAATTTAATAAACAAAATTTTAGAGATAAGTCACTTGTGGGATGCGCTGATTAGATTTTGGTGCAATTCGAAATAAAAAAACTATTTTTTTTGCGAAATGGCCGGCAAAAATCGTCAAAATCTAAAATAAAATGTTTTATATGCTTAAATGTATGAATTAAATTCTTGTTCTATACGCAATTTTTGATGATGAAAATAATAATAAAACCGATCTCGTCACTTTAGGACTAGCCGTTCTCGAGATATTATATAGGTTTTTCGCATTTTTCCTACGCCGTTTTTGAAAATACGTTCAGTTACCAAATGAATACGAAAATTGAATTAAAAGTGCAAATTCGATGTCATTTCAAATATTTATGCACGTCATTTCGTGCAATTAAACTCAATTTAATAAATTGTTAATGAAATAATTAGAAAATGAATTTAAGTCTTCTGTAGGGAAAGTAATGTGCTGCCCACGTCAGATTTTTAATTTTGAGAAATTTCCTATTGTGTGGTTGAGAACTTGCCTATTGTATGATTGTAAATTATTGTGAATTGTGAATTATATTACAGATGTAAGGAGTTAATAACTGCATTAATTATTTCTAGATGCAGTCCCAGGTGCCGAATATTTGCAGCTTCAAGTTTGATTGACGAATCAATTCAGGTATTATTGGTTCAATTTTATACTGAAAAAGAAAATGTTGTGCTTTTAACACATATTCGCGTTCCATGGTTATTCAAATCTATTTAATTGTACCTCATTATCTATTAAAACGAAATTCCCGGCGCTGCCCATTAGGTCCTAAATATGTATCAATGACGGTAGTATATAGATTGAGATCAATCATGATAGTATACAGGGTGGCCCCAAAAAGATTGAAGCGCGCTTTAATTCTTTACCTGTTGGAGATAAGTGGGCCATGTGAATTGCAAAAATTTTAATAGTAAGGTTAAAGATTTTAATAGTAATGAGACTACGTTAATGAAATAGTCCTCCTATTAATTTTCAAAAAGTTATACTTTTTAAATTTTTATACGACCCCTTTAGACAAAATTAGAAACAATACGACCCCTTTAGACATCAGAAAATGTTTATTTTTAATGCAACAAGATCATTAAAAAACAAGAAATATCAATCATGCATAAAGCATTCATTATGAAACACTTTCCAACTTCAATGCAATTTTATATAAACCTCTAAATTGCAATACATTCCTCGGTAAAAATTTTAAAATTATCATAATACTACATTAATTTATTATATATGAAAACTTAAAACTTCAGTGAAAAAAATGAGCTTCATTCAAATGACGGCATTGAAATATAAATTGCCTGGTTTAAACATCTCTAAAATGCGATACATTCCTCGGTAATATTCTTAAAATTATCATAATACTACAATAATTTATTATATTTGAAAACTTCATCGAAAACAAATGAACTTTATTCAAATGACGTCATCGAAATATAAATCGCCTCTATATAAAAGCAGCATTTCATTTACAAACATTTTTCCAATCGTTTCATTCATCACAATACTATAATAATTTATTTTATTTAAAAATTTGAAAAATTGTTATCCACCATATTTATTTTAAAATGTGAAACCTCTCTTATATATAAAATCACGATTTCGACACAAGATGGATGCCATATTTTATTTTGATGTGGATCACGTGATCTCTTCATATAATGGTCACGTGATCTCTTCATATAAAGGGTTTAATTATTATTTTAATTGTTAGTTAAAAAAACTACCTAACATATTTTACTGAAATTTTTTTTTATATATTTTATGGGATAATTCGAATATTTCCTAAAATTTTCGAAGCAATTTGTGAATTTTAAATTTGCTTAAAAATAGTTTGACAAATTAGGTCCCATAGGGTTCAATGTATTTCATTTTTTCAACCCGGATTCAATCCAAAACTAATTGGGTGATATTATTCATTTATATTCCCATAGGTCCCACAGACCTTCTGAAAACATACTAAAATTTCATTTTGATAAATCATTTTTACGGCAGTTATCGTGCTAACAAACAAACAGACAGACAGGCAGACAGACAGACAGACAGACAGACAGGCAGAATGAACAAAGCCATAAACACTTTTCAACTATGTTGTAAAGTGTTAAAAACCCGCATATCTGTATCTTTAAAATCAACTGAATTTTCATAAAGGAAAAAAATCTGACTTATGTCACTCTTTCGTACCATGTGAAAGGCTGTTCCATCTGTGAAAATAGGGATCACAAACAGATTGACGATGGAAATTGTTTAGATCAAAAATACGATAATATGTGTCAAAATATCACAAATGCATCTAAATAAAGCATTACACAGACAGAGATCATATAAAGCAGTGGTACTTACTACGCGGTTGGGTATTCTATGTATTATCATCCAGTTTTATCTTTTTTGTGAAATGCCACAAATTTACATTTATAATTTGATATATGGTCCCCATTCACAATGTTCAATTTTCAATTAAATATAACTCGCTCGATTTTAAAAATACAGATATGCGGGTTTTTTTTAATGATCTTGTTGCATTAAAAATAAAAAATTTCTGATTGACCAAATTTGTCTCAGGGGGATCGTAAAAAAATTTAAAAAGTGTAACTTTTTGAAAATTAATGGTGGAAATTGATAATTTAAGCAATGCTATTAATGTTATTGCTATCAAAATTGGTTTTATTAAACAGATAATCCAAATACATGTATCAGTGTCACTGAGCTATTGCCAACTTGAAAAAATAAATTTAAGAATTTTTACGAAATATTTCAAACTAGCCGCCTTTGGCGACCAGCCTGTTCGCTACCCTTGAAAATTCTGACCGTGGCAAACTCGTTGGCGCGACCTACCAGAAAGGTGTAAGGTAACTGCTTGGAAGGCCAGGAAGTGCCACACAATTTAGACCGGAACCCAATGGGGGAGGCATCCAAAGAGACCGTACCCTCCTTCCCCTACCACAAACCTCTCGGAAGGACTTGCAGTCCCACACGTTTAACGTGATCGTACTCCGCGTGAACACGGCTGCAGTTTTGGCAATGGCGGGAATCGAACCCGGGCCTACCGAGTGAAATTCCCGCGCGCTAACCACTGGGCTACCGTGCCATCCGCGACAATCTCCATAACTTTATTTTTATTCGGCAATTTTGGGAATCGAACCCGGGCCTACCAAGTGCAAATCCCGCGCACTAACCACTGGGGTACTTCACCCTCCGCGATATTCTTCATAACTTTCTTTTTATTCACCCAATTTAGACCGGAACCAAGTGGGAGAAGCATCCACAGGGACCGTACCCTTCTTCCCCTACCACCAACCTCTCGGAAGGACTTACAGACCCACATGTTTAACGTGATCGTACTCCGCGTAAACACGGCGGCAATTTTGGGAATCGAACCCGGGCCTACCGAGTGCAATTTCCGCGCGCTAACCATTGGGCTACTTTGCCCTACGCGACAATCTCCATAACTTTCTTTTTATTCATCCAATTTAGACCGCACCCTCCTTCCCCTACCACCAACTTCTCGGAAGGACTCACGGACCCACATGTTTAACGTGCTCGTACTCCGCGTAAACACGGCGGCAATTTTGGGAATCGAACCCGGGCCTGGTAACTGGTTGGACGGCCAGGATGTGCCACCCAATTTAGACCGGAACCCAGTGGGGGAGGCATCCACAGGGAACGTACCCTCCTTCCCCTACCACCAACCTCTCGGAAAAACATACGGACCCATATGTTTAACGTGATCGTACTCCATGTCAGTGGCGGAAATCGAACCCGGGCCTACCGCGTGCAATTCCCGCGCGCTAACCACTGGGCTACTTCGCCCTCCGCGACAATCTCCATAACTTTCTTTTTATTCACCCTATTTAGACCGTACCCTCCTTCCCCTACCACCAACCTCTCGGAAGGACTCACGAACCCACATGTTTAACGTGATCGTACTCTGCGTGAACGTGGCGTAAGTTTTGGCAGTGGCGGGAATCGAACCCGGGCCTACTGAGTGCAATTCC
Source organism: Amaurobius ferox (assembly GCA_951213105.1). Classification (NCBI taxonomy): domain Eukaryota; kingdom Metazoa; phylum Arthropoda; class Arachnida; order Araneae; family Amaurobiidae; genus Amaurobius; species Amaurobius ferox. Next base: position 42,180,804 of record OX578155.1, read on the forward strand.
CGCGCGCTAACCACTGGGCTGCCGCGCCCTCCGCGACAATCTCCATAACTTTCTACATATTCACCCAATTTAGACGGGAACCCAGTGGGGGAGGCATCCACAGGGGCCGTATCCTCCTTCCCCTACCACCAACCTCTCGGAAGGACTTACGGACCCACATATTTAACGTGATCGTATTCCACGTAAACACGGCGGCAGTTTTGGCAGTGGCGGGAATCGAACCCGGGCCTACCGCTAACTTCCCGCGCGCTAATTTGCAATTTAAAATGACCATATGCTTAATTCCATCATTCTCATTCCATTGTTTCATTGTTCCATCATTTAAAATATCCATAAAATTAAAATATCCAAAAGTTAAAATATACATTTAAAAAATCCAGATCGTCCCATCATTTAAAATATAAATATAATAATTTAAATAGAGCAAAGGCGCTCTATTCAGAACCGTGACGTCACCTCCACCTTGACGTCCCCACCCACCACCTTCCCTGCTTCAGCGGGGGAGAAACGAACGGAACGCCGAGAAATTTAAAATCATGACGTCTTTAAAATTGCGATCCTGAAGGCAATTTTCATTATTTCTGGACCAGATTAGACTTGTAAGAATGCCAGATATTTCAGCTTTCTAAAAATGTAAATTATTAGTCGAAATTATGAGTACTTTTTACTATGCGAGAATTTAAAAACCAAAAATCGTTTTTTTGAGCCAAAAAAATTTTTGAAAATCGGTTTTCACGTGTCCCCTTCCCTCCCCCCCAGGTCTCCGATTGCCAAATTTCGTAGCTCTCCGACGCGCGGTCGCGAAACGTATAGTGTATAAGACAGACACACACACACACACACAGACATTGCCTTTTATTATTTAGAAGAAGTCATTGTTGGATAATAATAGTTTGAATTATACTATGGATGTAAAGTGTATTAAATGTATTAATACAGATCAGCCAAATTATTCCAATTCAGCATGACACGCCTGTTGCCAACTTAAAAGAGAAATTAAGAATTTTTGTGAAAATTTTTAAAAGAATAATTTGAGATGGAAATCAAATAAACATATGTTTTTTTTTATTATTCTTATAATGATTATGGTAGAAGTAGATTTAAACAATATATAATATGAATAGGTGAGAAAGTCGAGTGGTGATTCATACTCCAAGTATTTCTTCACATTGTTAGTTTAATTACTTTCCTTATATACATAATGTATAAGGACAGTATTGTGACGGGGTCGAAAATTCAAATTCGAGTTTTCGACGGGAGAGCACGTTTCAAGCATCCCTGATCACGAATCAAACATTTTTGAGGTGATGTCTGTGTGTGTGTGTGTGTGTGTGTGTGTGTGTGTGTGTGTGTGTGTGTGAAAGTATGTGTGTGTGTGTGTGTGTGAAAGTATGTGTGTGTGTGTGTGTGTGTGTGTGTGTGTGTGTGTGTGTGTGTCAGTGAGTCTGGGGAGACGATATCTCACAAACGAATGGAGCGATTCGAATGAAATTTGGTACAAAAATCACAATCCGTGAATACTGGAAGTCTATTGTTTTTAAACGTTATCGAATGTTCAGAACCCCCCCCCCCCTAAATTTTCGAGTGACATTTTGAAAAAATCATCAAAAAATCAAAACTGTTAATAAAGTTACGCAAATAGATATTTCTTATGTAATTTTTTCTTAGAAAACGATTGACATAAGCTTTAGAACGCTGGCATGAACCATTCTCGAGTTATTGCATATTTTTCAAATATATGTATCAAAAAATCCCATAAATTAAAAAAAAATATTAACTGTTGAGAAACATATTCACTTTTCATATGTAATATCATGCAATAAATTGGGTGACATCATTCTCGTAGATCTAACTCGTTCCATTCATGAGAAAAGATACTTTGAGTAATACTTTTGTATTTGAGCGCCAATAGTCATTTATCTGCTATACGAATAACTTATTTCTCCATCCATAACGCTTGGCGAGATTTTGGCGGCGAATTTGGCGGAATGTCGCCAATTTGGCGACTTTTTAAATGTTGCCAAATTAACGAAAATCTCGCCAAATGGATAAAAATGACGCTAAATCAATGAAAATGACGTCTAATTGTCGAAAATTCAATATTTTGCAAAGAATATAAGTATCTACTATAAGAAAAACCTATTTTTTTACTGGAAAAGTAGTAAATTCATTGCAACATATAAGAAAAGTCATGTGCTGTCCACATCAGATTTTTTTAAATTGTAATAACTGCTACTTGTTGAAGTTTTAATGTAAGTTTAAAGTAAAATAAAATATTTTTCTTTCACAGGAGCTTTTTGAGTATGTTCCCTACTGCCTCCTGATATCCGAAGATATATTGGGATCATATCCGTTTCCGAGGATAGATTTTTTGGTTGTACCTCCTACATTTGGAAGTTTAGGAATGGCAAGGTAAGTGGTGTTAAAACCATTGATTTCTTAAAACATATGCCTCTTAAAATTCTCTTCGTGATCTATACTTTTGAAGCAACAGCTAGATTATGATTTTGGCTGTAGGTACTATGGGGAACTACAGGTACCATGAAAGCCCCTGGGCTGCAGGTACTGTGAGGCATCAGCCGTTGCAAGCCATCTTGTATCAGATGCTCTTCTAACTAGCATTATAGAATTTCTTTGAGTTTCAGTTGTAGGCACTGAAACTTTGCTGATCACCATTGAGTTAAACCATAAAAGAAATTTTAAACTGTAAGACTCAAATTTAAACTGTCGTAATGGAGCCTTTCACAGCATATCGAGCACTTTGCTTTGATTCAGCATTCACAAATGAAAACATTTTCACTTCGAAGTCAAGCAGCATCGGGCGCGGTTAGTACTTGGGTGGATGGCCATCTGAGAACACCGCGTGCTGTTGGCACATTTCGGGCGCGGTAGCCCGGTGGTTTGCGCACTGGATTTGCACGCTGCCACAACTGCCACCGTGTTCATGCGCAGTACGATCACTTTAAACATGTGGGTCCGTAAGTCCTTCCGAGAGGTTGGTGGTAGGGGAAGGAGGGTACGGTCCGTGTGGATGCCTCCCCCACTGGATTCCGGTCTAAATTGGGCAGCACTTCCCGGCCGTCCAAACGGTTACCTTACACCTTTCTGGTAGGTCGGACGGTCTGGGTCTCAACAACAACGACTTAATCTTTAATAAGAGACTTATCAGTTTCGGCATTCCCTTCCCTTTTTACTTTCCCTGCAATACATGGTAATGTATAGGGAAAGTATTGGAATCATGTCGAAAATCGCAACTCGAGTTTTCGACGGATCTACACGTTTCAAGACCTCTAGAATACGAAAAAACCATTTTTAGCGTGACGTCTGTGTGTGTGTCTGTGTGTCTGTCTGTGCAGATTTTGTATCTACTCTAACTAAAAAACTAATGGACCGAATTTCACAAAATTTGGCAGGTAAGTGACTTGTGGGCGAATCTGGTGCTGATTAGTTTTGGGTACGTTTCGAAATAAAAGAACCCGCCTATTTTTGCGAAATAGCCTGCAAAAGCTTGTATCCACTCTAACTGAAAAACTAATGGACCGAATTTCACAAAATTCGGTAGATGAGTCACTTGTGGGTCATCCTGGTGCTGATTAGATTTTGGTACGAATCGGAAAAAAATAACCTGCCTTTTTTTGCAAAATGACCCTCAAAAATCGCCAAATCTAAACTAAAGAACTACGTATGCTCAAATATATCCATTTAATGCTTGTTTAATACGTAAATTTTAAAGAAGAAAAGAATAAGACCAACCCCATTACACTAGGTCTAGCCGTTCTCGAGATATTTTAGTTTTTCTTATTTTCTGTACGCCACCTTTGAAAATAAGTCCGGTTACCGAATGAGAAAGAAAATTGAATTAAAAGTGAAATAAATTTAATTAAAATAAAGAGAATGTGGATATAAGTCTGCAGGGAAAGTCATGTGCTGCCCACATCAGATTTTTCTTTTTGTCTCCGGGTTTTTTCCCTTCGGGGTTTTTCCCTCTATAAAATTTTCCTTTGTTTGTTTTGTTTTGTTTTACTGTTGTTTGCTGCCACTCTTCTGTGAACCAACCTATTATGTATTGTGATTCAAATATTGAATATATGTTGTACATTTTTTGAATCAATAAACTACTAGTAAACTCTGGGCAGTTCGCCGATGACTGTGGAGGTCGGTTTCGGCTGACCTCGTTTCCCGGCCACACATTAAGCAGCTATATGCCTTCGGGTTAGTCGTGTGGTCTGGATCTTCTACCCTCTACTTAATCTTTGATAAGGGCGCGACAGCCCAGTGGTTAGCTCGCGGAAATTGCACTCTGTAGGCCCGGGTTCTATTCCTGCCACTGCCAAAACTGCCGCCGTGTTCACGCGGAGTATGATCACGTTGAACATGAGGGTCCGTAAGTCCTTCCGAGAGGTTGGTGGTTGGGGAAGGAGGGTACGGTCCCTGTGGAATGCCTCCCTACTGGGTTCCGGTCTAAATTGGGTGGCACTTCCCAGCCGTCCAAACAGTTACCTTACACCTTTCTGGTAATCTCAACTGGAATATATTACCTCAAACACTTTCTAATATCAATCTTCCACCAATTTACCAAAACTTTATATTCTCTTATTTAAATAATAGACAAATTTCTCTGGCTAACGGCACTTCCTCTATCACTAAATGTATCTCCTCTGGGGCTCCGCAGGGTTCGGTTCTTTCTCCTACCCTGTGGAGTATTTATTTTAATGATATACTTAATCTTAATGATGATCTTTTTTACCTGCAGGCCTTCGCGGATGATCTTGCGGTGGTCACTTTTTCCACAAACTTGAAAACATTACGTATTAATACTAATAATCTCCTTGATCTTATCTCGTCCTCCCTTTCGGCCCTTAAACTCTCCGTCACCCCCGAAAAATGTAAAGCTATCGTATTTAAAAAAATAGATCTAAAATTAAACAGAGACCCTCATTTAAAATCCAAAACGTTAAAATTTAAACTACTAGACAATTAAATTACTTAGGCATCACGATCGACGATAACCTTAAATGGAGTTCCCATATTTTTAATCTGAGAGAGAAGTGCTTCAAGTTCGCTAGCACTTTTGGGAGAGTGACTGGCAGTAACTGGGGTGTTGATAAATCCTTTCTTAAAGTTTGGTATCTTTCGGTTATCGAAAAGATAATTACTTTCGGCTCAGGAGTTTGGGGAAAAGCATTGACTGGGGCACAGGTCAAAAAACTTATCTCTCTTCAAAGGATTTTTCTTTTAAAAATCTCATCTGGTTTTCGGACTACTTCTAACATTTCTCTCTTTTCTTTAACTGGAATCCCCCCCATTCACTTTGTAATAAATTCTTTGTACAAAAAATATACCTTTTGGAAACTTCGCAATAACCTTTTTACAAATCCTGCCCTTCCCCCCCCCCTGAAAAATTTGATCATAACTGCCCTTCTTCCAGTATCCCTCCTTCTCAACGTACAGTGACCTTTTCCCCCATTAATCCACTTAACTTTTCCAAAATAAATATTTGCACTGATGGTTCCTCTATTGAAAACAATACAGGATACGCCATTTGCATCTTTAACGAAAACACACTGGAAGAAACTTTCACCTTTAAACTTGAGCATGGGAACACAGTTTTCCAAGCAGAAATTGCTGCGATCCATTTCTCTATAAATTGGGCATCTAATAGAAACATTAAAATTAATATCTTTACAGACAGTCAATCGTCAATCTCGGCCTTTAACTCCATCAAAAACAAATCTTTTTACTTATCCAAAATTAAAACTAATGCTAATCTTAATAAACATTTAATTAATTTATGTTGGGTTAAAGCCCACTCCGACATCTCGGGTAACGAGGTCGCAGACAAAAATGCAAAACTAGCTACTACCTCTGGCTCTCCAACTTCTTTACCTTTCCCTTATTCACTTCTCAAAAAACATTACAAACTTGATATCCTTAGTAATTGGCAATCCTTTTTAAATGACTATGTCTCCCCCCGAACTCACGATCCCGCCAGAATTTTAAATTTCCTTCCAAAAGTTAACTTTAATACACATATTACTAATAAATATTTAATCTACTTTATTACGGGCCACGGCCCATTCCCCGATTATTTGTTCTCTTTCAAATGTAAATCTACTTCCTGCTGCTCCTGCGGCGCTTTCGGCGACGCCGATCACTACGTTTTTTCTTGCCCCCTTACCAAAGCTTTTCACCTTTATAAACCTTCACCCCATAATACGGCGACCTGGTTCTCGAGTGTCTGCTCTAACCCTTCTTCAATCAATAAAATAAAAAACTGTGTTCTCATAGCGAGAGAAATCTCTAATAAAATTTCATAATCAGCCTGGGGATCTCTGCTTTTAATTTTTTCGGTCGGTGACTCCTCTTCTTGTTGTTTTTTTTTTGTTTGTTTTTTATGTTGTTTTTTATGTTGTTTTTTTATATGTTGTTTTTCTCGGTGGTGTCGTCTGCTTTTGTTGTGTTGTCTTTAGTTGTTGCACCCCATTTTATAATATATAGTCAACTTCAAAATGTTTTCAACTACTATCATAATACTTATATTATCTCAGATCATTATGTCATTTGTAAATATACTATCAAGTCTTCAATAATGTAAATAAGTCAACAAAATGTATTCAAGTCTACAAGAGTATAAATGTAATCAAGTCTTCAGATATATTTTCATATTAGCAAAACTATGTTATTAGCTTATATCCTTGTAACCACTCCTGTAAAAATTTTTTAAAGATTCAATAAATTTGGTGTTGGTTGTTGTGGACACCCGGACATCGGCCGGACGCCTGCCAACTCCTCTCCCGGCCGTCCAAATAGATGCTCAAGTCCTCAGGACGAGTCGGACGGTCTGGGTCTTCAACACCTTTCTGGTAAGTCGGACGGTCTGGGTCTCAACAACAACTTTATCTTTGATGGCCTTCTAGCTGGCGCAGGCCTATGGATTGTAGCCCCTAAAGTCGATTGCCTTAATCTAGTTAAATATCTAGTTAAATATCTATTTAATCTAATTTAAACATTTACAAGAACAAGTACTTAATTAATACATTTCAGCAATTTTGGTCATTTATTTCACATTTTCACGATCTTTGCGGGCCATTTTTCAAAAACAGGTTGGTTATATGTTTCCGATGATGCCAAAATCTAATGAGTATCAGAATAACCCTAAAGGGGCGTAAATATTAAATTTTAAGAAATTTCATTAAATAGTTTTTCCACCACAATGAAAAACGTCTTGTGTTCACCAATTTATAAAACATAAATATCTCTAAAATGGTCCCTCTTAGCGTAATGGATTTGATCTTATTCTTTTCGTCGTTAAAAATTACATATTAGTATTTTATTTTAGATCTTGACGAATTTTGTTGGCCATTTCGCAAAAACAGGCTGTTTTTTTTTGGGGTTTTTTCGAATCATACTAAAATCTAATCAGCACCAGGGTAACCTACAAGCAGTGGCGAATTAACATACCGGCGAATGCTGAGGGCCTTGCTTCAGAGGGAGCCTCATTTGGAACGCAAAATAAAAGTAAAAAATCTGATGTGGGCAACACATGACTTTCCCTGCAGACTTATGCCCACGTTCTCTTTATTTTAATTAAATTTAATTCACTTTTAATTTAATATTTGTTCTCATTTGGTAATTGGACTTACTTTCAAAGGTGGCGTAGAGAAAATACGAAAAAACTAAAATATCTCGAGAACGGCTAGTCCTAGTGTAATGCGGTTGGTCTTATTCTTTTCTTCATTAAAAATTACGTATACAACAAGCATTTAATGGATATATTTGAGCATATGTAGTGTTTTATTTAGTATTTTGACGATTTTTGTGGGCCATTTTAAAGAAAAAGGCAGGTTATTTTTTTCCAAATCGTACCAAAATCTAATCAGCACCAGGGTAACCCACAAGCAACTTATCACCCGAATTTTGTGAAATTCGGTCCATTAGTTTTTCAGCTAGAGTGGATTCAGGCAATTTTTGCGGGCCATTTCGGAAAAAAAAGCGGGTTCTTTTATCCCGAATCGTACCCAAAACTAATCAGCACCAGAGTCACATCCAAGTGACTTATACCTACCAAATTTTATGAAATTCGGTCCATTAGTGTTTGAGTTAAAGTGGATATATATTGCACAGACAGACAGACAGACACGCACGCAGACGTCACGCTAAAAATAGTTTTTTCGTATTCTAGGGATCTCGAAACGTGCAGATCCGTCGAAAAATCGAGTTGCGATTTTCGGCATGATTCCAATACTTTCCCTATGCATTACCATGTATTGCAGGGAAAGTAAAATTCTGATGTGGGCAGCACATGACTTTCGCTGCAGACTCAAATTCATATTTTCTTTATTTCTTTAATAATTCATTAGACTGAGTTTTATTGCGCCAAATAACACTACATTTGCATTTTTAACTCAATTTTTGTTTTTGTTTGGTAATTGGACATTTTTCCGATAGCGGCGTAACAAAAATGCAAGAAATCACAAATATCTTGAGAACGGTCAGTCCTAAAGTATAATGGAGTGCGTTATATTCTTTTTCTCGTCAAAAATTGCATATAAAGCAAAAATTCATTTGATATATTTGAGCATATATAGTCTTCTTTTTTCGATTTTGGCGATTTTTGCGGGCCATTCCGTAAAAAGGCAGGTTGTTCTTCTCCAAATTGTACAAAAATCTAATCAGTACCAAAGTGTACCACAAGCAACTTATCTACCAATTTTTGTGGAATTGGGTCAATTAGTATTTTAGCTAGTGTGGATACATGGAATTTTTGCGGGCCATTTCCTAAAAAAGGCAGGTTTTTCTTTTCCGAATCTTACCAAAATCTAATCAGCACCAAGGTCGACCACAAGTGATTTATCTATCAAATTTTATGAAATTTAGTCGATTAGTTGAGTTTAAAGTGGAAATATACAATTTTTGCGGGTCATTTCGTAAAACAAGGCAGGTTGTTCTTTTCCGAATCGTACTAAATTCTAATCAGCACCAGGTTCGACCACAAGTGACTTATCTACCAAATATTATGAAATTTAGTCGATTAGTTGAGTTACAGTGGAAATATATAATTTTTGCTGGCCATTTCGTAAAAAAAGGCAGGTTGTTTGTTCTTTTCCGAATCGTACCAAAATCTAACCAGCACCAGGGTCGACCATAAGTGACTTATCTACCAAATTTTATGAAATTTGTTGATTAGTTGAGTTTGAGTGGAAATATGCAATTTTTGCGGGCCATTTCGAAAAAAAGGCAGGTTGTTCTTTTCCGAATCGTATCAAAATTTAATCAGCACCAGGGTGATCTACAAGTGACTTGTGTACCAAATTTTGTAAAATTTGATCAATTAGTTTTTCAGTTACAGTGGATAAGGGCAATTTTTGAGGGCCATTTCGCAAAAAAAGGCGGGTTCTTTTATTCCGAATAGTACCCAAAACTAATCAGCACCAGGGTCACATCCAAGTGACTTACCTACCAAATTTTATGATATTTGGTCCATTAGTTTTTGAGTTAGAGTGGATACATGCATTGCACAGACAGACAGACAGGCAGACACACAGACAGATAACAGACAGACAGACACACACACAGACGTCACGCTAAAAATAGGTTTTTCGTGTTCTAGAAGTCTGGAAACGTGTAGAACTGTTGAAAACACGAGTTGCGATTTTCGATATGATTCCAATACTTTCCCTATACATTACCATGTATTGCAGGGAAAGTAAAAATCTTGGCATATTTTACTCCATGTGCAACACATTCACCCAATCTCGTTGGTGTCAATTCTTCAGAAAGTACTTTGCAGGTGCAGGACTTTTTTTACTTTTGTACGACATTTGTACACTTTCTTCGCAGGATGGCGCTGTCTTCAGATTCGAAGCGAAGAGTAATTAATTAAATTATCAGATACATGCTGGTCAGCTCGAGCTGATGCTGTCTATGCGCTCAATGATGGCTATACTTGCATAAAAACAGCTTTACAGTCCTTAATTGCCAAAGAGGATGAATCTGCGAAACCCAAGCTAAAATACTGAGGGAAAATATGGAGAAATTTTAAATACTGTTCTTCACCCATTTTTTGGAACGATATGTTAATGTGCAGTAATAAAACTATTAAAATTTTACAGAATGATTCGTTTAGTTTATCTATTATAGTCAAAATGTTTTGTTCCTTGATTTCATACATTCAGGAGAAAAAAAAACAATTTTGATTCGTACGAAAGTAATTACATAGAGCATGCATTATGGCGATTCCAATAAGCGATGGAAAGAAAGGAGTACTCGTATAACTTTATTTGACAATAAGGAAACGTCTAATACTAGGCTGCGCTAAATTCAAAGTAGAGGATTTTTTCCTTGTCGTAGATTTACTGATTTCTAATTTGAAGCATCGTTACCAAGCGTATGCCAATATTTTAGAAAAATTTGGATTTTTGGAAAATCTGATCGTTTTAGATGAGGAAGAAATTACAAATTCGTGTGAAAATATTACTTCCGTTTATAAAAGCGATATAAATCATTGTATGTTTGTGGCAGAATGCATCTACTTGAAGGTATGTATTGTAGAAGAGGTAAAAGCAAATCCAAGACTGGTCATAATGCAAAAAAAATCTGATGTGGGCAACACATGACTTTCCTTATATAATGCAATAAATTAACTACTTTTACAGTTAAAAAATATGTTGTTCTTATAGTAGATACTTATATTCTTTCCAAGATATTGAATTTTCTTCAATTAGTCGTCATTTTCATTGATTTAGCGTCATTTTTATCCATTTGGCGAGATTTTCGTTCATTTGGCAACGTTGAAAAAACTCGCCAAGTTGGCGACATTCCACTAAATTCGTGGCTAAAATCTCGCCAAGCGTTATGGACGGAGAAATAAGTTATTCTTACAGCAGATAAATGACTATTGGCGTTCAAATACAAAAATATTACTCAAAGTATCTTTTATCGTGAATGGAACGAGTAAGATCAACGAAAATGATGTCACCAAACTTATTGCATGATATTACATATGGAAAGTGAACGTGTTTCTCAACAGTTAATATTTTTTAATTTATATTTTTGATAAATTTATTTGTAAAATGTGCAATATCTCGAGAACGGTTCATGCTAACGTTCTAAAGTTTATGTCAATCGTTTTCTAAGGGAAAATTACATAAGAAATGTCTATTTGCGTAACTTTATTAAGGGTTTTGATTTTTTGATGATTTTTCAAAATTTCATTCGAAAATTTAGGGTGGGGAGGGGGTTCTGTACATTTGATTGTGTTTTAAAACAATTGGCTTCCAGTATTCATGGATTGTGATTTTTGTACCAAGTTTAATTCGAATCGCTCCATTCGTTCGTGAGATATCGTCTCCACAGACTCACTGACACACAGACATCACCTCAAAAGTGTTTGATTCGTGATCAGGGTTGCTTAAAACGTGCTCTCCCGTCGAAAACTTGAATTCGAATTTTCGACCGAGTCACAATACTTTCCTTTTACATTATGCATATAAGGAAAGTAATATTCTGAAGAAGTGGTGGTAGTAGATTGCGATAGAGATTCTCAAGATGTAGCAGCGACAGAGCAGAAGGAATATTTTAGCGAAGATGTTGATGAAGATATCAAAGCAAGTTATAAAGATTATGCTCTCTGTGAAGGTGATGATAAAAAGATCAATGGAGAAGAAGGCCAATAGTGAAGAATCCCAAAAAGTGGATTTAAAGTATTTGTATTTATGCGGAGAAAACTTAATTCAAGCGTTTCCAAATGTTGAAATCGTACTTGTCTGTGTTTGATGCTCTCCAACGCGAGTGGGGAAATGTCATTCTTTAAATTAAAACTAATCAAAAACTTCTTAAGAAGCGTAATAACTAAAAAGAGGCTAAATCATGTGTCAATTCTTGGCATTGAGAACGACCTTGTTAAAACGTTTGATTTTACCGATGTTATTGATACTTTTGCTGCAGCAAAAGCCAGAAAACTTCCCATTTAAACTTCCCATTATTTGAAATCACACTGAATTATCCATTTTAATTCAATTTTCGTTTTTATTTGGTAACTGGACATATTTTCAAAGGCGGCGTAGCAAAAATGCGAAAACACTAAAGTATCTCGAGAACGGTTAGTCCTAGAGTAATGGGGTTCATCTTATTCCTTTCACCGTCAAAATTTACGTATAAAACAAACATTTAATCGATACATTGGAGCATAAGTTGTCTTTTATTTTTATTTTATATTTGGGCGATTTTTTGCTAGCTTTTTTGTAGAAAAGCAGATTCTTTTTTTCCAAATCGTACCAAAATCTAATCAGCACCAGAGTAATCCACAAATGACCTATTTACCAAATTTTGTGAAATTTGGTTAATTATACTTTTAGCTAGAGGGGATACATACATTTTTTGCGGGCCATTTCGGAAAAAAAAAAGAAAAAAAGAGGCTGGTTCTTTATCTCGAATCATCTCAAAATCTAATTGCATGTCCAAGGATGCGGGGTAGCCCAGTGGTTGGAGCGCAAGGATTGCACCCAGAGTACCTGATTTTGATTCCTGGCATTCCCCAAATTAACCCCTTGTCTATGCAGTGCACAGGCACGTTAAATCTATGGCTCTGAAAGTCTTTCCGAAAGGTTGGGGGTAGGGGAAGGGGGGTACGGTCTCTGTGAATGTCATTCCCACTGGGTTCCGGTCGAAATTGTAGGTGGCACTGCCCCAGCCGTACAAACAGATGCCTTACACATTCGGGTAGGCCGGGCGGTCTGGATCGAAAAGAAATGAAAAAGATTGTGGGTTTCATACAAACCTTTATCACAGCTCCCTCAATATTTGATTTTCCTCTCTTTGAAAAATTTCCATATCTTTTCCCCGCTCAAAAATATTATTGGGGAGCCTGGGCCCTTTCTAGAGTTCACCTCCACTCGACTGGTGTCTGTCCCCCCTCCCCCCCCCCTCCAAATGGGCGGCTCTAGAAGCATTTTAATTAAATCCTTTTTTATTCAGTGTTCAATATTTTATTGCATTTGAAGCTTGAAATTTTGTACATTAAAAATTATTTTGGCTTTATGATTTTTTCATTTTTTTTTTTTTTTTTGGTGGGGGGATGGGATAGATTCAATAATGTTTGAATCATCTAGCAAACACAAACTGTTATTTAACATATGGTAAAAACAAGATGTAATAAACATAATTTAACAAAAATATAAACATATCAGGCCCGCTTATACATGTTGTGAGGCTCCTACAAACCTTTATCATGCTCCCCTCTCCACCTCCATATTTTATTTTCTTCTTTTTATAAATTTTCCATATATTCTCCGTCCTTAACAAAAAAAAAAGAAGAAAATGTTATAAGTTTGCTGGACACTTTGTGGAGCCTACCCCCTTCCCCACTCGGTTGTGTTCGTCCCATGAGCGGCACTGCAAGCATTTAAAAGGAATTCCTTTTATTTTCTGTTACATATTTTAATGCGTTTAAAACTTGAAATTTTGTACACAAAAAAAAAAAAAAAAAATTATATTTGCTTTAAAATACTGATATTTTTTTCGGGGAATGGGAGGTGCTATGTTCAGTAATGATTGAATCATTTACTAAACGCAAAACTGGTATTTAACAAATGAAAAAGGCAAAATATAATACAACTAATTTAACAAAAATGTAAACATTAGGGCCACCCTACAAGCTCTGGTGATAAAAGTTCTGCAAGCCCTTATCACGAGCTCCCTTCATATTTGATTTTAATCTTTTTGAAAAAAATTTATGTATTCTTCTCCCTCAAAAAAATGTGGGAGTGCAGGTCCTTTCTGTACAACGTACCCTCCACACACACACACACACTCGAGTGGTGTCCGCCCAATTCTGGCCGGCCCTGTAAGTGTTTCAATTGAATCTCCTTTTATTTACTGTTCAATATTTTATGCATTATTTAAAAGTTTATATATATATATATATAATTATTATTGCCTTTTCTCAATTTTGCCGTGTTTTCTTTTTATTTTTATTTATATTTATATACTTTTAATTGTGAATTTTGTATCCTAATATTCTTCTCACCCCCCTTTCCATTGTAGTGATATGTTACCTTCTATTTTTATCCTTAGTCTTGGTCTATAGTTACTCATTTGTAACAGATATGCTAGAGATGGGGTTTTTTTGTTCATACAGTAGTTTATGCATAATTTACGATTAAAATCTTTCATTTTATATATATATATATATATATATATATATATATATATATATATATATACCGGGTGGTCAGAATTAAAACACCCCTACTCTGAGCTCTCTATACATCAAACTACTCAGTGTAAAGTCTCCAAAATTGTTGAACCTACTATTCAAGACATGGGGAAAGGGATTACGCGAAAAAAAAATAGTTCCAGAAACACCGATAGCTGGCGCTGTACAACAGAAAATATGCTGAAAAGACACAAAATAATCACAAAAAAACAAACACATGCGATATGGAATTTTTCCTTTTTAATTTATTTTGCTGATGTGAAAAAAAAGAAGATAAAAAAGTGAAGAAACTTGAACTATCATTGTAACTGCAATTTCGCACTGTAAGCACAAAATTTGTATAAACCCTTGGTTTGCAGCTACTATGTTCTGGACATAAAAGGGGATATTTTCATTCTTATCAGCGAACTGGGAAATTTTCATTCTTATCAGCGATGGCTGTCACACTGCCAGAACGCGCTTTGCTTGTGAAGCTGTTTTATGAAAATAAAGGACATACTGCAGCTGCACTTCGAGAGTTTCGTCGACTTAAGAATTTGCGCAAAGGACCATTACTTCCACAAGCTCTCAGGAGAATGATCGCTCGATTCGAAAAAACTGGATATCTTGGAGTTCAGCCGGATCGAGGACGCAAATCGACTCGTTCAGATATCGTTGACGATGTTGCCACCGCTATTGTTGAACAATCAATGGATAACGTTATAGACTGTAGTAGTTCACGTGGAGTGTCACGACACTTGGGTGTTCCCTACAGCACAGTGCGGAACGTACTGAGAAACATAGTGCATTTTTTCCCTTACAAAATTAGTCACAATCACCACTTGCTGACCCTCAACAGGGAGAAGCGACTGACTTTTGTATTGACATTTCTGGCTAGAGTTGAAGTGGATGCATCGTGGCCATGGCAGATTCTATGAAGCGCATTTCCATCTAAGTGGAACAGTCAACACCCATAACTGTCGCATTTGGGACACGGAAAACCCTAGTACCTTCCAAGAGATTCCACTTCACTCACCGAAAGTTACAGTCTGGTGTGGATTCACAGCCACATTCATTCTTGGACCTTTCTTTTTCGAAGAGGCTACTTCCAATGGCCCTGTGACATGCACCGTGACGGCCAGGAGGTACAAAAACATGCTCGAAAATTTTGTTATACCCCAACTGCAACAGCACCAATGTCTTGATTCAATTACCTTTATGCAAGATGGAGCGCCTCCACACATTGAACTCTGTGTACAGAAGTTTCTTCGGCAACATTTTTTCTAATGGTAGAGTAATTAGTCGTGCGTTTCCGACAACCTCCAAATCTTAATCCCTGTGATTTTTGGCTGTGGGGATAATTAAAAAGTCTTGTTTATCGAGGACGTCTGGTAACCTTGGCAGATTTGAAAGACATTATCACTCTGCATGGGAGAAGCATCTCAATCGACCAATTACGATCAGCAATTGAACAAGCTGTCCACAGACTGCAGATTTTACATCTTGAAGAAGGAATCATATTGAGCAGCATTCACTGCATCAATTAGGTCCTTGTGATATGAATGTTTGGTACGTTCGAATAAAATGTGTTACAAATGTGTATTTTGTGTCTTTTCAGCATAATTTCTGTTGTACAGCGCCACCTATCGGTGTTTCTGGAGCAAATTTTTTTTCGCGTAATCCCTTTCCCCATGTCTTGAATAATATGTTCAACAATTTTGGAGACTTTACACCGAGTAATTCGATGTATAGAGAGCTCAGAGTATGGGTGTGTGTATATATATATATGTATGTATATACATATATATATGTGTGTGTGTTAAATTCATATTTTTTACCAGACATGTCTAATTAAAAAAAAACGGAAACAGGTGACTTATATAATGGAAATGTTATATCGGAATCACACTTTACTTCTTCGCTGATAGTGCTCGCTGCAGGGTTCTAGCGAAAGATGTGCGGCATAGCAACAAAAATATTCAGCGATAAACTAGCAATTCTTTATACCCACAATTCCTGAAATTATTTTCGTGCGCATGCTCTGTATGTGGAGCCATTACAGGATTGATCCGGTCGAAACGAAAATAAATTATGTAAATGAAAATGAATTGAAAACATTCTTGTGAGTTTTCTGAATGTTTTATAGAAATCTGTAGTTTTGTTTGTTAATATCCTCTTGATCCCGTCATTAGTGTTGTTTAAGTACACAATTTTATTTGCAAGCGCGAAGCTTCGTACAGATATACCGTAATTACGGTTTTGCCGAATTCTCTTTGAGATGCAATAAAATTAAGGAAACTGCTTCACTATAAATAATGAGAGTAATTTATTGCGCAGATTTACTGCCGTAATCATATCCCTTCTCCAAAGTGCGAAGGCAAATACTTGTGTCATAGAAGTTATTTCTGAATTTCAACTGGCATTAACATCGCAAAGGCATTTAAGTAATATTTTCTGGTTCAATGCTGTCACTGTCAATACCACTTTTTGAATGAGCCATACCTTTGACATAAATAGGTATAATACTGTCATTTAAATTTAAATTCCACACACTTTATATTGTGTAATAGTGCAATACATTTTGGAATGCTATGTTATAAATACGCACATCTTATCGTTACCGTTAAAAATAAATAGCTTAAGTGCATTTAAATACAGTACACAATATGCATAATGGAGATAATCGTTTTATTTGTGAGGTGTGCAAGAAACAATTTAGTAGCAAGCATGGTTTAAATCATCATATTCGCACTCATACTGGTGAGAAACCATTTATTTGTGGAGTGTGTCAGAAAGGATTTGTTCAGCAAAGTAACTTGAAGCGTCATATCCGCAGTATACATACAGAAGATAAACCTTTTATTTGTAAAGTGTGTCAAAAGAGATTTTGTAGAAAAGAGGATTTAAATAAGCACATGCCCATTCACTCTGATGAAAAACCAATTGTTTGTGGAGTTTGTCAGAAAGGATTTTTAAAGCAAAGTGATTTGAATAATCATATTCATGTGCATACTGGTGAAAAATCCTTTGTTTGTGAAGTGTGCCAAAAGGGATTTTGTAGAAAACGTCATTTAAATCAACACAAGCTTATTCACACTGGCGTAAAGCCATTTTCTTGTGGAGTATGCCAGAAAGGCTTTTTTCAACAAAGTAATTTGATGATTCATATCAGTACCCATACAGATGAAAGACCATTCATTTGTAAGGTATGTCAGACAGGATTTAGGCGTAAAGCCCATTTGAATAATCATATACTTACTCACACTGGAGAAAAACCATTCCGTTGTGAAGTGTGCGAGCAAAGATTTAATCAAAAAAGTTCTTTGAATTACCATATTCGTACACATACTGGTTCCAAGCCTTTTATTTGTGATGTGTGCCAGAGGGGATTTCGTAGAAAGGATGATTTAAATAAACACAAGCTCACTCACTCAGATGTTAAACCATATATTTGTGAGATATGTCGGAAGGGATTTAATCAAAAAAGTAATTTGACTACTCATATTCGTATACACACAGGAGAGAAACCTTATTTTTGTGATATCTGCCAAAAAAGATTTAATCAGCAGAGTTCTTTGAATAGTCACACTTGTAGAGATATTCCAGAAAATCCTTTAAATCCTTTTATTTGAAATGCACCAGAAAGACTTCAGGAACTAAGAAAGACATATATATATACATGTAGAGCCCTTTATCTATTACTGTGTACTAGAAAATGATTTAATATGCAGACTACTTTAAACGAAAAATTGATTGTATATGTGATGCTGATCTCATTTTACTTCGGCTAGTTCTTAATACTCATTCTTTTATATTGTGTGATAAAAGGTGTTTGAGTTGCGATACATAACATCCATTTAACACACAGATGCTTATTAAAAATCACAAAACTTAAGTGATCTCTATGTAGAATGTGGGGTTTGCTTAGCATCCCTAAAACTGACATTAACATGCTCTTCCCAACTATATCTGGAATCTAGGTCTAAATGCAGAATCTGGTACAGTCCTGCGTGTTTGCTAAGTCGGCAGTAAATGGAAATTATAATCTGGATTTAGAGAATTCTGGTAGTTTGGTAACTTTTTCCTCCTTTGGATTTCACCTTTTCAGAGTGTAATTGCTGTAGTTTTTGTGTGTGTGTGTGTGTGGGGGGGGGGGGACTTTTGCTGCATTAGTTTTCAAACATGTTATGTCATTTTCCATGTGCTGTACAGCTTCTGCCGGGATTTCATTTTTTACAAGCAATTTTTCTTTTGTGTGTTAAATGAGTAATTCTTTGGAAGGATGATTGAATGGTTTATTAACACTTTACAGCACAGTTGAAAGTGTTTATGACTTTGTTCATTGTGTCTGTCTGTCTGTCCGTTAGCATGATAACTGCCGTAAAAATGGCTTTATCAAAATGCAATTTTAGTATTTTTTTCAGACGGTCTGTGGGACCTATGGGAATATAAATGAATAATATCACTCAATTAGTTTTTTATTGAACCCGGGTTAAAAAAATGAAATACATTGAACCCTATGGGACCTAATTTTTTAAACAATTTTTAAGCGAATTTAAAATTCACAAATTGCTTCGAAAATTTTAGGAAATATTCAAATTATCCCATAAAATATATGAAAAAAATTTCAGTAAAATATATGCTAGGTAGGTTTTAAAATAAAAATTATTTAATATAGGGAGAAAAACAAATTCAATTAAATTCTGACTCTCGTTATATCCTCCAGAAAGAAAAAAGATATATATAATAAATATCTTTCCAAGAAGTTTAATTATTTTACATATGAGTAATGTTTCCCTTTTTAAAATAAATATGGTAGATAACAATTTTTCAAATTTTTAAATAAAATAAATTATTATAGTATTGTGATGAATGGAACGATTAGAAAAATGTTTATGAATGAAATGTTGCTTTTATATAGAGGCGATTTATATTTCGATGACGTCATTTGAATGAATTTCATTTGTTTTCGATGAAGTTTTCAAATATAATAAATTATTGTAGTTTTCTGATAATTTTAAAAATATTTCCGAGGAATGTATCTCATTTTAGGGATGTTTAAACCAGGCAATTTATATTTCAATGCCGTCATTTGAACAAAGTTTATTTTCTTCGATTAAGTTTCAAAAAATATAATAAATTAATGTAGTATTGTGATAATGTTTAAAATATTACCGAGGAATGTATCTCATTTTAGAGATGTTTAAATATAATTGCATTGAAGTTGGAAAGTGTTTCATAATCAATGCTTTTTACATGATTGATTTTTCTTGTTTTAATAAATGAAACAGTTAAAATATGCTTTTCTGTATGCTGTGTAACATATACTCAAATTTCATTTTTCGCCTTACCTTGTATTTATGTGCTAAATAACAGTTTCTGTGGGTAAATAGACTTTCTTTCTTTCTTTTTTTTTTTTTTTGACAAATTGAAAGTAAGAAAAGCATTTTATCATCTGCTGTGTAATTCATGTCCGATCATAACTGCTGTTCCCTATTTTTGTTTGATTCTTTGGAAGGGCAGTTGGATGATTTGTTTAATAAATTGAAAATAGTAAGGTGTTTTTCCACGTGGTAGGAAATCATCAAAACAATAAAAAATTAAAGCACAAATTCTTTAACCCTTTCGCGACTACGGCATTCTGGAACTGCCGCGGCCCAAAGGACGGAGCGCTTCACTTCCGAACTGTTCCCGGAGGATGGCAGATTTTTTGCATTAACTCTTGAAAAAAAATTCACTAAAAATCACCTATTCAACACAGAAATCTACTTTTTTCAGGAATAAAAGAAATATTTATTTTCTATTTGATGTATATTTTTCATACAAATCTGAATACAAAATACTCGTTAGTTGCTCCCATTCTTTTATCCGAAATAAACAAATAATTTCACTGCCTCTAAAACCCAAACAAAAAATACTCTCTTATATTCCTGTGATTCACAAACGAAATCATGAAGCTCAAATCAAAACGTGACCCGAAACTCAATTATAAAATTGTTGATGCTGCGAGAAGTGCTCTGTTTGTTTATATTACAAAACCATGTTTCACTGCTCCAAATGGAGAAATAATTTATTGGATCCTCCTTATGCTAAGGTCAAGTATCTGCAAAATACATTGAAGTTGTTTCAACGGACAGTTGACGCCATCTAGTAGACAAATTAAAACGTTCCATGTGAAAACACGTGTACGTGCTACTCGTCGTTTACGCACGGTAAAGTTTTCTCCGTCACGAGTTCGTGCCATTCGTCCTTGAATGCAAGTACACAGCCGACATACAGGCGTACCAACCATCGCGAAAGGGTTAAGGATGTTTCTAGGTGTACATCAATATATAAGGCATAACCATTTCGACAAAAACATGCTGCAACTATGATGCTTGCCGGAGCTGGTTAAATGAGACGAATGTCCACCCAATGCAAAGCAACCCATTCAAGTCACTCCTGCGCAGCTTATTTACTTTGCTCGTAGATGTCATTTTGCATTTCTGTGAATACTTTACTATCTATATATATGCAGAAAAGTATGTATGATCCACCATAACTGGAGAATGGCTGAACCGAATTTGATGAAATTTGGTGGGTAGTCTTGAAATTGCCCCACTTAAAACATAGGCTATGTTTCGAGTTTCTATGACCAGTGGTTCTCAAGATATTAGTGAAAATGACACTTTCATTTGTCTCATTATCATGGGAGAACGGCTGAACCGAATTTAATGAAATTTGGTGGGTAGCTTTGAAATAACTCTATAAATTTTGTCCAAGTTTTGAGTTTCTATAACTTGGAGTTGTCAAGATATTGATAGAAAAAAAAACTTTTTCCTAGGAGTTCTACTCTAACTCCATGATTCCCAACAAAAGAGATTGGAAATAGTTGGTTTAAAACATGAAAATCAATTAAATCTCCAAGTTTTGTGGGAGTTTATTGAACGTATTAGTCACTTTTAAAAATCACAGGTTTGAAATATGAATTTAAATGGAAACTCTATCACCATGGTTTATTTCTCACAGGCTTACTCAACAACGAAAAGTATTAAGAAATCACAAGAAAGATCAATCATGCATAAAGTATTGATTATGAAACACTTCCCAACTTTAATTTTATTTAAACATTTCTAAAATGCGATACAATCAGCGGTAACATATCACAATACTTTAATAATTAATTGTAACAGTACTGTAATATATAAAGAAGAAAAGTATGTATGTATGATCCACCATAACTGGAGAACGAATTTGATTTTGATTTTTCGAGTTTCTACAACCAGTGGTTCTCCCGGCCGTCCATACAGTTACCTTTTACCTTTCTGGTAGGTCGGACGGTCTGGGTCATCAACCAGTCGTTCTCGAGATAGTGAAAAACGACACTTTCGTTTGTCTCATCATCACGGGGGAATGGCTGGACCGAATTTAATGAAATTTGGTGGGTCGCTTTGAAATAGCCCTCCATAAATTTAGTCCAAGTTTCGAGTTTCTAAAACTTGGGGTTGTCGAGATATTGATGGAAAACAAAACTTTTTGCTAGGAGTTCTACTCTCTTAAGTCCATGATTCCCAACAAAAATGATTAGAAATAGTTGGTTTAAAATGTGAAAATATATCACAATACTGTAATAATTAATTATATTTGAAAATTTAAAACTTCATCGAAAAAACGAACTTGATTCAAATGACGTCATCGAAATATAAATCGCCTGGCTCTTTGTGTAAAGGCAGTAAATATCTCATTCATACATTTTTATTTCATTCATCACAATACTACAATAGTTTATTCTACTTAAAAACTTAAAATCATGGAGACCAAAGTAATTTTAACTCTATGCATAAAACTTCATCGAAGAAGTCTGCCATTAAAATCTGCTTCTCTATGTAAAATCAATGAATGTTGCATTCATATCATCTATATTGCAGATGCCTGAGCAAAATAATTTTACATTAATGAAATTCAGCAATTCTTATACAATTCATCTTACAGCCTAAACAGTTTACATTCTCCATAAGTAAAAATTAGGTTTCGTTGTAGAAATAATCACAGTTTGATGATCATGTAAACTCAAATATATTGTAATTGTGTTGTTTCAGAATACAGATGCACAGAAATTAAGCAAAAATAAAGCAGTTTTAGGACAGATACAACACTAAATTTAAATTAAAAAGAACTTTAAAAATCGCAATTTTGACACAATATGGATGGTATTGATCTTTTAAACTCAAATATATTGTAATTATGATGTTTCAGAATACAGATGCATAGAAATTAAGCAAAAATAAAGCAGTTTTAGGACGGATGCGACTCTAAATATGAATTAAAAATTACTTTAAAAATCACGGTTTTGGACACAAGAAGGATGCCCCCGGCCACACACTTAGCAACAGTAAACCTTCGGGTCTGTCGTGTGGTCTGGGTTTTCAACATTTCAACAAGAAGGATGCCATATTTTATTTTGAAGTGGGTCACGTGATCTCTTCATATGGATATAATTATTATTTTAATTTTTATTTAAAAAACTACCGAATATATTTTACTGAAATTTTTTTCATATTTTTATGGGATAATTAGAATTTTTCCTGAAACTTTCGAAGCAATTTGTGAATTTTAAATTCGCTTAAAAAATGTTAGAAAAATGAGGTTCCATGCGTTCAGTGTATCTCATTTTTTCAACCCGGGTTCAGCCCAAAACTAATAGGATGATATTATTCATTGATATTCCCATCGGTCCCACAGACCGTCTGCACAACATACTAAAATTTCGTTTTGATAAAGTCCTATAATGATTTATTCTACTTCACTTAAAACCATGGAGGTAAAAGTAATTTAACTCTATGCATAAAACTTCATTGAAAAACTCTGCTATTAAATCGTCTGCTTTATGTAAAATCAATGAATGTTTCATTCATATCATCTATATTGCAGACTCCAGAACAAAATAACTTTGTGTTAAAGAAATTCAGTAATTCTTATACAACTCATCTTACAGACTAATCTGTTTACATTTTCCATAAGGGAAAATTAGGCTTTGTTGTGGAAATAACTGAAGTTTGATGATAATTTAAACTCAAAGATATTGTAATTGTGTTGTTTCAGTATGTAGATGCACAGAATTTAAGTAAAAATGAAGCGGTTTTAGGATGGATACAACACTAAATATAATTTAAGAACTTTCGGAATCGCAATTTTGACGCAAGATGGATGGCATTGATCATTTAAACTCAAATATATTGTAATTGCGCTGTTTCAGAATACAGATGCACAGAAATTAAGCAAAAATAAAGTGGTTTTAGGAAGAATACAACATTAAATATAAATTAAAAAGAATTTTAAAAATCATGATTTTGACACAAGATAGATGCCATATTTTATTTTAAAGTGGGTCATGTGATCTCTTCATATAATGGTCATGTGATCTCTTCATATAAAGGGCTTATTATTTTAATTGTTATTTAAAAAAATGACTGAATATATTTTGCTGAACATTTTTTTATATATTTTATGGGATAATTTCCCAAAACTTTCGAAGCCATTTGTGAATTTTAAATTCGGTTAAAAATGTTTGAAAAACGAGGTCCCATAGGATTTAGTGTATTTCTCTTTTTCAACCCGGGTTTTTAACAGTTACCTTACACCTTTCTGGTAGGTCGGACCGGCTGGGTCTCAACAACAACAACCCGGATTCAAACAAATTGGGTGATATTATTCATTTACATTCCCATATATCCCACAGTCCGTCTGAATAACATACTAAAATTTCATTTTGATAAAGTCATTTGTACAGCAGTTATCGTGCTAACGGACAGAAAGACAGACACACTGACAGTGAACACAGTCATAAACACTTTCCAACTATGTTGGAAATTGTTAAAAATGGTTATTTAATTATCAGCATTTTATGAGGAAGATTCTTACTTATTCAGCTATTACTTACATAATGCAATGATTTTTTTTTTCCTTACATAATGCAATGAATTTATTTCTTTCACAGTGAAAAAACAATGTATAAGATTCACGGCCCTATATGTTCTGGTGTAACTTTTATCACAGTTTTGTATGGTAAATCCCGAGCAATGCCGGGTAATAGCTGCTAGTTCCCTATATTGTTTATGTAAATGTTCAGGTTTTTATTTTTTATTTAGTAGAAAATATTGGTTTTATAGCCAGATCCTAACTTACCGAAGGTGGAACATCCTACCAAATATTTTAAATTTATCTGTACCTTCAGTAATAAATTAATATTTGAAGCAAATAAAGATGTTATGGGTCAGAGATAACCATGTAGATATATATTTAACTTGAAGTCAGCAACAAATAATTTTTGCATAGCACTAATTTTCTCAGTAAATATAAAAATTTTGAATTTCAAATCTTGGTACTAAAATTCGAAGAACTCGGGACCATAGTGGTTGTCTGTGCACAAATTGCTATTTATAGTATTCTGGCAAGAAACTTGGTGAATATGCAGATTTTTTTCCAGACAAAAAAAAAAAAAAATAAGATTGATTTTTCCTTAGTGTTATTTGAGTGCCATTTTTATTATGAATATCTTTCATTACTTTCTCATACTATTGAATATAGTATAGTGAAAGTATTGTTTCCACGAAAATTTTTGATTTCAAGATTTTGATGCCAATATATATACGTTTTTGACTATCATTAGGGTCATGTCCATCAGTCTATTTGTGGTCGATTTCTTATGTACACAATAGCAGTCACAAATTAATGGATTTTTACGAAACTTTATATCTGTCTTTGCTAACAGAAAATCTAGAACTAGATAGAATTTTTTAAAAATCGAATGAATACTTTGAAATTTTATATTTTTTTATCATGACGCATAGGACAAAATTTACTTTAAAATGCTTTAAAATTTTATTCATCCTTTTTAATTTTTTGGAGTATTTGATACACTATAATGCATTGGAATTGGAATACTGAAATCTTTCTGCAAGGGGTCATTCCCATTCTGCGGCAATATCACTGTGTCAAAACGTTTCTTCTGTGGGTATCAGCAGTTTATCAGATTTTACTTTTCTATCATTGGAGCCTATGGTGTTCAGATAAAATTTGTGGGATTTCAGCTTTGCACTGTTTTTAGAATATGTTTTTCATCACAAATAAAGCTTTTCTTTAGGATTTTTATGCAGAATTTTGTTGTGTTTCATATATGTTTCCAATGGGAATAATTGTATAAAAAATAGCTACAATACATAAAATTTGACTAGGGAAACCATTTTATGAACTAACTATACATTTCAAAATCATTGCACTGTGTAAGACATTTTTCATAAAAACATGTAACTGTACCAAATCCTGCAATTTAACCAAAATATATTATAAGTGAGACTAAATGGGCCTATAACCCCCAATGGGACTTCAACATTCACAGATGAAAAATCCTAACTCTGCCTATGATGCAACGCTTCTGTTGTAGATAAGATTATTAAAAAATATCTGTATAAATAACAGTAAAAACAATTTATTTATGAAGTATTCATATTTTATGGTGTAGGGGATTTAAAGACTATTTGTTTCCAATATAACTTCTATCAGTAGAAAGCTTTCCAAAGTATAAATTGGATAAACAAGTCTGATAAATTAATGTCAATTGCTACAATAGAAAAAATATATTTCCTAACAGCATATCTATACATATTTGTACTGATGGTAGTGTTATGATATAATGTGTATGATAGTGTTATGTATATAATGTTTGTGAGAAAAAGTTTAATAAACTGTGTAATATATATCTATACGCATACTGCTACTTAAGGAATGTTAAATATTCAATAAAAAAAAATTGACTTTGTATTGGAAGATTCAATATAAGAAAGAATGTTAAGGCGTAATTATCATAGTCTCTGATAGCTGATATTTGGTTAAAATCACATTTTTCATGTTAATGGACAAAATTTGAAAGTGCTGTATCTTTTTTCTTTTACTTATATTGATTTGGTTTTTAGCATGAGCATACTATACTCCTGTAGTTTAGCAGCCTCAAATATAATTCAAGTCGAATTAACCCTAAGAAGTTATAAAGCAAATAAAGTTTCCAGTTTTTGTCATTTGTTGTTGTGAATCATTAAACAAAACATATAGCCAGGGCTACCGATCACACCACTGGTACGATTGGCAATATTAGGAGCTCACTCGTGCTTTTACTATTTTTTTTCTTTTTTTCAAATTCTGTTACTAGTTTTTAACACTTTACAACAAAGTTGAAAAGTTTTTATGACTTTGTTCATTCTGTCTGTCTGTCCGTTAGCACGATAACTGCCGTAAAAATGACTTAATCAAAATGAAATTTTAGTATGTTGTTCAGACGGTCTGTAGAACCTATGAGAATATAAATGAATTATATCACCCAATTAGTTTTGGATTGAACCCGGGTTGAAAAAATGAAATGCATTGAGCCCTATGGGACCTAATTTTTAAAACATTTTTTAAGCGGATTTAAAATTCACAAATTGCTTCGAAAATTTTTGGTAATATTCAAATTGTTCCATAAAATATATAAAAAAAAATTCAGCGAAATATATTTAGTAGTTTTTTAAATAAAAATTAAAATAATAATTACACCTCTTGTATGAAACGGTCATGTGACCATGATATGAAACGATCACATGACCCACTTCAAAATGATATATGGCATCCATCTTGTTTCAAAATCGTGATTTTTTTTAAGTTCTTTTTAATTCATATCGAGTGTTGTATCCGTCCTAAAACTACTTTGTTTTTGCTTAAATTCTGTGCATCTACATACTGAAACAACGCAATGACAATATATTTGAGTTTAAATGCTCATCTAAATTTGATTATTTCTACAACTAAGCCTATTTTTCACCTATGTAAAATGTAAACAGCAAAATATATAGAATGAGTTGTATTAGAATTCCTGTATCTTTTTAACACAAAATAATTTAGTCCATGGAGTCTGCATGGCTGATATGAATGAAATATTAATTGATTTCATAAAGAGAAGGACGATGTTTTTCAATGAGTTTAATTTTTTGTAGCTCCATGGTCTTAAACAAAATGTTTAAATAAAATAAATTATTATAGTATTGTGATGAATGGGAGAAAGTTATGAATGAAATCCTGTTTTTATAGAGAGATCCAGGCGTGTTATTTTTTCTATGACGTCATTTGAATTAATTTCAGTTGTTTTCGATGAAGTTTTCAAATATAATAAATTATCGTAGTATTATGATAATTCTAAAACTATTACCGAGGAATGTATAACATTTTAGAGATGTTTAAACCAGGCAATTTATATTTCAATGCCGTCATTTGAATGAAGTTCATTTTTTTCGATGAAGGTTTAAGTTTTCAAATATAATAAATTAATGCAGTATTGTGATAAGTTTCAAAATATTACCGAGGAATGTATTGCATTTTAGACTTGTTTAAATAAAGTTGCATTGAAGTTGGAAAGTGTTTCATAGTCAATGCTTTAAGCATGATTGATCTTTCTTGTTAAATAATCAAACAAATACTAAAAACACATTTTTGTCTCTATTGCTTTGAAAGATCAGAGATTTTTTATTTCATTTTTATTCTTTTAAATAGAATTTTTTTTGACAAATAATCGTCTAATTTACTTCAAATGCGTATGTAGTATTGTTTCTGATATATTTCGGATTTAATGTGGAAAATCCAATGTTTTAATATTCCATTCCATGTAATTTTAATTTGGGAAATTGCCATTGTGCAATTTTTGCACCTTTTTGACCACAAATCCAATATTTTATAGTTTAGAGCTTTTTCCTGTTGTCATTACAAAAAAGTAATATTTTAGTGCTTTAAAAGAAATTAATATACGTATGTGGGGGAAACATTTGCCCACTTCTAGAAAAAGCATACACTTGTAATGGATGACATGAGTGGTATACACAACTGACTAGAAAATTCCCCAAAATCTACTCCATAGGGTTTGGGGAAGTTTATTTTGTTCTCAATATCTGGTTCATAGTTGAAAAATCTCACTATTGCATTGGATATGAATAACCATTGTTGTACAAATTTAAAAAATCTAATGTGGGCAGCACATGATTTTCCTTATATAATGCATTGCATTTACTTTCTTCCCAATGTAAAAAGATGTATAAAATCTACGACACAATGGTTTTAATGTACATTGTACATTAAATATACATAAAATTACATAGTGTACAATGTACGTTATGTAATTTTTTTATATATATATTTAAAAAAGTGCAATATCTCAAGAACGGTTTGCATTAGTATTTTAAAGTTTGTCAATCATTTTCTAATAAAAAATTATATGAGAAATTATTATTTACGTAACATTATTAAAATTTCTGATTTTCTAATGACTTTTTCAAAATTTCATTCGACAATCTGGTGGTATTCTGAACATTCAATTGCATTTAAAATCAATAGGTTTCCAGTATTCACTGATTGTAATTTTTGTACCAAATTTTGTTCAAAACGCTACATTCGTTTGTGAGATATCATTTTCATAGACTGACTAACACAAACATATACATTTCTAAAATGTTCTATTCGAGCTCAGGGATGCTTGAAACGTTCCCTTCCATCAAAACTCAATGTGGATTTTTGAGCCCATCACAATATTTTCCCTATACATTATACTATGTATAGGGAAAGTAAAAAAGGGTCCTATATTCAGCTTTGCTTTGTACTAATTTTTAAAATTTACAGAAAATGTGGGCCTTTAAGGAAATTTTACATCACTGGACCCTGAAGTCTAACATTTTACAGTTAAAACACATTTCTGTTGCCTTTCCAAGAAATTAATATTTTAATGATTTAAAAAAAAATAATTAAATATGTTATGGTGCAAAGGAACATTTAATAAATACAATATCATTATTAAAGTGGTGAAAAAGAATTGATATTCGGTTGAATATATAAGATTTCGAATTCTTAAAAGAGCATGGATAAAAATCATTTCCTGCAGATGAAATGCTTGTAAAAACACCTATAGCTGTAAAGATCATTCATAGTTTGATCAAGTTTAGTGTTTAAATATGGTAGTCAAAAACAAGACCAAAACTGCAGTGCTGCCCACAATTTAGTGGATGTATTTTTCATTAAAATTAATTTTGGCGTGAATATTTTAATCAGGGCATTTCATTTTATGCTTTATCTCTGACTAACTACCATATTTAACTTCTAAACTTCATCAAACTATGTATGATTTTTACTATTATGTGCATTTTTATCAGGATTATATCGGTACCAAATATGATTTTTAATCTGTGTTCCTGTGAACAGGCGAAATCTTACATATTCGACTAAATATCAGACCTTTTATTTTATTGTTTTCTAGTTTTATTTTTGCTTGAAAAGGTCATGATTCTTGTTTGTCATGATTGAGTGTTCTTGAATTGCAGTCAAAGTATTTTGTGTATCATTTAATTGAGAAAATTTTTTGCATCTGTTTTATGAAAGAATGAAGAGAACTGAATTGGAGAAAGAATTGTTGTCATTTAACTTAATTTGGTTTTAGGAGGAATTTGAAATTAGAATAAAAATGACATGTAAGAATGAATATTTGATAATTGTCTATTTTATGTTTCTTGAGCTTTAAAAAACAATAATAATAATAAGTAAAATAGATATTTTTTACAGTATTTGTTTAGAATATAATTCTGTTCAACATCTTTCTCAACAAAAAAGTATTTTTCAATAATATAAAATGTAATTTTGACCTCATCTCATAAAAATGGAAATTTATCATTTTTATCTGCTAAGTTTTCATCTCCTAAATACATCCGTTCTACTACATAATATCTGTCTCCTAACTGCATCATTTCTGACATGCATTTAGTTATTAAAATATATGAGTGAAACTTAAAAAGTGCTGTGTCTCTTGTTAGTGCATAAAAGCAAGTTATGCACAGTGTACACTTTGTTTCCTATTAGTTTGGATTTCCATGCGGAACAAAAACAAACCCATATGTTGTTCCTGTTAAGATCATTTCTGTTATGATGAGAACATAATGAATATGCATTAAAATTCTATTAATCATATTAAATAGCTCTAACATCCATTAGAAATCTTAAAATACGTTTTTGAAAACTTAATCCAAGCAAAAGTTTCTAAAATCTATAAAGTTAAAAAATACTTTTATTTGGAACCTAAAACTTGATAATTATCAGATATTCAGCCATAAATTAAACTGTAGAATATGAGTTTAGTTCTGTAGTTAAAATGTTTTAGAATTAAAAAAATAAAGATATGTCAATGGACTAAAGGAAATGATGTATAAATAGTAAAAGTATATAAATGACTCTATTTGTAAAACTATTAATTTATACAGTCTCCTAGTTAATATTTTGTCAACAAAGAAATTGATTATACATGGTGTTTCAACATATGTGACCTAACTGTTCAAGCTTCAGCTATTAGTTTACGACACATGCATCCAATTTGTTAAAATTAAGAACTAAATTCTTTCATATGATTATTTTCTTTTGATGGGTGGTATTTTCATAAAAATAGTGGATCTAAATTTTACATGGTTCCTTGAGAAAAAAATGTTCACTTAGAAAAATTCTTAAGGACTTTTTTTCTTTGGTCCGTAAAGAAAAGAAAAACCAGTGCAATTATCTGTAATATTTGCTGAGTTATTGCTAATAAAAAAAAGTTTTCTTTACAAATCTGGGGTCAGCTGTAAATAAAATTGCGCATATTCATTTTATGCAAGGTCTGGTTTCATTTTGCAATCAATTCCTACAGCGCAAGGTAGAATTGAGGGAAAACCAAATTTATTTATTTATTTTTGTCTATATTGGTAGTGTTTTAAATTATTTTCATTGTGAATATCTTTATTAAATATTGCTAATATTTATACCAGATTTTTTTTTTAGATTACTTATTGTACAGCATAACTTTTTCTAATTGAATTTTTTGCTCAAAAAACTATATAAAAATTTAGATTAAAAAAAATTATATAAAAGTATTTAGCATTTGATTTTAACAAACCTGAATTGGATGTACGTATCAAAATCCAATAGCTGCACCGTATCCCCCGTCACTAGTAACAGGGGCTACGGCTGGTCCTCAAAAAGCAAGGCCAATACTGAAACACTCAGTATATTTAAATATCCTAATGCTAAATCTAATTATGGCTGAATCTACACATCTCAAGGCGCATGAAGGGCTGCCAACATAAACATGCTTACACATGAAATTATACAGTCATATAAACAAAATTACATTGTTTTGGGCATGTCTTGTAAAATATTTATTTATGGAGTTTTATTAATAATATTTAATGCCAAGAAGGGGGGGGGGAGGTCATTATATTCAGAGAAAGTCTGATAAGGTCATGCTGCCAAAGGAGAAATGCTGTTCATGAAGGACTTTTCGTGGGAACCTAAGCTGTATTTACATTATGATAGGACAGCCATAATAACCTGGTATATGCAGGCTGGTAAGACCATTTAAGCTATGTACCAAACTTTTACTCCTTAGTGTAATATGTACCTTTGTATGTTTCAGCTGACCTAACCATTGAGAACTGACAATAAATCTGAATTGTTATATATAATCTGGTAAATAACACCAATTTTAATATATTCCTGAAATTTTCATCATGTCATTCAAAAACAAATTAATGTGTTTAAAACCAGATTGCTTTTATTAAAACTACTGTGTGTGGGTTCGTGGCTAAAAATAAACGTCAATTTTTTTCGTACAAAACTAAACAAGTTTTCGCTTTTCGTTAAATGATGCAAACTTTTGCCATTTATTGTAGCTGTCTCAATAATTTTCGGAATCTAAAAAGTTTATGGTCATGACACTTTATTAAACAGGCTGTGTAGACAAAAGTTTGCATAGCTCTCCTGATTATTTACGCTATTTGAATGAATTTAATATGTTATTTGAGTATAAGTAAAAACTTCTTTAATAGTTAGTGACCGGTAGTACCATAAACATTAGTGACCACTTCAATTGTATTCTTCGCTACTCACAAAAAATGCAGTTATTCATAATTTATTACGACTGCTGGAATGGCGTAAAACTTGTTAATTTTTATCTAATCTCGCGTTCGCTCACATTTCTCTCAAACGCGTCACTTCTTATAACACTCGTACGCCCTTGGCCTTTATATTACTGTTATCCCCTACAAACTATTATACTCCGATTCGTTCTTATTTGTCCCACCCAATCCGCCGGCACCATTGTTTTTTTAAGCATACCTCCGGGGAGCGAAGCCCTCTTCCACGGAGACATTTTGTTAACCTAGTTTCTATTTATGTGACACAGCATTTAGATATATTTATATATGAAAATACAAAACTTGCCCCCCTAAAATCTCATTCGACTCCCCGGGCCAAAAAGTCCTGAAAAAAACACAGGCCGGCACGGCGCTCCATACAAGGTACGGACAAAAACGTATTCTAGTACATGAAAACAACATCGAAACTTTTTTTCCTAGGACCTTGTACCAACGTCAAACACAACACACTGTGTTGTGTTTGACATCAATGTTTTCCCATTCGAAATATGAGAAGAAAAAAAAGTGATTGTTCACATCCATCTATAACGAGTAACAGAATTACTCACTGTGTTTTTTTAGACGATTTTCGTGCACTTTTCAATTTGTTTAAATTTTCTGAACTGGAAAACAACACGGTGTTTTTTTCAGGACTTTTTGACTAGAGGGGACGAATTAAACTTTAGGGTGAGGAGGGGACAGATTTTCTATTTTCCCTATACAAATACATTTTCCCTATACTAAATGTTGTCACATAAATAGAAACTAAGTTAACATAAAACGTTTCCGGGCGGCTCCCTTCGACCAGAGATATATTTCACCTCGATGGCGGCTCCCCCTTCCCGGAGATATGCCTGAAAGAAACACTGAACACCAGGTGGAAGGAGACATTGTGATGCCGTGTTTGGTCAAGGCTCGGACATCTAGGAATCATGGGATACGTGACGTCAGCCGCGGGAGGGATCTGCAATCACTCCGAGTGTACGAAAGTGTATTGAAGTTACAGGAGGTGGCCTTGGTTTGGTGGTCCAATAATCATTCTAACTCTTTGGACATGAATTTGCACGTTCTTGCTATAAACGTAGATTTGAACGAAAATATTCCACCCTAATGCAAAAGTGTAGAAGGAATTCGACGAAAATAATGGATTCGATCGGCTGTAATGTTGACGCATCCAATCACAAAAATGTAGTTGATCCTCTAGAGTGGTGAATAAAAGCTTCCTGCTCGCGAAACATGATTCGTGGTTCTTGAATCTCCTCCGGCTGTGGTGGTATTTTATGCGTAAATATTGGGTTGTTCTGTAACTACTTTCGGTTTTTCCATAAGGTAGCTGTAGCAGCGCGCAGACGATTTTAATGTTATTTGAAACAATTTTTGAGAATGCATTGTGGCAATTGACATATCAGCGTGCGTTTTAAATAAAACTTATCAAAATCGTGGAATGTTTACGTAGGCATTTTATGTTGAAGGATGGAAGATAGAAATCAACATTTTCGTCACATTTTATTTTTTTTATTTCCGTAAAGGTGAAAGAGCTGCAGATGCACACAAAGATTTGTGCTGTGTATGGTGAGGATGCACTAACAGAACGCACATGCCAGAACCGGTTTGCAAAAATTCGTTAAGTTGATTTTTCAATTCAAAATGCACTACTTCTGGTAGACGAATTTAGATTGATGATGACACATTAAAAGCACTGATTGAAACGGATCCACGCATAACTGGAAGTAAACTTGCTGAGAGTCTAAATTAATCAAAAATAACCATTGCTGACCATTTGAAAAAGCTTGGTATTTAGATCCCACATGAACTTAACCCATATTTTCTCATCGACCTAAAAATAGGACAGCACACATAAATAGTCTTTATATAAATTATTTTGCATATTTTAATTCAATTTAAAGACAGTATATTGTTTAAGAATCATTAATTATATATTAGCCTTTGTTGCAAGTTTAAATTAATGTTGGATATTTTTTATTAATTTTTTAAAATGGCGATTCTTGCAGATTCTTTTTTTTTTCTACATTTTCAACACACAACTTTTTTAAAGTTTTGAGCTCCAAGAAAAAACATACATATAAATTTATTAAGGTAATATTTCATACTTTTATACCAGTATAAAAGGATTGTCAAAAGAAGATTATTTAGAGGATTTTTCTATGGGATATATATCTAGAGGATGGACCATTGTCCTATTTTTAGGACAGCCTGTACCGATCAAACTAATAAAAGTTTGATAAGTTTTTTGATTTTATGTGTATACATAGGCTTAGAGAAACACACATTTAAGATTTTATAAAAAAAAAAATACTAATTTTTTCAATGCTTAGTACAATATGGGTCAAAGAAATTCATTTAACACAATGTATCAGCACCTGTGATTTACTTTAGAAACGTAACCAAAATGATCTATATTTTAAACTATTGATGTTTGGCGATGAAAAATGGATTGTTTACAGTAACATAAAGATCATGGTCCAAGCCTGGTGAGCCAACTAAAACAACAACAACAAAAGTTGATATTCTGAAAGTAGTTTTCAGACCAACCGAATAGTTTGATGTGGTCTCATAATGCAGACCAATCCATGAGTTATGTTAAGCAGTGGTAGGATTTACAAAGGATTGTTGGAAGGCAATGTTGCCAGCTGCGCCGAAGCTGACACAAGTAATGGGTTTTTCAGAGAATAAAGTCTTTTTCGTTGTCTTTGTGGACTCTACTTTTCGCTAGAGTTGCAAATACTGGAAAAAACATGGTTTTTAAGGAAGGAAATTTTGAAAAACTGTTTTTTTTTTTAAAGTTTTTAAAAAGTGGGAATTTTCAGTCATTGCATTCTGGATTGTAAAAGAAATGTGTATGACCGAAAACTAATATTTATTTTTTGCATTCCGAATTGTAAATAGCTGAAGCATGGAAAATTGAGAGACATTTGTTCGATCCAAGAAACATATTTAAATTGTGTCACTTTTTTCATTATATAGTAAAATTGAAAATTAATTCTACAAAAAAATTGTAATTTAATTTGTAAATATTTTATAAGTAAAACACCTCGAACGATAAAATACTTATTACAAAGTGATTCATTCATTCATTAATTTGAAATCTAACAAGTCCTAATAACTTTTTAATAATTTTGTTGCCAATATAATTTGCACATTTTCACAGAAATTTTAAATTTTTAAAAATGCTATTTCAATAGATTTTACCTTTAAACTAATACTATAATTTTGTAAATTTATCTAAATGACAATCCATCATAAACACTAATCGTACCGACACTCAACATATACCTGTTAGTACCGTAACCGGTCTAAATGACCGGTTTTTAGATAAAAACTTTATTTTTTTGTGATTGAATGCAGGTACTATTGATTTTAGTAAGGAAATATTAAACAAAGAACCTTTAAGGTAATAGACTCCAATCGGTTCCTAAAACTTTATTTGCTTAGCTTCCTTCTTCTATTATGCATGTTCTTATATGTTTCTTAATAGGTAATCAGTTATCTACGAAAATGCTGTCTTCACTTTACCCTTTATAATATTAAGTTTTGCATATCCCGTTGGACCTGTTCTTCCTTGAAAATGTTATGAAGTGCTGCTCTTCCAGATGTAGCACCTATTTGCATTTCTTCCTAAACAGTGCCATTAATCTAAATATATACTGTTCATTTTTCATTACCATCTTCATCTTTAGAACTTGAGAGCAATCTTATTCTTTTTCGTCCTCTACTTATTATATTCACAATATTCTCCTCTTCATCGTCGGTATCTGTAGGATCACACTCAGTGTCTAATAGATCATTATCATTTTTAAATAATATATCTTCACTTCCAGGAAGTTCACGTTCACCAATTTCCGAAAATTCTTCCCCTATGTTATTTATTTCTTCTAAGAACTTGGTGTGTCTTGAATGTTTCGACCTTTATTCTGGGTGAAGATTAGGAATGAAGTAATGCTGTAAAAACAATATATAAACTAACTAGTAATACTTTTTAGTTTTTGTCACTTTTTCTTGCAACTTGAAATTTTACACATTTTATTGAAATTTTAATACACAATTATTTTTAATTGAACTTACTACACAACAGTCCTTGCAGAAATGTGCAGGCAACTGATGAAAATATGTGGAATGTGCATGTACATCACATTTTCTGACCCGACAACCTTATAAGGTAATAAATTTTTTCCCGGTCAAATGACCGGTCGAGGCAGATAACTGTAAAATATGTATCTTTATAAACACAATAAATAGAAAAAAAAATCTGATGTGGGCAGCACATGACTTTCCTTATATAATGAAATGAATTTACTACTTTTACAGTAAAAAATAGGTTTTTCTTATAGTAGATACTAATATTCTTTCCAAGATATTGAATTTTCGACAATTAGTCGTCATTTTCATTGATTTAGCGTCATTTTTATCCATTTGGCGAGATTTTCGTTAATTTGGCAACATTTTTAAAAGTCGCCAAGTTGGCGAAATTCCGACAAATTCGTCGCCAAAATCTCGCCAAGCGTTATGGACGAAGAAATAAGTTGTTCTTACAGCAGATAAATGAATATTGGGGTTCAAATATAAAAGTGTTACTCAAAGTATCTTTTTTCATGAATGGAACAAGCTAGATCCACGAAAATGATGTCACCCAATTTATCGCATGGTATTACATATGAAAAGTGAACATGTTTCTCAATAGGAAATATTTTTTTTTCATTTTAAATAACTTTTTAATAATTTTTTTGAAAAATGTACAATATCTCAAGAACGGTTCATGTTAGCGTTCTAAAATTTATGTCAATCGTTTTCTAATGAAAAATCACATAAGAAATGTCTATTTGCGTAACTTTATTAGTGGTTTTGATTTTTTGACGATTTTTTCAAAATTTTATTCGAAAATTCAGGAAGGTTCTGAGCATTCGATTACGTATAAAAACAATAGGCTTCCAGTGTTTACGGATTGTGAGTTTTGTACCAAATTTGGTTCGAATCGGTCCATTCGTTCGTCAGTTATCGTCTCCACAGACTCACTGACACACACACACACACACACAAACAGACATCACTTCAAAAATGCTTGATTCGTGATCAGGGATGCTTGAAACGTGCTCTCCCGTCGAAAACTCGATTTCGAATTTTCGACCCCGTCACAATACTTTCCTTATACATTGTGTATATCAGGAAAGTAAAAATAAGTTATTCTTACAGCAGATAAGTGACTATGGGCATTCAAATACAAAAGTATTACTCAAAGTATCTTTTTTTATGAATGGAACGAGCTAGATCCACGAGAATGATGTCACCCAATTTATCGCATGGTATTAGATATGAAAAGTGAACTTGTTTCTCTATAGGAAATATTTTTTTTTTATTTTATATGACTTTTTGATAATTTTTTTGAAAAATGTGCAATATCTCGAGAACGGTTCATGTTAGCATTCTAAAATTTATGTCAATCGTTTTCTAATGAAAAATTACATAAGAAATATCTATTTGAACTTTATTAAGGGTTTTGATTTTTTGACGATTTTTTCAAAATTTCACTCGAAAATTTAGGGGCGTTCTGAACATTCGATTGCGTATGAAAGCAATAGGCTTCCAGTGTTTACGGATTGTGATTTTTGTACTAAATTTCGTTCGAATCGGTCCATTCGTTCGTCAGTTATCGTCTCCACAGACTCACTGACACACACACACACACATTCACATACTTTCACACACACGGCCAACGGCTCTACCGTGCTGAACACACCGGTTGTCGTTAAATCACCGAAGTCAAACAGCATCGGACGCGGTTAGTACTTGGGTGGGTGACCACCTGGGAACACCGCGTGCTGTTGGCATATTTCGGGCGCGGTAGTCCGGTGGTTTGCGTGCTGGATTTGCACACTACCACAACTGTCGCCGTGTTCATGCGGAGTACGATCATGTTAAACATGTGGGTCCGTAAGGCCTTCCAAGAGGTTGGTGGTTAGGGGAAGGAGGGTACGGTCTCTGTGGATGCCTCTCCTACTGGGTTCCGGTCTAAATTGGGTGGCACTTCCCGGCCGTCCAAACGGTTTCCTTACACTTTTTTGGTAAGTCGGACGGTCTGGGTCTTAACAACAACAACACACACACACACAGACATCACTTCAAAAATGTTTGATTCGTGATCAGGGATGCTTGAAACGTGCTCTCCCGCCGAAAACTCGAATTCGAATTTTCGACTCCCGTCACAATACTTTCCTTATACATTATGTATATAAGGAAAGTAATAAATATTGAAAAATTGATTGTATACATTTAATAGAAAAAGGCATGAAGTCAAGTGAGAAAAGGCGATAACGTTATATGAGAATTTTCTAATCAAATGTTTACGATGGTGACTTCCACTGTGAAGACTGCCGTTTCGTTTGTGGGTCGTACAAGAAACACCACATCTCATCACCGGTGATAATTTTTGAAAGGAATGTTGGATCTTGTCAGCAACGTCAACCAGTTCTCCACAGATCCGCATGCGTTCATCACACTGATCTTCGGTTAGCATTTTTGGTGCAATGTGTTGACACATACGATGCATGTTCAGTTTGTCCGTCAGGATAGCTTGGCATCTCCCGTACAAAATCCCTGTTTTTTCAGCAATGACGTTGATGGTTTGACGTCCGTCTGCACAATCACAATTTCCTCCAACTTTCGAATGTTGTCCTCCATAATTGATGATGATGACCGCCCAGTCCGCGGATTGTCTTCTACGGATTCACGGTCGTCCGTGAATCGGGAGTGCCATGAAAACACCTTCGCACGACACATTGCTCTCTCAGCGTACACCTGCTGCAACATGTACAATGTTTCTGTCGGCGATTTCCCCAAACGCTGGCAGAATTTGATATTCGCACGTTGTTCTTCAAACGCCATTTCCGGTTTAGACAAACGCAAACGACTACAGTTCACTGATACGCATTGTATGGAGAAACCCAGCACTGCGGATCTGCTTCTTCCTTTTCACATCTCGCGTCACATGTACCTCTACGCCACGGTAAAATAGTTCCCCCTCTCCTTCAATCAGAGTTGGAGATATTAGCACAGTCTCTGAACTTTTTGATCCTACCTTGTATATCATACCATACTTTTTGATCTGCATTTGTGTTTTGACCCTCAAAGTATAAAGTACCATACTTGACCATAATTGACTTTGACCATAATTGACTTCTTGACCATAATTGACTTTTGACCATAATTGACTTGACCATTATAGTATTGTGATGAATGAAATGAATGGGATATAATTGACTTGACCATATTATAATTGATGAATACAATTGACCATACATACAATTGACGAATACAATTGACCATATTATACTTGACCATATTATGATTGAAAATATAATTAACTTGACCATAATTGACTTTTTGACCATACTTGACCATAATTGACTTTTTGATCTGCATTTGTGTTTTGTACCATACTTTTTGATCCTATCTTGTATATATATACTTGCACCAAATATTATGTACAACAGATATATTCGGGGTACAGAGACTTTTTGGTTGAGACCGAACGGCGCGTGAACCTGTCACAGAAGAAGCGATCATACGCGAAGTTGAACGCGACCCAAGTACAAGTACGCGAACCATTTCGCGTAGGTTTGGCGTTTCGCAATCCAGCGTATGTCGCATATTGCACGATCAGTCTTTACATCCATACCATATCCAACGTATCCAGCTACTCGGAGCAAGAGACTATCCCCTGCGACTCGCTTCTGCAGTTTGGTTTTTGCAACAAGCTGCTGCGCAGGTCCATTTTCCAGTCTGGGTTTGTTTGTTGTGAATGTACACAAATGGCACATTTGGGTGCATCAAAGCAACAAGGCCACATGGTGCTCAACAACAATTGACCCTAAACGTTTGAGCAGGAATTGTGGGAGATTGTTTGCTAGGCCCATACCTTTTCCCAACACGGCTGGACGGGAGAACGTATCGCATTTTTTTGGAGGATGTATTTCCAGAATTACTTCATGGCACCCCGGCAGGCATTCGTCGTAACATGTTTCAGCACGCACATTTCAGTCGAATTGTACGGGAGGATCTCGATGCGACTTATCCACGGAAATGGATCCGCCGACGCCACCCCGTCAGGTGACCTCCTCGATTCCCGTACTTGACACCCCCTTTGTTTTTTTCCTGTGGGGCTACATGAAGAACCTTGTTTACGAAACCTCTGTTACGTCCGACGAAGACCTTGTCGCAAGAGTAATTGAAGCAGCTGGACGGATCCGTAAGAGGCCTGGTACGTTACGAAGTGTGTTGAAGACCCAGACCACTCGACTGACCCGAAGGTTTACAGTAGCCGTTTGAGTGGCCGGGTTGCGAAGTGTTGAAGGCCCAGACCACATGACCAACCCTAGGGCTAATGGTAGCAAAGTGTGTCGTCGGGGGTTACGAAGTGTGTATCGCTTCTGACAGCAAGTCCTTTGAACACTTACTTTAAGAACTCCAAACGTTTGTTGGTGATACTGCGTCCTAATTGCCTTTGTATCCGTCATGCTGCATACGACTTGTAATGTTGTTATTCATGCACCTGTGTTGTTGTGATTTTGTGTTCCATTAAAGCTGTTTTGTATCTGGTAACCTTTTCTTTTACTTAAGTCACTGCCAAAGAGCTCCCTCTAGCGGTCACCCTTTGTGTTTTCGACCCCCCATGTTCTATTGTGAAAATGACTTATTTCTGTCTGCCCGACCCTATCCTTAAAGTCTGTCTAAGGACTTTTGACTCACCCTGTGTATAACTAACACATATAAAGGCATAAATGCATAGATAAGCGCCCCCCCCCCCCCTCTACATGCCGCTCTCGAGTCGCCACTGCTAACAGGGGAGAAAATATGTCCAAAGCACGGTTGCACAAAAACTGTGTTATCGACAAGACTCAAAATATATACGACTTTTATATGAACGGGCAGCCGACAAGAAGGAGAATATGCCAGACTTACTTTACGAGAAGAAAACGTAATGTAGACAATTGAGAAAATATGCCTGACATACGACTTGAAAATAAACGTTTTGCAAATAAAATAGGAAATGTCAAATTCTCGACTAAATAAGAAACTAATTGCTGACACGACAGAAAATATGCCGGAGCAACGACTGGGAAAAAAGGGCAGCAGATCAGACAGTTAATATGTCTGGCCTACGACTGGAGAAAAACGATCTGCAGACAATGAAATTATGTCAGACATAAGATTGAATAAGAAACATACTGCCATAGGCGCCGACTTGGAAAAATTATTGAGGGTTCCAAAAATTTGAAATCAAATGACCCATGCATTTTTAAAAGGATTTAAGTGTAATTTCAATTTTATTCAGTCAGATTATCTGGCACATTAAAGCGTCTGAAATGCTAAATTGAAGCAAATTATAGTTAAGTACAGATTTCATTTTCTCTAGATATTTATTTATTTTATTTATTACTTTCCTTATATACATAATGTATAAGGAAAGTATTGTGACGGGGTCGAAAATTCGAATTCGAGTTTTCGACGGGAGAGCACGTTTCAAGCATCCCTGATCACGAATCAAACATTTTTGAAGTGATGTCTGTGTGTGTGTGTGTGTGTGTGTGTGTGAAAGTATGTGTGTGTGTGTGTGTGTGTGTGTCAATGAGTCTGTGGAGACGATAACTGACGAACGAATGGACCGATTCGAACAAAATTTGGTACAAAAATCACAATCCGTGAACACTGGAAGCCTATTGTTTTTATACGCAATCGAATGTTCAGAACCACCCTAAATTCTCGAATGAAATTTTGAAAAAATCGTCAAAAAATCAAAACCGCTAATAAAGTTACGCAAATAGACATTTCTCATGTAATTTTTCATTAGAAAACGATTGACATACATTTTTAAACGCTCACATGAACCGTTCTCGAGATATTGTACATTTAAAAAAAATTATCAAAAAGTCATATAAAATAAAATAAAAATATTTCCTATTGAGAAATATGTTCACTTTTCATATGTAATACCATGCGATAAATTGGGTGACATCATTCTCGTGGATCTAGCTCGTTCCATTCATGAAAAAAGATACTTTAAGTAATATTTTTGTATTTGAACGCCAATAGTCATTTATCTGCTGTAACTTATTTCTTCGTCCATAACGCTTGGCGAGATTTTGGCGATGAATTTGACGGAATGTCGCCAGCTTGGCAACTTTTTGAAATGTTGCCAAATTAACGAAAATCTTAACAAATGGATAAAAATGACGCTAAATCAATGAAAATGACGACTAATTGTCGAAAATTCAATATCTGGGAAAGAATATAAGTATCTACTATAAGAATAACATTTTTTTAAACTGTAAACGTAGTAAATTCATTGCATTATATAAGGAAAGTCATGTGTTGCCCACATCAGATTTTTTTGCTTTTGTGGACGCAGCATTATTTATTATATACTATATACAGATGCTGTGTGAATTTCCAACTCAATTATCTGTATAGAAGTAACAAAAGATGTAAAATTTATGTTTATGTATTTTTACCAATGTTGAAAATGTCAACAAAATTTCTCTATAAATGTTAAGCATGTTTTGAAAATCTTTGTTCGGCAATTGTTTTCATCTGGTTTTTCCTATATGAAATGTTTGAAATTCCCAACTGTTTTTAGATTTACTTGGATCCAGTTTCAACATGAATCTGGCCGAAGTAGGTGTGAACCTGAAGGACTAAGGGATTTTGTAGTTTGATCAATGTAACAATGGTTGTCATTACTGCTCTGCAACTTTGATAGCAGTAAATTTTTCTGGAATAAAGTTGTTTCCACTCGGAGGTGACTCTCTGGGATCGGAGGAGGTGGTTGCTCTTCGTTCCGCGTCATGTTTTGCCGAGGCGTGAGTGGCGTCGAGGGGGAGCTGACGTATTGGCGCTGGGCTTTGATCCGGCTGGGTGATTTTGGTCATTATTCACTGGATTGAGTGCTGCACCAGTGTCTGAGGTTGCTATTTCAGCGATGAATCGTTTCTTCTTCCGCATACCTTCGGGTGGGACGAGAATCCTTGCTGAGTATCGTCTTTGCCGAGAAAGCTATTTAGAATGCGAGACATTCCCTTGTCGAATGTTGTCATATGCTTCTCTGACACATGTCTGGATAATGACTCTTCGGGAACCAGTGCTTATTTTTCAGCGTGCTCCAATGAAAAGTGTGCTAATAACACTAACTAGGGAAGTGTCAGTCGTAGAGTTTGATAAAAATGGACAGTGGTACCGTTGGAAAAATCGAGTTGTTGAGTAAAAATGCCAATGGAACTACCCGTCAGAAATGTACAGTTTAGGAGCTAGAGACAGATTCATGTTGCAGGAAACACGCCAAATTGCACGCTAAAGCGGATTTGAGGCAGAGAGGGCTTCAATAGGGGAAACAATACATTTAAATACCGTCAGTGATCTCAGCAAGTTTCTTTTAAAGATCAGTGTCCATTCTGCAGGGGTGCTGATCCCCTCTCTCAGATAGCAAGACCCTCCCCCCCCCCCCTAAAAACGCTGATTTTTTTTTTTGATGATCTGT
This sequence comes from Amaurobius ferox, assembly GCA_951213105.1. Classification (NCBI taxonomy): domain Eukaryota; kingdom Metazoa; phylum Arthropoda; class Arachnida; order Araneae; family Amaurobiidae; genus Amaurobius; species Amaurobius ferox. The sequence goes on from OX578155.1 coordinate 42,224,524, forward strand.
TGTTAGATTCGCATCTTGTCGCACGGATTACTCATTTGAACTCATTCACCCGTGATAATGTTGTTGATTGTAAAAGTGTATGAAGCATAGAGGTTCATGGCACCAGGCACATTTTAAAAATGGCTGCTTGTCGCATTGCCCACACGTCTTTTCAAGATGCTCAAAGCATACTTGCTTCACAGATCGAAAGGAGAGAATTTCGATTTGTAGGAAAACTTTTTGGCATGCATACCTCCGCATATCATTGAATACGGATGCAGCCAGTTGGTTGTAAATCAAGTGATGTATTGTAATGATAGCTTCTCTTGTAGTTAAGTCATCTTCAGCACACACACCCGCATGAGTAGATGAATATTCAACTAGACGCTTGACAAAATGCTTATAATCGTGAAAAGTTTGCACATCCAGTAGCTGGAGGTACCTTGTAGTGCTGGGAGGAAGGAACACGGGCTCGACATTTTCCCCGAATGTACTAATCATGATTTACGGATCTGTTTTCCCACTCCATTGGTCAAGTATAAGGATTGTCGGTTCATCGCCTATGGTCGCCTTCAATATTTCAAAATATCTTTTATTTAATTTTTTGGTGATCTTTCCTCATTTTGAACACATTACGACAACATTGTTGTAGGACATTTCTTGCAGCCTTTTGTGTACATGAGGTCCAAACTGCCCTTTGCTTTCCTGGGTAATAATAAAAACTGGTCCAACCAAGTTCCCTGCAGTGTTGATAGTCAGCTGAATAGTATAAGAGTGGGTGGTCTTATACTATTCAGCTGACTTGTTGTTAACTGCAGCAATAACGTCCTTCACCCCTTGAAAAGCAAGAGTTCGCTTTGCGACGTATTCATATACATACCCACTTTGGTCTGTATTGAGGATATTGGAAAGGATGTACCGTTTTTGTTCAATTTTGTTTTTTAAATCCTGATGAAAAGTGTTAATCACAGGAAGTAGAGATACTTCAGAGAATGCATCTTTCCTTGTCACAGTGTGAGTTACTTTACGGCTTCTTATTTTATGTTTGTCCTTGAAGTAGATGTACCTCCTGGACGCTTTGAAAGTATCTAAACCTATATTCTTCGCCTTCTCCATTGACCATATCTTGCGGTCTCTATCTTGAACTGTGGCCCTCAAATTCCGGCGCCGATGTACAAATTGGGACCATATATGCCTGCTAATTGCTTTCTGTTTACGGGGTGTGTTACCGCCTTGCGCTAAATATTGTCGCCATCGCTGTATCACTTTATAACTAGTTGCTTTTCTAGAGTACACCTTTGCAGCTTTCAACTTCTCTCTCTTCGCCTTATCATATGCCTCCACTGCGTTCTTCATTATTTCATCAGAAGTTTGCTCATTTTCTCTATATCGTTTCTTTTCATGGGGTTTATCGTTGTAGTCAGAATCCTCTTCCAGTTGATTTTCTTCCACACTAGCGGTGATTCCTATGTCCATAGAACCGAAGAACTCATTTTCTATCCAAGCTTTAGTAGTCTTGAATAGTCGCTGATTAATTTGTTTTTCAAAATTAGTGGGCTCTCGAGCAACCAGGGGTTCACCGAAATGGGAAAGCAACTGATCAGTCAGAAGTTTGGTTATGATGGATGTGTCAGCGATAGCATTGCAGCCTGAAGACTCGCCGACGGCATCTTCAAAACTGGGCCCGATTTCGCATGTCACAGGCCCATATCCCCTGAACCAGCGCGCCTAGAACGCGAGCCATAGGTACTGCTATAATTATCTGTGGTTGAGCGCCTACAGGTCTTTCCCTGTTGACCCTGCCCATGCCCTACCGTAAGACCAGGCGAGGAATTAGTTCCTGATGTTCACAAGGATGTATAGGATCTGAAACAAAGCTGCAAAGGGCTGTAACACTTATGCTTTGTACATCTTTACGACTAAAATAAAGACTTCTCTTGCAACACAAATACTACACATCTATTAGTCGGTATATTTTTTAAAAAAACGTTATCACTACTGACAAACTACATCCTTCTTGCACAATTCTGAAGACCATATATTACATAATTTTCCAAAGCTAACTACATAATCGCAGCGTAACAGGCTTCAGGCAACCCAAAAATAGGAGAAAACAAGCGCTCATTCCTGCAGTTTAACTAGTATGACAAAATTTCCATATGCCGAAATGTTGATATCTTTTCCTCCGGGAAACTTGTTTCAGGAAAAATCATGGAGTCAGAGCACAATATAATTTCCGGTGTTTGTGCAAAATGAAGGTATGCCTACAGAGGGGAGGAGGGTTAAAAAAATTGAAAATCGAGAGGGGGGGGATTAAAAAGTTAGGATCTCATAAAAAAAACATCAAAAGAAATCAGGGATTTGGAGTGGGGCGTCATGCTATCTGAGGGAGGGGGGATCAGCACCCCTGCAGAATGGACACTGATCATTAAAAGAAACTGGCTGAGATCACTGACGGTATGTAAATGTATTGTTTCCCCTATTGAAACCCTCTCTGCCTCAGATCCGCTATGGCGTGCAATTTGGCGTGTTTCCTGCAACATGAATCTGCCTCTAGCTCCTAAACTGTACATTTGTGACGGGTAGTTCCGTTGGCATTTTTACTCAACATCTCAAGACCTTTCCAACGGTACCACTTTTATCAAAATCTACGACTGACACTTCTTGCACTTCCCTAGTAAGTGCTGGCTGAAATAAGCAAGTTTAAAGATCCACCATTTTGAATGAGTAGTTTTCATTTCTGGCGGAGCGGTTTACGCTTGTACGCCAACTCTCGTAAAGCAAGCTTAATTTTCTGATGCCTCGGGAGTGGAATATTACCGAGAGCGTGCTCATCTCGGGCATGCATTTTTTTCTTATTCTGGCTCTACGCATATGATGTCACGTGAATAGCAAACGCACGCATCATTTTGTTTTTGGGCTCTCTGAAGGAACCGAGAATATGTCTGAATATTGTCACTTCAAAATGAACAAACACTTTTTAATTGTAATAATGGGAAAGCTTTCTATGTCTTGGCAACGACTCTCAAAGTCCGTGGCGTCACGAATGACGAAATGCTAAGCTTGCCGACGTCAGGCTAACAACTTTTTGATTGGTTTCTGGGTTCATAGCTCAACCTTATATTAAAGAACCTTGATATTAGCATTCAATGTATTCAGGCTGCACTCGCATATAGCATTTATGCAAGAGGTGGGAATCTTACTTTTACAAATTTACCGCAGTTTCGGAGGAGAAATCTGCAGCAACTGCAATTGCTTCTGTTGCTTTTAAGTTAACGTCATCTTTACTATTGAAGTGCGACCTGAATTTCATCGCATTATATTTAAACCATGTACATTATAAATTTCTTGGCTGATATACATACTGCGTCAGTCCGGGTAATATCTGGGTGCGAAACCGCAACTTTTCGTAGGGTTATCAATACATAAATCTATATACAGACACAAATACGGTATTTTAGTGGCATTTTCATACACTTCTTGAAAACATAACTGTCTGGGATAGAGTTGATTTCCCAAATGTGTAATTTGACTTATGTCTCTTGGATTTTTACAAAGATGAAGGTGGAGGGTAAGAGTAGAGGGGTAAGAATGGAGAGTAAAAGGCTTAACTCACTTCGTTCGCTTCGTCTAATAATATCAAATTAAAAATATTAGGACATCTTTAAAATTCGGAAAGTAAGAAAACCCCGGAGAAACGTACTATAACGCTAATAGATGGCGTTAGTAGTCGAAAGTTGAAGGATCCGCAAATCACTGTTGATCCGCTACGAAGACTACAAAATTTGAATACATCGTTGGCTTAATAAAATAATAATGAATCATCGGATGGGTTTATGAAATTTTTTTTGCTGGAGAGGTCTGTTTAGGAGTTGCTGGAAAAAATGAACATTGGATGGAATTCCAGTACATCAAGAAGCACGTCGCTGCAGTATTTAAATTGACAAAAAGCCTATTGATTTTCAATGCGTTCAAATCTAAAAAGAATCTCACCTTTTTGCAATTTTTACTTTCCTTATATACATAATGTATAAGGAAAGTATTGTGACGGGGTCGAAAATTCGAATTCGAGTTTTCGACGGGAGAGCACGTTTCAGGCATCCCTGATCACGAATCAAACATTTTTGAAGTGATGTCTGTGTGTGTGTGTGTGAAAGTATGTGTGTGTGTGTGTGTGTGTCAGTGGGTCTGTGGAGACCATAACTGACGAACGAATGGACCGATTTGAACCAAATTTGGTACAAAAATCACAATCCATAAACACTGGAAACCTATTGTTTTATACGCAATCGAATGGTCAGAACCCCCCTAAATTTTCGAATGAAATTTTGAAAAAATCGTCAAAAAATCAAAACCACTAATAAAGTTACGCAAATAGACATTTCTTATGTAATTTTTCATTAGAAAACGATTGACATAACTTTTAGAACGCTAACACGAACCGTTCTCGAGATATTGTACATTTAAAAAAAAAATATCAAAGTCATATAAAATAAATAAAAAATATTTCCATGGCGAGGTGTTGGCGACGAATTTGGCGGAATGTCGCCAATTAGGCGACTATTTGAAATGTTGCGAAATTAACGAAAATCTCGCCAAATGGATAAAAATGTGCGCTAAATCAATGAAAATGACGACTAATTGTCGAAAATTCAATGTCTTGGAAAGAATATTAGTATCTACTATAAGAAAAACCTATTTTTTTACTGTAAAAGTAATAAATTCATTACATTATATAAGGAAAGTCATGTGCTGCCCACATCAGATTTTTTAAATTGTTTACATATAAAAAATCACTTTGCAAAAAAATGTATTTATTTGTACTCCAAATCGTATTCCCTCACGCCAGTTAATGTGTGTTCTCTCTCAGTCCGAACATAGTGTTCCTGTCCCAATCTCTCCTGACTAGTGATTCCAGTATGTGCTCCCGAGTGGCCCATGAGATTGGCCATGGATGGTTCGGTCTGCTCATCGGCGCATCTGATTGGACAGAGGAGTGGCTGAGTGAAGGATTCGCTACTTTTGTCGAAGACTACTTTCATGTGCGGACTATGAATGTAAGACATTGTGTGTATTTTTACTGGTTATACAACACGTGGTAATGTATAGGATAAGTATTGAAATAAGGTTGAAATCTGGAACTCGAATCTTTGAAACGGGGCCTTCTTCTAGAACACGAATATATTATTTTTAGTGTGATATGCGTGTGTGTATGCCTGTCTGTCTGTGCTATGTATATATCCATTAAATACTTGCTTTATACGTAAGTTTTAACGAAGAAAAAAATAAGACCAACTCCATTACACTAGGACTAGCCGTTCTCGAGATATTTTTGTTTTTTCGTATTTTTTTTACGCCACCTTTGGAAATAAGTTCAGTTACCAAATGAGAACGAAAATTGAATTAAAAATGAATTAAATTTAAATAAAATAAAGAGAACGTGGATATAAGTATGCAGGGAAAGTTATGTGCAGATTTTTCTACACGGGTTAAATCTGAAACTAATTGAGTGATATTATTCATTTTTATCCCCATATGTCTCACAGACCGTCTAAACTTTCATTTTGATGAAGTCAATTTCACGGCAGTTATTGTTAGAACGGACAGATAGAACTAACACAGTCATAAACACTTTACAACTATGTTGGAAAATGTTATACACCGTGCTTGTGCCCAACAATTTCCATGAACGTTCACTGTTATACGTATATTCCCGTTCGTTCAAATTATATCACTTTCACGTTTCAGTACTTATCTTAATATAAAAAATCTGATGTGGGCAGCACATGACTTTCCCTGTAGACTTATATCCATGTTCTCTTTATTTTAATTAAATTTAATTGACTTTTAATTCAATTTTCGTTCTCATTTGGTAACTGGACTTATTTTCAAAGGTGGCTTAGAGAAAATACGAAAAAACAAAAATATCTCGAGAACGGCTAGCCCTAGTGTAATGGGGTTGGTTTTATTCTTTTCTTCTTTAAAAATTACGTATATAAAACAAGCATTTAATGGATATATTTCAGCATACGTAGTTTTTATTTTAGATTTTGACGACTTTTGCGGGCTATTTTGCAAAAAAAAAGCAGTTTCTTTTTTTTTCGAATCTTACCAAAATCTAATCAGTACCAGAGTAACCCACAAGCGACTTATCACCCGAATTTTGTGAAATTCAGTCCATTAGTTTTTCAACTAGAGTGGATACAAGCAATTTTTGCGGGCCATTTCGCAAAAAATAAAGCGGGTTCTTTAATTTCTAATCGTACTAAAAACTAATCAGCACCAGGGTCACACCCAAGTGACTTAGCTAACAAATTTTATGAAATTCGGCCCATTAGTTTTTGAGTTAGAGTAGATACATACATTGCACAGACACATAGACAGACACATAGACACACACACAGACACACACACACGCAGACGTCACGCTAAAAATAGTTTTTTCGTATTCTAGAGGTCTCGAAACGTGTAGAACCGTTGATAACTCGAGTTGCGATTTTCGGCATGATTCCAATACTTTCCCTATGCATTGCCATGTATTGCAGGGAAAGTTAACAATGTTATGAATCTGAATATGACGCTAAATGATTAATGTTAATGTTAACTTTTCAGATGTCTGAACAGAATTCGAGTGACTACATCGAGGTCAAGACGTATATACGTTTAAGAACCCTCTTGCAAGAAATGTCAAATACAAATGAAGACTTGCAAGTGCTCAGGTAAGTTTGATTCTGTCCAGTGAAGCGATTGACCTATCGATGCCCAGCCGCTTAATTTAAAATAGCGTAAATCGATATTTCCTAAACATTGTTTAGTCTATCGAGTCCACTTCAACGATAAGAGCTTGTAACGTCGTCCCAGTATCTCAACGGTAGAGCGTCGGCTGTCCAGTTCGGAGATAAAGGGTTCGATTCCCGGTTGAGACAGAAAGGCTCTTTACATTGGCGCTCGAACAAATCAACCCTGTACGTTAGTTTTACGGCAGTTATCGTGCTAACGGACAGACAGACAGACAGACAGATAGAATGAACAAAGTCATAAACACTTTTCAACTTTGTTGTAAAGTGTTAAAAAATATGCCATTGGAATAGGGTTGCCCAGCGGAAAGATTTATTTTTAACACTTTACAACAAAGTTGAAAAGTGTTTATGACTTTGTTCATTCTATCTGTCTGTCTGTCTGTCCGTTAGCACGATAACTGCCGTAAAAATGACTTAATCAAAATGAAATTTTAGTATGTTGTTCAGACGGTCTGTAGAACCTATGGGAATATAAATGAATAATATCACCCAATTAGTTTTGGATTGAACCCGGGTCGAAAAAATGAAATACATTGAGCCCTATGGGACCCAATTTTTCAAACATTTTTTAAGCGGATTTAAAATTCACAAATTGCTTCGAAAATTTTAGGTAATATTCAAATTGTTCCATAAAATATATAATAAAAAATTCAGCGAAATATATTCAGTAGTTTTTTAAATAAAAATTAAAATAATAATTACACCTCTTATATGAAACGATCACGTGACCATGATATGAAACGATCACATGACCCACTTCAAACTGATATATGGCATCCATCTTGTTTCAAAATCGTGATTTTTTTAAGTTCTTTTTAATTCATATTGAGTGTTGTATCCGTCCTAAAATTACTTTATTTTTGCTTAAATTCTGTGCATCTACATACTGAAACAACGCAATGACAATATATTTGAGTTTAAATGCTCATCTAAATTTGATTATTTCTACAACTAAGCCTATTTTTCACCTATGTAAAATGTAAACAGCAAAATATAAAGAATGAGTTGTATTAGAATTCCTGTATTTTTTTAACACAAAATAATTTAGTCCATGGAGTCTGCATGGCTGATATGAATGAAATATTAATTGATTTCATAAAGAGAAGGACGATTTTTTTCGATGAAGTTTCAAGCATAGAGTTTAATTTTTTGTAGCTCCATGGACTTAAACAAAATGTTTAAATAAAATAAATTATTATAGTATTGTGATGAATAAAATAAATTGGAGAAAGTTATGAATGAAATCCTGTTTTTATAGACAGATCCAGGCGTGTTATTTTTTCTATGACGTCATTTGAATTAATTTCAGTTGTTTTCGATGAAGTTTTCAAATATAATAAATTATCGTAGTATTATGATAATTCTAAAACTATTACCGAGGAATGTATAACATTTTAGAGATGTTTAAACCAGGCAATTTATATTTCAATGCCGTCATTTGAATGAAGTTCATTTTTTTCGATGAAGGTTTAAGTTTTCAAATATAATAAATTAATGCAGTATTGTGATAAGTTTCAAAATATTACCGAGGAATGTATTGCATTTTAGACTTGTTTAAATAAAATTGCATTGAAGTTGGAAAGTGTTTCATAATCAATGCTTTAAGCATGATTGATCTTTCTTGTTAGAATATATAGGGATATATTTTGGAATATATATATAGGGATATTTTTGGAAATTTAGGGATATATATTAGAATATATAGGGATATATTTTGAAAGGGATATTTTTAGAATATATAGGGATATATTTTGGAATTTATAGGGATATATTTTGGAATATATATAGGGATATTTTTGGAAATATAGGGATATATTTTGGAAGGGATATTTTTAGAATATATAGGGATATATTTTGGAATTTATAGAGATATATTTTGGAATATATATAGGGATATTTTTGGAAATATAGGAATATATATTGGAATATATAGGGATATATTTTGGAAGGGATATTTTTAGAATATATTGGGATATATTTTGGAATATATATATAGGGATATTTTTGTAATATATATAGGGATATATATTGGAATATATAAGGATATATTTTGGAATATACTGTAGGGATATTTTTAGAATATATAGGGATATATATTGGAATATATAGGGATATATTTTGGAATATATAGGATATTTTTGGAATATATATTTGTAGGCTTTAATTTAGCCTGTTGGTTTCTTGGCTATGATGAGAAAGTTGCCAATAATTGACATTCCATTAAAGCATGTAAAAAAATTCATTTTGTATACTTTTTATAAAATGCATTTATGTTTTTGAGAAGATATGCCTGTTCATTTCATATATGTTACATGTTGAGAAGTGAAGGGGTCCCCAGTTAGACTAAGTTGGGCCCTGTGAATGTTCGTACTAACTTAATTCGGATACGTAATTTCAGGCCTTCCCGAGGAGAAACAACCATTGAAACAGTGGATGGTGTAAATGCGGCTGTTTTAAAGAATGGCCAAAACCCTGTCAAGGCCTTCATTCAAGTGCATTACATTAAAGTAAGTGCTTATGATTTTAAAAGTACGCTTAAAGTAAGTGCTTATGAAACAATTCATTTTTGTAGAGTTTAATTTAGCCAAAAATTTGAGGCAATTTGATAATAAATACAGAAAACAGCAGATTTAATTGTGTATGGGGGGTAGGGGGGGAATTAGTTATTTTATAGATTAGTATTTTCGAGGGATCAGCGGCACCGACTTTGTGGGTTCGAGACACTTTTTTTGCACCCAATAATTTTGGTGTGGGTTCCTCGAATCCTTAAAATTATTGTGCGTATTTAGCGAGGAAAATGTATGCATATATGATTACATTTTGTTACCAAATCTTCAAATTTTTCATTATTCATTCCTTGTTTACTATATATAAAGTGTGAATAGACTTTTAAACCCGAGACTGTTTATTGTAAATCTTAATACAAGATTTTAACTCAGAAATGATTTAAATATAATTTTTTTAAAACATTTTTAACACTGGTAAAAATACCTAAGAGTAAATTTTACATTTTTTTGTTATTACTTTCCTTATATACCTAATGTATAAGGAAAGTATTGTGACGGGGTCGAAAATTCGAATTCGAGTTTTCGACGAGAGAGCACGTTTCAAGCATCCCTGGTCACGGATCAAACATTTTTGAAGTGATGTCTGTGTGTGTGTGTGTGTGTGTTAGTGAGCCTGTGGAAACGATAACTGACGAACGAATGGACCGATTCGAACGAAATTTGGTACAAAAACTACAATTCGTAAACACTGGAAGCCTATTGTTTTTATATGCAATCGAATGTTCAGAACCCCCCTAAATTTTCGAGTGAAATTTTGAAAAAATCGTCAAAAAATCAAAACAGCTAATATAGTTACGCAAATAGACATTTCTTATGTAATTTTTCCTTAGAAAACGATTGACATAAACTTTAGAACGCTAGCATGAACCGTTCTCGAGATATTGCACATTTTTCAAATAAATTTATTAAAAAATCCCATAAATTAAAAAAATATTAACTGTTGAGAAACATGTTCGCTTTTCATATATAATATCATGCGATAAATTTGGTGACATCATTCTGGTTGATCTAGCTCGTTCCATTCATGAGAAAAGATACTTTGAGTAATACTTTTGTATTTAAACGCCAATAGTCATTTATCTGCTATAAGAATAACTTATTTCTCCGTCTATAACGCTTGGCGAAATTTTGGCGACCAATTTGGAGGAATATCGCCAACTTGGCGACTTTTTGAAATGTTGCCAAATTAACGAAAAGCTCGCCATCTAGATAAAAATGACGCTAAATCTATGAAAATAACGACTGATTGTCGAAAATTCAATATTTTGGAAAGAATATAAGTATTTACTTTAAGAAAAACTTAATTTTTTTTACTGCAAAAGTAGTAAATTCATTGCATTATATAAGGAAAGTCATGTGTTGCCCACATCAGATTTTTTTTTATAAATATAATTGAGTTAGAAATTCACAACATATGTTTATTACTTTCCTTATTTACATAATGTATAAGGAAGGTATTGTGACGTGGTCGAAAATTCGAATTCGAGTTTTCGAAGAGAGAACACGTTTCAAGCATCCCTGATCACGAATCAAACATTTTTGAGATGATGTCTGTGCGTGTGTGTGTGTCAGTGAGTCTGTGGAGACGCTATCTCACGAACGACTGGAGCGATTCGAATGAAATTTGGTACAAAAATCACAATCCGTGGTTACTGAAAGCCTATTGTTTTTAAACGCAATCGAAAGTTCAGAACCCCCTAAATTTTCGAGTGAAATTTTGAAAAAATCATCAAAAAATCAAAACCTTTAATCAAGTTATGCAAATAGACATTTCTTATATAATTTTTCCTTAGAAAACGATTGACATACTTTACAACGCTAGCATGAACTGTTCTCGAGATATTGCACATTTTTCAAATAAATTTATCAAAAAATCCCCTAAATTAAAAAAAAATATATATTAACAGTTGAGAAACATGTTCACTTTTCATATGTAATATCATGCGATAAATTTGGTGACATCATTCTCGTGGATCTAGCTCGTTCCATTCATGAGAAAAGATACTTTGAGTAATACTTTTGTATTTGAACGCCAATAGTCATTTACCTACTATAAGAATAACTTATTTCTCCATCCATAACGCTTGGCGAGATTTTGGCGATGAATTTGGTGGAATGCCGCCAACTCTGCGATTTTTTTTAAATGTTACCAAATTAATGAAAATCTTGCCAAACGGATAAAAATGACGCTAAATCAATGAAATTGACGACTAATTGACAAAAATTCAATATCTTGGAAAGAATATAAGTATCTACTATAAGAATAACCTATTTTTTTGCTGTAAAAGCAGTAAATTCATTGCATTATATAAGGAAAGTCATGTGCTGCCCACATCAGATTTTTAATGTTGTTATCTGCAATGAGAGCGTTATCTTTATTTTATTATTTTCAGGGCTATTTCCTCTTAAAACATTTAGCCAGTGTTGTTGGCATCGGCAGTTTCTTCGCTTTTCTAAAAGGCTATATAGGAAAGTATCGAGGCCAATTAGTTACATCCAAGGTGAGAATTATTGCTTTTTCTCCAATACATGATGCATGGATACAGTGTATAAGAAAGGTATCTTACTTAATATGGTCGAAAATCCATAATCGAGTTTATTTCAAATGTTTATATTAGTACAAGAATCAGCGGGTTCGAACATCAGGGCGGACTGTAGATATTTGGCGGCCCTGGGCAATAATTTACTCATAGGGTTATCGAGGGTATTAATTCCTCGGAGGACGTTGTTGAGAAAGGCGTGCAGTATGTGACCGAGGGTTGTCTTGTTGGTAAATGGAACAATGGTCTCAGCAAGGTGGTCTCAATGGTCTCAAAGCCATCTTTGTACACGCCTTGCAGTATCACAGCAGTTCCATTTACCCGTGAGTGAGACACCGGTCGTTTTAAATGCTGCACGATGCGTTGTTCTCATGAGCGTTGCATGATCCCTATAACATCATTGGCGCTGATAGTTTGATCATTTGCATAATTCTTAAAGTGACATTTGCCTGTCAACTTTCGCGGCTGTAGCTCAAATTTTTTATGGGTGCATATATTTTTATGCAACAGAGAGTGTGTTCAATTCTAGTACCAACTCACAATCCAAGTTAATCCTTAATCAGATAACGCCATCTTCGCCGATGACGTCATATTTCATCTGTATATTTATAGGTTTCTCTGAAAGACTATTTTTAGTTCTCTTCTTTTATATATAAATTTCTTATAATTTTAATTTATGTCATTTTCATAGGATTCAAAAATCTTATTCGGCAAGTGACGGAACAGAAATGGTTGATTTACGAAACCTCTTTGTTGGCTTACGCGGTAAGACAGCGAGGGCACTTCCATGAAAGCTTGAGGTTCTACGTTCGATAAGTTAAGTGGGCCAATGTTGGAATATTGGGGGTGGGGGACAGCTTATTCAATAAATTTTCTCGTGTAAACTCAAGGTTTAGGAATCCAAACTTTAAAAGTTCATTTATTGTATAAAAGCGCTTTTTGTCTGGTGTTGCTTGCACTTTGGCGTAGAAAATATAGATGTTAGCCTTGGTTCTTTGTTATGGTACGAAAAGGTAAAAGAATATTTTTACATAATAAAAGATGTCTGTATGTCGGCTGTAGTGAGAAATCTTGGCGTCTGACAGCGCCGAAATTATGCTACAGAGGTACTTCAAGACCCAGAAAAATACGCTTCGGCGAAAATTTTTTCAAAATTCGAATTAGTTTTTGATTAATTTTATGTTTTATCTCACTTTTTTATTTTCACACAAATCGGTTCCAAAGCGACCAAGATGAGAACTTTCATCTTGACATCATTGAAAAGATCAAAGAGCGTTCTTTTCAACGATCTTTGAATTGAATCCGCAGGACACTTTCTTTATAAATATTTATTTTTAAATACAACAAAATTTACATTTTTTAGGTTATTTGATACATTACTTTGCCGCATCCGAAGAAAGAAGGTCAGCATAATTCTATAATTTGGCAAAAAGTTGTGTGTATATCTTCGTATTCTAACAACAATAAAAAAAATTAATTACTATATTATTTTATTTTGCGTCGTTTATCAAGCAAACGTATAAAAATTTAAATTGTACTTACCGTAAACGAAATGCGATCGAGTTTTCTTCCCGGTAAACTTTTCAACACATGCCTGCTTTGGAAGTCACTGTGAAGTTTATGCTACGCATTCTCTCCTGAAAAGAGATTTTCGTTTCCCTCCCTTTCTCCGTTTTCCCCCACGGTTGCGGAGCTCATGAATGGGAATTTGGTTTGAAACGAAAAATTTGAGGCTATTCTGAAAATGCGTTATTTAAGTAGCTGGCGCCTTTCTAGGATCCGGGAAATGCCGGGTAATTCGTTGAAGTATCAAATAAAGGAATAAACATGTGAAAGAATAAACATGTCCACTTTAGAAGATAGTGTTTGTCTCATTTGCCAAATGCGTGGCGCGCCATTTGGCCAGATGGAGATCTTTGGTTGAAAACCCTGCTGGGATCTGCATTTCTACAGTGGCGCATAAGCATGTTAACCCTACAGGTTAGATGCAGTGCATCAGAGTCTCAAAAAGACAGTTTCGATTTTCTGATTTGGGGATTGCACAAGGGGCGACTCGAATTTGATTCCCTGCTCTGCCCAAACTGTCTCCGTATTCACGCGTACGATCACGTTAAATATGTGAATCTGTAAGTTCTTCCGAGAGGTTGGTGGTAGGGGAAAGAGAGTACGGTCCTATGAATGCCGCCCCCACTGAGTTTCGATCTAAATTGGGTGGCACTGTCCCAACCGTCCAATCAGATACCTTATACCTTTCTGGTAGGTCGGACGGTGTGGGTCAAAGAAGAAGTATTATGTCAAATAAGATGCTATCATGTTTGCTGGGGAAAGAAATAGGAGTTGTAATTATGAGAACCTTTTTCTTGACCCCAAAAATTTATTTTTGGCGGCAGTAAAAATGCTTCCAGAATTCTTTGCCTTATAAAGAATGTAAAAAAAAAAAGGTCCCGAAAATATGACAACATTTAATACAAAATATACTACGTGACAGTGATAATCAGACACCAAGAAGGAGTGGGCAGAAAGTGGTGAAAATCGGCAAACAGAGAGAGACAGCAATGAACAATAAGTATTGTTTATTGCAGCATGATACACCTATACACTGAGCTATAACACCGTCTGATCAGTAGGTTGTAGGATCACCGCGGGCGGAGATACAGGCAGCAACACGTCTAGGTACAGAATCAATAAGCGTGCGGATGGTGTCCTGGGGGATGGCTGCCCATTCCCTGTCAACCATTTGCCAGAGTTCGTCTTCTAAACGCGGCGGTGGCAGCGCATGCAAGCGACGTCCAATCACTTCCCAGACGTGTTCGATTGGTAAGAGATCAAGGGAGACTGGTGGCTAGGGAAGCACCTGGGTACCTAGCAGGGCATTGTTGGCTGATGCGTGCCGTGTGTGGTCAGGCGTTATCCTGCTGGTAAATGGCATTGGGCACCCCCTGAGGGAAGGACAATGTCACCGGCCGCAGCACGTCATCACGTATTATTGGTCCGCCATAGTGCCCTCAATACGGACCAGAGATAACCTGCTATCATAGGCGATGGCGTCCCAAACCATGATGCCGCGTTGTAGCGCTGTGTGGCGTTCCACAGATGCGGCCGGATTGAACCTTCACCACTTCGGTGCCAGACTCATACACGGCGACTGTCATTGCTGAAACAGAAGCGTGACTCGTCTAAGAACACGAACCTGTGCCATTGCAAATGAAGGTGTCTGTGCTGTTGTGTCAATGGCAGTCTTCTTAACGGACGTCATGAGTGCAGGTCGCCGGCGATCACTCGGTGGATTATGGTCCTGGTCAATATGGGAGCATCATAGATGCCCGGCACATGCTGCAAAAGGGTGACGGAAGTGGCCTGTGGGACCACCAACGTCTGCCGGCGGATGCGTCGGTCCACGCTTGTTGACGTCGCACTGTCTATACCGGCACCCTCAAACGTGCCACATTCCCTTGTTCCAATCAACTTCGCCACAGCTGTTGCACAGTGGACACGTGTAGGTGGTTGTCTTCTGAGATTTAACGCATGGACGAACCTGCCCTTCTGAATCCGATCACTATACCCCTCGTGAAATTGTCTGTCTGCTGGAACTGCCTCGGTTGGCGGCGGTCTGACATTTCCTGCTACTACACGTTTTCTCTGAGACAAAAAAAAATTGCAAAATGATTTTTTTGGCAAACAGAGCGGCACGACTATTGCCGATTTTGTAGATTCCTTCCCTTATGTCTCACTCAACGTGAGCCGCACAGCTGCGCATTTCGCATCATTTACATAACTCGGTGAGCTACAACTACCCTACAATTTGCATATTTTTCTGCCCACTCCTTCTTGGTGTCTCATTTTCACTGTCACGTAGTGTATTATATTCACTTATTATATATCTGTATTTTCTGTTCTATCAATCCCATTTAAACAATTTAGGTATCCCTAAAGTTCTACTAAAAAAGCACTATTGAGAAGTGATTTGACCACTGGTATATTTTAAAATTTATGACTCTTTTGGTAATATCATCTTTTGCAAGTAACATTTGTAGTTAATATTTATTATATTTCTACTTATATGTTTTATTATATAAATGCTATTCATTATTTACATTTATTTATTTATTTTCAGGATTTTTTGACAGAATTTTTCACCTGGTTTCCAGATATGCGGTATGTTAGATTTTAGCACATTTGGATAATTATTTTTCATTTGTGAATTATTTTGGAATAAAAAAAAATATCGTATAAATACTGTATATGGATATATAAAATGTTTTCTTTGTATGCTTTAGAAAAATTACCAGCTCTTGTTTTCTTACTCGCGTAAAAGCATGCGTCCCCGCTAAATTAGCTTTTATTACCTTTCTAAATAAATCCTTCAAAAACTCTGTCACAAGAATCCGACAAAATAAATGTATAAAATAAACTCGTGCAAACATTAACAAGAAAGATCAATCATGCTTAAAGCATTGATTATGAAACACTTTCCAACTTCAATGCAATTTTATTTAAACATCTCTAATATGCAATACATTCCTAGGTAATATTTTACAACTTATCACAATACTACATTAATTTATTATATTTGAAAACTTAAACCTTCATTGAAAAAAATGAACTTCATTCAAATGACGGCATTGAAATATAAATTGCCTGGTTTAAACATATCTAAAATGCGATACATTCCTCGGTAATATTTTTAAAATTATCATAATACTACAATAGTTTATTATATTTGAAAACTTCATCGAAAACAACTGGCATTCTTTCAAATGACGTCATAGAAAAAATAACATGCCTGGCTCTCTCTATAAAAGCAGCATTTCATTCATAACATTTTCCCATTCATTTCATTCATCACAGTACTAAAATAATTTATTTTATTTAAAAACTTAAGACCATGGAGCTACAAGTAATTAAAATCTATGCTTAAAAGTTCATCGAAAAAAATCGTCCTTCTCTCTGTAAAATCAATGAATATTTCATTCATATCATCTATGCAGACTCCATGAATTAAATAATTTTGCGTTAAAGAAATACAGCAATTCTTATACAACTCATCCTACATATTTTGCTGTTTACATTTTACATAAGTGAAAAATAGGCTTCGTTGTAGAAATAATCAGATTTGGATGATCATTTAAACTCAAATATATTGTAATTGCGTTGTTTCAGTATGTAGATGCACAGAATTTAAGCAAAAATAAAGCGGTTTTAGGACGGATACAACACTCAATATGAATTAAAAAGAACTTTAAAAATCACGATTTTGAGACAAGATGGATGCCATATTTCATTTTGAAGTGGGTCAAGTGATCTTTTCATATCATGGTCACGTGATCGCTTCTTATAAGAGGTGTAATTGTTATTTTAATTTCTATTTAATAAACTACTGAATATATTTTGCTGAAATTTTTTTTATATATTTTATGGAATAATTTGAATATTACCAAATATTTTCGAAGCAATTTGTAAATTTTAAATCCGCTTAAGAAATGTTTGAAAAATTAGGTTCCATACGGTTCAATGTATTTCATTTTTTCAACCCGGGTTCAATCCAAAACTAATTGGATGATATTATTCATTTATATTCCCATAGGTCCTACAGACCGTCTGAACAACATACTAAAATTTCATTTTGAATTAGTCATTTTTACGGCAGTTATCGTGCTAACGGACAGACAGACAGACAGAATGAAGAAAGTCATAAACACTTTTGAACTTTGTTGTGAAGTGTTAATAAAATACCATGATTTTTGACTAGATTACCTTTCATAATGAAATATGCCTGTATATTCAATTGGAAGCATTTATCTAAAAGATTAAGAAAGTTAGAATTTTATGTTTTAAATTTCAAGCTTCTACAAATTGTCGCACCAGTTTGTCTTTAAAATCAGCTTTTTCAGTTTACTATATGATGCGCATGCACCAAGTTCCTCAATCGCACTTCAATTCAAGCGATGCATGGATATGTTTTGAAAAGCATCATAAGTCAATTAATGACAGCATATATATAAATTTTATATTTAAGAGGGCTAAGGAATGCATTTTGATCTTGTTAAAATTTGAAGATCGGACTGTTAGTATTTTTCCCAATGCCAGAATTTGAAAATCTGTTACGTTTCCTAACCTCGAAAACATGTTTTTTTTTTCTTCAATAAATACACTAAAAATCGAAAAATCATGTTACGGATTCCGTGGAGAATTCATTTTAAAGATCGTTCTTTGTAATTTATGATGGTGTTAAGATTGAAACTGGACGATAACTTTTCGATCGATATAAAAACAAATTGTTGTAGAAATTGGGAAAATTTCTCAAAATTATGTTTCAACATTTAAAACTCTAAAACTAAATCGAATTTTTAACACTTTAAAACATAATTGAAAAGTGTTTATGACTTTGTTCATTCTGTCTGTCTGCCCGCTTGCATGATAACTGCTGTAAAAATGACTTTATCAAAATGAAATTTTAGTACGTTGTTGAGACGATCTGTGGGATATATAGGGATGTAAATGAATAATATCACCCAATTAGTTTTGGATTGAACCCCGGTTAAAAAAGTGAAATACATTGAACCCTATGAGACCTAATTTTTCAAACAATTAAGCGAAAATTCACAAATTGCTTTGAAAATTTTAGAAAACATTCAAATTACTCCATAAAATATATAAAAAAATTTCAGTAAAATATGTTTGGTAGTTTTTTAAATAAAAATAAAAATTATAATTTCACCTATATAATATGAAGAGATCACGTGACCCACTTCAAAATAAATTATGGCTACTATTTTTTTTCCCAGTGTAAAAATCGTGATTTTTAAAGTTATTTTAAATTTATATTTAGTGTTGCATCCGTCCTAAAACTGCTTTATTTTTGCGTATTTTCTGTGTATCTAAATTCTGTGCCAACGCAATTACAATATTTTTCAGTTTACATGATCATCAAACTTTGATTATTTCTACAACGAAGCCAATTTTAATAGATGCAGAACGTAAAAAGTGACTGTAAGATGAGTTGTATAAGAATTGCTGAATTTTTTTCACTCAAAATCATTTAACTCTGAAGTCTGGAATATAAGTGATATAAATGAAATATTCATTGCTTTTACATAGAGTTGCAGACGATTTATATTTTGATCACGTCATTTGAATAAAGTTCATTTTTTCGGTGAAGTTTTAAGTTTTCAAATATTATAAATTATTGTAGTACTGTGATAATTTAAAATATATCAGCTCTGAATGTATCGCATTTTAGAGATGTTTAAATAAAATATCCTTTTAGTTTGAAAGTGTTTCATAATCAATGTTTTATGCATGATTGATCTGTTTTGAAAAAAATCATTTTTAAATGTCTCGGCTCTAAACTATCCATGCACAATAGTTTGTTTTGTTGACTGTATTTTGGATTTTTCACCGCGCTTCTTACAAACACACAGCCAAATACACAACCATCTTTTAGTATTATCATTATGGAGATAAAAGAAATTAAACTTTTAGATTTTTACCTCAACATTTCCAAAATGTGCAATATCTTGAGAACGGTTCATGCTACCGTTCTAAAGTTTATGTCAATAGTTTTCTAAGGAAAATTTACATAAGAAATGTCTATTTGCGTAACTTTTTTAAAGGTTTTGATTTTTTGATGATTTTTTCAAAATTTTACTCGAAAATTTAGGGGGTTCTGAACATTCGATTGTGTTTTAAAACAATAGGCTCCCAGTATTCATGGATTGTGATTTTTGTACGAAATTTCATTCGAATCGCTCCATTCGTTCGTGAGATATCGTCTCCATAGACTCACTGACACACACACACACAGACATCACCTCAAAAATGTTCGATTCGTGATTAAAGATGCTTGAAACGTGCTCTCCCGTCGAAAACTCGAATTCGAATTTTCGAGCCCGTCACAATACTTTCCTTATACATTATGTATATAAGGAAAGTAATATATCAGTTCTGAATGCATCGCATTTTAGAGATGTTTAAATAAAATTTCATTTTAGTTTGAAGTGTTTCATAATCAATGCTTTATGCATTGATTATGAAACACTTCATTGATCTTTTTTGTTTAAAAATCACTTTTAAATGTCAATAGTTGTTGGCTGTATTTTGCATTTTTTGCTGCGCTTCTTACAAACACACAGCCAGATCAACCATTCTTTATCATTATAGAGATAGGAGAAATTAAACTTTTAGATTTTTACCTTAACATTTCCAAAATTACTAATAACAGCGCAGGCACTTTCAAAAAGACATCAACAAACACATCCAAGAATACAAGACTCGAATTGATTAATAGCAGACTGGCTGAATTTTGGGGTGTAATTAAAGTTGCAAGGACGGGATAATTTCCGGGAAAAAACCGGGTTTTTCGGGAAGGGAATTTTGAAAAAACTGGAAATTTTGAAAATTTCCAGAGAGTAGGAATTTTCAACCCTTGCATTTAGCATTGTTAGATCTTTATACATTTGTTTAATCTTTAAACATTATCTTTAAATTTATTTTAAATTATCTTTAAACATTTGTTAGATCCATATATATATATATATATATATATTTTAAATTATGTGACTTTTTTATTATATGTAAAAATGAAAATATCCGTAATTTATTTTTAATTGTGTGACTTTCTTATTATATGTAAACATGAAAATTAATTCCACAAATAAATTGTAATTTTATTTGTAAATATTTTAAAAGTAAAAATCTGATGTGGGCAGCACATGACTTTCCCTGCAGACTTATATACACATTCTCTTTATTTTAATTAAATTTAATTCACTATTAATTCAATTTTCGTTCTCATTTGGTAACTGGACTCATTTTGAATGACGGAGTAGAAAAAAAAGGAAAAACGAAAATATCTCGAGAACGGCTAGTCCTAGTGTAATGGGGTTGGTCTTATTCTTTTCTTTGTTAAAAATTACGTATAAAACAAGCATTTAATGGATATATTTCAGCATGCGTAGTTTTTTATTTTGAATTTTGCGGGCCATTTTGCAAAAAAAGGCAGGTTATTTTTTACCGAATCATACTAAAATCTAATCAGCACCAGGGTGACCCACAAGCGACTTATCTACCAAATTTTGTGAAATTCGGTCCATTAGATTTTCAGCTAGAATGGTTACAAAGCTTTTGAGGGCCATTTCGCAAAAAAGGGCGGGTTCTTTTATCCCGAATCGTACCCAAAACTAATCAGCACCAGATTCGCCCACAAGAGACTTACCTACCAAATTTTATGAAATTCGGTCAATTAGTTTTTTAGTTAGAGTGGATACAATATCTGCACAGGTAGACACAGAGACACACAGACGCACACACAGACGTCACGCTAAAAATAGTTTTTTGGTATTCTAGAGGTCTCAAAACGTGTAGATCCGTCGAAAACTCGAGCTGCTATTTTCGACATGATTCCAATACTTTCCCTATACATTACCATGTATTTCAGGGAAAGTAAAAACAGTCCGAACGATTTAACTTATTATAAAGTTTATTACATTATTCATTCATATTCATTTAATATTGAACGACTGCAAGAAATCTATATGAGTACTAATAACATTTTAATAATTTTGTAACTAATATAATTTTCCCATTTTCAACGAATTTTTTTTTTTTGTAATTTCAAATTTAAAAAAAAATTATTTCAATAAACTTTACCCATGGATTAATGCAAAAATTTAGTGAATTTATCTAAATGTCGATCGATCGTTAAAGTTTAAACTGAATACAGTGCCGTATTAGCCAAAGCATATCAGAAAAGCGCAAATTAGTTTCTTCCCATCAAAGTTTACAATGCTTAAAAAATACCTGATTTATTACCGCTTCTCAAAATGCTCGCGTTTTTTGCAACTCTAGATGAAATTTTTCATCCCTTTAAAGACAAAAATCTGATGTGGGCAGCATATGACTTTCCCTGCAGACTCAAATTCGTTTTTTCTTTATTTCTGTAATTATTCATTTAATTGGGTTTAATTGCACAAAATAACACCAAATTTGCACTTTTAATTCAATTTTTGTTTTTATTTGGTAATTTGTCATTTTTCCAAAGGCTGCATAAAAAAATGCGAAAAATCTCAAATATCTCGAGAACGGTTAGTCCTAGAGTAATAGAGTTGTTCTTATTCTTCTCCTCGTCAAAAATTTGCTTATAAAACGGGCATTTAATTGATATACATTTGAATATACGTAGTCTTTTTTTAGATTTTGACTATTTTTGCGGGCCATTTGGTAAAAAAAGGCAGGTTGTTCTTTTCTGAATCATACCAAATCCATCTAACCAGTACCGCAGTATTCCACAAGTAACTTATCTACCAAATATTGTGAAATTGGGTGAATTAGTATTTCAGCCAAAGTGGATACATCAGATTTTGCGAGTCATCGAAAAAAAAAAAAAGGTGCTTGTTTTTTCCCGAATAGTACCAAAAACGTACCAGGAACAGGGTCACATTCAAGTGACTTACCTACCAAATTTTATGAAATTCGGTCCATTAGTTTTTGAGTTAGAGTGGATACATACATTGCATAGACAGACACACACACAGACGTCACGATACACATAGCTTTTTTGTGGTCTAGAGGTCCCAAAACGTGTAGATCCTTCGAAAACTCGAGTTGCGATTTTCGGCTTGATTCCAATACTTTCCCTATACATTACCATGTATTGCTGGAAAAGTAAAAATATGTTTAACAAATTTTACGACTCTCGTATGTTTAACAAATTTTACAACTCTCATATGTTTAACAAATTTTACAACTCTCGTATGTTTAACAAATTTTACAACTCTCGTATATTCAACAAATTTTACAACTCTCTTTTCATGTTTAGGTTGCAGCTTACTATGGAACAAATTTATGAAGAGTGGCTTCATAATCCTGGCATCCCTTCTGTGAGTATATAATATGAAAAACCCTGAAAAAATAAATAAAGACATTTTCCGTTCATAATTTTTAATTTTTTGTTCTACCGATTTTCTTTTGCAGATAATAAAGAAGATGAAACCGTCCATGGAAAACTCACTGTATTCAAGAGCAATGGAAGAGGTAAGAATTCATAAAAATTTGAATTCCCAATAAATAATTATTGCATATTGACGCCCGCGTATATGAGTTTAGTTTATGTATTTAAAAAAATGCTTGGATTTAAAGACTCCATTAAATATTCCCATCATGGAGGTGAAAATAAGGAGTTAAAACTCCACTCTGAGAAAATGCCAATATCATTTGAGACAATAATTCAGGTGGCGCTGCGATGAGATGAGCGCCCTGCATTATATGTATTTCTATGGTGAAAGTCTTCTGTATATATTCTGAATATTTATTTAAACTGTCAATTTTATAGAAATAAATTAGTACCGCAGTGGAAATTAGAACTGAAACAGTCAGGAATTTTCCTACTTATTCAAAATTATTTTACCTTTCAATTTATTTTTATCTCCCTATGTTCTGAACTGTGTCCTACAACTGTGAAAAAATACTGATAGTTAGGGAATCTTAATTTAAAAATAATTTTAAAAAATCTGATGTGGGCAGCACATGACTTTCCTTATATAATGCAATGAATTTACTACTTTTACAGTTAAAAAAAATCTGATGTGAGCAACACATGACTTTCCTTATATAATGTAATTAATTTACTACTTTTACTGTAAAAAAAGTAGGTTTTTCTTATAGTAGATACTAATATTCCTTCCAAGATATTAAATTTTCGACAATTAGTCGTCATTTTTATCCATTTGGCGAGATTTTCGTTAATTTGGCAACATTTCAAAAAGTCGCCAAGTTGGCGACATTCCGCCAAATTCGTCGCCAAAATCTCGCCAAGCGTTATGCACTAAGAAATAAGTTATTCTTACAGCAGATAAATTGGCGTTCAAATGCAAAAGTATTACCCAAAGTATCTTTTTTCATGAAAGGAATGAGCTAGTTCCACGAGAATTATGTAACCCAATTTATCGCATGGTATTACATATGAAAAGTGAACATGTTTCTCAATAGGAACTTTTTTTTTATATGACTTTCTGATAATTTTTTTTTAAAAAATTAACAATATCTCGAGAACGGTTGATGTTAGCGTTCTAAAATTTATGTCAATCGTTTTCTAATGAAAAATTACATAAGAAATGTCTATTTGCGTAACTTTATTAGTGGTTTTGATTTTTTGACGATTTTTTCAAAATTTCATTCGAAAATTTAGGGGGGTTCTTAACATTCGATTGCATATAAAAGCAATAGGCTTCCAGTGTTTACGGATTGTGCTTTTTGTACCAAATTTGGTTCGAATCGGTCCATTCGTTCGTCAGTTATCGTCTCCACAGACTCACTGACACACACACACACACACATACTTTCACACACACACACATACACACACACAGACATCACTTCAAAAATGTTTGATTCGTGATCAGGGATGCTTGAAACGTGCTCTCCCGTCGAAAACTCGAATTCGAATTTTCGACCCCGTCACAATACTTTCCTTATACATTATGTATATAAGGAAAGTAACAATGTTATTCTTATAGTAGATACTTATATTCTTTCCAAGGTATTGAATTTTTTCAATTACTCGTCATTTTCATTGATTTAGCGTCATTTTTAACCATTCGGCGAGATTTTCGTTAACTTGGTAACATTTAAAAATGTCGTCAAGTTGGCGACATTTCACTAAATTCGTCGCCAAAATCTCGCCAAGCTTTATGGACGGAGAAATAAATTATTCTTACAGCGGATAAATAACTATTGGCGTTCAAATACAAAAGCATTACTCCAAGTATCTTTTCTCGTGAATGGAACGAGTTAGATCCACGAGAATGATGTCACCCAATTTATCCCATAATATTACATATGAAAAGTGAACATGTTTCTCAACAGTTAATATTTTTTTTAATTTATGGAATTTTTTTGATACATTTATTTGAAAAATGTGTAATATCTCGAGAACGGTTCATGCTAGCGTTCTGAAGTTTATGTCAATCGTTTTCTAAGGAAAAATTACATAAGAAATGTCTATTTGCGTAACTTTATTAAAGATTTTGATTTTTTGATGATTTTTTCAATATTTCATTCAAAAATTTATGGGGTTCGGAACATTCGATTGTGTTTTAAAACAATAGGCTTCCAGTATTCACGGATTGTGATTTTTGTACCAAATTTCATTCAAATCGCTCCATTCGTTCGTGAGATATCGTCTCCACAGACTCACTGACACACACACACACACACAGACATCACCTCAAAAATGTTCGGGGATGTTTGAAACGTGCTCTCCCGTCGAAAACTCGAATGCAAATTTTCGACCCCCGTTACAATACTTTCCTTATACATTATGTGTACAAAGAAAAGTAATCCATATTCTCAATACAATACGTCAGTCAAAAAGAAACAATCTGATGTAGGCAACACATGACTTTCCTTATATAATGTAATGAATTTAATACTTTTACAGTAAAATAAATAGTTTTTTGTTGTAGTAGATACTAATATTCTTTCCAAGATATTGCATTTTCGACAATTAGTCATCATTTTCATTGATTTATCGTCATTTTTATCCATTTGGCGAGATTTTCGTTAATTTGGCAACATTTCAAAAAAGTCGCCAAGTTGGCGACATTCCGCCAAATTCGTCGCCAAAGTCTCGCCAAGCGTTATGGACGAAGAAGTAAGTTATTCTTGCAGCAGATAAATGACTATTGGCGTTCAAATACAAAAGTATTACTCAAAGTACCTTTTTTCATGAATGGAACGAGCTAGATCCACGAGAATGATGTCACCCAATTTATCGCATGATATTACATATGAAAAGTGAACATGTTTCTCAATAGGAAATATTTTTTTTTTATTTTAAATGACTTTCTGATATTTTTTTTTGAAAAATGTGCAATATTTCGAAAACGGTTCATCTTAGCGTTTTAAAATTTATGTCAATCGTTTTCTAATGAAAAATTACATAAGAAATGTCTATTTGCGTAACTTTATTAGTGGTTTTGATTTTTTGACGATTTTTTCAAAATTTCATTCGAAAATTTAGGGGGGTTCTGGACATTCGATTGCGTATAAAAACAATAGGCTTCCAGTGTTTACGGATTGCGATTTTTGTACCAAATTTGGTTCGAATCGGTCCATTCGTTCGTCAGTTATCGTCTCCACAGGCTCACTGACATACACACACACACACATACTTTCACACACACACACACACTTCAAAAATGTTTGATTTGTGATCAGGGATGCTTGAAACGTGCTCTCCCGTCGAAAACTCGAATTCGAATTTTCGACCCCGTCACAATACTTACACACATTATGTATATAAGGAAAGTAATAATTAGGTCACTAATATTTTATAGTGATGACGAATGTTAATAGGGTTTTTGTTGGAAAAAAGTTATTAAGTTTATATTTCATATTTATTTTGTAATTTTCTTATATGATGTCTTAAACTCAATAAAAATAACTTTTCAGAAACAAGCATTTTTGTGTTCATTTCGAAGAGATATATGGACCCAAAGAGAATTTTTTCGAAATGAACTTATCATAAGCCTAAATCTCTTCCATGTGCAAGCTTTTTAGCTTGATTTTTTTGTTTTCTTATTTGCATTCCTCATTTTTGAAATTTGTTGATTGTCTTTGTCTTTATGACCTGCATTACGCTTTATTATTTCCTCTTTATGTCTTAATTTCTTTGTATTTTGTAGAAAATTTTGGAATAGTGTATTATGAGTTACTACATACATTCTTACTTTGGATTTACTAATTTATATTTATAATAGAAGGTCTTTATTTCACTTCCTATAAGACGTACAAAATTTAAACGTTATGCATTGGACGTTATGCATGGCGACTCATTCTCGACTCCATGCAATTCAAGTCTCTTCATAGTTATCTTTGACGTCATCCTCTCGGGGATTGGGCCTGACTGCCCTCCCCCCTAGTTTTAAAAAAAATTTTGAATTTGAAATTTCTGTAATAAATTGTAAAATTTTTACTGTACTTTTCGTGATTTATGCTCGATTTTGAAACTGTTCAAAATGTTTTGTATTTTTGGATTCTCCTTAGATAAACGTATGTTTATTGATAATTGTATTTATGCAAATTTGTCACCTTTTCTGGTCTATATATGAACGATCATTTCTATTTCCATGTAGCCACTGATGAAGAGCGTATTTACGCTCGAAAGCGCTCTGGCCTTTTTTAAATTTTGTACGTCTTATAGGAAGTGAAATAAAGACCTTCTATTATAGTTGTGTGCTTGTTGTTTCCGCTAATTGAAATCAGACGTGATGCCAATTTATTTATCAATAAAAGCAATTCGAAATATGTAAACATATATGTATTGCCTTTTGTATCTATAAACTTATATTTCATAACTGTATTCATCATAACATGTTGCTCTAGAAATGTAGTTTTATATAACGTAGAATGAATCAGCCTGATTTATATGTACGAACTGTTCTGTTTTGTACTTCTGAGTTTCTTATAACGCGGTTTCCATGTAACACGGTGCGAATTAATCTGATGTGCACTAATCTGAGTTTCTTATAACGCGGTTTCCATACGCGATACTAGTTAATCACGTTATAAGAGGGTTGACTGTAATCAGAAAAATCTAAAATTGAATGTCGTTAGATAAATTTATAGAATTGCTGTTATAACATTTTTTTTTTTAGCTATAACTCGAAAACCGCTTGATACAGAAAATTCGTCTTTATATACCATTATGCGCTGGAAAAATATCCCAAATTTTCTTTATTAGCTCTATGGGTGTACAATCAACCATTCTTGAGATATTTTAATTTCACACAATTATTTTCCTATTTTACTAATGAATTTGTTCATAGTTTTGTAACACTTTACAACAAAGTTGAAAAGTGTTTATGACTTTGTTCATTCTGTCTGTCCGTTAGCACGATAACTGCCGTAAAAATGACTTTATCAAAATGAAATTTTAGTATGTTGTTCAGACGGTCTATGGGACCTATGGGAATATAAATGAATAATATCACCCAATCAGTTTTGGATTGAACCCGCGTTGAAAAAATGAAATACATTGAACCCTGAAAAATAATTGAAATGAAATACATTGAGGCCCCTATGGGACCTCATTTTTCAAACATTTTTTAAGCGGATTTAAAATTCACAAATTGCTTCGAAAATTTTAGGTAATATTCAATGTATCCGTCCTAAAACCGCTTTAATTTTGCTTAAATTCTGTGCATCTACATACTGAAATATCGCAATTACAATATATTTGAGTTTAAATGATCATCCAAATTTCATTATTTCTACAACGAAGCCTATTTTTCACTTATGTAAAATGTAAACAGCAAAATATGTAGAATGAGTTGTATAAGAATTGCTGTATTTCTTCAATGCAAAATTATTTAGGTCCTAGAGTCTGCATAGCTGATATGAATGAAATATTCATTGAGTATACAGAGAGAAGGACGATTTTTTTCGATGAAGTTTTAAGCATGGAGTTTAATTACTTGTAACTCCATGGTCTTAAGTTTTTAAATGAAATAAATTATTTTAGTATTGTGATGAATGAAATGAATGGGAAAATGTTTATGAATGAAATGCTGCTTTTACAGAGAGAGCCAGGCGTGTTATTTTTTCTATGACGTCATTTGAATGAATTTCAGTTGCTTTCGATGAAGTTTTCAAATATAATAAATTATTGTAGTATAATGATAATTTTAAAAATATTACCGAGGAATGTATTGCATTTTAGAGATGTTTAAACCAGGCAATTTATATTTCAATGCCATCATTTGAATGAAGTTCATTTTTTTCGATGAAGGTTTAAGTTTTCAAATATAATAAATTAATGTAGTATTGTGATAAGTTTTAAAATATTACCGAGAAATGTATTGCATTTTAGAGATGTTTAAATAAAATTGCATTGAAGTTGGAAAGTGTTTCATAATCAATGCTTTAAGCATGATTGATCTTTCTTGTTATATCTGTTGTGGTAATTATGGGAGAAGAAAAGGTACTTTAGTCTTCCATCCACGGTTGTAACTAAAGCTCCCATAACACAGATTGAACTATGGCCATCATGTTGTATCACAGCGAGAAACTCCTTGGCGAAAAAGAGTGAGAGGTAGCGCCACTCTCCTTGCTGACCGCAGTTGAACGCACCTGTTTGGGCGCGCTTATCGTAAACCGTGGCTAGATAACGATATTCTTGCATTCATTTTTCCTACAATTTATCCATTTTTTCTTCTTTATTCGAAAATCTAAACAACCGTACCCTTTTTCCGGAATTCTTAAAGAAATTTACGGTCAAACGTCCTTCCATTTTGTTGCGAATTTATAGCACAATGCACGATATCGAGTCACTGTGCAATAAAAAACTGTATTTAAGTGTCAGTATGATAAAAAATGGCGGAAGCGCCAGATCCCTATATAGTGGCGACTAAATCGTGTGCTGGCTATTCTTTAAATCAAACTATTAATAAATAATGCTATGATCAATTGATTTTCAGTTTGAACAATCTGAAAACGTTGAAAATAAAGCAACATACTAGTGATTGCACATGAAATATTGTTTTATGTACCGCAATTTCCATGTTAAAAAAACAATGAAATGTGCGGTATTTTTATGCTTAATTGAAACCTGTTTTTGATATTCAAAACTAAAGTGTGTAGGCGTCACATTTAGTGACCACTAGCCATTTTTGATATTCTTTTGAATTGGCTAGTAATTTCATACGCCCTTTGCGGTTATGATAGTGCTTTAAGTCATTATTGTAGTTTACATAATTCCAATAAATAAAAAGTTTAATTTTACATAGACGTTCTGTTTTTAAAATAAAATAAAATAAATAAATAAATTCATATATCTTGAGTGAGATATTTTTAATTCTATTTTTTTATAGTTTACTTTTATCATGGGAGAGCGGCTACATGGGCTAGCGCTGGGAGCTCAGACCCGACAATGAAAAGGGACCCTGACTAGGCTGGAGCAAACTTTACCAGATAGTCCACATGTGAGGCCCCTGATTCTGTAGTCCGGGAACCCCAGAAACTTTAATCCAGCAGGACAGCACTATTCTGATATGGTTTTTAAGTTTTAATATTTACTTTTTACTTTCCCTGTAATACATGGTAATATATAGGGAAAGTATTGGAATCATGTCGAAAATCGCAACTCGAGTTTTCGACGGATCTACACGTTTCGAGACCTCTAGAATACGAAAAAACCATTTTTAGCGTGACGTCTGTGTGTCTGTCTGTCTGTGTGTCTGTCTGTCTGTGCAGATTTTGTATCCACTGTAACTAAAAAACTAATGGACCGAATTTCACAAAATTTGATACGTAAGTCACTTGTGGGCGAGTCTGGTGCTGATTAGTTTTGGGTACAATTCGGGATAAAAGAACCCGCCTATTTTTGCGAAATGGCCCGCAAAAGCTTGTATCCACTCTAACTAAAAAACTAATGGACCGAATTTCACAAAATTCCGCAGATGAGTCATTTGTGGGTCACCCTGCTGCTGATTAGATTTTGGTATGATTCGGAAAAAAATAACCTGCATTTTTTTGCAAAATGGCCCGCAAAAATCGTCCAAATCTAAACTAACGAACTACGTATGCTCAAATATATCCATTAAATGCTTGTTTAATACGTAATTTTTAGCGAAGAAAAAAAATAAGAACAACCCCATTACATTAGGATTAGCCGTTCTCGAGATATTTTAGTTTTTCGTATTTTCTCTACGCCACCTTTGAAAATAAGTCCGGTTACCGAATGAGAACGAAAATTGAATTAAAAGTGAAATAAATTTAATTAAAATAAAGAGAACGTGGATATAAGTCTGCAGGGAAAGTCATGTGCTGCCCACATCAGATTTTTTACTTTCCCTGCAATACATGGTAATGTATAGGGAAAGTATTGGAATCATGCCGAAAATCACAACTCGAGTTTTCGACGGATCTACACGTTTCGAGACCGCTAGAATACGAAAATACCATTTTTAACGTGACGTCTGTGTGTGTGTCTGTGTGTCTGTGTGTCTGTCTGTGTGTCTGTCTGTCTGTCTGTCTGTGCAGATTTTGTATCCACTCTAACTAAAAAACTAATGGACCGAATTTCACAAAATTTTGTAGGTAAGTCACTTGTGGGCGGGGCTGGTGCTGATTAGTTTTGGGTACGATTCGGAATAAAAGAACCGCCTTTTTTTGCGAAATGGCCCGCAAAAGCTTGTATCCACTCTAGCTGAAAAACTAATGGACCGAATTTCACAAAATTCGGTAGATGAGTCACGTATAGGTCACCCTGGTGCTGATTAGATTTTGGTACGATTCAGAAAAAAATAACCTGCCTTTTTTTGTAGAATGGCCCGCAAAAATTGCCAAAATCTAAACTAAAAAGCTACGTATGCTCAAATATATCCATTAAATGCTTGTTTAATGCGTAATTTTTAACGAAGAAAAGAATAAGACCAACCCCATTATACTAGGACTAGCCGTTCTCGAGATATATTAGTTTTTTCGTATTTTTCCACCCCACCTTTGAAAATAAGTCCAGTTATCAAATGAGTACGAAAATTGAATTAAAAGTGAATTACATTTAATTGAAATAAATAGAACGTGGATATAAGTCTGCAGGGAAAGTCATGTGCTGCCCACATCAGATTTTTACTTTCCCTGTAATACATGGTAATGTATAGGGAAAGTATTGGAATCATGCCGAAAATCGCAACTCGAATTTTCGACGGATCTACACGTTTCGAGACCTCTAGAATCCGAAAAAACTATTTTTAGAGCGACGTCTGTGTGTGTGTCTGTCTATCTGTGCAATGTATGTATCCACTTTAACTCAAAAACTGATGGACCGAATTTCATAAAATTTGGTAGGTAAGTCACTTAGGTATGACCCTGGCGCTGATTAGTTTTTAGTACTGTTCGGGATAAAAAAAAACACCTTTTTTTTGCGAAAATTGCCTGTATCCACTCTAGCTGAAAAACTAATGGACAGAATTTCACAAAATTTGGTAGATAAGTCGCTTGTGGGTTACTTTGGTGCTGATTAGATTTTGGTACGATTCGAAAAAAAATAACCTGCCTTTTTTTTGCAAAATGGCCTTCAAAAATCATCAAAATCTAAAATAAAAAATTGCGTATGCTCAAATATATTCATTAAATGTTTTTTCTTTATGTATTTTTTAACGAGGAAAAGAATAAAACCAACCCCATTACATTTGGACTAGCCGTTCTCGAGATATTTTAGTTTTTTCGTATTTTCTCTACACCACCTTTGAAAATAAGTCCAGTTACCAAATGAGAACGAAAATTGAATTAAAAGTGAACTAAATTTAGTTAAAATAAAGAGAATCTGGATATAAGTCTGCAGGGAAAGTCATGTGCTGCCCACATCAGATTTTTAATTTTTAAGATGAGATCCCCGTTAATACCTTTTGGGGGCCACCATAAAAAATAAACTCATTTAATACGTATTAAATAAGTAAGTTCGTGCGACGCATGCATATGGGGGGATGCTAAACTTGCTTAAAATCAGCACTTATCAAAATATAGTCAGGAAATAGATTTTGAAGTTTTAAGAACTGTGCATTGTCGATCCATCCCCAACTGAAAATACATATTTTTACCATGTAATTTATTCACCCCGGTACTATGGTCTTCTTAACATTATATCCACCACGACGGGTCAAATGACTTTTTTAAACTTCTAGAAAAATCTCTTGCATACATCGCCATTTGACTTTATAACTTTTATTATAATTTACATCCAATGTATTTTTCAATATTTATTTTTTCTCTTGTTTATTTTTTTACCGAGAAATATATGCAACTGGACCCACCTACCGCGACGGGTCAAATGACCCTTTTTAAACTTTCTGGCAAAATTTCTTACATACAACGTTATCACATCGCCATTTAACTTTACGACTTTTATTATAATTTACATCCCATGTATTTTTAAATATTTATTTTTCTCTTGTTTATTTTTTTACCGAGAAATATATGCAACTGGACCCACCTACCGCGACGGGTCAAATGACCCTTTTTAAAATTTCTGGCAAAATTTCTTACATACAACGTTATCACATCGCCATTTAACTTTACGACTTTTATTATAATTTACTTCCAATGTATTTTTCAATATTTATTTTTCTCTTGTTTATTTTTTACCGAGAAATATATGCAACTGGACCCACCTACTGCGACGGATCAAATGACCCTTTTTAAACTTTCTGGCAAAATTTCTTACATACAACGTTATCACATCGCCATTTAACTTTACGACTTTTATTATAATTTACTTCCAATGTATTTTTCAATATTTATTTTTCTCTTGTTTATTTTTTTACCGAGAAATATATGCAACTGGACCCACCTACCGCGACGGGTCAAACGACCCTTTTTTAACTTTCTGTCAAAATTTCTTACATACAACGTTATCACATCGCCATTTAACTTTACGACTTTTATTATAATTTACATCCAATGTATTTTTCAATATTTATTTTTCCCTTGTTCATTTTTTTACCGAGAAATTTATGCAACTGGACCCACCTACCGCGACGTGTCAAATGACCCTTTATAAACTTTCTGGCAAAATTTCTTACATACAACGTTATCACATCGCCATTTAACTTTACGACTTTTATTATAATTTACTTCCAATGTATTTTTCAATATTTATTTTTCTCTTCTTTATTTTTTTACCGAGAAATATATGCAACTGGACCCACCTACCGCGAAGGGTCAAATGACCCTTTTTTAACTTTCTGGCAAAATTTCTTACATTCAACGTTATCACATCGCCATTTAACTTTTCGACTTTTATTATAGTTTACATCCAATGTATTTTTCAATATTTATTTTTCTCTTGTTTATTTTTTTACCGAGAAATATATGCAACTGGACCCACCTACCGCGACGGGTCAAACGACCCTTTTTTAACTTTCTGTCAAAATTTCTTACATACAACGTTATCACATCGCCATTTAACTTTACGACTTTTATTATAATTTACATCCAATGTATTTTTCAATATTTATTTTTCCCTTGTTCATTTTTTTACCGAGAAATTTATGCAACTGGACCCACCTACCGCGACGTGTCAAATGACCCTTTATAAACTTTCTGGCAAAATTTCTTACATACAACGTTATCACATCGCCATTTAACTTTACGACTTTTATTATAATTTACTTCCAATGTATTTTTCAATGTTTATTTTTCTCTTGTTTATTTTTTTACCGAGAAATATATGCAACTGGACCCACCTACCGCGAAGGGTCAAATGACCCTTTTTTAACTTTCTGGCAAAATTTCTTACATTCAACGTTATCACATCGCCATTTAACTTTTCGACTTTTATTATAATTTACATCCAATGTATTTTTAAATATTTATTTTTCTGTTGTTTATTTTTTTACCGAGAAATATATGCAACTGGACCCACCTACCGCGACGGGTCAAATGACCCTTTCTAAACTTTCTGGCAAAATTTCTTACATACAACGTTATCACATCGCCATTTAACTTTACGACTTTTATTATAATTTACATCCAATGTATTTTTCAATATTTATTTTTCTCTTGTTTATTTTTTACCTAGAAATGTATGCAACTGGACCCATCTACCGCGACGGGTCAAATGACCCTTTTTAAACTTTCTGGCAAAATTTCTTACATACAACGTTATCACATCGCCATTTAACTTTACGACTTTTATTATAATTTACATCCAATGTATTTTTCAATATTTATTTTTCTCTTGTTTGTTTTTTACCGAGAAATATATGCAACTGGACCCACCTACTGCGACGGATCAAATGACCCTTTTTAAACTTTCTGGCAAAATTTCTTACATACAACGTTATCACATCGCCATTTAACTTTACGACTTTTATTATAATTTACTTCCAATGTATTTTTCAATATTTATTTTTCTCTTGTTTATTTTTTTACCGAGAAATATATGCAACTGGACCCACCTACCGCGACGGGTCAAACGACCCTTTTTTAACTTTCTGTCAAAATTTCTTACATACAACGTTATCACATCGCCATTTAACTTTACGACTTTTATTATAATTTACTTCCAATGTATTTTTCAATATTTATTTTTCCCTTGTTTATTTTTTACCGAGAAATATATGCAACTGGTCCTACCTACCGCGACGGGTCATTTGACCCGTGTAATGAATTGTGTGATGAAATCATTTTTGCTATTGCATCAGAATTTTGCTGTTTTGCATTATACTTGTTGATACCTATTGAGTGTTAGATTTCAGTTTTAGTTTGACAATTTCAAGTTTTGGTGCTATTTTGTGAGTCAATAACTCTTATTTCATTATTGTGTTAATAATTCTTATCCCAAGAATGTCGAGAAATTCAAGATATTTAAAGTTATTAGAAAAAGTAAATAATATAGCTGAAGAGTGTTCGGGATCCAGTGAATGGGAACTATCTGAAAGTGAAGTGGATAACATAGAACAACATGATGACCCATTTGTCACTACTAATGCATGCAAATCCTCAGGTATAGATGATGAAGAGGAGAATATGAATATGTGTAGAGGACAAAAGAGAACGGTATCGTTATTGAGTTCCGAAAATGAAAGTGATATAGAGGATCCATGTATCAAAATGCGTATTTTCAAGATGCGCAACAGAAAGAACAAGAAGATATACAGGAAACGTCAACAAATTCAGGTTCAATTTCATGTCTGAGAAAAAGGTGCCAAATAAGATATTGCAACGAAAACAAAACTACAAAAAAATCTGTTTTAAATGCAAAAAAATATGTGTGTGGCAAATGTGCCTTCTAGGGCACAAACATTTGCAAAATATGCGCTGCACATGAATAAGGGTTGCATATTGTTTATTTCTAAATTCAGGAATAAATGGGGATTTTGTTCTCTTATTTTTATTCATTTCTTAATTGAATAAATTAACAAAAAATCTGATGTGGGCTGCACCTACCTTTCCTTATATTATGCAATGAATTTACTACTTTTACGGCAAAAAAAAAAAATAGCTTATTCTTATAGTAAATACTTATATTCTTTCCAAGATATTGAATTTTCGTCAATGAGTCGTCATTTTGATTGATTTAGCGTCATTTTTAACCATTTGGCGAGATTTTCGTTAATTTGACAACATTAAAAAAAGTCGTAAAGTTGGCGACATTCCGCGAAATTCGTCGCCAAAATCTCGCCAAGCGTTGTGGAAGGAGAAATAAGTTATTCTTATAGCAGATAAATGACTATTTGCGTCCAAATACAAAATATTACTCAAAGTATCTTTTCTCATGAATGGCACGAGCTAGATCCACGAAAATGATGTCACCAAATGTATCGCATGATATTACACATGAAAAGTGAACATTTTCTCAACAGTTAATATATATATATTTTTTAATTTATGGGATTTTTTGATAAATTCATTTGAAAAATGTGCAATATCTCGAGAACGGTTCATGCTAGCGGTCTAAAGTTTATGTCAATCGTTTTCTAAGGAAAAATTACATAAGAAATGTCTGTTTGCGTAACTATATTAAAGGTTTTGATTTTTTGATGATTTTTTCAAAATTTCACTCGAAAATTTAGGGGGCTCTGAACATTCGATTGCGTTTGAAAATAATAGGCTTCCAGTATTCACGGATTGGGATTTTTGTACCAAATTTCATTCGAATAGCTCCATTCGTTGGTGAGATATCGTCTCCACAGACCCACTGACACACACACACACAGACATCACCTCAAAAATGTTTTATTCGTGATCAGGGATGCTTGAAACGTGCTTTCCCGTCGAAAACTCGAATTTTCGACCCCATCACAATGCTTTCCTTATACATTATGTATATAAGGAAAGTAATAGAATCGTTATTTGGACAAAATTGTTTTATTCACCCACCAAATTGTCGTAAATGGTATATTTTTGTTATACATACATCGTAAAAAAATCTGATGTGGGCAACGCATGACTTTCCTTATATAATGTAATGAATTTACTACTTTTACAATAAAAAAAAATCTGATGTGGGCAACACATGACTTTCCTTATATAATGTAATGAATTTACTTCTTTTACAGTAAAAATTGGGTTTTTCTTATAGTAGATACTAATATTCCTTCCAAGATATTGAATTTTCGACAATTAGTCGTCATTTTCATTGATGTAGCGTCATTTTTATCCATTTAGCGAGAGTTTCGTTAATTTGGCAACATTTCAAAAAGTCGCCAAGTTGGCGACATTCCGCCAAATTCGTCGCCAAAATCTCGCCAAGCGTTATGGACGAAGAAATAAGTTATTCTTACCTTACAGCAGATAAATGACTATTGGCGTTCAAATACAAAAGTATTACTCAAAGTATCTTTTTTCATGAATGGAACGAACTAGATCCACCAGAATGATATCACCCAATTTATCGCATGGTATTACATATGAAAAGTTAACATGTTTCTCCATAGGAAATATTTTTTTTTATTTTATATGACTTTTTGATAATTTTTTTGAAAAATGCGCAATATCTCGAGAACGGTTCATGTTGGCGTTCTAAAATTTATGTCAATCGTTTTCTAATGAAAAATTACATAAGAAATGCCTATTTGCGTAACTTTATTAGTGGTTTTGATTTTTTGACTATTTTTTCCGAAATAGTTTGACTATTTACATACGAAATTAGTGCTATGTTATTACTTTAAAACAGTAAGATACCCTGTAACGCAACCAGTTTTCTTTTGGCAATCCATTTGTATGAAATGATTTAAACACTTAACAAATAATCATTTTTCACGTTACTCAAACCACGCTAGGCTGTGGTTCTAAGTTTTCGTCGAGCGAAATAGGGTTATAACATTGAAAATCGTCTTGGACCCAAACCAGACCATCGCCAAAAGCGCGCTAACCCTCGTTTTGGTCTATCTCCAATGGCCGCCGCGAAAACCAAACTATCGAGAGTGGCAGGTCTGTATAATATTTGTCTGTGCTTAAAACGGT
The DNA here is from genome assembly GCA_951213105.1 of Amaurobius ferox. Lineage (NCBI taxonomy): Eukaryota > Metazoa > Arthropoda > Arachnida > Araneae > Amaurobiidae > Amaurobius > Amaurobius ferox. Next base: position 42,262,375 of record OX578155.1, read on the forward strand.
ATATTTATCTACCACAAATAAAATCATAGAGTACTTTATATAAAATAAAATTTCTTATAGTGTTTGATGCCTCATTTTTTCTGTCACGCTACCCGAGTTCGAATACTTGAACACGGGATTTATATGGTAAATGTTTGGAACTCTTCTCAAGTGAAGTCTTGGGTACAAATATTGGCGTATTCACAGACTAATATAAACAGACTTTTCACTCGACAGCAGCGCCCTCATCCGCCAACCAAAATATCAAGTCGTAGCGCCCGTCACAACATGCCCGCCGTATTCTGCGATTACCAGGCAACACTTGCTGCTTAGTTTCCTCGCTAGGGGGCAACCCAAGCGGGCCGCGGTTAATAGAACAGTAACGGGGTTTACCGTGTTTTACTTAAGTTTTTTTTTTAATTTTCGCGACTTGTTTAAATTTCGATTGTTTACTGCGTAATTCCTGGTTGTAAATCGTCCAATAAATCTACTGGCACTGCATTTCATGAAATACCTAGCAGAGAACCACAACGATAAATCTGGATTAAAGCTATATCAAGAGAAAGTAAGTTTAGATTATTATTTATTATTAAGCGTAACCAAACTATCGAGAGTGGCAGGTCTGTATAATATTAGTCTGTGCTTAAAATGGTATATTTATCTACCACAAATAAACTCATAGAGTACATTATATAAAATAAAATTTTTTATAGTCTTTGATGCTTCACCCGTGATTGCTTGAAATCCCCCGATACCCCTGCCAAATGTGCCAACTGTGAGGGACCCCACCCCGCCAACTTTAGACTCTGCCCCTCCAACCCACATAACAAAAATATCCCCTTAATTACTCAAACTACGCCTCCTCCCATGAGAGCACAACAACCAACTCCACAGCCTAAAGACTTTCCTCCCTTTCAGTCTCCTAACTCTAGACAAGAAAAACCCACTCTGGAAAAAAATCCCATACCAACCACCAAAGTGAACAAACCTCCTGTATCTTCCTCTATTAAGGAAAACAAAACTTTTGCTGAAGCCATTGCTAACCCCCCTACTCCTCTTGAAAAAATTAAAAGAAACCAGGCTACGGTCTCCCATAACCCTAAAACCAAATCTAAAGACTCCTATCCAAATGATCCCAACAAACTACCAATAGAAAACCTTGTTATCCATTCTTATATCACTCCCCCCTCCACCTCCCCCCTTAATACAACTACTACTACAAGCTCCAATGAAAATCAATCCCCCGTATCTCAAATCTCTGACATCATCCAATTAATTCAAGAATTCAACAAAATATTCTCTGATCTCAACATCAACTTTGAGAAAATTAAAAAATTCTTAACTATTGTACAAACCAAGTTTAATCAGGAAAGTAATCCCCTGAACAAGTTACTTGCTTTCATCTCGGCCCTCGATGAGGTCTTCTTTACAGTCACCCAAACCCATAATGATGAGTAATCCCATTCTTGACTCTTTTCGCATTTTATCCTGGAATGCTAATGGTTTAAACTCCAAAATCACCGAACTTCGTGACTACATTCAGAACAATCCCGTTGAAATAATTTTGATTCAAGAAATCCGCCCTGGTAAACGGCCTCCCCCCTTAAAAATTGCAAATTATAAAAATTATACTGCTCTGCGTAACCAACTTCAAAATCCTCCCTCTGTACACGGTGGAGTATCCATCTATGTCAAAAACAACATTCCCCACCACGAAATTAATACTGTTAATACTAATTTTGTTGAAAATAAAATTGTTAGCATAAACCTCCCTAATCACCCCCCCCATTTTTATTGGTTCTATTTATATTAAACCCTCTCACAATACCATCCTTGCTCCTGACTTCGACAAAATTTTTAACCTCAACCATCGTGCAATCTATGCTGGAGATTTTAATGCCCATCACCCCTCGTGGAATTGTCGACGCCGAAATAATTCTGGAAAGCAGATATACAATTACACCTTTGCCAATAACATTCAAGTTGCTGTACCTTCTAGCCCCACCCACTTCTCGCTGGCCGGTAACCCCGCCACCATTGACTTTGCCCTTCTAAAAAATATCTTCTTCCCATTTTCTTTTGATACCCCGGACGAATTATGTTCTGACCACCTTCCCGTACTTCTCACCCTCCATCTCAATACTCTCCTCCCCATTGCGGATATCCCCTCTGCCATTAACTGGAAAAATTATAAAAAAAATCTTCTAAACTCTAAACTCCTTATTCCAAAAATCAATAATACTGAAGACATAGACTCTGCTGTACAGGAAGTTACACTGGAAATTCAACGCTCTTTAGCTACTGCCTCTTCCTCTCGCCCTCCTCCCCTTTATAATTCACTCCCCCATTTTATTAAAACCCAAATTCAAACGCGTAATGCCACCCGTAAACTCTGGCAAGCCACCAGGAATCCCTCTACTAAAAATATACTTAATACCCTTAATGGTAAAATCAGAAAAAATATCTCTAAATACAAACAAAATAAATGGAAAGAATTTATTGAATCCCTCTCCCCTTTTGACAAATCAATTTGGAGAGAAATTAAACGAGTGAAAAAACCTTACACACAGCTCCCACCCCTTCGTGCAAACAATGGAATGGCCTTTTCGAACCTGGATAAAGCTGATGCTCTTGCAGTCTGTTACAAAAAGCAATTTGAGATTGACATCCCTGATAATAATTTTCATATGCAAATCACCCAGTCTGTTGAAAACTTTCTAGCTACCCCCCACCCCGACCCTATCCCTCCCACCTCTCCTACAGAAATTCTTGAACACATCTACAAACTTAAAAATAAAAAAGCCCCCGGAAAAGATAAAATCTCTAATAGAGCACTCAAATTTCTTCCCCTTAACATCATATTTTTCTTAGTCCTTACCATTAATGCTTCCCTAAAACTCAGACATTTCCCAAAAATCTGGAAAACCGCTGTTATTATTCCCATTTACAAAGGAAAAGGTGACACTTCTGATCCTGTTAATTACCGCCCCATCTCCCTCCTCTCCTCCCTTAGTAAACTTTGGGAACGAATTATTCAAACTAGACTGTACAGCTTCATTGACAGCAATGATATCCTGATCCCAGAACAGTTCGGCTTCCGACCCGCTCATTCCACCACACATCAACTTTTACGTGTAGTCGAATTTGTTGCTGAAGGATTTAAGGAAAAGCAGGCCTCTGGGGCCCTTCTTCTGGACGTAAACAAGGCTTTTGACAAAACTTGGCATACTGGAATTCTCTTTAAATTGATTCAAATGAACTTCCCACCCCCTTTAATTCAAATCATCAATTCCTACCTTTCTAATAGAAACTTTCATGTCAGAATTCTTAACACTCTCTCTGCAAATAAACCCGTTAAAGCTGGAGTCCCCCAAGGTAGTATCCTTGCCCCCCTCCTCTTTAACCTTTACGTAAACGACATCCCCCGTTCCCCTCGTACCTCCCTTTTCTTATACGCCGATGATACCTGTATCATCGCCGCCCATAAAAATCTAAATTTTCTCCATATCCACCTTCAAAATGATATTGCCACCCTTGAAAATTACTACCATAAATGGAAAATTACCATCAATGCTCAAAAATCGCAAGCTATCTTTTTCTCTGGCATTCGTATCCCCCCTCCCCCTCTCATGGTTTGCAATCAACCCGTTTGTTTCTCACGTACTGCTAAGTATCTCGGGGTCCATTTGGACAGCCGACTTACTTGGCAGCACCATCTCAAATATGTTATCAATAAATCTAAAAAACTGGCTGGCTCACTTAACCATCTGCTTCACTCAGACCACTTAGATCTCAGCAATAAAATTCTTCTTTATAAATCTTTAATTCAACCAATCCTGCTTTACGCCTGCCCAGTCTGGGGATTTGCCTGCAAAACTTCCATTGGAAAAGTACAAATTGAACAAAACAGAATTCTTCGCATCATCAGAAAAGCTCCCAGATTTCTTCGCAATGATATTATTAGAAAAGATTTCAAAATCAAAACTATAAAATTTACCATCAGAAAGCAAGCAAAAAATTTTTTTCAGAACATTCCTAGTATACATAACGAAACTTTATTCAACCTCCCAGACTATGATCCCAGACTTTATAGAAAGCGTCCCAGGGCAGTATTATATGACCCCCCGTGAGCATTTACATTAAATTCTCCTTCCACATCCTCATCTTTTAAATTTTTCATCAGTTTTCTGATCCCTTTTTACTTGTCAAATCTTAAATCTTATATTTTAAATTGATACACATACTTTTTTGCCTCTGATTAATAACAGAGGGCTGCACTTCTGCTACCACAGCTCTTTTCTCTCCTTCCCTCTGGAAGGTGCTACTGCATTCTGCAGTAATTTTCTTTTTCTTTTTTGTAGTCAACTCTATTCTGCTCAAATGATGTCAAGAATGCACATATTGTTTACAGATTGGAGGTAGAAGTCATTCGACTGGGGACTCCGTTACGATGTACATTACACCAGTCTTTGATGCCTCATTTTGTCTGTCACGCTACACGAGTTCAAATACTTGAACACGTGATTTTTATGGTAAATGTTTGAAACTCTTCTCAAATAAAGTCTTGGGTACAAATATTGGCTTATACACAGACTAATTATAAACAAGGGGGAAGGGTCATTGCACACCTTCTGAGACGCTCGTCGCAGTTACCACGTGGATTTCTTTTCTTCTTGCTTTGGCTTGAGCGTGTGTGTACTAAATTTTAGTAAACCGCGTCGGGCAAAGTAACTTACGATGGATATGCATAACAAGTGTGGAGGAGCTATTCATTTCACCGGTGGAAGCAAAAGGATTTCAAGCCTGGAAGGACTTAGTGATACAGCATGGTGGATACACGAGTGAGCAGCTTGCTGTTGAGCCAATAACGACAGATGTGGAAATTTTGAGAGACTGGAGAGGTAGACAAGGCTGGAAACAGCTAATGATGGACAATGGTGTGGATTATAAAGAACTTCGGTTCAATATGGACAGTGTAAAGATTGTGGAACCAACTGCCTTGAAAATGGCGTAACAAGGAGTGTCAGCCAAGCACGCTACGCAGCGGGTGAGTAAAGAAAAGAAAGACTGGGCCGAGATCATGGATGACCAGGAACAAGGAGAGACTGTTTCTTCATTCGAGGACGAGGAAACCCCGAGTGCAGCCGGCTGCGAGGCAGCCTACATCAAGACCCTGGGACGTGAGAGCGACCAGTTAAAGAAAGACTCTGCTGAGTGGGAAATCTACAGCCACTTCAAGATTTACGACTGGATCATCGCCAGACTTGAGGAAGAGCTGGAGGAGGATGGGATCGACTTCGATCGAGCCAAGATGATCAAGACAATATTATCAGGTACCGTTTTCTGATTCTAATCTGCTAGCCAGTCACCCTAATCTTAATACTCTAGCTAATAGGATTTCGTATAGTCTTGTGTATGACATATATAGGGATAGGAAACTTATGTCTGAGGATGAGTTGTACCTTAAATTTAAACACGAAATGTTTAGTAAACTTGAAGGATATATCACCCAGCCTAAAAGCAAAAAGTTAAAGCTTCTGATAGTAGTAAACCCTCTACTTCTAAACTAAAATCCCAGGATACTCAAACCAAAAATAAATTTGGCAAACTTAACGTCGAGGAAGTCGAAATGACTGATGCGCCTCCCCCACTAAGGAAAAAGTGGCGTCTTTCTATGTGGACTCCACAATTAATTGGGGAGCCCTCATAGAGGACTTAAACAAATTTCTAGAGTGTAAAGTTCAGGGTCTTCTCATGGGGAGAGTGATCCGGATCACTCCTGGGTCCGTTGAGGACTACAGGAGTGTGCAGGCGCGCCTAACCCGTGAGGGGATTCCTTTCAGCTCCTTAAACCTCAAAACGAATAGGCCGAGGAAAATTGTAATAAAGGGCTTGCCCACTAATACTAATGCTGAGGAAATAAAAAAAGAGCTTGCTACGCTTGGATTCAAAATTGTCAGGATCACGCAGCTAAGGAATAAACGTGATAGGACCCCCCTCCCCATTTTCTTGGTCGGTCTTGAGCCGACGGAGGGATGGGCGAGGATTTATGAAGTTAAATCCCTGTTATCTATGCAAATAAAAATTCAACTTTTTAAAACGCGAGGCCATAAAATGTGTTACAATTGTCAACTTTGGAACCATCATTCTGACCAGTGTACCCTTCCCCCCCCCCCCCCCCGCTGCCTCAAATGTGGCGAAGGTCATCCCACTAGAGATTGTTCTAAAAATAGGGACACCCCGGCGAAATGCGCCAACTGTTCAGGATCCCACCCTGCCAAATTTAGGCACTGTCCCCAAAACCCCTGGTTTAGAAAAAAAACGCAGGAATTATAAAAATTACAAAAAACTGCACCTACGCTTGGCGAGGATAACTTCCCCCCCCCCTCCCCACTAGGAGAACCTCCCCTGCATAGGAAGAGCCGAGACGGTAAGAGGAACTACCGGCGAGCACTTAGCCCAAGCTCAACCTGTGACAGACAAAATCCCTCAAACTGCAAATGCAAATGCTTTTCTAGATTTCTTAAGCCTATATAAAGAGGTAGAAAAATATATTGATATCAATAAAATCAGCAGCATTTTAAAAGATGTAGTTCAAATTCTCAAAGGCGAAGACGCAATGACCAAAACCTTTCAAATCGTCGAAATGATAACTAGAGTCATCAAAACTCAAACCCCCCAAATTTAAGTTTTTTATTTTTTTGGCCGGCTAGCAGAGAAGTTTCTTTATGAATACTACCCTCATCACCTGTTCAGTTTTTGGACTTTCCCACGTGCCTCACATACCCTGAAGATTGTGAACAGACTCTCCCACGTGCCTCATCCGCGATGATGCATACGGACTTTCCAACGTGCCTCACTCACCTCGACGTAGTGGCGCCAGCTCTTACGACGACGCCCCGCCCATCAGGGGACGTTCTACACCAACGAACTTTTATGTGCATACAAATAATGTCAAATCTACATCACAAGTAATCATTCACCACAGAAGATAGAAGCGGCAACGCCAAGTGCTTCATCAACGACGACGACGAACTGGGTACAAATATTGGCTTATTCACAGACTAATATAAACAGACTTTTCACTCGACGGCAGCGCCCTCATCCGCCAACCAAAATATCAAGTCGTAGCGCCCGTCACTACATGCCCGCCGTATTCTGCGATTACCAGGCATCACTTGCTGCTTAGTTTCCTCGCTAGGGGGAACTCAAGCGGGCCGCGGTTAATAACACAGTAACGAGGTTTACCGTGTTTTACTTAAGTTTTTTTTTAAATTTTCGCGACTTGTTTAAATTTCGATTGTTTACTGCGTAATTCCTGGTTGTAAATCGTCCAATAAATCTACTGGCACTGCATTTCATGAAATACCTAGCAGAGAACCACAACGATAAATCTGGATTAAAGCTATATCAAGAGAAAGTAAGTTTAGATTATTATTTATTATTAAGCGTATACATATTCTGAAATCAGAAGAGAAAGAGTTGGAGAGCGTGCATTTTTAGTTAATATCTTGGCCACTTTTAAAATTTTTATTATAGTATAGGAAATATAACGGTAAGATGGGGAGAAGGAGATTTTTCATATGGAATTGATAAAGACAGTTTTATATGTATATTATGCAACATTCCAGGCAGTTAATCATGAACTGAAAAACTGAAATTGTGATTTAAAACTTACTTTAAAAAACTTTGAACTCTGCGCCTCCCCCTCCCCAGCTGATAGGCTGCTCACACAATATAATGGGGAAAATGTTACCAGTTGTATATATATTTTACTCTCTGGCAGTGTTTCTCATGAAGTGCAATAAAAATATTAAGTATTTACTTATAATATTTTTCGTAGGGTTCTTTAACCATGGCTGATTGATTTTACTAACAAATTTATGCAATGCAGCTCAAACACCTCTACATTAAAACTTCAAAAGTGTAATAGAATTAATCATTTTTATGATCATTTAATAGAAGATTAACATAGTTAAAGTTTGAAGAAAAAGTGTGTGTATTTGTATATACAGGGCTGTAACAAGGGGAGAATAATATTACCCATAGACTTAGCATTAGTGAGGGCGGGAGGCGGAGTCAGAACGAATTTATATACTCCACCAAATACTATGGGTCGTAAAAAATTTGTTATATATATATATATATATATTCAAAACGAAATCTCAAATTATGTATACAATTCTACATCAAATTACCAGGATACTACCTAGGATAAGGCGCATTGCAGCTCTATAATCCGAAGCAGGAAATAACTAAGAAAAAGTAAAAATATGTAAAGGGGGGATGCCAGATAAATTGCATATAAATGGCTGAGAGGGATGGCGACCTCTCATTCCCGTTTAAAGTACTTTTATGTCTAGAAAACGCTCACGGAAACCAATGCAATATAATGACAGGTCCCCGATATATGTGCAAAATCGAAGGCTCTAGAACGAATACAGAAAGGGAATATCGAGAGGCAGAAATTTATAATGCCAATCTGACAACCATACAATCCGGAATGCACAAAACTCTTCCAAAAGTAAACATTTTAACGCATGCGTACATCGTTATACACTGTTATGATGTCATATTACCTATGTCTTGCCTAAATGAGTATTCTTCTTCTTTAAAGAAGGAATAATAATGATGTTTAAGAAAATTTATCGGGTAATATTTTTTATATGCTTCTTGCATGATTCTTCTGTTACTTATGATACAATCATTTTTGAAAGTATTATTGTGGAGATTTCTTTTGAGGTGTCCTGTGATGATATTACGGAAAATATTCTTAGTCAAATTTGAATTCCATTCTATGACTTGATTAATCTTCATATCAAAATTGTCACGTTTATTGTACAATACCGTATGAATTCCTTTTATATTGTTGTATCTTATGGTGATATCTAGGAAATTAACTTCGTCTTTTTTAGTATTAAGGTCCTTGATCAGTTCCTGTTCCTGGGGATAAAAGTTAAAATCGAATTCAGGAGTATGCAAGTATTGTCCTAATAGCACATCGTCCACGAATCTATAATATGGTAATTCATATAATATATGATTACCTCTTTCAAAATATGATAAATATATGTCTGTTAAGATTGAAGAGCAACCCCCTCCCATAGGGATGCCTTTGATTTGTTGATAAAATTCTTTTCCATTATACAACACGTTTTCCTATAAAACCAATTTGATAAGATCCAAATACCTACGAAAAGTGATTACATTTTTGAGATTGTATTCCTCGTGCACCAATAGAAGTATGGCATGTAGTTTTGAAAGGTCGATGTTGTTAAAAAGGTCACGGAAGTCATAACTTGCAAACTGTATATCTTTATTGCAGAATTTTAGACGTTTTATGACTTCATTGCTGTTTTTTATCATAATAGAGTTTTGTAGTAATAAAGCTTTAAATACAGGTTTAAGGATATACAGTATTTTCCTGTTAGCTAACGTTAAATATGAATTACATCCCACTGTTACAGTACGGAATTTTCCAGGTTTTTTATGCAGTTTTGGGATGAGGACCAGATATGGGAAAGACACTGATTTTAAATTAATACCGATTCTTTTGTATAATGCTTTGATCTTATTTGACATTACTGCAATATTATATGGTAAAGGTTTAGACATAGTAGGTTCCATGTAAGATTTCTGCAATGTTTCAAGGTAATAAGTTTGAAGGTAAATGCGTAATTTGAAACCACTTGGTCCGTATATGTGATCACGAAACGATCTTGAACGTCCTTGATAGAACTAGGAACATGGGATCTTGGCTTAGTTTTAAGTTTTCTATGATATTCATTGATAAATCTATTTAGGATATTGTATTTCCATTCTCCGAAGGCCGTGATAGGTAAACTATATTTAATTGCCATTTTGTAAATAAAAGTATCCAGATCTTGATTGAATTCTTCTTTGACGTGGTTATATTCCTGGTTACGGAATTTTGTACCTTTTTCAAACAGTCTTCTTAATTTTGTAAATCTTCAATCACTGTAAGATTACCCGTAATAATATGATCATGGTACACATCCCTAAAAGTACTGTTTTGACAATTACGTACCTTTGAATCATATAAAGATATATTTTTACTTAAGTGATTATAATTGTACAACATCCTCCCATTGGGACGTAGGAATCAGACTTAAATACTTGCTTCGAATTTGGGAATTCATCATAGATCATATAACATCATTGGATCAAAGAACTAATAATGACCTAACTCATAATTTTGCCATATTACTGGATTTTGTGAAATTGAGAGCTAAAAAATTTAATATTGACTTGCAGAATCATCCCAAAAAAGAAGATCATATAGAATACTTTGTTACCACCTTCAAAAATAAAACTTTTGAAAGTATACCTATTAAGCTAATGCTTAATCAATTAAATAAATTGATACCTATAACTAACATCAAGGTTAAGCTCACATACCGATTCGTACGTCCCAATGGGAGGATGTTGTACAATTATACTCACTTAAGTAAAAATATATCTTTATATGATTCAAAGGTATGTAATTGTCAAAACAGTACTTTTAGGGATGTGTACCATGATCATATTATTACGGGTAATCTTACAGTGATTGAAGATTTACAAATAAAAAGACTGTTTGAAAAAGGTACAAAATTCCGTAACCAGGAATATAACCACGTCAAAGAAGAATTCAATCAAGATCTGGATACTTTTATTTACAAAATGGCAATTAAATATAGTTTACCTATCACGGCCTTCGGAGAATGGAAATACAATATCCCAAATAGATTTATCCATGAATATAATAGAAAACTTAAAACTAAGCCTAGATCCCATGTTCCTAGTTCTATCAAGGACGTTCAAGATCGTTTCGTGATCACATATACGGACACAGTGGTTTCACATTACGCATTTACCTGCAAAACTTATTACCTTGAAACATTGCAGAAATCTTACATGGAACCTACTATGTATAAACCTTTACCATATAATATTGCAGCAATGTCAAATAAGATCAAAGCATTATACAAAAGAATCGGCATTAATTTAAAATCAGTGTCTTTCCCATATCTGGTCCTCATCCCAAAACTGCATAAAAAACCTGGAAAATTCCGTACTGTAACAGTGGGATGTAATTCATATTTAACGTTAGCTAACAGGAAACTACTGTATATCCTTAAACCTGTATTTAAAGCTTTATTACTACAAAACTCTATTATGATAAAAAACAGCAATGAAGTCATAAAACGTCTAAAATTCTGCAATAAAGATATACAGTTTGCAAGTTATGACTTCCGTAACCATTAACAACATCGACCTTTCAAAACTACATGACATACTTCTATTGGTGCACGAGGAATACAATCTCAAAAATGTAATCACTTATCGTAGGTATTTGGATCTTATCAAATTGGTTTTATACGAAAACGTGCTGTATAATGGAAAAGAATTTTATCAACAAATCAAAGGCATCCCTATGGGAGGGGATTGCTCTTCAATCTTAGCAGACATATATTTATCATATTTTGAAAGAGGTAATCATATATTATATGAATTACCATATTATAGATTCGTGGACGATGTACTATTAGGACAATACTTGCATACTCCTGAATTCGATTTTAGCTTTTATCCCCAGGAACTGGAACTGATCAAGGACCTTAATACTAAAAAAGACGAAGTTAATTTCCTAGACACATCACCATAAGATACAACAATATAAAAGGAATTCATACAGTATTGTACAATAAACGTGACAATTTTGATATGAAGATTAATCAAATCATAGAATGGAATTCAAATTTGACTAAGAATATTTTCCGTAATATCATCACAGGACACCTCAGAAGAAATCTCCACAATAATACTTTCAAAAATGATTGTATCATAAGTAACAGAAGAATCATGCAAGAAGCATATAAAAAATATTACCCGATAAATTTTCTTAAACATCATTATAATTCCTTCTTTAAAGAAGAAGAATACTCATTTAGACAAGACATAGGTAATATGACATCATAACAGTGTATAACGATGTACGCATGCGTTAAAATGTTTACTTTAGGAAGAGTTTTGTGCATTCCGGATTGTATGGTTGTCAGATTGACATTATAAATTTCTGCCTCTCGATATTCCCTTCCTGTCTTCGTTCTAGTGTCTTCGATTTTGCACATATATCGGGGACCTGTCATTATATTGCATTGGTTTCCGTGAGCGTTGTCTAGACATAAAAGTACTTTAAACGGGAATGAGAGGTCGCCATCCCTCTCAGCCATTTATATGCAATTTATCTGGCATCCCCCCTTTACATATTTTTACTTTTTCTTAGTTATATATATATATATATATATATATATATATATATATATATATATGTACGCGTAAGCAGCTCTTTATTTTTTTTTTCCTGTAAAGTGTATGGTGTACATATCGTTCTTTAGGTTAAATAATTATTAGGTAAAAAGAAAACAAGCGAAAAAATAGCAATAAATGAATCAAAATACGTCAATGAAAAAGCAAGAAACGTCTAAAATATTTAATGAGAAAAGTAGGGGCAGCTTGAATCGTACGAATACATACACTGGCGCTCTGCTTTATTTACCCTTTTTCGCGGAAGAGTGGCACGCTTTCCCTGACCTCTAACGGTGGCGTCCCTCGTTGCTATGTTGCCGTTTAAACAAAGGAAACAGCGGAAGTCGGCGGGCATGTAGTAACGGGGGGTACGATCAAGTTTGGCACGCTTGGCGATGGTCTGTGACGGTTTTCGCCAAGACGTTCTGCTAATACATAGTATCACTTGTTTTGTGAAATTTATGGAGCATTTATTTAAGCTTTTATTATTATTATTTTTTTTTTAATTATTATTTTTATTAAATTTGCGGAGCATCCTTTCCCATGATGTGAATCTACGGTTGCCATATGCCGAATTTCGAGGAAAGATTGTCAGATTTGGCGATTTATCGCCGATTTGGCGACTTTTCGAAGCTTCGAGAAACGCTCCGAAATAACCTGTACTCCACGAGATATGAGATATTTCCAAAAGTTTCTATTGAGAGTCTATGAAAAGTGTCATCACTCAGTTCGAGAGCTGTTAACGAGATAGGAGCTACATTGAACTGTGACCCACGCCAATGTTTTGCAAATAGTAATAGCTGTTTTGTGAAACGTGATACAACAATGTTTTGAAGATAGTATCACTTGTTTTGTGAAATTTGCGGAGCATTTATTTAAGTGCTGCTTTACTCTATATTATTCCTGTTTACGCTGAACTTGTGAATAAACGTGCTAGTTATCCAGCAATTTGGACTCATTTTTGTATCCTGAGCATACACCCACGATTCCAGAGGATACATCATAACAATACAGTATATCTTAAAACATGCTTATCCGTCAAAACATTGAATTCAAGACATTTCGGGAAAACACTATAACCGACAGCATCAATAAGCATATCGATTTTCAATGAATTCTAGAAATAAGGGAGCTCTAATTCGTGTTATTGTTCCGTAACAAAAAAAATCTGATGTAGGCAGCACATGACTTTCCTTATATAATGCAATGAATTTACTACATTTATAGCAAAAATAGGTTATTTTTATAATAGATACTTATATTCTTTCCAAGATATTAAATTTTCGTCAATTAGTCGTCATTTTTATCCATTTGGCAAAATTTTAGTTAATTTGGCAACATTTAAAAAGTCGCCAAGTTGGCGACATTCCGCCCAAATCTCGCCAAACGTTATGGACGGAGAAATATGTTATTCTTATAGCAGGTAAATTACTATTGGCGGTCAAATACAAAAGTAATACTCAAAGTATCTTTTCTCATGAATGGAACGATGTAGATCCACGAGAATGATGTCACCCAATTTATCGCATGATATTACATATAAAAAATGAACATGTTTCTCAACAGTTAATATATTTTTTTTTTATTTATGGGATTTTTTGATAAATGTATTTGAAAAATGTGCAATATCTCGAGAACGGTTCACGCTAGCGTTCTAAAGTTTATATCAATCGTTTTCTAAGGGAAAATTACATAAGAAATGTCTATTTGCTTAACTTTATTAAAGGTTTTGATTTTTTGATGATTTTTTCAAAATTTCACTCGAAAATTTAGCAGGGTTCTGAACATTCGTTTGCGTCTAAAAACAATAGGCTTCCAGTATTTACGGTTTGTGATTTTTGTACCAAATTTCATTCGAATCGCTCCATTCGTTCATGAGATATCGTCTCCACACACCACAGTGAGTGAGATATCGTCTCCACTCACTGACACACACACATACTTTCACACACAGACATCACCTCTAAAATGTTGGATTCGTGATCACGGATGCTTGAAACATGCTCTCCCGTCGAAAACTCGAATTCGAATTTTCAACCCCCTCACAATACTTTCCTTATACATTATGTATATAAGAAAAGTAATAGAAATTTATTAACATGTATGGAAAGTGACGTGTTGGACACACCAGATTTTTTTTTTTTTTAACATAGTCTTCATTTTTTATCGCAGGCACAGAAGTGGAAGAGGCTGAACATCTCCTATTTAAAGCGAAAGCGCAAAAGGCGGAAGTTCGATGCTGAGAGTTACTGTCAGGTAAGCAATGTCCATAAATCATTCCGTAAGTTACAATTACTCTTTTCATATATAAATTTTAACAGTATAGATACCAGTGTATCTTGGCTGTTGCAACCTCTGCAATGTAAGCCCGATTTCTCAGAAATGTGACTGCAGGACAGACTGCTGGACAGTCGTAGCCAGGCAGTTGCCAGAGGGGGCTACCCCCCCCCCCCAAGTGGTATACTCAGCCCCCCTCTGATAAAAATAGTAAATATTTAGTAGTGATATGAAACTTCATACAACATGGCATCTATAAAAAATTTCTTTATGATATTTTTTTTTATAAATTACTTCGTTTTAAAGGTCATTTAATTTAGTTGAATTTATGGTTATATTGATGATCAATTTATTTACATATTTAATTTAAAAATGTTTAAAAATTAAGGCAATAGTATTTGAATACTTTTGTGTTAATGCGTGGTTTTCACTGTTATACATTACAGAGTCCAAATCAACTGATAAGTAGTTAAGAGTTAATATTAAGCGTTAAATTGTACTAACTTTCAGAAATTTTCTTGGATTCATTAACAGCTCTGCTACTAGTTAATGCTTATATTAAAATAATTGTAATTATTATATATTAATATTGATGTATAGTAGCTATATGTATTTTCCTTATCAACTTTTAGCTTACAAATATAAAAAATCTAATGTGGGTAGCACATGACTTTCCTTATATAATGCAATGGAATTTACTACTTTTACAGTAAAAAAAATAGATTATTTTTATGGTACTTTTATTTACTTTTATTATTTTTTTATTATTCTGAATACAAATATTATTATGTTACCTAAATATTTTTAAACGGAAAGGATTGAATTAAGTAAAAAGTGACTATAAATCAAAAGTAATTTTTTAGAAGATCTAGAACAAGACAGAAATCCCAGTCCAGACAGCTAGTACGTACATAAAAAAGACCTGACTGGAAAGTATTAAAAAGTGTGTAAAGTTTGATGGCTCAGACACATATACAGAAAAATCTGATGTGGCCAGCACATGACTTTCCCTGTAGACTTATATTCACGTTCTCTTTATTTTAATTAAATTTAATTCATTTTTAATTCAATTTTCCTTCTCATTTGATAACTGGACTTATTTTCAAAGGTGGCGTAGAGAAAATACGAAAAAACTAAAATATATCGAGAACGGCTAGTCCTAGTGTAATGGGGTTGGTCTTATTTTTTTCATCATTAAAAACTACGTATTAAACAAGCATGTAATGGATATATTTGAGCATACGTAGTTTTTTATTTTAGATTTTGGCGATTTTTGCGGGCCATTTTGCAAAAAAAAGGCAGGTTATTTTTTCCGAATTGTACCCAAATCTAATCAGCACCAGGGTGTCCCACAATTGACTTATCTACCGAATTTTGTGAAATTCGGTCCATTAGTTTTTCAGCTAGAGTGAATACAAGCTTTTGCGGGCCATTTCGCAAAAAAAAGGAGGGTTCTTTCATCCCAAATCGTACCCAAAACTAATCAGCACCAGATTCGCCCACAAGTGACTTACCAAATTTTATAAAATTCGGTCCATTAGTTTTTTAGTTAGAGTGGATACAAAATATGCACAGACAGACAGACACACACACAGACGTCACGCTAAACATAGTTTTTTCTTATTCTAGAGGTCTCGAAACGTGTAGATCCGTCGAAAACTCGAGTTGCGATTTTCGACATGATTTCAATACTTTCCCTATACATTACCATGTATTGCAGGGAAAGTAAAAAATAAATTCTTCTTAACTGCATAACAATTCTCAAGGTTCGTAGAATAGCTTATGTACTAAAATAGCTTATAGCAGTTGCGCGTAGCACTTGGGTCACGACCCCCATTTGGAACTCTAGGATTTATGAAGGGATCGTTGAATTTCTATGGAAGACAGAGAGTATATACAAAATAATTAGGGTAACTTTTCTGTTCTAATATATAAATTTAAGCTCAACTTTCACATAAAGACTGTCAAATAATTTGTGTAGTCTCATTTTATTGTAATCTCATTTTATTAGCACTTTACGACATAGTTGAAAAGTGTTTACGTCTTTGGTTTATTCCGTCTGTCTGTTCTTTTGCACGATACTGCCGTAAAAGTGACTTTATCAGAATGAAATTTTAGTATGTTGTTGAAACGGTCTGTGGGACATATGGGAATGTAAATGAATAAAATCACCCAATTAGGATTGAACCCGGGTTGAAAAAATGAAGTACATTGAACCTATGGGACCTATTTTTTAAACATTTTTTAAGCGAAGTTCAAATTCGCAAATTGCTTTGAAAATTTTAGAAAATAATCAAATTATCATATAAAATGTAGAAATAAAATAGCAAAATATGTTAGAAATTCTTTTAAATAAAAATTAAAATAATAATTTCACCCATATAAAATGCTGCGGCCGTCCAAATAGATACTCAAGTCCTCAGGATGAGTCGGACGGTCTGGGTCTTCTACCCATATAAAACGATGAAATCACGTGATCCCCTTCAAAATAAAATATAGCATCCATCTTTTTTTCCAGTGTCAAAATCGTGATTTTCAAAATTATTTTAAATTTATATTTAGTGTTACATCCGTCCTAAAACTGCTTTACTTTTGTGTATTTTCTGTGCATGTATATTCTGTGCCGACGCAATTACAATATTTTTTAGTTTAAATGATCATCAAACTTTGATTATTTCTACAGCGAAGCCTAATTTTAATGGATGCAGAATGTAAACAAGTGATTGCAAGATGAGTTGCATAAGAATTGCTGAATTTTTCTCACAGAAAATTATTCCTCACTCATACCTCAGGGTGAGTCGAGTGGTTTGGGTTTTCAACGCAAAATTATTTAACTATGGAGTCTGGTATAAAAATGTATGAATGAAATATTCATTGCTTTTACATAGAGAGCCAGACGATTTATATTTCGATGACAATTTTTGACGAAGTTTTAAGTTTTCAAATATAATAAATTATTGTAGCACTGTGATAATTTAAAATATTACAACGCTGAATGTATCGCATTTTAGAGATGTTCAAATAAAATTGAATTTGAGTTGGAAAGTGTTTCATAATCAGTGCTTTATGCATGATTGATATTTTTTATTATTATGTTATTTTCTTGTTTAAAATATATCCTACATAATGTTTCCAGCTAGATCAAACATCTATTAGTAGGGAAAACACGTCTACATATATTTCAAAAACATTTTTAGCAAAGACTACAAATTTAGTAAAATGTTTTTCTTTTTAGAAACGTCATTAATGACGTACATGAAGTTAAGAATGCCAGAGCGCTATTGTTAATGGTGTTTTTAAAAATAAAGATATTTTACTAAATGTGTAGTCTTTGCAAAAAATAGATCAAACATTTTGAATTTTTTAATTGCTAAACGTAACTAATATTGGAGTATGAAAAAAATCTGATGTGGGCAGCACATGACTTTCTTTATGTAATGCAATGAATTTACTACTTTTACAGTTTAAAAAAATGTTATTCTTATAGTAGGTAACAGTATTAGTATATTCTTTCTAAGATATTGAATTTTCTTCAATTAGTCGTCATTTTCATTGATTTAGCATCATTTTTATCCATTTGGAGATATTTTCGTTAATTTGGCAATATTTAAAAATATCGCCAAGTTGGCAACATTCCGCTAAATTCGTCGCCAAAATCTCGCCAAGCGTTATGGACGGAGAAATAAGTTATTCTTACAGCGGATAAATAACTATTGACGTTCAAATACAAAAGTATTACTCAAAGCATCTTTTTTCGTGAATGGAACGAGTTAGATTCACGAAAATGATTTCACCCAATTTATCGTATGATATTACATATGAAAAGTGAACATGTTTCTCAACAGTTAATATTTTTTTTTTAATTCATGGGATATTTTGATAAATTTATTTGAAAAATGTGCAATATCTCGGGAACGGTTCATGCTAGCGTTCTAAAGTTTATGTCAATCGTTTTCTGAAGAAAAATTACATAAGAAATGTTTATTTGCGTAACTTTATTAAAGGTTTTAATTTTTGATGATTTTTTCAACATTTCACTCGAAAATTTAGGGGGTTTTGAACATTCGATTGCCTTTAAAAACAATAGGCTTCCAGTATCCACAGATTGTGATTTTTGTACCAAATTTCATTCGAATCGCTCCAGTCGTTCGTGAGATATCGTCTCCACAGGCTCACTGACACACACACACACACACACACAGACAGACATCACCTCAAAAATGTTCGATTCGTGATCAGGGATGCTTCAAACGTGCTCTCCCGTCGAAAACTCGAATTCGAATTTTCGACTCCGTCACAATACTTTCCTTATACATTATGTATATAAGGAAGTAATAAATGCCTATTTAAAATTTTATGTTTAATTATAACTTTCTTATTTGCGTAGTGACATGGGGTCTCTTAAGTAAAATGTTGTTTGTTGTTTACAAATGCCGGTCGTTTGGCCGCTAGGCCTTTAGTCAGCTAGCTCTCCAGGTTTTCTCAATGATTGAATTAAAAGTCACTAGTGTGGGGCACTCGTCCGAATATTTTCCAGACATAGGCTCAGACATGTTCTTGGTGACATAAAATACAATCCGGGGAAAGCATAGTCCAATTCGATAGAGATGAGCCCTAAGACAGTCATGACCAGTCCTAGTCAGGCTGAGCCTGGCAACTACTTCTCGTCGAGGTGGAATGACTGAAATGTTCTTGCTGAGGACTCTCCATGACTTAGATGCCTCCAGAGATTCGGCCTCAATTTCTTTTTACTTTCCTTATATACAATAATGTATAAGGAAAGTATTGTGACGGGGCCGAAAATTCGAATTCGAGTTTTCGACCGGAGAGCACGTTTCAAGCATCCCTGATCACGAATCGAACATTTTTGAGGTGAAGTCTGTGTGTGTGTCAGTGAGCCTCTGGAGACGATATCTCACGAACGAGTCGAGCGATTCGAATGAAATTTGGTACAAGAATCACAATCCGTGAATACTGGAAGCTTATTGTTTTTATAAGTAATCGAATGTTCAGAACCCCTCTAAATTTTCGAGTGAAATTTTGAAAAAATCATAAAATCAATACCTTTAATAAAGTTACGCAAATAGACATTTCTTATGTAATTTTTCCTTAGAAAACGATTGACATAAACTTTAGATCACTAGCATGAACCGTTCTTGAGATATTGCACATTTTTTAAATAAATTTATCAAAAAATCACATAAATTAAATAAAATCTATTAGCTGTTGAGAAACATGTTCACTTTTCATATGTAATATCATGCGATAAATTGGGTGACATCATTCTCGTGGACCTAGCTCGTTCCATTCATGAGAAAAGGTACTTTAAGTTATACTTTTGCATTTGAACGCCAATAATCATTTATATGCTATAAGAATAACTTATGTCTCCGTCCATAACGCTTGGCGAGATTTTGGCGACGAATTTAGCGGAATGTCGCCAACTTAGCAGCATTTTTAAATGTTGTCAAATTAACAAAAATCTCGCCAAATGGATAAAAATAACGCTAAATCAATGAAAATGACGACTAATTGACGAAAATTCAATATCTTGGAAAGAATGTATCTGATATAAGAATAACATTTTTACTTTCCTTATATACATAATGTAAAAGGAAAGTATTGTGACGGGGTCGAAAATTCGAATTCGAGTTTTCGACGGGAGAGCACGTTTCAAGCATTCCTGATCACGAATCAAACATTTTTGAGGAGATGTCTGTCTGTGTGTGTGTGCGTGTGTATGTGTCAGTGAGTTTGTGGAGACGATAACTGACGAACGAATGGACCGATTCGAACGAAATTTGGTACAAAAATCACAATCCGTAAATACTGGAAGCCTATTGTTTTTAAACGTAATCGAATGTTTAAAACCCCCCTAAATTTTCGAGTGAAATTTTGAAAAAATCGTCAAAAAATCAAAACCGCTGATAAAGTTACCCAAACAGACATTTCTTATGTAATTTTCATTAGAAAACGATTAATATACATTTTAGAACGCTAACATGAACTTTTATTAAGATATTGCACATTTTCAAAAAAATTATCAAAAAGTCATATAAAATAAAAAAATATATATTTCCTATTGAGAACATGTTCACTTTTCATATGTAATACCATGCCATAAATTTGGTGACATCGTTTTCATGGATCTAGCTCGTTCCATTCATGAGAAAAGCTACTTTGAGAGTAATACTTTTGTATTTGAACGCCAATAGTCATTTATCTGCTATAAGAATAACTTATTTCTCCGTCTGTAAAGCTTGGCGAGATTTTGGCGACGAATTTGACGAAATGTGACTTTTTGAAATGTTGTCAAATTAACGAAAATCTCCGCAAATGGATTAAAATGACGCTAAATCAATGAAAATGACGACTAATTGGCGAAAATTCAATATCTTGGAAAGAATATAAATATCTACTATAAGAAAAACCTATTTTTTTTTCTGTAAAATTAGTGAATTTATTGCATTATATAAGGAAAGTCATGTGTTGCCCACATCAGATTTTTTTTTAACTGTAAAAGTAGTAAATTCATTGCATTATATAAGGAAAGTAATGTGATCATCAGATTTTTTGTGTAGCATTTTAATGTACAGTCTCTTAAATAAAAGTGGGGTCTCACCAACTAAAAGCTTGCACACTACGGGATTTGACAACATTAGTATAGCTTAGAGCAATAGCTTAAGCTTAGAAGAACTTGTGCCAGTAACCTTGAAGTAATTTGCTGGCTGATTACCTAAACCACAGAGTACTATAGACTTTTCTAGTATTTCCTTGAAGAAAGGCATCAGCAAATAGAATGACTACAGTTGTTTCGAGCGTGTTTTTTACCTTCTTCCGCAGGTCAGAAACAGTATTCTTGATTTCTTAATAAACACTAAGAAAGAATTGCATTATTAAGATATCAACCTGGCGAAGAGGTATAAAAACGCCCTTGAATCAATTGCATTTACCTTATTTAATAATGCCTGCTTTGTTCAAGGAAGTACTAGAAATCTGTATTCTCCCAAGCAGCAATTTCATTTATTGTAACAGAATACTATATTTTGTGACATAAACCACGTTTGTTAAGTGCATTTCATTAAAAATTTGTGGTAATTATGTTTGTATTTTAATTTTATAGCTGACTTCGGAACAATTGATTTTGCTCTTGGAGGATCTTTTGGACGAGGCTACATTGAATTCTCACACTCTCAAACAGTTAGCTGATTACTTTAACTTACCTTTCACAAATGCTGAGGTGAGTGACATATTTTGGTTTTTATTTACATTTACTTTTGTGTGTAGTATATGTTGAGTAAAGTTATTACGGAGGGTAAAAGTGACACGACTTGGTTATGTCTTTGAAATTTTTCCCTCTAACGATGTCTTTGGTACCAATAGAGTTGCAAATAGGACCTGAGTAATACTATCGAACCAGCCCTGTTATTTTGTAGTTTTACCGGCCCTGTAACAATCTTGTATATAAAAGCAAGGTTGTTAAACTGGAGGCCTTTGTGCCGAATTTGATCACCAAATAAAAAATATGATGTGGGCAACACATGACTTTCCTTATATAATGTAATGAATTTACTACTTTTACAGTAAAAAAATAATTTTTTTTATAATAGATACTTATATTCTTTCTAAGATATTAAATTTTCGACAATTAGTCGTCATTTTCATTGATTTAGCGCCATTTTTATCCAATTGGCGAGATTTTCGTTAATTTGACAACATTTCAAAAAGTCGCCAAGTTGGCGATATTCCGCCAAAATCGTCGCTAAAATCTCACCAAGCGTTATGGACGAAGAAATAAGTTATTCTTACAGCAGATAAATGACTATTGGCTATCAAATACAAAAGTATTACTCAAAGTATATTTTTTCATGAATGGAACGAGCTAGATCCACGAGAATGATGTCACCCAATTTATCGCATGGTATTACACATGAAAAGTGAACATGTTCTCAATAGGAAATATTTTTTTTTATTTTATATGACTTTTTGATAATTTTTTTCAAAAATGTGCAATATCTCGAGAACGGTTCATGTTAGCGTTCTAAAATTTATGTCAATCGTTTTTTAATGAAAGATTACATAAGAAATGTCTATTTGCGTAACTTTATTAGCGGTTTTGATTTTTGGAGTTTTTTCAAAATTTCACTCGAAAATTTAGGGGGGTTCTGTACATTCGATTGCGTATAAAAACAATAGTCTTCCAGTGTTTACGGATTGTGATTTTTGTACCAAATTTTGTTCAAATCGGTCCATTCGTTCGTCAGTTATCGTCTCCACAGACTCACTGACACACACACACACACACACAGACATCACTTAAAAAATGCTTGATTCGTGATCAGGGATGCTTGAAACGTGCTCTCCCGTCGAAAACTCGAATTCGAATTTTCGACCCCGTCACAATACTTTCCTTATACATTATGTATATAAGGAAAGTAATAACTAAATAAATAAATGTAGTTTGTAGCTGCATTTACTCTTAAAGTTCATTTATAAATTTTTCAAACGTTGGATACGCCCATCTAGGCTTGGCGCGAACTTTAGGCATTAAGCCTAAACCTGAACCGTGTCAGGACCGTTAAACATAAATCTCTGCACGTGGGATAGGTTTTGAGATCACGCGGGTCTCTACAGTCCTATTCTGTATAGATAACATTAATTTACTGGTTGCTTTATACGTTGCAAAGATCTCTTGTTTGTCGCCAGTGGCAAGTGTACTTTCACTATGTAATTGTTGATTTACATTGTTTGATATACATTATTTCATTCAAATTGATAGATTTTACGATATGTAATAAAATGTTTATTAGTTGAACTGCTAAACCTCTAATTTAATTAGTCATCCATGATTGGTCTTTTACAAAGTGAGAGAACGAATTTGCCTTCAACCAGCCCTCTGTCAACTTGTTCCGGTTATTATACTATATTGATCTATTAGACAGTTGTCCCCCCCTCTCCTCCCTGGTTACAGAACAGGAGATTAGAGAAAGAGAAATAAACCAGGGAATTTTGTCGGAAGAAGCTGGAAATCTTGGAAGTATTGAAAACTTTGATGCTAATAAACCAGTGATAAGATGTTGCTGGCACGACCTAGTACCAGTATTTTAGAAAATAATTTCTAGTTCTAAATACTTGTTAAATTGTGAAAAATGTTTGAAATAAAGTATACAATGTGCAATAAGGAAATAAACGTATGCATAATGCAGTACGTTCTTAAATATTACCTCCTATCATCATTTCGTGTTGGTCACATTTACGGAGCGCCTAGCACAGAGTGCTGTATCTCCTAGTTGTTGATTTTACGGTTGTTGCTCCGATAAATGAACTTGCCAAGGCAATAGTTGATAGTGCTACATAGTATTAATAGAGTACTCTGAGAACCCTACAAAAAAAGGGGGGGGGGGATAGGTAGAAGGAAAAGATGGTAACAAAAAATAATTTCAGGAAATATTACCTCCTATTCACACCATTTTGCATAAATGTCCTTCTATAAGTGGGCGTGGCTTGCTGATCCGAATTTGTAAAAAAAAAATTTCTTTTACCTGTTTAATATTATAAATTATTAAATGTATTAATAGATTAGATATTTAAGTATTAACAATCAGTAGTTTCTTGCAGTACAATATATAGTACATGGACATGGACATTTGTTTAGCAGAGGTGATTTTGGTAGGGATATTCTTCAGTGGTTTAGGGTCAAGGGGGATATTTAAATCCAACTATAGAATTTTTAACTCTTCCTCACGACACTGTAAGTATTCATGAAACATAGAACAAAGAGAATAAATTTAGCGCCGAATTTTTGACAATATCGAATCAATGCATTCTGCAAAAATGTGTTTTAACATTTAAGTTGCTACCTTGGATAACTGCCAAACCTAGAAATTTATTAATGGGGCGTAAATATCTATCATTTGACAGCAATTTCATCCATGTACTCGAAGGGGTAAATTGTTGTTAATGTTAACATTTTTCAGTAATTCACCCATGTCGAAGACCACCTGAGTGGACTGCAAGACTCATAAATCTCCATTTCCACCGCAAAGCTCTACCACATGGAATGTTCATATCTTTTGTACTACATACGATAAGTACGTAAAATCGTTGCTGGTCTCAGACTACGGCTGACTTCAATTCCAAAAGCAAAACATTAGCAAGGTTGGCCGAAAATATCCTCCTATAATGACGGATTCCTTATTAAACCGAGTCTTGGAACAAAACACCTGCATACACTCGCCCCTTCCACATATTAATCCTAAATTTAAATTAGTTTTGCATTTTATGTTTCATTGTGAACGTTAGGAAAACATATACAGGGTGTTTAAAAAAAATTACACAAGTAAATATTTCTTGATTGGTCGTAGACCCTTTGGTCGATTAGAACGATTGGTCGTAGGCCCATGGTTCCAACTTAAGAAATGCTTTGATTAGGGAGACTATCACCGTATGTAAATTTTAGTCATGCGACACCTTTTAGTAAGAAAAACCGAAATGTAACTTTTTGTACGGGCTTCCTAGAAAGCATATTCAATTAAAAATACATTTTCTATAATCCAGTTATTTAAACAAAAAAGTTCCATTGCAGACTGTTCAAATTTCCCGACAGATAATTGAGGACTGTATAATATTTTTGCAAAAGATAGATATTCATGTAAGTTTTCAAATGAAAGTTTTATCTAACGAAATTGAATTTTTGTACGACCCCTGAAATCTATGCTTTCGTCGTTTGTTTGGATCTGGTCAAAGTCTTAACAGTTTTTTCACGCTCAGTTTTGTATTTTAGAGAACTGGGTTACCTAAAGCTCCTAAATGTACAGGCTGGCATAGTAGCGGCCATTTTGACTCCCAGTTGAAGCGATGACTGTACATGTCGGAAAGAGGGTTACTTTCTAGTCCTCTTCTCGGTATCTCAAGAAAATCTAAGCATTCTAGACTACTTTCTTAAATGATAGGTATAATTTTTTTAAAAGCAGAAACGCCTCTTTTACTTTACAGCTAAATTGCGCATGAAATATCAGCCACGTAACATACGCGTGCCATTGAAATAGCACAGGCAGACGATAACTGAATGAACCGGTTGGAGTCAAAATGGCGGTGCGTCTATATATGTATATACAACAATGAATACCGTGATACGCGAAGAAATCAAAATCTTCAGAAACCAAGTACCATAAAAACCGTGAATACTCTAGAAGTTGGCGCATTGCAGCTCACACTTCCAAAGTAGTAATATAAAGAAGATGAAAACTAAGAAAAGGGTAAGACCAAATGCATTGCATAAAATGGTAGAGGGGGGGGGGGGTTGCGACCCTTCTTTCCCGTTTAAAGCAGCTTTTTTGCCCGAACAACGCTCACGGAACCAATGCAATCCTCAGGAAATGCCAACATCAAAAGCACACGAAATGAAGAGACAAGCAGGAACGGCAAAGTATGAAAAGAAAAACCAATAACACTGATTTCGACAATGACCAACTGAACTA
This sequence comes from Amaurobius ferox, assembly GCA_951213105.1. Classification (NCBI taxonomy): domain Eukaryota; kingdom Metazoa; phylum Arthropoda; class Arachnida; order Araneae; family Amaurobiidae; genus Amaurobius; species Amaurobius ferox. The sequence continues at coordinate 42,288,423 of OX578155.1, forward strand.
TATATGTTCCATACACTATACTGAACTATATATATTCCATACACTATACTGAACTATATATGTTCCTATATATGTTCCATATTGGTTTTCCTTTTCATACTTTGCCGTTCCTGCTTGTCTCTTCATTTCGTGTGCTTTTGATGTTGGTATTTCCTGAGGATTGGCTATTGTATTGCATTGGTTTCTTGAGCGTTGCCCGGGCAAAAATGCTGCTTTAGACGGGAAAGAGGGGTCGCAACCCCCCTCTACCATTTTATGCAATGCATTTGGTCTTCCCTTTTTTAGTTTTCATCTTTATATATATATATATATATATATATATATAGGAAACGTAGGGTTACTTTTTTAAAAGATATTTTAATGAATCGGGAACAATTTGTCAATTGGATCTTTCTTTATAAAGAGTCCGAATAAAGAAAAATGTAATTTTGTAGTTTTGTTACTGAAACTTGTGGCCAAAACTGCCGTAGTCTAAAAGAATATCTTATTTGAAGCATTTTCTAAATTAGAGCCTTGGGTCTGTGACCAATTTTTAATGAGATTTTTAGTCGTGCAATATTTTTGAAAGGTCTTGTATATTTTCACAAATGTATAAAAATTGTTGTAGTTTTACTAAAACTCATATTGTATCGGCCAATCTGGGTTATACATTTTCATGGTGGAAAATGATTGATAAATCATTAGTATAGTGTGACTTTAACTAATTTTTTAGTGTGACTGTAACTGAATTTTTTAGTGTGACTATAACTAATTTTAGTGTTTGACTGTAACTAATTTTAGGTTCAGCATAGGTGGTTTGAGCTTGTGGTGAAATTCAAATATAGGCCAAGTTATGGTGGACTTCGCATGTTTCTAATCAATCATTTGGCAAGTATTTTCATTTCCATTTAAATGTTTTACCTGGCTTTATGGTTTCAAGCTATTTGTTTTAATATGTTTTCAGTTTTATTAAACCTCAACCAATTATCAAAGCAAACTACAACGAATAACAAAAATAAAAGGAATCAAGGAATAATTATCAAAGCAAACTATTACGAATAACAAAATAAAAGGAATCAAGGAGTAATTATCAAAGCAAACTATTACGAATAACAAAAATAAAAGGAATCAAGGAATAATTATCAAAGCAAACTATTACAAATAACAAAAATAAAAGGAATCAAGGAATAATTATCAAAGCAAACTATTACGAATAACAAAAACAAAAGGAATCAAGGAATAATTATCAAAGCAAACTATTACGAATAACAAAAATGAAAGGAATCAAGGAATAATTATCAAAGCAAACTATTACGAATAACAAAAATAAAAGGAGTCAAGGAATAATTATCAAAGCAAACTATTACGAATAACAAAAATAGAAGGAATCAAGGAATAATTATCAAAGCAAACTATTACAAATAACAAAAATAAAAGGAATCAAGTTGTAATTGCAGTGTACAATTAGAAATGTGAATTAAATAATGAAAGTAGCCACTAACTCCCTATGGCTTCCAGGTAAGTGCGTTCGGCCGATGCCTCAGGAATACGGGAGGGGGGGGGGAGGGTATAGTGTCTAGAAGTATTCTAGTATTCTAGACACTGTAATGTTGGCTTGGATTTTGATAAGAGTTTCGATGTTTCTGTTTGTCATGAAATAAAATTGTTTGGAGCAAGAGTGTAAAATTACTTCCACATTCCTATTACAGGGCGCGGTAGCCCAATGGTTAGCGAGCGGGAGTTGCACTCGGTAGGCCCGGGTTCCATTCCCGCCACTGCCAAAGCTGCCGCCTTGTTCACGCGGAGTAAGATCACGTTAAACATGTGGATCCGCAAGTCTTTCCGAGAGGTTGGTGGTAGGGGAAGGAGGGTACGGTCCCTGTGGATGCTTCCCCCATTGAGTTCCGGTCTAAATTGGGTGGCACTTCCCGGCCGTTCAAACAGTTACCTTATACCTTTCTGGTAGGTCGGACGGTCTGGGTCTCAACAACAACATTCCTATTACAAGATGGCATGATTTGTCTTTATATGCAGGGTGTTTCAAAACTAATGCAACAAACTCTCTGGGGTGATAGAACACAACGAAACAAGCACATTTCTTCATAGAATGCATGGCCACAAGTGAAGCGGTTACGCGATAGAGGGCGCTTTCCATTTCTTCACACACGCGCAGTCTTACGCAGCGCAGAAACAGGTCTGGCACGATACATCGAAACAAAGCTTTATTTAAGACAAAACAAATGTATAGGTCTCCTAACTGAAGGATCCTCTTTCAAATAGTTGGCGAAGCAAGCAAGAAAACATTCAGTGATCGGGAATACACCTGTTGTTGGAAACGGCCTCAGTAAAGCTTTTACGCTTCCCTGCCATTACCTTTAGCAAGACCGCAGACAAAATGCATGTCCGCCTTCTCCACATTGGTATACTGATACCATAGACTAATATAATATTCTGTGACTGATACATTCCAAGTCACTAATGACCTTACATATGAAAACCAGCGCTTTTATACGCGTGATTGAAAGAGCCCTCTGGCGCCCCCTAGAGCGTAACCACTTCACCTACGACCATGCATTCTATGATGAAAAGTGTTTGTTTCGATGTGTTTTATCACCCTTGAAAGTTTGTTGCATTGGTTTTGAATTACGTGGTACATTAAAATATATATTAGGGACTCTTATATATATGAATCATGTTTGTAGTGTCAAGGCTGAACACGATTTCTCCAGTATTTCTCGGCGAATGGAGTTTATGGCCTTTGGCGTACATCAGTCTGTACTGTTGTATGGCTAGGCTTACATCAATCTAAATATGGGAGGTATTAATAGAGATTTAATGCTGCCTCCTAGTTATAGCTCAATTACTGTATAAAGGAATCCAATTAAACTAGTACATAATATTGATAGAAAATAGTTTTTTACATATGAGATATTAGAGTTGAAATTATCTTTAAATACATCTATGTGGGAAATATACAAAACGTAAACTTTATATTTATAACCATAAACATTTATAATTATAATTAAGGTGGTATCACGTCTACTTCAATATATAAGCAATAAAATTAAAGACACTTATCGTATATAAAAAGGTCATTTAATCAAATAAAATCATCTCAGAAAACGCCCAAATGTTAAAAGGCCAGACCGCTTTCGGGTATCACTATACTCTTCATCAGTAGCTATATGAAAAATTACCGTGGAAACAAGCTCATATGTAGACCAGATCGGCAGACAAATTTGCATAAATCAGCTACGGAATAAATTTTCCTTTTAATTCGTTGCAATAACCCTCGTAATATTCTTCTTTGTGAATCCCTGTTTATTTATATCTACCGTGATTCCATTTGTACTTTCTATGGCTCTTGCCCAATGTGTTGTTAATGATAACTTTCGACCCTTTTTTGAAAAAAAATTTCCTTTTAATTCGTTGCAATAACCCTCATAATATTCTTCTTTATGAATCCATGTTTATTTATATATGTTGTTATTCTTTTTTCCATTCCATGCCTTTGTATTTTGATACTTTTCATTGACTTGTTGATTCGTTTTTTATTTTATTTATTTGTTTTTTTATTTTTTCCATTTGCTTGAGGATTTGTTGATGTATACTTTTATTTCGAAAGCCTGTGAGATAGTTAAATTTTCGTGTTACAGTTCCTCACTTTTCTTTCATTGGATCTTCAAACATTTTTTTCTTATTGAAATCATTTTATTTATTAGCTGCATTTGCGCAATAAATTAAATGAATTTTGTTTTGTCATTCCTATTTACGCAATTTTTACATTTGCATAATTGCAAAGTTTTCATAATTTTTAAAGTTAGCTACGGTATATATATATATATATATATTATACTGTTTACTATTTTCGAAAGTCTCCATACATATTATGTATCGTTCAATTGTATTCATTCCCACTCGCATTGACGAAGTGAGGTGAAATGCTCTCCCACTCGCTTTGACGAAGTGAGGTGAAATGCACAGTCACTAGTTTATCTTACACTTACACGTGGTGCTATTCTTGTAATTTCACATTACAGTTCGAGGAGGTAATGTTTTTCAGCTTTGTAAAATTCAATTGTTTTATTTTTCTTTTTCTCCTTCCACTAGCCAGTAGACAGTTCCAATGGTGTCTATAGTTAAATACTATCGCCATTGTCAGAAACTGGCTATTCTATCGGTTTGAATTCGAATTGTATGGCTGTCCTGATGAGAATGCAATTTCGAACTAACCGCCATTTTTTGTGTAGTTTCAATTGATTGTTCTCTATTCTTAATCTCTTATCTTGAGCTGATTATTATTGCCTATTCTCATTTTTGCCGAGTTTTATTTTTATTTACTTATATACTTTTAATTGTTAATTTTGAATCCTAATATTCTTCTCATCCCCCTTTCCATTGTAGTGATATGTTACTTTCTATCTTTATCCTTAGTCTTGGCTTATAGTTACTCATTTGTAACAGATATGTTAGAGATGGGTTTTTTTGTACATACAGTAGTTTATGCATAATTTTCGATTAAAATCCTTCAATTTTTATTTATATATATATATATATATATAAATATATATATATATATATATATATATATATATATATATATATATATATATATATATATATATATATATATATATATATATATATATATATATATATAAATTACTAGAGTTTGTTCTGTCTACATCGTAAAGACACATATTTCTGGCTGAATCATTAAGATTAATTGAAATGAGGTTTTTTTTTTTTTTTTTATTGATTTTCGTGAAAACCGTCAAATAGATGCCAAAAAGTAATGGGATAAGACGAACTGAGACTTTTAATGCAATGCAGAGCAGCAAAATGATTTCATTTTATTTTTTAGCACTGAAATTATTTATTATTCTTTAGCATAAAGAGGGCGATTGTGTGTAGTGTATATGGTTGCACAAATCGACAAGATGTGATAAATTCAAATTTCATATATAAAAGATTGTATTTTTCTTGTTTCTAATTGCATAAACTAGACCTTGGAAATGTGACGCCATAAGCCAGGTGAGGATGCCACAATTCCAGCCAACTACAGACCAATTTGCTTGCTACCGACACTTAGTAAAATTACTGAGAAAATAATTCTTAAGAGACTGAACACGTACCTTAGTGAGAATGACATTATCATTCCGGAGCAGTTTGGATTTCGACCAAAGCACTCCACCGCTCATCAATTGCTGAGAGTGGTAGAGTACATATCTTCTGGTCTCAATAACAAGACACCCACAGCTGCGATTTTTCTGGGCATACAAAAAGCCTTTGATAAAGTGTGGCACTGTTGATTAGCGTACAAATTGATCACTCTAAAAGTCCCTGATGCTCTTGTCAAACTTTTAATCTCATACTTAAATAACAGACACTTTCAAGTCAGAGTAGGAGGTAACTTATCTACACCCAAGCTCATTAAAAGTAGTGTACCGCAAGGGTCTATCCTAGGCCCGACACTCTTTAACATATACCTGAACGACATCCCCAGGACTCCAAACACAGAGCTGGCACTCTATGCAGACGACAGTGCGATACTTGTAAAACACCCCTATGTCTCACTAATGCACAGACAGCTACAAAAACACTTAGACATACTCCAAACTTGGCTGGAAAACTGTCGAATAAAATTAAACCCCAATAAATGTTATTGGATTTATTTCTCGAGGAAACATAAACCTCCGCCGCCACTGTACATAAACAACCATGCCCTACGCGCGGAAAAAGCTACTAAATACCTGGGTGTAACGATAGATCCCCACCTAACCTGGAAACAGCACGTAACGAAATTAATCAAAAAAGCGTATATAACTACAGGAGCCTTATACCCAATGATAGGAAACGGAAATCTCAATCATCAAAACAAACGCCTAATTTATAAATCGGTCATCCGCCCGGGAATGCTGTATGCAGCACACGTATGGGGATATGCCTGTAAAACTACAATAGACCTCCTAGAGACAAAACAAAACAAAATCCTACAGATTATCAGGAAAGCTCCCAGGTACTTAAGAAACTCGGTAATTGGGAATGACTTCAAAATAAAAACTGTTAGAGCCCAAATTAAAAAGCTAGGCTTAAATTTTACAAAAATTTGCTATCCGTTCCAAATGAACTATTATTCAATCTGCATGACTATGATCATCGCAAGGCCAAATCTCATAAGAGACCCTGGGCTGTTCTAAACATCGATAATCGGAATTAAAAAATCCCACCTCAAACATCTGATATTAAATAAAACTCGCGACTAATGTTTTATAAAAAATGTTCTAAACTCCAAACTGCCAAAATGCTAGGTAACCCTTAAATCTGCATCAACCCCCCCCCCCCCAAACTGCTTAAACTCTAAATGTGCAACAAACTGCCACACTAGGAGCTAGGACAAATAATGAAAAGTAGTAAATAAAAACCTCGAACCTCCAATTAGGATCACAGAATTAATGTCACAGTTTGACGATAAGAACCACATATTGAAACTGGAGATTAAAGGCGCTTCGCGCCTGGTGCTCTGTCCTGTACGACATTCTACGCTTAAATAAAATTCGACTACGTTGATTACATGATTAAAAACTCGATATCACTCTTCGAGTTGGTCTTGTAGTCATGAAGACTAGATAGAAGGAGGGAACACGCCGCAGTAAGAAATGGCATTTTTTTCATCGGCAGAATGAACTTACTCATGAACGCTAACAGGCTGCTCCGGAGAAAGTGATAATTTACTTTTCAGGAAGGAAGGTTCCAGTTTAGTGGCGCTGCTGGTAGCACAGTTGTGGTTGTTCCATTCAAATAGCATTAGGTTGATTGGAAGTTTATTTGATTTTTATTTATTCCGTTATTATCAGTACTGCTATTTTCTCAAAATATGGGTTCTAGTGAATGTTTTGTTTCTGGTTGTAAATCGAGGTATGTCAGTGACAGAAAACAACGTAAAATTGAAGGTGAAAGGAATCCCACAAACACCCAGGTAGATTTTCACTGATGATGATGATGTTGTGAAAATAGAAAATTTGCACCCCTTAAAGTTTCATTCGCTCCCTGGCCAAAGAGTTCTAAAATCAACACTGATCGCAGTTAACAAGTTCAATCAGAGCCCGAGAACAAAATGCTCGCATTCTTAATCCCCATGACATCATATGCACAGAACCAAATAAAAATATTTCAGTTATGCCAGGAACGGACACCCCCTGATCAATGATAAGACAGAGAAAGAAATGCAGAAATTTCTCACTGTACTATTTAGAAAAACAATACAAATATCTAGTTTCGGAATAAAAACGATCATCATTTGAAAATCTACAAATGTTAAAATGTTAGGACAGATAAAACTGAAGTAGTAAAGTTTGATGTATGGGGAGGCAAAAACCATTTCGGAATATTCTCTATTCATAGCCCACCTGGAAGTCAATCAATGCTCAAGGTCGTGGAAAATGGGGATGAAACTATGTTGATGGGATTATCAAGATCAGCGGCGCCGACTTTGGGAGTTCAAGAGTCACCCCCGATAGAAGCGACAGCCTGAGAACTCCGTAATTGGAAATCTCTGAAACCTTGAAGAATGGAATAGTGAAGCGCAGGGGAGACCCGAGAACCAAGCAGCCCTTGTGACCACTTTGGGGCCTCATGTTTGCAGAGGGCCTCAAAATTTTGTACATTATTTTTATTGAACATATCTTGTATTTTTAAAAACTCATTAGTGCATTATACATTATACCTAATCCAACGTTTTTTTTTTGTATTTTATATAACTCTGTATTTTATTATTAGGCATTTGTGTATCAGTTTATGGTTTTCTTAACAATGTTTTGGCTACAATCTGTTTATCGAACTGAAATTGAGCGTATTGAAATCATGATACTAAAATTCCCACGGTGCGCTTTGCTATGTTACCGGGATCGGATTACCCATTAGGAAAAGGTAGTTGCGAACCCGGAAGTATTTTATATCGTACAAAGACCTCCAAAATGTTGTTGACTTAGGAGGTCTTTCTATTCCAGAACCTAAAGAGAAAAGACTAACGCATATGTTACTGAATACTATTTTATTACCATTATTATTATTATTATCATTATTATTATTATTATTTCAACTTAAAATAATAATAAACGACATAATTAAAATAACGGCATAATTAAAAACGACATGAGAAATGCATCATTAAAATGTCGGATTGTCGATTTTTCGGATCACCAATATTCGGATGTGTTACGTTCTATTGTATTCATTGTTCGGATTATACCGTTTTATGAAAATTCATATGGGGCCTTAATCCTTGAGGTTCTGCTAGCGAACCGACTCAAAAGCAAAATGACCTACCTGATTCTTGAACGCACCGGTTTTGGTTCAAATATACGGATTTTTGTATGTAAAAGTGTGCTTCCACTGTTCCGTTTTCGATGTTTTGATTCATAAAATCGGCTGATTCAATTAACCAGTGATTCGAATACCTAGCGATCAGTTTCTTAAGGACGGTGAGTTTTGAAAAGAAAACGGTTTCAATTGCTTTATCGATCAGAAATACCTCATGAAATAACTTTCCTAAAGAAGTGAAAGATTTTTTTTTTTTAATTAAAATGTTTAAAAATAACCACCATTTTGGTAGCATGGACATTTATTTCTTTTTCTGGAAACATTTTTCAAAATATTTTGTACTTTCAAAAATATAAAAGTAATTATATCAAAAGATCGGGAAAGCGTGGAGTCCTTGTGGATCCCCCTACTAAAACTCATGTATAGAAACCTGGAACCGAAGTTTGAACTCTCGACTAGAATTTACATCTTTATACTTTTTATAAATACTTCCATAGAAAGGAATTCTTCCAAATACATTTATTTATTTAAAATGTCAAATTGTATCATATTTCTCTGTTACATATATAAATAACATTTGGATTTTCCCTGTAGGCAATGGGTGTTTACCTGTTTGGAGAAATGATTTTCTCTAATGATTCCTGCCTTCGATTGATGGCTGAAGAACACTTCTTGATGTTAAAACCGGAAATGGAGCCTAATTATGTGTCGACTATTGAGCAAATGTTGCTGGATGCAAAAGAATAACAATGATTGGAACTCCAATGATTTCTGCCTTCGATCGATGGCTGAAAAACTCTCCTTGATGTTAATACCGGATATGGAGCCCAATTATGTGCCGACCATTGAGCAAATGCTGCTGGATGCAAAAGAATAACAATGATTGGAACTCCAATGATTCCTGCCTTCGATCGATTGCTGAAGAACAAACACTTCTTGACGTTAAAACCGGAACTGGCGCCCAGTTATATGTCGACTATTAAGCAAATGTTGGTGGATGCAAAAGAATAACAATGACTGGAACTCCAATAATTTCTGCCTTCGATCGATGGCTGAAGAACACTTCTTGATGTTAAAACCGGAAATGGAGCCCAATTATGTGCTGACTATTGAGCAAATGTTGCTGGATGCAAACGAATAACAATGATTGGAACTCCAATGATTTCTGCCTTCGATCGATGGCTGAAGAACACTTCTTGACGTTAAAACCGGAACTGGCGCCCAGTTATATGTCGACTATTAAGCAAATGTTGGTGGATGCAAAATAATAACAATGATTGGAACACCAATGATTCCTGTCTTCGATCGATGGCTGAAGAACACTTCTTGATGTTAAAACCGGAACTGGAGCTCAATTATGTGTCGATTATTTAGCAAATGTTGCTGGATGCAAAAGAATAACAATGATTAGAACATGTATAACGCTTCTGTAATACCAGCTTATTGTTGAATTTTACGGCTTTTATATGAAATGAGAGCTTAGATTTCAGAAAAATGTGTTTATTTCAACTTTGAAATGTATTTATTTCGACTTCTAAACTCTTGAATTTAAGAATAAAATTGTATCTGCACTCATGTTCCATGCAAACCAGTTTTACACAAAATGGCGGTCGATCTCAAATGGTTGGACCTTTCTCCTATCATAAATGTTCTCGACAGCAACACATTATTTAACGTCATCTCTTGGTACCTTATCGAAAAGTTTATCAAGGCACAATATATACGGTTTAAAATATCTTGTAAAATGTTTAAATGTTTCTTAATTTACTTTAGGGAAAGATTATGTATTGAATTTTCTATAAATTTGCATATTTTTTTATCAAAATTTTTGTTCATATATTTAAAATGTATGAAAAGTTCTGATGCATGTATATATATATATATATATATATATATATATATATATAAATTGAAATTTTTAATCGAAAACTATGCATAAACTACGGTAAATACAAAAAAACCCATTTCTAGCATATCTGTTACAAATAAGTAACTATAGACCAAGACAAAGGATAAATATAGAAGGTAACTTAGCACTATAATAGAAAGGGGGTGAGGGGAAGATAAGTATACAAAAATCATAATTAAAAAGGTATATATATATATATATATAAATATATATAAAATAAAAAGCAAACACGGCAAAAATGAGAAAAGGCAATAATAAATAGCTCAAGCATGGAGGTAAAAGTAAGGAGTTAAAACTTCATATTAAGAAAACGCCAATATCGTTTGAGACAATAATTCAGGTGGCACTGGCATAAGTAGTCCTGCATTGCATGCATTTCTATGGCAAAAGACCAAAATATTTATTTTAAACTGTCAATTTTATAAAAATTAATTATTAGTACAACGCAAAGAATAACTGAAACAATAAAGAATATTCCTACGTATTTAAAATTATTTTACTTTCCAATTCATTTTTATCTCCACATATTCTGTACTCTCTCCTACAAATATGAAAAAATACTGGTTAATTATACTCATAATTAAGGAATCCTTAATTGAAAAATTATTAAAAATACATATACTAAATACTACGCCTTTCTATAGTGTCAACTAACAATAGCAAATACTTTACTAACACTAGCGACACCTAGATATAATTCTCAAAGCATTATGGCATTTTCAAGCGTTTCATCCATAGGACTTTTATCTCCTTTCTAGCTCCATGAGCTCAAGATTAAAGATCAAAACATGGAGAACAATCAACTGAAACTACACAAAAACGGCGGTTAGTTTGACATTGCATTCTCGTCAAGACAGCCATACAATTCGAATTAAAACCGATAGAATAGCCAGTTTCTGACAATGGCGATAGTATTTACCTATGGACACCATTGGAACTGTCTACTGGCTATTGGAAGGACAAATAACAAAAACCAAGTGAATTATAAACCAGAAATTTGAAAAACAGAAATATTAATTCACAGCCATAGCCACGTATATATATATATATGGGAGATTCGGGTAAGTTGACGAAGCGGGTAAGATGGCGATATCGAGGTTTCTCTGAAACCCTGCAGGTGGCAGCACTCATCAACAAGTAAGACCTTCAGAATATCCCCCAAAGAGTCCGTCGTGAATGTGAGCAGAATCAGCCGAATTGTTTTGATGCCACGGAACAAAGAAGCTACAGGTACGTTTTGTTATAATTTTTCAGGTACTATTTAAAATAGGTTTTAAACCGATATTAAAATTAATGTTCTGGAAATTGAACTGCATTATCAATACGTTCAAATTCTTGGTAAATCATGGTGAAATAGCTTCTTTTTGATAAATTTATTGATGCTTTTATTTGAAGTCATCCCACGGAGATGGCTCTTTCGGGTAAGATGACGAACACATAGTACGGGCAAGATGGCGAATTCGTCATCTTACCCGAAATTTAGAAAAACATTTTCTTTCAAAATAAGTAGGCCAATATACAAATTATGAATACTTTTTGTTCATTTCAGAGATGGTAAAACCGTACAACAGAAAGACGAACCGACAAAATTGGTGTGAAGTTGCTATGAAAGATGCGATGAAGCCACAAATTCACAAGTCATTGCTGCCACACCAATGCCACCGTCTTCCATAGTTGCAACATCATCCACTCCTGCTCTGCTGAAGAAACACAGAGAACATCAGGCTTGCCTCCTCTGCCTCATGTAACTTCACAACAGCGTAAACAAAAAAAAAATTGCCTTCTTTCCATATTAGAAGTTCTCCTGTTAAAAAAGTTCTAGAAGATAGAAAAACAGAAAAGGGGAAAAAAAGAGAGACAAAAAAGAAAAAATTGCAAAAAGTAAGGAAGATATTAATAAACAAAGAAATCAGGCATTAAACGTAAATTCCCAATGAGCAAGAAATCTGAAAAAGCTTTAAAAAAAAAAAGATCTAGAAGAAACATCATGCGACTCATAAAGTCACATTGATTATCATGAAAGTGAGGACAGTCTCTCTAAAGAAGAGAGAGAATGCATTATTTGTTCTAAGTATGGTAAAGATGAACTGCGCCTTCAGTGCTCTTTCTGCAGAGAATGAGCACATGCCCAATGCTCTGATATCGATAACAAAAGAAGCTAAGATTAAGCGTTATATATGTGATTTTAGTATGACCTGAAAAAAAATCCCTAAATTAGCTCCATTTTTGTACAATTTAATTGTGCGCCATCTTACCTCACCTTAAAAGTCATCTTACCCGCCAGTGAGAGTAAGATGACTAAAACTGCCCCTCATGCAATAAAGTTTATTTGTTCATTTTTCTTGTTGTTTAAAAATAATCTAATAATTCGTGGTTAAAGCTAACTAATAGTGTACTAAATACAGAAAAAATTGCTGCTCTAATTGCAAGCTGTGACAACATAAACGTAAGTATTGCTTAAGTTCGTCAACATACCCGAATTTACCATATATATATATATATATATATCCGGATAATTTGGAATTAATATCTAATGAACCTACTGTTAGTAAAAATATTATACTTAATCAACTTTTTAGAATTTATAGATTATCTGATAAAAAATTTCATGTTTTGCATATTAATAATCTCAAAATTACCAGTAAATTATATGAATATCCAGCATATTTAGTAAATGGTATAGTTAATAAGTTTCGATTAGCTTAAATTCTTAATAATCTCTCCTTAGTATCTTATTTTAGCCATACTTCTATATTCTCTTGTTTTTACATTACAATATATTTTCATCTATTTATTTTGCAGCTTTTCTGTAGAATATCACATTTTACTGCCATTACGCAGTACGTTTTTTATTACTCACTTTGGCAACGGTAGATCACTTCTTTACTTTATAGCGAATGGCAACATTGGTCTAGTCATTTTTTGCTCGTCATGGTTGTACATTTGAGATGTATTACAAGGTATTTATGTTTCCTTTGTATTTTTTTAATCTTTATACTTGTTGTCCTAATCACACATGTTTATAGATAAAATCTATCTTGTGTTTCAGACACAAGCATTTTTGTGTTCAATTCGTTTAAATATTAGAACTTGAAAAATAATTTTTTCGAAATGAACTAGAGTTCTTCCACGTGCAAGCTTTAATGCTTGATTATTTTTGTATTCTTTTTTTCGATTCCTTACCATTGACATTTGTTGATTATCTTTAGCTTTCTGAACTGTAATATGTATTAAAATTTCCTCATTATGGTTGAATTTCATTCTATTTCATTGTATTTTGTAGGCAAATTTTAAGATAGTGTATTATGAGTTACTACTTCCATTCCACCATTGGATTTACAATTTTAATATTTTATATATATATATATATATATTCTAGAAATGTAATAGATGCCGTTACATAAATGTTTATCAGATCAAGGTTTTCATTTTAAGTGGATGGCATTTTGATGCAATATATTGTGCATCCGTCAAATGAAAAAAAAAAAACTGCATATGCACAAATTATACTGCAGAATGATGAAACGGAAAATATCATTCCATAAGGGTTATCTCGCTCACAAACATAAAAATTTAAAATTTGCAGATGGGGCCATCTTCATAGCTATTTTGGCAAAATCTCCGAAATCTTCAAATACAAGCAAGCCCCTTTGATTATTTACACATTCGGTTTCACTGAAAACTTTCATGCAGATTAAAAAATAACTATGAAGAAAGGCCCAAAATTGACGGAAAAAATCCTTAACTATTAAGGGTGCGTTTAGAAATTGAATTCTGAAGTAAAAATCTGATGTGGGCAGCACATGACTTTCCCTGCAGACATATATTAACGTTCTCTTTATTTTAACTAAATTTATTTCACTTTTAAATCAATTTTCGTTCTCATGCGGTAACCGGACTTATTTTCAAAGGTGGCGTAGGGAAAGTACAAAAAACTAAAATATCTCGAGAATGGCTAGTCCTAGTGTAATGGGGTTGGTCTTATTCTTTTCGTCGTTAAAAATTACGTATTAAATCAGCATTTAATGGATATATTTGAGTATACCCAGTTCTTTAGTTCAGATTTGCACGATTTTTGCGGGCCATTTTGCAAAAAAAGGCAGGTCATTTTTTCCGAATCGTACCAAAATCTAATCAGCACCAAGGTAACCCGCAAGTGACTCATCTACCGAATTTTGTGAAATTCGGTCCATCAGTTTTTCAGTTAGAGTGGATACAAGCTTTTGCGGGCCATTTCGCAAAAAAAGGCGGGTTCTTTTATTCCGAATCGTACCCAAAACTAATCAGCACCAGACTCGCTCACAAGTAACTTACCTACCAAATTTTGTGAAATTCGGTCCATTAGTTTTTTAGTTAGAGTAGATACAAAATCTGCACAGACAGACACAACAGACGTCACGCTAAAAATAGTTTTTTCGTATTCTAGAGGTCTCGAAACGTGTAGATCCGTCGAAAACTCGAGTTGTGATTTTCGGCATGATTCCAATACTTTCCCTATACATTACCATGTATTGCAGGGAAAGTAAAAAGGGGCGAATTCTGATCTGATTAGTCTGGTTAGTCTGGTTTCGAGAGTACGTAATGTTCTGTCGCTTTTACATGTGTTTCGATTTAGAGTTACATTTGGTCGTTGTATTTGAAGCATCGATGAGTTAGGTGTGGTGTTTGATGTTTTAAATCATAGATGGTTTAAAAAAAAAATAAAGTTTTATTTCCAATAACTTTGGGAAAGGTCCCCGATAAGCGAAATAATCATCGGATTTTGAATAGAATTTGATAACACACTCAATATGGCACAGATGAAGCCGAAATTCTGTATACTAATGTTTCAGATGCAGCTGCATCGAATAGTGTCAAAATTATTAACAGTTCTTTCTTTATGAATATTAATTTAATAACTTATAATGAATATTTCGAGTATCTTTGAATATTAAAATTTTCTATGAATTTTGTTTGAGATTTTTAGAGGAAAAGTATGCCAAAACAATTTTTGGGGAACATTGATTAATAGCGAATATACATGACCAAAGCTGGTTAACCCGCAAATTTTAAGCACTTGCAAATGAATGAAAAATCCTTTAAAAGCGGTAAACTTTTTCTATATCCGATTGAAATTATCTCTAGAATCTGAATAGGCACTCATTACGCACCTAGTATTCATTGTGCACTAAATATACCAAATTTGCGCACCAAGAAAGAGTTGTCACAATCGAACGAAACTTTATATATGTGAGTGCAACGTTGATATAAGTGAGTGATTATAAAACCAAAGCAAAAGGATAATTTATTACAAGAAAAATTTCGAATGAATGGAGGTTCTAGTACCCTGTTGTGCCACCTCTAGCGTGAATACACGATGCGATACGAGCGGACATTGAGGCATACAAGTCCCGTATCGTGTCCTGCGTCATCTCATTCCACAGATGTTGTAAGCGCGCCTCTAGTTCGACCAAACTCGTAGCCTGTCCAACTTCCGTCCCAAGTGATCCCAGACATGATCGTTCGGTGACAAATCTGGGGATCGGGCAGGTCAGGGACGGGTGGTAATGTGGCAGAGGTATTCGTGTGACACCCTTGCTGTGTGTGGCCGAGCATTATCCTGTTGAAAAATGCCTCCTGTGAGCCCTGCCATGAGTGGCAACACATGTGGCTGAAGGATGTCACGAACGTACCGCTGGGCTGTTATGGTTCCGTGGATCAATATTAGAGTTGACTGGGTGTCGTATGCGATAGAACCCCATACCATCACACCAACCGTGGGAGCAGTGTGTCGCTGTAAAGCGAAGGCAGGATTGTGGCGTTTACCACGGGGCCTCCACACAAGTACACAGTTGTCATCAGTGCCCAAATTGAATCTCGATTCGTCGCTGAAGACGACCTAGTTCCATTCGGTTGCCGTCCAGTTCCGTCGAGCGCGACACCTCTCCAAACGGAAGCGACGGTGTGTGGGTGTCCTTTGGCAGCACACGTAATGGGTGCCGCGATACCAAATGTCCTACAGCCAGGCGCCTCGCGATGGTACGGGTAGATGCAGGGCCCCGCAGTGAAGGTGCTGCCTGTGTCCGGATGGTGAAAATGATGCAGTTGGCGCTGTGAATGCGTGTGGGAGTGATGTGATGGTCTTCTCGGCTATTGGTCTGCCGAGGGCGTCATGAGCCTGGCTGTCGTGTATACAAACTCTCTCTCGTCCACTGGTCCCAACACCTCATAGTAAAGTCAGAACGGCTTAGGTGTCGGGCTATTGGACGAGCTGGCCACCCGACTTCTATCATCCTGATGATTCTTCCCCTCTCGAACTTTGACAGCTGATCATATTGTCTTCGATGGCGGTGTAATGGCATCCCTAATAAAAAAGCGTCCCTCTGGAACAGATTAAGTACAGGCAAAAATCCTCTTCGGACCTTTCTCCTACGCCAGGGATAACGAAGTTCAACGCCCTCTGGTGGCATTATTTTCAATAGTGTTGCCAAAAATTTTCAACTTTTCCTACTAGAAATGAAAAGATATTTCTCTAGAATTCGGGTTAACATGATTTATGACGTATGACGATCACATGATCTATGACATAATTTGCAATTATTGCTATTATTTGTATTTTGCTTTAATTTTAAGATAAAAGAAAATTCTTTGAATTTGCGGGTATTCAACACACTATTTGTAGCAGCTCTTAAATATCGGAATGAATTTTTGTATATTGACTTTATTGTGAGTTTAAATATTTACAAATCTAACCCAGAAGACTCTAATTGGCTTCTAAACTAATATACCAAACATAACAATATGAATAGTTAATTCTTTTTATAGTAGCTAAATACATTAACTGTACTAGTAAAAAGCTAAAGTAATATTGCTCTTATGAGTATCTTGAGCTTCAAACAGGCCCTTTATCGTCTAAGATCATTTTATAAAATACATAAGGTGGGAGACTATAATATTTTAAAAAGTTGTGTAATATTTTTAAAAAAAATTAAATTTCCTGTAACATGAAACAATTTCTTGTTTACCTTGTAAAAATGTACTTGTGCTGTATTTAATTAGTTCTGTTCGGATATCTTCAAACTGTGCCAAATGGCCATAATGAATGTTTTTAGAGTTCAAAATGTTGTAAATGACAATTAAATTACTTTCAATTCAAGAATAAAATGTTATACAATTGTGATTTTTTATTGAGGCAAATTTTGTAACATCGTGAAAGAGTGCTATTATCAGACAAGAGAGGCCACGCCCACAAGGATCTACTTCTAGCAGGTTACTTTGGAGTTAAGTAAACAATTATTAAATTTGGAATATACGTATTTTCAAATATTATAATAAATAGATTACAGGAGGATAATAAATAGATTACAGGATTAGGAGAACAAAACTTCAATATGTTAAAATATTTACATATGTATGAATTTATACCCAAATGTAATAAGATGAAAATAATTCGTAAGCACGTGAATTTGCCCTTGAAAATTGTCATAGCACATGAGAATGTTAGTTAATATAAAATGCAGTCTGTAAATACTGTATAAGTGAAGGCACGTAAAACACACCTAGATTCAACTTTTAGTTGTAATGTAAAACCATATGAAATAATGGTGATTTATGCAAATCAATTAGTGATTCAATCAAGTTGCAACAAAATAATTCCCCAATACCCAAAATTTTTATGATTAATTTAAAGTTTTGTACATTTGGATAAAATATTTCTAAAGTAAAAGCACAATTGCCAATCCGAGACAGTAAGCCACGCCCATTTCGCAGTTTTTTAAGAATTGTTCAAATTCCAAAAATTATTTTGTGGGACTTAGAACAAGCAATGATTCATTTTCTGCGTCTTCTCTATTGATGTAATGCAATATTTCACATTGCGAAAAAAATTTCTTATTACAATATACGATATGAAATTTTATATTTGTGGAAAGCATGTAAACCACGCCTACCAATTTGCTCAAGTTATTTTCCTGGAGTCCGTCACGCCCACTGATTTGCTCGAGTTATTTTCCTGGAGAAGGCTCCCGTATTTCTATACACCCCTCTCCAATTTAAATTCCCATTTTTGTTAATGAACTTAAGCATGGAATTAAGACTAGATAGACATGTTAATATTAAGCATTAACATGTATTAACTTTTAGAATGTTTCTACAAATTATTAACATCTTTAGTTAATGCTTACATTAAAATCAATTGTAATTATTATATATTAATATTGATATATAGTAGCTATATGGATATTAATAATAAGCTCTTAGCTTGCAAATATAAATATGCAATTATTTGTTAATAATTCATATGAATTGAAATACAGGGTGTTTCTAAAGTCGCGCAACCCACATTTCGTTTGATATTTCCCAATACAAAAAAGACAAAAATATAAAATATTCACAGTAAATAGTTTAATGTCTGCATAACATCGTGTGTTACAACAAATGCTGAAAATGACAACCATTTGCTGCCAAGCACAGCTTTACTCGACGACAGGTATTTGTAGCCACACAATGCAGCATATCGGTGGGAATGGGTGCAGTGATGTTGCTGATGTTGTCCTTTAAGGCTTTGATTGTCTTTGGATTGTTTGCGTATACACGTTCTTTGAGGTAAGACCATAGAAATGAAGCGCAAACATCTGTCTTTATATTTATGAGCGATATCAACCGAAATGTGGGTTGTGCGACTTTAGAAACACCCTGTATATAATAGTAATTATTATGGTTTATAAGTCCCACTGTTAAGCAAGCTAACAGTGGGAACTAGCTAACTGTTAATAATATTCATCAGTGTAAATGATATGATTATCCAAAGTAACTTTAATAGCTTTTTGGCACATCTAACAAGTAAAGCTTTCATAACTCAAAATTTAACGATCTGAATCTTTCTATAACTTAAAGATTGTATTTTCTTTTTCTTAGAGATTCCAGTCATCGAAGTTTCACAGTAGTAAATAGTTTTCCCAGTAAGAATAACAATGTGTTCATTTAAAAATACTCCTTGCTACAAAAGCCTTTCAAACATGTTTTACAAATAAAAGTACTTTCTGTAGCATATGTATAGAAATGACTATTCAAATGATTTTTTTTTTAATTTTTCTATATTTATAGCATAATGTACACGGAAGGTATTAGCAATTTAGAAAAAGAAAACATTGTTGAAACTTTAAAACTCATAAAAAACATCGTTTTAATTATCAGTGCAGGCAAATGTTTGTCACTAATTCGAAGAAACTATTATGCAAAAGGATTTAACTTTGACAACAAATGTGTAACCACATCTTGGATATTTTGACACATTAATTAAATTATATATTACCTATTAATATTTACATATTACTTAATATATTATTTATTAAATAAGTAATATATTACTATAAATATATGTATACAGCACGGCTGAATATTTGATAATTATGAATTTTGTATCTCTTGAGCTTTAAGAAATAATAATAAATAAGTTAGATATTTTTTTGAGTAATTGTTTAAAATGCAATCTCTTCTATTATTTTTAATATTAAATGTAGTTCTGACTCCTTAAAAATACAAATTTGTTATTTCTGTCACTATCCCCAATGATAATTTAAATTTTAAGAAATAATAATAAATAAGTTAGATATTTTTTTGAGTAATTGTTTAAAATGCAATCTCTTCTATTATTTTTAATATTAAATGTAGTTCTGACTCCTTAAAAATACAAATTTGTTATTTCTGTCACTATCCCCAATGATAATTTAAATTTTAAGAAATAATAATAAATAAGTTAGATATTTTTTTGAGTAATTGTTTAAAATGCAATCTCTTCTATTATTTTTAATATTAAATGTAGTTCTGACTCCTTAAAAATACAAATTTGTTATTTCTGTCACTATCCCCAATGATAATTTAAATTTTAAGAAATAATAATAAATAAGTTAGATATTTTTTTGAGTAATTGTTTAAAATGCAATCTCTTCTATTATTTTTAATATTAAATGTAGTTCTGACTCCTTAAAAATACAAATTTGTTATTTCTGTCACTATCCCCAATGATAATTTAAATTTTAAGAAATAATAATAAATAAGTTAGATATTTTTTTGAGTAATTGTTTAAAATGCAATCTCTTCTATTATTTTTAATATTAAATGTAGTTCTGACTCCTTAAAAATACAAATTTGTTATTTCTGTCACTATCCCCAATGATAATTTAAATTTTAAGAAATAATAATAAATAAGTTAGATATTTTTTTGAGTAATTGTTTAAAATGCAATCTCTTCTATTATTTTTAATATTAAATGTAGTTCTGACTCCTTAAAAATACAAATTTGTTATTTCTGTCACTATCCCCAATGATAATTTAAATTTTAAGAAATAATAATAAATAAGTTAGATATTTTTTTGAGTAATTGTTTAAAATGCAATCTCTTCTATTATTTTTAATATTAAATGTAGTTCTGACTCCTTAAAAATACAAATTTGTTATTTCTGTCACTATCCCCAATGATAATTTAAATTTTAAGAAATAATAATAAATAAGTTAGATATTTTTTTGAGTAATTGTTTAAAATGCAATCTCTTCTATTATTTTTAATATTAAATGTAGTTCTGACTCCTTAAAAATACAAATTTGTTATTTCTGTCACTATCCCCAATGATAATTTAAATTTTAAGAAATAATAATAAATAAGTTAGATATTTTTTTGAGTAATTGTTTAAAATGCAATCTCTTCTATTATTTTTAATATTAAATGTAGTTCTGACTCCTTAAAAATACAAATTTGTTATTTCTGTCACTATCCCCAATGATAATTTAAATTTTAAGAAATAATAATAAATAAGTTAGATATTTTTTTAAGTAATTGTTTAAAATGCAATCTCTTCTATTATTTTTAATATTAAATGTAGTTCTGACTCCTTAAAAATACAAATTTGTTATTTCTGTCACTATCCCCAATGATAATTTAAATTTTAAGAAATAATAATAAATAAGTTAGATATTTTTTTGAGTAATTGTTTAAAATACAATCTCTTCTATTATTTTTAATATTAAATGTAGTTCTGACTCCTTAAAAATACAAATTTGTTATTTCTGTCACTATCCCCAATGATAATTTAAATTTTAAGAAATAATAATAAATAAGTTAGATATTTTTTTGAGTAATTGTTTAAAATACAATCTCTTCTATTATTTTTAATATTAAATGTAGTTCTGACTCCTTAAAAATACAAATTTGTTATTTCTGTCACTATCCCCAATGATAATTTAAATTTTAAGAAATAATAATAAATAAGTTAGATATTTTTTTGAGTAATTGTTTAAAATACAATCTCTTCTATTATTTTTAATATTAAATGTAGTTCTGACTCCTTAAAAATACAAATTTGTTATTTCTGTCACTATCCCCAATGATAATTTAAATTTTAAGAAATAATAATAAATAAGTTAGATATTTTTTTGAGTAATTGTTTAAAATACAATCTCTTCTATTATTTTTAATATTAAATGTAGTTCTGACTCCTTAAAAATACAAATTTGTTATTTCTGTCACTATCCCCAATGATAATTTAAATTTTAAGAAATAATAATAAATAAGTTAGATATTTTTTTGAGTAATTGTTTAAAATACAATCTCTTCTATTATTTTTAATATTAAATGTAGTTCTGACTCCTTAAAAATACAAATTTGTTATTTCTGTCACTATCCCCAATGATAATTTAAATTTTAAGAAATAATAATAAATAAGTTAGATATTTTTTTGAGTAATTGTTTAAAATACAATCTCTTCTATTATTTTTAATATTAAATGTAGTTCTGACTCCTTAAAAATACAAATTTGTTATTTCTGTCACTATCCCCAATGATAATTTAAATTTTAAGAAATAATAATAAATAAGTTAGATATTTTTTTGAGTAATTGTTTAAAATACAATCTCTTCTATTATTTTTAATATTAAATGTAGTTCTGACTCCTTAAAAATACAAATTTGTTATTTCTGTCACTATCCCCAATGATAATTTAAATTTTAAGAAATAATAATAAATAAGTTAGATATTTTTTTGAGTAATTGTTTAAAATACAATCTCTTCTATTATTTTTAATATTAAATGTAGTTCTGACTCCTTAAAAATACAAATTTGTTATTTCTGTCACTATCCCCAATGATAATTTAAATTTTAAGAAATAATAATAAATAAGTTAGATATTTTTTTGAGTAATTGTTTAAAATACAATCTCTTCTATTATTTTTAATATTAAATGTAGTTCTGACTCCTTAAAAATACAAATTTGTTATTTCTGTCACTATCCCCAATGATAATTTAAATTTTAAGAAATAATAATAAATAAGTTAGATATTTTTTTGAGTAATTGTTTAAAATACAATCTCTTCTATTATTTTTAATATTAAATGTAGTTCTGACTCCTTAAAAATACAAATTTGTTATTTCTGTCACTATCCCCAATGATAATTTAAATTTTAAGAAATAATAATAAATAAGTTAGATATTTTTTTGAGTAATTGTTTAAAATACAATCTCTTCTATTATTTTTAATATTAAATGTAGTTCTGACTCCTTAAAAATACAAATTTGTTATTTCTGTCACTATCCCCAATGATAATTTAAATTTTAAGAAATAATAATAAATAAGTTAGATATTTTTTTGAGTAATTGTTTAAAATACAATCTCTTCTATTATTTTTAATATTAAATGTAGTTCTGACTCCTTAAAAATACAAATTTGTTATTTCTGTCACTATCCCCAATGATAATTTAAATTTTAAGAAATAATAATAAATAAGTTAGATATTTTTTTAAGTAATTGTTTAAAATGCAATCTCTTCTATTATTTTTAATATTAAATGTAGTTCTGACTCCTTAAAAATACAAATTTGTTATTTCTGTCACTATCCCCAATGATAATTTAAATTTTAAGAAATAATAATAAATAAGTTAGATATTTTTTTGAGTAATTGTTTAAAATACAATCTCTTCTATTATTTTTAATATTAAATGTAGTTCTGACTCCTTAAAAATACAAATTTGTTATTTCTGTCACTATCCCCAATGATAATTTAAATTTTAAGAAATAATAATAAATAAGTTAGATATTTTTTTGAGTAATTGTTTAAAATACAATCTCTTCTATTATTTTTAATATTAAATGTAGTTCTGACTCCTTAAAAATACAAATTTGTTATTTCTGTCACTATCCCCAATGATAATTTAAATTTTAAGAAATAATAATAAATAAGTTAGATATTTTTTTGAGTAATTGTTTAAAATACAATCTCTTCTATTATTTTTAATATTAAATGTAGTTCTGACTCCTTAAAAATACAAATTTGTTATTTCTGTCACTATCCCCAATGATAATTTAAATTTTAAGAAATAATAATAAATAAGTTAGATATTTTTTTGAGTAATTGTTTAAAATACAATCTCTTCTATTATTTTTAATATTAAATGTAGTTCTGACTCCTTAAAAATACAAATTTGTTATTTCTGTCACTATCCCCAATGATAATTTAAATTTTAAGAAATAATAATAAATAAGTTAGATATTTTTTTGAGTAATTGTTTAAAATACAATCTCTTCTATTATTTTTAATATTAAATGTAGTTCTGACTCCTTAAAAATACAAATTTGTTATTTCTGTCACTATCCCCAATGATAATTTAAATTTTAAGAAATAATAATAAATAAGTTAGATATTTTTTTGAGTAATTGTTTAAAATACAATCTCTTCTATTATTTTTAATATTAAATGTAGTTCTGACTCCTTAAAAATACAAATTTGTTATTTCTGTCACTATCCCCAATGATAATTTAAATTTTAAGAAATAATAATAAATAAGTTAGATATTTTTTTGAGTAATTGTTTAAAATACAATCTCTTCTATTATTTTTAATATTAAATGTAGTTCTGACTCCTTAAAAATACAAATTTGTTATTTCTGTCACTATCCCCCAATGATAATTTAAATTTTCATTTCCCAATTATATCAGTAAAAAACATAAAGGAACTAAATTGGTGAAGCTTAAATTACAATTTCAATTTGTAAAAATAAACCCCTTATTTATGAAAATGTTAACAATAGTTTTTGTGAAACTGCTGATATACGTTTGTCTCTGAGAATTGGCGACATTGCGATATTCTTGAAAAATGGTCCTTTTCATCCACCAGATAGTGAGAGGGGGATTTTAAGTTAGCTGAAGAATGCTATTTAGAGTTTTGTTCCACATTTGGTTGAAGTTTTGGAGCCTTGCTGTTAACAGAAAAGTGAAAAACACGATTTTATTACTTATTTTTGATACACGTTTGTCTCTGAGAAACGCGTATCTAGTGTTGTTGTTGTTGAGACCCAGACCGTCCGACCTACCAGAAAGGTGTAAGGTAACTGTATGGACGGCCGGGAAGTGCCACCCAATTTAGACCGGAACCCAGTGGGGGGCGTATCTAGTGTGAAAAAGTATATTTATTACCCGTGTTCTTGATATGTAGTTATCATTAATATGACTGAAAATTTAAAATCACTGTGTCTCCTGTTAGTGTATAAAAGCAAGTTATGCACAGTGCTCAATGTTAGTTTCAATTTGTTGTTAGTTTCAGAATAGAAACAGATCCATAGGTCATTCCTGACATGGGAACATAACAAATATGCATTAAAATTCTATTAATTATCTTAAACAGTTCTGTCATCCATAAGAAATCTTAAAAGAACTAGAAATTATGATAATCCTAGAAATTAAGATAAGTAAAAATTTTAAAAACTGTGAAATTAAAAAAAAAAAAAATGGAACCTGAAAATTGACAATTATCAAATATTTAGTCTTATCACAAATTAGAAGGAATTCTTATATACAGAACGATTTGACTTTGACAACGAATGTGTGACCTTATTTTGGACACATAGCAAAAGTAATGTGTATATATAACATATGGATGATGCATTTATTAATATAATTACATGCTATATACAGGATGTTTAAGAGTAGTTGACTTTAGTTTTCATGTTTTGGCAATTGGTTTTAAACAAACACTTCCAATCTGAAAGACAGTTTAAATGAAATGAGAAATTATTTCATATATTTTTTTTTTTTTTTGCGGGTGGTATTTTTAAAATAATAGGGAATCTAACTTTCTATGCAGCCCCTAAGAAGAAAAAGGTTTAATTAAAAAAAGTTTTGCAATACAAAAACTAGTCTAAAAAAAATCTGGTGTAACTATCTGTAATATTTTTTAGAATAAAAGATGTTTAGAATAAAAAATATAAAAACTACCCAAATAAGGAAAATTGTAATTAGATTTTCCCTCGATTGCTAACTTGTGCTGCAGGGGCAGTCTTCAAATTGAAATCAGACTTTGTTTAAAATATAGAGATGCAATGCTATTTGTAGTTAACCTTGAATTTGTAGGGAATACATTCTCAATTTTTTAAAAAGCAGCAACTCATCAAATATTGCAGATAATTATACCAGGTGTTTTTTATTTAGACTCGTTAATGTGCTGAACAACTTTTTTTAACTGATTTTTTTTGCTTTTGGGACCCAATATAAATTTAGATGCCTATTTTACTGAAAATAAACCCACACGGAAAATATATATATATATGAAAGAATTTAGCATTTAATTTTAACAAACTTACAAATTGGAAATAAGTGTCCGAAACAAATTGCTGAAACATAAAGAGCAAAGTCAGTTACGCTGAAACACTGCATATTTCCACTTTACTGATCACTACTCTTGATATATTTTCTTCAAACTAAGAAAATATTCAGCTACATAACTGATCTTATATACAAAATTTAAGTCATTATGTAGGGTGACCGTAAGCTCTTTCAACAATAAAAATAGAGGGGGGGGGAGTAGTACACATCAAGACAAACAATATTTGCAATGGAACCTAGGGCTGCATTCCACTCATAGTGCCACAAAAACGTAAAGTTACACATCCATGTTGATCCTTCAACAGCAAAAAAAAAAAAAAAAAAAAAAAAAAAATGAGACTTAATTAATTTAGAAGTTTCATATTTCTATTTGCATTAGAGGAAGACTCAAAGTAGCTGCTAAAGTGACGTCCGAAGGTATCATTGCATAGCCGACACAGACGAATAAAAAACTGTCACACCCTCTCAAAGACTCCTGATTAGGACCTGACTAAGGTAGAGGCATACAGGGCAGCTGCCCTGGGGCCTAGCATCAAAGAGGGCCCAAAATTATACAATTGTAATATCAAAAAAGTAATGATTGCTTCCTGATAAAAAAAACTTGCCACAGGCCTATCAAATAATGCAGTTTGGCAATTAAATGAAACAACTAGCCGGTCATAGCTCCTTCTCCCTTCCCCCCTTCTATTTTAACTGAAAAATTGCCCAGAAAATCTGCGGATTTCTTCCCTTTCCAATTCTCATCTTTCATATGTATATATATTACACATTAAGTATATTATAGCCATACTTATTGATTTTATAAGAAATCCATGATAGAGTGGCCACTAAACTAAAACAGTCTACTAGCCACTTGCTACGAAGTAAAAATTTGAATTTTCAGGTCTGGTAGAACCAAAAATAATTAATATCATAGTCATCCAAATTCAACTTATTAAGGGACTCTCAATAAAATGCTCTGAATAGCTTTATCCATCATGAAAAATAGCGCTTTCATTTAAGTAATTATATGAATTTTCCTTAAAATTATTGTAAAAAAAAAAAGTTTTCTTTGAAAAGGTAGGCTACTTTTCTAAAAAGTAGTTGGCAGTCAAAACATGGATTGCCAGAAATGTTTTGGGAAAAATGCTACAGAAGACAAATGTTCTGGGCACATGTACTGCAAGCAGTTTCTCGAATGTTTTGTTGAAGATAAATGCAAAGTCAAATTTAAAGAAAGGTGTTCAAAAATGAAACAAAGTTACCAATTATTTTAGTTGCAGTTTTGTTATACTGACAGTAAAAATTGCACGTTCACAAACAGTTTCTCAAATATTTTGCTTGTGAAGTTAGATGCAAAATCAAATTTAAGGAAAGGTGTTTGAAAATGAAATAAAGATTATTTTAGTTAGTTTTGTTATACTAACAGTAAAAATTGCAATTTTTATTTAATATTTATGAAAAACTAACTATATTAAGTTCATCAAATGAAAGGATATAATAACATACAGATTTACTTTAGGGTGTTGAACACATCTTTTTCCTGTTATAAAGTAAACAATTTTCAGTATGCACATAATTATTCTTGAGATGGCACTACAAATCTATATTTTTAATTTTAGACAAAAGATTCCCTATCAAAATTACCCACAGGAATATATTTAAGAATAAAATAAATAAAACTGATTGCACCATCTATATTAACAATTAACAAAATTAGAATATATTAATGTAATTAAATTATTCAATAATATTAAACAATCATGACCCTCATTACTTATAGGTATAAATGCAAAAATAATTAAGGCAGTAATTTAAACAAAATAATTTACCTTTAAATAATACGGAATTCACATAAAATTCTTAACTTTAGAGTAAATTCCATGGGAAAAGGATGAACAGAAGAAGCAAACTTTAAAAAGAATTAAATCAAAGAAATCAAACAAGTAAGAATAAAATTAAAACTTCTGAAGAAATTTAAAGTTATACTTTAAAAATAAATAGCAAAGAATAAAGTCTTTTTGAATGTAGCATAGCAAATCTTTTCACAGTTTCCAATTTCAGCAGATTGTAAAAATATTACTACTTTAGTCAAGTATATTAGGAAAACCATATCATTGCCCTATAGTATAGTATATAATCATTATATAATTCACCACATTTTCAATCTACAGCTCTTAAACATAAAACATTTTTGAAATGAAATTTGTTACATTTTAATTTATATAGAAAGTATCAACATATTTCAAAAATTGTTCCCTAGACATTTAACAGAACAAAAAAATAAAAGACTTTTAAATATATAGACAGTAAAAAATTAAGCTTTAATTTATGGATAATTTGTTTATGATGAGTTAAGATCTTTTTCTTGCTTTATCTCACTGTACATCACTGATTTAAATGGCTTTTTACATGCATGAATAACAATGTGTTTATCCAAGTTATCTTTTCTGAAAAACTTTTTCTGACACACTTCACACATAAAAGGCTGTTCACCAGTATGAGTGCGAAGATGACGCTTTAAAGCACTTTGTTGATTAAATCCTTTTTGGCACACTTCACAAATAAAAGGTTTTTCACCAGTGTGTGTACGGATATGACAGTTGAAGGTACTCCTTTGATTACATCCTTTCCCACACACTTCACAAACAAAAGGTTTTTTACCAGAGTGAATATGGGCATGTTGCTTTAAAATACCTTTTCTACTAAACCTTTTCTTGCATACCTCACAAATAAAGGGTTTTTCATTAGTATGAAGGAGCATATGTCTATTTAGGTCAACCTTTCGACAAAATCCTTTCTTGCATATCTCGCAAATAAATATTTTATTTTCACCAGTATGAGTTTGAATATGATAATTGAATGCACTTTTTTGATTAAATCCTCTCTGACATATTTTGCAAATATATTGTTTTTCACCAGTATGAGTACGGATATGATATTTTAATTTATATGGTTTATTAAATCCTCTTTGGCACACATGACAAACATAAGGTTTTTCACCCGTATGTGTACGAATATGACAATCTAAATAACTTTTTCGATAAAATCCTTTCTGACACACTTCACAAATAAATGATTTTTCACCAGAATGAATACGGATATGTTGTTTTAAGTTACTCTTGTTGCTAAATTCTTTTTGGCATACTTCACAAAAAAATCTTTTTTCATCTGTGTGCATAATCATATGCTTATTTAAATCATATGTTCCACAACTTTCTTTCTGGTGCACATTACAGTTAAAATGTTTTTCTCCAGTACATTCATCAATATGAGTATTTACAGTGGATATTTCACTCATTTCATAAAATATTTTCTAACCAATTTAGTAAATAAATTATTTTATCACATATAAATAATCAAATTTATTTGTTGATAATATCTCCAAAACCTCACAAATAAGTATCATCAGACTTCATGCTGCTAATAATCAAATTCTCCATTTACTATAAAAAAATCAGAGTTGCAACTTTTTTTTTAAGTAGCAAAATTCTGACTAAAAAAAACCAATTTTTTTTTTACATTTCATACAAGGCCATTTTTTTAATATTTTATCAATTGTACAAAACAAATTAATATCGTGTTAAAACAACTTAAAAAAATTGTATTTTATGTTTTAGATAATTGCATGGAAAGTATCGCCTTCTTATAAAAAAATAGGTATAGCGAAAATATAAACATAAAATCTGTGGTTACAAATTTTAAATGGTGATACCATTAAAAAATAAAAGGAGCTAATTTGTGGTTAAAGAAAAATTCCTGAGCAAGGCCTGGTCATGAATATAAGTAATTAAATTATTTGTTAATTAAATTGTTTTTGAATATTTTGCAATCACTAAAATGAAAGCATATGGATATGATTATAGGAATACTAGCCATAATCCTAAAACAAATATATAATTTAAAACACTTGCAGCATAGTATTGCATTTTATAAATAAAGTATTTACTAGTATTTATGACAGGTCTTTTGGGAAAACACTTATGCCTCTTTGTTACTGATAACTTAATGACTAGGGTTTTGATAATCTAATGATTTTCAATTATGATATGTCCTGGAACTTATTACCATATAACAAGTCTCAAACATATTTTTCACACAATATATATTTTGTATTAAAAAAGTATTTAGAATGATGAGATCAACACAACTCAGATAATACTTAAAATGCATTAGAATAGTTAGTTCATTCGCATACAAAACGAATTAGACTAGAAAACTGTCCATGAAGCAAGTCTCCCGATTCCCCTAAATTATTTATTGATTGAGCAGATAGATTATTTTTTGTGAAAAATGGCTTTTTTTTTCCTGTTTCACTTCGAATGGCATTCCTCAATTATAGCGGCTATGCAAAAGTTTACCTCAATTATAGCGGCTATGCAAAATGCAGTTTGAAATTACTGTCTTTACCAGCAGACAGGCGTATACTATTTATAAACATATAAGGAATAGCGAAATAGCTGTTGGGAGAGCTAGAAAAAAGAAGTAGAGTACTGTGGATTCAAAAAACTCTCAGGCACATAAAGCGCTTTATGTTCCAATGCTGGAAAAAATTGTAATACCAATTCTACATCAGCAGTATGATTTGACGCTTCCGACCATAATCAAGAACGATTTGTTTATTGATTTCTTTAACGAACGACAGAATTTAGAACGATTCCACAAATTCAACTACTTATAAATCCTTTGACCAAATATGACGCATTTTTCATTTTACTGTTCAGTATCGCACGAGTAGAAATTTTACGCACTGTGATTAGATGAAAAAGATCATGTGATTATTTAAATTTTTATTTGAGCCTCCGGTCAGAACCATCTTGGTTCTTCAAGCCTGCTTGTAGACTTCGATGAGTCATCCACAGAGTCCTATCTCCTGTATTGTTGTGGTTTGCTAGCAATGCTTTCAAGCAGTGGTGTAGTCGTAAAAAAAAAGGTGGGGGGACGCTCTTTTTTTGAAGAATTTTAGCCAATACTGTATAATTTCTGTGATTGACATAGGGTTGGGAAGTATCGCTATACAAGTATCACCCATATAAAATGCCTTGAGTAACGACCCTAGTCTCTAAATGTATCGTGGATTTTGTATTGAGATACTTTTTCAATTGTATCCAGTTTTTTTTTTTTTCTTCTTTTTTTACTTTCCAACTCGAGCTCTTAATATGTTGATAAAACCAAAAGAATAATAATTATTCTAATTTTATTTAGTTATTTATTAAAAACCAAAAATTGTGCTCCAAAGCATATGATTCTCAGCTCAAGAAAGAAAAATCAGTTAAGATTCTTGCATTTTGAAATGAAATTATCTCAAAGAATCTTTCAACTATTACAAGCTGCAAAGGGGTTATATATGTATATATAAATTTAAAAAAAGAGCGTCCCCTTACAAAGTAAAAAGTGGGGGTACGCTTGACATCAGGAGAAAAGGTGGGGGGTCTGCGTCCGCCGGCGTCCCCCCTCGACTACACCCCTGCTTTCAAGAGTACGTTAGTGCAATATTAACTGGATTTATGTATTGATTTACAGATTTGTAAGGATATTAATCAAGATAAGACCAATTTCTTTATCTGAATGCAAATCTAGATGTGTTGGTGATTTTTCCTTCAGAAAATTGAATATTAGTATACCCCTCAATACCATGAGATTGGGTATAAAAGTGAACATTTCCAATTAATACCTTTTAAGTAAATAAAACATAAACCTTTTGAATATTGAAAAGAACTTTATCATGTATTGTTTATTGTACCTGATTTGAGAGAAAAATGCCAGCTTTGTTTATAAATTACTTCCAATGTTGTGCATAGTAAACTATCTATTATATTAGCCTTATCAAAATATATTTTAGAGTATGTTTTATATTTGTCATTAGTAATATGAATTATTCATAACGATTTCATTTACAACTTCTTTAACTCAATTAAGCACATTTTATCAACTTTGCATATATGGTTGTAATAAAAATACTTCGTTTAGGAGGGACATTACCTTGGCCAGCAGATTAAACACTGATATTAGACCAAAATCTGAACATCAGTTGCTCCAGACAATTGTTGCTAAAGACAATTGTTTTGTGAGAACTAAATTTTTATGTACAATTCAAGACCCTTTATAAAATTATGAATATAAACATTGTCAATAAATGAGTAGCAGAAATAATTAATTAAATAGTAAACACATTCATGTTTTTCAAAAATCAGATTTCATATCTTGAGTACAGGATTCCAAAAGAACTGTTACACATTTTTACTTAATATTTTATATATAAACTCTAAAAGAAGTATGTTTCAGACTATACCTCAACTTATAATGAAGAATGGAGTTAAAATAAAAATTCGAGGCACTTATATAAAAAAATTTTAAAATCTGAAAAAAAATTATAAACAAAATAATTTTTGATATTTTTTCAATAAATTTACAAGAAAATTTAGGCATATCATGTACATATATGCAATATGAAATAGCATGAAATTTTTTAGAATTATATGTTCATTAGTTTTGAAGGTATGATGCACACAATGTGAAGAACATAGTTTTGAGATAAAGAGCTTTAAGTCAAAATTTTGATTAAGAGATTAAAATATTTCACATAATACAATTTTTTGATACTTTTAATTAATCTGTATGCTGCTATTAACGATGTAGTTTTATTGCAGATTTCTTTATATAGTAGTTTCAGATAATTGTTTTATATTTGCATATATAGGATCTCTTGTATCTATTTGCATATATATAGCCAATAGAGGTCACTCATTTACTATAAATCACTTCACTTGGAAAATTAATAATATACAAATTCTATGTATTATTGAAAAACGATTTAGTTGAAGCACTCAGATTGGTTAATGTGTTTTAAAATGTTAATCATTTAGGTGATTTTATTAATATATTTTTATACAGATTATTAGATTCTGTTAACAAAAAGATAAATCTACAAATCACAAATTTATACATCGGACCCATTGAATTAAAATAAAAATAATAAAGAAATTAAATTTAAATTAGCATAATTGAAATTAAAAATTTTAAAGAATAATTAAGATATTGTAAATTTTTAATAAAAGCATATAAACTTGATTAACATATATTTACCCTAGCGGACGCGCTTGTGTGTCGACTGCGAACTTGCATTCAAGGACGGTAGTCACGCATTCGCGTCGGAGAAAACTTCACCCTAAAGGACGGCAGTCACTGATGTGCGTTTTAATATGGAACGTTTTCATTTGAATTTATTTGTGTACTAAATGGCGTTAAATGTCCATGCGAACAACTCCAATGTATTTTGCCGATACTTGACCTTGGCATAGGGGGTACCTAATGAATAATTTCTCCATCTGGTGCTGCGAAACATGGTTTTGTAATATAAACAAATAGAGCACTTCTCGTAGCCTCTGTTATTTTATAATTGAGTTTCGGTTCTCGTTTTGATTTTAGCTTAATGATTTCGTTGGTGAATCATAGGAATATAAAAGAGTATTTTTTTAAGTTTTTGTTTTAGAGGAATGTGCAGCAGTGAAATTATTACATTATTTCGGATAAAAGAATGGTTGGGTCAAGACGTTTCCTTCATGTGGAAGAATATACTTATTTGATAACTCTATAAAGAACACCGACCCACCCGAAGATACAAGGGAAAGAATCAATGCCGCTGCAATAGCGCTCCCAGGACACCAAGACGGGACTGAATGGCCACGACAACCCATACCATCCACTCCAGCCACCCAACAATACAGCCGACAGGCCGGGAGGACGGAGGACACCAACACAACATAACAAATCCCGGGGCAAAACACGCACCGCCATCTGATGAGAGTCATCCTCTGATGGGTCCCTCAACACTTTATTAACAGTTTCAGAACAATACAAAGATACAAGACCCTTCATTTAGGGTTACTGCAGAAGTTCTTCTTGCTTTTTACAACATGGTTCTTCCAAGAAAATACAATTTTATCAACGTTCAACTTTTGCACATTTTCAAATGCTAAAAGTACACATTCGAAAAACTATGTATTTAAAATCGCAGGTAATACCTGGTTACAAATATATCCAGGTCCAACCCACTTGGTTGTAATAACAGCAAAATAATATAAAAATCACAAATCAACATATGTTTCACAAAACAATTCATAATTCTATGTCTATTTACAATCTTAAGTCTCTGCAATATAATCAATAATACAACAAACAAGCCAACAACAAAACAAATATAATAAAATCAGCCATTAGCACATTTCCATCGACAAAATGTTCTTCATTATATCCTTTACTCCAATTCTACTTTCATACGCGTAGCCAGGGGGAGTGCCCTGGGAGTCCCCCCCCCTCGCGCTCTGGTAAAGATTACCACAAAATTTCTGCAATAAGACAGTCATCAAAAGTTCTGACCACCAGATTTAAAGCCACTTTTTGTAGAAAAAGGTGAAAAATGTCTCTTTCAGGCGACATGTTAATCTTCAATCTCGTAGAAATAAATTTTAATCCACGATCAAACTAAGAACAGGCGATTAAATTCCAAATTTGGCAGTCTCTCCTCTTTCCGTGAAAACTCCGTGTTCCAGCGTAAGAGCAAAGCGTCCTCCCATAACCAGCCAAAGCTGTCTGTGGAGACGCTAGACGCTGTGGAGGCTGATCAATTAATCTTGATCGTGATAAATATATATATAAATTAGCTTCTAAACATGTTATGCCTTTAGAGGCATTTAATATGTGGAAATTTATTTTATTAGAATCTATTAAAAATGCTATTAGAATCTATATATATATGATAATATTAAATTGTCTAGATCTATATATAATATTGATAATATTAAAAAACTCCATTAATGATTTAAAAAGATCTTTTGTTATCACTTATGTTGATAAAGCCTCTAATAATTATGCTATTGTCTGTAAAAAATTTATATACAATTTTCTGTTAGATTATTTAAAAAATAATAGTATTTCTAAACTTGATTTACATTCCATTAATAGTATCAAATTGAAAATTATCAATATGTATAGCGATTTAAATATTAAATATAAATTTCTTAAATTTCCATATATAGTGCTTATTCCTAAATTTCATAAAAATCCTATTAAATTTAGAACAGTAACTAGGGGTCATAATACTTACTCTACTACTGCGAGTAAATTACTACTAAATTCTTTAAATCTAATAAATGATAGTTTACGTCAGTCTAGCAATAATTACTTTATTCTAAATAATAGTAAAGAATTAAATAATAAATTAACATCGCTTAGAAAAATAATAAGATTTCAATCATTTGATTTTAAAGATCTTTTTAATAATATAAAGATCTCAGACCTGTATGATGTAATTTTAGCTCTATATAATGCTTATATTACTAATCTATCATCTCAAACCAATTTTATAAATTTTCCAAAACTTCTTCACTTTGTTATTTTCAATAATTATATTTTTCAAGGAAGTTAAATTATACTTACAAGTCTCAGGAGTTCCATAGGGTGGCTGCAGTAGCAGTATGTTAGCTAATATATCATTAGCCTTTATCATATAGCCTTTATCATTATAAACATTCTTTCACTTCAATAGATTATACATTATACAGATATGCTGATGATCTGATTTGCTTAGTATATACTGAAAATTATGTCATAGATATAGATTTCTATCCTTCTATTCTTGTTAGAATGCTAGGTTTTTCGAGTTGCAGATTCTCACTTTTCTATCATTGGACTCTCAAACTATTATATATATATATATATATATATATATATATATATATATATATATATATATATATATATATGTGTGTGTGTGTGTGTGTATATATATATATATATATATAATAGATTGAAAGTCCAATGAAAGAAAAGTGAGAAACAGTAAGTCGAAAAACCCAACTTTCTAACAAGCCTACAAAATAAAAGTATAAATCAGCAAAAGAAATATATATATATATTTATATATATATATAAATATATATATATAAATATATATATATATATATATATATATATATATATAAATATATATATATAAATACATATATATAAATATATATATATATATATGTATAAATATATATATATATATATATATATATATATATATATATATATGTATATATATATATATATATATATATATATATATACAGTGGCTCCTAAATGTATTAGTACATTTTAAATATTTGTAGAAAAAGTTTACTTCATCACAGAGTCAGTTACTTTTACTCTCCCTGCAATACATGATAATGTATACGGAAAGTATTGGAATCATGTCAAAAATCGCAATTCGAGTTTTCGACGGATCTACACATTTCGAGACCTCTAGAATACGAAAAAACTATTTTTAACGAGACGTCTGTGTGTGTGTCTGTCTGTGTGTGTGTCTGTCTGCCTGTCTGTGCAGATTTTGTATCCACTCTAACTAAAACACTAATTGACCGAATTTCATAAAATTTGGTAGGTATATCACTTGTAGGCGGACCTAGTGCTGATAGTTTTGGGTACGATTCGGAATAAAAGAACCCGCCTTTTTTGCGAAATGGCCCGCAAAGATTTGTATCCACTCTAGCTAAAAATCAAATGGATTGAATTTCTCAAAATTTGGTAGATAAATTGCTTGAGGGTCACGCTGGTGCTGATTAGATTTTGGTACGATTCGGAAAAAAATAACCTGCATTTTTTTGCAAAATGGCCCGCAAAAATCGCCAAAATTTAAAATAAAGAACTACGTATGCTCAAATGCATTCATTAAATACTCGTTTCATACGTAATTTTTAACGAAGAAAGGAATATGGCCAACCCCATTACACTAGGACTAGCCGTTCTCGAGATATTTTTGTTTTTTCGTATTTTCTCTACGCCATCTTTGAAAATAAGTCCAGTTATCAAATGAGAACGAAAATGGAATTAAAAGTGAATTAAATTTAATTAAAATAAAGAGAACGTGAAAATAAATCTGCAGGAAAAGTCATGTGCTGTCCACATCAGATTTTTTGTTATAGAGTATAATACAATATTCGGCGCTAAGCATCTATGGATTACTTATTCAATATATTCAACAAATCAACTAATTAAGTTAGAAAAGTGTCCAGCAGAATTTTATAGATAGCACTGTTTAATTTAATAGAGCTCTGCAGGGTCATTGATCCGCTTGTATTTTCATCATTTCTCATATCTTAATTTCCACAACATAATATGTATTTCATGCCATAAAATATTCTTCTTTAAAATTTATAAAACCAAAATCATAGTAAAATCAAAATCATCACGAATAAACTCCTTATTATTATCATAATATGCTTATCATTTATTTACAATAGTCCACTTTTTGTGACTGTCACTGGTTCTTCAAACTTTATTTATATTGTATAAAGTGGAAGAGGCAAAATGAAAATTGAAAAAAAAACGGGTTGCTTGACAACCTTATGGCTTGTCAAGAACCATGGGTTCTATGACCCTTGACTCTTTACTAAAGTTACTAAAGTATTATAAAAAATCTGATGTGGGCAGCACATGACTTTCCCTGCAGACTTATATCCACATTCTCTTTATTTTAATTAAATTTATTTCACTTTTAATTCAATTTTCTTTCTCATTCGGTAACCGGACTTATTTTCAAAGGTGGCGTAGAGAAAATACGAAAAACTAAAATATCTCGAGAACGGCTAGTCCTAGTGTAATGGGCTTGGTCTTATTCTTTTTTCGTTAAAAATTACGTATTAAACAAGCATTTAATGGATATATTTGAGCATACGTAGTTCTTTAGTTTAGATTTTGACAATTTTTGCGGGCCATTTTGCAAAAAAAGGCAGGTTATTTTTTATCGAATCGTACCAAAATCTAATCAACACCAGGGTAACCCATAAATGACTCATCTACCGAATTTTGGGAATTTCGGTTCATTAATTTTTCAGCTAGAGTGGATACGAGCCTTTGCGGGCCATTTCGTAAAAAAAAGCAGGTTCTTTTATTCCAAATCGTACCCAAAACTATTCAGCACCAGACTCGCTCACAAGTGACTTATCTACCAAATTTTGTGAAATTCGGTCCATTAGTTTTTTAGTTAGAGTGGATACAAAATCTGCACAGACAGACAAACAGACAAACACACAGACACACAAACAGACAGACAGACACACAGACAGACATACAGACACACGCACAGACGTCACGCTAAAAATGGTTTTTTCGTATTCTAGAGGTCTTGAAACGTGTAGATCCTTCGAAAACTGGAGTTGCGATTTTCGACATGATTCCAATACTTTCTCTACATATTACCATGTATTGCAGGGAAAGTAAAAATGTGATGTGGGCAGCACATGACTTTCGCTGCAGACCATATTATTTAATACAACATGCAGACTAAATCATTTTAATCATC
Organism: Amaurobius ferox; assembly: GCA_951213105.1. Taxonomy (NCBI): domain Eukaryota; kingdom Metazoa; phylum Arthropoda; class Arachnida; order Araneae; family Amaurobiidae; genus Amaurobius; species Amaurobius ferox. The sequence goes on from OX578155.1 coordinate 42,326,584, forward strand.
AGCGTCATTTTCTGTTGAATTTGAGTTCCTCTTACTTTCAAATTTTCTACAACATATTTAAAGCTTGCAAACCTGAATATCAAATATTTTTATTCTGTTTTTAATGTTTTCTTGCTATAATTACAAATGACAATTAGTAAATAGTATTGCATGAATCAGTATGTAGTTACAATTTTTCACAACTACCTAATATATCACCCCCTGCATTTTATTAACAATGGACCCCACTGTGACCCCTTAATCTATTGCTTGTAGTACACTCCAAAATATTTAATATAATATACTATTAAAGCATTGATAAATATACCACTTAAAGCAATGATAATGAAAATTTCTTCATCGGAATGCTGTTGTATATCTGAGGATTGATTTAAAATTTTATGTCAGCTTTATATGTTCATGGATGCAGTTATCATGTCTACAATGAGAACCTGATTCAAAATTTGAGAATATCTTCTACAAGCGAAGTTCTCTCAAGAGTTTAATTTTTAATAAATTAGAAGCCGGCTGCATAGTAGCATTGAATATATCAGTCCCCATAGAAATTAACATTATAGTGGCATTTAGCAAGTTTTCTTGTTGACATTCAGGTATTAACTATTCCTTGTTGGTAATATGTTTTTTTTTAAATAAAATAAAACTATCCCTTACTTTATATTACGTTATACGAATGAGTACTTGAAATGGTAACGATATTGTACACAAATATTTATTCAGAAATTGTTTAAAAACTGTGAATCACCTACAGAGATAACTGAAATGTATATATCCATGAATGTAAAAAGTCAAATGTTTTTCTTAAAACTACACTAAAAGTTTACATGATTGATGATTTAATTGCATCCTGAGATTGTTATTTAAAAGCATCGAATCAATTTCATGTCAAATCTTTTCAGACATAGTTAGAGATGGGTGTCGGGAAATTTTCGATTTTTATTTCATTTTAATAGATTTGAAAATTAATTCTTTTTACGCTGTTTTTTAACAGCAAGTAACTTTACAAGTCTTTGATTATTTAGTTATTTAATTTTGAGGAGGACGGCTCAGTCATGATAAAATAATTTGGAGAGAAAATCAAGGTCCAAAATGTGCAAATATAAAGTTTCATGATATATATTTTAGCTAGGTTACATTTAAGACTTAAAGTGGTGCAGATTATCAAATGTCGAACTAAAATAGGGTAAGAAATGAAAAACATTAACTTAAAACAAAATATTGTGCAATAAATACATTTTTGTTCAAAAGCATTAGACATAATGGATTACACTATACAGTACATTAAAACATTTAAATTAATTTGTATGTTATAAGGTAAACATTAGTAAACAGAAATCTGCATACAAAAGCATTTAGCCTATTATCTTAAATAATAAAAGGCAATGTCTGTGTGTGTGTGTGTGTGTGTGTCTGTCTGTCTTATACACTATACGTTTCGCGACCGCGCGTCGGAGAGCTACGAAATTTGGCAATCGGAGACCCGGGGGGGAGGGAAGGGGACACATGAAAACCGATTTTTAAAATTTTAATTATTTTTTTATTTATTTAATGTTTTATGCGATTTCGACCGTTTTTTGCCCTTTTTGCCCTTTTTTCTCCACGATCCAGACATCGTAGAAAAAAATAAATTACACCATCGGAAAGAGCAGAGAATTTCGAGTAAAAATATATCAATTTCAAATCTGAATTTCGATTTCTAATATTTTTTAAAGATTTTAAAACAAAACTCACTTTTGGCTCAAAAAATCAATTTTTTGTTTTTAAATTCTCGCATCGTGAAAAGTACTCATAATTTCGACTAATAATTTACATTTTTAGAAAGCTGAAATATCTGGCATTCTTACAAGTCTAATGTGGTCCAGAAATAATGAAAATTGCCTTCAGGATGGCAATTTTAAAGACGCCATGATTTTAAATTTCTCGGCGTTCCGTTCGTTTCTCCCCCGCTGAAGCAGGGAAGGTGGTGGGTGGGGACGTCAAGGTGGAGGTGACGTCACGGTTCTGAATAGAGCGCCTTTGCTCTATATAAATTATTATATTTATATTTTAAATGATGGGACGATCTGGATTTTTTAAATGTATATTTTAACTTTTGGATATTTTAAATGGATATTTTAATTTTATGGATATTTTAAATGATAGAACAATGAAACAATGGAATGAGGATGATGGAATTAAGCATATGGTCATTTTAAATTGCAAATTAGCGCGCGGGAAGTTAGCGGTAGGCCCGGGTTCTATTCCCGCCACTGCCAAAACTGCCGCCGTGTTTACGTGGAATACGATCACGTTAAATATGTGGGTCCGTAAGTCCTTCCGAGAGGTTGGTGGTAGGGGAAGGAGGATACGGCCCCTGTGGATGCCTCCCCCACTGGGTTCCCGTCTAAATTGGGTGAATATGTAGAAAGTTATGGAGATTGTCGCGGAGGGCGCGGCAGCCCAGTGGTTAGCGCGCGGGAATTGCACTCAGTAGGCCCGGATTCGATTCCCGCCACTGCCAAAACTTACGCCACGTTCACGCAGAGTACGATCACGTTAAACATGTGGGTTCGTGAGTCCTTCCGAGAGGTTGGTGGTAGGGGAAGGAGGGTACGGTCTAAATTGGGTGAATAAAAAGAAAGTTATGGAGATTGTCGCGGAGGGCGAAGTAGCCCAGTGGTTAGCGCGCGGGAATTGCACGCGGTGGGCCCGGGTTCGATTTCCGCCACTGACATGGAGTACGATCACGTTAAACATATGGGTCCGTATGTTTTTCCGAGAGGTTGGTGGTAGGGGAAGGAGGGTACGTTCCCTGTCTTATACACTATACGTTTCGCGACCGCGCGTCGGAGAGCTACGAAATTTGGCAATCGGAGACCTGGGGGGGAGGGAAGTGGACACGTGAAAACCGATTTTCAAAATTCTAATTATTTTTTTATTTATTTAATGTTTTATGCGATTTCGACCTTTTTTTGCCCTTTTTGCCCTTTTTTCTCCACGATCCAGACGTCGTAGAAAAAAACAACTCACACCATCGGAAAGAGCAGACAATTACGAGTAAAAATATATCAATTTCAAATCTCCATTTCGATTTCTAATATTTTTTAAAGATTTTAAAACAAAAGTCACTTTTGGCTCAAAAAAACGATTTTTGGTTTTTAAATTCTCGCATAGTAAAAAGTACTCATAATTTCGACTAATAATTTACATTTTTAGAAAGCTGAAATATCTGGCATTCTTACAAGTCTAATCTGGTCCAGAAATAATGAAAATTGCCTTCAGGATCGCAATTTTAAAGACGTCATGATTTTAAATTTCTCGGCGTTCCGTTCGTTTCTCCTCCGCTGAAGCAGGGAAGGTGGTGGGTGGGGACGTCAAGGTGGAGGTGACGTCACGGTTCTGAATAGAGCACCTTTGCTCTATATAAATTATTATATTTATATTTTAAATGATGGGACGATCTGGATTTTTTAAATGTATATTTTAACTTTTGGATATTTTAAATGGATATTTTAATTTTATGGATATTTTAAATGATGGAACAATGAAACAATGGAATGAGGATGATGGAATTAAGCATATGGTCATTTTAAATTGCAAATTAGCGCGCGGGAAGTTAGCGGTAGGCCCGGGTTCGATTCCCGCCACTGCCAAAACTGCCGCCGTGTTTACGTGGAATACGATCACGTTAAATATGTGGGTCCGTAAGTCCTTCCGAGAGGTTGGTGGTAGGGGAAGGAGGATACGGCCCCTGTGGATGCCTCCCCCACTGGGTTCCCGTCTAAATTGGGTGAATATGTAGAAAGTTATGGAGATTGTCGCGGAGGGCGCGGCAGCCCAGTGGTTAGCGCGCGGGAATTGCACTCAGTAGGCCCGGGTTCGATTCCCGCCACTGCCAAAACTTACGCCACGTTCACGCAGAGTACGATCACGTTAAACATGTGGGTTCGTGAGTCCTCCCGAGAGGTTGGTAGTAGGGGAAGGAGGGTACGGTCTCAATTGGGTGAATAAAAAGAAAGTTATGGAGATTGTCGCGGAGGGCGAAGTAGCCCAGTGGTTAGCGCGCGGGAATTGCACGCGGTAGGCCCGGGTTCGATTTCCGCCACTGACATGGAGTACGATCACGTTAAACATATGGGTCCGTATGTTTTTCCGAGAGGTTGGTGGTAGGGGAAGGAGGGTACGCTCCCTGTGGATGCCTCCCCCACTGGGTTCCGGTCTAAATTGGGTGGCACATCCTGGCCGTCCAACCAGTTACCAGGCCCGGGTTCGATTCCCAAAATTGCCGCCGTGTTTACGCGGAGTACGAGCACGTTAAACATGTGGGTCCGTGAGTCCTTCCGAGAAGTTGGTGGTAGGGGAAGGAGGGTACGGTCTAAATTGGATGAATAAAAAGAAAGTTATGGAGATTGTCGCGTAGGGCAAAGTAGCCCAATGGTTAGCGCGCGGAAATTGCACTCGGTAGGCCCGGGTTCGATTCCCAAAATTGCCGCCGTGTTTACGCGGAGTACGATCACGTTAAACATGTGGGTCTGTAAGTCCTTCCGAGAGGTTGGTGGTAGGGGAAGAAGGGTACGGTCCCTGTGGATGCTTCTCCCACTTGGTTCCGGTCTAAATTGGGTGAATAAAAAATAAGTTATGAAGAATATCGCGGAGGGTGAAGTACCCCAGTGGTTAGTGCGCGGGATTTGCACTTGGTAGGTCCGGGTTCGATTCCCAAAATTGCCGAATAAAAATAAAGTTATGGAGATTGTCGCGGATGGCACGGTAGCCCAGTGGTTAGCGCGCGGGAATTTCACTCGGTAGGCCCGGGTTCGATTCCCGCCATTGCCAAAACTGCAGCCGTGTTCACGCGGAGTACGATCACGTTAAACGTGTGGGACTGCAAGTCCTTCCGAGAGGTTTGTGGTAGGGGAAGGAGGGTACGGTCTCTTTGGATGCCTCCCCCATTGGGTTCCGGTCTAAATTGTGTGGCACTTCCTGGCCTTCCAAGCAGTTACCTTACACCTTTCTGGTAGGTCGCGCCAACGAGTTTGCCACGGTCAGAATTTTCAAGGGTAGCGAACAGGCTGGTCGCCAAAGGCGGCTAGTAAGAAATATATCTTAGTACAGCTGAATGGAACTGAACATAACCGCCGTCAGAAATTTTGGACCATATGCAACAAATGTGCACCCCTCCTTATTTCACAAATTACTGATCTATTTTCGCAAACATTTAGCCGGATGGTCCAGTTGTTAGTGCACGGGGATTGCACTCAGATGACCCGAGTTTGATTCCCAGCGCTACCCAAACTGTCTATATGTTCATGAGGAGTTTGAGAATGTTATACATATGGGCCCGTAAGTCCTTCCGAGATGTTGGAGTAGGGAAAGAAACGTACAATCCCTGTGGATGCTGCCCCCACTACGTTCCGATCTAAATCGGGTGGCACTTCCTCTCCATTTAAACAGATACCTTACACCTTCGGGTAGGTCAGATGGTCTGGGTGCAAAGTGTAGCCTCCCAGGCCCTACGCAAAGTATTTTTACCTTGCCTATCAGCGCTTCTGTACTAGACTGGAGTTTGAAAGATATGCAGGACTATTTTATGTAATTTTTCGGTAATAACTGAATTACAATTTAAATAAATTAATGACATTTACAAATTTATTGAAGTGAAACCCCGGTTTTATAACACAAACGTTATATGCGGAAAACAAAATACACGGGAAAACTCCATTTTAATTATTATATAAAAATCGAGGAAATATATATGAAAATCAAAAGACCACTTATCAAGCTTTACTTTTTCATTTGATAAAAATTTTATCAAGAACAATTCCAAATGTGTATTGATATGTTACATTCAAGATTGAATTGGTTTCCATAAGAATTTTTTACCTTGACCTTAATACATACACTTGTAAATTCCTTTTTATTTATACCTTTAAATTCTTAATAAATTCTTTATATATTCTTTAAATTATTTATACTTGTAAATTCCTTTTTATTTTATTGGACACTTCTAATTTATATAAAAATATTAGCAACAATATAATAAATAAAAATCATAGAATGTAGGATGAAATTGGATAAATTAAAATATCATGATAATTGAGATGAATGTCTGTCGAGTTTTTAACTCTGGAAAATATCGAAACAACCCTATAATCCAAACAACCCCTGAAGTTCCTCTTTGACGCTCAGCTTTACCAGACGCATATATTGATACGGAGTGTCCAAATTACTATTTACTACGGCTCCGTCTCCGTCCCGCCCATACTGGGGGCGGCCCATTCTGACGTAGAACCCAAACGTCACTTCGCTTCCCGTTCCATCCTATTTTCTTTCTTTATGTTATAATGCTATTATGGTTATTATGATGGATATAATATTTTAACGAAGTTTCAATCGAGTAAGTGTTATATTTTAATATGTATAACAGCGCAGATTTCCTTTTAACAATAATCTAACATCACTTCAAGATTGTTTTATATCAAATTCAAGTATTATTTACAGAAATATAAAATTCTTATCAATCGTGTATAAAAGTACACACTAAAAGACTGCATATTTTGTTAAACCTCGGAAAGGCGATATGAACACAATGAAATGTTTGCTGTTTATAAATTATCAGCGAGCCTCCAGAGTTTTTCTGGATAAGAATTTGTAAAGATATCTATATGTAAAAATTATATTGCATGTGTAACTGATCAATTATTTGCCAAACTTTATAACAATTCATACTAGCATCTTTTACTCAAACCACCCCATGCCGGGTAATAAATAGTCATACAATGTAGGCATACACACATGTAGAAATATATTTTAACTAATTTTGTATGTACTTTTGGACAAGCATTCATTCAACAAGCTTTCTTTTGTCGAAGTAAGTAATTTCGTTGTGATATTCAGTTTCTGTTATCATTTATGTTAAACAGGACTTGGTCCATCATTGAAACAATCAATGAGTTGCGCATTGCTTTTATTGTATAACTTTTGCACATGTCAAGGGTACCAACCGTCCAAACGGTTACCTTACACCTTTCTGGTAGGTCGGACGGTCTGGGTCACAACATGTCAAGGGTATGTTTGAAAAGTTAACTGAATGGTCATCTCCGCTAACAATTGTTTATCAGTTACCAAGTCACTCACCAGAACAGCATAGTTATTCTTCACGATTCTAGACAGCATTTCAAGCAAAACACGAGTTATGTGCATCATGTGACCACATAACATTGATTGAGAAAATCCTTGGTTATTCTGGTTATAGCTGCACTGTGACCGAAACAAGTTTTTAAATGGTAATGGTTATGAAAAGGTTTTTGAACTCTCTGGTCATGGCTGGTGGTCACCTCTCATAATTGTAGAAACTCTTCAACTGTTTCCCAAGTATCATCAGTTTTAGTAAGATTTTGTCTAGTGGTATACAGTCCATAGAAGCAATGCAAGCATTGCTTACCTAACATCAGTTTAAAAAAAAATTACAATAATATTTCAGCAGAATTTGTGAAACAGTGATTGATCATAGATCATTAGTGACCAAGCTCACTTTTTTGTTGTATCTTAAAAAGTTTTCTTCAAATTTGAGATATAAGAACTCTTAATTTCCACGAAAATGTCATTAATGAGTTTGCAAAAAAGTAGATGATTGGAATTCATTTACAAATGGATTCAACAGTAGAGTCAACTCTTCCGTAATGCGATTAACACTTGAATGACTGATATTTTGATCTACCTAGAACGACGGGCAGCGGTCAATTTGACCGCCATAGAAAAAGTACACCATACTATTAATTCAAAACCAAAACATCATAGTTACAGCATTTAGGATGTTTCTTCGACACATGTTTTGCAAAGAAAAGTAAGAAAATTTCAATGATCTGGGATTAGTCGTTTTGGAGGAATCATTTCCAGTAGTTATGCGGTCCAAATGATCGCTTCCGTCGTTCTAGTGTTAATTCATACCGCTTTGTATTATGAAACTCGGATTAGTGCACATCAGATAAATTCGTACAATGTTATATTAAACCGCATTAAGTGGAACTCAGAACAATTCGTACTGTGTTATACGAAAACCGAATTCAGAACATATAAATCAGACTGAGTCATTCTGCGTTATATAAAATTGTATTTTTAAAGTACCATTTTATGGTGAATACGATTATGGAGTATAAGTTTATAGATACAAAAGTAAGGCAAAAATATTTTAAATATTTCGAATTATTTTTATTAAGGCTTTATAAGAACATTAAAAACAATGTGAAATATAAACTTAATAACTTTTTTTCAACAAAAATTCTATTAATATTCATCACCTCTGTTAAATATTAGTTAGTGGCCTAATTCTTTTAATGTCCTTTTCACTTAGCATATTTTCATTTTCATTTTCAAATGTAGTTTTAATTTGTAACTCTACCAAAATCTCTCTGAAAGGAGATAAACAATTTTGTAATTATCTTTTAAACGTTGCACTTCGCACTGAAGAAGAATCATTTTCAATAAGGTAATTTTCTAATTGTATAGCCAAACCCAGTCCCCTTTTCACATCACTTAAATTGAAATTTGAAATCTACTCTTTACCCTTATTTTCGTCTACCAAAGCATTTGAGGTGAATTTATTAATTTATTTTACAGAGCATTTCCCTGATAACTAAAGTTGAAATATGGTGATGTACGTGGATGAAAAAACAGGGAAATTCCCCATTAATTTCAAACTGTAAAAGTGTAATAGAAAAAATTATGCTATAGGGAGACTGCTTAAATTGAATGGTATTATAGAGAAACGGCTTTATTAGACTATTGCTTTTTATGAATATTGCCTTATGACAGGGCTGTCGCAATTTTTGCTCCACATTATATAGAATCCGCATTATGAGAGTACCACGATATAGAAGGGTTGACTGTAATATATTTTTCTGTTGTTTTTATATACCAGAATTAAATGTTGTGTTTGTCTAAAGCAAAATATCGCTGCAGACCACTGATTTTATCATTTCATTTAAAAACCAATTCGGTAACTTTGTACATTTATATGTGTAACATGCTACAATTTTGTTTTAAGTTTTTATACAGAGTTAATTTTGTAGAAATATTTTATTTATTTTGGTTTTATGGCTGACAAGGGAGATAACTTCTATCCAAATAATTTGTAAATAAACAAAGTATGTGTACTTTGTCTAGTAAAGCTAAGCGTCAAGCGGGATTTTCAGGAGGGACGAATCTCTCTCTGTCTACCGACATCGGACGATATTCCATTGGAAATGGAACTTAAAGAAAATATGCGCATAATTTATACTCGAGCTACAGCAAGTCTTTGATAGACATGTCTAAGCTGTAAGGAAGTGGCTGTTTTCTTAATAGTTAATAGGAAATTTGACTTCAAATATCCTGATATTTTAATTTATTCAATTTCACCTTACATTCTTTGATATTTATTTATTATTTGCTTCAATTTTTTGTTTAAATTGGAAGTAGCATAGTTGTTTATAATAAAGAAATTTACAAGTCTATGTATTAAGGTCAAGGTAAAAAATTCTTATGGAAACCAAATCAATCTTGAATGTAATATACGAATAAATATTTGAAATTGTTCTTGATTAAATTTTTAATAAATGAAACAGTATAAAGCTTGATAAGTGGCCTATTTATTTTCTACTTATATATTTTCCTTGATTTTTATATTCTAATTAAAATGGAGTTTTCCTGCATGTAATGTTTGTATTTCAAAACCGGGGTTTCACTTCAATAAACTGTAAATATCATTAATTTATTTTAATTGTAATTCAGTTATTACCGAAACATTACTTAAAACAGTATTACATACCTCTCAAACCGCAACCTAGTACAGAGGCACTAATAGATAAGGCAAAAGAATACTTTGTATAAGGGTCTGGGAGTCTTCATTTTTTTTACTCAGACCATCTGACCTACCCGAAGGTGTCAGGTATATGTTGAAATGACCGGGAAGTGCCATCCAATTTAGGCCAGAACCCAGTGGGGGTAGTATCCACAGGGATTGTATCTTTCGGAAGAGCTATAAGATCGATGGTACTGTGTTTTTAACGTTAAATTGTACATTTGGCGGTTTTCCGGATGACAACATGTAATACTATTTCAAAGTACCTAATTAACTTATATTTCACACAACTCTAAATTAACAATTATCAATATTGATCGCAATTTTAATAATTAATTCATCAATTAGGCTTCATTTTCACTAATTTAGTGTCATTTTTGCAATTTTGACGAAATTTTCGTGAATCTGGGGTGAAATATCGCCAAGTGGCTGATGCTTTACTACATTATCCACCAAGTTTGCCAAATGCATCATCAATTGTTACAGACAAACGAAGAGAAGAGCATTTCTTATGCATTAGAATGTATGCCCATCATATGACGGAATCAGAATTTGCTAAACATTATTATCATTTGGTATCATTTTTATCAATTGGTGATATTTTCATTAATTTAGCACTACAGTTGCCAAGTTGGCGATGTCGCACTAAATTTCTCGTCACGTTTTACTGACGGACAGATGGAGAAATGGATTATTCTTATAGTGTATACTTATATTTTTTCCAAGATCTTGAACTTTTATCAATTAGTTGTTATTTCATTGATTCAGTATCAGTTTCGAGATTTAGTATCAGTTGACGAATAATTTATATTAATTTGGTGGCATTTTCACCAATTTGGCAACATTTAAAAAGTCACCAAGTTAGAGATATTTCGAAAAATTCATCACCAAAATCTTATCCAAACATTACGGACGAAAATATAGTTTATTACTACAGTACTTGTAGTTTCATATATTCTTTCCAAGATATTGAATATTCGTCAATTAGTCATCATTTTCATTGATTTAGAATCATTTTTATCAATTTAGCAACATTTTCTTTAATATGGCAATATTTTAAAAAGTCCTCAAGTTAGTGACATTCCGCAGATTCGTTGCCAAAATCTCGCCAAGCATTATGGGCGGAGAAATAATTTATTCTTATAGCAGATAAATGACTATTGGCATCCAACTGCAAAAGTTTTCCGCAAAGAATGGTTTCTTATGAATGGAACGAGCAAGATCCATGAGAATGTCAACAAATTTATCGAATGATATTACATGAAAAGTGAACATATTTTACAATAGTTAATATTTTTTTATTTCACGTGATTTTTTGAAACATTTATTTAAAAAATGTGCAATATCTCGAGAACTGTTCATACTAGCATTCTAAAATTTGTATCAATCGTTTACTAATGAAAAAGTATATAAGACATGACTATTTACGTAACTTTATTAAAGGGCATAATTTTTTCAAAATTTCATTCGAAAGTTTAGGAGGGTTCTGAACATTCGATTACGTTTGAAAACAATATGCTTTCAGTAATCAAGGATTGTAATTTTTGTACCAAATTTTTTTTTCAAATCGCTCCATTGGTTCGTGAGATATCGTCTCCACACACACACACACAGAGGGATAGAGAGAGATATCACCACAAAAATGTCTGATTCGTGTTCAAGGATGCTTGAAACTTACTCTCCCGTCGAAAACTCAAATTCGAATTTTTACCCCGTCACAATACTTTTCTCATACATTGTATTATGTACTATATAAGAAAAGTAATGAATGAATCTATGGGAGAACACATTTTATATAACAGACAAACATGTAACAATAGACAAGAAATTTATGACGAAACCGTTATATGGTGATAAATGGTTTGTATATTTCATTTTTGGCGTAACAATTAAGCATTTTAATTCTCTTTTGTATACATATTTCTTACAGTCATACGAATTTTCAAGAAAACTCGTAGCGACATCTCCAAAATTGGAGATCAAAACTCTTAGTGAATTCCCCACCCCCGACGCTGAATCCATATCAGTCATCATCTAAGTTCTATCTATAGCCAGTCCTTAGAAATAGATGTTTCAAGGAAATTTTTTGGAATCGAAAGTGAAAAAAAATAAACATAAGTAAAACTAAAAAGAAATGAAAACAAAAAACAGAAATGGAAATCTTTAGCATATCCCCAACCATCTCCCGAATTTAATGCTGAATTCATATCAGTCACCATCTCAATCCTATCTATAACCAATCTTAAGAAATTAAGTGTCAAAAAATATTTTTTTAACCGGAAGTCGAAAAAGAACTGAAGATGCATATCTTTAGTAAACTCCCGTTCAGCTCCGGAATTTGTTACTGAATCCATATCAGTTGTTAGCCCCATCTATAACCAATTCTGAAAACTAGATGCTTTATGGAGAATTTTTGAACCAGATGTGGAAATGAAACCGGAAGTGCAAATTCTTAGTGAATCACTCTACACCCTCTAGAATTTGATGCAGAATCCATATCATCAGTTATCATCTAAGCGCTATCTACAGCCACTCTTGAGATATAGACAATTCAAACAAAATGATAATTTTTGAATCGAAAATGAAAAAGAACTGAAAGGGGGGTAGAAATCCATAGTGAACCTCCAACCCCTTCGAAATATGATTCTAACTTCAAATCAGTCATCATCTGAGCTTTCTATAGCAAATCTCAAGAAAGAGATGTTTCAAGGAAGCATTTTTCTGAAAAAATATAGTATAGCAAATGTTTGCCATTAATAAAACTTATTACATAATACAGCACTACCTCATTTAAACAAATGCCAAGGGCCTAGCATACATACTCGTTAAATCGAGGGACTCCTACATAAAACTAAAATCTTATCTTTAGTTTAAAATTTGTTGTGGCTTCGAAAGTCCTATTTATAACCGTACATTTTGGTTTGCATAATTGGCATTCCGTCTTACTACTCCATTATTATGATATAATTTTGAAAGATTTTTCATCTAATACTTCCCAAAATATATTTGCATCATGTGCGGCAGTATTTTCCATCTTTTCTCACATTTTTGCAATAACTAACTGCATTACATCTCTTTAATTTACTTAAAAAATATATACAATGCATAGCAGAGCTGGGATTGCCTGTGTTTCTGTTTTCACAAAGAATGCCCCTTTTCTTTATATAGATAGATAAGAGACATCTACTAAATAACATCATTATATGATTCCTATATAAACGTAAAGTTTATTGCAGAAACTATACTTTTCAGAGTACCACAGGTACTAAACATTTCATTAATTCGGCAACAGACTGCAAAAGGCTTACTTCTTTACAGATATTTCTTTACTTATTTCTTTAAAAGATCGTTTGAATCCTAAATCTAGTTTCTCGTACCATCCTAGGATTTTCCGTCCCTTTATTCAGTTTTGCTCTGAATTTGGTTTCAGGCCTGCTCACTCTAATGTTTCTGTCGTTGTTGTTGTTGCTTATCCTCTTTAACAGATCTGACATAAGTCAGATCAACTCCAGTAGGTTGTTGACCGCCAGAAAATCAGTAACTAAAAGGGGGGCAGATGTCAAGTCCTCCTTGGAAAGTCCGACGCAACTCAATATGTGCTCCGGGGAGGCCGGATGGTCACAGCATTTATTACAAGTGGGATGGATTTTTCCACCGCGTTCAAAAGAAAGACACTTAAGGTGGCCACTTTTAAGTCTAGCAAGTGCAGTCTGGGAGCCACGATCACATTTAATTTCCAATAGAGCGTCTGGGATGTTCCGGTGTACCATTGGTGCGCAGGCGGAGTACGCCAAATTAAATTTAATTTAGATCTTGCATTTGAGTACAGTTTTTGATAAGTAAGCGAAGACCCAGTGGCCGTTTCGTCCACATCGCCCTCTTTGGCCAATCTATCCGCAACCTCATTACCACTAATGTTTACATGTGATGGAATCCATTGGAGATGGACATTGTGGTTTTGAGAAATCTTCTTTAGCTTGAGCAGAATAGATATACTGGTTTCATCGCCTGCAGAGGACCAGCCACTAAGATGTTGAAGTGCACTGCGGCTGTCCGACAATATCCAAAGTTCACCAAAATTATAATCAAGAGATATGATGGCGTCAAGCCCTACATTTATCGCAATTAACTCTCTCCTGAAGACAGAACAAGTGTCCGGGTTACGTTGTTTTAGTGAAGTCTCAAGATGAGGGGTTCTAATATAGATACCGCTGCATGTACGGTTTTCTGTACGACTACCATCAGTATAGACCTGCACTGAATCTTTAGGAATGCAACTAATAACTTCTAGGGCCAGCTGCCTAAGATAGTCGTCAAGATGCGTTTGCTTGTTTGCAGTGGAATTCAAATCAAAGTGGAAGAAAACTCTTGGCATCCCCTCTGAGGGATCAATACAAGATCTTAAAGATTGAGATTCAACCTTACGAGAGATCAGGTTTTGAGTTTCCGCCAAGCTAAACGGGCTGGATTTCTTTAGTCTTTGATTGTTGTGCCAGGTGTGCTAATGTTTCTTCTTTATTTAACCGGATTCGGTCTGATAAGCTGGGTGATAAGAATGACTTTCAAAGCTTTGCTAGGGCGTATGTGGTTCCCCTGTTGTCCATCGATGGCAACTTTAAATTTTATATTGGCAGTACAAAACGTACTATTGGTATCCGTTTAGCAGAACATGCTAGGGATGTCAAAGGTTGTAAACTTTCTACGGCCCCTGCTCATTTTGTTGCTAAAGAAAATTTCCGGTCCATTTTTGAAAGAACTTTCCTTCTTATGCGTTGTAATAACCCTCGTAATATTCTCCTTTTTGAGTCCCTCTTTATTTACGTTTACCGTGAGTCGATTTGTAATTTTGACCCCGTTCAGATTTTAAGTTATGCTTGGCAACTCATTCTCGACTCCATGCAATTCAAGTCTCTTCATAGTTATCTTTGACGTCATCCTCTCGGGGATTGGAGCTGATTGAACTCATTTTTTAAAATTTTTTGAATTTAAAAATTTAGTATTAAAATTGTAAATTTTTACTGTTCTTTTCGTGATTTATGCTCGATTTTTTTAATCTGTGCAAAATGTTTTGTATTTTTGGATTCTCCTTAGATAAACGTAAGTTTATTGATAATTGTATTTATGCAAATTTGTCACCTTTTCTGGTCTATATATGAACGAACATTCCTATTTCCATGGAGCCACTGATGAAGAGCGTATTTACGCTCGAAAGCGCTCTGGCCTTTTTAAGTTTTGTACGTCTTAAAGAAGTGAAATAAAGACCTTCTATTATAGTTGTGATCTTGTTGTTTCTGTTGAAAAAGGCTGTTTAGATTGACTCCTAGAAATGCATTCAATGACTAGACAAAATACAGAATACACATTAACCGTTTCCTCTTTTGCGAATCATTCATCTGCGGTTTAAACACAATAGTTTGAAACCTGCAGAAATGTATTTTGAGTATTTTGAAAATACAAAGTACTCTGAAAATGTATTTTCGATACATTACCAGAATACTTTTAAATTTTTCAGTTTAATATACAAAATAAAAATGTATTTCAAATACATGCATTTTCGATACTGCCCAACTCTGGTGAAACATTAGACAGCTGTGAAATATTGTAACTACATACATGAATCATGCAGTAGGATTTACTAATTGTCATTTGTAATTGTAGCAAGAAAGCATTAAAAACAGAATAAAAATATTTGACATTCATGTTTACAAGCTTTAGATATGTTGTAGAAAACTTGAAAGTAATAGGAACTCGAATTCAAGACAAAATAATACTGATGATTAAAATGATTTTAAAAATGCGAGCAAGATAAATTTACAATGAATCAGATGTTTTAAAATCCGCCTAATCTAAAGAAAAATACCCAGCTCTCTGAAATATTTCAAAAATTACATTATGTGCTCAAATTAATACGAATCGTAGTTTGAATGAGTTCCGATAATTATACATACGTAAATAGAAAAAGATATCCATCCGTAATACGACGAAGACAAAAAAAAATTAAATCTCCGTGTTTTAGAACACATAAATGGGAATTTATGAAAATCCTCTTTCTGAAATACATCAAATAACTTTAAATTGATAATGGCGTAAAGAAAATAGGATGCACGGGAAGAGAAGTGACGTTTGGGTCCTACGTCCAACGGCCCGCCCAAAGTATGGGTGAGACGGAGGAGGAGTCGTAGAAAGTAGTCATTTCTATACTCCCTTTCAATATATGGGTAGGGTAGGACGAAGACGGAGGCGTAGAAAGTAGTAATTCAGATACTCTGTTTCAATATGTGTGGCTACGAGGGCGGGGTCTATCTTGAATTTCCGGGGAGTTTATTGTGCTAACTAGACACTGAATAGCTACAGGAAATAAATAAACAAGCAGAAATACAAACTGCTATAAAAGCTAACAACGTCTATGGTGAAGCAAAAAAAAAGTATTGAACAAAAATTAGAATACGCT
The DNA here is from genome assembly GCA_951213105.1 of Amaurobius ferox. NCBI lineage: Eukaryota > Metazoa > Arthropoda > Arachnida > Araneae > Amaurobiidae > Amaurobius > Amaurobius ferox. The sequence continues at coordinate 42,342,849 of OX578155.1, forward strand.
ACAGTGTGTAAAATATAACAAAATCAGTGATTAACGAAATTGAAAATAGAAGTAAACATGTTGAACTCACGAAAAATATTGAGAAGTTAAATGTAGTGGTGGGTTGGCTGATCTGAAAATCCCAAGAATGTGGATATCCAATGTAGATGGATTCGAGAGTATATTGATGTGCCGAATAAAAAAAATCTTAATCTTAGAAAAAGTTGAGGACGTAACTAAGTTCCTGAAGGTAAAAAACCGATTAAAGAAACTGAGAATGGCATGGAAGAAAGCAGCCCAAGTGAAGACGACTTAATAAACACTAGTTAAGTGGGTGATACAATTGAAAACAAGTCATTCAAAGCACATTGGACCTAAAGACCTGTATAGAAGAAAAACCTGTCATCTTCTGTGGGGAGGTGCAGCTGATTGGGTTAAAACCAATTCTCTTGGCACATACTGAAAGAAAAACGGTGCACAGACTAAATAATTCTCAATTATACCTAACTACTGCTGCCTTTATTGAATGAACTTAGTTACGCTAACAAGTGTGCTTGAGCAATTCTCTGCTTTCGGTTTTGGTCCTGACGTTCCTCCTGCTTTAAGAATATAACCATCGATTTGAGTTTATATCGTTGCATCGAAGTTTTGGTCCCTCATAAGTTAGAAGGAAGCGCATTTGGTGGAGTTCTCTCTCCCCCCATCTTTTATGTACTTTTTAGCTAAGGACCTTCCACATGCCTTATTGAGAGCGGTACAGCCGTAAACACCTGGTAGCAGTTGAAACCCAGAAGAATGTGCACAGGCCTTTAAACCTAACAGTATAATTGTGCAGAGCAGTTTAATTATGATGTATGCAAGAAAGGATTTTTAGAAGGCTGCCTATTTCCCAATTCATACTATTGGAAAAACATTTCCTTTTGAGAATGGAGGGATCATATACAAAGAAAAATAGTACTCATCTCTGCACTGATACTAATGTCAAGCAGTTCATTTGCATGGTTTGTCAGAAAAGATTTACTCAGAAGAGTCATTTGAAAACACATCTCCTGACTCATACTGGAGAAAAACCTTTTATTTGTAATGTGTGTCAAAAAGGATTTAATAAAAGAAGTGATATGAATAGACATGTTCTCATTCATACTGGTCAGAAACTTTTTATTTGTGAGGTATGCCAGAAAGGATTTAATAAAAGGGCTTCTTTGAATAATCATGTCCTAATTCATACTGGTGAGAAACCTTTAATATGTGATATGTGCCAGAAAGAATTTCATGGAATTAGTAATTTAAATAAACATCTTCTTACACATGTTAATGAGAAACATTTTAGTTGTGAGGTGTGTCTGAAAAGTTTTAATCAAAAATGTGATTTGAATAGTCATCTTCGTATTGGTGAAAAATCTTTCATTTGTGAAGTGTGCCAAAAAGGATTTTATCAACAAAGTGCTTTAAAGCGTCATCTTCGTACTCATTCTGGTGAGAAACCTTTTATTTGTGAGGTTTGCCAGAAAAGATTTAATAGAAGATATGGTTTGAATACACATCTTCTTACACATACTGCTGATAAACTCTTTATTTGTGCAGTGTGCCAGAAAAGATTTAATCACAAAAGTAATATGAAAACACATCTCCTGACGCATACTGGTGAAAAACCTTTTATTTGTGAGGTGTGCCAGAAAGGATTCAATACAAGAAATGATATGAATATACATCTTCTTACTCATACTGGTGAAAAACTTTTTATTTGTGAGTTGTGCCAGAAAGGATTTAATAAAAGGGTTTATTTGCGTAATCATCTCCTGATTCATACTGGTGAGAAACCTTTTATGTGTGAGGTGTGCCAGAAAAGATTTCATGTAAGGGGTAATTTAAATAGACATCTTCTTACACATGCTGATGAGAAACGTTTTAGTTGTGAGGTGTGTCAGAAAAGATTTAATCACATGTATCATTTGAAAACACATCTCCGGACTCACACTAGTGATAAACCTTTGGAACAGCTTTAGTATAAGGAATTTTGGTAAAATCTGCCACTATTTGTCGACCATAAATGTCACCAAGAGAGATAGTGTTTACATCATGGTAAGCTTAGCTGGTAAATAATTGAAAAATATAAAAAAAAATTTACATTTTTTTATTTTTTATTTTAGTGGCCCCTTATTTATTTATTTATTTATTTATTTATTTTTGTACCATGGTGTGTTGTTTCTAGGATTGCTACCCTAAAAGTATTTAATCAAATTCTCAGAATTTTTAAGAATATGTTTAAAAATTTTTTTGTGTGATAAAACACAGCAGCATCACTAACTGAAATAAAAGTAAGTCTGTATATGGCAAGCACTTGTGAAACATTGTAAATATCGTATTTTACACATATGGTCATTAAATACATATAATGTATTTAGTAAAGATTTATCAGCATTATGCAGAAACTGCCATGTAAAACAATATGCATAATATTGCTATATCTAATTAAACAATGAGTTGTTCAGAGTTTCATTTATTGCATTGTAAATTGTGAATTAAATTTTTAAATTTGCCGAAAGAGTCACAGAAAAATTGTGCAGTAATTACCATATATATTCGATGGCAATGATAGTTTTGCACCACTGGTTTGTTTTGAGAATTCCAGTGCTAACAAATGCACAAATCGATACATGATGAAGCTGTGTCGTATGTTGAATACATGTTGAATGTGTGTTCATAAACCTCTAATAGAAAACATGCTTTTAAAGATAAAACCAATTTCAAATTGTTTCCTTCATATCACAGTTTTAAATTGGCTGCATCCACCATATAGCAAAAGCCTGTTTTAAAAATACTTTCATAATTTTTTTTCTTTTATTATTATTACTTTGTTTCGAAAATTAAATTTTCATTAAAAAATTGTCCAGCTTTTCATATGCCCAAGAAATCATAATAGCCTGCAAGGCCATACTTTCTATTGTAATGTGCTGAGCTATTACACACAACTAATACACCTGCCAATACTGCCGCCGTGTTCATGCGGAGTACGATCACGTTAAACATGTGGGTCCGAAAGTCCTTCTGAGAGGTTGGTGGTAGGGGAAGGAGGGTACGGTCCCTGTGGATGCCTCCCCCACTGGGTTCCGGTCTAAATTGGGTGGCACTTCCCGACCGTCCAAACAGTTACCTTACACCTTTCTGGTAGGTCGGACGGTCTGGGTTTCAACAACACAACTAATACACTTTGCTTCTCTAAGTCCTCGGACGAGACGGATGGTCTGGGCTTTCGACACAACTAATACACTATACACCACACAACTATACGACAACCGCCCAAATAGTTGCTCTATATCCTAGAATGAGTCAGACGGCCTGGGTCTTCAACATAACTAATACAAATTTCTTGGAGAGAATGGAGAAACAGCCTCATCCCATCGTCGGCAGTATAGAAACTCATTCTGCTAAAATTTTCTTCTAAACATCAAAAGTGCATTTTATAATAGACTCCCAGAATAAATTTTGTTGAATGAAGAAAAAAAATATATTAGTTACTTTAAAACATGATTTAAGATCATCTGATTAATCTTTTCAAAAATTTATCTGGCCAGTCAACTATGCATTTTTTAGGTTATTATTATTATTATTATTATTATTATTATTTGAGGTTTTTGATGGGATTTCCCTGCAGAATATATCACACTTCGTCACAAAATCCTTCACTTGAATGAAAATATCTATTTCTAGCCAAAATCTGTGTATTAGTATGGGCTGTTTGTTTATGGATACAGTCGGCAGTATAAAAACTCATTCTGCTAAAATTTTCTTCTAAACATCAAAAGTGCATTTTATAATATATTCCAAGAATAAATTTTGTTGAATGAAGAAAAACAATATATTAATAACTTTAAAACATGATTTAAGATCATTCTGATTAACCTTTTCAGAAATTTAATCTGGCCAGTCAACTATGCATTTTTTAGGTTATTATTATTATTATTATTATTATTATTATATGAGGTTTTTGATGGGATTTCCCTGCAGAATATATCACACTTTGTCACAAAATCCTTCACTTAAAATATCTGTTTCTAGCCAAAAACTGTGTCTTATGGGCTGTTCTTATGGATACAGTTTCAGTATAAAGATTTCTTTTGGCATGATTTTTGGTGTGAGTTGGAGCAGACTTATGCAACCTTGTCTCTTATTAATTTCTAGAATTTTCCTGAACGTTCTTTTGAGCTTGGACATCATTTAACCATTAAGTCTTAATTTTGTGAATCTGATCACTGGATGCCATATAAATATGAATAAAAGAACAGATTGGAGACACATTAAAAGCACACTTCCTTCACAAAATAAACAAGGTAATTTTAAATGTTATTTGGCTGTTTATTTGTTCAAAAAATCATGTGTAGAGAAAGGAATTGATTATTTTAATCAATTTTTTGGGAGTTTTTAAGGATATTGAATGTGAGAAGCATTAACCATTGTCAAGAACTTTAGAAGGAAATTTTTCAGTTTCTACATTATTTAATCCTATTTTATGGTGTTGACATCCATGGCCCCCACATCCTAGGACGGGCCCCCTGATCCCAAATATAATACAATAAAACCCCCTTTAATGGACATATCCGAAGAACAAAATTTTTAAGGGCCCCCTATGGGCTGCAGGCCCTTGGACATTAGTTCCACTTATCCCACTCCCTTTATGGCGGACCTTGAAAAAATAACGAACATCCAAAAATTCATGGACAATTGAGCATTAATAATATATGGGGGGGGGGGCTTAAGGACCTGCTACCGTGAGTTTCACAGGGTCCCAAGATTTTGCATAGGGGCCCAGAAATTTTGTCAGCCCTAAGTATAAGTAGTGTTTCTTCCTGAAAAATGGAAACGATGTGATGGTACAGCCATCGTGATTGATCTTTTTTGTCATGACATATTTTTAAGGACAGTGACCGTTAAGAACATAGCCACTAATTGGGCCCTCTTTGATTAAAAAAAAAAAAATCATGTTACAGTTGTTATTTTTCAAATTTTTCAAAGTCATCACATCCTATTTTTTTTTTAGCAGCTGTCAGTTAGTCAATTAGAGAATAACCCTGAAATTCGCCCCTTTCACATCCGTTTGTCCTGGGCCCCCTGGGTGTAACCGTGCTAGCCACCCCCTTGTGAGGGCCATGTTGACATCTGTTATCTTTCTTTTCTCATATGGTATTTATGTTTTCATGTATTTTTGTTCTTTATTTTTCCTGAGCAATGTAACTTTTTTAAATTATTTTACTTTAATTTTTTTCCTCTAAGCATAAAATGGCAGTTGAGAACAATTTTCAAACACGTTATTCTTTGGTGATAGTTTTGGTTACCCCCCTCCCCCTCCAAAATGGCAGATTTTTCAAAAGTTTTTATATTGAAACTGTTGCATGAAGGTGTATTTTCAGAATAACATTATTAAAATACTATTATTTATTTAGGCTCTTAGATTGATTCAAGTTCATCAGAAACACATTTGCAGAGCACTTTTAAACCCCTTTTAAAACTTTTCTGTTTGCATACATTTAAAATAATCAGATGCAATTTTCAATTTCTAAACAAAACAATGAAACAATTGAGTTGCTATGCAAGATAAGTTTTGTGTAGTAATTGTTGCTACATAATTTTTTCCTACAAAATTAATCCCTGAACTCATAAAGAATATCTTATCTTTAGTTTACCTATGCTTCTGAAAAGTCAATGTTTTTCTTTCTTTCTTGTCTATTAGCAAAATAATTCACTGAATATATTGATAATCTTATGTTTCCCCCCATCTGGAGGCTTCACCTCCTACTCACTATGCTCCCTTCATATCTATCTTTCCTAAAAATTCTACTTATTAAAATCTCTTTTCTATCCCTGCCTATTTTCCACAGGAGGGAAAAGCAGGGATTTTTCTTAGCCCAGGGAATTCAAAATCTGAATTACTTGAACATAAACTCTATTTCATGCCAAACTAAAGTTTAAATAATTAAACAGTTTATTTCATCGTGTTACCCTGTGATTTCTCTATAAATGTATCAAATTTCATATATTTGTATGCTATAGTTTATACGGTACAAGACAGAGAAATCGCTAGATGTGCTGATACGAAAAAAAGTTCACTTCAGAAGTGCATAAAAAGTAAAATATTTCAAAAACTATATCGAAATTAAAGAAAGCGACTTCATCCTGCAAAAATTCACCCATGTAGGTACCTGCTTTTAAAAATTCGTGGTCTTGCTAGTGTTAGTTTATCCAGGACACGAATTCACAGCTCAAATATTTTGTCTTTGATTTTGACATTAAATATTTCTTAAACTACAATATATATCAAAAAACAGTTTATTTCAGCGTATTCCCCAAAACTTTTTCTACAAGTGTACCAATTTTCATATTTTTATATGCAATAGTTTTTGCGGCATGAAGCAAAGAATCTCGAGAAACGAGAAATTTGTCAAACAGCAGCTGCAGTGGTATCAGCTACTTTTTATCATATAGCGACAGAAACTAAAGCAGTGAACAGTTTCTCAAACTATTTTAACATATTTGAAAATGATTTTCATTACCTGTGGCTGACTAAAATGAATTAAAACTTGTGGGCTTTGCTCTTCCATAGAAGAGCAAAAAAAAAAAAGACCACAAATTAAAGAAAATACAAAACATCTCAAATTTTTGCACTTGGAGAATTGGTTCTCAAAAATAGATTTTAGACATTTTCTTAGATATTATTACTTTGGATGGGGGTAGGAGAGGCTATAATTTTAGTTTTATCCTCCATAATTTATGTTTTCTCCAAATTAAAATATTTTACAAGTTAAAAAGTTAAGCTCCCCAAAATAAATATTTATATTTTGAGTACTATTTTACATATTTGTCTTAGATCACTGAAGTCAGGCAGCATCGGGCGCAGTTAGCACTTGGGTGGGTGACCATCTGGGAACACCGCATGCTGTTGGCACATTTCGGACGCGGTAGCTCGTTGGTTTGCGAGCTGGATTTGCACGCTGCCACAACTGCCGCCGTGTTCATGTGGAGTACAATTACGTTATAAACATGTGGGTCCGTAAGTCCTTCCGAGAGGTTGGTGGTAGGGGAAGGAGGGTACGGTCCCTGTGGATGCCTCCCCCACTGGGTTCCAGTCTAAATTGGGTGGCACTTCCCAGCCGTCCAAACAGTTACCTTACACCTTTCTGGTAGGTCAGACGGTCTGAGTCTCAACAACATATTTTGTCTAAGGGACCAAAATTCTTAGTTATGCAGCTGTATTCAAAGTTATATGCTGTGCCTTGTTATATCGCAGGAGCTGCTTCACTATACTCATACTTGTAAAAAACAGTTAATTTATAAGATCTGTTGGAAAATATTTAATAAAAAAATAGGCAGTGGCTCCAGTCCAATAGAGCCAAAATGTTTTTGCATGAATAACATTTTGTAAAATAAAACTCTACTAAAGTTCAATAAGTTTATTTGATTCTTTTCATACTCATTTGTTTCATTTACAAGCTTTCAAAGTAATATAAATTACTTTTTAAATGTTTATAGCTTGCACTTTTAGTTTTCGCCCCAATTTCATTTGGAAACTCCGACCACAAACTCCTACCCCTCAAAATATCCAATTATTTTACTAACCTGCTTTGCGGTATATAAATTGAACTTATTCAATATATATCTGACAAGATTTTACATTCAATTTAATTCTATAAACTTGCCTGGTGGTGCATAAATACATACTTGAATACATATATTTCCATCTAATCTTTTCAAACCTTACCAATCATTAAGCATCTTACGAATTCCCAAGTTCACTTTATTTTTTTAAAACAAGATAAAATATCTCATGCTTGTGTACAAATATTTCACCAAGATGTAGTAAACACATTGAGCTGCGACACTTATGACATTTTAAATATTATAGTTTTTCCACCCATTAGATGGAACCCATGTTAAAATGCTAAAATATGGAAATTATAATCATTGTAATATGAAAATGAAGAGCTTGATCTAAAATCCAGTTATATATACTTATAATGTTTTCAAAGAGTTACAAATTCTTGCTTACTGTTTATAACTAGTACTTTTAATACATCAGATTTAAGCGTTACAAACTTGAAAAACAGAAAATTTTCAATGTTCTTGAATTTCACAATATGATTACTCAAAAACTGTAAGAGTGTTTTTAAATAATAAATGTAGGTGTAGTTACTAAATTTCTTAATACATATTTTGGCTGCGTACTACTTAAATCTATCCTTTATGGTCTTAAAAACATTTCAAGTAAATGTAAGGAAAATGATAAAAACTTTTGCTCAGACATACTTTTTTAAGAATTTCTTTAAAAACAAAAAGTTTAGAATATTGAAATTACTTTCATATATTCATAATCTAGACCCTGTTTCTGACAAAACAAGAAAAATTGATTACATTTTTTATCTATTGGGTTCGTAGGTATAAGCATCCAGATAGTTTACAATTTTCATAACACCATGTTTTCTCCACATAAACTTCAAGCGGAGATATTCTTGACAAAATGGTTATTTGACTATTTTCCTTTTTACTTGTACTGGGAAGAAACTTTATTTGTACAGTGTACCAGGCAGGATTTTTTTGAAAGAATTTTAATACTCGTTATGCCCTTACTATCTACTGTTTGGGTGTGCTAAAATTGATTTAGTAGCAATTATTTCAATTCCCTTTCAACTCTTTCTGAAGAAATTCATTTTTTTATGAAATGTTATAATAATATTTTATGAAAGTAATTTTAATGTTCATTTCTGCTCTCACATTGATGGAAAACTATTTATTTGTGAAATGTTTAAAAAAATATTTAATGATGGTGTTTGAATACTCATGTTTCAACAAATTTCTGAATATGCTCCTTTTTTTTTAAAAATATCGTCACTTATTTTAAATTTCCTTATTAAAATACACTGACTTCCAGAAGTTTTTTTAAATCAAATGGCCAGGTACTTGACTTTCATCATTCGCCTTTGTCAGTGGCCAGAACATGAACCATTTAGCCATCCTACGATGTTGCCCCAGGCGCACCAGATGGGGGCGGAACACACTGCATCCACAACACAAACATCCATACCTTATGTGGGACTCGAACCGACAATGTGGCGGTCGAGTGATTGCTGAAGCATATTTGAATTTGAGTGGCTGAAACTCGCTGCTGATGTAGATAGCAGTATGTAAATATCGTACGTTACAGCCAATCACGATTGACTGTCTAGATATCTGCTAATTAGGCAGTCATTGAAGATGCCAGCATTCTGAAGTGTTTGTGGAGGTGCATTTAAATGCTGATACAAAGTATTTATAACTTTTGTAGGATTATTTTTATTGATATTCATGTTTCTATGGCAGAAAGAAGATGTATGACAGATATTGAGCGTTGTTGTGCTGTTGGATGCATTTAAGCAGGACAGTCAATCAAAGATGTTGCTATTTTCTTTGGTGTTGATCATTCGGTAATTTCTTGATTATGGAAATGTAATGTATACACTAAGAAAAATGTTGAACTTTCCGTAGTACGTGATTGTTCATCTTCCAGATATTCCAAACAAATATAAAAATGAATGCAATAAAACAAAATTTCGAGAATCAGCTTCTGAACTTTCAATGTCGACTCCACGTTGCTTATTTAGAGATTGTATAAATGCTATTTCCCGGATTGTAATGAATTTCTTTAAAAAGTTCGTTCACAGAGTAGTTTATAATAGTTGCACGTAAATGTTTGTGTGTAGTGCAGCTTGAAATTTGTAATTTCTGTGTTTTACTTTCAAAATTATATTGCCTTTTATATTTTTAATAAGAATATATTTAATAAAATGTTCAGTGACGCCATCTATTTTATATAATTGAAATATTCTTTCCAGTCCCTGTTTAAATCAGTTTTAAAATATTGATTTTTTTTTAGTTTAATATGTATGATAGGATAGTACACCACCGAATTAAACTATTATTTAGTTGTACTTGATCCATTCTAAACTCAAAAATTAATGTTAAAGAATGTAATAAGATTATGCAAAATGTAAAAACCCAGAAAATATTCATAACTGATATTTTGGGACTTTTAAATCTATTCGAAGAATTATAATATTCCATATTTTTATGTATTTTAAAATATTTAAATATTTTATGCTCTAATAGCAGCACATTTTCAGTATCCAAAACTACACATTATTTGTCTGGTTTTTAAGCATTATTATCATTAGCAAGTATCCAACACAAATAACATTACATTGAAAATATATTTTGTATTTTAATTTGGCACAAGTGGGTAAATATTTGGTACAAGTGGGTATTAGCATACATGTTCGTCTGTCGAGTAAACATTCGCTCACAATATCTGCAAATGATATTATTAACATCTTTCTTATCGTTTTCTGACATAATTTTAATAATTATCAGGAAAAGGAAACTGTAACAATTTAAAGATGCGATGTGAAAGATTAAAAGTAACGTGCACTATATTGGTATAGGCAATGGGCATAAACAAGAGAGCTCCGTTCCAATGCCAATTTACGGCGCTCCAATACGATAAAATATCTCCAAAGCGCTAAGTATTGGGGTTAGTTGAAAATATATGAATCCGAAAGTTCCACAGCCAGCTGGCGCAAGGAGCAGACACTAGTCCTTATGGACGATAATGCCCGTCTCCCTCGAGCTAACATCTTTGACGAATACCTGGAAAGTGAGGGCATTTCTTGTATGGAGTGACCAGCGTATTCCTTTGACTTTAATCTCATTGAAAACCTTTGGGATGCCCTTGGGCATGCTGCTTCTGCATGTTTACCTCCTCCAACCAGTCTCAGAGTGTTGGAAACTGCCCTATCGGAGGAATGGCCATTGCTCGCATCTGTGATGGTTGACCACCTCATTGAAACCATGGAAAGTCGTAAAGTTTGTGTGATGGTCCGGAGTTGTCACATACCATTTTACTGGGGCACGGTAGCCCAGTGGTTAGCACTCGGGCATTGCACTCAGTAGGCCGGGGTTTGATTCCCGCCACTGCCAAAACTGCTGCCATGTTCTTGTGGAGAATGATCACGTTAAACATGTGGGTCTGTAAGTCCTCCCAAGAAGTTGGTAGTAGGGAAAGAAGGGTACGGTCCCTGTGGATGCCACTCCCACTGGGTTCCGGTCTAAATTGGGTGGCACTTCCCGGCCATCCAAACAGTTTCGTTATACCCTTCTAGTAGATCGGATGATCTGGGTCGCAACAACAACAATATACCATTTTACTGTAAGTTTTGTTTTGTTTGTTTGCCTTTAAACAACATTTTGTTAATAACCCAAATGTGACGTCATCATATAACTTATGAAAAGTAAATATTTTTTTCGTCTTTGTACATAATTATTGCTTTGTTTAATGTATAAACACATTTGCTACCTTCATGTGCAGTTTTGAATTAATCAAAGATTTACTTTTCCTATATTTTTGTTTATTTTACCATCCGTGCTGAACTTTTGGAAGCCAGTGTATTTTAAAAAAATTTATAACAAATCTACAAAAGTTAAAGAGGTGAATTTTCAGATCATTTCCTTTATTGTAATTTTGTATTTTCTCAAACAATATATGTTTTAAACAAAATATTTTTATTTCCTTAAACTATGCCATTATTTTTTACATTGAAATTCATCTGTCAGTACATTTTCACCCTATTATAGCCATCTCTACACTGTGTGTCTGGCCATCTCTACACTTCTTTTACAAAGTAGATACTTTGCATCCCTGAACTCAAATAGCATGTTTTTAAGGTAGTGTATGTGTGTGTCCATGAGTCTATGGAGACAATATTTCTTGACTAAATGGGACATTTTGAATGAAATTGGGTTAAAAAATTACAGTCGGTGAACATTGGAAGCCTACTGATTTTAAGAATGCAATCGGATGTTAGGAAGATCCCTAAATTTTTTAATGAAATTTTGAAAACATTAGAACTTTCAGTAATGTTACTTAAATAATCATTTCTTGTGTACCTTTTCATTAAAAAGCGATTTACACAAACTTTAGAATGCTAGCATGAACTGTCTTGATATATTTTACTAGTAAGTTAATGGAAATGACTCCAAATTGATGAATTAATTATTAAAATACACTGTTGCAAAAAATATGTACACCCATAAGAAAATTCAGCTGAAACCGCAAAATTTGGCATGCAAATATCGTTTTAAGAGTTATGGAGATGATCAAATTCTTAATGCTAATGATGTTATAGGGCTCATGTAATGTGCATGAAAATGATGCATCTTGCCTCAATTAAAATGACTGATGTTCTCACTTGCAGATAATTGTAACTGGATTTTTTCTGCTTTAATACTGCAAGTTGTGTACAAAGATGACTTTGAGATGTACTTGATGGTGCTATGAACAATTGCCATATTTAGAGGGGTCTTATCATAGGCCTAAAAGAAGCTGGATGATTCAACAGATGTATCAGTCAACTAAATGATTTTTAGTTAATTAGCATTTAGCTAATTAGTTGATAGCTTTTTAGCTAATTTAAATATTTATTTAGTGTTTTGAGTTCAAAAATTCAAAAATAAAATTGTTGTCAGCTTATTGGTCTTTATCATTTAAAAAGATAGAGCTTTATCCTTTTTTTAAATCATGAAGTTAAAGTTTATTCATGCTTGTGTTTTTCCTAATATTTGTATTAATAAAATTGATCATAGTACAGTTGTTTGAAATTAAAATGTTTAATTAGATCAAAACAAAACCAAAAAAAGTGAATGTAAGCCACTTAAAACCAAGAAAGAAAAAAAAACTACTGGCATGGCTTTATTTAATTTCAGTTAGTTTTTTTGCACTTTTCTACTCCTTGAGGTGTCTGTTCTATCTTCAACTATGTAACTTTACTACTATGTACTGATACAGTTTTGAAAGGCTTAACTATAAGAACTTTAACTACAGTGGTTGCTGCTTAAATATGTTGAAAAAGATATTGAGTCAATGAAATGAAAATTTTATAGAATATCAGCTGTTTATAATTGTACTTTTGAGTCAATGAAACAGGCCCAATCCATGTGACTGAGCTAAACAACCTGTAAAGATATTAAGCAGCAATTCCTGCAATGTATTGGGTGGAAAATATTGCTTATAAATGAAAAACAAATAGAAATATGATTAAATTAACTGAAGCATGGCACTACTCAACTTTCTCATACTAGAATCCATTTTTTTGTTGTTTTTTTAATCAAATATTACAAGAAATTTTTTGAAAAATTGGTATTGTTGGTCCAAATGATTACAATTATAACATGTTACCCTTCACTTTAAAGGACTTAAAAGTCTTTTGATTAATACCATACTTGACAATGTAACCCCCCCCCCCAACAAGGGGGCTATCTCGGCTATTTTTCATCATTGAGCCTTAAATAATCCCTTTTATGCATGATTATCTGAAATTTTGTTCCATGCTGCCATGTTAAACAAATATAAAATTTCAAAGTTTCAACTCGAATTTAAAATATTTCTATTTAGTTTTATATTTTCCAATAACAAAGACAGATATAAAGTTTCATAAAATCCATTAATATTTGTGTTAGCTATGGTATACACAAGAAATTGACCACACACAGATGAACATCACTTTAAAAATAGTCATATGAAATATGTTCAGGCTGAACTAAAACGCATATATTAGTATCAAAATCTCAAATTCGAAAGTTTTCATGAAAATAACACTTTCTCTTTACTATATTACGTAGTATACGACAGTAAAAATAGGTCAAAATATTTACGTAAAAAAATAAATAACTTAATTTTTTGCATTCACTGAAGAAAAAATAATTGCAACAGCTATATTGTAAATTGTCAAATTTATTTATTTACACTGTAATCTAAAAAATCAATTTATAAATTTGACAAATTCTCTTAACCTTGCAAACAAATTATTTTAGTTTTGATATAAACTCAATATATATTATTTATTATTTACATAAATATAATTTTTTTTTTAATTATGTGGTATACACTTCTGTAAACGTATACTTTGGTAAATTCTTAAAATTTTAACCTGAGAATTTTAAACAAACACATGCAAAGATTGTGGAATTTTTTATTTCTAAACCCACATTTTATTACCCCCACCCCACTGTTTTTTCAATTTTAGATATTAGAGTTGTTTTTCTATTATTTACATTGCATTGCATTTCTAATATACAGCCTTGTTTTGTTAATTTCTTTTCCAAAATTAAAAAATTACACATTTAAGCATCATCTGTTTCCTTTCAGCGATTAAAAAAAAATAGTGTTTTTCTAATAGTTTTAATGCACCCTGATTCTTGTTCTTGACTCTATATTCTTATTTTATTTTTTAATTTTTAACCTGTATTTAAAATTTTAACTTTTTTTTTCTAAATCCTAAATCTCATTCTTATTTTCTTCTAATCAACTTGAGGCATGTGTTGTTTTCCCTGTTCTTTGGGTTGGATTGATGCATCTCTGAAATTTTTAAAAAATCATTTATGTTTTGATTTTACCAAAGCTAAGAAAAACCAAACTTTTGTTGTACTACCCCCCCTCCTTCTCTATTAACTGCAAGAATGAAAAATTGATACTTTTCTCTTAGTCGGTATGCATCCAATTTTTTACGCATTTGAAATGTTTTTTTTAAATTTATTTAGCCTCTACATGTTATTAATCCTCTCATTTTCTAATAAACCTTCTGAAACATTTGTAGTATTTTTTCTGCCTGTGGGTTGGGGTGATGAATTTGAAACATTTTTTTTTGATTTTTTCATTCATTACTTTTTCAATAAATAAAAAATTTAAAAAGGTTGGTCAGTTTTAACTGCCTCCTTCCTCCCTCTGAGTACAACAATGAAAAATTGCCAATTTCTCTTTTCGTTTCGATGAGTCTTATTCTTTGAAACCCCACTCGAATATTTAATTATCCCTCCTCACATTTCATAACCCCCACCCTCCTTTTTTAATCATCAAACAGCATCTGTGCTCTAATAAAAGTTGGTTTCAGTTTATGTTTATCTCAATATTGCTTTAGATTCATCTCATTTAACAAAAGTACGAAAAATTAAAACTTGTTTGACTCCCTTTCGCTATTCAAAAATGAAACATTTGTGTTTTTCTCCAAGCCTTGATATGCACCTTATCCCACTCCTTTTGTTTAACATTTTCTTTTTTATCAACTCCCTGTCAACCATGGAATTTAAACATCTTACATTTCTTTGAAACATCTTCCATTGAATTCTAGTTTAAACTGCGCAACACTAAATGTAAATATAACTCTCTGGGAGAAAAATGAAGTAACTGTTAGAGGCATGCAGCCTTATAAGTTATTTCAGAATTCTACATGTACTGCTATATTTTGACTATGATGTGCATATAATTTTGCACTGTATAGTTAAAGAAGTAAGCTTTCTCAGATTAAAAATCTTCCCTTCTATAAATTCTCATGCACTAAAAAATATTTCTTACTCACCTTTTGAGTAAGATACAATCAAATTTGCTTGAAATAGTTTCAGGTCAGAAATGTGTTTAATGGTGTCTCATGTTATGCTTGGAAATTCAAGCAAGACGAAATCTTGAGATGAAATAATATACTCTGATAATAAAAAATCTGGGTAAAATTACAAAAGTAATAGATTTATTTTCTTCTTTATTCTGTGGTGGTGTGTATTCATAGACAGCCAGGTGTTGGAGTTACTTGGAAGGTGCTTCCACTTCTTGTAATCTTTTATGAAGGTATTTTTGGGAAATTTGAATTGGCTTGCACTATTCACCTTCACCTACCCATCACTGATGAAACATCACGTCCACAACCAAACATTGATTGTGTTTAAAAGGTTGAAAATGGGGAAGCAATAGCCACGCCTTTCTATAAGCTAGCTTCCCATATTAGTTAATCAGCTAGGGAGGGGTTTAACAAATGGGTGGTCTTAATGCCATGTTTCTCCTTATAGAAGATGAAGGCTGGATGATTTTAGCTTCTAAAACATTAAAATATGCATTTTAATGGGAAAAATACTTTGAATCATCAATCATGTCACTTTAAGGAAGAAAAATGTAACAATTTCTAAATAATGCATATATCTTCGCAGAATTGTTTAAAAAATTATAACAAATAAAAGTTTGTTTAAATAATTCTTTAAATTATATTTTAAGCTGGAGAGGCTCAGCTTTTTAGAGATCGACTTCCCACTTTCCGCAGAAAAGCGGCGTTTCTATAGCGACGGTTTGCGCGTGGATGTTTGGTAATATTTGAGACTGTCCTGAAAATCGTCTGCAGTTTGTAAGGTTTTGATTTAGAATATGGATATAAAAATATAATGGATAAAAATGGTTAAAAATAATTTAAAAATGGATATTTTAATTTATGGATATTTTAAATGAATATTTTAATTTTATGGATGGATATTTTAAATGATGGGACGATAGATATTTTAATTTTATGGATATTGTTGGAAAAATCAAATGTAAACATCGTGATTCACGTTTCCTGTGAACGGGCGTTTATGCAAATTTCTTGTGAACGACTCTTCTCGTTCACAGGCATGAACCATGATGTTTTTCCATCATGAGGTAGCATGCAAATCAGATTCTCAATATGTACGCATCTCATTTACATATCTGGGGGCGTTTCCGGAACCGCCCATTATCGGATATATACGAAGGAACTTTCTTGAAGCATTATTCAATTCAATCCATCTCTGTTCTTACAGTAGTATCTGTTAGGATGAGTTAGCAAATGACCGCTAGCATATGACGACGATAAGATGGAGTTAGCTCTTAGTCGATACGTTTGATACGCGAGTCTAAGTCGGATGTGTTTAGTTTAATACACTGACTTGTGTTTCTGCAATACGACGGCATTTTATAAAGTTACGTGTAGTTTTTCACGACGTTAAGTGTTCAAGTTTATTAACGGTGAAATTGTATGAAGTCATAGCAAAGTATATCATTGCTTCATTTTTCTGCTATGTGTGATACTAACGGTGGTGGCTTCAAAAGCACGCAAAAGATTAAGGTAGTATAAGTTTTCCTAAATACTACAAATGCTTCAAGAAAGTTCTGGAACTCAACTGTCTTTACAAGCTTACGAGCCTTCTGTACATAGCTTTGTTTACTGTTTTGGCATAAATTTTACAAAGTTGTAAATTGCCTAAATGATGCTTTATTTTTATTCACGAATAAAGTGAACTGGAATTTACTTAACATGTTTCGTATGTCTTAATTTACAAACAAACGTTCATCTGGGGTTTTTGATGCGTTCAACTCTGCAATTTGTCAAGCTGTTACGCAGTTAGTTCAGGTCTTCAAATCTTCAACCAATCATCAAATTTATCCATCATCGAATTTTAAATTTTCTATCAGGATGATGGAATTAAGAGCTTAGCATATGGTCATTATAAAATTTAAATTAGCGCGCGGAAATTTCACTCGGTAGGTCCGGGTTTGATTCCTGCCACTGCCAAAACTGCCGCTGTGTTCATGAAGAGTACGATCACGTTAAACATGCGAGTCCGTAAGTCCTTCCGAGAGGTTGGTGGTAGGGGAAGGAGGGTATGGTCCCTGTGGATGCCTCCCCCACTGGGTTCTGGTCTAAATTGGGTGCCACTTCCTGGCCATCCAAATAATTACCTTACACCTTTCTGGTAGATCGCGCCAGCGAGTTTACCACGGTCAGAATTTTCAAGGGTAGTGAACAGGCTGATCGCCGAAGGCAGCTAGTAACGAATAAACGCGCCTCTATTATCAGGAACTGCTTTGCCGGAGCAAGAACAGTTCAAAATCTAGCACCTCCACTCGTAACTGTCGGTAAATATCGATTCTCCATGCAATTTCCATCTTTTTCTTAATAACTATAAGCCTTCGCAGGTTTTCCCCAAGTTCTTTCAATAGGAGCATTTTGGGAGTAACAGTTTACATTGATTAAAAGTCTTCCGATCCATAAAAGATTCAAAAGCTTACAAATGTAGGCAAAGTGTTTTTGGACAAGTTTCTGGACAAAAAATAATATACTCATGAATCTCTGGGTCATAAATATATTCCTGATTGGCATTACGGCTTATAAAACCCCAACTTTTACAGGGAGATATTTAAAATTAATTTTATAAACCAGGAAAAGTTCATGCCTAGAGCTGCCCCCCAAAAAATGTTACCATAGGAAACAAATTGTACTTCTAAAATCAGGGCTGTGAAGTCGCAGTCAATAAAAATATGCATATATATTCTTTTCTTCTTCCTCTTCTTATTAGTTGTAATCTTTCCTCCTCTTATTTAGCTCACTTTTCTAGGATTAAGCTAACCTGGCAGTACAGGTATAAGACAGGGTAACGACAGCGCCTCTCTAAGTTGTATACTACCTCTGCATAACTACCGAAGGGTAGAAAGTCGGAAACCCCTGTTCAAATTCAAATTTTGGTTCCCCAATGTGGGTCTTGTCTGGTTTTCAATTAGGCAGTCACTGCAGTCGACATTCATCGCTTCCTGTCCTTCATGTTCGCCCCGGCTCTCATTCCAGAGCCGGTGCTGTTTGCTGTTTGGGACTCTTCATTTGGGGAAAGCTCCCTGAAGTCTCCCTTGTCCTCCTGGGGCCGTGTGGCTCTGGGCACCAGCTTCTTCGCTGAGCTGAGGGGTGTGATGTGTGTGATTCAAGGGTCCAAATATTCCTTTATCTGAAGTCAGTCAATTCTTGGTTCTACGGACTGGTCCAAAACTCATGTTTTCATCCCAGGACTCAGCTTTGTCGTCTGCGGGCGACTTCCAGCAGTGCGGAAACCAAAACCCGTGTTGCCGAGAAGCAGGTAGGGTCCGCACTGCTGTTTGACAGAACTTCCGTTATATCGGCTTTGTCGAGATTTAATGAAGCTCCGGAAGATTTAATAAAGATCGAGGATTAGCACTTTTGACGATATATTTAAAGATGTAAATGTGTTTAAACCGCTTTCGCTATTAACGAACGAAAAATAAAAAATAAGAACTTAAAAGTTTTATTTATTTTCTAGCATCTAAATGTTATGTTTAAAAAGGCTGATGACTCTGAAAAAAGTAAAAACTTTATTAGTAATAGTCAAATATGTAAAAAATATCGCAGTAGATAAAATAAATATCTTTTCCAAAAAAGAAAAATATCTCTCCTCCCAATAATTTTAAATTACGATGAGTCATTGCTAGGTTGCAGCCAAACAGCTTGATTGCTTCTCGAAGGTTGCAGCTGCACAGGGACGTGGTGGGGCAGGGAAAGCGAAGAAAGGAATTTGCTTATTTCGTAATCGTAAACGCAGCCGACCCCTTTGAGAGGTTTGTGTTAATGACCTTGTTGCTCGGTTCTGTGCGATACGATATTATTTAGTTATTTATTTATTTGCTATTTATAGTATTTAAATATGGCTTTCTAAACAAAAAAGGCAAAATATACAGTCGATTTCAAGCTGACACGTTCGACGAAAACGAAAAAAATCGTCAGATATCGGGAGGGGGAGGAGATTTTGAAGACAAAAACAGAATACATTGAAGAATGGAATTCGTACTACGAAGTGAGCAAAATAAATTTCCGTGAGCGTTAATATGAATTCTCGGGATTTTTAGATTTAATTGAACAATCTGTGATAAAATATTACGATAACGTTTTAAAGTGTTAAATTAAAAATTGCATTGTTTCAGAAAAATGTCTTTTTCAATAATGAGAAAAGGAAATTTTGATAATAAAAAATCCGTATTTAAATAACGATGTATATTTTACGTGAAATAATTCATCGAGAGTTGTGACTGGAATAAGGGGGAGGAGGGATTAACGCTAACAATGTAATTCACGGTCCAACCATGAGCCGATCTACGGCCGTCCATCTAAACTTTCGTTTCATTTCCGGGTTCAGAAAGTCGACCGGAAAATACGGTATTTGTTTATAAAATATAATTCTATATAAATAATCTTACCCTGTTATTTTAAATCGGCGACTTTGTCAGTCCGGGGGAAAGGCGAGAGAGAGAAAAAAAAAAAAACTAAGGAAAACATCCGGATTTTCGAGGTTGTACTGTACTAAATTTGGCCTTCCTAGTTGCCCCGGTTCAACGGTTATTTTCCTAAAACGAGTACTATGGTGAGCTTAGGACGGATTTGATTCGGTTAAAAATCAAAAGCTTAAAATATACCACTGAAAACAGCGGTACACTAATGTGGTATTTTTAGTTGCACAGGTTCTCGAGTTATTCCGGAAAAACAAGTATATTATGGTGATGGTGAGCCCAGGACTTGTTAACTGAAGAATGCCACTGCTTTTCAATATTAAGCATGGTTAAGCAAAGTTTATAAGCTTAACAAGAAGCATAACCAAAGCGAAATGGAATATATACAGCATCCAGATCCAAATTCCCACCCTCAAATTTTATTGAAAAATAATTTTATTATAAAAATTATACGTATTATGTTATGTTTGATTATTTAACTGAATTTTATGATAAATACGAAAACAATTTTACACAAAATATTCATTGCTCGTTATTAAATACAACCAAGTGTACTCAACATTGCTCATGGATTTTGATGCAAATCTCTCATGAGAATTACAACGGAACTCACAGCAAATTCTAGGAAGCTAAGGAATGCTTTAACAATACACCCGTTTATAACAAAATAAAATAAAATAATGTGTGGACGCACATACGGCTACGCTAGTCACAATTGCTCATCTTATATATCGGCCAAAGCCATATACAAAATTGTGAACAACCTTACAAATTATACAACACAATTGCCTATTTTGAACCAAAATCATTCTTGTGAGTCACGACACAAATAAATGAAAATACTTGAAGGTGCAAAAAAATTCCTTTAATTCAGAAGCAATATTCAAACAATTATTGCTATCTCAACGAATTTTCATCCAATTTTAATAAAATTTTAACCCAATACTCATAATGATAATATAATACTAAATTGAAAAAAATTAGGACGAAATCTTTAGAATTTGTAAATTTAGAAAACCCAAAAAATAAATACACTTAGTGTGTCACAAACTGTTTTCAGCTGAGATGAAAGGTCTGCAATTTAATCAAAGCACCTGCTTGCAAATTATCCTTTGCGGAGGCAAGAAAAGAATAGATTTGATTTGACAAAATGACGGAAAATGGGATTTTTTACTTTAAAATTTAATTACTTTTAAAATATTAATACGAATTTTTAAAAAAATCTTGACGAGATGCACATGATGAAGTAAGAAAGAACCTACGTAGCAAATTTCACAGCTGTCTGGTGCTTTGATTTCCCGCTATAGAAGAAACAGACATATACAGAGTCAGTTCATTCAGTCATTAAAAATTCCTCAAGAAACTCTTCACATTTTGCTCTTAAGGACCCCTTAAAACTCCTAATTTTCACCGGATTTGATAAAATTTTCGGCGAAATTTCGGCATAGGATTTGAAATAGCCACTTAAAATTCAATCCATATTTAGAATTTTTATAGGATCTGGGGCTCTCGAGATATTAATAAAAAATGCACAATTAAAGCAGTGAACAATTTTCTGAAAATTAATCAACTGAAGCAGTGAATAGTTTTTCGGGGGGGGGGGGGGGGGAGAGGAACTTTATTGTTGATATCATTTAATCTTTCAATATTAATGCAATTGTGCTAAAATATCAGTAAATTGCTCATTGAAATTCAGGTGCCCAAGGTCGGACCCCAAACATTAAGATAAAGACTGCTCTGCATGTTTCATTTTCAGATTTATGCACATTTTGATAAAATAATTTACAGGAATAAAAACAACTTATCTGTGCACGAAAGAGACTTGTCAACTTCATGCACTTTGACGCATCTTGTCTAAGCTGGCGATCATTTTCTCTCTCCCTTCTATGTATATTAGGCTTTGTCTGAGCACTTGCAGTGGACAAGTAGGTAAATTTTGAAACTGTACCTTACAGAAATTCGTAAAAGAATAACATCTTCTTCAGTATCTGTAGTTTAGCAAGAATTGCACCCCACCCTTTTAAGAATTCCCCCATCTCCTGATTGGATAGATGCTTTTGCTAAAGTGTTCATGTGATTTTATAACCCTTTAAAGGCAACCTATGAATTCTCTTCGAATTCTCTTTGAGGGCAGCCGTGGTAGGCATCTATGTGGGCATGGGCTTTCAAGATCAAAATAATTTAAGCGTCTTTGAGGTATAAGGGTTTATAAAGGGTTCATAAACTACTAGTGACAGCATCCCAAAAGTTATTTCCATATCTGTGTGGGAATGGTGCCTAACAACCTTGCTTTAAATATTCATAAGTCATGCAAGTGATAATAGACATTTTTATGATAGGAAGCAACAAGGAACTTTACAGAGAAGCAATAAAACCCATTGTTATCAATGCCTGGACTGGAGAGAAAGGAATGTTTATCTGAGGAGTGGGGAACAATAACTCCAGCAAGGAGAAACCCTGAGAATGACACTCAGGGGTATATAGCTTATCTTGGGTCCTGGGGGCTCAGAGGGATATGATTTCACTCTGTGGGGTGGAAGTTGCTGACAAAGGGTGGAAGTTCAGCTAATGGTGTCCAGTTATATTGGTACATTTCCCATTCATTTGGCTGTCAATATTGTTGTGACTTTTTTGCAGCTTTAATAATGAATGGGAAAAAACTTCGTACAATCAAGGATGTTTTGAAAATTTGACTACACATGATAAGGTCCCATTTTGGAAAAGGACATGCAGGGCGGTATTTTTCGATGTCAGGGCGCAAAATTATAGTACTGGGGCAGGCGGGGTGGGTTTTTCAATTTCTGAGGGCAGCGGGTCAGGCCGCCCTGCGAAAAACACCTAGGATGAACCCTGTAACATTATTTAACTGTATTGTATATTATAGAAATAATGAAACTCTCGAACTATGTTGTAAAAACTATGTTGTTGTTTCATAACATAAAACTATGTTGTTGTTTCTGACAATCTTAATCATACAAAAGATGTAGTATTTGCATTCAATTCTGCAATAATTAGGATTTTATGCCCTGTAGAAGATAAAGAGCCTAGCTCAGATGCATGTACTGAGTTATTGAAAAAATCAGACTGGGTATCGGTGATGTACGGTGATTATTGGTGGCCAGGAGTTGTGGAGGACACAGATGATAAATATCTCTATCTATCATTTATGAAACCTTTAGGCAAAAACAAGTTTACCTGGCCACACATCCCAGAAAAGGATAAAATCCTAAAGAAAAATATTTTGACTAAGCTCGAAAAAGCACCAAGTCCAGTTAATAGACGGGGACATTTTTCGTTGCCAATGGCGGAAGTGAAAAAAATTGAAGACATTATTGATGTTCTGAGACTTGTATAAAACATGTATTTTATTTTTAAATGGTTACCATTTTTTCAAATGGAGCTATATATGGAAAATCCTAATTTATATAATAGCAATTAAAATATTTCAGAAATCATTAATTATTTTTATTTCCATAATTAAACATTAAGTTTGAATACAATAATAGAGCTAGTAAATTCATTAAATTAACATTTGTATACATTTTAGTTCACAATTCCTTATAGTACTGTTACTTCAAATCATAGGTCCCGTACGTAACAGAAGTAATTAGCTTTCATTAATTAATGACACAATTTTAAAAAATAATTTTAAAGTTAATTAATAAAATGTATATTTCTGCTTCTACTCATTAAATTGATTTGTGAAAATATTTAATAAATTCAGAGCAAAATTCAAATTGCTGGAGGTACTTTTAAAACAATTTTTTGTGCTGTCCCGTACATAACAAAACTTTATTAATAAAAAAAACAAAAAACTATTGGCTCCAACAAAAAGAAACTTTACAGGAATCTAGATGAAGTGGTATATAATACATTAAAAATAATTGCAAACTTTCTTATTTATATTTTGACATTGAAAAATGTACAAATATCTCAAAATTTTGCTGTTAAACGTCCCGTATATAACACATGAATACTGCGGAATGACCCGTAAATGTTTTCTGATATTTTACAAACAAAATGCATTTCATAAATGTGCACAAGTAGGTATCTATTTAAATCACTTTTACATGTAAATGCCTTGACATACTTCACAAGTTTGTAAAGGTAGCTGTGTGTTAAAATTAACATTTTGTCTACATTTTCTAACACATTTTATAAACAAAACACTTTCCATCAGTGTGCATAAGTAGGTGCTTATTTAAATCACTTTTATGTTCAAATGCCCTTCAACTTATTTCACACGTGTGTTGTGTATTTAAATGATTTTCCCGACATGGTAAATCGATACAATAGCTCACACCTCATTTTTCTAAGTACAAAATTTGCGCCATTTGTACAGGCTCCTCCTACCAATCTGACGTATTCTACAGTTTTATGAACTGGGATTTTGAATGTAAATGAAAGTGCAATTGAATGTTAATAAAAGGGAATAATACTAATTAATTATTATTTTTAACTAATTATTATAACTTACTTATTATTATTAACTAATAACTTTTGTTAATAAAATTTAATTTAACAATACTTAGAAGAAAAAATATGAAATTTTAAAAAAACGTTTGTACTTTAACTAAATTTAAGAAAAAACGATACTTAGAAAAATGTCTGTACTTTAACTAAATTCAAGAAAAAATGATACTTAGCAAAAAGTTTGTACTTTAACTAAATTCAAGAAAAAACGATACTTTAAAATTAAGAAACCCATTTTAAAAACACGGGAAAATACAAAAAACAATTTCAAAACACGGGATTAACAAATAAGAAACTAACCTTATTCCTCGTCATACCAATCAATTATTGCTCTCTGACCTTTCGCTTCAAGCATAAAATAAAATATGCTTGATAAATAATGCCTGACTCATTTTCATTCACTCGACCACGTTTTCTAGAACATTCGCTCGAATCCATTTGCTGCTTACCAGATGTTATTTAGAAACTTTATCTATGAAAATTTAATGAAAAACTAATAAAAATCTTTATGCACGTCAATAACGTGAAAATAAAGAAATATATATAATCCAATAAAGGTTGCTGCAAAACAAATCAGCGAGACTAATTGAAAAAGATCCACAAAATAAACTTTCCACAAAGATCCACAAAACACGTTCGAATAAAATTTGCAAAATGATCTGTGCAAAAAGATGTGATGAAATACACAGATTACTATACTAATAATATTCCGAGTGCTGATTGGATGTCCAGAAAGCGGTTACCAGATTGGCGAAGAAAGCCGAACCCAGAAATTGTAACCCGGTGCATCGAGCCAAATTGGTGCGCTTTTGTGCTTTGAAATCTGGGGTGTGGGCTAATCTCCCGATCGACCCAATTTCACAATTTAAAAAAAATTTAACCAGTGTGCACGAGTAGAAACATTTAAATTGCCTTACTGTCTAAATGTTTAATGGCATATTTCACATACTAAAGGCTTTTCATCAGCATGATAAAGTAGATAAATATTTAAATAATGTTTAAGTGCAAATGCTTTCCTACATGTTTCACATTAAAAAGCTTTTCCCCAGTGTGCTTAAGATGTCTATTTAAATCCTCTTTAGGTGTGAGTGCTTTTCGACATATTTCACAAAATGCTTATAATGGGTGTGACTAAGAAGTCTTTTAAAATCCCCTTTAAACGGAAATGCTTCTTTACATATTTCACATATTGCTTTTCATCTGTATACACAAATAGATGCTTATTTAAATTACTTTTATGTACAAATGCTTTATAACTATTTTTCAAACAAAATTATTTCCACCAGTATGTATAAGAAGGTGTCTATTTAAACCACTTTTCTGTCTAAATGCTTTCTGACATATTTTACAAATAAAAGTTTTACTATTAGTATGTATAAGTAGGTGGATATTTAAACCACTTTTCAGTCTAAATGCTTTCTGACATATTTCACAAACAAAAGGCTCTTCGCCAGTATGTATACGTAAGTGAGAATTTAAAGTTCTTTTTTGTTTAAATTTTTTCTGACATATTTCACAAACAAAAGGCCTTTTATTACTATGGACAATGAGATGCTTATTTAACTCCTTTTTATCTACAAATGCTTTCCGACATATTTCACAGATAAACGGCTTTTCGCCAGTATGCACAAGCAAATGCCTATTTAAATCACTTTTATATCTAAATGGTTTCCAACATATTTCACAGATAAATGGTTTTTCACCAGTATGCACGCGTAGATGCCCTTTTAAATAACATTTTTTTGTAAATGCCTTTTCACACATTTCACAGACGAATGGCTTTTCACCAGTATGCATAAGTAGATGCGCATTTAACTCCCTATTACCAACAAATGCTTTCTGACATATTTCACAGACAAATGGCTTTTCACCAGTATGCACAATTGCATGCCTATTTAAATCACTTTTATATGCATATGGTTTAAAACATATTTCACAAATAAATGACTTTTCACCAGTATGCACAAGTAGATGCCTTTTTAAATAACATTTTTTTGCAAATGTCATTCGACATATGTTACAATTGAAAGGCATTTTACCAGTATGTATAAGTAGGTGTGCATTTAAATATTTTTTATGGGTAAATGCTTTCTGACATATTTCACAAACAAATGACATTTCACCACTAAGCATAAGTACATGGATATTAAATTATTTTTCTGTACAAATGCTTCCTGGCATATTTCACAAACAAAAGCCTTTTTACCAGTATGCACAACTAGATGTCGATTTAAATGATATGCAAATGCTTTCTGTCATATTTCATGAACAAAAGACAGATCAAAAACATAAGTGGGTGTGTATTTAAATGGTTTTCACCAGTACATATAGTTAGGTACACTTTTGGCTATATCCCAAAGACCGGTACGGTCGTTTTTTTTTATCGCGCCAAATCGGCGATAAACGGAGTGCTATATTGTGAACTCTAACTCTTCATAATCATGGTAACCTTGCGAGTTGGTTACTATGGCAACTGTCTAAACTTGTGTTATTCTATGCTTACTTAATTCTTATGCTGGTTTTTTTAGTGTTTGTTGGATGTTTAGAATTGGATGTCTAATTGGAATTTATTCTATTATTTTATAAATCTGCTGATTTTTTAAAAGTAAATCATTTGGATGAATTGAAAGTTTTTCTATATTTATTTAATTAATCCGGTGCTTGATCTCAGAGGTGACGTTATTTGAAGGAATACGTACAAGTATTGGTGAAGTTTCTTTGATTTGTTTTGTGTGTGCTAAATGGCTGTGAAGAGTGAAAGATATAGTATTGTTTTGTTTGATCGTTTGCTAGATAGTGGTAAAATGAATGTGATTAAATGGTGTAAGAATCAGGGGTTGATTGCAAGTGGGTACGAATGTCTTAAATGTAAATCGCCTATGCGATTGTGTGAGAGAAATAATAGTACGGAAGAGTGTGATGGTTATACGTGGGTTTGCCGTGTTTTTGGAGCGAATGCGCATTATGTGAAGAGGAGTATAAGGAATGGTACGTGGTTAGAGTATTCTAGATTGAGTTTGATTGAGATTTTGAAAATGATATGGCTGTGTGTGAAAAAGACTCCGCATGATTGGATGGTGGATGAGATGAATATGTCTAAAAATGTTTTTTTAGCGGGCGAGCGTAGCGAGATTAGCTCGCGAAGCAGGCGTAGATCCATGCTCTAATTGCTACATCACTCTATGAGCCACAGAACACCTGTTGCACAAACAGCTGTTACTACGTGCGACCTCCGACAGCCAGCGGGACCGGATTCTGTGTTTTTAGCGGGCGAGCATAGCGAGGTTAGATCGCGAAGCGGGCGTAGATCCATGCTCTAATTGCTACATCACTCTATGAGCCACAGAACACCTGTTGCACAAACAGCTACGTTGCTACGTGCGACCTCCGACAGCCAGCGGGACCGGATTCTGTGATGTTTTTTTAGTGGGCGAGCGTAGCGAGGTTAGCTCGCGAAGCGGGCGTAGATACATGCTCTAATTGCTATATCACTCTATGAGCCACAGAACACCTGTTGCTACGTGCGACCTCCGACAGCCAGCGGGACCGGATTCTGTGATGTTTTTTTAGCGGGCGAGCGTAGCGAGGTTAGCTCGCGAAGCGGGCGTAGATCCATGCTCTAATTGCTACATCACTCTATGAGCCACAGAACACCTGTTGCACAAACAGCTGGTGCTACGTGCGACCTCCGACAGCCAGCGGGACCGGATTCAGTGTTTTTTTTTAGCGGGCGTAGATCCATGCTCTAATTGCTACATCACTCTATGAACCACAGAACACCTGTTGCACAAACAGCTGTTGCTACGTGCAACCTCCGACAGCCAGCGGGACCGGATTCTGTGATGTTTTTTTAGCGGGCGAGCGTAGCGAGGTTAGCTCGCGAAGCTGGCGTAGATCCTTGCTCTAATTGCTACATCACTTTATGAGCCACAGAACACCTGTTGCACAACAGCTGTTGCTACGTGCGACCTCCGACAGCCAGCGGGACCGGATTCTGTGATGTTTTCTTAGCGGGCGAGCGTAGCGAGGTTAGCTCGCGAAGCGGGCGTAGATCCATGCTCTAATTGCTACATCACTCTATGAGCCACAGAACACCTGTTGCACAAACAGCTGGTGCTACGTGCGACCTCCGACAGCCAGCGGGACCGGATTCAGTGTTTTTTTTTAGCGGGCGTAGATCCATGCTCTAATTGCTACATCACTCTATGAACCACAGAACACCTGTTGCACAAACAGCTGTTGCTACGTGCAACCTCCGACAGCCAGCGGGACCGGATTCTGTGATGTTTTTTTAGCGGGCGAGCGTAGCGAGGTTAGCTCGCGAAGCTGGCATAGATCCTTGCTCTAATTGCTACATCACTTTATGAGCCACAGAACACCTGTTGCACAAACAGCTGTTGCTACGTGCGACCTCCGACAGCCAGCGGGACCGGATTCTGTGATGTTTTTTTAGCGGGCGAGCGTAGCGAGGTTAGCTCGCGAAGCGGGCGTAGATCCATGCTCTAATTGCTACATCACTCTATGAGCCACAGAACACCTGTTGCTACGTGCGACCTCCGACAACCAGCGGGACCGGATTCTGTGATGTTTTTTTAGCGGGCGAGCGTAGCGAGGTTAGCTCGCGAAGCGGGCGTAGATCCATGCTCTAATTGCTACATCACTCTATGAGCCACAGAACACCTGTTGCACAAACAGCTGTTGCTACGTGCGACCTCCGACAGCCAGCGGGACCGTATTCTGTGATGTTTTTTTAGCGGGCGAGCGTAGCGAGGTTAGATCGCGAAGCGGGCGTAGATCCATGCTCTAATTGCTACATCACTCCATGAGTCACAGAACACCTGTTGCACAAACAGCTGTTGCTACGTGCGACCTCCGACAGCCAGCGGGACCGGATTCTGTGATTTTTTTTTAGCGGGCGAGCGTAGCGAGGTTGAAGCGGGCGTAGATCCATGTTCTAATTGCTACATCACTCTATGAGCCACAGAACACCTGTTGCACAAACAGCTGTTGCTACGTGCGACCTCCGACAGCCAGCGGGACCGGATTCTGTGATATTTTTTTAGCGGGCGAGCGTAGATCCATGCTCTAATTGCTACATCCCTCTATGAGTCGCAGAACACCTGTTGCTACGTGCGACCTCCGACAGCCAGCGGGACCGGATTCTGTGATATTTTTTTAGCGGGCGAGCGTAGATCCATTCTCTAATTGCTACATCACTCTATGAACCACAAAACACCTGTTGCTACGTACGACCTCCGACATATACATTGAATTACGATATATACGTATGTATATATATATACAAATACACGACACATACATTACTTTAGAAACTTACATTCGTTTAACCTCTAATTTTTGTAGGATATATCTAAATTTATCTTCTTTGATGGATATTTTTAATTAATCGGAAAATAAAATATTGACTTTCATTAAACTATACACACGACCTTTTTGCGAAAAATTGTTATATATCTTTCCCCTCACTCGCGTATACATTGCACAATTTCTAATAAATGTATACATCTTTAGACCGCTACTTAGTGACTACAGTAAAAATGAGTGGTAGTGTATAATCACTTAAAACGCACTTTAGCAAATGAAATCTTTAAATATATATTGTTATTAATGTATTCTAAATAACTAATATTCATCAGAAAGATAAATTCGTTGTTTAATGGGTTTAATTTCAATTTTTATTTGACATCATCGTCAGTTTACCTTTATGCTCTATGGTAAAAATAATGCTCCTTTGCATTTACATTTCTGCGCATTCTACTACGCAGGTTGTTTATTTACATTTGTGCTCCTGCTCTAATAACATTGAGCGCCGTAAGAGAATTGAAGCCAAAGAAGTCGCCAAATTAGAGACCGTACCGGTCTTTGGGATAATGCCACACTTTTAATTGCAAATGCTTTCCTACATATTTAAAAAAGAGCTTCTCGCCAGTGCGGCTAAGAAGATGCCTATTTGAATCCAAGGTTACTATATCCTAAAATAGGTTGATTTTTGATCGCTGTCAGAAAACGTGAGCATTTTATAGCCAAACTAATTTGCATTCTGCATCGAAATAGCAGAGGTGATCAAAAAATTTTCTCGGTTAAAAAATTTAAAATGCATGAGTCAGAGATTTGGCACTGATTACTACTAGGTAACTTCCCAACATAACAACTAACAGATAATGGCTAACTAAATTATGACCACAGGACACCTGCCACTTGACTAGGAACTCAAGAAGTAGATAGAGGCGGCCATATGCCTACTGTGAGCAGTGCTGCCGTAAAAAGTCGGTTTCAATCGAAACCTTGAAGAAGAAGAAGGAGGTTGATTTTAGCGATGCGCTCGCTGTCATTGGCTACTGATCTTGACGTCACCATCGAGTAAGTCAGAGCCAAGCGGCAACGGCGAAGCCCAAGAATCGCGTATTCCAACTTCTTGTCTCCAACTTCTTCCAAAATATTTTGACAATCTCTATTAGAAATTTCATCACCACCACCAAAATTGGGCCCGTTATTTGAGCCCCTATTGCTTCTTTTATTTAAAATAAATTGCTTGTAGTCCAATATTGCCGCGAAAATTATCAATTGACTATAGACTACGAATCAGTGGCGAAGGGTTGCGATATTATTAGTCATCGGTTGAGTTAATAGGTTCGCCAAAGGCAAAACAATTGGAAAAATCCCCCTCCCCCCAAAAAAACTATGATTTTTTGAAAAAATAATCAGTTTTCAATATTTCTCAAAACATAACAAAATTGCTTCCAAACCTCAAAATTAATTGGTCTACTACATTGTTTCAGTGTTGTTCTTTTTCTTCAATTAAAAAAATCAAACATGAGAATTTCATTACTAAATATTTTATTAATTTCAGGCTCTGAAATTCACCACCAAATTTCTCTATTTACATGTAGACGCTTGCCATTTTTTTGTTTTTCTGTTTTGGCGATTAGCTGCTGCTTTTGCTGTGGCGCATCCTTTTGAATGTCCTGGTTCTAGCATATATTTTTAAAATTTTTTCACTCACTTCAGGAAATTTACCAGCTAATAACTTGCAAAATGACTTAATAACATTTGCTTCTTTTGACAAAGTTGCACCGTGAAAAACAGAAAATATCAACTCAAACTGCTTTAATTTTTCAAGCCACTCTTCTGAAGGAACGAGGAGGCCACGTTTAGACAATGCCTCAATCCAACCATTATTTAACGCAGTCCCTGCATTTTGCATTATTTGCCCTGTTGGTGTTGCAAGAGATCTATCTACCGGTCGTCCAGGGCATGCAACATATCCAGCCAAGTAACGTAATCCTTCAGCTGAACATTCTGATGGTACTGACGAGGACAACTGAACAGGAAGTTCTCCCAATGTGACATCAAACATCTCCTTATCACCATCAACCATCGCCAATACTTTATTCATATCAGGAAGCAATCCCATGAACCAGAAGTCATATAATTTTGGCGATCTTGTTCCTATAACACTGGGGATGAATTTGACAAACAAATGTCCGATACATTTACACCTATAGTTAACCCTTTCGGGACGGCGACATTCCGGAGCTGTCGCGGCCCAAAGGACGACGCGCTTCGCTTCCGAACTGGTCGAAAAGGACGGCGCATTTTTTGCAGTAAGCCTAACTCTCGAAAAAAATTCACTAAAAATCACCTATTCAACACAGAAATCTACTTTTTACAGGAATAAAAGAAATATTTATGTTCTATTTGATGTATAATTTTCATACAAATCTGAATACAAAATACTCGTTAGTTGCTGCCATTCTTTTATCCGAAATAAACGAATAATTTCACTGCCTCTAAAACCCAAACAAAAAAAATACTCTCTTATATTCTTATGATTCACCAACGAAATCATAACGCTGAAATAAAAATAAAAACCGAAACTCAATTATAAAATTGTTGATGCTACGAGAATTGCTCTGTTTGTTTATGTTACAAAATGATTTTCACCGCTCCAAATGGAGAAATAATTCATTCGATCCTCTTCTGCCAAGGTCATGCCTCTGCAAAATGCATTGAAGTTAGTTCCATGGACAAGTAACGCCATCTAGTTCACAAATTAAAACGTTCTGCGTAGTGGCACTTATACGTGCCACTACCCGCTTGCGGTAAAATTTTCTCTGGCCCGAATGAGTGCCGTTCGTCCTTGAATGCATGTTCGCATCTGGCACCTGGGCGTGCCATTCGTCGCGAAAGGGTTAAAAGGCGTAACCGGTTTTTAAAATCAACTGGTAGTGGATGATCACTGAAATGTCCAACACCTCTTATTTGTGAAAACAAATTTCCAAGGCAATCTTGATTCAGAAGTGAGAATATATTTAATGTTCAGTGATTCTTTCAGATCAGTATATAACCCTAGCACAGACCTTATCGTTATCATAAATCCCTTTTGAAAAGATAATAAGTTCTTTCGTAAACTCACTCTCATCCCTTTACACACATCATAAAAATTACGAAGAATTCGTTCTTGATCTTCCATCTGCAAACCAAGGGCACTGGCTACAGAGTTGTGCTCATTGTGAGGAACCCCTGAATTTAAAATATCAAAAGCGTCATTGACAAGGCTAAAAAAAATTGAATGCATCCATTTTATCTGGCAATAAATATTTTATTGCTTTTGCTGTGCGGTGAGAAAATAATTGAGCTGCCAAATATACACGTTGGCGACCTCGTCCTGAAACTGTCAGATGCCGATGAGATAATTTTGGACAAATTCGCATCTCCCCACTATCCATGGATAGCAAGCGTTCTATAATCTCTTTACCTATTTTCATTCCTCCAATAAGCGTAATACCATCATCCAAGAAATGATTTCTTAATAGTTTTAACATGTGAGGGGCATCTGCAAAAACCCAAATCCTTTTCTCTGGATATGTGGGATTAGGAAAACAAGAGTTAACCCTTTCGGGACGGCGGCATTCCGAAACTACCGTGGCCCAAAGGACGAAGCGCTTCGTTTCCGAAATGTGCGTAAAAGACGGCTACTTTTTTGCGCTAAGCCTTACTCTCGAAAAAAATTCACTAAAAATCACCCGTTCAACACAGCATTCTACTTTTTTCAGGAAGAAAGGAAATACTTATTTTCTATTTGATGTATATTTTTTATTCAAATTTTCTTTTATCAAAATATTAAAAATTTTAGTGTATATATGTTTTAGGTACAGATGGATAATTCTTTGGCATGTCCTTCCGATTTTTTAAAACTGTACCACATATATGCGTATTCTTAGACAACAAATACTTTGCAAGTACAGGAGAGGTAAAAAATTTATCCAAATACAAAGTATATCCTTTTCCTGAAAGTTCACTTAGAAGTGTTTTCACAACGCGTTCTCCATACCCACCATCAGAGCTTGATAATCCCGTGTCCTTTCCAGTATACACAAGGAAATTCCATTTATGGCCTCATTCCGATTCTGACGATTTATATATTTTTATTCCATATCTGGACCTTTTCGATGGGATATATTAACGAAATCCCAGCCTTCCTTTCCATGAGAACATAAATAACCTAATCATTTCATTGCCGCACATTCCTTTACCCCCCCCCCGCTAAAAAAACCCCCTCTCTTATATTCCTCTAATTCAACAACCAAATCAATAAAAGACAAAATCAGTACGAGACCCGGAACTCAATTATAAAATTGTTGATGCTACGAGAAGTGCTAGTTTACTTTACAGAACCATGTGTTTCACCGCTCCAAATGGAGAAATAATTCATTGGATTCTCCTTGTGCCAAGGTCAAACATCTACAAAATACATTTAAGTTGCTTCCACGGGCATTTAGCGCCATCTAGGAGACAAATACATTCAAACTAAAACGTTCCACATAGAAACACCCATACGTGCCAGTTGTCCTTTAGGGTAAAATTTCCTCCGGCCCGCGGGAGTGCCGTTCGTCCTTGACTGCAACTTCACAGCTGGCGCGTATGCGTGCCACTCGTCGCGAAAGGGTTAAGGTATGTTGCACCCAAATAATTCCACACTTTATAATTTTTACCACCCATGTCAGCAACTACAGCAACAACTTCATATCCTGCACCTTGTACTTTAGATATGATTTTAGTTAATAATACACCTGTCATTGAGTTATAATAAACTGGTTGCTTCCATGAAGCACAGAGTCCCCGTGCCATGACTGTTTGCATTTGACTATGAGGACCATATACCCGGTCATCTTGCTGATCGTACTCAATACGTGAATCAATGTTCATCTCATCCAACGACAAAGCGCACAAGCGATCACACTCCTCAAACTATTCACCTTTTTTTTGCATCAGTTGAAGCACATCAGTCAAAAGCCCTGGACGGCAAACAAATGAAGTAGAAACCCATTTTCTTAAAGTTGATATTGATGGTATGGGGATTTTCATTTCATTCTGAAGATACAGGTAACACTTTCTTGACACTACACGTAGAATAAGTGCATTGCTGATGTCTTCTTTCTTTCAATTTACACGTTTTTTTAGTTTAATAAGACACTGAATTTGCTTCTCTGTAAATACTTTACTTAATATATGTTCGACTTCTTTTACTTCACAATTGAATCTGCTTTTATTTTTCTGCAATATCTTCTTTGCTTGCTAAGATTTGTGTGTTAATTCTTTGTTTTTGATTTTTAACTTTAAATTCTCATTTTGCAGTATCCGGTTTCCATGCTCAAGACATTTTTTTCTCCAACTCCACCAATTCTTTACTCTTCTGTGTCCCTTCACATTCAGTCCATGTTTCTTTGTCGTATTGCATTTGTTTTTGGTGATATGCTAGTAATTGTAGAAAGAGCACGTTTCCTCACTTCTTTGGATACACATCTCGTTCTTCATTCCGATTTCGTGTTTAGAATGCAATTTTCTTCTAAATTTTTACTTAAAAAATCACAGCTATTATTTGTTGGAGTGCTTGGTCTTGGACTAGAAGTATTCAATTTCTGATATGGAACAGCAGTGAGGTTTAATCTTCTTGACGGGGGTAATTGTAAAAGTTCAGCTCTTAAATCTCTAGCATAGTCCTCCTCCACAAAATGCTAGGAACATACACATACATTTGAAAAATTCATTTTATCCAATCTTCGGCACTTAATGTACCATTTTTTTCGCATAGATTCATCTTTAGGGAAACTTTGAAAATAATTCCCATACCTTTTGTGTTGCTATTTGTGCTCTTACATGTAGTAACTGCACAATTCGGCATGATGTTGATGAAATTATTAAGTTCTAAATAAATGTAAAATAGCTACACTTGAATGTGTAAAAGAAATCAAACGATGTAAAACAAGATGTAAATCCAAGGTCAATATAAACAACGTAATCAACATCAACGGCGGGAAGAAAAGCAAGCAATCCAGAAATTTTGACTCGATGATGACGTCATGCGCAGATTCCGAAAACAGGTGTTGCGTTGCGCATCGATTTTACAACCCCCCTGACTTTAACACAATAATTAGTTTTATTATGCATCCACTCGTATATCTACGATCACAGAATACTACATTAGTCTGTGTCTACGATGTTGTTGTGGTGGTGGCCGCCCACTTTGGGCTCCTGTAGCATATAACAGCATTCGCAAGAAATGTTTTGCGCTCCGCAAGTAAATTCGCAACATGCCGCCCTGGCAGCAAGAGACTAAGCACACAAAATTAGCATATAGATGAGTTTCATGTGACACCACATTCGCGATTCCACGGCACAGCGGCCATGTTCTTTGTAACATCGGTCTATCCGTATATTACAGTTGATTATTAGAAATTTACAATCATTTAGTCCGTAATTCCAGTAGGATATATTAAGATTTATCTTCTCTTAGGATTATTTAGCACAAATATTCATAAAAAGATGTGTTTTGGTGACATAAATTTCATTTTGCCGCTACAAGCATATATGCACAATATTTGATTTTGGAGGGTCCATTTCGACAGCCCCGCCCATCTCGAGTTTAAAGTTCACATTAGGCTCAATCGTTAGTGCATCGTTATGCATTTCGTTAGTGCACAGCCCCCTCTTCAGGTATTACAAAAAATAAAAATAGCATAAGCGGGGCTGGGGAAATGGCCTCCTCATCCACCTACCTCGAATTATAAGTTCAGGTTAGGCTCAATCGTTAGTGCACGTATGTATTTCGTTAGTGTACAGTCCCCCCCTCAGGTGCTACGAAAATAAAAATAACATGGGCGGGGCTGGGGAAATGGTTTCCCCACCCACCCACCTCGAATTATAAGTTCAGATTAGGTTCAATCCTTAGTGCACGTTAGTGCACATATGCATTTCGTTAGTGAACTGTCCCCCCTACAGGTGCTACGAAAATAAAAATAACATGGGCAGGGCTGGGGAAATGGCCTCCCCACCAACTCACCTCAAATTATAAGTTCAGATTAGGCTCAATCGTTAGTGCACGTATGCATTTCGTTAGTGCACCCCCACCCCCAAGTAATACAAAAAGTGAAAATATATGAAATTTGTAAGGAGGAAGCACAGTACTGTACAGGAGATAGAGACAATTTCCATTATACCCCCACGTTAGCAAACAAATTGTTCGATTTTTGCCGTCTTCTACCAATGTGGGGTGCCGTCATGAATAATATTTTCAATTATGTCCAAGCAATCTAGTTGTTCATCAGAAAGCATGTTCAACGGCTTGAAAAATCGTTGAAGACCCAGGCCGTCCGACTCATCCTAAGGACTCGAGCAACCATTTTGACGGCCGGTACTTGAAAAATCGTGTCTTTCATCACGTGAATTTGCCAATACGTGTTGATAAATTCATTCCTGAACATATAGATTCCATTCTTGGAGCTATGAATTTGATTGGTGCTAAAGAAACACACAGAAATGACAAAACAGGCGATGACAAAGATGATTTTATACTAAAGAAGGAACATAAAAACAGAAAAAATCTGATGTGGGCAACACATGACTTTCCTTATATAAGGTAATGAATTTACTACTTCTACAGTAAAAAAATAGGTTTTTCTTATAGTAGATACTAATATTCTTTCCAAGATATTGAATTTTCGACAATTAGTCGTCATTTTCATTGATTTAGCATCATTTTTATCCATTTGGCGAGATTTTCATTAATTTGGCAACATTTTAAAAAAGTCGCCAAGTTGGCGACATTCCGCCAAATTCGTCACCAAAATCTCGTCAAGCGTTATTCACTAAGGAAAAATTTATTCATACAGCAGATAAATGACTATTGGCGTTCAAATACAAAAGTATTATTCAAAGTACGACATACATAATGTATATACATAATGTATAAGGAAAGTATTGTGACGGGGTCGAAAATTCGAATTCGAGTTTTCGACGGGAGAGCACGTTTCAAGCATCCCTGATCACGAATAAAACATTTTTGAAGTGATGTCTCTGTGTGTGTGTGTGTGAAAGTGTGTGTGTGTGTCAGTGAGTCTTTGGAGACGATAACTGACGAACGAATGGACCGATTCGAACAAAATTTGGTACACAAATCACAATCCTTAAACACTGGAAGCCTATTGTTTTTATACGCAATCGAATGTTCAGAACCCCCCTAAATTTTCGAATGAAATTTTGAAAAAATCGTCAAAAAATCAAAACCGCTAATAAAGTTACGCAAATAGACATTTCATATGTAATTTTTCATTAGAAAACGATTGACATAAATTTTAGAACGCTAACATGAACCGTTCTCGAGATATTGCACAATTTTCAAAAAAATTATCAAAAAGTCATATAAAATAAAAAAAATATTTCCTATTTCGAAACATGTTCACTTTTCATATGTAATATCATGCGATAAATTGGGTGATATCATTCTCGTGGATCTAGATCGTTCCATTCGTGAAAAAAGATACTTTAAGTAATACTTTTGCATTTGAACGCCAATAGTCATTTATCTGCTGTAAGAATAACTTATTTCTTCGTCCATAACGCTTGGCGAGATTTTAGCGGAATGTCGCCAACTTGGCGACTTTTTAAAATTTTGCCAAATTAACGAACATCTCGCCAAATGGATAAAAATGACGCTAAATCAATGAAAATGACGACTAATTGTCGAAAATTCAATATCTTGGAAAGAATATTAGTATCTACTATAAGAAAAATCTATTTGTTTTACTGTAAAAGTAGTAAATTCATTACATTATGTAATATAATTATATTGCTTACTTGTGGAGGAAAGTCATGTGGTGCCCACATCAGATTTTTTGACATGTAACAGAAGCAGTAAAGCTAAAAACAAAGTTCTTGGCATTCTCAAAAATGCCAATTCGTTAGGTTTGAAGTCGATTAATATTGATGGAAAGCATCACACGTTCAGCAATACCTATGCATTTGATTCCAGCATTCAAATATTATTCGCAGCTTATGCAGATAGTGATAAATATTCGGAGTTTGTAGATAACTATTCAAAAGAATTACTTTTTGAATTCATTCGTAGTGGGGTGCGTGATGGAATCACAGTTCAAACATATAGAAAACGGGCTGCTATCCTACTTAACCATTTTAAAGGAGAACAATTAAAAAAAAAATGCGGATCTCATTTATGTAAACGCAGCCACCGAAACTTTTAACTTTTTATACTGTTGCTGCTTTTCTGCGACATTTTATACTGTTGCTGCTTTTCTGCGACCACAACTGCCGAATTATTAAGGAAATTATTTAAAGACTTTGAAAGTGCTACCGAAATAGTGGAATGTTTCAGTTGTAATGCTACCAATAACTTTGCTAAAATTGTCATTAGTTTTTCTTTACATAACAACAACATGGATTATTTTTAAAATGCGTTACACAGTGTGTTAAATCCAAACATGAAATGCAACATTTGTGGAGGAATTACTAAAATACATTATAATTTTAAGTCTCATATTCTTTTAGAATTGTTACGTGAGCATCCATCACATTTCAACTTGGATATCAACATACTATTATCATCAGTCCCACATATATTGAATCTAGGTAGTCAGAAATACCAATTGAGAGGTGTGATTAGTTTTTTGGCTCCGTCAGCAAAAACGTCCAATGGGATCGGTCATTACATCGCCTATTGCTTTCGTCTGCATAACAATGTGTGGGAGAAGGTTGATGATTTCTCCAATTGTAATGTGGCGATTGTGTGTCGCCGGGCCCCGAACCAGGGATCCTTTGCTTACAAGACCAACATTATAATCACTGAGCAAAAGCTAGCTTCTCCTCTGTTCTTATAATTAGGTTACTGGCTCGTGTGACATCTTTGATCAGATGTCTTTGCTGCCGCGCTCCTCCTCTGTTCTTATAATTCGTTTACTGGCTCATGTGGCATCTTTGATCAGATGTCTTTGCTGCCGCGCTCCTCCTCTGTTCTTATAATTCAGTTACTGGCTCGTGTGGCATCTTTGATCAGATGTCTTTGCTGCCGCGCTCCTCCTCTGTCCTTATAATTCGGTTACTGGCTCGTGTGGCATCTTTGATCAGATGTCTTTGCTGCCGTGCTCCTCCTCTGTTCTTATAATTCGGTTACTGGCTCGTCTGGCATCTTTGATCAGATGTCTTTGCTGCCGCGCTCCTCCTCAGTTCTTATAATTCGGTTACTGGCTCGTGTGGCATCTTTGATCAGATGTCTTTGCTGCCGCGCTCCTCCTCTGTTCTTATAATTCGGTTACTGGCTCGTGTGGCACCTTTGATCAGATGTCTTTGCTGCCGCGCTCCTCCTCTGTTCTTATAATTCGGTTACTGGCTCGTCTGGCATCTTTGATCAGATGTCTTTGCTGCCGCGCTCCTCCTCAGTTCTTATAATTCGGTTACTGGCTCGTGTGGCATCTTTGATCAGATGTCTTTGCTGCCGCGCTCCTCCTCTGTTCTTATAATTCAGTTACTGGCTCGTGTGGCATCTTTGATCATATGTCTTTGCTGCCGCAGTAAGGACAAATACTGAAGTTCAAAAATGCCAAATTTTGGTATACACAGAATAAAATCGATTCATGTTTCACATATCCGAAATGATAGCTTTCTTAGGCGTTTATATTCATTTCAAGAATTATATATTACATTTATTGTGTTATGATAGCCTCTCATGTTTTTGTTCTTATTTTGGAATGTATATTGCAGTTTTATATCATCATTTATAATGCTGCGAATGTTTATTGTGTATACAAGTAATATGTTATTGCGCAATTGTGAGAGAAGGTTGATGATCTCTCCAATTCCATCCAACTCGTAAGGACAAATATATTTTTATTTATTTTCTATTTATATATTTTATTATTATTGTGGTATTATGTTTTATTAATTGTGGTATAGTAGGCGTTTATTTTCATTTCAAGAATTATATATTATATTAATTGTGTTATGATAGCCTCTCATGTTTTGGTTTTCATTTTGGAATGATATACATTTTTTGATGATATAAATTGCAGTTTTATATCATCATTTATAATGCTACGAAAGTTTATTGTAAATTCTGGACCATTTCGTAAAGTGTATTATTCTTACTAAATTCTTTTAAATTATATTTCAGGTTCTACAATTTAGTAGAAAATTTCTTTTAACACATTCAAAGGCCTAATAGTCTACAAATATTTTTTTATAAAAATCGGGAAATGTAAAGTAAACCAGACTTGGGGAAGTTGGACAATTTTGATAACGTTACGGTTACGTTGTAAAATATGAATAAACAGTTAAGATAAATTTTCCCCATTCTCCTCCCCCATTTCCTCAGCCACGCACACGTTATTTTTGTATTAATTGGGGGGTGCACATCAGGGGCGTACTTAGGATTCGAAATTCGATTAGTTAGGATAAGAAATTGGAGGTGGGCTGGTGGGGCCATTTCCCCAGCCACGCACACGTTATTTTTGTATTACTTGGAGGTTGGGGGTGCACTAACGAAATGCTAACATGCACTAACGATGGAGCCTAATCTGAACTTATAATTCGAGGTGGGTGGGTGGGGAGGCCATTTCCCCAGCCCC
This sequence comes from Amaurobius ferox, assembly GCA_951213105.1. Lineage (NCBI taxonomy): Eukaryota > Metazoa > Arthropoda > Arachnida > Araneae > Amaurobiidae > Amaurobius > Amaurobius ferox. The sequence goes on from OX578155.1 coordinate 42,384,156, forward strand.
GCCCATGTTATTTTTATTTTTGTAGCACCTGAAGGGGGGGACTAACACAGCAGTTAGACAAATCGGCTGAAAAAAAAACAAAAGACTACCGAGGTCCAAAAGGATACTCACAAAACAGATCAAACCGCGGTTGAAGCTGAGGAAATTGCAGCTGAGACTGAGGAAATGGAAGCTGAGACTGAACCTGCTGATAAATCCAATGATGAAAAGATGGATGAAATCCTCAACCTCGTCAGAGGATTTATCAGTATGTTCAACCTAGACGATATAAAACATCTGTTGATGCAGCTCACTGAGTTAATTCAGAAAAAGAGCGATCAAATTCAAATGGTCTTTGTGGCTTTTAAATTAATCGCGGAATTTAATAAAAACAGTGAGAAACAAACCCGCCATGAATAGGTCCCATAAAGAAAGTTTTAAAATAATATTTAGGAATGCGAACGGCATATCTCCAAGAATAAATGAACATAGGAGCTACGTAAATGAAAATGATGTAGATGCCCTGCTAATCCAGGAAACTAAAGTTAGAGGAAACAAAAACTAAATATAGCAAACTATAATAGCTATCATACCCTTAGCTCAAATATAACTGCTAGAAATCCCCATGGAGGAACAGCAATATATATTAAAAGTAATATTCCCCACGAGGAAATAAACACCATAAATCTTCAAGGTATAGAAAATACTAGTATAAAAATTAAAATAAATAATGTAAACCCATTTATCCTAACTTCAATATATGTCAAAAACATGAGTGGTATAAATGTAGCTGCGCAACTGGAACTGCTTTTCTCGCGATATCCAAACACAATACTCGCGGGCGACTTCAATGCACACCACCGCGCGTGGGGCAGCAGGAGAGCCAACACACGTGGTACACAGATACATAGATTGCTAAACACAACAAACACTGACATCATTGCACCGTCGAGACCAACCTGCTTCTCAGGTGCCAATGGCTCATTCATAGACTTTGTCCTAACGAGAAACATAGAATACGCTCACACAATTGATACCCTGGATGAATTCGACTCGGATCATCTACCAGTATTGGTGACATTCGATTTGAACACTCCCCTTCCAGCCTCTCTGGGACAAGAGAGGGTGAACTGGAACGAATTCAAAAGAACACTTTTCGAGCAGCACTTAGCAGTACCCAACATTATGAGCACGGCGGATATTGACTCTGCCACGCATACACTCACAACAGAAATCAGAGGAGCTATTGCATCTGCAACAACACATCGTGATTCATCAAAAATGCCAACACTTTCCCACCATGTCAAACAGTTAGTTAAACAGAGAAATAGAATGGGTAAGACATGGCAGGCTAACAGAGACCCTACCCTTAAAAGGGAGCTTAATAGACTCACGTGTAAAGTCAGTGAAAAAAATGTCGCAGAAAAGCAGCAACAGTATAAAAAATTAATCGAATCCCTTAGCCAGGAAGACGTATCGCTCTGGCAATTCGCTAAAAGACTCAGAAAACCTCAAATTAAACTCCCGCCACTACTAGATGGCGCTAATATCGCGTACTCAGACTATCGCGTACTCACTCTAATATCGCGTGTCAGGACACCCTAAGAATGGTTAGGCAAACTCTGAACAATTTCAGGAATTCCCCGGTCACGGCTGAGATTAACCCAGCCACCCCGCAGGAGATAGTAAGAGATTATCAAAAACCGTAAAAGCCCAGGGCACGACAAAATCAGGAATATCGCGGTAAAAACCTACCCTTAAATATAATATTTTACTTAACCATCTTAATAAATAAAATACTAGAACTAAATTATTTCCCCAAAGAATGGAAGGAAGCGATAATAATAGCGATCCATAAACCTGGTGAGGAAGCCTCAATTCCAGCCAACTACAGACCAAACAGTTTGTTACCGACACTTAGTAAAATTACTGAGAAAATAATTCTTAAGAGACTGAACACGCACCTTAGAGAGAATGACATTATCATTCCGGAGCAGTTTGGATTTCGGCCAAAACACTCCACCACTCATCAATTGCTGAGAGTGGTAGAGTACATTTCTTCTGGTTTTAATAATAAGACACCCGCAGCTGCTATTTTTCTTGACATCCAAAAAGCCTTTGATAAAGTGTGGCACTGTTGATTAGCTTACAAATTGATCACTCTAAAAGTCCCTGACGCACTTGTCAAACTTTTAATTTCATACCTAAATAACAGACACTTTCAAGTCAGAGTAAAAAATAACTTATCTACACCCAAGCTCATTAAAAGTAGTGTACCGCAAGGATCCATCCTGGGCCCGACACTCTTTAACATAAATCTAAATGACATTCCCAGGACCCCAGACACGGAGCTGGCACTCTATGCAGACGACAGCGCGATACTTGCAAAACACCCTTACATCTCAGTAATGCACAGACATCTACAACAACACTTAGACATACTCCAAACATGGCTGGAAAAATGGCGAATAAAATTAAATCCCAATAAATGTCATTGGATTTATTTCTCAAGAAAACGTAAACCTCCGCCTCCTCTGTACATGAACAACCATGCCCTAAAAGCGGAAAAATCTACTAAATACCTAGGTGTAACGATAGACTCCCACCTAACTTGGAAACTGCACGTAACAAACATAATCAAAAAAGCGTATATAACCGTAGGAGCCTTATACCCAATGATAGGAAACGGAAATCTAAGTTATCAAAATAAACTCCTAATTTATAAATCGGTCATCCGCCCGGGAATGCTGTATGCAGCACCCGTATGGGGATATGCCTGTAAAACTACCATACACTTATTAGACACAAGACAAAACAAAACCCTAAGGATTATAAGGAAAGCCCCTAGATACTTAAGAAACTCGGTAATTAGGAAAGACTTCAAAATAAAAACTGTTAGAACCCAAATCAAAAAGCTAGCGCTTAATTTCTACAAAAATCTGCCATATGTCCCAAATGAACTATTATTTAATCTGCATGACTATGATCATCGCAAGGCTAAATCTCGTAAGAGACCCCGCTCGGTATACTTAACTTTGATATTCGGTACTAGGAACGTCCCACCTTAATCAGTTGATATTAAAGAAAACTCGCGATCTTTGGTTTTCTACAAAATGTTTAAAGTCCTAAACTGCTAAAATGCTAGGTTACCCTCAGATCTGCATCAACCCCCCAAACTGCTTAAACTCTTAATGTGCAACAAACTGCCACACTAGGAACTAGGACAAATAATAAAAACAGTAAATCAACAACCTCGAACCTCCAACTATGGACCAATGAAATAATGTCACAGTATGAAGATAAGAACCACACCTAGAGATTGGAGATTAAAGGCGCTTCGCGCCTGGTGCTCTGTTCTGGACGAAACTCTATGAGCAACAACAGGAACTGTATCTTTTGGGAGAACTTACAGGCCTACATATTTAACATTCCCGTACTCCGCATGAACACATAGACAGTTTGGGCAGAGCTGGGAATCAAACTTGGGTGATCCGAGTGCAACTGGACTGTTCAACCTAACAACTGGACTGTTCCACAAACCCTTTTTGACTAAACCGTCTGTAAAAATGGTTCAATAACTTATAAAATACGGAGGGGTGCACATTTGTTGTGTATGCCCAAAATATCTGACGGCGGCTATGTTCAGGTCCATTCAGCTGTACTAAGGTATATTTATTGTAATAGGCTAAATGCTTTTATGTGCAGATTTCTGTTTATCGAAGTTTACTTTATAATATATAAATTAATTTAAATATTTTTCACACACACGTACAGACAGTGATCATTTTGTCTAATGCTTTTGGAAAAAAATATATTTATTGCCCAATATTTTGATCTAAATTATTTTTTTTATTTCTTACCTCATTTCGACAGCTGATAAGCCGGCACCACTTTAAGTCTTAAATGTAACCTAGCTAAAATATATATAATGAAACTTCATATTTGCAAATTTTGGACTCCGTTTTTCAATGTCCTCAAATTATTTTTACATGACTGACCTGTCATTATGACTGTTATCGTGACAGAACCATCCTCCTCAAAATTAAAAAACTAAATAATCAAAGACTTGTAAAGTTACTTGCTTTTTAAAAAGTAGTGTAAAAAGAATTAATTTTCAAATCTATTAAAATGAAATAAAAATAGAAAATTTACCGATACACATCTCTAACTATGTCTGAAAAAGATTGGGTATGAAAATGATATGATGTTTTCAAATAACAATCTCAGGATGCATATAAATTTTTTTAAATCATTGTGCATGTAAATTTTTAGTGCAGTTCAAAAAAATTTTTTTTTTACTTTCTTACTTTCATCGATTTACACATTTTAGTTATCCCTGTACACAAAGCACAATTTTTAAATAATTTCTGAACAAGTATTTGTGTACAATATCTTTAACAATCTAAGTACTCATTTGTTTAACATAATATGATGTAAGGGATATTTATATTTTATTTTAAAGAAATATGTTATCAACATGGAGTAATTAATAACTGCAATAGCAGCAAGAAAATTTGCTTTGCTGTAGGCCACTATAATGTGAATTTCTATGGGAACTGATATATTAAGTGCTACCATACATCCGGCTTCTGATTTAACTTGAAAACTAGACTCTTGAGAGAACTTTGCCTGTAAAAATATTCCCAGAGTTTGAATCAATATCTCTCTCATTCAATCTGCAAAACAAGAGGCGCGACAGCCCAGTGGTTAACTCGCGGAAATTGCCCTCGGATGGCCTGGGTTCTATTCCCATCACTGCCAAAACTGTTGCCATGTTCGGATACAGCAGTGTGGACCTGGCCTACCTCTCGATTTACAGGTTTCTTTCCGCACCCCTGAGGACTTGCCGACCCACATATTTAACGTGATCGTACTCCGCATGAACACGGCGGCAGTTTTTGGCAGCAGAGGGAATCGAACCCGGGTCTACTGAGTGCAATTCCCGTGACCTAACCAGAGGACTACCGCGTCTTCTGCTGTCATTTTCATGTAGAGTACGATCATGTTAAACATGTGGGTGTGTAAGTCCAGAGGTTGGTGGTAGAGGAAGGAGGGTACGTTCCCAGTGGATGCCTCTCCCACTGGGTTCAGGTCTAAATTGGGTGACACTTTCCTGTTGTCCAAATAGATATCTTATACCTTTCTGCTACGTTGGACGGTTTGGAACGAAGAGGAAGAAGGGTGCAAAATAAGGGAATGTTTTTCATTAGCAAACTGCTAATCAAAATTTCATTTCTATAGTAGTTTCGATATTTTGACTAGAAGTCCACAACTATTATTTCACAAGTTTTTTAAAAATGTACCTATAAACATATTGAGATGCCGAGTTTGAAATATAAGAGAAAAAACGATGAACATAGGCGTCGAGTTTTCAAAATTTCAGGGGGGGGGGGGGGGAACAATCCGATAACGTTCTGTTAAATATTAACAAAGTCGATAAACATATAATAACTTACAAGGCCGCCTTGAAGGAAGCAAGCATATGTCAGTTAGGTGACTACAATTGGTTCGAGGTCAATTTAAGCCCCTTCTTCAGGCCAAAAGAACAGTATGCGCCCCTAACAACCGCCAAGAATGAACTATCCAACGAAAGGCAGTAGTGGTTGTGTGGTTGTTAAGAGCGCATACTGTTATTTGGGAATGAAAAAGGGAGATTATAATGCCATCGAAGCAACTGTAGTCACCTATCTGACATATATATGCTTTCCTCAAGGAAGTTTTGTAAGTTATTACCTTACAAGCAGCAGTTTTGGAGTGAGATAACCGAGTGGTTAAGTCATGGGGATTGCACTGAGAGGATCCGAGTTCGACTTCAGGCTTTGCTTAAACTGTTCCCATGTACGAGCACGTTAAATTTGTGGGTTTGAAACTCCTTCCGAGAGGTTGGTAGCAAAGGAAGGAGGGTCAGACCCTGTGGATGTCGCCCCCACTGGGTTCCACTCTAAATTAAGTATCATTGTTTCGGCGGTCTAAACAGGTATCTTACACCTTCGGGTGGGTCGGACGGGCTGGGTCGAAAGAAAGATATCAGCAGTTTTATTTATTGTACGATAAATATTTTTAATCTTTTTAGGCCTATTTATATTTGTAAGCTAAGAATTGATTAGGAAAATCCATATAGTTACTATACATCAATATTATAATATATAATAATTACAATGGATTTTAACATAAGAATTAACAAGCAGCAAAGCTGTTAATTAATAAAAAAAATCTGAAAGTTAACACATGTTAATGCTTAATATCAACTCTCAACTACCTATCAGTTGATTTTGACACAATAAATTAAAACAATGAACCCAGTAGTAATACAAAAGTATCCAAATACTATTGTCTATATTTAAATATTTTTAAATTAAATATGTAAATAAACTGATCACCATTACAACTACATATTTAGCTAAATTAAAAAATCTTTAAAACAAAGCAATTTATAAAAAAAAATCTCATAAATAATATTTTTATACAAAATTTGGATGACATGTTGGTTGACATTTCTTGTCACAACTAATACTTTAATATTTTTATCAGCGGGGTGGGCTGAGTATACCTAGTGTGTGTGTGGGGGGGACTTAGACCCCTCTGATCCTTGCCTGACTACGGTGCTCTGCCAAACGTTCGGTGCTCACCAGGAATAAAACTTCCCGCGGGGTTTGCAACTTCAAAGGGAATGGATACCACCCGCGGGGTTTGCAGCTTCAAACGGAATGTATGCCACCTGTAAAGACAGCATTGGTGTATAGCATCCAGGAGTAATTACAGATAAGATCTCTTTAGGTAGACAAAATAAGTCATCTCTACTTCGTGGTAATCATTTATAGTTATTATTGGAGTGAAACAGCTATTTTTTGGAAATGCCAATAACATGGCTGTAAATATTTCATTTCTCTTTGAATTAGGTGGTCAGTCGAAAAAGTTCTGGTAACCAGGTGCTTTTGTCATTAGCTTAAACATGTTTCCTCGGAATAAAGATAAGCTTGGTTTGTGTGCGACATAGTTTAGGGAGCTATGGTAAGGGAGATGTGAACAAGATTGAACTGAAATGTGATATTTACGTTGATAGGATTTTCATTCAATTATTTTTATGTTTAAAAAATTTCATTTTTTGGTATTTAGTAAAATGTGAAATTAGAAAAAAAATCTTGAAATTTCCCAACCTCTGGAAAAATTCAGCGAGGGCTTGTTCAGCGCCCCCCCCCCCCCCCCGTAGTTTTGGTGCCTATGACCATAAATATTGCAAACGCTATGCACGTTTGCCGTAAGATTTTTTTACCGTTATGAATCATTTGTTGTAATTTTTAAAACTAAATCTTAAAATGTGACTCAAATTTATTTTTATATAGCAAAACACAAATTTTCTATCGCAATTTGCGATATGATACCAATTATTTTGCACCCTGCTTTCATTGAAGATAAATGAGATTGCTGCAGCCATGAGCATGAGCATATAAAGCTGACATAAAAGTTTAAATCAAATCTCAGATTCACGACAGAATTCCGATGAAATAATTTAGATTACCAATTCTTTAAGTGGTATATTTATCAATACCTTAATGGTATATTTTATTAAATATTTTGGAGTGTACTACAAGCAACAGACCCAATCGCCCCCTCTATGCCCCCCACTTGCTTATAAAATGCAGTGGGTCAAATATTTGGTAGTTGTGTGATATTAAAACTACATACGTGTATCATGCAATACTATTTACTAATTATCATTTGTAATTGTGGCAAGAAAACATTTAAAACAGAATAAAAATATTTGATATTCATGTTTGCAAGCTTTAAATATGTTGTAGAAAACTTGAAAGTAAGAGGAACTCGAATTCATCACAAAATTATACTGATGATTAAAATGATTTTAAAAATGCGAGCAAGAAAAATTTACAATGAATCAGATGTTTTAAAATCCACATAATCCAAAGAAAAATACCCAGCTCGCTGACATATTTCAAATATTACATTTTGTGCTCATATTAATACGAATCGTAGTTTGAATGAGTTTCGATAATTATACATACGTAGATAGAAAAAGATATCCATCCATAATATAGCGAAGACGAAAAAAATTAAATCTCCGTGTTTTTGAACACATAAATGGGAATTTATGAAAATTCTCTTTCTGAAATACATCAGATAACTTTAAATTGTTTAAAAAATTATATCTTACTAAATAATGGCGTGGCGTGATTTTCTCCGGGTCCATTTCGCCAGCCCCGCCCATCTTGAGTTTAAAGTTCAAATTAAGCTCAATCGTTAGTGCACGTAAGCATTTCGTTAGTGCACAGGCCCCTCTTCAGGTATTACAAATAATAAAAATAACATGGGCGGGGCTGAGGAAATGGCCTCCCCACCCACCAACCTCGAATTATAAGTTCAGATTAGGCTCAATCGTTAGTGCATCGTTAGTGCACGTTAGTGCACGTATGCATTTCGTTAGTGCACAGTCCCCCCTTCAGGTGCTGCGAAAATAGAGATAACATGGGCGGGGCTGGGGAAATGGCCTCCCCACCCACCCCGAATTATAAGTTCAGATTAGGCTCAATCGTTAGTGCATCGTTAGTGCACGTTAGTGCACGTATGCATTTCGTTAGTGCACAGTCCCCCCTTCAGGTGCTGCGAAAATAAAAATAACATGGGCGGGGCTGGGGAAATGGCCTCCCCACCCACCAACCTCGAATTATAAGTTCAGATTAGGCTCAATCGTTAGTGCATCGTTAGTGCACGTTAGTGCACGTATGCATTTCGTTAGTGCACAGTCCCCCCTTCAGGTGCTGCGAAAATAGAGATAACATGGGCGGGGCTGGGGAAATGGCCTCCCCACCCACCCACCCCGAATTATAAGTTCAGATTAGGCTCAATCGTTAGTGCATCGTTAGTGCACGTTAGTGCACGTATGCATTTCGTTAGTGCACAGTCCCCCCTTCAGGTGCTGCGCAAATAAGAATAACATGGGCGGGCTGGGGAAATGGCCTCCCCACCCACCCACCTCGAATTATAAGTTCAGATTAGGCTCAATCGTTAGTGCATCGTTAGTGCACGTATGCATTTCGTTAGTGCATAGTCCCCCCTTCAGGTGCTACGAAAATAAAAATTACATGGGCGGGGCTGGGGAAATGGCCTCCCCACCCACTCACCTCGAATTATAAGTTCAGTTTATAATAAGTTCAGTTTATAATAAGTTTCCTCCCCACCCACCCACCTCGAATTATAAGTTCAGATTAGGCTCAATCGTTAGTGTACGTATGCATTTCGTTAGTGCAACCCCCCCCCTCAAGTAATACAAAAATGAAAATATATGAAAATTGTAAGGAGGAAGCACAGTGCTGTACAGGAGATAGAGACAATCTCCATTATACCCCCACGTTAGCAAACAAATTGTTAGATTTTTGCCGTCTTTTACCAATATGGGTGCCGTGATGAATAATATTTTCAATTATGACCAAGCAACCGAATCAAGTTGTTCATCAGAAAGCATGTTCAACGACTTGAAAAATCGTGTCTTTCATCACGTGAATTTGCCAATACATGTTGATAAATTTATTCCTGAACTTATAGATTCCATTCTTGGAGCTATAAACTTGATTGGTGCTAAAGAAACATACAGAAACGACAAAACAGGCGATGACAAAGATGAATTGTTGATTATTTTTATACTAAAGAAGGAACATAAAAACAGAAATAATTGTCTTTCATCAATAGAACAGGAATGCGATAGCAGCCATCATCTTTTTCCAGACCCTAAGAGGCATGAGCATAGCAGTCCCCCGCATTCACCGGAACAAGAAGAAATTAAGAAAAACTATTCTTTAGAGAATTGGCGCGGTTTAGCTACAGCAAAGAAACGGAAGCGCAGAAACTACTTAGACTCGGATCCATCTATATTGACATGTAACAGAAACAGTAAAGCTAAAAACAAAGTTCTTGGCATTCTCAAAAATGCCAATTAGTTAGGTTTGAAGTCGATTAATATTGATGGAAAGCATCACACGTTCAGCAATACCTGTGCATTTGATTCCATTATTCAAATATTATTCGCAGCCTATGCAGATAGTGAAAAATATTCGGAGTTTGTAGATAACTATACAAAAGAATTACTTGCTGAATTAATTCGTAGTGGGGTGCGTGGTGGTATCACAGTTCAAACATATAGAAAACGGGCTGCTATCTTACTTAACCATTTTAAAGGAGAACCATTTAAAAAAAATGCGGATCTCATTTATGTAAACGCAGCCACAACTGCAAAATATTTATTAAGGAAATTATTTAAAGATTTTTAAAGTGCTACCGAAATAGTGGAATGTTTTAATTTGTTTGTTTGAGACCCAGACCGTCCGACCTACCAGAAAGCTGTAAGGTAACCGACCGGAACCCAGTGGGGGAGGCATCGACAGGGACCGTACCCTCTTTCCCCTACCACCAACCTCTCGAATGGACTTTTGGACCCACATGTTTAACGTGATCGTACTCCGCATGAACACGGCGGCAGTTGTGGCAGCGTGCAAATCCAGCGCACAAACCACCGGGGTACCCCTCCCGAAATGTGCCAACAGCACGCGGTGTTCCCAAGTGGTCACCCACCCAAGTACTAACCGCGCCCGATGCTACTTGATTTCGATGATCTAACGAGAACCGGTGTTTTCAGCACGGTACGGCCGTTGTCTTGGAAAGTTTTAGTTGTAATGCTACCAATAACTTTGCTAAAATTGTCATTAGTTTTTCTTTACGTAACAACAACATGGATTATTTTCAAGATGCGTTACACAGTGTGTTAAATCCAAACATAAAATGCAACATCTGTGGAGGAATTACTAAAATACATTATAATTTTAAGTCTCATATTTTTTTAGAATTGTTACGTGAACAATGACCATCCATCCCATTTCAACTTGGATATCAACATACCATTATCATCAGTCCCACATATATTGAATCTAGGTAGTAAGAAATACCAATTGAGATTAGTTTCCTGGCTCCGTCAGCAAAAACGTCCAATGCGATCGGTCATTGCTTTCGTCTGCATAACAATGTGTGGGAGAAAGTGGATGATCTCTCCAATTCCATCTAACTCGTAAGGATAAATACTGAAGTTAAAAAATGCCAAATTTTGGTATACACAGAATAAAATCGATTTATGCTTTACATATCCGAAATGATAGCATTCTTAAGTGGCGTTTATATTCATTTCAAGAATTATATATTACATTAATTGTGTTATGATAGCCTCTCATGTTTTTGCTTTTATTTTGGAATGATATAAATTTTCTGATGATATAAATTGCAGTTTTATATCATCATTTATAATGCTACGAATGTTTATTGTAAATTCTGGACCATTTCGTAAAGTGTATTATTTTTACTAAATTCTTTTAAATTATATTTCAGGTTCTACAATTTAGTACAAAATTTCTTTTAACACGTTCAAAGGCCTAATAGTCTACAAATAATTTTTTATAAAAATTGGGAAATGTAAAGTAAATCAGACTTGGGGATGTTGGTTAATTTTGATAACGTTACAGTTACATTGTAAAAAATGAGAAATCAGTTAAGCTAAATCTTCCCAATTCCCCCCCCCCCCTATTTCCTCAGCCACGCACATGTTATTTTTGTATTAATTGGGGTGCACATCAGGGACGTACGTAGAATTCGAAATTTGAGGTGGGCTGATGGGGCCGTTCCCCCAGCAACGCATACGCTATTTTTGTATTACTTAGGAGGTGGGGGTGCACTAATGAAATGCATACGTGCACTAACGTGCACTAACGATGCACTAACGATTGAGCCTAATCTGAACTTATAATTCGAGGTTGGTGGGTGGGGAGGCCATTTCCCCAGCCCCGCCCATGTTATTTTTATTTTCGCAGCACCTGAAGGGGGGACTGTGCACTAACGAAATGCATACGTGCACTAACGATGCACTAACGATTGAGCCTAATCTGAACTTATAATTCGGGGTGGGTGGGTGGGGAGGCCGTTTCCCCAGCCCCGCCCATGTTATCTCTATTTTCGCAGCACCTGAAGGGGGGACTGTGCACTAACGAAATGCATACGTGCACTAACGATTGAGCCTAATCTGAACTTATAATTCGAGGTGGGTGGGTGGGGAGGCCATTTCCCCAGCCCCGCCCATGTTATTTTTATTTTCGTTGCACCTGAAGGGGGGACTGTGCACTAACGATTGAGCCTAATCTGAACTTATAATTCGAGGTGGGTGGGTGGGGGAGGCCATTTCCCCAGCCCCGCCCATGTTATCTTTATTTTCGCAGCACCTGAAGGGGGGACTGTGCACTAACGAAATGCATACGTGCACTAACGATTGAGCCTAATCTGAACTTACAATTCGAGGTGGGTGTGTGGGGAGGCCATTTCCCCAGCCCCGCCCATGTTATTTTTATTTTTTGTAATACTTGAAGAGGGGGCTGTGCACTAACGAAATGCTTACGTGCACTAACGATGCACTAACGATTGAGCCTAATTTGAACTTTAAATTCGAGATGGGCGGGGCTGGCGAAATGCACCTATTTTCTCCTCTCCTTCTTGATTGACATAACTCGTTACGTTGACCTATTCCGTCATATTGTCTCCTCTTCCGTCCTTCCCATTATGGGCGAGGTCGGGGGCGGAGCCGTAGTAACTAGTAGTTTGGATACACGAAATCAATATATGCTCCCTAGTATGGGCGGGACGAATGTGCAGCCGTAGTAAGTAGTAATTTGAATACACCAAATCAATATATGCTTTGCAGGAGTTACTAATGACGCTAAGTTCACGTGGCTATGAAGGGCGGGGTCTATTTTGAATTTCAGGGAGTTTGTTGTGCTAACTAGGCACTTTTCAAGTAAATAGCGTCACCTTCGAGATCTAAAGAGGCCTCCCAACTCCCTCGTGACGTCACGGAAAAGGGTGCTAGAAAATTGTGCACTCTAATGTAAAGCTTATGGAGATATATGGAGTTCTTGTGAAAAGAGGTTATTTTTTGATAATTCTACAGCCATAACAGGTATGTAAACTTTTCTATATGTATATTAATGTTTCTGGCAGTCGTCGCCAGTAAAAGAAATTATTTTTTTTGATAATTTTTGTAATAAATGATGCATTTTCCGTGCATCGTCTGTTAAGCCTTAACGTCAATGCTTATAGTACGTAAAGAGATGTAGTGTATTTTACAATTTTTCGTTTATTATATATTTGCATTTTATAACTTTTTAAAGGTTTATATGTCTTTCTATGCATACGTTATTGGTTTACGTAATTTCTATCAGTAAATCGTATATTTTTGTATCGGTTTTAACTTGATGTTTATAGCACGTTAACATCGAATTCCTACATCAAAATATTGTTTGTTTAAATTATTTACCTTCAATTTTATTTATGCCGAGCTTCCGTGTATTTATTTATCAGAGATTTTGCAGGATCACAGACATTTTTTTTGTTTTTTCCGTTTGAATGAGATTTTAGAAGTTTGTGATAGCCAATGTGAATTTGGAGTGTATTATGTCTTTACTTTGTTTGCCATGGTACTTGAAGCACTAATAGCGGTAGTCACATATATTTAAGCTAAATCCTAGTGATCTAACTCTATTGTTTAGCGTATATTAGAAACCTGAACATAGTAGTTGGATTTCTTGGTGGGCTTTTTGATGACTAAAGATCATGCTCTGAAATTGTGTATTCAAATATAAAGCTTTTTCAGCAATATAGTATACTATTGTATTGTTCATAGTAGATTTGTATACCTTTTTATGAGTATATTAAAGTATCATGCAGTCTGTGTTCATGAATTTTTTGTGGTAATATTTTACTGGTTTTCTTGTATCACGCATTAAACTTTTAAATGTACTATTCCATCGAAAACTCAAATTCAAAACATTCAACCCCCATTACAGAACTATCCCTATATATAATACTATGTATGCAGGGAACATAATCATGACATCTGTTCTAAACAGGATATTAAGATAAGGTTATCCAACCATTAGAAATAATTTCACTGCTGCTGACAAAGTTTTTAGGACCCTTTGTAGCAAATGTGCAAGCACTCTACTACTCCCTATTTTACAAGTTATTGCTTTTTATTCATAAACTTTATGCAGTCCTTGTCCCCAAACCTTTTGGGTATTTTCCCCTGCTCAGTTGATAGCCCTGAATACTTTATCTGTATTTATTATGTATTTCTAATTTTAATATGTATAGCATGATAAGAAATTTCAGCTTCGAGTTCACTCACCAAAAAATTTTCACTTTCCAATACAGTGTACATTGCATAAAGCATTAATTTCTTATTGTAAAAAAATAATTTCATTTAAATTTATCTGCAATTCAATAACATAGCATGAGATTTTTGACTAGGGAGGCTGAGTAACCGATAAAAGATTTAAAATTACAAGCGAAATTTATAAACTGTTGTTATTATATTGAAACTGTTGCTAAATTATCATGCATATGCTAAATAGAGAAATAACTTTATCTTTAATCTTATGTATGACATTTTATGTAAGTATTTTGTATGATTTACTCAATTGGATCTGCATATGTATATGTTATATATGTAATATTTTTTACTGTGAATCTTAAGATATTGTCTAATATTCGATGCAAAAATACAAACCAAATATCACAGTAAGTCATCACTAAAGATGTGCTTCATACATTTATTTTAATTCGATCCTGCCTTATTTAAGTAGAAAGCTTTTGTAACTTTTTGCAGTATTTTGTCTCAATTGGCATCATTTAAAGCGATATCAAGAAAACAATCATTTCTGAAAGTGTTGCAATATGCTACAGTGTTGTGTTTATATTTGTATCACTTTTACAAAAGTTACATGATACTTTTCATTTTTACAAAAGTCATATGATTATCAATCAAAATGAAGAACTTTCATTTTGATATTTAGAGTTTAGAAAATATGCATAAATTATTTAAACTGTAGCTCATAATTTGAGTAAAACAAAAATTTCTTATATGCCCAAATATAAACATAACATACATTCATTGCAATAACACAGATAGATACCATATACACATGCAAAACAGTCGTAGCACTGAAAATGATGAAGTTTGATCAAAATATGCACATGTAAATACAATCAAAATTTTGTTTTGATTTATGGCTTATTACAATACTTTTAATATATGTGTACTATGTCTTATAGGGAATGTAAAAATGATCTTTAATCTTACGTAATTATATTTTATGAAAGTATTGTGTATGCTTTACTCAATTATATAGCTGCATACCTATATATTATATCTAAAATCTTTTTTACTGTGAATCCAAGATCTTGTTGAAGACTCTATGTAAAACTACAAACCAAATATCACATGCTAGGTCAATGACTATAGATGTGCTTGATACTTTTTTTAAATTCAACATGACTTGTTTATAAAGTTTTTGTAATTTTTTGCAGCATTTTGTCACTAACTGCCATCATTTATCTAGATTTCAGAAAAATAACCATTTCTGAAAGATCGCCATATGCAAAATATAACATTTATATTATTTTTAAAAATAATTGTGGGTGAACGAAGCATTGTACAAATTTCAATACATCAGTTCATTGCCAAATCAATACTATTGATGCATCAATATAAAGATAAAATATGTTGAAACTGTTGAAGCACTGTGCATTGATCGCTATAGAAAAATAAAATTGATCTCTCATAATGGTGGTCTTTGATGTTTGACAATTTTAAAAGTGTGCTTACTTTTTAAATGTAAATAGGTTTCTTTACTTTTCTACTTACTATATTTAACTATATACTATATTTATACTACGTTACTATATTTAATGAAAAATTAAGTTATATTGACAATGATTTGCTCAGGAAACAAGGAAATTTCAAAATAAAATATGAATAATTATGCTTTATAGAAAGGTAAGAGAAAATTTTATTACTGTGTAAATAAGTGTGTATAGGAGGAAAGCTCAATAAAGACTTAAATTCACTTCTTTTCTGAGAATTTGGTTGTATTTAAATTGTAAATAGTAACATTACTGTAAGATATGGCTTCTTATTTTCTTAGTTCACACTTTCATAGTTTTGAACATCAAATTTAAGCATGATTTTGAGGTATGATTATTTCAAATATTCAAACAATAAATAGTGAAGGTATTTTTTTTTTATATAAGCAGAATAAATATTAAATTTCTTCCTTCAAAATTTGTCACTTCCCGCTATAATTATATCTTTGTTGCCCTTTGGCTATCGATTTTATGCATGTATTATTTGAGGTAAATAAAACAATTTGAATTATTCTATGATTTTTTTTTTAATATTTATACATAAGCTTTAGTACAAATTTAAATGCTATGAACAAATGTTTATTTTTTATGGTGAATAAGTTTTCGACCATATAGACTTGCAAAGCAGGATTTTCTATGGTGACCAATATTAAAACAGTGAAATGTGGCAGCTTAAAAATACTGAATGAAAAAATACGTGTGAACTTATTCCACATTCTACCCAACATAAAAGAAATTTATAAGCCTCACCAGGCACATGCTAGTGAGCCACTAATATTAAGGATAAAAATATGCTTGTTTTTATTTTCTTTGCTTGGAAATATATTTCCGATGACGTAGGAGGTTTGGTTTATGACCCCTGTATGGCCTCTTTAGATCTCGAAGGTGACGGGCTTTCTGCTCCGTCACCTTCGAGATCTAAAAAAAAACACACACACTTCAGAATGAGATAGATTTCAAATCTGGTGCATGGGAAGATAGTTTGTAAGGGAAGAAGTGTACAATTTCAATTTTCCAATATTTTCTACTTTAGGGGGTGCCGCACACCAAAATGTTCAATTTTTGGAATAAAGGACAAATGCTCCTTTAAAAACATGATAGAGGCTTGATACTTGGTATACGGGTGAATCATCTGATAGAAAACCCAAAAATGGGTTTTTTCAAAAATGAATATTTAAGGGGGTAGATACTCCACACAAAAACATTCGAAGGTGAAATGATATAAAAAGCATACTTTGCGATGAGATAACTTCAAATTTGGTGCATGGGTAAATAGTTGGGTAGGAAGAAAGTGGCAATTTCAGTATTCCAACATTAGCTATTGTAAGGGGTGCGGCATACTAAAACATTTGATTTAATGAACAAATGAAAAACACCTCCTTTACAACGTGATAGAGGCTTGAAATTTAGTATATGGGCTAATCATTTGATAAAAACCCCAGATGAATATGGTTTTTGAAAAATGTTCATTTAAGAGGGGGGGGGGGGGGGGGAGATCTACACAGAAAAACATTCGAAGGGTTAAAGGATAGAAAAAATATGCATCGCAATAGCATAGAGACTTCAAATTTTGTATACAGGTAGATATTTCGAAAATATGTGTCGAATAAATGTGAAACGCAAATTATTAAACTATTTACATTATTCAGAAGTTCCTTATTTGCAAGATCATTGATTTTTAATGGGTATTCAGCTAGTGCATATTACTAAATGTTGTAACAAATGCTGAAAATATATAATAACCATCAACCATTGAAAATATGTATGAACTGTTAGATATATGCAGAGACACAATATCACATAGGCAACAACTAAAGGAAATTTATATTTTGATTCACATTTCACTGCCCATCCAAATAATAGTCTGTAATTGTCTTCGTTTCTCAATAAAAATTAAAAAGTATCAAAACGTAAATTACATAATGAAAAAATCATGCACAAAAAAAATTATCGTTAGTAAATAATAACTGCCAGACAGAGAATGGATCTGCTTTTTCTCCGATATCTTTAGCTTTACCTTTTAAAACTGGCACTTTTATGATTTATTGTGCTTTCTTGTTCGGGAAAAGGGTCGAACTTCTGAAACAGACCCTGTACCGATTTTTTCTATATATATATTTACTATTCACTAAATTTTCATCATTTCTTATCTCTCCATTTTCACTTTCATCAGATTTTTCTGACAACATTGAATCACTATTATGTTCGGAATTTACA
Organism: Amaurobius ferox; assembly: GCA_951213105.1. NCBI lineage: Eukaryota > Metazoa > Arthropoda > Arachnida > Araneae > Amaurobiidae > Amaurobius > Amaurobius ferox. Next base: position 42,402,096 of record OX578155.1, read on the forward strand.
TATTCATCTTCTGAAATACTACCTACATTGCCAACATCACTTCCAACTTCATCAAATTATCGCAAAATAGTCTCTTCAAAGTCTTTATCACCATACTCGTTTTGACGATCCCACCATGTAGATATTTCACAGGAAAAAATTACGTAAACAGAAATGTACCATCTAGCAGACTGCATCTAATAAAAATATTTTTTTCTTTCAATAACTAAAAATGTGCAAGTGTTGCGAATGAGGTGGGAGGGAGAGGACCAAATAATTTAATGATTAGGTGGAGTGGTAAGATTGAGGGCAAGTTCATTTTTGTGTCAGATTTGTAAATGCAGCAAACTCACAGACGGCAAATTTCCTATTAAGGATTAATGTTATTAATGAGAAAATGGAACTTACCTTTGAATATTTTGCTACTTGCTAGTTCTAGGTATTAATAAAATCCACTTTTTTTTTAGTTCTTCATTAGCAGAAAACCATTTTTCATTAGCAGGGAACCATTTTTATAATAAAACAACCAAGAACAACACAAGCACTTGGCATTTTTAGTTATTAAAATTCAATGAATTATAATAAAAACTAAATAATTTAAAAAGAATAAAAATATAAAAGTAAGCCGTAAATCTGTTACAAACAATATAATATTAAATATACTTCTTTATGAAAGTACTAAATAAGCTTTACATTTGAATATATACAACAGAGCATGATCTTTAGTCATGAAAAAGCCCACCAAGAAATCTAACTACTATGTTCAGGTTTTTGATATACGCTAAACAATAGAGTTAGGTCACTAGGATTTAGCTTAAATATATGCAACCACTGCTATTAATACTCCAAATTCCTTGAACACAAAGTAAGGAGCATATACTTAGTACACAACACATTCACAATTCCAAGATAAACTGCAGATCAGAAAATAAAATATCGAAGGTAAAAAATTTATGAACAATAAATAAATGTAAGTGAAGCCTAATAAATAAACAAGCTAAACACTTTTTGGATAGAAAATGTTTTGAGATAGCAATTCAATATTCACATATGCTATGAACATTAAATGAAAATACAAAAAAATTAAAGGCTTACCAACAGAAATTACGTAAAACAATAACGTATGCATAGAAAGACAGTCAAAGTTTTAATAAATGATTAAATACAAATATATAAAACACGTTAAATTTCAAAACTCTGTCTCAACATTTCCGTTAACATATACTACGAGCATTGAATGACGAGGCTTAACGCATGATGCAAGAAAAATGATAAAAACTGCAAAAATTACCAAAAAAATTTAATTTTTTTTTTGGCAGCGACTGTCGGAAACATTAACGAACACATAATAAAACATACATACCTGTAATGGCCATCAAATGATTATTAAATATCCAATATTCTGGAGATACCCTATATCGCTCATACGTTTAACACTACCAAGCACAATTTTCTAACACCCTTTCCGATGACGTAGGCCACAGAATACTATATATAGTAGTCTGTGACGTAGGCGGTTTGGTTTATTACCCTTGTGAGGCCTGTTATTCACGATGGTGACGGTAAATAGTGTCAGGAAATAAAAAAAAAACAAGCAGAAATATAAATTGCTATAAAAGCTAACATTTGTGGTGAAGCAAGAAAAAATAAAGGTATGGAACAAAAATTAGAATACACTACAGTGAGTAAAATATAACAAAAAACTGAAAAAGCAGTGACTGGCGAAATGGAAAATAGACGTAAACATGTTGAACTCACGAAAAATATTGGGAAGTTAAATGTAGTGGTGGCTGACCGCTGATCTGAAAATCCCAAAAATGTGGATATCCAATGCAGGTGGATTCAATACTATATTGATGTGCTGAACAAAACATCTTCTTAATCTTAGAAAAAGTTGAGGACGTAACTAAGTTCCTAAAGGTAAACTAACTAACTAAAGAAACTGAGAATGGCATGGAAGAAAGCAGCCCTAGTGAAGACGACTCAATAAACACTAGTGAAGTGAGTGATACAATTGAAAAACCAGTCATTTAAATTACATTGGACCTAAAGACCTGTATAAAAGAAAAACTTGTTATCTTCTCTGGGGAGGTGCAGCTGATTGGGTTAAAACCAATTCTCTTGGCAAACACTAAAAGAAAAAAGGAGCACAGACTAAATAATTCCCATTTACTAAGTAGTGCTGCCTTTATTGAATGAGCTTAGTTACACTACAAGTGTCCGGCCACATATCTAGCTACAGCAAGCCTCCGGGTCTGTCCTGTGATCTGGGTTTTTCACACTAACAAGTGTGCTTGAGTAATTCTCTGATCTCGATTGTGGTCCTGAAGTTCTTCCTGCTTTAGGAATGTAACCATCGATTTGAGTGTATATCTTTGCATTGAAGTTTTGGTCCCTCATAAATTAGAGCAAAGTGCATTTGTAGGAGTTCCCCCCTCCCCCCATCATTATTATACTTTTTGGCTAAGATCCTTCCACATGCTTTATTGAGAGTGAGCGGTACAGCTGTAAACACCTGGTACCAGTTGAAACCTAGAAGAATTTGCTTAGGCCTTTAAACCTAACAATATAATTGTGCAAAGCAGTTTAATTATGATGTATACAAGAAAGGATTTTTAGAAAGCTGCCCATTTCCCAATTCATACTATTGGAAAAAGATTTCTTTTTGAGAATGGAAGGATCATATACAAAAAATAATAATACTCTTCTCTGCACTGATACTGATGTCAAGCGGTTCATTTGCATGGTTTGTCAGAAAAGATTTACTCAGAAGTGTCATTTGAAAACACATCTCCTGACCCATACTGGAGAAAAACCTTTTATTTGTGATGTGTGCCAAAAAGGTTTTAATAATAGAAGTGATATGAATAGACATGTTCTCATTCATACTGGTCTGAAACTTTTTATGTGTGAGGTATGCCAGAAAGGATTTAATAAAAGGGCTTCTTTGAATAGTCATGTCCTAATTCATACTGGTGAGAAACCTTTTATATGTGATATGTGCCAGAAAGGATTTCATCAAATTAGTAATTTAAATAAACATCTTCTTACACATGTTAATGAGAAACATTTTAGTTGTGAGGTGTGTCTGAAAAGTTTTAATCAAAAATATGATTTGAATAGTCATCTTTGTATTGGTGAAAAATCTTTTATTTGTGAAGTGTGCCAAAAAGGATTTTATCAACAAAGTGCTTTAAAGCGTCATCTTCGTACTCATTCTGGTGAGAAACCTTTTATTTGTGAGGTTTGCCAGAAAAGATTTAAAAGAAGAGATAGTTTGAATATACATCTTCTTACTCATACTGGTGATAAACTTTTTATTTGTGAGGTGTGCCAAAAAGGATTTAATAAAAGGGTTTATTTGAGCAATCATCTCCTGATTCATACTGGTGAGAAACCTTTTATGTGTGAGGTGTGCCAGAAAGGATTTCATATAAGGAGTAATTTAAGTAGACATCTTCTTACACATGTTGATGAGAAACGTTTTAGTTGTGAGATGTGTCAGAAAAGATTTAATCACATGTATCGTTTGAGAAAACATCTCCAGACTCATACTAGTGATAAACCTTTAGAACATCTTTAGTATAAAGAATTTTGGTGAAATCTGCCATTAATTTGCGACCACAAATGTTACCAAGGGAGATAGTGTTTACTAATATCACATTAAGCTTAACTGGTAAATAATTGAAACATATAAATAAAATTTACGTTTTCTATTTTTTATTTTAGTGGCCCCCATTTTTTTTTTTTTACCATGTGTTGTTTCTAGGATTGCTACCCTAAATGCATAATATTGCTGCATCTAATTAAACAATGAGTTTGATTTATTGCATTGCAAATTATGAATCAAATTTGCCAAAAGAGTCACAGAAAAATTGTGCTGTAATTATGATGTATATTCCATAGCGATGATAGTTTTGCACTGCAGGTTTGTTTTGAGAATTCCAGTGCTAACAAATGTACACTTTCAAATGGATGCATGATGAAGCTGTTCAATGTGTGTTTATAAACCTCTAATAGAAAACATATTTTTAAAGATAAAACCAATTTCAAATTATTTCCTTCATATCACAGTTTTAAATTGGCTGCATCTACCATATAGCAAAAGCCTGTTTTAAAAATACTGAGCAATGTCTTGTGGAGATATTTTGGTTTCATACTTTGCACTGTCATCATCTACACTTTCATAATTTTTTTTTTCTTTTATTATTATTAATTTGCTTTCAGAATTCAATTTTCATTAAAAAATTGTCCAGCTTTTCATATACTCAAAGAAATCATAATAGCCTACATGGCCATACTTTCAATTGCAATGTGCTGAGCTATTACACACAACTAATACACTATACACCACACAACTATATGCCGCCCGCCCAAATAGCTGCTCTATATACTAGGATAAGTCGGATGGTCTGTGTTTTCAATACAACTAATACAAATTTCTTGGAGAGAATGGAGAAAAAGCCTCATCCCATCATCGTCAGTACAGAAACTCATTCTGCTAAAATTTTCTCCCAAACATCAAATATGCATTTTATAATAGATTTCCAGAATAAATTTTGTTGAATGAAGAAAAAAAAAATATATTATCAACTTTTAAACATGATTTAAGATCTTCTGATCAACCTCTTCAGAAATTTAACCTGGCGAGTCAACTATGTATTTTTGCACAAAATGGTTTATTTCAGCGTATTCCCCAAAGCCTTTTCTACAAGTGTACCAAATTTCATATTTTTATATGCAATAGTTTTTGTGGAACAAAGCAAAGAATCTCGAGAAACGAGAAATTTGTCAAACAGCAGCTGTGATGGCGTCAGCTACTTTTTTTTCATATAAAGAAATTGAAGTAGTGAATAGTTTCTCAAACTATTTTAACATATTTGAAAATAATTTTCATTACCTGTGGCTGACTAAAATTTAATTAAAACTTGTGGACTTTGCTCTTCAATAGAAGAGCAAAAGAAAAAGACCACAAATTAAAGAAAATACCAAACATCTCAAATTTTTGCACGTGGAGAAATGGCTCTCAAAAATAGATTTTAAACATTTTCTTAAATACTTTTACTTTGCATGGGGGCAGGGGATGCTATAATTTTAGTTTTATCTTCCATAATTTATGTTTTCTCCAAATTAAAATATTTTACAAGGGAGGAAGCTAAAAAGTTAAGCTTCCCAAAATAAAAATATTTTCTTGAATGTTTTTATTTTTCGAGACCAAAATTTAAATTTTGAGGATTTTTTACATATTTTGTCTAAGGGACCAAAATTCTTAGTTATGCAGCTGAGTTATATGCTGTGCCTTGTTATATGGCAGAAGATACTCATACTTGTAAAAAACTGTTAATTTATAAGATCTGTTGGAAAATATTTAATAAAAAAATTGGCAGTGGCTCCAGTCCAATAGACAAAATGTTTTTGCATGAATAACATTTTGTAAAATAAAACTCTAGTAAAGTTCAATAAGTTTATTTGATTTTCTTCAGACTCATTTGTTTCATTTATAAGCTTTCAAAGTAATGTCAGTTACATTTTAAATGTTTATAGCTAGCACTTTTAGTTTTCACCCCAATTTCATTTGGAAACTCCAACCATAGACTACCCCAGAAAATATCCAATTATTGTACTAACCTGCTTTGCGGTATATAAATTGGACTTATACAATAGATATCTGGCAAGATTTCACATTCAATTTAATTTTATAACCTTGCCTGGTGGTGCATAAATACATAGTACTTAAATACATATATTTCCATCTGATCTTTTCAAACCTCACTAACCGATCATTAAACGTCTTACAAATACCCAAGTTCACTTTATTTTTTTAAAACAAAACAGAATATCTCATGCTTAGGTACAAATATTTTCATTTTTCTTATTTTATTGATATATAAAGAAGTAGTAAACACATTGAGCTGTGACACTCATGACATTTTAAATATTATAGTTTTTCCACCCATTAGATGGAAACCCATGTTAAAATGCTAAAATATCAAAATTATAATCATTGTAATATGGAAATGAAGAGCTTGATCTAACATCCAATTATATATGCTTGCAATGTTTTCAATGAGCTACTAATTCTTGCTTACTGTTTATAACTAGTACTTTTAATACTTCAGATTTAAGAATTACAGACTTGAAAAACAGAAAATTTTCAATCTTCTTCAATTTCACAAATATGATTACTCAAAAACTGTAAGAGTGTTTTTAAAAAATAAATGTAGATATAGTTACTAAACTTCCTAATACATATTTTGGCTGCATACTACTTAAATCTATCCTTTATGGTTTTAAAAACATTTCAAGTAAATATAAGGAAAATGATAAAAACGTTTGCTCAGACATACTTTTTTAAGAATTTTTTTAAAAACAAAAAGTTTAGAATATTGAAATTACTTTCATATATTCATAATCTGGACCCTGTTTCTGACAAAACAAGAAAAATTAATTACATTTTTTATCTATTGGGTTCGGACGTATAAGCATCCAGATAGTTTACAATTTTCATAACACCATGTTTTCTCCACAGAAACCTCAAGCGGAGATATTCTTGACAAAAAGGTTATTTGACGATTTTCCTTTTTACTCGTACTGGAGAGAAACTTTATTTGTAAGGTGTACCAGACAGGATTTTATTGAAAGAATTTAAATACTCTTGTTCATGCCCCAACTATTTATATTTTGGGTGTGCCCAAATTTATTTAGTAGCAATTATTTCAATCCCCATTTCCATTCTTTCTGAGGAAATTTATTTTTTTGAAGTGTTTTAAAAATATTTTATTAAAGTAATTTTAATGTTCATTTCTGCACTCACATTGGTGGAAAACTATTTATTTGTGAAATATTTGAGAAAATATTTAATGACAGTGTTTGAATACTCATGTTTCAGCAAATTTCTGAATATGGTCCTTTTTTTACAAATATCGTCACTTATTTTAAATATATTAAAATACACTGACTTCCAAAAGTTAAGCACGCAATGCAAATTTTCGTTTTTCGAAAGCATATTTGAATTTGAGTGGCTGAAAATCACTGCTGATGTAGATGGCAGTATGCAAATATCGTATGTTACAGCCAATCACGATTGACTGTCTGGATAACTGCTAACTAGGCAGTCATTGAAGATACTAGCATTCTGAAGGGTTTGAGGAGGTGCATTTAAATGTTGATACAAAGTATTTATAACTTTTGTAGGTTTATTTTTGATGATATTCATGTTTCTATGGCTGTAGAAGACGAATGACAGGTAGTAAGCCCTGGTGTGCTGTTGGACGCATTGAAGAAGGCAGTCAATCAAAGATGTTGCTATTTTCTTTGGTGTTGATCATTCGGTAATTTCTTGGTTATGAAAACAATTCCAAACAAGTTAAACAGTTGTCTAGAGACCTGTACCCGGTCGTCCAGGGTTACCACCCCCTCTGATGATTGGTATATTGCTATAGTAGCCAAGCGGAATCAACGAGTGACCTACACAACTGTTACATCTATGGTTGCTATGTCACTTGGTAAGACAATATCTGCCTGTACTGTGCGCCAAAAACTCCAGGTAAAGGGACTGTACGCCCTAGTACCAATTTTTTGTGTTCCACTAACCGTCCAAGCCAAATGAGCAAGATTAAAGTAATATCGTCAACATGTGAATTGGACCGTCTCAGATTGGTGCAACGTCCTGTTCACATACGAGTCAGATTTGCCCTGGAATCAGATGATAAGCGTGTAAAGATCTGAAGAGAATGAGGCACACGCAATCAGGTCAAGAACATCATCGAACATTCAGAGGTGGCAGTGCCATGGTGTGGGCTGGCATTTCAATTGGATATCGCACAGAGCTGCACATCTTTAAAGGCGGTTCTGTGATGGCTGCACGGTATTGAGATGAAGTCCTAGAACCCATTGCAAGACTCTATGCTGCAGCTGTTGGTCCTGATTTCCTCCTTATGGACGATAATCCTCATCTCCATCAAGCTAACATCTTTGACGAATACCTGGAAAGTGAAAGCATTTCTCGTATAGAGTGACCGGCATATTCCTCTGACTTTAATTTCATTGAAAACCTTTGGCTTTGGGATACCCTCGGGCGGGCTGCCTCTGCATGTTTACCTCCTCCAGCCAGTCTCAGAGAGTTGGAAACTGCCCTATTGGAGGAATGGCCATTGTTCGCATCTGTGATGGTTGATCACCTCATTGAAAGCATGGAAAGTCGTAAGGTTTGTGTGACAGTCTGGAGTTATCATATACCATTTTACTGGGTCGCAGTAGCCCAGTGGTTAGCAAGTGGGAATTGCACTCGGTACCCCCGGGTTTGATTCCCGCCACTATCAAAACTGCCGCCATGTTCATGCGGAGTACGATCACGTTAAACATGTGGATCCGTAAGTCCATCTGAGAGGTTGGTAGTAGGGAAAGGAGGGTACGGTCCCTGTGGATGCCACCCCCACTGGGTTCCAGTGTAAATTGTGTGGCACTTCCCGGCCGTCCAAACAGTTACTTTACACCTTTCTGGTAGGTTGGACGATCTGGATCTCAACAACAACATAGTATTTTACTGTAAGTTTTGTTTTGTTTGTTTGCCTTTAAACATCATTTTGTTAATGACCCGAATGTGACGTCATCATGTAACTTATGACAAGTAAATAGTTTTTTCATCTTTGTACATAATTATTGCTTTGTTTAATGTGTAAACACATTTGCTACCTTCATGTACAGTTTTGAATTAATCAAAGCTTTACTTTTCCATTTTTGTTTATTTTACCATCCGATCTTAACCTTTGGAAGCCATTGTATTTAAAACAAATTTATAACAAATCTACAAAAGTTAAAGAGCTGAATTTTCAGATCATTTCCTTTATTGTAATTTTGTATTTTCTCAAACAATATATGTTTTAAACAAAATATTTATATTTCCTTAAGCTATGCCATTATTTTTTACATTGAACTTCATCTGTCAGTACATTTTCACCCTATTATAGCAAGCAGGAGTGTAAAAAATGCCCTTTCTGAACCATTCAATTCATGTTTCTGACCATCTGTACACTTCTTTTACAAAGTAAATGCTTTGCATCGCTGAACTCAAATAGAATGTTTTTGAGTTAGTGTATGTGTGTGTCCATGAGTCTATGGAGACATATTTCATGACTAAATGGAGCATTTTGAATGAAATTGGGTTAAAAAATTACAGTCAGTGAACACTGGAAGTTTATTGATTTCAAAGACAATCGAATGTTCGGAAGATCCCTAGATTTTTTAATTAAATTTTGAAAAGATTAGAACTTTCAGTAATGTTACATAAATAATCGTTTTTTATGTACTTTTTCATTAAAAAGTGATTTACATGAACTTTAGAATGCTAGCATGAACTGTCTTGATATATTTTGCTATTAAGTTAATGGAAATGATTCCAAATTGATGAATTAATTATTAAAATACACTGTTGCAAAAAATATGTGCACCCATAAAAAATTCCGCTGAAGCTGCAAAATTTGGTATGCAAATATCCTTTTAAGAGTTATGCAAACGATCAAATTGTTAGCGCTAATGATGTTATGGGGCTTATGCAATGTGCATGAAAATGATGCATCTTGCCGTAATTAAAATGACTGATGTTCTCACTTGCAGATAATTGTAACTGGATTTTCTGCTTTAATACTGCAAGTTGTGTACAAAGATGACTTTGAGACGTACTTGATGGTGCTAAGATCAATTGCCACATTTAGCGTGGTCTGTCTCATCATAGGCCTAAAAGAAGCTGGTTGATTCAACAGATGTATCAGTCAGCTAAATGATTTTTAGTTAATTAGCATTTAGCTAATTAGTTGATAGCTTTTTAGCTAATTTAAATATTTATTTAGTGCTGTGAGTTCTAAAATTCAGAAATAAAATTGTTATCAGATTATTGGTCTCTATCATTAAAAAAAATAGAGCTTTATCCTTTTTTTAAATCTTGAAGTAAAAGTTGCCTGTATTTTTCCTATGTTTGTATTAATAATATTGATCATTGTACAGTTATTCTTTAAAAGTAAAAAGTTTAATTAGATCAAACAAAACCAAAGAAATTGAATGTAAGTCACTTAAAACCAAGAAAGAAAGAAAAACTCCTTTTTTTAATTTTACGCAGCTCTTTTGAACTTATCTCTTCTTTGAGATGTCTGTTCTCTCTTCAAATATGTAACTTCAACACTATGGTCTGATACAGTTTTGAAAGGCTTAACTATAAGAACTTTAACTACAGTGGTTGCTGCTTAAATATGTTGGAAAAGATATTCAGTCAATGAAATGAAAATTTTATAGAATATCAGTTGTTTATAATTGTACTTTTGAGTCAATGAAACAGGCCCAATCCAAGTGACTGAGCTAAACAACCTGTAAAGATATTAAGCAGCAATTCCTGCAATGTATTGGGTGGAAAATATTGCTTATAAATGAAAAAAAAATGGAAATATGATTAAATTAACTGAAGCATGGCACTACTCAATTTTCTCATACCAGAATACATTTTTAAGTAGCTTATTTTTTTGTTGTTTTTTTAATCAAATATTACAAGAAATTTTTTGAAAAATTGGTATTGTTGGTCCAAATGATTACAATTATAACATGTTACCCTTCACTTTAAAGGACTTAAAAATCTTTTGATTAATACCATATGTGACAATGTAAACCCCCGAGGAAGATATATCGACTATTTTTCATCATTGAGCCTTAAATAATCCTGTTTATGTATGATAATGTGAAATTTTTATTCCATGCTGCCATGTTAAACAAATATAAAATTTCAAAGTTTCAACTCGAATTTAAAATATTTCTATCTAGTTTTATATTTTCCGATAACAAAGACAGATATTAAGTTTCATAAAAATCCATTAATATTTTTGTTAGCTATGGTATACAAAAGAAATTGACCACAGACAGATGAACATCACTTTAAAAATAGTCAAAACATGTTCAGGCGGAACTAAAACATATATTATTATCAAAATCTCAAATTCGAAAGTTTTCTGAAAACAACACTTTCTCTGTACTATATTACATAGTATACGACAGTAAAAATATGTCAAAATATTTACATAAAAAAATTAATATCTTTTAATTTTTTGCATTCACTGAAGAAAAAATAATGTTAACAGCTATATTGTAAATTATTAAATTTATTTATTTACACTGTAATCTAAAAATCAATTTATAAATTTGACTAATTCTCTTAATTTTGCAAACAAATTATTTTAGCTATGATATAAACTCAATATGTAAATATTATTTATTATTTACATAAATGTACTTTTTTTTTTAATTTGTGGTAATATACACTTCTGTAAACTTATACTTTGGTAAATTCTTAAAATTTTAACCTGAGAATTTTAAACATACACATGCAAAGATTGTGGAATTTTTTATTTCTAAACCCACATTTTATTACTCCCACCCCACAGTTTTTTCAATTTTAAATATCAGAGTTGTTTTTCTATTATTTACATTGCATTGCATTTCTAATATTCAGCCTATTTACTTAATTTTTTTTCCAAAATTAAGAAATTACACCTTTAATCATCATCTGTTTCCTTCCAGCGATTGAAAAAAATAGCGTTTTTCTAATACTTTTGGTGCACCCTAACTCTTGATCTTGACTCTATATTCTTATTTTATTTTTTAATTTTTACCCTGTATTTAAAATTTTACCTTTTTTTCTAAATCCTAAATCTCATTCTTATTTTTTTTTCCTAATCAACTTGAGGTATCTGTGTTGTTTTCCCTGTTCTTGGAGTTGAATTGATGCATCTGTGAAATTTAAAAAAAAATTTATGCTTTGCTTTCTGCAAAGTTAAGAAAAACCAAACTTTTGTTGTACTATACCCCTTCCTTCTCTATTAACTGCAAGAATGAAAATTTGATGCTTTTCTCTTAGTCAGTATGCATCCAATTTGTTTTGTATTTTAAATGTTTATTTTTTAATTTATTTAGCCCCTACATGTTATTAACCCTCTCGTTTTCTAATAAACCTTCTGAAACCTTTGTAGTATTTTTTCTGCCTGTGGGTTGGGGGTGATGAATTTGAAACATTTTTTCGATTTCTTCATTCATTTCTTTTTCAATAAATAAAAAATTAAAAAAGGTTGGTCAGTTTTAACTGCCTACCTCCTCCCTCTGAGTACAATGGAAAATTGCCTATTTCTCTTTTCGTTTCGATGAGTGTTATTCTTTGAAACCCCACTCGAATATTTAATTATCCCTCCTCATATTTTATAATCCCACCCTCCTTTTCTAATCATTAAACAGCATCTGGGTCATATTAAAAGTTGGTTGGGGTTCATGTTTATCTCAATATTGCTTTAGATTCATCTCATTTTACAAAACTACGAAAAATTAAATCCTGTTTTACTTCCTCTCGCTATTCAAAAATGAAACATTTGTGTTTTTCTCCAAGCCTTGATAAGCACCTTATCCCACTCCTTTTGTTTAACATTTTCTTTTTTACCAACTCCCTGTTAACCATGGAATTTAAACATCTTCCATTGAATTCTGGTTTAAATTAGGCAGCACTAAATGTAAATATAACTCTCTGGGGAGGAAATGAAAGAAATGAAATAACTGTTGGAGGGATGCCATCTTATAAGTTATTTCCAAATTCTACATGTACTGCTATTACTTTCCTTATATACAATAATGTATAAGGAAAGTAGTGTGACGGGTCGAAAATTCGAATTCGAGTTTTCGACGGGAGAGCACGTTTCAAGCAGAGTTGCCGGATTTTAGCCAGGCCAAAAAAAGCCGGCCTGCTTTTTTTGGTTTTAACCGCTTAGAAAAAGCTGGCTTTTATTAAGAAAAGGTGGTTTACAGCCGTTTGACATTAAATTTGCATTACTTTATCTTTGATGCACTCCTAAATGTTTATAAACTTCTTTTAAATATTACCAAGTACACAAGATTTTACGACCACTAGAAAAATACTATGAAAGTAATATGTCTAAAAGGAAAAATACATATACATTGAGGAGAATGCATTAAATTAGACACCTAGATGGTGTTTTGAAAGCCTCTGTTACATAATGCATGGCTTTACATTACATATACTACACATTTTAAAGATTATAATTAATTAAACAGACAAATCACCACACATCAAAAAGGAAAAAATCAATGTTACTTCAAAAAGGAAAAACATTTTTTTTACACACTGCTAACAAGAGAGAGCAATCAAAAAAGGTTAAAAATTGTTCTCAAATTAAAACTTGTTAAAATAAATTTTTGAAATGCTTGATGCTATTCAAAAAGAGTTCATATGAGATTCCCAATACTGTTTGCAATAGTGATAAATAGTGTTTTTTATTTAATGGCTTTATGCATGATTTTAAATATAAGTGAAAATAAGACTCTTTCATATATCAATAAAATCCTTAAAATTAGTTAACTAATATCACTAAGCAACCGTTGTCCTAAAATAAAATCTTTCATTCCTTAAAGCAATAACATTTTTAAAAAAATGTGTTCACGGCTAATGTAAACCAAGTAAAGCAGTTCGTATGCCTTTTTAACACTTTACAACAAAGTTGAAAAGTGTTTATGACTTTGTTCATTCTGTCTGTCCGTCTGTCCGTTAGCACTATAACTGCCGTAAAAATGACTTAATCAAAATGAAATTTTAGTATGTTGTTTAGACGGTCTGTAGGACCTATGGGAATACAAATGAATAATATCACCCAATTAGTTTTGGATTGAACCCGGGTTGAAAAAATGAAATACATTGAGCCCTATGGGACCTAATTTTTCAAACATTTTTTAAGCGGATTTAAAATTCACAAATTGCTTCGAAAATTTTAGGTAATATTCAAATTGTTCCATAAAATATATAAAAAAAAAATTCAGAGAAATATATTTAGTAGTGTTTTAAATAAAAATTAAAATAATAATAACACCTCTTATAGGAAGCGATCACGTGACCATGATAAGAAAAGATCACGTGACCCACTTTAAAATGATATATGGCATCCATCTTGTCCCAAAATCGTGATTTTTAAAGTTCTTTTTAATTCATAATGAGTGTTGTATCCGTCCTAAAACCACTTTATTTTTGCTTAAATTATGTACATCTACATACTGAAACAACGCAATTACAATAAATTCGAGTTTAAATGCTCATCCAAATTTGATTATTTCTACAACGAAGCCTATTTTTCACCTATGTAAAATGTAAACAGCAAAATATGTAGAATGAGTTGTATTAGAATTGCTGTATTTCTTTAATACAAAATCATTTAGTTCATGGAGTCTGCATAACTGATATGAATGAAATATTCATTGATTTTACAAAGAGAAGGACGATTTTTTTTCGATGAAGTTTTACGCATAGAGTTTAATTACTTGTAGCTCCATGGTCTTAATTTTAAAATAAAACAAATTATTATAGTATTGTGATGAATGACATGAATGGGAAATTATTTATGAATGAATGAAATGCTGCTTTTATAGAGGGAGCCAGGCGTGTTATTTTTTCTATGACGTCATTTGAATGAATTTCAGTTGTTTTCGATGAAGTTTTTAAATATAATAAATTATCGTAGTATTATGATAATTATAAAATTATTACCGAGGAATGTATCACATTTTAGAGATGTTTGAACCAGGCAATCTATATTTCAATGCCGTCATTTGAATGAAGTTCATTTTTATCGATGAAGGTTCAGTATTATAAGTTTTCAAATATAATAAATTAATGTAGTATTGTGATAAGTTTTAAAATATTACCGAGGAATGTATTGCATTTTAGACATGTTTAAATAAAATTGCACTAAAGTTGGAAAGTGTTTCATAATTAATGCTTTAAGCATGATTGATCTTTCTTGTTAAAATTTAGCTGGCTTTTTTGACGATTTTTTCAAAATTTCACTCGAAAATTTAGGGGGGGGGGGGGGGGTTCTGAACATTCGATTGCATATAACAACAATGGGCTTCCAATGTTTACGAATTGTAATTTCTGTACCAAATTTCGTTCGAATCGGTCCATTCGTTTGTCAGTTATCGTCTCCACAAACTCACTGACACACACACACAGACATCACTTCAAAAATGTTCGATTCGTGATCAGGGATGCTTGAAACCAGGGTTGCAAAAAAGCCGGCTAAAATTAATAAAAGCCACGCCGGTGGCTTTTATTGGTTTTAACCTGCTTTTTTTGGCCAAAATTAGCTTTTCTTTTTTAAAAAAAGCGTGAAGGATTTTAATTTTATATTATACATTTTTAAGTGTTCTTTAATTAATTTTAAAGGTATTTTATTGGGTTACATTTTAATAAATAACTTTATTTCTCAATAATGAAAACATTAATATTGGAATACCTGCTAGTGCCAAAAGCCCAGGCCGACCGACTCATCCGAAGACTGAGAGCAGCAATTTGGGCGGCCGGAATATACTTGCACAAGCAGGTCGGCCTGGGCTTTTGGCACTAGCAGGTATTCCAATATTAATGTTTTCATTATTGAGAAATAAAGTTATTTATTAAATTCTAACCCAATAAAATACCTTTAAAAGTAATTAAAGAACACTTAAAATGTATAATTTAAAATTAAAATCCTTCACGCTTTTTTTTAAAAAAGAAAAGCCAATTTTGGACAAAAAAAAAGCCGGTTAAAACCAATAAAAGCCACCGGCGTGGCTTTTATTAATTTTAGCCGGCTTTTTTGCAACCCTGGTTTCAAGTATCCCTGATCACGAATCGAACATTTTTGAAGTGATGTCTGTATGTGTGTGTCAGTGAGTTTGTGGAGACGATAACTGACAAACGAATGGACCGATTCGAACGAAATTTGGTACAAAAATTACAATTCGTAAACACTGGAAGCCAGGGGCGGCAAATAGGGGGCACGGTCGCGCCCCCAAATTTTTCTTATTCTGGACCAAAAAATTCTTATTCTGGACCAAAACTGAAAAAGCGTAAAAACATTCCAAGCAAATTCAGTGAAAAAAATCCCCATGATGATGTTAATTCATATCACAGAATCAATATTCAATATGAAATTATGGATTCAGTATCTAATGAAATTGAGACAAGATTTAATGAGAACAATATATCCGTTTTGTTTGCCCTTAGTTCAGTATTATCCGGATCAGATATCGAAAAAGAAAAAGTTTCAACCATATGCAAAGTATATAACTTCCAGAAAGAGGCATTGCTATGAGAATTGCGACTGTTTTATTCGATGGTGGAAAATGTAAACATAGACCATCCCAATTTTAAAAGTCGCCTGAATTATTTTAAAGAGCAGAATTTAAAAAATGTGCTTCCTGTCATAACATTATTAGTTAAATTATTTTTGGCTCTACCAATCAGCTCAGCCAGTTGTGAAAGGTCCTTTTCGTGTCTCAGGAGGTTGAAAAATTATTTTCGCAATACAATGGTACAAGAAAGACTTTCATCTTTAGCTACTTTAGCTATAGATTAGGATATACCACTGGATTATGATGATATTGTAACAAAATTTTCTCTTCATCCAGACTCTAAGAACCGGCGTTTAAAACTTCAATAACAGGTAAATAAATATAGATATTTGTATTTAAAAAATTATGTTAACAACAATTATGTTACCACAATTATGTTACCTCAACATCAATTTTATTTTGTGAACCCTCTCCCCTCTCCTCCCTCCCCCCTGTTAACAAGCATTTTGTTTATTTCATATTGGGGATTTTCATACAAATCTCGCACCCCCAAATGAAATGCTGAAATGCCGTCCCTGCTGGAAGCCTATTGTAGTTATACGCAATCGAATGTTCAGAACCGCCCTAAATTTTCGAGTGAAATTTTGAAAAAATCGTCAAAAAATCAAAACCTCTAATAAAGTTCAAATAGACATTTCTTATGTAATTTTTTATTAGAAAACGATTGACAAATTTTAGAACGCTAATATGAACCATTCTCGAGAAATTGCACATTTTAAAAAAAAATATCAAAAAGTCATATAAAATAAAAAAAAATATTTCCTATTGAGAAACATGTTCACTTTTCATACGTAATACCATGCTATAAATTTGGTGACATCATTCTCGTGGATCTAGCTCGTTCCATTCATGAAAAAAAAGATACTTTGAGTAATACTTTTGTATTTGAACACCAATAGTCATTTATCTGCTGTAAGATTAACTTATTTCTTCGTCCATAACGTTGGGCGAGATTTTGGCGACAAATTTGGTGGAATTTCGCCAACTTGGCGACATTTTTAAATGTTGCTAAATTAACGAAAAACTCACCAAATGAATAAAAATGACGCTAACTTTATAGGAAGCTGCTTATTTACATTCCAATTAAGATCCAGATGTCCTTCCAACACTCCGTGATCCAAAACAGGATTCCATTCTCGTGAGAAAACCTGACGATTAGGAGTGGGAATATCACAAGTATCATAAAGACCTTTAACAGTCGATAGGAAAGAAGTATGGGTTTTCAGTCTCTCATTTGCTGGCCTATAATAATTTAAAAAGTTATTTTTTCTTCTTAAGATTTTTTCAACAAGGCATATGGCACTCCTTTGGCATCTTTCACTTAAAGGCTTTAATTCAGTCTGAAGCTCCATAGCAACTATAGAAGTTGATTTAGCACCACCAGTGACCAATCGTAATATGTTGTTTTGGAAAGCATTTAGCTTGTTTCTAGCAGAATCTGAGGTAGTGATCAAAACTTCATTTCCATATTCCACAACAGGGCGAACATAACTTTTGTAGGCTGTAGACAAAACATCTTGAGTCGCGCCCCAAGTGACACCAGCCAGACGTTCAATCAATGGCCGTATCAATTTGCCACCTCCAAGTCAACTTTGAGTCTAGATGAATGCCCACGTAAACAGTATCATAGGTTCTATTTAGACTTTTATCCCTATAGTGGAGGCGAATTTCATGATATTTAGTACTAAACGAAAACAACTGAAAAGTGTTTTTTTTTTCAGTATTTACAACCATATTATTTTCATAAGTCCAGGCCTCAAGAACATCTAAGGCCCGCTGAAGGGCACCCTCCAGGCCAGTCACGTCAGATCCAGTAGCATTCATCTCATTACAATATCATCAGCAAATAACAAAACATTTATGCCCGGAACAGACCTAGAAATAGTGTCTATTACATCATTGATCATTATATTAAAAAGAATCGGGCTCAGTACAGCTCCCTGGGGTAAGCCCTGCCTGGCCTGGCGATAACCTGACACAGTGTGGCCATATTTGACACACAGAAATCGTTGGTCAAGAAAACTTTTTATCCATTTATATAGGTTTCCATGAATACCACAGGAAATAAGCTTTCTAAGCAATCCAGCTCTCCAAACTCTATCGAAAGCATTTTTAAAGTCCACAAATATAGCAAGAGTACTTTGCTTTCTCTGAAAGCCATCCTTTATCTCTTGAGATAAGCGGACCAATTGTTCGGTAGTGCATCTATGTCTGTGGAAACCTGCCTGTCTATCAAAAATTATACCAGTTTCATCAAACACGAACAGTAATCTGTTTGCTATTAATCTCCCAGTTAATTTACATATTATGTTTGTAAGGGAGATTGGACGATAACTATCCAGTTTTTCTGCAGGTTTGTTAGGTTTGAGTATAGGTATAATCATAGCCTTTCTCCAAGCACTTGGCAAACCATTTCTCCAAGTTTGGTTTATAAATGCCAACAAAGCAAATTTCGCAGAATCTCCAAGATTTATAAGGAACTCTGGCAAGATTCCATCAGGGTCTGCACTCTTGCCCTTCACCAGAGTTCATTTTTCACAAATTTTTCATTTCTGAATAGTGGGAGGGAGTATAAACAAGCTTTAATTTTTCATAGTTTTGGAAAATGAGATTAATCTGAAGCAATATTCAGATAAATATCAACACAAACCAACTTTAAATATGACCCAGATGCTGTTTGATGATTAGAAATAAAAATGGGGGTTATAAAATGCGAAGAGGGATGATTAAATATTCAAGTGGGGTTTTTCGTGGTTGTACACAGAGCGAGGAAGGAGGCAGTTAAAACTGACCAACCTCTTTTAATTTTTTTATTTGTTGAAAAGCTATAATGAATAAAGAAATCCAAAAAATGTTTCAAATTCATCATCCCAACCCACAGGCAGAAAAAATGGTACAAATATTTCAGAAGGTTTAATATAAAACGAAAGGGTAATAAAATGTAGCGGCTAAATAAATTTAAAAAATAAACATTTAAAATACGAAAAAGAATTAGTTGCATACTGACTAAGAGAAAAGTATCAAATTTTCACTCTTGCAGTTAATAGAGGAGGGAGGGGGGGATATTAAAACATATTTTTGGTTATTCTTACCTTTGGTAGAAGCAATACATAAAAAGTTAAATAAATTTTTCAGTGTTGCATGTATTCAACCCTAGTAAAAACAAGGAAAACAACACAGACACCTCAAGATGATGATAAAAAAAAATAAGAATGAAATTGGGGATTTAGGAAAAAATAAAAGTTAAAATTTGAAATACAGAGCAAAATTTAAAAACAAAAATCTAAATATAGAGTCCAGATCAAGAATTAGGATGAATCAAGACTGTTAGAAAAGCACCATTTTTTTTCAATCGCTGGAAGGAAACGGACGATGATAAAAGGTGTCATTTTTTGTAAAAGAAATTAACAAAACAGGCTGAATATTGGAAATACAATGAAATGTAAATAATGGAAAAATAACTCTGATATTAAAAATTGTAAAAGCAGTGGGGTGGGAGTAGTAAAATATGGGTGTAGAAATAAAAAAATTCCACAAAATTTGCATGTTGTTGTTGAGACTTAGACCGTCCGACCTACCAGAAAGGTGTAAGGTAACAGTTTGGACGGCCGGGAAGTGCCACCCAATTTAGACCGGAACCCAGTGGGGGAGGCATCCACAGGGACCGCACCCTCCTTCCTTTACCACCAGCGTCTCGGAAGGGCTTACGGACCCACATGTTTAACGTGATCGTACTCTGTGTGAACACAGCAGCAGTTTTGACACTGGCGGGAATCGAACCCGGACCCACTGAGTGCGATTCCTGCACACTAACTACTGAGCTACCGTGCCCTCAAACTTTGCATGTGTAGGTTTAAAATTCTCAGGTTCATATTTTAATAATTTACCCAAGTATAAGTTTACCTAAGTCTATATTACCACATAATCCTAAAAAGGATTACATTTATGCAAATTATAAATAATATTTACATATTGAGTTTATATCAAAGTCAAATTTATGTTTGCAAGGTTAAGGAAATTTGTTAAATTTATAAATTGATTTTTTAGTTTAGAGTGAAGTAAATGAATTTGATAATATACAAAATAGCTGCTACAATTATTTTTTCTTCAGTAAATGCTAAACAAAGTTATTTATTTTTTTACGTAAATATTTTGATATATTATTACTGTCGTATACTATGCAATATATTATAGAGAAAGTAGTGTTTTTATGAAAATTTTCTAATTTGATATTTTGATACTAGTATATGTTTTAGGACGGCCTGAACACGTTTTGACTATGCTTAAAATGATGTCCATCTGTCTGTGGTCCATTTCTTGTGTATACCATAGCTAACACAAGTATTAAAGGAATTTTGCAAAACTGTATATCTGGCTTTGTTATCAAAAAATATAAAACTAGATAAAACAATTTTAAATTCCAGTTGAAACTTCCAAATTTTATAATATTTGACATGGCAGCATAAAACAAAATTTGTCATAATCATGCATAAAAGGGATTATATTAAGACTCACTGATGAAAAATAGCTGCGATAGTTCCTTAGGGTTGGGGGAGTTACTATGTCAAGTATGGTATTAATTGAATTTTTTTTTGAAGTCCTTTAAAGTGAAGGGTAACATGCTATAATTGTAATCATTTGGACCAACAGTACCAATTTTTCAAAAAAAATCCTTGTAATATCTGATTTTAAAAAAAACATAAGAAGAAGCTACTTAAAAATGGATTCTTGTTATTAGAAATTCGAGTAGTGCCATGCTGCGGTTAATTTCATCATATTTCCATTTCTTTCATTTATAAGCAATATTTTCCACATAATAGATTGCAGCAATTGCTACTTAATTTCTTTACAGGTATAATCAATAAGTATAATCAATTGTGAAAGTATAATTAAATTGTCCATTTCATCGACTCTTATCTTTTATACTTTCCTTATATACAATTACACTGTTTCAAAAAAAAAAAAAAAAATTCTTCTGAATAACACGCATATTGGCTTGAATTGTGAGGAATGGTAAAATAAGTACCCTGTAAAAATTTTAAGCCATAGTATTAATTTCAACAGACCTCTCAAAAGGCTTAAATATTACAAAATTAGGTATTTTTTCAATAATTATACTTAATATGTGTACTAGTGTAATTTTATTAATTAATAATTATATATATTAACTAATCCATACTCAAAGCATAGAACAAAAAAATAAGCATAATAAAGTGAAGTGAAGTGAGAGGCCAAGCAGTGAAGTGAAGTGAAGTGCAAAACAAAAACAAACAAAGCACATTTAACATACTGCCGTACTCTAGTGGAGAAAACCAATCATCTGAACTGCATTTGTAATTTTGTTTTCCAAGAGATTTTCCTAAATTCTACTCAGTAGTTAATAATATCAAAAGTTATTGTTTGTTAAATAGAAGCTTTGTTTCGTTTATAGAAAAGATGTGTGATTCATCAGTAACAGGTAAATCAAAAGTAAACATAAACACACGTTCTTCAACTATGGTATGGTTAATTGGTCACACAATTCCCATACTTGATAAAGAACATTTTAATCAGTTGCCCACCGTCATGCAAGTACTTTGTCACTTATTTTATGATCTCAAAACTAATAAACATTCTCTGTCTGTAAGTTCTTCAATTATAATTGATAATTATAATTGATGAACTGTATTAGTTATGGCAAATAGCTAATATTCCAACCACTCAAAAGCCAAATGCAGTAGCCAAACTTAAAAAAGTTTATGAAAAATATGTCAGCATATGCAAAAACAAAAATTGGCGAACACATCGCCAAATAGAACTGGAAAGTATGTTTTTAGATCAATTAGAAAATCTATTCAACATCTCACATGTTCTAAAAATCTTATTAAACTTCCAAGACTGGGACTTTTTGTAAGACCAACTTACTGCAAGGAATATGATTATGATTGGTGAGGACAAAATTTTCAAACAGAGAAAATGAAGCAGAAACTAAAGCTTGAAGAATATAAGAGATATGAAAAAGCTATGAAGGTGGTACGTTTAGAAATGGAAAATGAAACATATTCTAGTACAGCGATTAATGACGAAGATAGTTCAACAAACTGCTGCTGTACTGATGACGATGACGATGAACCTGCAGCAATAAGTAAATATCATCAACAGGTTATTGAAAGAGCTAGAGACTTTAACACAGATGCAGGACCATCTGGCATTTACAAAATTACAAAATCTCAATATTCAGACAAACGACAAGTGGTAGATAATCCATTGTTTATTTCAAGCTTAGATAGAACCAAGACTACACCACGTGACGCAGTGTTGCCCCAGCATTAAAAGCAGTTGGGGTTAATGTAGATGATCTGACATTGTCACCAGCCTCAGACTCACTCTATAGATCCAGGAAGACAGTACGTAAGTTGATTTGAGAGAGCACCAAAGAAAAGTTCTCACCCAACACATCACTTGTTTGTCATTTTGATGGCAAGTTATTACCAGACCATGATGGAACAATAGCAGATCGCATGCCAGTTGTTGTTTCAGGTTTTCAAGTTGAGAAACTGTTGGGCATTCTAAAAATACCACCAGGCGCAGGTCTTGAAATGGGCAATGCAATAACTCAGTTACTTACAACTTGGGATGGGGTAGCTGAATGCACTGCAGGCTTATGTTTTGACACTATGTAAATACTGGGATTCATACTGGTGCTATTTCAGTCATTCAAAAGGCATTTAATAAGCGTCTTCTGTTTTTAGCTTGCAGACACCATATTTTTGAAATAATTGCTATTGGTGTATTTGATAAATTTTTCACTTCATCGGATCCACAAGTAGCACTTTTTGGTAGATTTCAAGAATATTGGCATTTTCTTGACCTATCCAACTATGCGCCAATTGACAAAGATACACCTCACTGTGTTTTGACAAATGATGAGAAGGGATGGCTTGAATTAAAACATGATAGAGTAGAATTCTTGCATGCACAATTGAAAAATCAATCCCGTCATGACTATTTAGAGTTCATAAAACTGTCTCTCTCAACTCTGGATGAAACAGAATCTATTCCAACAAACACAAAATTTAATCTTCCTGGTTCTTATCATCGAGCAAGTTGGATGTCGAAAGGAATTTATTGCTTGAAAATATTCTGTTTCCGTGAGCAGTTCACTTTAAGCAAGCATGAGCTGCAGAGTTTAAAACGAATCTGTCTCTTCCTTCTTACAATCTATGTGAAAGCATGGTTTTCTGCTCCTAGCAGTTATAATGCTCCCAGAAACGCTTTGTGCCTACTACAAACTCTTTGTGCCTACTCTCAACGAGTCTTACATGCAAATTGAATCTAGTTGCGCAAACTGCATTTTTAAAGCTTAAAGGCCAACTATGGTATTTAAGTGAAGACCTTGTTGCACTAGTACTTTTCTCAGACTATTTGCTAGTTGACAATTTCTCTTATTAAAGCTATGAAAAAGCCAGGGAAGAAGCAGGACTTAAGAAGATTAGATGGAACAAAAATTAAAACTTTCATGAACAAGACATTATCAGACTGTCTCAAATAGATCTTACAGCCTGTGACTTTCTGGACACTGACTCACAAACTTGGGATAATAGAGTAGATTATGTGCATGTCAAGGAAAAGGTAGCTGCAATCAAAGTTGTCAATGACTGTGCTGAGCGAGCCGTGAAACTAGCCACTGATTTTAACTTAATTTTAGCCACTGATTTTAACTCACACGACGAGGATCAACGACAGCTAATTTTTCAAGTTATTGAACATCATCGTCAGCTATATTTAAACTCTCACTCAAGAAAAACTTCAAAACTAAATACAGTCAAACCTGTCTATAACGATACTCTAGGGACCGAGAAAAAGTATCGTTATAGACAATTTATCGTTATAGACAGGGCTGAACTTGCTACATTCTATAATGGAAGTTATTTAACATGGATGTGACATTATTATAATAATATATATTGAACTTGCATTACTGAATAATACTACAGTATTATGTTGAACCTACATTTTTAATTAATGTATTATAGATTAGGAAAAAAATATGAAACATATGTAGTGTCTTATGAACCTAAATCATAAGATTCAAATTGCTGTTCGAAAATGTAACACGGCGTATATTTTAATTACATTTCTACATTTCTATTATGCAATTTAAAAATGGATAATTATAATGATAAAAATGAAAAAATAAAATTGCAGTTATATTTTTAATTCAAAAATCAAGAATACGTCATAACAGAAATGAAATGCGTACCGTACAGAATTCGAATCCTTAAATAGGATGAAGAAAATTTAACATGCGAAATAATCCGATACTTTTGTTTGCTTGGATTTTGCAGAGAATGCAGCCGTCATACACATATTTTTTAAACCTTCTAGCGAATTCAGATATACATTTGGTAAAGTAGGAATAAAATTATGTAAAGGTTCGATCATTTTAACAGCATCTTCAGCTGTTATGTTGGGTGAATGATTCCGTTCCACACTCCTCATCTTCCACTTCGCTAACAACATCATTTTCTTTCAGTTCTGCAGTTATGTCCTAATCGGTGCTCCCATTGAACACTAATAAATCTTCATCCAAATTCAAATAATCTTCTGGATTTATTGAAGAGTGCATATTTGTGGAAACTTTGTATTCAAAGAATTACTTGAGTGCAGCACACAATTTTCTTCTTCAGAAAGATTCTTTTGAGAATTCCCATCGCTGTCAGACACTTCATCAATGCACGAGCTGAAATTAAAACCTGCTTTCCGCAAACAATTTCGTATGATAGATGACTGCACAGAACTCCAACTGCCAGAGATTATGTCAGATGCTTGTTTAATATTTATGTCAAAGGGTTTGGCAATCTTGTTTTCCAATTTAAAAATGACGTTTTCAATCATACGTTTTCTGTAGCATCCCTTCACTCATTTAATGATACCTAAATCCAGCGGCTGCAGAACTGATGTGGAATTGGGTGGGAAGTAATAGAGTTTAACATTTTTCATTTTTGGTGGATTATTGTGGGGAGTACAGTGATCTACAATTAAAGCAATTTGTTTCTTTTTCTTTTGCATAGCATTGTCAATATCTAGTAGCCATTGATTGAATGTTTTTTCCCGTCATCCACGCTCTTTTGTTTGCCCTATAATCAAGTGGTAAGCTTTTTGCATTTTTAAAGCATCTTGGTTTCATAGATTTTCCTATCACTAGGGGCTTCAACTTATCCGTTCCGATACCATTTGTACACAACACCGGCAGTCTATCTTTCGATTTCTTCCCGCCTTTGCAATTTCCTCTCTTATATGCCAACGTCTTCTCTGGCATGAGTTGAAAAAACAATCCTGTTTCGTCTGCATTGTAAACGTTGTCAGCAGAATACTTTTATCAATTTTTCTTAATTCACGCTGCTTCCATGATTCAACGTCATCTATGGGCACAGACTTTTCTTCGCCATTAATTACTTGAAACGACATTCCGTGACGGCCACGAAACGAAGCGAGCCATCTATTGCTTGCTTTAAAATTATCGTTTCCTAGCATGGTTGCATTTTTTTTTTTTTTTTTTTTTGCTTTTTTCACATATCATTGGTCCATTTTTTGGGATATTTTGTGCTCGCATTTCCTGGAACCACCTAATGGTTGCTGTGTCAACATCTTCATTCAAAGCACCTTCCATTCGTTTACGCTTCAAACCTATCTTTCCACTTTTTTCAGCCTCATCAATATTCTTTCGTTTTCTTAAAAACGTCGCAATTGTTGACTGAGAGATGCCATATTTTTTAGAAACTTCCTCTTTTTTTAGCCCACTATCGATATCTCTGATTACTTTTAGTTTCTCCTGAAAAGAAATCGTTTTTCTTGGGGCCATTTTCGACACTACACACTACCGTACTATTACTGCGTACATACAACAGCTTTTAATACGAAAAGTCACACATGTCCTGTCGCTGCCTCCCCCACTGGGCTCCGGTCTAAATTGGATGGTACTTCCCGGCAGTCCAAACGGTTACCTTATTCCTTTCTGGTAGGTCGGACGGTCTGGGTCTCAACAACAACAACATGTCCTGTCGCTGTGAAAGAATTTAACGAGCAAACAAGTTTGGATGGGTCGATTTTATGCAGGTGATACTGTATGTATAGAAAAGATGGGCATAAATCACGTGACAAACAGGTGGCTAAGTTGGAACAATAACCATTCACTAAAAGCGAACTGATTACAATTTCTTAGAAGGTGGTCCTACCACATTGTGCACGCACTCCCCCTCCACCCATTGTTGTTGTTGAGACCCAGACCGTCCGACCTACCAGAAAGGTGTAAGGTAACTGTTTGGACGACCGGGATGTACCACCCAATTTAGACCGGAACCCAGTGGGGGAGGCATCCACAGGGAACGTATCCTCCTTCCCCTACCACCAACCTCTCAGAAGGACTTACGGACCCACATGTTTAACGTGATCGTACTCCGCGTGAACACGGCGGCAGTTTTGGCAGCGGCTGGAATCGAACCCGGGCCTACCGAGTGCAACTCCAGCGCGCTAACCAATGTGCTACCGCGCCCCCCTCCACCCATTGTGTACGGACCCACTGTCTTTCTGTCAAGTCTGCTATTGTAAAAGTCTTAGTCCAAAGTCCAAAAAGTCTTGGACACAACACAGGGAAAAAAGTTTGAAATACGCAAAATTATCGTTATATACAGGTTCACTCAAAAACAAATTATTGTTATAGACAAGTTCGATGCAGGAAATCCGCCGGGACCGTGGAAAATATCGTTATAAACAGGTTTATCGTTATAGGCAGGCTTCACTGTATATGGATATTAGAAGAATTAATTGATGATAAATATAACTTCATATTAGAATTCCCGTATCAAAATAACCTTGAATTCTAAATTTGTTGCAATTTCAATAAAAATTGTATTTTTTAAAATGTGTATGTGCATAATATGGTTCTTTTCTCCCAAATTATGGGCATATATTTTTTATACATGAAGAATTTGGTTTTTGCCTCAGTTTTGGGTTTAATTCGTTACATAATTCATTAAAAGCGATTCCTAAGGATTGGTGCAGTAGACAAAAGCATCTTCTTAATTAATATTTGAACTGTCTACACGTAGCTAATATGGAGCCCTGAATGGTTTACTGGTATGCAAAAAATGTACTAAAGAATATCTCATCTTTCTAAATATCATGTCTTATGTTTGAAAGTAATGAATCACACTATATTTAGAATGTTTTGTTATTATTATGAACCCTTTGTAAGTTCTTTTTTGTTGTTGTTATTTCACTTTATAATCAGTGCAACAATTTATTCTTAAAATACTTCTCAAAATGCATTTATTAAAATCTAGTGCACACATTTCGCATTACTCGTCAAACTGCCATATTGTTTGAATTTTTATAGGCAGGAAAAGTTAAAGGGAAGTTAAAATGTAAAAAATAGCCAAATTATTATCTTTCACACTTTAAGTAGTTCATGTATATTTTGTTTAAAATCTGTTTAGGCTAAGTTGTATATGTGTCATGCTGTTCTGGGTGTTTGTCGCTGACCTATGCAACTTTCCCATTAATCATTGTTTAAATAAACCTAGTTCAATTATTCACATTCCTTCTGAAAGTTTGAGTGGAAAATAGTATATTTTTGTAGTCATTGATTTCTGTTTAGTCTTAAAAATTGGAAAAGCTCATTTATGTCAAACATGTTTTTTAAAATCCTGCATTTGTAATTCATATTAAGTATATTTATTTTTGGATACCATTATATACTTTTATTTGAATTCTTTGCTTTTGCATATCCATAACTAAAAAAAGTACCCACTAATTTATCCCCATAAAATTTAAGCACTTTTAAGTTTATATTCTTTAAGTGTTACAATTACATTTATTTATGTTCCTTAAGTGTTACAATTTTAGGAATGTTGCAGTGTTCCATGCTGGCAAGTTATCATTTCCAAATCCATGGCTGGCAAGTGTCCTGTTTAAAATGTTATTCTACTGTTAATCTAGTTAGGTTAAAAAAATTATTTAATATTTTGAAATACATTATCTTTTCACCTACTGTTAATCTGTTTAAAATGTTAAATAATTTAAGTTGATAACTTGAACAAAGCATTGTTGATATTTTTATATACTCTTTGCATCTATTGTTTGCTGTGCACAATAATTAGCATATATACTAGCCGAATACCCATTGGAAATCAATGGTCTCACAATAAGCAACCCCTGAATAATGTGAAATTTTGAATAATTCGTGTTTCACATTTATTTGGCGAATCAATTATTTTGGTGTGCAGAAATCTTTAGATGGTAAAGAAGAAACTATTGGAAAACTGAAATTGCATGCTTTCCTTCTTTCTAACTATTTACCCGTACACCAAATTTGAAGTCTATCTCATCGCGAAGTATGCTTTTTCTATTATTTCACCTTACAAATGTTTTTGTTTGAAGTACTTACCCCCTAAGTATACATTTTTGAAAAACTCCATTCTTCTTGGGTTTTCTATCAGATGATTCCCCCATATACCAAATATCAAGTCTCGATCACGTTTTAAAAGGGGTGTTTCTCCTTTATTCCGAAACATTTTGTGGTCAGGCACCCCCTAAAGTAGAAAATAATGGAAAACTGAAATTGTACACTTTCTTCCTTCCAAACTATCTATCCATACACCACATTTGAAAAATCTATCTCATCCCAAAGCATGTTTTTTTTTATCAATTCACATTTCGAATGCTTTTTCTCTGGAGCTCCCCCCTTCAACGAATATTTTTGAAAAACTATATTCGTCTTGGGCGTTTTCATCAAATGGTTAGCCCATATACCAAATTTCAAACCTCTATCAAATTTAAAAGGATCTGTTTTTATTTATTCAGCAAATAGAACATTTTGGTGTGCGGCACCCCCTTTAGTAGAAAATGTTGGAAATCTGAAATTGCACATTTTCTTTCTTTCAAAAAATTTACCCATACACCAAATTTGAAGTCTGTCTCTCATCGCAAAGCATGCTTTTGTAACATTTCACTTTTCGAACGTTTTGGTGTGGAGCTCCCTCTCTACAAAACACATTTGGGAAATACAATTTTTTCAGATGATATTATCGAACGATTGACTTGTGTACCAAATTACAAGTCTCTATCTATTCGGGAAGTGCCTAAAAGCGTGACAGACTGACAAATACTTGGTAATTAGTATGTAGAGATTGTTTCATTTCAAATAATGCAATTAAATGCAATTATAATTTTTTTAATTATGTTTAGTATTCATCTTTTTCATCGAGTATGCAAATTATGGGTTTAAAAGAAATATATCATAGAAGTAATAGTATGATAGTATGAATAATATGTATATTGTATATATATATTTTTTAAGTAAATATAATATACTAGCTATCCCATGCAGAGCATCTGCTCTCTAGTGTCTGGTAACTTACTACTCAGTCTCTAGAGTGTGAGTCTTCATTCAACTTTTCAAACATTATTCCATAGTATTTAGTTTTATTTTTCTCACAATCATTATCAGAATAAAAGTATAGCTCTTGCATTCCTAATATCCATAGACAAATGTGGACTAATTATTATATGACATCCACAATTCTGCAAACTTAATAACTTCAATGTCTAATTACATTTATGAACTAAAAAAATCAAAGGATAAGTAACTAATGACTGGCATAATCTTGTAACTGCATATTTTTATTTTGTTGTTTTCATATGGGACAATTCATGTAATATAATTGACATAACTGCTTGCATAAAAAAGCAGCATATTGCGAGTTTAAAGTTCAAGTTGTAAAATGGAAAAATAGTATATATATGGCTGGATATCTGATAATTGTCAATTTTGTGTGCCTTGAGTTTTAAATAAATAAGGTAGATATTTTTTTTTTTAATTTGTTTAGAATACTATCTTTTCCATATATTTTTCAACAAAAAGTACTTTTCCATAGTATTAAATGCACTTTTAACTTCAAATGCAAATAAAATGTGGTGAATTGAAACATTGTACAAATATATTTTGAATAAAAATGCATATTTATCACTATATCCCCAGGGATGTGTTTTTATCTTCTAATTACATCAGTAAAAATCTGATGTGAGCAGCACATGACTTTCCCTGCAGACTTATATTAACGTTCTCTTTATTTTAATTAAATTTATTTCACTTTTAATTCAATTTTCGTTCTCATTCGATAACCGGACTTATTTTCAAAGGTGGCGTAGGGAAAGTACGAAAAACTAAAATATCTCGAGAACGGCTAGTCCTAGTGTAATGGGGTTGGTCTTATTCTATTCATCGTTAAAAATTATTACGTATTAAATCAGCATTTAATGGATATATTTGAGTATATCCAGTTTTTTATTTTAGATTTTGGCAATTTTTGCGGGCCATTTTGCAAAAAAGGCAGGTTATTTTTTTCTGAATCGTACCAAAATCTAATCAGCACTAGGGTGACCTATACGTAACTCATATACCGAATTTTGTGAAATTCGGTCCATTAGTTTTTCAGCTACAGTGGATACAAGCTTTTGCGGGCCATTTCACAAAAAAGGCGGGTTCTTTTATTCTGAATCATACCCAAAACTAATCAGCACCAGCCCCGCCCACAAGTGACTTACCTACAAAATTTTGTGAAATTCGGTCCATTAGTTTTTTAGTTCGAGTGGATACAATATCTGCACAGACAGACACACACACAGACGTCACGCTAAAAATGGTTTTTTCGTATTCTAGAGGTCTTGAAACGTGTAGATCCGTCGAAAACTCGAGTTGTGATTTTCGGCGTGATTCCAATACTTTCCCTATACATTACCATGTATTGCAGGGAAAGTAAAAACTTACACAATGGAAATTGGGTGAAGTTCAAGAAATTATATATTGACTTGTGAAAAAAATATTTTTATAAAATTTTTATATTATTTAGTGAAATTGCTGAAACACATTTGTCTCTGAGAATCTATGACATTACGATATTGCCCAAAACATCATCCTTTTCATCCATTAGATGGCGACATAGCAACTGACCTAAAATAAAATATTTTAAGTCAGTTGAAGGACACTAGTTTTGTTCCATATATGTTTGAAGTTTTAGGATTTTGCTATTAACAGATAAGATAGAAACACAATTTTTTTACTCATTTTGATATATATTAACTGTCATTTCTGACATGTATTTAGTTATTTTTAACAGCAATGAAGATTTTTAAATACTATGCCTCCTTTCAGTGTATAGTTTATTTCCCAATGTTAGTTCAAATTTTGGTGCTCAACAACCTTTACACGTTCATTTCTGACACAGAAATGTAATGACGAAATTCTATTAGCCATGTTTAACAGCTGCATTATTTGATTTCTGTCATTGTTATTTCAACCACTGCTAATCTTGGAAATACGAATTGTATGGCGATGCATCTCCCAGTACTTAATATTGCCATAACTTGTGGCTTTATATCTATATAGAAAGAGCAATATTCTGGAGTTCTATATTGAATGACCTCAGATACTGAAAATGAAGCCAGATATTGGACCCATTTTTACAACAGTGGAGAATTCTAGTGCTTTAAGTTGCGTATGACATGAGATACTGAAAGTGAAGCTGGATATTGAATTCATTTTTATTTATTTACCACACAACAACAGATGTTATAATATATCCTTTTGTGTTGTGGCTATGCAGACAATGATAGAACGTTGTATTCTATTATGGTAGATACTCCATGAATAAATCAGTTTTTAAGTTACTTATGTGCAGAACACTCAAGGGCCTCATTAGTATTTATAAGCATAGTTGTTTAAGGCGGTTTTCGACTATTCTCCGCCCATGTTAAAGTATAGGACATTCTCTTGAACATAACCACGCAATAATGCGGGCTCAAATCTCTTTGCAGTTTGCAGTGGGTGATAGAATGGAATATGAAGCATCTTTTGGCAGAGGAAAATACGAGGAAGGTTAATAAAATAATAAACTATCAATTAAAACCTGAAACAAACTAAGTAAGTTGTAGTTTTTCAAATCTTCAATAGATGGCGCATTAGGGCCGTCTCATAGCTATCAGGATGCTTTGCCAGTGGCGCACCCAGAATATTCCTAAGGGGGGGGCGAGCCATTGGTGCACAAAATTTTTATGAAGGAGGATGACTCCTCGATAAATTTTCCGAGAAAAAATGATCAGAGGCCATATCAATTAACAAGGCGGTTGTCTTTTTTTGTACATTTATTTTTATCAAATTACTAACAATTCTTTAGTGCAGTGCAAGAGAATTGAATGATTAGAAGAAGTAGTAGTAGATATTTATACAAAACAACACAAATTAAGAAATAGATGAAGATAAAATTATTTGTTCTGGTCTGCTTATACTGTATACTTGTTTTCAACCACTCTCTCATGATTACATATTGTTATATTATTCAATTATGATCTATACATATTCATAAAACGAAGTCCAGCCTCCTGTTTTTCTTTGTAGCCAGAGCATTAATTATCTGGTCTGGATCCATTTCCACTTCACGGTGAATGTTCATTGACGCCAGTCCATTCAGTCTGGTTTCACTCATACTGTTTCTCAAGTAAGTTTTCAACCTCTTCATTGTGGAGAATGACCTCTCAGCACTGCTTGTTGATACTGGGAGGGTGGCATACACTTTTAAAAGTTCAAACACAGTTGGAAAAGTCCTTTGGTCACAAAAGTTAAGCAGTTCGATTGGGCTTTTAGTTTTCTTGTTCAATGCAGAGACCTTCATGTACCACAGATGTAGTTCAGCTTTTAGAGTATTATCTGATCTGGGTCCTAAATCATCTGCAAATTTCCTTGATAAGGCAACAAATCTCTCGTTTTCTTCCAGTGTCGGCTGCCTTCCATTCGGAATGACAGATGCAAAACTTTGTAGAAATTCCTTATGTTTGAGAAATTTTTCATGGAGGTGAGTGATGAAATTATCAATCCATGGAATGAAAATAGAAAGTCTGTAGTATTCTTCAGGAGTCTGTACGTTGAAATTTGATCTATAAATTTGTCTGGTGGCACGGCGTGGTAGAGTAATGTTTTCTCCATGCTGTTCCAGCTTCTTAACAGCTTGTTCAAACAGATGGTGAAACTCGTTCTCTGCGTTCTCTCGAATTATAGATATAGCTTTCAAAACGTCTTCTACGTCACTCACAGCAGTTGCCAGATCAAGGTTAACTTCCTGCAGCTTTTCACTCAGACGAACACTGTAGCTGAGTAATCTGTCAGCTGAAACAAGTGCTATGACAAACTGTGATGTTAACATTGAACATATCAAGGTATGAGCCTCTGTTGATGTCTCCTTGTCATTCCAGGTAGTAATCTCCTCCAGAGCCTCGATTACTTGATCAAACAATGAAACCATAACTGTGACGGCATCATGTCTCTCCACCCAACGAGTAGGGCATAATTTCTTCAGTTTTTTGGCACTGATTTCTGTCTCTCCCTGATTAGCTGCATTGATTTTGCTGGTGAGAACAAGGTTTCGTTTTGGTGTGTTGAAAAAACTAGAGATTTTCCCTATTATTCCAAAGCTGTTTCGGATATCCGGAACTCTAGATGAATAAGTTATGGCTAAGTTCAAACAGTGTGATGCACAATGAACGTAGGGGGCTTTGGGGTGTTGCTCATATATAATTGCTTGGGCGCCATTGTACTCTCCACTCATTGCAGAAGCTCCATCGAACCCTTGTCCACGGAGGAAAGACGTATCAATGTTGCAGTCTGCAAGGCCTTTAAGAATAGCATCTGCAATTGCTCGACCTGTAGTTTCAGTCAGGGGCACAAACTTAAGGAAGTTCTCCACTATCTTAAATTCAATTTTATACTTATCATTTGTTTCAAACCGTTTCAAATAACGAAAGCAAAGTGTCATTTGCTCTACCGTTGCAATATCTGTGGTTTCGTCACATAAAACCGCAAAACATTTGGCCTCATTCACCTCAGTTGCTATGTGCTTCACAATGGAATCATTGCATGCTGAAATAATCTCATTTTGTATATTCCAACTTATGTAAGTTGCATTTTTTGCACAACCTTGTAGATGAGTTTTCAGTATTTCTTCTCCTGCATCAACTCGGAGTCGCAAAAGGGCTCTAAAATTTCCTTCGCCTTGGCATGGTTCTGACAATACGTCCAAATCCACACAGTCTCTATGCCCTCTCATGGCCAGCCCTTGCCTTCCACAAAAAATCACCGTTTTGATAATAGGTTTAAGAATAGCCCTATTCTGCAAAACTTGTTTTTGCTTTCCTCTGTCCATTACTTGATCCACAGGAACCGTTTTTCCTTCCGTGACCCTTAAGAACTCATCGGCATTGAGAACTGAATCCTTATGATAGAAAACATTTTCATGTTGACTGAACTTCTCCAAGGCCTTCTTCCAATTATTAAATCCTTTTGAAACAAGTTGACCTGTAGCTTGTGTGGATCTTAAACCGACTTCATGGGGTGCAAAGAGAACACAAAATTTGCAATAGGCACTGTCCTCTGCCTTTGAGTAAGCTAGCCAGTTATGCTTACTCAGCCAAGATGAGCAGAACTTCCGAGTGTGGTGAGGTTTTCCTTGACTTGATACAGCACTAGTGACAGTAGCAGGAAAACTGTAATTTGCATATGGTTCCCAAAGATTTTTTAGCGCTGTTATCCTATCTTCATCTGTGAGGTTAGATTTCTTGACATAATTAGAAATATCTGCAGCCAGAATTTCTATTTCAACTGTGTTTGGTATTGTGTTTTGTCCTACCTTTACCTCCTCACAAGCGTTTGAAGACAGCCCGGGGTCACGGCTGTTGCTTGCTTCGACTGCAGCCTCATCAATGTAACAAGAGCTCAGGGAAACGTCGTTGGGAACGTCACTATTTTCAATCTTACTTTTTTTTTTTAAATAATTTCCCAGTGTCTGTTGGCCTAGCCCTTTTCGTTTTTCACTCATTGTCTTTTTTTTTTACCTTGCTCCTCAGTTATTCAAGAACAAAATTTGCTATATAGCCGAAATACGCACATAAACACACACACTGATCGTTAAAGATGCATTTCACTGTAAGATCAGTTGAAAGTTCAGGACCATTATTAAATTCAGCTATTCACCACGCAGGCCCTCGTTCCGAAACTACCAATTCACTGTTATCACCTTGTGTCGTAACGTCGCACTTTATTTCAACTCACAGCAACACTTAATTCGCGAAGCGTTGGCACGATCTATTTATTCACTTCCACAATTTTCTCACTGGGTAAACGAAATCCTCGAGTTTTCGAGCGAACAGCCGCTTCCCCGCCGTTCACTCTTTATATAGGGCCACGGAGGCGCCTGTGACGTCACTCTACACAGCACTGGTATAGTACGACTCCAGCGAGAAGGCATTTGGGTCACGTAATTTTGGACAAGTCCATTAGTTAAATTCAATCACAGGTAGAAACGTCTTAAGAAGAACGGGTTTCCAGAATTGGCGCCTTTAGTGCGAATTAATTTATAATTTGTACAGTACGATAAAGAGCTTTATATGTATAATTACATTCAGTGTAAGTGTTGGGATATGCTGGAATTGTTTTCTTCACAATGATTAAAATTATTTATTACAATAATGGTTGTAAATGTTTTTTTTTTATACTTTCTCGAAGGCAGACCTAGTTCTCCCTTGTGCTGACAGCGCCCTTCGCGTTTTGCTTTGTCAGCCCAAGGGGGGGGCCAGGGCCCCCTCGGCCCCCCCCGTGGGTGCGCCACTGTGCTTTGCTAACTGTTTACTGGTTTCCTCATCGAGTTATTTTGAATTTTCCTCTGCCAAAAGATTAAAATACCAAAGTTTTATCATTCACACCAAACTTTTTGACATTTTATACCTTAATTAACTCTCACATATGTTCATCAGATTTACAATAGCCGGCCATTATTGCAGCCAATGCTTGCCAAAATTGGCTTAAAATCAGTAGAACGGCAACCCTAGCTCAGAAAGTAAATACGAACGTTTTAGCTGGACAAAGCTTTTCTACATAAGGGTAAGTATTATATTTGATACATTTTCTAGCACAACTCCATTTCTCAATTTATGTCTTATAAAGATTGAAAATTGTTAAATCTTACAATTAGTAAGTTTCATAGAAGTGAAACCTTGTACTATTATTTTAAATTTATGTTCTGTTGCATGAAATTGAAGATCGATGTCAAACAGATCTTTCGGAATCAATGAAATGCCATAAAACTAATGATCATACGATAACGAGATCTTGTATTAAAATTTATCTAAAACGGTAATTTATATGAACAAGTTCATCGCACTAATAGTTATTTTCACATCTCAATCGATGGTCTGCAAACTCTCTAAATATGGTAGCTACTAAAATTTAAATTACATATATGTTGTACGTCTCCTACTTAAAACATTTTTATCATTTAAGATATTGATTTGTTTTAATATATTGATTTACATTTAGTTTATAAACTAAAAATAAATTATTACAGCATTTTAATTTAAAGTAATAACACAATCTACTTAATAACAATAATATGTAGAGTAATAAATTATTTACAATAAACATAATATTCCCAATATGCTCACATAATGTTCAGAATAAATTTTGTAATTGTAGAAAATTATTCATGTTTTAAATAAATTACAGAAATAAAGTTACTTGTAATAAATTTAGTGAGAAGAATTACGTTCCTTTTATTTGGGAAATGTGACAGATCCTATCTTTTCTGTACCTTTTGCAAAATTCAACTAGTTAAATATTTTAATACTAATGTTCCAAACAAAGCATGTTAAGTTAATTTTGTGCAAGTTTTGCTATATCTATCGGTTATCATGGGTATGCAAAATGTTAATACCTGCAGAAATAACATACACTGCTGTCTGGCTTTCTCAACCATTATCTGGCCTTCTCTTTCTTTATGGCTGTATTTGAATGTACAGCTTTGTCAATTATTCTATTATTAATTAGTCTAGGAAAAGAAATTTCAGCTCAAAGTTTACTTACCAAAAATCTTTTCACTCGCAAGTGCAATATAAATAACAGCATTACATAACATATTTGTCATTTTTATCATAAAAAATTACTTTAAAATTTATGTGCAACTAGCAGTATACCCGTTCTTCATACAGAGTATAAAAAGAAACTTATAATTCATAATCATGTGCAAATCCCTATAGTATACTAAATGACTTTGTTAATCAAAATATTCTATTAAAATATTTAATTTAATGGTCCTAAAAAGTTTAAGAATCGCTGTTCTCGCTATACAAAATTTTCTTCACGGCAGATTGGAAGAATAAAACATCCTGACCCCGCTTGTAAACAAATTTACAATAAACATGAAATTGAATCAATAAGTGCAAAATAAAAGTGCTCAAATGGTATAGGACCCGTACTATTTATATTCGTGAATATTAAAAGATATATCTGTGTATTAGTAGAAGATTACACATACTACAGCATATGAATTTCTAAAATCTTCGTCAAAATAAAACAGATGGCGTAATAAATTAAAGATATCCTTAATCTTGCCAAAACTGATAATACTAACTGATAATACTGAACTAAAGGCCATAACTGATTCCAATATATGCCTAAAAAAAGCACTAAAATTGTATAGGGAGATATTCCGTACTATTTATATTGTCGTATATTAAGGGTGAGCGTCAGTAAATTTCCTGCCCTATCCGGGCTTTTTTAACTTTCGCGGCACACATATTTCGCCGAAATTCTGCTCAAACAGTTGCGAAATATTTTCTGAAAGATAAAATGCAATGCTTAAATTATATTAAAACTAAATTTAATGTCCCAAAAACATAGACTATATTTTTTATTTTAATCCAAAATATTTTTGGTGCTGCCATCTGTTGTCGTAATTTAATTCATACCGATTATTTTTATTTTTTAATGAACATTTTAAAATATC
The DNA here is from genome assembly GCA_951213105.1 of Amaurobius ferox. Classification (NCBI taxonomy): domain Eukaryota; kingdom Metazoa; phylum Arthropoda; class Arachnida; order Araneae; family Amaurobiidae; genus Amaurobius; species Amaurobius ferox. Next base: position 42,440,144 of record OX578155.1, read on the forward strand.
TATTCCTTCTAATACAGTGTTAAATACAACAACAGATCATATATAATAATGCCACAATCACGGAAAGGTAATTTATCATTCTATAAATTTGATAAGGGATCTGAATGTACATCACTGAGGACTGCAGTTTTGTCTTCAAGCTCCTTTGTCTTCAAGTCCAAGTTCAATTACATTTCCGTGATTATGGCATTACATATGATCTGTTGTTGTATTTAATAGCGTATTAGAAGGAATACACATTTTAAAATGTTCATTAAAAAATAAAAATAGTCTGTATGAATTAAATTACGACAACAGATGGCAGCACCAAAAATATTTTAAATTAAAATAAAACATATATTCTATGTTTTATTGGGTATTAAATTTAGTTTTAATATAATCTAAGCATTGCATTTTATCTATAAGAAAATATTTCGCAACTGTTTGAGCAGAATTTCGGCGAAATATGTGCGCCGCGAAAGTTAACAAAGCGCGGATAGGGCAGAATATTTACTGACGCTCACCCTTAAAAGATGTGCCCATCTGTTAATAAGAGATTACCAGTATTGCAATATGAGTTTGAATAATCTTTGTCAAAATTAAACACATGACATAATAAATGGAAAATATCAATAATCTCCGAAATCTTTAAATCAGAAGACCGTAATTGATTATAATATATGTCAAAATATATGCCACTATACCTGTACTACTTATATTTTCATAGATTAGAAGATATACCCATGCATTCGTGGAAGAGTTTCCGTACTATTTACTATAAGTTTCAACAATTTTTGCCAAAATAAAACAATGACGTCATAAATTGAAACTATCAACAATCCCCAAAAATATCAATAATAATAATAACCGTAATTGATATATAATTCTATCAAAAATGCAATATCGGTGAAATTTATTTGATATATATACATATCTTTATTATTTAAATCGGAAAAGATTTAATAAAAATCTTCTGCTACATAAACACATTGGATTTAAATCCATTGCTAAGTGACATGATATAATTTTCTTCAAATAAATTGGCGGAAGAAATATAGTCTGCATAATGCTATCTCTATGGAAGGTTTAATTGTTCGTTTTTAATTAATATTTTAATATTTAGACAACCCCTGGTCTTAGAAATTTGAAATATGCACTAAATTTTAAGTGCAAGGTTATTCCGTTATCCATAAAATTTCAATAAATTCAGTTCAGCCGTCCTCCCGTGATAATCAGACAGATTTTCAATTTTTTTTATATAGATTATGTAATGTTATGTCAAAAGTATATAATAATATAAATATGCACATAACTGTAAAGTCTTGTGTAAATACAAATTTTAGTACATTCCTACATAAGCTGATAATCATATGTAAGAAAATAACAAAAGTACACACTCAGAGTGGATAACAATTTCTTCCTAGCTATTGACATATTTACATTTATCAGCTGAAACATATCATTTATGAATGACTGGTTGTGGATTAAAATTATCCAAATGTAGACTTTTAATAGATAACTAAAAGTTTACTTATTTTGCTGATTTTCAATCTATTTCTCTAAGTCTATATAAATAAAATTGAAAATCTGTCTGTCTCATTATCACGGGAGAGCAACCGAACCGAATTTAAATGAAATTTTGTGGGTAGCCTTGAAATAGCCTGATTTTAATGTAGTCCATGTTTTGAGTATATAAGACCAGGGGTTGTCCAGATATACAGACCAACCCGAAGGCTAATGTTTGGGCGTGTGGTCTGGGCTTTCTACACATTAACAATTAACCGTATACTTTTCTGGTAGGTCGGACGGTCTGGGTCTCAACACATTAACAATTACAATATGATTTGTGCCTTGATTTAGTGTAATTAAAAAAAAATGTGTATAAAAAAATTTCCTCAAAATCCAGAAGAAGGTGTATTGAAGTACTTTAATTGTAAATCCATTGACGCAGTTCTATAAAAATATAGGTATGTCATTCTTTTGGTTTTGCTACTTTGTTTTCTTTCGGTTAGTGACAGTGGCATAGCATTAGCATTGCTCACACCTATTCAAATGGTTGTTGTTGTTGTCGTGTCCCTAACATTACAATTAAGGAAGAATGAGTGCACTGCTTCTGTTTAGTCTAATGACCCGGGGCACCCGAAGGTAGAAGTCTGACTTCTGCCCCAAATAAGACATTACAACATCCATGCCCGCAGGCGGGACTCGAACCCGCAATCTGGCAGCCGAGCCATCACGAGGAAACGCCTGCCTCTTTGACCGCTCAAATGGTAAAGAATTCAAATGGTAAAGAAACCAATATGCATATCTATTTGTTTAGAATTTAATGGGAACGGCAAACAATTGATATATATAATTTTCGAAGCATATCAGTTATTAAAAATTTTTAGCATAGAAAATTATTAGCACATCACTGGGTATATAGAGTGGGATGGATTACCCACCCTCTACACTAAATATTTTACCCAGGATTACATTGTAAGCCTGCATTTTTATTAATTTTAGATTAATTTTTTAAAAAAATTTCCACATTTTTTGTCCAAAATATTCCATTGTATGGCTTTTTCTTTTAAATCAAACATATAGTTTTGTTTACAAACTTGCCTAAATATTTGAAACCGACTTCAAAAAAGGTTATGGTAACCCACATTTAAACGATTATATATTTTGTTTTGGATAGTTACCTTGCTTTTTTGTAGTAAAAACATTAATAAAATAAAACCTCAAGTGATATAAGTCATCAATGAAAATAGGATTAAAAAAGTTGCGATACACGTACGGAATACAATATAAAATGGGCATAAGGTGCCTTTAATAAACATAATACATATAACACAAGCATTTTAAACTGTATGCTGTATATAATTCTTTTCCCGTAAATGAAGCACTTTTATCATTGATCAAATAGAAATAATATATATTACAAATAATAATATATATTTTATTTAATTCTTTAGTTTAAAATCATATCAAAAGCAAATCAATATGTGTGTATGAAGTAAAATACATGACGAAATGTATCTAAGGAAAATGTAAACACGTATAATCTCGAAGACGACAGATTTTGTTTTAAACTGTCAAACTTCAAAGTGTATACTAGGCTCAGCCCAAGACGTCATTTAACTTAGCCAATAGCGAAGAATCGGCCTCACAGCAAGGGGTATAGCCGTCGTCACCTCCGAAAGCAGGGGTTCTACCGGGGGTGACGGTATAGCGGGTACGTTTCGGACATGCACTTCTAACTCCATGAATTGAGATATGTGATCAAAACAAACAAGATGGCGTTCGCGCATGCGCATAAATATTTAGGAATCCGAAACTTGGTGCTGCAGCGTTTTTGATAAATCGAGAATCCGCCAGCTGTAAACACTAGTCTCTCTCTAACGCACAGAATACTATATTAGTCTGTGCTCTAACGCTTCCTAAAACCCACGGAATACTATCTAAAACCTTTTATTTGTGTAGTGTGTCAGAACGCATCTTTGTACTCATACTGGTAAGAAACATTTTATTTGTGAGGTGTGCCAAAAAAGCTTTAGTAGAAAAGATAGTTTGAATGCACGTCTTCTGTCTCATACTAGTGAAAACATTTTATGCGTGAGGTGTGTCAGAAAGGATTTAATACAAAAAGTGATATGAATACACATCTTCTTACACATATTGATGAGAAACGTTTTAGTTGTGAGGTGTGTCAGAAAAGATTTAATCATATCTGTTATTTGAAAACACATATCCTTACTCATACTGGTGAAAAACCTTTTATTTGTGAGATGTGCCAAAAAGGATTTCATGCAAGGGGTGATTTAAACAAACATTTTCGTGCACATGTTGACGAAAAACCTTTTATTTGTGAGGTGTGTCCGAAAAGGTATAATCGGAAGAGTGATTTGAAAACACATCTGCTGACTCATACTGGTGAAAAACGTTTTATTTGTGAGGTGTGCCAGAAAGGATTTAATCAAAGACTTGTTTTGCATAATCACCTTCTGATTCATACTGGTGAAAAACCTTTTACGTGTGAGGTGTGCCAGAGAGAATTTCGTACAAAGAGCAAGTTAAATGAACATCGTCATACACATGTTGATGAAAAACGTTTTACTTGTGAGGTGTGTCTTAAAAGATATACTCAAAAAAGTAATTTGAAAACACATTTCAAGACTCATACTGGTGAAAAACCTTTTATTTGTGAGGTGTGCCAGAAAAGATTTAATAGAAAGAATGATTTGAATACACATCTCCTGACTCATACTGGTAAAAAACGTTTTATTTGCGAGATGTGCCAGAAAGGATTTAATAAAAGGGTTTATTTGCTTAATCATCTCCGGATCCATACTGGTGAGAAACCTTTTATATGTGAGGTGTGCCAGGAAGGATTTCATACAAGGAGTCATTTAAATCAACATCTTCTTACACATGTTAATAAGACACGTTTTAGTTGTGAGGTGTGCCAGAAAGGATTTAATAAAAGGATTTGTTTGCGTAATCATCTGTTGATTCATACTAGTGAGAAACTTTGTATGTGTGGCATGTGCCAGAAAGGATTTCATGCAAGGGGTGATTTAAACAAACATCTTCTTACACATGTTGCTGAGAAACAGTTTAGTTGTGAGGTGTGTTTGAAAAGATTTAATCATAAGAGTCATTTGAAAACACATCTCTGTATTCATACTGGTGAAAAATGTTTTATTTGTGAGGTGTGCCAGAAAGAATTTAATCAAAGGGTTGATTTGCATAATCATCTCCTGATTCATACTGGTGAAAAACCTTTTACGTGTGAGGTGTGCCAGAAAGTATTTTATACAAAGAGTAATTTAAATAAACATCAACTTGCACATGGTAATGAGAAACGGTTTAATTGTGAAGTGTGTCCAAAAAGATTTAATCAGATGAGCCATTTGAAAACACATCTCCTGACTCATACTGGTGAAAAGCCTTTTATTTGTGAGGTGTGCCAGAAAAGATATAGTAGAAAGAGTAATTTGAATACACATCTCCTGATTCATACTGGTGAAAAACGTTTTATTTGTGAGGTGTGCCAGAAAGGATTTAATCAAAGGGTTGATTTGCATAATCATCTCCTGATTCATACTGGTGAAAAACCCTTTACATGTGAGGTGTGCCAGAAAAAATTTCGTACAAAGAGTAATTTAAATGAACATCGTCTTACACATGATGAGAAACGTTTTAGTTGTCAGGTGTGTCTTAAACGATATACTTACAAGAGTCATTTGAAAAAACATTTCCTGACTCATATTGGTGAAAAACCTTTTATTTGTGATGTGTGCCAGAAAGGATTTAAACGAAAAGGTGATTTGAATCGTCATTTTCATATTCATCAGGTTTTGAAATAGGGCGCGCGAATGGCGCATAAAATTCAAAAATCCTGTGCAGAAAAATTTGTGATGTGGGAAATTGCTTGCTCTCATCTCGGCCTTCCATCTTACGATCTGGAGCTCCTCTACTATAGGCTGACTTATCAAGCATATTGAATCAAGCATATTGAAGCCCATAGGGCTCCATACTACAGTTACAGAAATTATAAAATAAGTGTTTAAAATAAATACTTTATATAAAAAAAGAAGTTTCAATTAGAATATTGTAGTACTTAGCTCACACAAGTATGCTCCAGTACCGGGTATCCAATTATTTATTAGCCATAGTTTTCTTTTTTCTTCAATTCTAGGAAAGCGAAATAGTCTAAAACCCTTTCTAGAATAATTAGAGCACTTCGGTGCTGAACAACCACTCATAATTATATCAGTTATACTTCCTAAAGTGAAAATTTGAATAGATCTAATGCTAATGGATTGTGCTTCCAGCTATGTTTTGTGCATGCCAACAAGTGGTTACGGGGCCAGGAAACTCTGTTTATCTAGTCATTTTTGAAGTCCGAATAAGCTTCGAGACGATTCATGGAATGTTCTTATATTATGAACATTCCAGAAACAGGAAAAATATAGATTTAATTTTCTCATTAGGATTACAGTTTAAGTTTAGTGCTTCAATTTGCTTAGTTGCCTCTAAAGTGGCCTGATCATGTTTAGAGTTTTAGATTTAGTGATTTCGTTGCTAGGTTTAGTCATTTTGTCATTAGCTTTAACGTTTAAGTTATCCGTGGCTTTAGTAGCCGGTTCCTCAACAGTTTCGGGGGAGGGGGTGTATAGATAAATTATATTTACCACCGCAGCCCAGCAGGTCAGCCATCTTTTGAAGTTCTTCGTCCATGCGGTCCAGCTTGGTCCTTATCTCGGTGAATTTGATCTTTTGTGCCTGCATCTTCTTGGATATCTTCCTGATGATCAGTTCATTTTCAAGTTCTATAACACAGTTCCTTAAGTCCATAACTTCTTGTGCGGTTGGAACCCTTTCAGACCCTGCGGTAGTTTCCATCGCAACACACACCATCTCAATCTTCAGCGCTACCGGAGAATCACACTCCACCAATTTAGCTGGGGAGCTCTCGCATACACGTCCTACTTCCCACATGAATGAATACTCAACTGATACATTCACAAGTTTAAATAGTGCTGGGTCATCGAAGTAGAAGTTAATGTTTTTCCGGTATGCTAATCTCTTAATCAGTTGAAGTAGAAATTGGCACATTCCGGTTGTTGATATTTCAATTTGCAGGAATACGGAACATGAGGATAAAACTTAGTGACAAGCTATTCTAATGTGATTAGTCAACCAGCACACAGTAACTTTTTGGAATTTGGCTATACTTTAACCGATGTACATGTTGCTTGTTTACACTGAAGTTTTCTAACACTATGGTGGGCTTCAATATACTTGATGAGTCAGCTCATATATAGAGGAGCCTTATTACAATCCTCTTTAAATTTTGAAAACAAACATAAGCAATGTGCGGGAGGGCGAATGAAAAGCAAGGATGAAAATGTCCATGCATGTTTTTACCGGGAAGTTCCGCATTTCCCGAAAGCTACCCCAGCAACTCCTCTTTTCTGGGAAATTTCTAAGTCGCATAGTTTCTCATGAACATTTCTAAGGGGCTAATGGGCACGATGCATCATTCCATTATCCACTAGTTATGAACAAGTCGCAGCTAGGTACTTTTATAATGAGGTTTCATTTTTCCTGAGAGTATAAAGGCGAGCACACTAGGTACAAATGTTCCAATTTTCCCGAATTACTTTTTTTTCTGCGCATTGTTCTGGGACTTTGGTAAAAGATATTCCAACTTTCTCGCAAAACATATTACGATATCTCCAAAGAAATTTCAACTGCTTTTGTTGGCATAAAAAATTAAAAGCAATTTAAAGAGTTAATTTATTGCACATAGCCATTTGTTGCAGAGATAGCCATAGATTTTTATCAAGTTGTTCATTGTTGAAGTAAAGAGACTTTACGTGAAATAACTGGTTTATTTTCACGAAAGAAATATTAAAATATAACAAATGATGCACATATCCATAACTTCAATACGGTAACTGCACAAATTTAAAGTGACATTGTCTTGAAAATTTAAACATCAGACCATAAATAGGCCTAAACAAACTGGCCACATACTTTGCCACTTACCGGCAATCATGCTTAAAAAGATTAAATTACGACATGCATAAAGCAAGTGCAATTGGGATAACTTTCCAGGACAGAAGCTGAAAAAGCAAGAGCAGCAACACTAATATACCAGTAATACACAGTATAACCCCTCCTCTACTAACACATCCACAAGTTTAAATAATAATGCATCATAGTAGAAGTTAATGTTTGCTGAGTATGCCAATCTCTTAAGTGGATGAAGTAGAAATTAGCATAATCCGGATGCTGACATGTGAATTTGCAGGAATACGGAACATGGGGTTAAAACTTAGTTACAAGCTATCCTAATGTGATTATCCAATCAAGAAAAAGTAACATTTGGGATTTTGAACCATACGTCAACCGGTGTACGCATTGCTTGTTTACATTAAGTTTTCTAACAATTGATCCCCTCCTGCAGATTGAGTTCCTTAACCACAAAATACAAGATACAATCAAATTTAAATTCATATTCATGTTGAACATACATTGCTTTATAGTTTCAAATATCATGTATAAACTTTTAGTGTGTAATTACATTTCAAGACAATGTTTTAAAAAGCATAAACACATCATGATACAGTTTACATGAAAACAAAACATTAAAATATCTGTGTTAAAAACAGGAGATACCATTTTAAATTCAAAAACCTTTAAACCATCGCCACACAGTATAAACTCGACAGTACATAAACTACATGTTGAGGGAATGTCAGAAAGTTTGTATATCACATTGAGAAAAATTTTAAACTTTTAAACCTTCGCCACACAGTTTAAATTCATTAGTATCTAAACTACTAAATGAGGGATTGGAAAAAATGGTATAAGTTAATTTAGTGTATATATTAAAAAAAAACCTTAAAACTCTTCGCCACACAGTATAAACACATTGGTAATTAAACTGCAAATTTGTGGGTTTTAAGTTTATTTGAAAATATAGCTATACAATTTTGAATTTAGGCAAGTTAAATTTTGATTTCAAATTACATTTTTAAAATTTTTAAAAATTTTTAAAGATTTCACAGAATTTAAAAATTGCTTCCTTGGTAATAGGTTTTGTAAAACCATCAGCTTTGTTATTTTTGCTGTTTACAAATTTAATCTCAAAAAGCTTCTTTTCAACTAGATTTCTCAAAAAATGATATTTAACATCAATGTGTTTTGTTCTATGATTCTCAACGGGTGAATTGGAAAAGTTAATGGCTGCTTGGATGTCACAGAATATTATACTGTTTCCTAACTGAACCCCAAGCTTGTTGCATTCCAGTAGTATGTTTTGTACTCGCACCATTCCCTTTGCAGATTCAGTCAATAAAATATATTCAGCTTCCATTGTAAATAAACTCACACATTTATGCTTAAATGTCCTCCATGAAATAGGTACCCTATCTACAAAAAATATCATTCCTCCCATCGACATTCTATCATGCTGCAAACTCAGAATCAGTAAAACAATTTAAATTTATAGTTTGAATATTAGATAAGCTTAATCTAAAATCCCTTGTTTTATTTACATACCCTAGAAGTTTAAGTAGAACATTCCTGTGTTTCATGCCTGGGTTTTCCTGAAATTAGAATAAGATATTTACAGCATAGCTTATATCGGGTCTAGAGTTCTGCTGGCAAGAAATGATAAACAACCTAATAAGTTTCTGTAAGGTATATTTTTCATTTGTTCAATTTCAGAATGATTTGCCGGGCAATCTCCTTTGCTTAAAACTATACCTTTAACTATGGGTAAACTTGAAACAGGATATTTAAATTTTGAAAATTTATCACGAATTTTAGTAATGTATTGATTTTGATGTATAAAATGTTTATTATGTTTTTTCTCAAATTCAATACCAAGTTACATTTTTGTTTTACCTAATACTTTAATATAAAATTTAGACTTTAGAAGAGAAGTTATTGAATTTAGATCATTTTGATTTTTGGCAAATAATATTATGTCATCTACATAAACAATTAATAAAGCTTTATTGTTAAAATTTTATGCACAATTGCACAACCTAAACTTTATGAAATTTAGTTTTCTGAGAACCTGGTCTAACTCAAGATACCATTGTCTGCTGCTTTGGTGCAGGCCATAGATTGCCTTATTCAAATGACATACATATTTACTTTTGTTTTTGTCAAAAAAATCCTTTGGTTTGATTCATGAATATTTATTCACTTAGACTGGCATATAAATATGCACATTTGATATCACGTTGTATATGGAATCATCCTAATAAACATACAAAAAAAGTGTAAAACATTCCAACAATTGTAAAGTTACTCACCGGGGTAAACACCTCTTTATAAGTTTGCCCCTTTACCTCGTTAAACCCCTGTGCTGCTAGTCTAGCCTTATACCTGCTAATTTCACCCCTTTCGTCTCTTTTGACTGTATATAACCAATGGCAACCGATTACTTTGTCGGAAATAGGTGCAGGCACTATGTTCCAGACACCTCTTTCCTTCATGACACTTAATTTATCTGCCATGACTATATTCCATTCTTTAAATTGGGGTGAATTAGCCACTTCCTTGTAGTTCCTAGGGATTTGGATTTCTACAATGTTTGCTTCTGGCTGATTCCCTGATCTCCCTTGATATTGAAAAACTTTTCTACAAATTTTATTTTCTTTTTCTCACAAAAACTTTTTACTTCTTTTAATGACCTTAATCTTGGTCTCTTTCCTTTGTAATAGTAATATACATCCTTTCTAGATCCTGTCATCCTTCGAATGACTTTTCTGACCCAAGTAATATCTGGATCGAGAATTGGACGATTATGACCAGAGGACCCCATTTCCTCACTACTTTCTGCAATGTCTTGATCTTCCTCTAAATTGTCTTTTTTTCTTTCCACATACTCCTCATCAGACAAGCCTAAATATGTAGGCTTATGAGATGAAAAGGTGAATTTTTCTCCTGGTATTGGTTTCTCATTAATATTGGGTCCCAGACCGCCTTCCTCTGCGTTGCACTCCTCATTAAATTTTACATTGTTGGTTTCGACTACCTTCCTCTCATTGAAGAGCCAGATCCTATATCCTGGAGTTTTTAAAGCATACTCTATCATAATGCCTTCTTGTCAAACTTCCCCCTAAGCTGTTTAGGCTTGCCTATAAAAGCTTGGCATCCAAATGCTCTGAGGTGGGGAACTCATGGTTTTCTGCCGCTGTATAACTCGATCAGTGTCAGGTTCTTGAATTTGTGGCAGATCCGATTCTTAACATATACAAAGCAGAGTAAAGGTTTTGCCCAAAAGTCATCTTTTAAATTACTGTTATTTAACATTGCCTTAATACAATCAAAGGCTGTTAAATTAAACTTCTCCGAAACCCCGTTTTATTCAGGTGTGTATGTGTTAGTCCTTTCTACTTTAATGCCTTGTGTTTCTAAAAACTTTTCAAATTCAGTGTGGCAAAATTCCATCCCATTGTCAGTCCTGACACTTAAAATTTTGGAATTCAAAAATCTGTGTGCTCTATGGTGAAATTGTTTAAATCTATCAAAAACTTCTGATTTTCTTTTCATAGGATAAACTGTTACTTTACACGAAAAATCATCGGTTATTCTAAGAAGTACCTAGCTCCTCCACGCGATGGTTTTAGCATAGGTCCGCAAACATCCATATGGATTAGTTCCAATGGTTTATCAGATCTAATTCTTCCTATGGGTTTAAAAGAAATTCTTCTTGTTTTTGTTAATTTACAGCATTTGCAATTGATTTTTCTAACACTGATGTTTGGCAATACATTAACAGCAGATACTTTACATGTATGGTGTAAATAGTCAAATGTGACAGTACCTTTTATGCCATAGCCTTGTATTTCTCCCGACTTCAGTGGGTGATTTTACATGATTAGAACTCTTAAATACATCATATTTGCAAGGCTTATTCGGTTTAAAAACACTAAAACTAGAATTTACAACTTTACTTTTAAAAACTTTACTGGCATTTCTATTTATACTTTGACTTTTAATATTACTGCAATTGTCATTACTTTGTGCAGATTTACAAGTCTTAAAATTACTATTCACATTTGGATTTTTAAAAGTGCAAGAATTTTTAAAATCATGATTAACATTTTTAGTTTTACAAGCATATGAATCATTACTTTTACTTTTAAAATCACTAGAAATTTTAGACTTAACATAGTTAGCTTTAGGCTTAATAATTTTACTGCCTGTTGCCTTTTCAACATTGAAATTCTTGGCTTTTATTTCATTTTGAGGCCTGAGGAAATACAAGCCAGTCTGCCTTTTGGCATAAAACCATTTGCTACCATTTGGTTTGTAAAAAGTAATGGTACCATTTGTACCAGTGAAACTGCAATTTTGCTCTTCTAAGATTGATGCAGCAATTAAGTTTCTCCTCAACTTAGGAGAATACATGACCTGCGTTAAGTGAATTGCATTCTTAACATTATTCATATTTACATACATACTGATCGATCTGACACCTTCGATTGGGCTTTCTTGATCACCGGCAGCAGCTAAGGACATTGTCCCTTCAAGCTCTTTAAATTTGTAAAACAATTTGAAATTGTTGCAAAAATGTCTAGTTGCTGGCGTGTCAACAACCCAACCGAATTTGATCGATTCAGTTTCATTGATCGATTCATTTTTTTTTATCAATTCAGTTCATTTTCAGTCGATTCAGTGTTATAGTTTTCAATGCATGATTGAATCTCACTTAATTTAACCTGATATAATTTATATTCTGCTTTTTAGGTGACCATATGCCTTGCATACATGGCAATGGCCTACTTGTTTATTTGAATTCACATTTCTATTATTTTCATTTTTTAAATTGTAAATTTTAGGATTTTTAGAAACATTTTTAGAGTTACTATAGCATTTAGGTTTAGGCATACAGTAAACTAAAGTCTTACTTCCATTTTGTTGCTCATCATGTTTTTGTTGGGCAATTCGCTCCTCCTCCGCTATTCGTTCAGTCTTTATATACTTCAGAGTAAACTGGTCATCAGGTAGTCTGTAGAGATTCTGTACTATTCCCTCCTTGTATTCATCACTCAGATGACGTATGGTCTGGAACTAAGGCCTTGGTCATTGGGTGGCCGGCATCCTTGAACTTTGACACTAACTTTTTTATTCTTGAAATAAAGAGTCCAATTGGTTCACCCAATATTGGTTTTTCATTGAAGAAATTATCAAATAACCTCATTAGTCCAGCCCTGGACTTGGGCTCGAACTGTTCCTTCAGAATTTCCCTTGCTGTCAGTGGTTCATCTATGGAAGAAATTAGGTCACGATACTCATTTTTTCAAGATTGTAGTATAATATTGACAAAGTATTTTCTTTACGCGTCTGATATTCCAATCTTTCGCTTCTTGTTGCAGCCTCTCCTGGTTTTTCCTCCATTCCCGTAATGAAGCCATCATTCAATAGCGCAAACCTTATATCAATGCTCCACTTCGAGAAACTGTCCCTACCCAGCCTCTCCATTTCAGCTGTCGCCATGATTCTCGCTTACTATGCAGTTACTTTTCTTCGTTGTGCCCCCCGTCTCGGAGCTCGATCACAATTAAAAAAACACTTGATAAGAACAGCATTTTCAGTGGCCCGTAACCACTTGTTGGCTTAAAAAATTAAAAGCAATTTAAAAAGTTAATTTATTGCACATAGCCATTTGTTGCAGATGTAGCAGAGATAGCCATAGATTTTTATCAAGTCATACATTGTTGAAGTAAAGAGACTTTACTTGAAATAACTGGTTTATTTTCATGAAAGAAACAGTAAAATATAACATAAATGTATCCATAACTTTGATACAGTATTTGCACAAATTTAAAGTGACATTGTCTTGAAAATTTAAACATCAGACAATAAATATGCCTAAACAAACTGGCCATGTACTTTGCTGCTTACCGGCAATCATGCTTAAAAAGCTTAAATTATGACATGCATAACGCAAGTATAATTGGGATAACTTCCCAGAAACAGAAACAGAAAAAGCAAGAGCAGCAACACTAATATGCCAGTCAGTGTTCTCCCTTGAAAATCTTACCGGCCGGGTTGTGTGAATCAGCAGCCGGGTGGTCAAAGCAGATGTATTATATTTTACAAATTTTTTCAATTCTCAGAAATGCAAACCTCTTTATCTGTAAATGTAACTTGCATTTAATAATAATTATAATACATATTATATATAATATTACAATATAATTACTTATTAGTATTAATAAATACTAATAATTCTACACATGAATTTTTCTCTTCTTCTGAGAAGCAAAGTTATCAGCTGCCTTGTTATAATCAAAATCATCTGGATCTGGCCCCTCTATTGAAATAGCCATGAGATTATTCAGAGTTGACCATTTCATTCGGTTTCATAAACAGGTCTTAATTCTACGTAGGGATGAAAATCCTCTTTCACATTCTGCTGTACTGACAGGTATAGAGAGTGCAACAATAGCCAACTTTGATAAATTTGGAAATGATTCTCTGAGGTCAGGTGTTGTAACCAATTTCAAAAGTATTTGCTTTGTGCTCAGATTTTTATATGATTGCCCTTTGATCATTTTGGAGACAACTACCCACTCTAATTTAGAAGCTTCATAGTTTAATATTGGTGGATTCCCTTGTTTAGAATAATGATCAGAGAGACTCTCAGCGGCCTCATTTTGGTCATGACTGGAGATGTTTTTACTAAAAAGTCTAGGGAAAGATGTAATAATAGGCATGTCTAGAAATCTTGCTTCCAGGTGATCAACAACTATCTCTATGTATTTATCATAGGTTGCAGTTTTAAATGTATCTGCTTCAGCATCTGAAAATTTAACATGAAAATCAAACCACAAGCCAGTCAGATTGTGGTGAAGGTTTTGAAAGTGACAACTAGGAGATTCTTTAAGTTCTGCAATGGTCAGTTTTGTGGCTTTCCAAATTGGTTCTATTTCTGTTAAGCCGACATCATGCTTTTGCCAAGCCCTAGATAAAGCAGCCAAATGAGGTAAAATATCAGAAAGCATTAGTAAAGAAGTTAAAAACTTGTACGTTTTTATTTGCTTAATCCTTCAGCTGTTACATCATTTCGCTCAATAGCTTCTTTTTCTAGTGCAGCCACAACACTAACAGTGTTATCATGAGATAGCCATCTAGTGTCACTGGCCATTTTCAATTTAATTTGAGGACATTCCAGTATACTTTGAATTGCAGTTAAGCCAGCCATTCTGACAGAAGAGTTTTGAAAAAAAATAAAACAACTGCCTTAAAAAGTCATTAAATTTAATCGACTACAGCTTGGGCAGCAGCAAGAGCCAATTGATAGTTAATACAATGACAATTTACCATGAGACCATCTGTTTCATTTTTCATTAATTTTGCAACTCCATTGTGCCTTCCAATCATTGTAGCTGCTCCGTCAGATCCTAAACCTACCAGATCGCAAGTTTTTAAATTGAGGCTCAAAATTATTTCAATTATTTTCTTACTGATAGTTTCAGCTTTGCCATCAGTTATACTAGATATTGAAATAAACCTTACAGTAAGCTCCTTTGTAACCTGACTAACATATTTTACATATACAATAAGTTGCTTTATAACAGCTATATCTGTAGTTTCATCTCATAAAATACTGAAATACTCTGCAGATTGTATGTCTGTCAAAATTTCAAATTTAATTTGTGCAGCTAAAATTCTGAGCAGTTCTTGCATAATTCTTTCAAAAGTATAATTAACATTTTTTCCAACATTGAGATGTTTTAAATAGGTACAACCCATAGCTTCACAGTGTTTCAGCAGTTTTTTATATAACGTATAGTATGTGGTAGTGCATTTGCAGCTAAAAAATACATAGATCTTAAAGCACCAACAATAGCTTCTGTCTCTAAGCTATGTAAAACTGAAATAGATTTTTCAATTTGCCCCAACCAGTTTCTGAAAGTGTTTTTATCTCTAGAATAGCAGAATCTTTATGTAGGACACTAGTGTTATGATCTACTAAGCTTTCCTGTCGAAGCCTAGTGTATGGAGTGGTTATCCAAACACTACTTGTAACTCTTCTCTTACCATATGTCTTCTCTTACCATACCCAGTGGAACACAGCATTCCATCTTCTTTTCTTACTAGCCAAGGAAATTGTTTAAACCATTCCTTGTCAATTCCCGAAGTACGGTGTTTAGATGTGTGTTTTACATTTGAAGAAGCAGACGATTCACTACCGGTAGTTGCAGCTGTAGACGTAGTATCACTTTCACTCCCATTATTTTCATGAACTTTGCTAAAATAACTAAATAGGTTCTTTCCCTGAACTACCTTTCTACTCATTTTAAAAAACACAAAGCAAAATAAGCTCACAAGACATTCAGAAACACATCGCATAAAACAAGACTATTTTGCTAATTATTATTCACTGTTTCAGGGACCATGCACCAGATATGGCGTTTTGTATTAGCATGGAAATCACTAAATTGGCGCAGTAAACTAACTGTTTGGTTCAGGAAAATCCCCAAATTGGTGCAATAAAGTAGCGTTAAATCACGACATTGGCTCTGTAAACTAGCGTTTTGGAGCAAGGAAATCACAAAATTGATGAAATAAACTAGTGTTTTAGAGGAGATATCAAATTATTTGATACCGTGAATGTGTTGTAATACGTGAAATACCCGGAGAAATGAAAACGGATATGTAAAATTTTGAAAAATGCGTCTTTGGAAAGCACAAAAATACTGCATATTTACATGAAAAAAAAAGTCAAAAATTCCATACAGACGCCGTGCCGCAAACAGCAGAGAAAATATCAGCAACTTTCAGGGATTCTGACATAATCCGTCACGCCAGCACCTCTGTAGAAATTTTCAACAACAAAAGTTCAAATTTTAAACAACCAAATAAATTTACGAAAAACTCCAAAAATAAAATAAAACCATATAAAATTTTGAAAACCTGTGTATTTAAACATTGAAGAACTACAAGAGCAGAGGTTTAACTATAAAATATTTTAAAACAAATAATATGAGGGAAATAAGTTCTAGCTCATTAAAACCCGCCGGGATCAGTAATCCAAACAATTTTTTTCCTTCTGCTTTCATCCCGACGGAGTCAAAATAAAAACCAGGAGCCCTACCACCAACTGCTCGAAATTTTTTTCTCACCATTCAGAAATCCATATTATTCCACTTCGTCATTTACGAAAGGCTGCAACAATCGTACTATGAAGTTGTCGGAATTCGGTTTTGTTATACTTTCATGGACAGGGGGGTGGAGTTAAGGCGGAATCTCACTGGACCAATTGAAGTCAATAGTTAATACGAAGAAGTTAACATAGTGCTTTATAAACACTTTTTTTCACCGATGAAGAATACTTTTTTTCGCAGATGAAGAATACTTTGATTAATAGAACTGTGTGATTTCGATTGACAATAATATTAACCATAATTGCCTTTATTATAAATAAGCAACAGGTTGGAAAAGAAATACATTTTTTAAATGAATTACTAAATGTTAAATGTACTAAATGCTTTTGATATCAATTTTCAAGAAAACTATAATACACTTGTTTTCAAAGTCCCGAAAAAGGATTATATTACCTAAAGTTATTCATAGTTTGCACATCTAAAAGTTAAACTAGGATTAATATATTATGGTTTAGTTTTGATGTCAGTGCCACACAGAAAAACAAATTAAGAATGTTTTAACAGTTTTTGTTAAGCTGTTGAAATTTTTTTCACATTTAAGAAATACATTTTAAATGCCAGAGTTTTTACTGTATATTCTTTTTATTTGTGTTGTACTTACGTTTAAAAATTTAAAAAATACAAAATTTTTCTAAAAATATGATGAGTAGTAAAATATATATCTTGTACTTGCTTTTAGTATTTGAAAAGTATTAGGAGGGGGGGGGGGGGGTAGGTCCTTTCACAAAATATGATGAAATTCATGTAAAATGCTTAGGGCAAATCTTGTAGTTTTTTTCTCAAGTATAAACAACATACAGAAGCGAAAATCATTTACGAAAGTAAAACACGGATAAGTAAAATTATAATATTAAAAAAAATGAAATATATTTAGCAAAATGTTATTTTTTTCCTTAAATAATTTAACCTGAACAAAATTTTACATCTGCGTGTGTCAATGATGAACTTGCTCTCTACGGACTACAGGAAAATTAATTTTAAAGTAAACATCATCTGTCATAGTAGAAAATATATATTTCATCTTTGGTTGGTATAAAGTATACTTAACTAAAGTATAAAAAATTTTCAAATTAACTTCAAAATAAATTTTATAAAAACTTAAACTTAATAATTTATTCAAGTTAGGTAATTTAAGGATAAAACTTTAAACAGGAAACTCTGCATGTTATTACAAAACATTTCACCTGAATATTTTAGTAACAGATGGCAGCACAAGTTTTAAAAATAAAACCCGCTTTGATTCGAACCGGAGACCTCTCAATTGTTGAGCGTCTCTTTTACCGCCTAAGCAGTAGTGCCATGCCATGTTGAATGAAATAAAAAATTACATGCTCTAAAACTTACAGTGCTATTTCAGGATGTTCTTTTAAAAGTAGAATATATTTTGAAGTTGTTTTAATATTGTTTCGCGGAGAAAAAAATTGTAGAGAAAATACAGGTTTTATTTTCAAAATTCTGTCAGACGTTTATTTAACGATTCGTGAAAGAGAGATAGTTGAGTTCGCTAACATTAACATAGCTGAAACCTGAAATAATTATACGAACTTCCAAATAGAAAAGAGAAAAGAAATATTTTGAAAATTGATAGGGCAGATCCTTTGAAGTAAACAAATGAGCTTGTAATTTAATGTGGAACAAAATGTTCAGATTTGATGAAAAATTAGTGCTTGTAAAATTTCTTAAGATCGTCGTTTTACATATTCCAAGGAGATTATTATCGAAGCATTTGATACTAATTTGGTCGGCAACTTTGTGGTAATTTAACCTGAACAATGAAACAAATTCATTGTCGATTAGAATAATTAATTTATCCTCTGTGGTTGAATTTTTCTTCCTTTCAAAAATGATCACCCGCAAATGCAAGACTGCCATCTTGAATACTGCTATTACGTACCTTATTTCAGGTTTTACGGTCTGCTTAGAGGGTGAAATTATCAAGGGGTTTTTACGAACCTTCGTACAACTTTAGACACCCTAATAAGACTTCATGGTACCACATTTCGTAAAATTTGATTGACGTGCGGAATAACCGGTTATTTCGAACCCGGGTAGATTTACAATGTGTTGGTGGTAGGGCCCCTGTTTCTGCAAGTGGCGCATTCGTAAACTAACTCTAGTCCTGAAAGCTATACATATATGTATTCAAGTATGTAATTATGTACTACCAGACAAGTTTTGTAGATTAACTTGAATGTAAAATCGTGCCAGATATATACCGTACGTATAAGTTATATTTATATACTGCAAAGCAGGTTAGTAAAATAATTAGATAATTGGAAGTGCAGTCCATAAAGTTTCCAGATGAAATTGGGGAGAAAACTAGAAGTGATAGGGCTAGCTAGCTCTAAACATTTATAGAGTAACTTGTAGTGCTTTGTAAGCTTGTAAATGAAAGAAATGAGCCTGAAAAATTCGAATAAACGTATTGAAGTTTATTAAAGTTTTATTTTACAAAATGTTATTCATGCAAACATATTTAGGCTCTATTGGGCTGGAGCCACCGCCAATTTTTTATTAAATATTGTCTAACAGATCTTATAAATAAACTGAATTTTACATAGTATGAGTAAAGTGAAGCAACTCTTGATCTCAAGAACAACAGTTCATGCTAGTATTCTAAAGTTTGTATAAATCGTTTTATAATGGAAAAGTACATAAGAAATTATTAAAATTAGTATTTACATAACATTATTGAAGTATTGGGTAAACCAAATTATGGAGACAACTAAAATTAAGACCTTCCCCCCTCCTCAGGGCAAATAAATAAATAAAAGTATTTTAGAAAATACTTTTATTTTTGGGAACCATGTAAACCATTTTCAAAGTGTAAAAAGTTGAGTTTTTTTTGTATTTTCTTTAATTTGTGGTCTTCTGTTGAAGCTCCACTAGTTTTAATTAAGTTTTAGCTAGACAAAGAGTTAATTATAAATAAAAATTATTTTCAAATGTGTTAAAATAGTTTGAAAAACTATTCACTGCTTCAGTTTATATTAAAATACTATTAGAAGCTTAGACCATTGACATTTTGTGTGTTATGCTCCGGTGTGACAATTGCGAAGTGAAGAAATCATTAAATGCACACAAATGTGTTTAGCCTCAACCTAACTACCACCTTGCACTTGATAGGATCCCATGATTTTCATACTTTGAGGAACACTTTTATTTATATTTGTCAAGTAATTAATACTTTGAATAAAATTATTTTTTGTATGTCACATAATAAAAGATGATGTTTATTTGTGTGTGTATGTCATTTGTAGCAAGAAATTACAGCTTCAAAAAGCATCAGATTTTTATACAGAAGTATGCATTAAGTGCCTGGACAATAGAGAGCGAAATAAGGGAATATTTTTTAGTAGCAAATTGCTAATCAAAATTTCATTTGTGTAGCAGTTTCGGCATTTTGATTAGCAGTTTACAAATATTATAGTTTTAAACTGGTTTGAAAATAGAGAGAAATATGCAAACACAAGAGGGATAAGGCTTAAAATTTTAATTCGTTTTAAATCTTACCAACGATTTTAATTATAGCTCTTTTCAGTTGTTTTATAATATTTGTTTTCTAAGACATCATAAAAAATTCATTTACCATGAAGCATTCAAGTACTTTTGGGTGCAATTTGAAATTCATTTTCCCCTATAGCACTTAATTATTCAAGATTCTTTTAACTATAATTTCTTGCCATAATTACAGATTATTTCTTAATATACCTGTTTTCTGATCTTGATCTTTTTATTTTTTACTTTTCTAAGCTGATGAAGCATTTTCTATTATTTATTTCTCTTATTTTTTAGGAGGCCAGCCCATAATTTTTCTTTTAAGTGTTATATATTCATCAGTTCATTTGCCATGTGGTGCCTGGGAACTCTGTTTTCTTAAATCATTTTTATTTCTTAAATCATGTTTTATAGTAGCTAAAATATATTTTTTTTCTTCATTCAGCAAAACTTAATTTGAAAATCAATTGCAAAACACACGTTTGATGTTTGGGAGCAAAATTTGGTACTTTCGTATTAACTGCATGCCAGCGACAAATCACTGATATATGCAGGGCTTTGACCTGAAGGTCGAAATCTGTGGAACGAATGCACCAGTGGTCCATATAGGGGCAGGGGTTTGACCTAAACATCATTCTACACTGGAACTGGGCCCCCAGTGGTCTCAGGTTTATTAGGAACAGTTACTTGCGGTGCCCAGACACAGAATGAACTTATCTGGCATGCGGTTAATACGAAAGTACCCAAAATTTTAGTGGAGTGAGCTTTTATACTGTGGATGATGGGATAATTCCTTTTTTTTTCATTCTCTTTAAAAAATTGGTATTAGTTCTGCAGAGCACATTGCAATCGAAAGTATGGTCATGTAGGTTATTATGATGTCTTTAGGTATATGAAAAGCTGGACAATTTTTTAATAAAAATTGGATTATCAGAACAAATCATGAATAAAAAAAAATTCAGAAAAGTTTCCGTTATGGAACAAAAAGTACAAAACCAATAAATCTCCATGAGACTTTGCAAGCATTCTTAAAACAGTATTTTACGATATGGTAGTAGATGAAGCCAATTTGAATCTGTGATACGAAGGAAACAATCTGAAATTGGTTTTATCTTTAAAAGTATGTTTTCTATTAGAGGTTTTACAGCAGGAAATCACACATTCAACAGCTTCATAACATTGTGTATCTATTTGAAAGCGTGTATGTGTTAACACTACAATTCTCAAAACAAACTTGAAGTGCAAGACTATCAACGCTATGACATATATTGTAATTACTGCGTAATTTTTCATGACTCTTTTGGCAAATTTGATTCACAATTTGCAATGCAATAAATCGAACTCTGAATAACTTATTGTTTAATTAGATGTAGTAAATTATGCAGATTCTTTTACATGGCAGTTTTTTCATGGATGCTCTTTACTAAATAATCTTTATTAAATAAATCTTTACTAAATACATTATATATATATTCAGTGACCATATGTGTAAAATACCATATGTACAATATCCACAAGTGAGTCCCATATACAGGCTTTACTCTAATTTCAGTTAGTCATGTTGCTGTGTTTTATCTGACTAAAATATTCTGAAAAAGTCGAAGAATTTGAGTAAACACCTTTAGGGAGCGATTCTAGAAACAATACATGGTATAATAAAACAAGAAAGATCAATCATGCATAAGCATTGATTATGAAACACTTTCCAACTGAAATGCAATTTCATTTAAAAATCTCTAAAATGTGACACATTCAGTGGTGATATCTTTTACATTATAACAGTACTACAGTAATTTATTATACTTAAATATTTAAAACTGTATCGAAATATAAATCACCTGATTCTCTGTACAAAATCAATGAATATTTCATTCATATAACTTGCATTTCAGACTCCAGAGCTAAATAATTTTGTGTGAAAAAAATTCAGCAATTCTTATATAACTCACCTTACAATCGCTTGAGATATTTGCATTCTGCATAAGTTAAAATTAGGTTTCGTTGAAGAAATAATAAAAGTTTTGGGGATCATTTAAAATCATAACTATTGTAATTGCGTAGGCACGGAATTTAGATACACAGATAATATATGTGTGTGCATATGTATGTATTCAAAGTATTGGAATCGTGCTGAAGATCGGAACTCGAATTTTCGAAGGATCTACACGTTTTGGGACTTCCAGAACACGAAAAACTATTTTTAGGAAGACGTCTGTGTGTGTAAGGGAGTATCTGCGTGTGTTTTTGTGTGTCTGTGAAGATATTACATCCACTCTAACTGAAAAACTAATGGACCGAATTTAATAAAATTTGGTAGGTAAGTTTTTTGTGGGACACCCATTGTTCATTTGATTATAGTACGATTCATAATAAAAGAATCTGCCGTCTTTGCGAAATGGCCGGCAGAAATTGCCTTTATCCACTCTAGCTAAAAACTAATGGACCAAAATTAACACAATTTGGTGTATAATATTTCAATGACCTACAAGTGATTTATATACCAAATTTAACAAAATTTGTTATATAAATCACTTGTAGGTTATTCTAGTACGATTCGGGAAAAAGGAACGGACTGTTTTTGCGAAATGGCCCGCAAAAATCGTTAAATATAAAAATAAAAGACTACGTTTGCTCAATTATATCAATTAAATTCCTATTTTATACGTAATTTTTGACAACAAAAAGAATAAGACTAACCCCATTACTCTAGGACTAGCCGTTCTTGAGATATTTTAGTTTTTTATTTGCGTTTTCGCTACGCCACTTTTGACAATAAGTCCATCTATCAAATGAAAACCAAATTTAAGTTTAACGTGCAAATTCAATATCATTTAAAATACTTATGGATGTTATTTTGTGCAGATAAACTCAAATTATTATTGAAGAAATAAAGAGAACCTGAATATGAGTCTGCAGGGAAAGACATGTGCTGTCCACATCAGAATTTTTAACAATATTACAACAATGATTTATAGAAGTGAACAGGGATTATTTGCAAGCCATTTTGAAAAAAATGTAGGATCTATATTTAAAGATCCACCAAATTGTTGTGGAATAAAATGTTCTACAAATTTAATCTGTGTACCAAATTTTAATTCTCTAAGATGTAGGAAAGTGCATCAAAAACGCCATCAAATAAGTATATCATGAAAAGTTATATAAAATTAAAAAAAAATTTTGAAAAACTGTTATCTATCAAATTTAATTTAAATTGTGAAACCTCTCTCATATACAAAATAATTAAACTCTTGGAAAGATATTTATTATATAATATATCTATTTTTTTTTTCTGGAGGATATCGCAAAAGTCAGAATTTAATTGAATTCGTTTTTCTCCCTATACTAAATAATTTTTAATTAAAAAACTACCTAACATATTTTACTGAAAATTTTTTCATATATTTTATGAGATAATGTAAATATTTCCTAAAAATTTCAAAGCAATTTATGAATTTTAAATGTGCTTAAAAAATGTTTGAAAAATTAGGTCCCATCGGGTTCAATGTATTTCATTTTTTCAACCCGGGTTCAATAAAAAACTAATTGGGTGATATGATTTATTTATATTCCCATAGGTCCCACAGACCGTCTGAAAAGCATACTAAAATTTCATTCTGATAAAGTCATTTTTATGGCAGTTATCGTGCTAACGGACAGAGAGACGGACAGAATGAACAAAGTCATAAACACTTTTCAACTATGTTCTCTGTCTCAACTATGAATTCTGTCACTGGCATAGATTTTTACCAATACGGAGTTGATTATTCAAAGAAACCTTTCGATTAAATCCTTTTTGGCACACCTCACAAATGAAAGGTTTTTTACCAGTATGAATACAGAGATGTGTTTTCAAATGAATATTCTGATTAAATCTTTTCAGACACACATCACAACTAAACCGTTTCTCATCAACATGTGTAAGAAGATGTTTATTTAAATTACCCCTTGTATGAAATCCTTTCTGGCACACCTCACATATTAAAGGTTTCTCACCAGTATGAACCAGGAGATGATTATTCAAATAAACCCTTTTATTAAATCCTTCTGGCACACCTCACAAATAAAAAGTTTTTCACCAGTATGAGTCAGGAGATGCATATTCAAATTATTCTTTCTACTAGATCTTTTCTGGCACACCTCACAAATAAAAGGTTTCTCACCAGTATGAACAGGGTTTGAAATATGTCTTGAAATTTAGAGGGGACATTCCCCCTTTAACAAAAATTTGGGGGGATTTTTAAAAATTTGAGGGGAAATTTAAAAATCCAGAATTTTTATCAGTAAAACATAAAACAAGGATATTTTTATATTTTTAAAATTGACATTTAGTATTTTTAGCCTTGATTTTAAAATTATCAACTTTATTTTTTAAATAAATTGGAAACCCCATTTTATGTTTGGAAATGAAAAGCAAAGAGAAAATATATACCGTTATTTTGTAAATCACATAATTTTAGGATAAAGCACATTTTGAATAGTCTATATTTGCCCCTGGCCAAGCTAAAGTTTTTCATAATATTTCAAACTAAAAATATTTTTTTAAGTACTTTTAGTAAAAAGGATGCTTATTTTTAATTGAAATTAGGTATTCAACTTTGGGTGCAAATTTATCAAATTCTAATTTATGCTCTTCAAATGTATTTCTAATGAGTCTCATAATTCTAAAAGCCTAAATAAATAAAAATGTTTCATGACAAAAATGACAAATTCTGCGCCAACACTCATATTTGTCAAAAATCGCGCCAAATAGCGGTTTTTTGTTTAAAATCCCGCCAAATGATTTTTTGCCTTAATTAGCAATATTAATAATACAACCTCAAAAATCCGGACTATGCCGATTCCGGATTTTCGATTGTTCCGGATTACAGAATTTGAATAAAATTCAGATTTAATATTAATTAAATACACTATAAAGCACTATTTTTAGTAAAAATAATGACAAAAGTTAAGTTAATCAATTAAAACATATTATTTAATCTAAAAAATAGGGCAAAAGAAATTTCTAAGAAAAAATATACACATTAATAATTTAGAATTTGTGAACGAAACGAAATGATAAAATTGCATTCACGCATTTTATGTTTAATATTTTTCACGCATTTATTTTAACTAATTCACTGTGAAATCATACTTTTAATAAGTCTAGGTTTTTAACTAAAAAAGTTCAGTAATTCATTGTTAAAATTTGGTCTTAATGTAAAAAAGGTATATATACACCTTTTTAGCTATAAAAATCATGTTTTTAATATTAAAATGGATCAAGACCTTTTTTTTTTCATAAAAAAAGATAAAATAAGCTATAAAATCATGTTTTTAGTGTAAAAAGAATATGTGCGCTCAGACACTACTACAGGCACTTTACACGATTTCCAACAGGCCAATCAGAATGCACTTAACGTACAAGCACAAAGCGACCTTGATCCCATACACCTGGCTGAAGTTCATCATATTATACACAGATTCAAAGTGAAGAAATCATCCTGCTCTGATAAAATCAGCAACATAATGCTGAAAAACCTTCCCCTTATCTTATGAGTGCTGGCTCACCGTGCTCTTAAATCACATGTTGGATCTTCGCTACTTTTCCCAGAGTTGGAAGACTGCTGACGTAATCCCTCTGATCAAAATTAACTAAAATCCTAATTTAGCAGAAAGCTACAGACCAATTAGTCTTCTATCAAGCCTTTCCAAAATTTTTGAGTTAGTGTTGCTTAGACGTTTGACAAGTTTTTGCAGATCGAAAGATATCTTAATTCCTGAACAGCACAGCTTTCGATCTGATTTTTCCACTCATTCACAACTCATGTGTCTAGTGGAAACTATTCCCAAAATCTCTACTAACAGGCAGTATACCAGCATTGTATTTTTCGATATAAGCAAAGCTTTTGACAGAACGTTCATTCCTGGTCTGCTCACCAAGCTGGTTCAACTTGGTATTTCGGCACAGCTTTTGGCACTCATCAATTCATATCTTACTAATCGTTCTTTCCGCGTGCGAGTTGATCAACCTTTCTCCAATCAGGGGCGTGGTACCCCAGGGTAGAAATCTGAGTCCGCTCCTGTTCAACATTTTTATAAATGATATCCCCAGGATCCCTCAAGTAAAGCTGGCCATCTTTGCAGATGAGACAGCTCTGATTTCTAAAAGCTGCTCACCACACAACGCTATTAATACACTCCAAAGCTACATAAAGAATAGTCTTGAGGACTGGCTCATGACCTGGAGAATCAAAATCAATCCGACCAAGAGTGCAGTCTGCATTTTCCATCTTAACTACAGAAAACTTAGTCATAACTTTACCCTTAAAATCTTCAATGAACCAATCCCCTTTTCACTCTCAGTAAAGTATTTGGTCATCACATTGGATGCCAAAATGACTTTCGGAGAGTGGGCATGCGTGCAAAAGGGTAAAAAGCACATCATGAATAAAGTCGATACTGCAAATAAAACTTTTAAATCACTCCTCCCACTTCTTGGTAGAAAATCTCATCTGTCCCTTCCTAATAAATTGATCATCTATAAACAAATCATAGCACCGGCCTTTTTGTACGCCTGTCCCGTCTGTGGGTCAACTGCAAAACGTCACATAGAGAAATTCCAAGTTTTTCAAAATAAAGTTTTACGCTGTATTGTTAATGCACCCTTGTTTGTCCAGAACAAGGTGAAGTCCCAGACATTGCTGGGCATATTCGGAAAACTTCACGAAATTTTTCCATGAAAAACACTAGCAAACCCTGCCTGAGAGACACGAATAGTTGTTACAACATCCATAAGTCCTTCCGAGAGGTTGGTGGTAGGGGAAGGAGGGTACGGTCCCTGTGGATGCCTCCCCCACTGGGTTCTGGTCTAAATTGGGTGGCACTTCCCGGCCGTCCCAACAGTTACCTTACACATTTCTGGTAGGTCAGACGGTCTGGGTCTCAACAACAACACTTCCACTCCTTCCTATCTCAGGAAAAGAAGACCTAGACATCTTCTTTCTGGTCCTTCAGTGTCCCCGTGGAAGCATCCCAGATATTCAACACCCCAGGCAGGAGTTTTCTAACCTTGCCCGCTAGGCGGCAAAAAAAGGTGACCTGTTTCATCCTGGCTATTGCCCTGGCAATTCCAGAGTTACACGGGAAAAATCTGATTCGTCCTCCCCGGTGAGCTCTCAATCCAAGAGAACAATGACTATGCTTTGCTCGCGAATTTAATGCCAGCCCGGTCTTGCCATTCGACGTGCAACAACTGCACAAATTCTGCTGTAAATATTGTAAATTAATTCTGTATGTAGTGTAAAGTTGCAAAATACTGTAATGTAATTTAAATTTGTTGAGAAACTTAATAAATTTAACTTTAATAAAACTTAAACTGACTCCTAGCTATTTTTAAAACTCTAACCATGGAAAGATTTAAATAATTTCTTAACTAAATTTATCCTTATTCTTTTAATGTTAAACTATAACATAAGCCTTGTAAATATTTATTCTTATTCATTAAATGTTAAACTTAATGTAAACCTTGTAAATATATTGCCGAAATTGTGTAGCTTTCAATCAAAAAAAGGGAACATTCTCCCCGTCTTAAATTGGCCCGCTCTTTCCCCTGGTCCCATCCTCCCAGTCTTTTACAGCCACAGCCCAGTACTCAGCAATCCCAAGATGAAGACGGCAGAACAAACACCAGCCATCTCTGACCTCAACACAGCATCCTCAAAAAGACGAGTGCAACTACAATCCATATTGCTATTGGAAAACCTACAAAACGTGGACATTATTACTTTCTGAAGTGGAGGTAAGGATCCTTCGGACCCAGGAACTCTGAAAGCAAGTGTCTTGACTTCATGATGTGGTCTTCTCTCTTACTGAATGATCATATTGTCTGAACTTCGTTCATATCTGTTGTCTGATATCGTGATGTTACTGTTCATAATTTTCCTGTTTCTGTAATGTTCATAACATAAGAACATTCCATGCCCCATCTCGGAGTTTGTTCGGACTTCAAAAATAACTAGATAAAAAGCGTTTCCTGGCCACATAACCACTTGTTGGCATGCACAAAACATAACTGGAAGCGCAATCCATTAGCATTAGCTCTATTCGAATTTTCACTTTAGGAAGTATAATTGATATAATTATGAATGCTTGTTCTACATGGACCTGCTCTAATTATTCTAGAAAAGGTTTTAGGTGCTTTCCTAGAATTGAAGAAAAAAGAAAACAATGGCTAATAAATAATTGGATACCCAGTACTGGAGCATACTTGTGTGAGCTAAGTTCTACAATAGTATAATTGAAACTTTCTTTTTTATATAAAGTATTTATTTTAAACACTTATTTTATAATTTCTGTAACTGTAATATGGAACCCTATGGGATTCAATATGCTTGATAAGTCAGCCTGTAGTAGAGGAGCTCCAGATTGTAAGATGGACGGCCGCGACAAGCGCAAGCAATTTCCCGTACCGCAAATTTTTCAGTGCATGTTTTTTTAATTTTATGCACCATTCGCACGTCTTATTTCAAACCCTGATGAATATGAAAATGACGATTCAAATCACTTTTTAGTTTAAATCCTTTCTGGCACACCTCACAAATAAAAGGTTTTTCACCAGAATGAGTCACGAAATGTGTTTTCAAATGACTCTTGCAATTATACCTTTTAAGACACGCCTGACAACTAAAACGTTTCTTATCAACATGCGTAAGATGATGTTCATTTAAACTACTCTTTGTACGACATTTTTTCTGGCACACCTCACATGTAAAAGGTTTTTCACCAGTATGAATCAGGAGATGATTACGCAAATCAACTCTGTGATTAAATCCTTTCTGGCACACCTCACAAATAAAACGTTTTTCACCAGTATGAGACAAGAGATGTGTTTTCAAACGGTTCATCTGATTAAATTTTTTCGGACACACTTCACAACTAAATCGTTTCTCATCAACATGCGTATGACGATGTTCATTTAAATTACTCTTTGCATAAAATCCTTTCTGGCACACCTCACACGTAAAAGGTTTTTCACCAGAATGAATCAAGAGATGTGTTTTCAAATAACTCTTATGATCAAATCTTTTTGGACACATCTCACAAATAAACTGTTTCTTGTCAACATGTGTAAGAAGATGTTTATTTAAATAACCCCTTGCATGAAATCCTTTCTGGCACACATCACATATAAAAGGTTTCTCACCAGTATGAATCCGGAGATGATTATGCAAACAAACTCTTTTATTAAATCCTTTCTGGCACATCTCACAAATAAAACGTTTTTTACCAGTATGATTCAGGAGATGTGCATTCAAGTCATTCTTTCTACGAAATCTTTTCTGGCACACCTCACAAATACAAGGTTTTTCACTAGTATGAATATGAAGATGTTGATTCAAGATCCCTTTTAGTTTAAATCCTTTCTGGCACACCTCACAAATAAAAGGTTTTTCACCAGTATGAGTCATGAAATGTCTTTTCAAATGACTTTTTTGAGCATATCTTTTATGACACACCTCACAACTAAAACGTTTCTCATCAACATGTGTAGGACTATGTTCATTTAACTTGTTCTTTGTACGAAATACTCTCTGGCACACCTCACACGTAAAGGGTTTTTCACCAGTATGAATCAAGAGGTGATTATTCAAACCACGCCTTTCATTAAATCCTTTCTGGCACACCTCACAAATAAAACGTTTTTCACCAGTATGAGTCAGGAAATGTCTTTTCAAATCACTCTTCCGATTAAATCTTTTCGGACACACCTCACAAATAAAAGGTTTTTCATTAACATGTGTACGAAAGTGTCTGTTTAAATCACCCCTTGCATGAAATCCTTTTTGGCACACCGCACAAATAAAAGGTTTTTCACCAGTATGAGTAAGGGTATGTCTTTTCAAAAGGCAGATATGATTAAATCTTTTCTGACACACCTCACAACTAAAACGTTTCTCATCAATATGTGTAAGAAGATGTGTATTCATATCACTTTTTGTATTAAATCCTTTCTGACACACCTCACGCATAAAAGGTTTTCACTAGTTTCAAACAGGAGAGGTGCATTCAAACTATCTCCTCTGCGTGTGTGGACACTATTATGGAGCTCCTAGCACTGAGTGCTGCATCTCCGAGGTGTAAGCATTATCAATTCAGAAATACGTTGCTCCAAAGGGGCGGGGTCGAATGGGGCCAAATGGCCAGAGTTGAATTTAATTGGCCAGAGGCCTGGATGTTTTCTATTGGTCTGATCATTTGAAGGTAGCAAAGTGAAGGTTAGCAAAGATGTTTTGTAATTATCTCAGATCTTAATATTAGAATTAATATATATTGGTAAATTTAATACATATTTGAACTGTTACATGGTATGTCACGATTTAAATTTTGAAAATATAGCGAAAGCACAAGTCTCTATCCTCCTTCCAAAAAAAAAGGGGGCCACGAGCTGTTTTTTTTTTTTTTTTTTTTTTTTTTTTTTTTATTTCAGACTCCATTAATGTTTGAAGTAATTCTTTAGTTGTTATATGTGGTAGTAAACCTCGGACGCTTCCGGAACTTCCAGTGGTGAGGGTCATAGACATTAAGGTTTTGCATTTCAGGATTTGGTATGTTGGGTATGTTGTTATAAAAGTTGGTAGCTAATTTATGGATTTCTTTTTTTATGGTATTAATTTGAAAGTCATTGTGTATCACATCGTTCCGGAGGAATCTGGGGGCTTTACGGATGAATCTCAGGGTTTTGTTTTGTGCGATTTGTAATTTTCCCATAGATGTATTTGATGCATATCCCCATATCATGGCTCCGTAGAGCATGATAGGCCTGAGTGCGGTTTTGTACAATAGAATTTTGTTTTTAAAGTTGACATGAGGGGAATGAAGAATGGTATATAGCGCTGCTCTGGCAACATGGAATTTTTTGATAGTTTTATCAATATGGGTGTTCCAGCTCAATTTACTGTCAAAGTGTATGCCCAGGTATTTACAAGTTTTAACATAATTAATTGGAGTGTTGTTAATTATAATTGGAGGGGGAAGGGGTTTCTTTTTTCTTGTGAAGATTATGCAGCTCGTTTTTTTTTCATTAATTTTGATTTTCCATTTTTGAAACCAGGCGGAAAGTGTGTTCATATGTGATTGGAGGCGTGAGCGTACGAAATTAAAATTTGAGGATCTGGTGTATATGGCTGTGTCGCCCGCGTAAAGTGCAATGTTGGTTTTGTCTGAGTGGGGAATGTCATTTATGTAAAGGTTAAATAACGTCGGGGCCAGTTGGGAGCCCTGTGGGACCCCGGCGCGAATGGATCTGTAAGTGGCGTAGGTGTTGTTGTAGCGGACTGTAAAGGATCTCTGGCGAAGGTAAGAATGTATGAGATGTATTACCGCATCTGGTAGGTTTAGCTGAATTAGTTTGTATATTAAAGCTTCTAACCATATGCGGTCAAACGCCTTCGCCACGTCAAGTAGTATGATGCCAGTTGTTAGTCCCGAGTTCATTCCTTCCGAGATGAACTCCGTAACTCGTAACAACTGGTGTGTTGTAGCGTGTTGTGGGCGGAAGCCAAATTGCTGTGGGATGATGATATTTCTGGTGTTGAGTTCAAGTTTAATGCGAGTGTGAATGATACGCTCAGTAAGTTTACTAATTGTGTTAAGGAGACTGATAGGGCGGTAACTTTGAGGGGAAGTGGGCTTTTCGCCTGGCTTCAAAATGGGGATGATTACGGCTGCTTTCCATTCTTTAGGGAAGTATTTGAATTTGAAAATTGCGTTAATAAGAAGGGTGAGATAGAATATAATGTTAATTGGCAGTGATTTGATGGCTTTATTATTAATGTTATCGTTTCCAGGGGCTTTTCTCTTTTTTAAGTTTTTGATTTCGTGTAGAATCTCACTGGGGGTGGTAGGGGCTATCTGATTGGTCGGTGTTTTTTCCATGTAATCCTTGACATAGTTTTTGATGTACTTTTCAAATTCAGGGTTGTTTATATCATTGTTAGGGGAGAATTGATTTTCATAATTATTAGCTAGAATATTTGCAATTTCTTCATTTTTATGGGTAGGTCCGTTGGGCGTATCGAAGTGGGTGGTTTTTTGGCTACGATTTTTTAACTTTTTGTAGAAAGACCATAATGAGTTGTCCTCGGTGTTCAGGGAGCTGATGTATTGTTTCCATGTAGTCTGTTTATGTTTGTATATTTTAATTTTAATGGTTTTGTTAATAGAGTTGAGTTTGCGTTTGAGGGAGGGGTGTTTTGTGATCTGCCATGCTCTGCGAATTTTATTACGTTCTTGTTTGATTTTTTTGATTTCAAAGGGAAGTTTAAGGTTCGAGGGGGGGGGGGGAGTATTTGGTAGAGGCCGCGATGGCATTATGTATTTCGTTTTTAAGTGTCAGGGCGTTTTTGTCTACGTCTTCAACTGTGTGGTAATTAGCAAATATGAGTCTATTGTTGGAGAGGGTACGCTTAAAATTATTCCAGTTGGTAGTTTTGATGGCGGGTGGTATAGGGACATTATGGGTGAGAAAAAATGTAAGTTTAACAGGGAGGTGATCGGAACTGAGGTCATTTATCGTTGTAATTTCATGCGGGTAGGGGATGTTATTGGTTAGGGCGAAGTCAATTGTGGAGTCCTGTGTGTTAGGATTTAGGTGGGTGTGGGTAAATGGGAAGATATGTCTGATATTGTTATCCTGTATAAAGTTGTTAATTTGTCTGCCATATTTATTCCTGTATCTACAATTCCAGTTCCCATGTCGGGCATTAAAGTCCCCCATGAGTATGGTGCTGTCTTCCAGATCGAACATAGCGGATAGATCACTGTCGATGTTATGAGATGTATTATTTGCAGAATAGTGCTTGGCATATACAGAGCCAATGATTATGGGTGGAGCACTGGGGAGTTTAATTTTGGCGAGGGTATGTTCAATGATATTAGTATTGATATTTGGGACTGGGCTATTCTGTATGGGGTTTTTTATGTAAATGGCAGTGCCACCCGTTTTATTTTTTATAGAATTGGGTCTGGGGGTGTGATATAGGCAATAATTAGGTATGTAGATTTTGTTTGTTTCGGGCGTGAATATTTCTTGTACCAGGATGATATGAGGGTTATGTGTTATTGTAAAGTCCCTGAGTTCATTGATTTTGTGCCCTAGGCCGTTTGCGTTCCACGATATGATCGTGAACGCTTTGGGAGGGGGGATAGTATTCATGGAAGGGGGTTATTATTTTGATTTAAATATTTATCGATAAGTACCAGAATTTCTAGTCCCTTATCGATAATGGATTGGTTAGTTAGAAATATTAGCTTGATGTCAATGAAAAAATTTTTGATCAGATTCATGTTTAGGTTTAGGTTTAAATTTTGCATAATACTATTTATTTCTTTGAAGATTGCGATGATGTCTTTTATTGATAAGTTAGTTCCATTTTCTTCATTATTGTTAGTGGGAGGATTGGTATTAGTGTTGTGATATAGTTGAGGTTCGTGGGATAGAGAGTTGCTAGGTTGTGAGGCGGTTTCTCTCTGCACTGTCTGTTTTCTATTGGTTGTTTCTGCTAACCGCTCTATCTGTTTTCTATTGGTTGAATCTGCTATCAATGTTTGGGTTGCTGGTTCTGTAATATTATTGTTTGGGGGGA
Organism: Amaurobius ferox; assembly: GCA_951213105.1. Classification (NCBI taxonomy): domain Eukaryota; kingdom Metazoa; phylum Arthropoda; class Arachnida; order Araneae; family Amaurobiidae; genus Amaurobius; species Amaurobius ferox. The sequence continues at coordinate 42,473,934 of OX578155.1, forward strand.
GCGGTTTTTTGAATAAGTCTTCACTATTTCTGTTTACATTTGTTCTTTGTGGTTTAGGTGAGGGGGGGGGGGGCATTTGCTTGCCCACTTGCGCAATTAAATTTGTCATTGGTGTGGGTTTCACTTGTTTGGGGAATCGCTTCTGTATTTTTGACTGGCTGGATTTTAGGAAATGCTGTTGTGTTTTGAGTTGTATTTACAAGGGTTTTGGGAGTAGTTATTTGGTTGACAGGGTTACAATGTCCATCTTCTGATTGAATTTGTTTTTTAACCGATGGGATTTCATTACAGAGGGTTCTATCCGCCCACGCATTTGTGTTTGCAGCTTTGAACGTGCGGGGGGGGGGGGGGGCATTTCTGGTTGGGCTATTATAATTTCTTCTGTGATTTGGGTTTCTGGGCGAGGGGGGGGGGGGTATTTTGATGATCTTTGTTTAGATGTCTAAGGTATGGGTTTTTTGGGCAATCTCTAAAGTTGGCTGGGTGCGGGCCACTGCAATTTGCACATTTGGGTGGTGATGAGAGGGGTTTTGTGCACTCACGGGTTGGATGTCCTTGTAGTCTCTAGTACACCCTTCGCTGGAGTGTTGCCAGAGCTGGCACCGATAACATTGTTTAAATCCCTTAGGGACGAATGGCACAATGTCAACAAAGATGTAATTAATGTGTGTAAGTTTGTATAATTCTTGAAGGTCGGTTTTGGGCGGTAGCAGGGTCAGAAAATTTGGAAGGTATTGTTTGTTAATGAAGCTTCTCATGGGAGTAATTCTGGTGGCATAGAAGCCCTTTTCTTCTAAATAAGATTTTATTTCTTCCGTGGGATATGTTGGGGGAAGTCCCTTGATCACTACTTTTAGAGGTCTGTCCGATCTTAGATTAATGGAGTAAAATTTGAGTTTCAGTTGAATTAAAATTTTTTGCACTATTCTGTAATTATCATGGGTGTCTGTGAAGATCCTGAGCATTTCACCCACAAATTTTGCTCTTGCCTTGCCATTTGTGGCTTCGGCTATTTGAGACATTAGTTCCCTCGGGTTATCTTCGATCTCTACAAAAAAGGGTTCCGGATGATCTGCACGACTGATAATATTTCTTTCATTTTCATTTTCGGATTGAGAGGGAATTTCCTGCATCTCTACAGCATCAGTAAAGCAGCTGTCCTGACCGGATTCCTCCGCAACAAGTTTTTTGTGTACTTTGTTATGTGGGGCTTCTAGAGTGGGGCTGGTGTTTCCACTGGAAGATCCGAGTTTGCGTTTTTGCCTGATTTTGCCGTTTCCTGCATCTGATATATTATCAGAGAAATCAGCATCTTCATCTTGTGTTTGATTTTGAATTTTGGATTTTTTCAATTTCGATTTGGTTTTTCTACTAACAACTTCAGTGAATCCTTTATCATTCTGCTTATTTTCTGTTCTCTCTGACTGCTCTGCGTCCGAGGTTTCATTATCATTTAAGTTTAATTTTAGATTTGAATTAGAATTATTTCTTTGGATTTTGTATTTAGAGTTAAGTTTGTCTTTTGACTTGCTTTTAGAATTATTTCCAACATTTGTTAGGGAGCCTTCAAGGCTATTAGAACTAGATTCAGCATTTTCCATAATTTTAGATTTGTCTATTTTGTGATAAAAATCTAGCTCATTTACAATGTCATCAATAAGGGGGATAGTGGAGCAACGAATTCTAAAAAGGTCAGCACACATACCTCTTACGTCGTTGAGCACTCTTGCCTTTCCATCAGAGTCCATGATTGAGCTGTTATTTCTCTCCTCCATCGCTGTCTTTGCAAGTCTCTGTATAGTCCGTGCATATTCGATTGACTTTATTTGACCAGGCAGCAGGTCCGGTGTTATTTCAAAATTCCATGCCAATGGGATCAGTTCATTCATTCCGTAGGTGGTATCAGTGTCGTCGTTGGGATCTGGCAAGTCGATGATCAGGGTGTCATCGATTTCCATGTCTGCATATGTCACGAGAGCTCCTCTCCGGTCGAAGGTCGGGGAGGGAATGTTTTTTTGATTCAAACTATCTGTTCTACTAAAGCTTTTTTAAAATCGATGCGCAACGCAACACCTGTTTTCGGAATCTGCGCATGACGTCATCATCGAGTCAAAATATAAAAGAATATCTCGATTGCTTGCTGCTCTTCCCGCCGTTTCGTTGTTTATATTGACCTTGGATTTACATATTGTTTTGTATCGTTTGATTTCTTTTACACATTCAAGTGTAGCTATTTTACTTTTATTTAGAACTTAATAATTTCATCAACATCATGCCGAATTGTGCAGTTACTACATGTAAGAACACAAAAGGCATGGGAATTATTTTTCATAGTTTCCCTAAAGATGAATGACTCTATGCGAAAAAAATGCCGAAGTTTGGATAAAGTGAATTTTTCAAATGCATGTGTATGTTCCGAGCATTTTGTGGAGGAGGACTATGCTAGAGATTTAAGAGCTGAACTTTTACAATTAGCCCCGTCAAGAAGATTGAACCTCACTGCTGTTCCATCTCAGAAACTGAATATTTCTAGTCCAAGGCCAAGCACTCCAGCAAATAATAGCTGTGATTTTTTTAAGTAAAATTTTCGAAGAAAATTGCATTGTAAACACGAAATTGGAAAGAAGAACGAGATGTGTATCCAGAGAAGTGAGGAAACGAGCTCTTTCTACAATTACTAGCATATCACAAAAAAAAAAAAAAAAAAAATCTGATGTGGGCAACACATGACTTCTTATATAATGTAATGAATTTACTACTTTTACAGTAAAAAAATAAGTTTTTCTTATAGTAGATACTAATATTCTTCCAAGATATTGAATTTTCGACAATTAGTTGTCATTTTCATTGATTTAGCGTCATTTTTATCCATTTGGCGAGATTTTCGTTAATTTTACAACATTTCAAAAAGTCGCCAAGTTGGCGACATTCCTCCAAATTTGTCGCCAAAATCTCGCCAACCGTTATGGACGAAGAAATAAGTTATTCTTACAGCAGATAAATGACTATTGGCTTCAAATACAAAAGTATTACTCAAAGTATCTTTTTTCATGAATGGAACGAGCTAGATCCACGAGAATTATGTCACCCAATTTATCGCATGGTATTACACATGAAAAGTGAACATGTTTCTCAATAGGAAATATTTTTTTTTATTTTATATGACTTTTTGATTATTTTTTTTTAAATGTGCAATATCCCAAAACCGGTTTATGTTAGCGTTCTAAAATTTATATCAATCGTTTTCTAATGAAAAATTACGTAAGGAATGTCTCTTTGCGTAACTTTATTTGTGGTTTTGATTTTTTGACGATTTTCAAAATTTCATTTGAAAATTTAGAGGGGTTCTGAACATTCGATTGCGTATAAAAACAATAGGCTTCAAGTGTTTACGGATTGTGAATTTTGTACCAAATTTGGTTCGAATGGGTCCATTCGTTCGTCAGTTATAGTCTCCACAGACTCACTGACACACACACACTTACTTTCACACACACACAGACATCACTTCAAAAATGTTTGATTCGTGATCAGGGATGCTTGAAACGTGCTCTCCCGTCGAAAACTCGAATTCGAATTTTCGACCCCGTCACAATACTTTCCTTATACATTATGTATATAAGGAAAGTAAAAAGAAATACGACAAAAAAACTTGGGCCAAATGTGAAGGGACAAGCGTCTACATGTAAATAGAGAAATTTGGTTGTGAATTTCAGAGCCTAAAATTAATAAAATACTTAGTATTGAAATTCTCATGTTTGATTTTTACTTTCTTTATTTATATAATGTATAAGGAAAGTATTGTGACGGGGTCGAAAATTCGAATTCGAGTTTTCGACGGGAGAGCATGTTTCAAGCATCCCTGATCACGAATCAAACATTTTTGAAGTGATGTGTGTGTGTGTGTGAAAGTATGTGTGTGTGTCATTGAGTCTGTGGAGACGATAACTAACGAACGAATGGACCGATTCGAACGAAATTTGGTACAAAAATCACAATCCGTAAACACCGTTGGAAGCCTATTGTTTACGCAATCGAATGTTCAGAACCCCCTAAATTTTCGAGTGAAATTTTGAAAAAGTCGCCAAAAAATCAAAACCTCTATTAAAGTTACTCAAATAGACATTTCTTATTTAAATTTTCATTACAAAGCGATTGACATAAAATTTAGAACGCTAACATGAACCGTTCTCAAGATATTGAACATTTTTCAAAAAAATTCTCAAAAAGTCATATAAAATTAAAAAAATATTAACTGTTGAGAAACATGTTCACTTTTCATATGCAATATCATGCGATAAATTGGGTGACATCATTCTCGTGGATCTAGCTCGTTCCGTTCATGAGAAAAGATACTTTGAGTAATACTTTTGTATTTGAAAGCCAATAGTCATTTATCTGCTGTAAGAATAACTTATTTTTCCGTCCATAACGCTTGGCGAGATTTTGGCGACGAAATTGACGGCATGTCGCCAACTTGGCGATTTTTTTTAAATGCTGCCAAATTAACGAAAATCTCGCCAAAAGGATAAAAATGACGCTAAATCAATGAAAATGACGACTTATCGTCGAAAATTCAATACCTTTTAAAGAATATAAGTATTTACTATTAGAAAAACCTATTTTTTTACTGTAAAAGTAGTAAACTCATTGCATTATATAAGGAAAGTCATGTGTTGCCCACATCAGATTTTTTTTTAATTGAAGGAAAAGATCAACACTGAAACAATGTAGTAGGCCAATTAATTTTGAGGTTTGGAAGCAATTTTGTTATGTTTTGAGAAATATTGAAAACTGATTGTTTTTTCAAAACATCATATTTTTTTTTTGGGGGGGGGGGGGGGGGAGGATTTTTCCAATTGTTTGTTAGCAAACCTAAGTTTTAAGGCAATCGTATTTGCTTTTGGCGAATTTATTGGCTCAACCGATGATTAATAATATCGCAACCCTTCGCTACTGATTCGTAGTCTATATTCAATTGATAATTTTTGCGGCAATATTGGACTACAAGCAATTTATTTTAAATAAAAGAAGCGATAGGGGCTCAAATAACGGGCCCAATTTTGGTGGTGATGATGAAATTTCTAATAGAGATTTTAATTTTGTCAAAATATTTTGGAAGAGACGTGTGATAAGAAGTTGGGATATTTAAAATACGCTATTCTTGGGCTTCGCCGTTGCGGCTTGGCTCTGACTTACTCGATGGTGTCGTCACGATCAGTAGCCAATGACAGCGAGCGCATCGCTAAAATCAACCTATTTTAGGATATAGTAACCTTGGTTTTTTATCAGTATGATATAAAGCATAGAATACTTCATTCCGAAGATTCACTCCCATAGGACCCTATGGCAACATTTTTATCATGGGATGTCGCATAGACACTAGCTCTAGTGAGATGGACCAACTGAAGTACGATGTAAACAAAATACGTCTGTCAGATTTGGCGCGTTATCTCTCGCTTGGCAATTTTGTTTTCAAACGCGAGCAGGGAAAAAAATGTTCTGGACTGCACTTTTATAATTTTTGAAACTATACAAATGATCAGAATTTAAAAATACATTAATCTGCAACATAAATATATTCATTAGTTTCAGTAAATTTAAATAAACATAGTTATATATTTCATTCAAATAATCAAAATGGATTAAAAAATAGACGCATTGCATTGTCTCACTGTAAAACATAATGCACAAAAAATTACAATCTAACATATTCCAAAGACTGAAATATTATATAATATTTTCAGTCTAAAAGGTATACTAGCGTGTTAATTGTTAAATTACTTGATCCTTAAGTTGTTTCGGGATACTGATAATAGACTTATTTTTTATAAATATAAAAATATTCTTATAGTAAATATCAAATTTACATAAATGCACTATCAAAGTTGTGGAACTCAATCATTAATTACCCGGGGGTGGGGTGAATTTTCCACCATAAGGCATTTAATAAAAATTTTACATAAATTTATACACATACAATATCACATTCAACTTAATTAGCTCTAAGAAAAAGCTCTCCAAATATCAATTATTATACATTTTATAAAAATACAGAAATATTTTTTAATTTATCATACCACTACTTCTTAGAATTTAGTCTAATTGGCAGTAATAACACAGCACTAATTGCGTATGATGCACACGTGTATACTTATGAACACGTGTATACTTATGAGCACATGTATATTTATAATGAACACGTATATAGGATGGTGATAACTAATATTATTTCAATTTTAATAAAAATAAATTACATACCATGTAACGCAACTAGTTTTCTTTTTTCAACTCATTTCTTGAAATGATCTAATCACTTATCAAATAATTCTTCTGCACGTTACTCAAACCACGCTACAATGCATGCTACAGGGTTATAACATTGAAAATCGTCTTGGACCCAAACCAGACCATCCCCAAGCGCTCTGACCAAACCAGACCATCGCCAAGAGCGCACCAACTCTCGTTTTGGTCTGTCTCTAATGGCCGCCGCGAGAACGAAACTATCGAGAGTGGCAGGTCTGTATAATATTAATCTGTGATATAAAGATGCGTTCTGGCACACTACAATTTGGCTTTAGAGAACTCACTAGCTGTGAGGATGCTGTTTCCAGGCTGATTGAGACTATTACTAAACATAAATCTATTCATTGTATATCTTTGATCACCGTGGATATCTGCGGAGCATTTAACAGCCTTAATTGGAATGTACTCCCTTTAATTTTTTCTGATATAAACCTTCCCCATACATTTCAAAATTTTATCTTTTCATACCTTTTTAATAGACAAATAACCTTTTCTAACGGCAATGCCCGATTTACAAAACACTTTCCCATGGGGGCCCCTCAGGGCTCAGTCATTTCACCTACCCTGTGGAGTATTTATTTTAATAAACTTTTGAATTTAAATGACAATCTTTTTCATCTTCAGGCTTTCGCAGATGATCTTGCGGTGGTCACTTACTCTACAAACCTAAAGTCCCTTCAGCTAAACACAAATAATTTACTTTCCCTAATCTCTTCTGCCCTCTCAAACCTTAAGCTTACAACCGCCCCTGATAAATGAAAATCCATAATATTCAATAAAAACAGATCTAAAATTAGACAGCGCCCATCTTTTAAAATTCTAAATCAAAAAATACAAACAACTAGACAACTAAATTTTCTCGGCATAACTTTCGACGATAACTTGAAATGGAGTTCCCATATCTTTAACCTGAGAGAGAAGTGTTTCAAGTTTACCAGCACCTTTGGGAGGGTGTTTGGCAATAACTGGGGTATAGATAAATCCTTTCTTAAAATTTGGTATCTTTCTGTCATTGAAAAGATAATCACTTTCGGCGCGGGAATCTGGGGACAGGCTTTGACTGGGGCGCAGGTCAAAAAACTTTTATCACTTCAAAGAATTTTTCTTCTTAAAATCTCTTCTGGATTTCGGACTACTTCAAACATTTCTCTTTATTCTTTAACCGGCATTCCCCCTATACATTTTATTATAAACACCCAATTTAAAAAATATGCATTTTGGAAACTACGCACCAACCACTTTCTTAATTCAAATCTTCCTCCCCCCTCTGATTTTGACTTTAACTGCATTTCTTCCACTGTCCCTCCCTCTAATCGCATCGCCAATTTTTCTCCGCACAATCCCTCTGATTTTTCTGATATAAAAATTTATACCGATGGCTCCGCCATAGACGATAATACAGGGTATGCTATATGCATTTATAACAAAGATTCTCTTTTACACACTTTCTCTTTTAAACTTAACTATGGGAACACAGTTTTTCAAGCTGAAATAGCTGCTATCCAATTTGCAATAAACTGGGCTTCTTCCAAAAATCTTAAAACCAATATATTTTCGGATAGTCTTTCTTCCATTTCGGCCCTTAACTCTATAAAAGATAAATCTAACTTCTTATCTAAAATTAAACTTCATGCTAATCACAATAATCATTTAATTAACCTTCGTTGGGTTAAAGCCCATTCAGATATCTCGGGAAACGAGGCCGCGGATAAACTTGCAAAAGAAGCCACCCTCTCTGGTACTCCCACCTCTATACCGTTTCCCTATTCCCTCTTAAAAAAACATTGTAAATTAAATATTTTAAATGAATGGCAAACTTATCTCAACAATTACATATCCCCTAGAACTCATGATCTCGCAAGAATTTTAAACTTTCTCCCTAATGTAAACTTTAACACTTTAATTTTAAATAAATACCTGGTATATTTTTTAACGGGCCACGGCCCGTTTTTGGATTATTTGCATTATTTTAAACACAAATCTACCTCCAGCTGTTCCTGCGGTTCCTTCGGGGACGCAGACCATTTTGTTTTCTCTTGCCCCCATACAAAATCCTTTCACCTTTCGAAACCTTCCCCTGGTAACTCTGCGGCTTGGTTCTCGAGAGTCTGCTCAAACAAAACCTCGATTAACAAAATTAAAAACTGTGTTCTCATAGCGAGAGAAATTTCCAACCAAATCACTTAATCAGCCTGGGGGCTTTCTCTGCTTTCAACTTTCGCTCTGCTCGTTGGACCCCTTTCTTTAATTTTGTTTCCCCGGTGGTGTCACTTTTTCCCCCTTTTTTTCTATGTGTTTACTGTGTCTTTGATGTGTTTTGTTATGTTTTTATGACTTGTTGCTGTGTTGTTTGTGTTATATATTAGTTGTATATATGTGGTGTTGTTCTTCACCTTCTTGGTTGATGTTAACCAATTTATTGTTCCATAACAAAAATTATTTTTTCACAAGAATATTGTATATCTCCACCTGAAATTTTATGTCATCAAGTCAAGAAATTTTATGTCACCAAGAAAACTATGTCTATCATCTTTAAAAACTTGTAACCCTCTGTAACTATTTTTCTTTGAAAATCAATAAATGTTGCTATGGACCGTTGGACGTTGGCCTTAGAGGTTGGCATCTGCTAACTTCCTTCCCGGCCGTCCAAATAGCTGCTCATGGCCTCTGGATGAGTCGGACGGTCTGGGTCTTCTACACTACACTACACAAATAAAATAAAGCAGCTACGGGTAGGAACACAGAATACAATAATCAAAAGGCTCACTCCCATAGGACCCTATGGCAACAGTTTTAACATGGGATGTCGCATAGACACTAGCGCTAGTAAGATGGACCAACTGAAGTACGATGTAAACGAAATCCGTCTGCCAGATTTGGCGCGTTATCGCTCGCTTGGCGATTTTCTTTTTCAAAAGCGGTCAGGGAATAAAATGTTCAGGACTGTACTTTTATATATTTTGAAACTATAGAAATGATCAGGATTTAAAAATACATTAATCTGCAACATAAATATATTCATTTTCAGTAAATTTAAATAAACATAGTTATATATTTCATTCAAATAATCAAAATGGATTAAAAAATAGACGCATTGCATTGTCTCACTGTAAAACATAATGCACAAAAAATTACAAGCTAACATACTCAAATGACTGAAATATTATATAATATTTTCAGTCTAAAAGGTATACTAGCGTGTTAATTGTTAAATTACTTGCTCCTTAAGTTGTCTCGGGATACTGATAATAGACTTCTTTTTTATAAATATAAAAATATTTTTATAGTAAATATCAAATTTACATAAATGCACTATCAAAGTTGTGGAACTCAATCATTAATTACCCGGGGGTGGGGTGAATTTTCCACCATAAGGCACTTAATAAAATTTTACATAAATTTATACACATACAATATCACAAACTTAATTAGTTCTAAGAAAAAGCTATCCAAATGTCAATTATTATACATTTTATAAAAATACGAAAATATTTTTTAATTTTTCATACCACTACTTCTTAGAACTTAGTCTAATTGGCAGTAATAACACAGCACTAATTTCGTATGATGAACACGTGTATACTTATGAACACATGTATATTTATAATGATCACGTATATAGGATGGTGATAACTAATATTATTTCAATATTTAATAAAAATAAATTACATACCCTGTAACGCAACCAGTTTTCTTTTTTCAACTCATTTCTTGAAATGATCTAATCACTTAATAAAAAATCTGATGTGGGCAACACATGACTTTCCTTATATAATGTGATGAATTTACTACTTTTACAGTAAAAAAATAGGTTTTTCTTATAGTAGATACTAATATTCTATCCAAGATATTGAATTTTCGACAATTAGTCGTCATTTTCATTGATTTAGCGTCATTTTTATCTATTCGGCGAGATTTTCGTTAATTTGGCAACATTTTAAAAAGTCGCCAAGTTGGCGACATTCCGCCAAAATCTCGCCAAGCGTTATGGACGAAGAAATAAATTGTTCTTACAGCAGATAAATGAATATTGGCGTTCAAATACAAAAGTATTACTCAAAATATCTTTTTTCATGAATGGAACGAGCTAGATCCACGAGAATGATGTCAGTCAATTTATCGCATGGTATTACATATGAAAAGTGAACATGTTTATCAATAGGAATTTTTTTTTTCATTTTATATGGCTTTTTGATAATTGTTTTGAAAAATGTGCAATTTCTCGAGAACGGTTCATGTTAGCTTTCTAAAATTTATGTCAATCGTTTTCTAATGAAAAATTATATAAGAAATGTCTATTTGCGTAACTTTATTAGTGGTTTTGATTTTTTGACAATTTTTTCAAAATTTTATTCGAAAATTTAGGGGTCTTCTGAACATTCGATTACGTATAAAAACAATAGGCTTCCAGTGTTTATGGATTGTGATTTTTGTACTAAATTTGGTTCAAATCGGTCCATTCGTTCGTCAGTTATCGTCTCCACAGTTTCACTGACACACACACACACAGACATCACTTCAAAAATGTTTCATTCGTGATCAGGGATGCTTGAAACGTGCTCTTCCGTCGAAAATTCGAATTCGAATTTTCGATCCCGTCACAATACTTTCCTTATACATTATGTATATAAGGAAAGTAATAATCCCTCTGCACGTTACTCAAACCACGCTACAACGCATGCTACAGGGTTATAACATTGAAAATCGTTTTGGACCCAAACCAGACCATCGCCAAGTGCTCAGACCAAACCAGACCATCGCCAAGAGCCAAGGCCACCTAGAATAAGAGGCCCGGACATTGACAACTCAACCGCAGCAACGGAGGGAACGTATCTCCCGTGCGTAACACGTACGGGATCTGACACAGATGAATTTCTACAGTAATAAATAAGACTAATATGAAAAAATATATCTCTGAACTAACAAGTAAATTAGAATAAACTTCAAATTGTGATTCTAAAATAAAAAATGATCTACATTGAGAACAAATATTTTTTCACTCTCTTCTGTAAACATTTATGTTAAAGTTATATTAATACAATAAGCAACTATATTAATATTTATATAATATTTAAAATATATCAAAAAACAAAACTTATAAACCTTAAAAATTCAAATAATATTTTATAATTATAAATTAGGGAAAAAGTAATTACATATTATTCACTATAATGGGAGAAACTGCTGACACTTACCTATGACTTTAAAATACATATTTTATTAGCTAACATACATATATATATATATATCTCCAGATTTAGCATTTAGTTTTCAAATATAAGCAACATGAAACGCAGTGAAATAGTTATGAATATAAATTTCTAAATTTAACTTTTCTATTTTGTGACAGTAACTTTTGCAACATTATTACTTTTACACTAATACTATATTTCAAAAACTCTTGATACCTACCTATTTAACTTGAACAACATTTTATACTGTAAATCTAGATTTCATAAAAATGCGAAGAAACATGCCTGTTTAAAAAATCTGAAAATTCGTCATTTAAAATTCAAGCAAATTTGTGCATAATTTTCTGTCGGACTTTAGATAGGAAAATAACTTAGTAGAAATTTATTAATCATTTTAACTTTCTGACTAAATATAAAGCTTTTTAATTTAGTAATGACAATCATCACAATAGTTACACCTTAGTATGCATGCTATATGCTAGTACACACCATTTATTGATTTACATCTTCATGAAATTTAAATCATTTTTTCCTTCTTGAAATGTAAATTACCTTAACTTGTAATGACATGTAGTATATGTACAAATTTTAATTATCCATAAGTTAGGTTACCACACTAAGTAGAAAATCGTTGTCTTTCTATATGCAATGAAACTATTTAAATTATTAAATCCATCAAAAAATGTAACAGCATTTCTTCAAATAAGGAAGTAAAATACAAAAACAGAGGGCTTTTATGAGTTGTAAAAGCATTTTATCTTACAAACCTAATTAAGTGATATCAAATTTATATTAAAATGTATCATACTGTATATGTAGCAATAAATAGCTAGATTTGTATTTTATCTGAATGAAGTATATATTCAAAATTAACTCAAATATTCTGAGTATCTGAGTACCATGTATGTGTGTATGTTTTAACTAGTACACACCATTAATATTGTGTTGAAATGTGAAATTATTTATTATTCTTGTTGAAATGTGAAGTTATTAAGTTTTTCTTGAAGCAAGTAAATAAAATACAAAAAAGAAGAGTTTTTTATGAGCATATAAAAACTTTATTACAACAAATTTATAAATCCAAGTAGTTGGAGTTAACAAAGTTACATAAAAATAAAATGTATCTGCCGCAAAAGCTAGATCCATATTTTGTCTGAAAAGTACCTGCATATCATATGTCACACTCAAACAAAAGTTACCCCCCCCCCCCCCCATTTATATCTACTGAATACCAACCTGATATATATTAAATGATGAACATAAAGTATGGATTATAAATAAATACTACTGATTTTACAGTAAAAGCATTTATATTAAATCCAAAAAAATTTGACATTTGCATTCCCCCCCCCCCCTCAATTGAGTTCTGAAAAACAATTTTACTTTACGGATTAAGACATTTTCATTAGATACAAAAACTATTTAATCAGTTAAATCTAAATGACACATTAAATACTTTGATTACTACACATATTTAATAACTTTGAAACTTACTACACATATTTAATACTTTTTTCAGGAACAGTATACTGTAAGCACTTACCTACGTGCAATGATACGCAAGTTTTATAAACATATCGAGTTTCGCTGCACTTTCCTTTGGAAGAGCATACTCTACATAGTCTGGAATCCCCCCCCCCCCCAAGTAACATCAAAACATCTAAATAAGCTTCAATAAACTTTATTTACACATACTCTGAGATCCCCCCTCCCAAATAAAATCAAAACATCTAAGTAGTAAGCTTGAATAAACTTTATTTACACAGCATGTGTTGAAATGAAACTTACTGCATATCTATATAATAAAAGGCAATGTCTGTGTGTCTGTCTTATACACTATACGTTTCGCGACCGCGCGTCGGAGAGCTACGAAATTTGGCAATCGGAGACCCGGGGGGGAGGGAAGGGGACACGTGAAAACCGATTTTTAAAATTTTAATTATTTTTTTATTTATTTAATGTTTTATGCGATTTCGACCGTTTTTTGCCCTTTTTGCCCTTTTTTCTCCACGATCCAGACATCGTAGAAAAAAACAAATTACACCATCGGAAAGAGCAGAGAATTTCGAGTAAAAATATATCAATTTCAAATCTGAATTTCGATTTCTAATATTTTTTAAAGATTTTAAAACAAAAGTCACTTTTTGCTCAAGAAAACGATTTTTGGTTTTTAAATTCTCGCATCGTGAAAAGTACTCATAATTTCGACTAATAATTTACATTTTCAGAAAGGTCAAACATCTGGCATTCTTACAAGTCCAATCTGGTCCAGAAATAATGAAAATTGCCTTCAGGATGGCAATTTTAAAGACGTCATGATTTTATATTTCTCGGCGTTCCGCTCGGCGTACCGCTTCGTTTCTCCCCCGCTGAAGCAGGGAAGGTGGTGGGTGGGGACGTCAAGGTGGAGGTGACGTCACGGTTCTGAATAAGGCTCCTCTATATACGAGCTGACTCATCAAGCATATTGAAGCCCACCGTAGCTGGAAACGCAATCCATTAGCATTAGCTCAATTCGTATTTCCACTTTGGAAGTATTATTGAAATAATTACGGATGGTTATTTTGCACCGAACTGCTCTAATCATTCGAGAAATGATTTTAGGCTATTTCGTTTTTCTAGAAACGAAGAAAGAAGAAAACAATGGCTAATAGATAATCGGCGCGATAATTGGATACCCGATACTGGAGCATACTTATGCCAGGTAAGTTCTATAATATTCTAATTGAAACTTCTTTTTTTATATAAATTATTTATTTTAAACACTTATTTTATAATTTCTGTAACTGTAATATGAGTTATTAATAATTTTTAGTTGTTATAGTCTTATCTTAGGACACTTGGTTTGTAATGTAAACATCACCTTGAATGCATTATACTGTCTTCCAAACCTAGAAGAAAATAGCTTCAAATTATATATATATATATAATTTGAAGCTATATATATATATTAAAGATTTATTGCTGTTACACCAATATCTTTCAAGTTTTATACCCTTTGTTGTATTTTTAGATCATAATGAATCACAGAATTGGTGAATCCTACTATCAACAAACTGTCGCCAATTGGGAAACTTGCCATGTTATAGTAATTATGCAAACAGAAGCTAAAATGGTAAATAAATCGAAATACTTTTATCATAATAGCTACTTAATGAACAACTATTGTTTGAAAATCTTTGATGAAAAAAAGCCGAGCTCAGTAGGGTTATTATTAGTATTTTCCTCTTTAAATACAAAGTACTTAACAAACTTTCAAATATGTGAGACAAACATTCATACATGCTATTAAAAAAACCTTTTATGATAAACGTATTTCGATTTATTTACCATTTTAGCTTATGTTTGCATAATTACTATAACATGGCAAGTTTTCCACTTGGCGACAGTTTGCTGATAGTAGAATTCACCAATTTTGTGATTCATTATGATCTAAAAATACAACAAAGTGTATAAAACTTGAAAGATATTGGTGTAACAGGAATAAATCTTTAATATATATATGTAAAATTTGAAGCTATTTACTTCTAGGTTTTGAAGACAGTATAATGCATTCAAGGTGATGTTTACATTGCAAACCAAGTGTCCTCAGATAGGACTATAACAACTAAAAATCATTAATAATCCATATTACAGTTACAGAAATTATAAAATAAGTGTTTAAAATAAATACTTTATATTAGAAAAGAAGTTTCAATTAGAATATTGTAGAACTTACCTCGCACAAGTATGCTCCAGTACCGGGTATCCAATTATCGCGCCGACTATTTATTAGCCATTGTTTTCTTCTTTTTTCGTTTCTATGAAAGCGAAATAGCCCAAAACCCTTTCTAGAATGACTAGAGCAGTTCGGTACAGAACAACCACCCATAATTATTTCAATAATACTTAATAAAGTGAAAATGCGAATAGAACTAATGCTAATGGATTGCTCTTCCAGCTATGGTGGGCTTCAATATGCTTGATAAGTCAGCCTGTAGTAGAGGAGCTCTAGTTCTGAATAGAGCGCCTTTGCTCTATATAAATTATTATATTTATATTTTAAATGATGGGACGATCTGGATTTTTTAAATGTATATTTTAACTTTTGGATATTTTAATTTTATGGATATTTTAAATGATGGAACAATGAAACAATGGAATGAGGATGATGGAATTAAGCATATGGTCATTTTAAATTGCAAATTAGCGCGCGGGAAGTTAGCGGTAGGCCCGGGTTCGATTCCCGCCACTGCCAAAACTGCCGCCGTGTTTACGTGGAATACGATCACGTTAAATATGTGGGTCCGTAAGTCCTTCCGAGAGGTTGGTGGTAGGGGAAGGAGGATACGGCCCCTGTGGATGCCTCCCCCACTGGGTTCCCGTCTAAATTGGGTGAATATGTAGAAAGTTATGGAGATTGTCGCGGAGGGCGCGGCAGCCCAGTGGTTAGCGCGCGGGAATTGCACTCAGTAGGCCCGGGTTCGATTCCCGCCACTGCCAAAACTTACGCCACGTTCACGCAGAGTACGATCACGTTAAACATGTGGGTTCGTGAGTCCTTCCGAGAGGTTGGTGGTAGGGGAAGGAGGGTACGGTCTAAATTGGGTGAATAAAAAGAAAGTTATGGAGATTGTCGCGGAGGGCGAAGTAGCCCAGTGGTTAGCGCGCGGGAATTGCACGCGGTAGGCCCGGGTTCGATTTCCGCCACTGACATGGAGTACGATCACGTTAAACATATGGGTCCGTATGTTTTTCCGAGAGGTTGGTGGTAGGGGAAGGAGGGTACGTTCCCTGTGGATGCCTCCCCCACTGGGTTCCGGTCTAAATTGGGTGGCACATCCTGGCCGTCCAACCAGTTACCAGGCCCGGGTTCGTTTCCCAAAATTGCCGCCGTGTTTACGCGGAGTACGAGCACGTTAAACATGTGGGTCCGTGAGTCCTTCCGAGAAGTTGGTGGTAGGGGAAGGAGGGTACGGTCTAAATTGGATGAATAAAAAGAAAGTTATGGAGATTGTCGCGTAGGGCAAAGTAGCCCAATGGTTAGCGCGCGGAAATTGCACTCGGTAGGCCCGGGTTCGATTCCCAAAATTGCCGCCGTGTTTACGCGGAATACGATCACGTTAAACATGTGGGTCTGTAAGTCCTTCCGAGAGGTTGGTGGTAGGGGAAGAAGGGTATGGTCCCTGTGGATGCTTCTCCCACTTGGTTCCGGTCTAAATTGGGTGAATAAAAAATAAGTTATGAAGAATATCGCGGAGGGTGAAGTACCCCAGTGGTTAGTGCGCGGGATTTGCACTTGGTAGGCCCGGGTTCGATTCCCAAAATTGCCGAATAAAAATAAAGTTATGGGGATTGTCGCGGATGGCACGGTAGCCCAGTGGTTAGCGCGCGGGAATTTCACTCGGTAGGCCCGGGTTCGATTCCCGCCATTGCCAAAACTGCAGCCGTGTTCACGCGGAGTACGATCACGTTAAACGTGTGGGACTGCAAGTCCTTCCGAGAGGTTTGTGGTAGGGGAAGGAGGGTACGGTCTCTTTGGATGCCTCCCCCATTGGGTTCCGGTCTAAATTGTGTGGCACTTCCTGGCCTTCCAAGCAGTTACCTTACACCTTTCTGGTAGGTCGCGCCAACGAGTTTGCCACGGTCAGAATTTTCAAGGGTAGCGAACAGGCTGGTCGCCAAAGGCGGCTAGTACTTAATAATTTTTCGGGAACGGTGTACTGTAAAGCATTTACCTATGTGCAACGGTACTCAAGTTTTACAAACATATCGAGTTTCACTGCATTTTCCTTTGGACGAGCATATCTGGGATTCCGCCCCCCCCCCCCCCGCTGGTAGCATTAAAACATCTAAATAAGCTTCAATAAACTTTATTTACAGATACTCTGAGATTCCCCCCCCCACACACCAATATATTTGACATGCATTATTTCAACCCATCTAACAATTCAGTCAAATTCAATTAATATTATGTTATAACTAATAAACACAGCACAAAAGTAATTATTTTTAACAAAAGCCTGACAATTCAACAATAAATACAAACATCAATATGAAAATTTAAGTGTGAATGCATTATGCAATGATCACAGATACCCCCCCCCCCCCCTGCTTCATTTCTTAAACAATTATACAAAGGCATATTGCGTATATTTCATTTGTAATACAGTTCCTATGTTCTATGATTTATCAAGGCTATTTCGATAATTCTAGGTTTTATTATGGCTATTTCGATAATTCTATAATTTAGCAAGGCTGCAATTTGATTCATTGATACTTTAGATTAACTTAAAATAACATATCATGATGCAAGGAGTAATTTGTAACAGATTTTGTCTTTCTAAAGTCTAAAAAATGTAGGATTAACGATCTCAACAAAAAAAACAAATATTTACTTCACAAAAGTCTGTAATAAAATTATGCTTAAAATGCTAGGTTCAGTGATGAATAACAAGTCATTCAGGCAATATTAAACATGAATTAAGAGTACTTTTCTCAAGATATAAGACTATTCGTACAGATATAGCAACATTCGGCGCTACACGTGCTATGTGTTACAAAAATGTTAAAATTGTATGCATACAATAAGACAAAATAAAAAATAACTCACCATTTATGAAGTGCTGTTTGCAGTAGACACTATAATCCAAGTGGGCACGTATTTAAATTATTTTTTTTATTTAAAAGTATGAATTTTTGAAAGTCACTCCTGTAACTTCAATACACTTTCGTACACTCGCAGTGATTGCATAATCCTCCGCGGCTGACGCCACGTATCCCATGATTCCTAGATGTCCGAGCCATGTTTTAGATAGCCTTGCAAGAGCGCGCCAACCCTCGTTTTGGTCTATCTCTAATGGTCGCCGCGAAAACGAAACTATCGAGCGTGGCAGGTCTGTATAATATTAGTCAGTGGGCAGGAAGTGGCTCCGTAATGTTAAATTCCGAACCCACTAGGTGGCGCTGATGCTGTAGGGAATTTGAGGAATAGGGAAATCTTTAGGGAAAATATCGTAATTCTACTATGGACATTCTGCATATATTGAAAGGGAGTATAAAAATAACTGCTTTCTACGACTGCTCCTCCGTCCCGCCCATATTGGGGGAGGGGTATTTTGACGTAGAGCAAACGTCACTTCGCTTCTAGTATCCGTATATCCTATTTTCTTTCTTTACGCTATAATGCTATTATGGTTATTATGATGTTGAATATATTTTAACGAAGTATCAAGTAAGTGTTATATTTTAATATGTATAACAACGCAGATTTCCTTTTAACAATAATCAAATATCATTTCGGGATTGTTTTATATCAAATTCAAGCATTATTTACAAAAATATCAAACTCTTATCAATCGTGTTTAAAAGTACACACTAAAAGATTGCATATTTTGTTAAACCTCGGAAAGGCAAGATGAACACAATGAAGTTTTTGCTGTTTATAAAATATCAGCAAACTTTCCAGTGTTTTTATAGCCAAGAATTTATAAAGATATCTATATGTAAAAATTATATTGCATGTGTAACTGATCATATATTTGCCAATCCTTATAACAATTCATACTAGCATCTTTTTACACAAACCACCCAATGCCTGGTAATAAATAGTTACACAATGCAGGCATACACATATGTAGAAATATATTTTAACTAATTTTGTATGTACTTTTGGACAAACATTCATTCAACAAGCTTTCTTTTGTAGATATAAGTAATTTTGTTGCGATATTCAGTTTCTGTTATCATTTATGTTAAACAAGACTTGGGGCCGATGCCACCAACGTCTGTTAAAATAGTGCTAATGTCTGATTAACTAATCAGTCACTAAATTTAACGGCCCACTAAAGGATGCTTAAAAACCACCTCGTCCCACCAAGCTATTCGACTGTTAAAAACGTTCCGGTTAGTTATCAATGATTAAACCGATTTCTAGATGCTCTGATTGGTCCGTTATTTCTATCTCGAAATTACAACTTCAACTTCTACATGTTTACGTTCTTACTTCTCGTAAGGGAGCAATTTATTTATTTTCGTTTTATATCAAATTTGTTCTACAGGAATAATATAAATATCATTCACGTTTACACAAATATATATACATTATGAGAAAAGATTTTGTTATAATTTAGCGGGAATGCTTTTCTTTTTAAGGAAATACGTATTTGAAATTAATGCGTATATTTCTAATTTAAGAAGTTACCCGATTAAAAGAAATCTCTCTTTTTAATTGTATTACGATCAGTATTTATAGTTTCTTTAATTCGCACTATAAATACTATTTCAATGTGGTAGATTTGTATGAATGGTACTGCCAAAAATGTAGAGAAATGTGTGTGTGTGGAATGGAAACAACCATAAATGTAATTTCATAACTTGGGTTGGGAACCAGTGATTAGTATGCTCTGTTATGTGACACAATAGTGCTATTAGATCATGATGCAAATCCATAAAAAGTAATGCACAAAATTGAAAGAAAAATATATTCCTAATAACAAACTTAAAAGTATATTATGCTTTTGTTTCATATATAACCCTACAATAGGATATATATGAATTAAATAAGCCCTATCCAAGAGCCAGGTGGTGCGTCAGTTAATTTGGATGAGAAAAATACATACTAGCAGAGTTGTGGAGTTAGTAACTCAAACCGTGGACTTCAACTCCTCTTTTTTTTCTCTACTGTCTGACACCGACTCCTCCAATTTTCTAATATCAGACTCCAATACTGATATAAATAGCAATTAGTTTTATATTTTTTATATCAATAGTTTTTTATTTGTTAAACGTTGGATGTTTTCTTAATTTATTGCCTAAAAATCTCTCTATATTTAAAAAAATGTAGCTGACGCCACCACTGTTTGACAAATTTCTCATTTCTCGAGATTCTTTGCTTCGTATTGCAAAAACTATTGCGTATAAAAATATGAAATTTAGTACATTTGTTGAAAAAGCTTTGGGAAATACGCTGAAATAAATTGTTTTTTGATATATATTGTAGTTTAAGAAATATTTAATATCGAAGTCAAAGACAAAATATTTGAGCTGCGAGTTCACGTCCTGGATAGACTAACTATAGCAAGACCACAAATTTTTGCAGGCAGGTACCCACATGGGTGAATTTTTCCCCTTCTTTTAATTTTGATGTAGTTTTTGAAATATTTTGCTTTTTATGTACTTCTGAAGTGAACTTTTTTTTTCGTATCGGCACGTCTAGTGATTTCTCTGTCTCGTACCGTAAAAACTATAGCATACCAAAATATGAAATTTGAATTTGTATACCAAAATTTGAAAAATATGAATTAATGTAACATACCATCTAAAGTTTAGATTTGAAATTTTTTATGTACACACAAGTTTTCAGTTTGGCTTAACATACATGGTTTAAAAAAAAACGAGAGGGGTTGGGAGCAGGAGTTCGATGCTCAAATAGATTTAAAATGTTTTATTAAATTGTTCTCAATTGGATTTTAAGAACAGGTGTCATATTATCCTTTTTTCTGTGATTTTTACCTTGGTGACATAGAAATGCCACCAAGACTGTCGGACAGCATGTCTGCCATAACCGAAATGCATAAAAATATAAAATTAATATTGATTTAATACAATTATAGAAATTTTGATTAAATAAAAGAAGAGCAGCCATATTGGTTGTTTTATATAGGAATGGTCATTCTCTGTCAAAAGCCGCAATGTTGTAACAGTCGTTTGTTCAAAAGTTGATTTGTAGCAATTTGAACATGAACCTATGCCTGCTATGCGAGTTTTGCTCGCCAACTAAGAAACATCACAGAAAGCAGTTCTACTGGCTGTCGGAGATTGCATGTAGCAACAGGTATTCCGTGGCACATAAAGTACAGTTAGATCCATACAGTGGATGTAACATGAAAATTGGAAAATTTTAAAAACATTAAAATGACAAATACACAAAAGAAAGCAAATACCAACAACTTAATTTTTTAAATACAATGTAAACCCATTAAAGTGATATTTCGAATTCATTCCTCACAATGTATACAAAATATAAAATTAACTGCAAAATTGAAAAATAAAAATCCTATTAGCCACCTCCATTGTGCTCAAACTCAGCCTACCGCAGACTAGCTATAATAAAAAAAATTCTGATTAAAAGATTTAATTTAACTTATTGGGCATCAACTGTTATTTGAAATACGTATTTTCAAAAATACGTATGAAAATAAAAATATTTAAATGCACGTATAAAAATTGTAAAATAAAATACTCCTTGCACAGGCGTAGTTAATTTCCAATAGGAATTATAACTTAGAATTTAATATTCTAAACTATCTAATAATGCGAATTACTAGACGAGATCGTATTCTAAACTAACATCTCTGTGCACAGGCGCAGTTCTCTGAAGCCCCTATTGGTTCTCTGTAGCTCCTTAGCAATCACTAAAAGATCAGGGCACTACACTATCTGAGGAATTATACAGTGCATTGAAAATTCGCTTAGAGGAAAGGCATAGTGAACTAGAAAATATTTTAAGGTATTTACATAATTATAACGACTTTAAGAATGAAAATGAAGAAAAGAAGCTAACAAAGTCAAATTTAATTAAGTTCGTCATAAATTTCCACAAAAACATTTATGAAAAGTAAACACTAACCTATCCAAAGGAATTCGTTGAAGATGATGTTAATATCGGAAAAGAATTGTCTCTCGAGAAGAAATTAAAATTAGCTATAAATAAAAAAATTGCCACAAACAATAATACAAAAGTAATACAAAAAATAGATTTATCCAAAACCATCAGACGACAGACCGAGTTGTTAGAAGGTGAAGGACTTCGAGGCGAATATTTAGAGAAAGTATATCGCTCGTTATTAACAGTACCACCAACCAGCTTGGATGCAGAAAGAACATTTTCAACTGCAGGTAATTTGTGCACAAAAATACGTTCCAGGCTTAATAACAGTTCAATAGATGCATTATGTTTTTTACGATCACATTTCAAAAATATGCAGTTAATAAATTAGTTATTTTTATTAATAAATATTATATAATAGACTACACAAACAAGATTTTTATGTGATATTTACTGTTCTTAATAATAATACTATATATTTTGTTCCTTTAATATATTATAAAACTGTAAATATTTTCTGTTACTAATGTTATAAATTATTATTTTACTGCTCTTATAAATAATATTTGATTATAACATTTGTTCCTTTATTTTATATTTGTACATAACAAAATTGTTTATATTTTTATAGTTTATGCATTTTTTGTTTAAAACTAATAAATATAGCAAAGAAAAAACTGTGTTTTTGTACCTTTTTTGAAAAATTCCTAATACCGGCATTCCGGTATAACGTTTAAAAAAATACCGAATACCGGTATTGTATTTTTTGTCCGGTATTGCAATCACTAATTATGATGCTGCACGATGCGGAAATAGTTGTCAGAATGGAATGTTCTCTAAATCAAAGTAGGGATTGCCAGAATCCCACCAAATAATCGGCAAAAATGAAAATGGGATAATACGACATCTGTACCAGATTTTATTCAAAGAAGAAGGGTTTTGCACCTTACAATTTTCAGAAATGAACCGTAATAAATTCAATTCCATTGTAATGATTATACAGGACATTCACAATAAATAAACTGATTTTTTAAATTATTTGTTAAGTAGAATACCTGTGGTTTCACTAGTATAAAATAAAGCAAAAGTTTGTGAAGTATTTATCACTATACTTTAGTACTGTTTCTGAAAATGCCTTGAAATTATGATGCAGTGTAAACTGGTTATACTGAACTAGGGTTATAATGACTGCTTGTGTATAATGTACTAAATTCAAAGTCTTTAGTTATAATGACTGCTTGTGTATAATGTACTAAATTCAAAGTCTTTATGAATATTCTATATACATTTTGTAATTAGGCTCCATTTTAAGTGAGCTCATATATAAGAAAACTTCGGTTATCTAAATTTATAAGAAAACTTAACCAAAAATTACTTCGAATTGAATTCATGGATAATGCATTTTAAAATGGTTACAAATAGCAAAATATAAATATAAAATTAAATACATCAGAATGCTACAAAAATTACTTTAAAGTAAAATCTCATTAAAAATACAGCATAAAACAAATTTCAACGATATTAATCAGTTCAGCGATACATGACGGAGGTGGTGATTTTAGTCTCTTTGTGTTTTGTCTTAACTTGTGTGAAGAAAACTGATTTACGAATAAACAAACTTTGCTACATTTTAATTAACGAACTGAAATAAAATTAAGGGTTTTTTACGTTGAACTTCTCAAATACTTTACATCAAACAGGGGTCCAGCATAATATTTCAAGTTTGACGGAGATCTATTTACTAATAAAATACTATGAATTAAATAAAAATACTATGAACTAAATTCTTATATATCGCATTTTAAAATGTTTCCAAATAACAAAATATGAAAAAATTATTTAAAAATTGTGAGTTGAATGTAATTTTAAATAAATATCCATTTTTGATGGTAATAAAACTAATAGAAATGTATATAAATAAGGAAATTATTTAAATTAAAACAATATGCTATAGTAAAACTGTCATAAAATTACAATATGTAAAAAATTTGTAATGGTATCAACTAGTTTGGAACAAGCTCCTTCATTAAAATAAAAAAAACAAAGCATCCATGTCAGGAAAAGCAGAGAGACAGACATAAAAACCTTTTTGTCCTTGGTGTAATTGCTATGTCTTTTTATCCTGAAAAATTAGATGTTTCTTGTTTCCAAAACCGGTTGATACTGATACTATTTGTTATATGCTGTAATTGTAAAGAAGCTTTTACTTTAAGGATAAAAGCATATGTGATTTGTAGACTATCCGGCAAGTTATGCCTAATCATAAATAAATAAAATAATATTCTAATTATTATTAAGGCCATATTTGATATTATGCGACTGCTTCTGCATATCATGTGACCACATAATCAAGGTAACCGGGGAAAGTTTTTGGTCAATCTGGTTACAATCGTACTGTCACTGAAGTGAATTTTCAAACGGCAGTGGTTATAAACGAGATCCCCAAAACTTGTGTTACCTTACCAGTAAAATAAACTATCCATTTGCTGCCATGAAAAAGTTTGAATTGTGGTAACATTCGAATACAATTATTACAATTAATCAGATTTTACTGTATTAAAACATGAGCTTGACATCCAGGGGGAAGTCAGTAGAATGCAAATTTGTAAACCGAAAAGAAGAGTTTCATTTAACCAATATTATGAACTATTTATTACCAGTTATAAATCATCTTTACGCAAGTACTGCTATAAACGAAATCAGATTTTTATGTTGCTTTATAATATTGTGTTTAGGCGAACAATCATTGTTCATTGTTCAAACTATTGAAGTACATGGTATAAATAAATCAAGCTATTGCTACATCAATACCGTTGTGCATCAATTAAAAGATAAAATATTGGGGCAAATATATGGTGTATATAACAGAAAACAAAGTACTTCAAAAATCACTTCACATTTGTTATATATCCATTAAAGCATTTTAATATATAACACTTACCAAACTTGACAGCAAAAAGAAAATTCATTTATTTTATGACATGAAAACCGAGCTGAAGGTATATATATACGCAACAATTTTACAAATTGCCTAGGGAGCAAAGTTGATCAAAATCCAACAAAAATATTTAACATACGGTACAGTGGTGAATTCTAGTCTAGAAAGCAGGTGCAATTCAAAAGTGCATATTACATTCCAATCCCTGTGTTCCCAATTGTACCACAATACTCAAGGGATATAATGACAATAATAGTAATGATAATAATGTTACTGCTATTGTGTTATATATTTTAACCTAGAGAAGGGTTTTTGTCGATAAATTTTGTATAGTAGTGCCATACCAAATTCAACGACAGTATTTGCTACTGAAAAGATAACATCATTTATTGACTTATATAGGTAAATAAAGTTATTTTTAAAGCAATTGTAGTGTGTTGAAATTTGAAAGTGAATTTTGATCACTTATTTTTGATATTAGTTATTAATTTGTGAAGACACATTTCACTTTATTTCCTATATAACATAGAAATTAAGTAAAGAATATGACTTTCCGCACAATCAATATAATAAACTAGAACACAATATAAAATGCAAGGTAAATAAATATGCGTATGCTCTTATTTTTTTGTTGCATTTTATATTGCTATCCAGTTTATTATTAACATAGAAATTATTCTATCCCATTTTCAGATTTCTTTTACTAGTGTTGTCAGAATCATTCATAAAAGAATTAATATTTCATGGAATAAGAGAGACTTTTGCAAGAACAATTTTAAATATGTTAAACTTTTAATATATAAAGTATGTGTGATACAAAATGTCTTGCTCAAAAGAGCGAACTCAATAAAAGTCAATTCAGGAGAAATTATCACAGCATACAATGGCAAGATACTTTAGAATGCTACATTGAAATTTGAAAAAGATCCTTTCTATAAGGTACCAACTAAACATAGAAGCAAGTCCATAGAAACATTCCAATTCAGACAGGAAATATTAAAAAGAATTTTCAGACATTTGGAAATGCAATTTTTATCATTGGGAAATACAATAAGGATTACCATTCACACCATGCTGAATACATATAAATTTAAATCTAATAACTAACTATCGATAAATTCATTTATACCCATATATAAATTGAAGATTCCCCTCCGAGCCGCCGTACTGGTAGGAGCTGTTTCTCCACTGCTCTGCGCTCCGATACGGAAATGCTGCTTTCTCCCCCTGCTGCCGCAGGGACACCACCCTTAGCCGGTGCTGCTAAGCCTGATCCGGTAGTACACCACGAGGCCAGCGAATCACGTGGAACTTCTGCAACGACTTCTATGGATACTTCTAGCACTTTGGACTCTATTGCTTCACTGCCAAGTGACCCGTCTCTTGCCTGTGAAATGCTTTACACGGGAATAAAGGACTTAAAATATTTACTGAGAAAAATTACTGGTGATGAAGGACGAAAAGACGCCCTGGATACCCTCAACCACATGGAGAATTTCCTCAACGGTCTCATTGCAGAACACGATGTACCAAGATCAGTGGTGTAGTCGCAAAAAAAAAGGTGGGGGGACGCTCTTTTTTTGAAGAATTTTAGCCAATACTGTATAATTTCTGTGATTGACATAGGGCTGGGAAGTATCGCGATACAAGTATCACCCATACAAAATGTCTTGAGTAACGACCCTAGTCTCTAAATGTATCGTGGATTTTGTATTGAGATACTTTTTCAATTGTATCCAGTTTTTTTTTTTTTTGTGCTTTCCAACGCGAACTCTTAACATGTTGATAAAATCAAAAGAATAATAATTATTCTAATTTTATTTAGTTATTTATTAAAAACCAAAAATTGTGCTCCAAAGCATGTGATTCTCAGCTCAAGAAAGAAAAATCAATTAAGATTCATGCATTTTGAAATGAAATTATCTCAAAGAACCTTCCAATTATGCCAAGCTGCAGAGGGGTTATATATGTATATATAAATTTAAAAAAAAAAGAGCGTCCCCTTACAAAATAAAAAGTGGGGGTACTCTTGAGATCAGGAGAAAAGGTGGGGGTTCTGCGTCCGCCCTCGTCCCCCCCTCGACTACACCCCTGACCAAGATATGGTAAGCCCTGTCGGAGGCTCCCCTCCGGCAGTTATTCTCTTGCTCCTCCTCCCATGACTGCTACCTCTAATGCCTCGAATAGACCAGACGTTAGGGATTCTGCTAGTAAATTAGATTCTGTAAATAATCTTAATTCTAAAAATGTTGATGCTAATATTGTTGATGCTGCAACAGGCAGCCAGACTTCTAAAAAACACCCACGTGGTGCTGATGACGAAGGATTCATGTTACCGCCTAAAAGGCACGCTGCTAGTAGGAAGACCTCTCTACTGCTTGACAACCCCCCCCCCCTCTAAATTAAATTGGAGTACTGAAACTGATGCCCCGGCTCCTGACGCCGAAACTGTTATTAAGGATAATGTCAGCGATGCTAAAAAAGAGCGCCCCCCCCCCCCTTCTTTATTGCTGTCACCACTAACTGGTCTCAGCTAATTCAAGATCTCAAAAATGTAGCTAAAAACCTAACTAGTAAACTCACCGGCTCTGGTGACTTTTTAAAAGTGCACGTCAGCAGTAGAGACGAGTACATTAAAATTCAGAAATTTTTATTATTGAACAAGGTGGAGTTCAAGTCCTACCTGTTAGATGAGCAAAAGCCCATTAAAGTTGTAATTAGAGGTCTCCCCATTTGCACGAGTACAACGGAGATCATGTAAGAGCTTGAATATTTGGGCCACAAGCCAATTAGCGTTACGCAGTTGGCAAGAGGGCCCAAGACAAACAGGGTCATGATGCCGTTGTATTACGTGCAAATGCCTAAAAATCCTATAAATGATAATATTTACAAAGTAACTAGTCTGGTCCATACAATTGTTAAAATTGGAAAATATCGTGGCCAAAAACAAGTAACTCAATGTTTCCGGTGTCAATCGTTCTTCCATACAAATAACGGTTGCCACCTGCCGCCCAATTGTGTAAAATGCGCCCAGGCCCACCTATCTAAAGACTGCATCAAAACACCTGATGCACCTTGCAAATGTGTTAATTGCGGAGGAGCGCATCCTGCCTCCTACCGAAACTGCCCACGTTTTCCAAAATATAAATCTCCCCCCCCCCCCTCGAACTCCACCTTCGAAAGAAAACTAGTCAACGCACAGCGCTCTTATGCCAGCATTACTGAAGGACGTAGCGAGGTTTCCAAGAAGACGTTGAACGTCACTTCTAAATTAACAGCGCCCCAGGGAGCATCCACTAAAATCGCTGACAATGATGATGATTTTCTAAATTATCTATTCCGCTTCGAGGACCGATACGGAATAGATGTAACTAGCAGGGCATTTAAGAATGCCCTTCCTTCTATGCGGTCTGCTCCGACCGAAATTGACAGAATCCATGTTCTGCACGAGAGCATCTTCGCTCTCGTTGGCACAGGTTACCCCCCCCCCCCCTCGGCCATGGTTGTGCCCTTGAAAAGCTTGAAGGATCTTACCATTGGCATCTGGAATGCTAATGGACTCAAAGGTAAAATCTGTGAAGCTAGGGACTTTTGTATAGCATATAACTTAGATCTGTTCTTGGTCCAAGAGACCCATTTCAGTCCAGGGAACTCCTACAAGATTGCTAACTACGAGCTTTACAATGACGACAGGCCTCTAGCTAGCAATCATCGAGCCTACGGCGGCACAGCTATCTACGTACGTAGTAGCATTCCTCACTCTCGTGTGTCCCCCCCCCCCCCCTGCGGGCGGGTGAGGCCACTGTTGTGCAGATTACGCTGCCCAACAATCCTGTTCTGACCATTGCGTCTGCGTACTTCTCTCCTCTGCTGCAAGATGGGCCTGTCATCACGGACCTACAGTCCTTATTCAGGATCTCGCCTCATGCAATCGTTGCTGGTGACTTCAACGCCAAGCACCAAGCCTGGAACTGCCCTCGAGCTAATTAATGGTCGCGGCTTTAAGCTTAAACGCTGGGCTGACGACCATAAACTCGACATCATCGCTCCTGTGGATCCCACTCATCAGAACGCCGTCATTGACTTTGCGGTCACCAGCAACATACCATATACGTATTGCATGGAGGCTTTCAACGAGCTTCCGTCTGATCATCTCCCGGTTATCTACACGCTTGAGTTGAATAAATACTGCCTCAAGAACTGTGTCAAGTTAAGAACCAACTGGGACAACTACAAGAGCCTTTTGGCCAAGGAGTTGCCCCCTCCTCTGCTAGTTCCATAGACCGGTTGGACGAGGAGGTGGAGAAGCTCGAGCATATGCTCCGAGACGCTTACTCCGCGTCCTCCCGGCCTAGGAGCTCCAAGATCGATGTTTACAAGCTTCCTTCGGATATCAGGGAGATGATCAGAGACAGAAATCGTCTAAGGAAGGATTGGCAGGCCAGCAGAGACCCCAGCCTTAAGCGTGAACTTAACTTCCTAAGATCGCAAGTTAGGTCACGCATTAAGGCTTTTTCACGTGCACGATGGAACACTTATGTTGAGTCCTTAACGACTGATGACAACACAATTTGGAGGGCGACCTCACTTATTCGTAGGCACAAAACACACATTCCGACTCTGGTCGGTCCTAACTGCAGGGCCACCTCTAACACACAAAAGGCTGAATTACTGGCAGGCAGTCTTAGAAGTCAGTTTGAACCTCACCACGACGTAATCGATCCTAGGACGGTTGCGATCGTGGATTCCAAGGTTGAACAGTTTATCTCCACACCAACTCAATTTTCACTTACAGATGTCACTCCTGGGGAACTCATCCCCCGTATTCGGAATTTGAAGAAGAACAAGGCTCCTGGGAATGATCTCATTTCTTCTTGCTCAAGAATCTTCCTTCTCTCCTTCTTATCTATCTCTCTAAACTCTTCAATCTTCTACTTCGTGCTAACTACTTTACTCGGGCTTGGAAGGTGGCTATTGTGGCCCCCCTCCCCAAGCCCGGTCTAGACCTCTCACTTCCTGTTACCTATAGACCTATCTCTCTTCTCTCTGCTCTCTCTAAGCTCTTCGAGTTTGTGGTCATGCGGCGTCTGGACGAGTACTGCAACCTGAAGAATCTCCTGATTCCTGAGCAATATGGGTTCAGGAGGCTCCATTCCACACAACACCAGTTGCTTCGGGTTGTTGAACTTGTCCATGAGGCTCGCAGCAAGCAGGAGAGCACTACTATTGTCTTTCTCGATCTCCAGAAGGCGTTTGATAAGGAGTGGAAAAACGGGTTGTTATTCAAGTTTATCAAACGCTCCTTCCCTCCAGATATCATCAAACTTCTTCACTCGTACCTAACGGAGCGCAGCTTTGTGGTGCGAGTATCTAACCTTCTTTCCTCTCCCAGGAGTATTCTCAGCGGGATCCCGCAGGGCTCCCTTGTCGGACCCAAACTGTTCAACCTCTACATTAATGATCTGCCACGTTCCCCCGGTGTCTCACTTGGCCTCTATACCGACGACACGGCCCTTATCGCACATCACAAACAGATACAAGTCGTGCACGGCACTCTGCAAGATTATTTAAACACCTTGACGCAATGGTTAACCAAGTGGAGGATTAAAGTGAACGTTGGTAAGTGTGCCGCCGTGACCTTCCCACCCCCCGGCATCCCCCTTCCACTAATTTAATTCTTAACAGCGAGCCAATTCCCTGGCAATCTAGATACAAGTACCTTGGCGTGTACTTGGATTCAAAATTATCGTGGAAACCTCACATTTCTGAAACTTGTAAGAAAGTGAGGACTTCACTTGCGCGTTTGTACCCCCTTTTGGCTAGAAATAGCCGCCTGTCCATTCAAAATAAGTTATTGCTATAAAAGTCCTGCATACGTCCAATCATGACGTACGGAGCCCCTATTTGGGGCACCGCAGCGGAGGTTGACCTTAGGAAGCTTCAAGTTATTCAGAACAACGCTCTGCGTGCATTTGCAGATCTTCCGACCTACGCCCAGTTAGAAGTATTGCACAAAGACCTCAAGATTCGGCCCTTTTTGGCACATGTCAAATATTTAGCTATCAAATTTCACAGAGGTCTGAGAAGCGTCAAAAATCCTACTTTAGACAGTATCCCACGCTATCATCCTCGTAATCCAAGAGCGCGCAAGCGCCCTCGGTCGTTACCTGGAAGACCCGTGGGGGATATATACCTCCGCTGTAAGCGGAGGCGTCTAGACTAGTTTTATCTGCTCTCCTGTTTAATTCGCATACTTGTAACCATTTCTTTACCCCTCCCTAGCTTTTGGGAATTCGCGTAGTTGACTAGTACTTTCATTTATATTTGCTTAGTTTGACTCAGGCTCAAGGCCCTGCACCCCTCGGGGCGCACCTCTATCTCCCCCCTCTTTCTTTCTACTCTGCAGACAGCCCACTGGGGCCCTGCTCTTTCACCTCTGAAGACTTGGACGGAAGGAGGCATGACCTCGGTCACTGCCCCCCTCCCCGAACTCCTTTTAGTTCTAAATCTTATTTTTCTTCCATTTTCTGAACTTTTTTCCTTTTCGCCCGAAGTTTAAAGGGAGGCAACTGCCTCTCCTGGGTACTTCGCTAACCCCGTCCTTGAGTTCCATACATAAATTATGTTTGTTACAGACAATGCTTATTTTTCAGTTTGGCTTTGTAAATAAACAGTATAGCATGCATAATTTCAAGTAAATTGAAGTTTTGAAAATATAATTTCTGAGATTATATGCAAATCATTGTAAAAATGTTATTCTAAACAAGAAAAAATTACGGACAACATATGAAATTTTTAAATCAGGCCATATAGGACAATTTCTGTAACTGATTCAACAATAAAACAGCCTATTTGATATAATAAACAGATCGGCCGAAATATTGCAGTACAAGTTTAATTCTCTTCCAAGATTTGAAATTCTGTAATTTTAGCATAATTCAAAAGCGTACATTATGGTTTAAGAAGTTAAGAAACTTGTAGCATAATTTAAACGAAATATATACATTACATACCTGAGTAGTATATTGTAAATACTCCCAAGTGTCTTTAAAACTTTCACTGACTTCGATAAATAAGCGAAATCGGCTTTATTTTCCCCTACGTTGTAAAAACTTTCAAACACTCTTCTTTTAGAAAAGAAATATAAAAGAATTCAATCTTAAATAAAATTTCATCTGGAAATATCGAACGATACAGAAATTGCCGCCATCTTGTTCGACTTTTAATCAACTGTGAAATATTTAAGTGGCCAAAATCGGCCACTTAAATTAACAGCACTTTAGTGAGCTCTTTAATACCATAAAAGTGTTGGTGGGACGCGAAACACTGCTAATCAACCGTTAAACCTCTTCTATATTTTAACTGTTGTTGGTGGGATCGGCCTTAAATGTGCAACAAACTGCCACACTAGGAGCTAGGACAAATAATAAAGAGTAGTAAATAAAAACCTCTAACCTCCAATTAGGGTCACAGAATTAATGTCACAGTCTGACGATAAGAACCACATATTGTAACTGGAGATTAAAGGCGCTTCGCGCTGTCCTGTACGACACTCTACGCCAATATCCAGACTCATACCGGTGAAAACCTTTTATTTGTGAATTGTGCCAGAAAGGTTTTTATAAAAGACGTGATTTGAATAGACATCTTCTTCAATCTTTTTCTCCCAAAGTGTGACAGGCAAGGCAAAGTGCCATACCCTCAGAGTTTTAGCTCCATGGAGCGCAAGGAAGCCAGCCAAGAGCTAAGACGCTTGCTTACGGCCTTCCTGGGACCGAAGGTCCCTCATGGCCACATCGAATGTATAAAAGTCCACTGTAGATGGTTTTTTCAGTAAAAGCAATATGGAATAGCATTCATCTTCGAGAGGTTGCTGTGTAGGAGTCAGAGGCGGCTGGTGTTGTGCCGCCTTCGTCTTCGAGTGGCTGCTGAAGGCTGAGTGCTGAGCTGTGGCTGCAAGAGAGAGGGGGGGGGCAGGTATACGAGCGGGCCAATAGAAAATTACCAAGGTATTGGTGAATGAGAAGTCCAAAGTTTACGGATTTTAAGATACAACTAGAAGTACAAATTTGAGATTACTAATGACGTAGAGTGCCGTACAGGACAGAGCACTAGGCGCGAAGCGCTTTTAATCTCCAGTTTCAATATGTGGTTCTTATTGTCAAACTGTGACATTAATTCTGTGACCCTAATTGGAGGTTCGAGGTATTTATTTACTACTTTTTATTATTTGTCCTAGTTCCTAGAGTGGCAGTTTGTTGCACATTTAGAGTTTAAGCAGTTTGGGGGGTTGATGCAGATCTAAGGGTTAGCTAGCATTTTGGCAGTTTGGAGTTTAGAACATTTTTATAAATTATTAGTCGCGAGTTTTATTTAGTATCAGATGTTTGAGGTGGGATTTTTTAATTCCGATTATCGATGTTTAGAACAGTGCGGGGTCTCTTACGAGATTTGGCCTTGCGATGATCATAGTCATGCAGATTGAATAACAGTTCATTTGGAATGGATGGCAAATTTTTGTAATATTTAAGCTCTAGCTTTTTAATTTGAGCTCTAACAGTTTTTATTTTGAAGTCATTCCTAATTACCGAGTTTCTTAAGTACCTGGGAGCTTTCCTGAAGTCTTGTCTCTAATAAGACTATGGTAGTTTTACAGGCATATCCCCATACGGGTGCTGCATATAGCATTCCCGGGCGGATTACCGATTTATAAATTTGCAGTTTGTTTTGATGACTGAGATTTCCGTTTCCTATCATTGGGTATAAGGCTCCTGTAGTTATATACGCTTTTTTGATTAAGTTCGTTACGTGCTGTTTCCAGGTTAGGGGGAATCTATCGTTACACCTAGATATTTGGTAGATTTTTCCGTGCGTACACTGTTCCGCCGCCACTGTACATAAACAACCATGCGTAGGGCATGGTTGTTTATGTACAGTGGCGGCGAAGGTTTATGTTTCCTCGAGAAATAAATCCAATGATATTTATTGGGGTTTAATTTTATTCGCCATTTTTCCAGCCAGGTTTGGAGTATGTCAAAGTGTTTTTGTAGCTGTCTGTGCATTACTGAGACATAGGGGTGTTTTGCAAGTATCGCACTGTCGTCTGCATAGAGTGCCAGCTCTGTGTTTGGAGTCCTGGGGATGTCGTTCAGGTATATGCTAAAGAGTGTCGGGCCCAGGATAGAACCTTGCGGTACACTACTTTTAATGAGCTTGGGTGTAGATAAGTTACCTACTACTCTGACTTGAAAGTGTCTGTTATTTAAGTATGAGATTAAAAGCTTGACAAGAGCGTCAGGGACTTTTAAAGTGATCAATTTGTATGGTAATGCACAGTACCACACTTTATCATAAGCTTTTTGTATGTCCTGAAAAATCGCAGCTGTGGGTGTCTTGTTATTGAGACCAGAAAATATGTACTCTACCACTCTCAGCAATTGATGAGTGGTGGAGTGCTTTGGCCGAAATCCAAACTGCTCCGGAATGATAATGTCATTCCCACTAAGGTGCGTGTTCAGTATCTTAAGAATTATTTTCTCAGAAATTTTACTAAGTGTCGGTAGCAAGCTAATTGGTCTGTAGTTGGCTGGAATTGTGGCATCCTCACCTGGCTTATGGAATGTTATAATTATCGCTTCCTTTCATTTGGGGGAAATTGTTTAGTTTTAATATTTTATTTATTAAAATAGTCAAGTAACATATTACGTTTAGGGGTAGGTTTCTAACCGCAATATTTCTGATTTTGTCGTGCCCTGAGATTTTTCGGTTTTTGATAATTTCTAGTATCTCCTGCGGGTTGGCTGGGTTAATCTCAGCCGTGACCGGGGAATTCCTGAAGTTATTTAAAGTTTGTCTGACCATTCTTAGGGTGTCCTGACACATTAGATCGTGGTTTGGTTGGAATTGTTTTTCATAATGGCTTGGGGGCGCCTCGGCTTTTTCCTTGTCTGAGTACGCAATATTTAGCGTCATCTATTAGTGGCGGGAACTTAATTTGAGGTTTCCTGAGTCTTTTTGCGAATTGTCAGAGTGATACATCTTCTGGACTACGGGATTTGATTAGTTCTTTATACTGTTGCTGCTTTTCTGCGAATATTTTTTCCCACGTGAGTCTGTTAAGCTCCCTTTTAAGGACGGGGTCACTGTTAGCCTGCCATGTCTTACGTATTCTATTTCTATGCCTGACTAATTGTTTGACATGGTGGGAAGGTGTGGGCATTTTTGGAGACTCACGATGTGTTGTGGCAGAGGCAATTGATCTCTTGATTTCTGTTGTGAGTGTGTGCGTGGCAGAGTCAATATCCGCCGTGCTCATTATGTCAGGTACTGCTAAGTGCGGCTCGAAGAGTGCTCTTTTGAATACTTCCCAGTTCACTCTCTCTTGTCCCAGAGAGGCTGGAAGAGGTGTGTTGAGGTCGAATGCCACCAGTACCGGTAGATGATCCGAGTCGAATTCATCCAGGGTACTAATAGTGTGAGCGTAATCTATGTTTCTCGTTAGGATAAAGTCTATGAACGAGCCGTTGGCGCCTGAGAAGCAGGTTGGTGTCGACGGTGCAATAATGTTGGTGTTTGTCGTGTTCAGCAGTCTGTGTATCTGTGTACCGCCTGAATTGGCTCTCCTACAGCCCCACGCTCGATGGTGTGCGTTGAAGTCGCCTGCGAGTATCGTGTTTGGATATCGCGAGAAAAGCAGTTCCAGTTGCGCAGCTACATTTACTCCACTCATGTTTTTGACATATGCTGAGGTTAGGATAAACGGGCTAGTATTATTAATTTTAATTTTTATACTAGTATTTTCTATACCTTGAAGATTTATGTTGTTTTGTTCCTCATGTGGAATATTTCTTTTAATGTATATTACTGTTCCTCCATGGGGCGTTCTAGCATTAGTATTTCAGCTAAGATTATGATAGCCATAGTAGTTTGCTATGTTTAGTTTTTTATTTTCTCTAACTCTAGTTTCCTGAATTAATAAGGCGTCTACGCCATTTTCGTTTATATAGTACCTAAGTTCATTTATTCTTGGAGATATGCCGTTCGCATTCCAAAATATTATTTTAAAGGATTCTTTTTGGGACCTAGCCATGACGGGTTTGATTCTCACTATTACTTTTAAAATCCGCGATTATTTTATGGGCCTCAAATACCATTACCATAGGATCGCTCTTTTTTTGTACCAACTCTGCGATCTGCATCAACAGATGTTTTATGTCGTCTAAATTGAACATACTGATAAATCCTCTGATGAGGTTGAGGATGTCCTCCATCTTTTTAGCATCAGATTTATCAGTCGGTTCAGTCTCAGCTTCCATTTCCTCAGCCTCAGCCGCGGTTTGCACTTTTTTGTGAGTGACCTTTTGGAACTCGATAGTGTTTTGCTTTTTTTCACCAGTTTTAACTAACAGCTGGGTTTGCGCGAGCTCTTCTTCCCTGACTCGTTTAGTTTGTTTCCAATCCTGGACCTTTCTGTCAAGTCTATCCTTTGCCTCCTTTGCCTGTCTGGCTTTATCTAACTCCGATCTCCTTTTAATGTCAGTGTAGCTGCTCTTACTTCCTCCAGGGTCAATTCTCTGGATGTCGAAGGTTTGGGGGCCTGCTCTTGCACCGATCTGGTAGGTGCTGAAGGTTGGTGTCTGTTTGCCTGTGGCAGTATGTGCGAGAAGCTCTGAGGAGGTGCCTGGGGATTTAGTCCGAGGGCCTTTTGCCTCCAAGGGGGTATCTGGTTTTTTGGGGGAGGGGGGCATTCCCCGGTGCCTTTCCTCTGTTCCAGGGGTTCTTCGGGCATTGCCTGAAGTTCGCCGGGTGGTCTCCATTGCAATTTTCACACGTTGCCTTCTCAGTCCTGGGTCTCTGGCAGTCCCGTGTCAAATGATCTTCAGCACACTTAAGGCACTTGGGTGGCATACTGCAGTTCTCAGAGGAGTGGTTGAACTGCTGGCACCGGTAGCAAATTTTAAAGCCCCGTGCTCTGAAGGCCTCTACCTTCACAGCCAAGTATCCTAACCTTGTCAGTCTGTAAATCCTCTGCCAGTCTTCCGTGGGCCTAAGGTTGAGTAAGAATATCGGCAGGGGGAATCTCGTTTTAGTGTTTCTCAGTTGAGAAACCCGGACTACATCTAATCCCATGGATGTTAGAGTAAGTTTTATTTCCTCAATGTTATAGTTTGCTGGTAGCCCCTTCAAAACTACCTTTTTGGGCCTTTCAGTTTTCAAGTTTAAGCTGTGGAAGGGGATTTTCTCACTCGTCAGATGGCGCTGTACAACCCTATAGGCGTCAGCGTCATTGGGAATCAGTTTTAGCATGTCTCCTGTGAGCTTGCCAGATACTTTATTGCCTGTGATCTCATATAACTTTTTTAGGAGAGCCTGGTAGTTATCTCTAAACTTAATGAAAAAGCATTCCGTTTTCGGGTCTTTTTTCTCTACTTCCATTCTTTTTTCACTACCACTATTTACAACCGTTTTTGGTTTTGGTGCACTTTTTAACACTACAGGTTGCGCGACAATTTCAGCATAAGTCTTAAGCTTATTTACTTCATTAGAATTTGCATTTACATTTTTGTCATTTACATCAATTACAAGTACATCATTACAATCCATGTTATCATGGTCACTAGATTTTAAGTTTGATTCTCCAGTCTGGATTTTAGTAGGAGTTCCCTTAGTGGGAAACTCCTCTGTCCTAGCCCTTTTACTTGGATTTTCAACCGTTTCAGTTTTATCAACAAGTTTAATTTCATTAATTAGTCCTATCTCTAGCAGTTTAGATTTAATTTCAGTGTTGTCTAATCTTAAATTACTATCGTCAAAAGATTTAAAGATTACATACATATCACTACTTTTAAATTTAGTCATGTCACAGCCTAACATAAAAGAATTCACAAAATTGAACATACCCAAAATCCGGGAAACTTGGTCCTTGTCCTGGTCGATGAGTCCATTCTTGAGCATATCCCCGATATGCAGAGTCAGCGTGTAGATGAGTAGTCCACAAAAGTTCACCGTTCCTATCACTTCCTGGGTCCACATGCGAGAAAGTCCATCGTCCGGCAGGGAGTCACAATATGAATTCATGGCATCTTTGAGAGGCCGAGCATCATCTCCATCCAGCTCCCTTGCAATATTCCTCGTCACTTCCAAAACATCTCTGTCCAGCTCCATAATCAAGCAGGGTCAATACAATCCAAGGCACGAAAAGCAGAACCACGTGGGAAAAACACACGTGGTATTCCAAAGTCGAAAAGCACAAAATGGCGATAAGCCGCACACAATAAAGTTGTCGATCGATTAATAGTATTGTGTGGTGACGAGCTTCTTGAAATCAGGATTGTGTCATCTGCAAAGATGACCAGCTGTACTTGAGGGATCCTAGGAATGTCATGAATGAACAGGAGCGGATTAAGATTTCTGCCCTGGGGCACTCCGGCTCTGATTGGCCGAAGAGAAGAGTAGGATTGTTCAACTCGTACGCGGAAAGAACGTTTAGCAAGATACGAGTTGATGAGAGCCAAAAGTTGTGTCGAAATACCAAGTCGGACCAGCTTGGTTAGCAGACCCGGAATAAAAGTTTTATCAAAAGCCTTGCTTATGTCGAAAAATACTATGCTGGTAAACTGCTTGTTGGTAGAGTTTTTGTCAATAGTTTCCACTATACGCATGAGTTGGGAATGCGTGGAAAAATCAGATCGAAAGCCGTGCTGCTCAGGAATTAAAATATCTTTCGATCTGCAGAAACTAGTCAAACGTCTAAACAACACTAACTCAAAATTTTTGGAAAAGCTTGATAGAAGACTAATTGGTCTGTAGCTTTCTGCTAAATTAGGATTTCGGTTAATTTTGATCAGAGGGATTACGTCAGCAGTCTTCCAACTCTGGGAAAAGTAGCGAAGATCCAACATATGATTTAAAAGCACGGTGAGCCAGCACTCATAAGAAAGGGGTAGGTTTTTCAGCATTCTGTTGCTGATTTTATCAGAGCCGGATGATTTCTTCACTTTGAATCTGTGTATAAAGTGATGAACTTCAGCCAGGTGTATGGGATCAAGGTCGTTTGGTGCTTGTACGTTAAGTGCATTCTGATTGATCTGATGGGAATCGTGTAAAGTGTCTGTGTAAAGATGGCTGAAGTTAGGGCCTTCGTCTGATGAAAATTGGAGTTCCAAGCTGCCTGCAATAGCATTAGCGGGATCAGCTAATCAAGATGTTTTCGCCGGAGGAAAAAGAGAAATTACTGTTTATTAGAGATTTATTTGTTAAGAGCTTTGGAAAAACAGAGGACGGAGTACAGGAGAAACGAGAGGAATAATTGGATTTCAAAGGAAAGTGTACAAACTGAGGGACGACAGGAGATAGCCGAGATGCCTAGGCCTAAAGACAAGAATGCCAACGACAGTAAGGAGATACCCAAAGGCAAAGAGGAGGACGTGAAAGGCAGACAGACCAAGAGTAAGAAAAAATATCTTTTCGAAAGGCACAGGAAGGACAAGGAAAAAGAGACTCTCAGCTGGGCAGATGCCACGGAGATCGATGAGGAGGAAAAGAAAAAAAGACAAGACTTGGACGGAGCAGAAAGTGCTGAGAAGCTGGTGCGACAGGCGCACAAGACTCCTGAGTACTTCACATCCTTCGCTGCCAGATGCGAAGCAATCGTGGGATATACCCCTGAGACACCTTAAAATGAAGCCTTCGATATTCACAGGCACTGTGAGATCTATGACTGGGCCAAGAAACACCTGGATGCCGAAATCGCCATCGAGGAAGTTGAGAACATCGACAAGGCGGCACTCATCAAAGAGATATTGGTAAGCATAACTTCTGATGCTATCTTGCTAGCGGATACCCCTACCCCTGAGAACCTCTTGGTTAGGAAATCCGATCAGGTTACGGCTTATGTCATCAAAACATGGAATAGCTTATCTGAAGATTTTTTTGTATAGTCAATACAAAACCAAAATCGCGAAATCAGGCAAACTAAATTTTGAGCTCCCGCGCAATAAGCGCAGGAAGCCTAATGACGAGATTACGGCTGCTGAGTTAGCTGAGGCCATGCCACAAGAGGCTGCATCTAGTAAGGACTTCCCACTACTTAAAAATAAATTCATGCCGCTTGATAATCAGGAAGAAGAGATTGGAAATAGTGACCCAAAACCTAATCCCAAAATTTCTTCCTTCTATGTTGACTCCCCGAGTTATTGGGGAGTCCTCATTGAAGAATTAAACAAAACTTTAGGCACTAAAATTGAAGGACTGCTGATGGGGAGGGTTATTAGGTTCACTCCAGGATCCCCTGAGGATTACAGGAGTGTACAGACTCACCTGACTCAGAATAAAATCCCTTTTAGCTCTATATGCTTAAAAAACGAAAGACCAATAAAAATAGTGATAAAAGGGCTACCAACCAACACTAGCATAGACTCTATTAAAGAGGCTATATCCTGTGAAGGATTCAGGATTGTTAGGATTTCGCAGCTTAGAAATCGTCGTGATAGATCACCTCTCCCCATCTTCTTGGTCTGCCTAGAGCCGGGTGAGGGGTTGGATAAAATTTACAACCTCACCTCCATTCTCTACATGAGAATCGTAGTGCAAGCCTTCAAATCAAAAGGAGCAAAAATTTGTTACAATTGTCAAAATTACAACCATTCTTCGGATAATTGCTCGCTTCCCGCCAGGTGTTTAAAATGCGAAGAAAACTATCAAACTCGCGAATGTCTTAAACCTAGGGACCTTCCGGCAAAGTGTGCTAATTGTGCTG
Organism: Amaurobius ferox; assembly: GCA_951213105.1. Classification (NCBI taxonomy): domain Eukaryota; kingdom Metazoa; phylum Arthropoda; class Arachnida; order Araneae; family Amaurobiidae; genus Amaurobius; species Amaurobius ferox. Next base: position 42,514,715 of record OX578155.1, read on the forward strand.
GGGCCCACCCCGCCAACTTTAGGCTCTGCCCCAAGAACCCCTGGAACCGTAACAAGTTCCAGGATCCTAAAACCAAACCCCAAAACCTTCGTAACAATAGATCAGATAATTCAAACTTGAGCATGGAAAACTTTCCACAGCTCCCTAAATCACAAAACCTCGAAATTGTTACAGACAACGTGGCGATGGCGCGTGCCAAGACAAGAACACCAAGTTCTGAAGAGCACGTGGCCCACACGCACTCAGATGCCCAAAAATATTCAAATCAAACCCCTAACCTCTTTCTAGAATTCATTAAATTCTTTAAAGAAATACAAGATTATTTCAATATCAATGATGTCAGGAACTTCTGAAATCAAATCACCAAAATAATTAAAGCAGACGTAGACCCGATGCAAAAGACCTTTGATATAATCACACTAATTGCAGATCAAAAAACTTCAAACTTTCCCCATAACTTAAACTAACTCTGCCTTGCCAGATAGTTTTTCGGAATTGTGCTCCAGTTCTCTTGACCAACAGGAGAAACAGATCCCGTTGCTCCGCCCACTGTAGGTGGTTCCTATGGCCTCTATCTGCACACCTGCAATCCAGCCAACTGATGTCAAAGCTTCAAGATACTCAACGCACACATTGAAGTTACGGCACAACATGCCAGGCGCTTCATAAATGACGAAACAACGATAGTAGCATTAGCTTTTTCCTCCGCAGTCTGTGCGAGAGAGTGTTGGCCATTAATGGGTGGAGTTGTTGTTCTCATGTTTTTAGCTGTTCGCCAGAAATTGTGATTCGTGGGTATGAGTCCCTCAAGGTGAGTACGACAGCGAGTTTTAATCATAGACTTGACCTCGCTATGATGTTTACGGAGTTGCGCACCAAATGGAGGATACCTACTGCTGTGCCAATCTCTCCGTAACCGATTACGCTGCTTAATTTTGGCTTTGATATCATTAGGGAGCGAGTGATAATTCGGTCGTGAATGATTTGGTTTCGAGGCTGCAGCTACCGCCTCTAGCAGTAAGTGATTAAAATCTTGGACGCTTTTATCAATGTCGTCCGTTCTGGTAATTTTGGGAGTGGGAGCAGTACTAAAATTATTAAGAATGTGACGAAAATCGTCCTAGTTTGTAAATAGCTCCACCGGGTAGTCCAAAGATAAACTATTAAAATTAAGGGTCAGTATTACAGGAAGGTGATCAGACGTCAGTTTTTCATCGACGCTGATCGTATGATGGAAAGGAATATTTCTGAAAAGAGCCAAATCAATTATGGTTGGGGTCCTTCCTGTAAAGAAGTGAGTGGGGGTGGGTGGAGCTACGATCCTAAAGTAGGCGCACTGGGCCAATCGTTTTAGTTCATTGCCTTTACTGTTCGAAGCTATGCCCCAGGAACAGTGGCGAGAATTTAGGTCTCCAGCGATGATAATGTTACTGCTAAATCCTAAGAGTGCTTCAAGCTCAGACGAAGGTAATCCAGTATTATTAGCAGGCGGGATATACACTGAAGCAAATGCAATCGGAACCAAATTTGGAATAGTGACTTTGATAGCTGTGGCCTCAAGCTTCGTGAAGGCCGGGACGCTTAACCTATGATGAGGAATGTTGTTTTTAACGTAGAGTGCAGTACCGCCCCAGTTCTCGTTCTGTACGAGAAGTAACCTCCATAATTACAGATTGCTGGGGAGGAGGGGGGTCAGGTGAGTTTCATTTACCATAAAAATATCGAAGTTTTCATCTACAACATAATGACGCATTTCGTCAAGCCTGAAACTCACTCCATTGGCGTTCCAAAAGCCGACTTTGAGAGACTGCAAAGCGCGGGTTGCCGATTGTAAAATTAACTAACTTCTATAGGAAATCTATAAAAGGCAATGTGTCGGATATTGACAGGATGAAAAATGCCATCTATGTTACATTGTTGCACTGTTCATCTACTGAGAATTTCTCAGAACACAACAAATGTCCTAAAGCGATCAATCGCGAATAAAGAAAGGCTAAAACCTCATTCAAGTATGAAAACCATACTACCTGAAGATGTTGCTTCGAAAAGATTGCCAATGTACCAGAGATTGGTACATAATGAATTATTGTCGCAGTGTATTACGGGTAAGATACAAAATGCTAATGAAAACGTCCATAGTGTAATTCGGAAAAACTGTTCTAAAGAAGTCTTTATATTAAAAAAACAATTGGAACCGGCTGTAGCTTCTCGTGGGAGTGAATTTAATATTGTATGCTTAAATACCTTAGGTGTTGAACAAAGAAATTCTGATCCAATATCAGTATCAATTGCTGAAAAGAGTGATGATCAACAAATAAGTCAGAGCAAAAGACGCAGTTCTCTTTTATGGCTAATGCAAAAAAAATTAATAAAATATTTTGTAAATTAGTTAACAACAACAATTAAAAATATAAAAATTCCTTGAGATAGAAGTAGAGATATGAATAGTATGTGACTACAATTATTTTAAGAACATCATAAGCATAAAATAAACGAAAAGGAATAATAAATAAAAGAGTATACTAATCAAATGGTTAAATACAACTGTCATTGTATTTAATCTTTTGATTAGTACACATCACTTTTATAACCTGATGAAGGGGACTCACAATGCCTTTGAAACAATTGTAATAGCTTACTTTTGATGTCTTCTTATATCAAGGAATTTATGTTTTTACAAGCAACAGTTACATTCAGATTCATTGTAGCTACAAACGCAATGCAATAATGGACCAATTCTCTAGAAAAAATTTAAAAGTTCTTTCTTTGTGTGTGTGTTTTTAATGGAACTTGCTAATTTCCTTTAATATAAACAAGTTAAAAAAAAACAGAAAACTTTTTCTTTTAAATGTATATAGTGGTTTTATGATATAAAACAAATACAGAACCTTAAAAAACCGGACATTTTTCAAATTTAGTTATTTTAACTAATGGACTGTCAAAGTCGCAGATTTGAAACAACAAAGTAAGATTATTTATATTGAATTATATTTCATAAAGTTTTAAGTTATAAAATAAATGTAATTTATAAATTATAAAATATATAAATATTTATAGTGTATTTAGCATAGTGCGGAGATTAGACAATAATGCCAAATCTACGTAATTACCTTGTTTAGCGGCCATTTTGGCAATGGATCAGAAATCCGGAAAACTAGCAGTCCAAAGGATTTCAGATAATTGGTCCATTACTGAATTTACTTCAATTTACTGTATGATTAAACGAATCATGAATGTTTACTATAGGAGTATCACTTCCACTACAAGCAAATTCTATTGCTTCATGTTTATATTGAAGGATTTGTTTTGTCACTGGTTCAACACTGATGCGTCTCTTTTTCGTTGAATAAAATATTGATTGACGCTGTATTTTCTGTAACTCTGTTTTTTTATTGGTTGTTTCAGTTAGGAATTGACTCTTATTTCCTTCATTAATTATAGAAATTATCGTCCAGAGATGTTTACAATTTTTTTTTTCAGTTACATGATTCAGAGGTAAAGTATTTACCAACTGAGTAATATGGTTTAATATTGTTTGTAGGGCTGCTTTGTAGAAATTGTATTTACATAAAGGAGATCCTTAAAAGTCTCACTTTCCACTATTTCGTCAACAACTTTCACTTTTTTAACACTTTACAACATAGTTGAAAAGTGTTAATGACTATGTTCATTCTTTCTGTCTGTCTGTCTATCCGTTAGCACGAAAACTGCTGTAAAATGACTTTATCAAAATGAAATTTTAGTATGTGATTCAGACGATCTGTGGGACCTATGGGAATATAAATGAATAATATCACCCAATTAGTTTTGGATTGAATCCGGGTTGAAAAAATGAATACATTGAACCCTATGGGACCTAATTTTCCAAACATTTTTAAGCGGATTTAAAATTCACAAATTGCTTCGAAAGTTTTAGGAAATATTCAAATTATCCCATAAAATATACAACAAAATTTCAGCAAAATATATTCAGTAATTTTTAAAATAAAAATTAAATTAATAATTACACCCTTTATATGAAGAGATCATGTGACCCACTTCAAAATAAAATATGGCATCCATCTTGGGTTTAAATCGTGATTTTTAAAGTTCTTTTTAATTCATATTTAGTGTTGTATCCGTCCTAAAACCACTTTATTTTTGCTTGAATTCTGTGCATCTACATACTGAAACAGCGTAATTACAATATAGTTGAGTTTAAATGATTATCCAACTTTGATTATTTCTACAACAAAGCCTAATTTTCACTTATGATTATTTCTACAACAAAGCCTAATTTTCACTTATGAAGAATGTAAATACCAAAAGATGTAGAATGAGTTGCATAAGAATTGCTACATTTCTTTAACGCAAAATTATTTATCTCCTGGATTCTGCAATATAACTGATATAAATGAAACATTCATTGATTTTACACAGAGAAACTAACGATTTTTCGATGAAGTTTTAAACATAGAGTTAAATTACTTGTACATCCATGGTTTTAAATTCTTTAATAAAGCAAATTACTATAGTATTGTGATGAATGAAATGAATGGTAAAAAGTTTATGAATGAAATGCTGCTTTTATATAGAGAGCCAGGTGTGTTATATTTCGATGACGTCATTTGAATAAATTTCATTTGTTATCGATGATGTTTTCAAATATAATAAATTAATGTAGTTTAAAAATATTACTGAAATATTATTAAATATCACATTTTAGAGATGTTTAAATAAAATTGCATTGAAGTTGGAAAGTGTTTCATAATCATTGCTTTATACATGATTGATCTTTCTTGTCTTTTCTGCCAAAGATTTTTCCGACAGAAAACGATGCACAGCATCAGTGGCATAGAGTCCATTGAGGCTCAGAAGCTGAACCTTCCTTGTTTGACAACATTCATATTGGTTATGAACCTTTACCTTTTATTGTAGTTTGTATTTTATAATTATTTATATTTTAAATGCTTCGTTTTTAAAAAAAATGTAAATTAATGATATGTAAATTTTATCTGGCAGTTATGGCCTATATTTAAGCACTTGTTTGCACCTTAGTTTCACTTCACCACTGATGAAGAGTATAATGATGGCTGAAATTGCTCTGGCCATGTAATTTTGTACATGACCCGAGCACTTAATAAAGGACTTTTAAACCTATTTTATGGTTGTCTTTGATTTTAAAGTTTTAATTAATTGACCTGTTCCCATACTATTTTACTAATTTAAAGATACTTTTATTTATTATATTTTTTAAAATAACTTTGTGAATATATATGTATTTTTTAGAAAACTGTTACACTTTACTTACTCAGGGCGCGGTAGCCCATTGGTTAGCGCGCTGGAGTTGCACTCGGTAGGCCCGGGTTCGATTCCAGCCACTGCCAAACCTGCCGCCGTGTTCATGCGGAGTACGATCACGTTAAACATGTGGGTCCGAAAGTCCTTCCGAGAGGTTGGTGGTAGGGGAAGGAGGGTGCGGTCCCTGTGGATGCCTCCCCCACTGGGTTCCGGTCTAAATTGGGTGGCACTTCCCGACCGTCCAAACAGTTACCTTACACTTTTCTGGTAGGTCGGACGGTCTGGGTTTCATCAACAACAACTTTACTTACTCAAAATGAGACGTTTCTAAGTATTTTGCTCATTAAAACACATATCTAGAAGCAAAAATCATCTAGTCTTCACGGTGCATTAAAATAATCATAGTAATTAGGACCGCTCACCCGTTAAACTCCGTCCTGGCTAATAAGCTTGAACTATATGCTAGCTTCCAGAAAGGTGTGGCTATTTCTTCCCCGATTTAAAACTCTTTAACAGCCTAACTTAAGACAATAATTGGATATAGGACGTGACTTTTCATGAATGAAAATTTCCTGGGCAAGGCTAAGGGATCCGCCATTTTGGGTCAAACATGGTTCTATTAATTAATCTTCGCAAAAAAGTCATATGTAATACTAAAAAATATGAGGAATTTTCCACGAATAACATGACATTCACCTAAATTTAAACAATATCAAGATAAAGAAACACACTGGTAATAATGTAGTTTGTAAAGTAGACTTAGTTACAGCAACAATATGACGAAGCATCTGTTTGCGTATTTGGGAGTTTTAGAAAGAATAAATCTGATTTCCCTTTAAAAATCACGATATACGAGAATCTCAGTTAAACAAAAGCCATTAATAATTTTCTAGCGGATTTTTAGCATATTGTGGTTAAGATATTTTTAAGTTTTCAAAATATAGTATTTGTAAATAATTAATATAAAAAATTGATTAAGGACATTGTTGACTACAAACTATGTTCTCACCCATTTTCAGTGCACTCCTTTGAATTGCTTCATTTCGTTAGTTCTAGCTGTTTATATTTACAAAACTGATATATTTTTTGTATCACTTTCTAATAATATTCTAATATATTTCTACTTCATACACAGATACCTGTAAAACTTTTTCCGAGGGGGGGGGGGGGGGACTTAAGCACATGATGAACAACATTGACTGGCTTCATGCTGGCCTTTGTTATATTGAATGTCCAAGTCCAAGGGGAGTGTTACCCCTCTCTACCTCCCCTATGGGCGACCATATCTTTATATTTAATAAAATGATTGTAAAAGTTCTATAAAATGATTGTAAAAATGTTATATCTTGTATGTATTCATCTTACATAGGTAACATTTTAAAATCTCGTGCATTTCATCCACTCTCTATTTCTATGTAAAATTATTTTATGTTATTCACCAATAAATAAAATTTATGACAATGCGAATTCCAATATAAATTTCACTTGTAATGCCAAATTTTCAGCCTCCTTTGTCAAAATTTCACGTTACGCTACTGCACAGCATGTATATGGTTGTACATGTTTATTTTTACTGTTGCATGTATTCATCTTACATAGGTAACATTTTAAAATCTCGTGCATTTCATCCACTTTTTGCAATTTTATGTAAAATTATTTTATTTTATTCACTAATAAATAAAAATTATGACAATGCGAATTCCAATATAAATTTCACTTGTAATACCAAATTTTCAGCCTCCCTAGTTAAAAATCTCATTCTACGCTCCTGACAGTATGTATATGTTTGTACGTTTATTTTTAATGTTGCATCATTACACATCAATACATGTACATATATATTCATGATTACAGATTTTGCGAAAGTTACTCCCCAACACATTCCACAAAAACTTTGTCACACTACTCGAATTGCAATTCTTTATTGACATCCATAGCAAATGATACAGTAAACTGAATGAAATACAATACATTTTTTTTATAAAATAATACAATGTGGGGAAATAATTAACTTTCCGAAAACAAAGAGCTAATCATGAAAATACACACTCAAGGTAAATAAAAAAAATCTGATGTGGGCAACACATGACTTTCCTTATATAATGTAATGAATTTACTACTTTTACATTAAAAAGATAGGTTGTTCTTATAGTAGATTCTTTCCAAGATATTGAATTTTCGTCAATTAGTCTTCATTTCATTGATTTAGAGTCATTTTAATCCATTTGGCGAGATTTCCGTTAATTTGGCAACATTTCAAAAACTCGCCAAGTTGGCGACATTCCGCCAAATTCGTCGCCAAAATCTCGCCAAGCGTTATGGACGAAGAAATAAGTTATTCTTACAGCAGATAAATGACTATTGGCGTTCAAATACAAAAAGTATTACACAAAGTATCTTTTTTCATGAATGGAACGAGCTAGATCCACGAGAATGATGTCATCTAATTTATTGCATGGCATTACATAAGAAAAGTGAACATGTTTATCAATAGGAAATTTTTTTTTTATTTTATATGACTTTTTGATAATTTTTTTGAAAAATATGCAATATCTCAAGAACAGTTCATGTTAGCGTTCTAAAATTTATGTCAATCGTTTTCTAATGAAAAATTACATAAGAAATGTCTATTTTCGTAACTTTATTAGTGGTTTTGATTTTTTGACGATTTTTTCAAAATTTCATTCGAAAATTTAGGGGGGTTCTGAACATTCGTTTGCGAATAAAAACAATAGACTTCCAGTGTTTACGGATTGTGATTTTTGTACCAAATTTACTTCGAATAGGTCCATTCGTTCGTCAGTTATCGTCTCCACAGACTCACTGACACACACACATACTTTCACACACACACACACAGACATCACTTCAAAAATGTTTGATTCGTGATCAGATATGTTTGAAACGTGCTCTCCCGTCGAAAACTCGAATTTTCGACCCCGTCACAATACTTTCCTTATACATTATGTATATAAGGAAAGTAAAAAGCGTCGATAAAAGGCAGGCAGGAAATACACGCCAAACCAAGATCGCCAAACTAAATACTTGCCAGAAGAAAATGCAACCTCGGTATGAATGCTCTGAATGCCACTAACTAACTGGCCAATAGGAAACGTGCAGCGTTTTGACATTTAATCTCTCGTTGAATGAATAGACATGTTTATACTCATACTGGTAAGAAGCGTTTCATTTGTGAGATGTGCCAAAAAAGCTTTAGTGGAAAAGATCTTGAATGCACGTCTCCTGTCTCATACTGGTGAAAACCTTTTATGCGTGAGGTGTGTACGAAGAATTTAATGCAAAAAGTGATATGAATACATATCTTGCACATATTGAGGAGATTCACCAAGTTACTCTATGTCCTAGGATGATTCGGGTGGCCTGGGCTTTCGACATATAGAGGAGAAACGTTTTAGTTGTGAGGTGTGCCAGAAAAGATTTAATCATATCTGTTATTTGAAAACACATTCCCTTACTCATACTGGTGAAAAACCTTTTATTTGTGAGGTGTGCCAAAAAGAATTTCATACAAGGGGTGATTTAAACAAACACTTTCTTACACATTTTGATGAAAAACCCTTTATTTGTGAGGTGTGTCCGAAAACGTTCAATCGGAAGAGTGATTTGAAAACACATCTCCTGACTCATACTGGTGAAAAAACATTTTAGTTGTGAGGTGTGTCTTAAAACATATACTCAAAAAAGTCATTTGAAAACACATTTCGTGACTCATACTGGTGAAAAACCTTTTATTTGTGAGGAGTGCCAGAAAAGATTTAGTAATAAGAATGATTTAAATCTTCATATTCATACTGGTGAAAAACCTTTTATTTGTGAGGTGTGCCAGAAAAGATTTAGTAATAAGAATGATTTGAATCTTCATATTCATACTGGTGAAAAACCTTTTATTTGTGAGGAGTGCCAGAAAAGATTTAGTAGTAAGAATGAATTGAATACACATCTCCTGAGTCATACTGGTAAAAAACGTTTTATTTGTGAGATGTGCTAGAAAGGATTTAATAAAAGGGTTTATTTTCATAATCAGCTCCTGATTCATACTGGTGAGAAGCCTTTTATATGTGAGGTGTGCCAGAAAGGATTTCATGCAAAGGGTAATTTAAATCAACATCTTCTTACACATGTTAATAAGAAACGTTTTAGTTGTGAGGTGCGCCTGAAAAGATTTAATCGAAAGGTAATTTAAATGAACATCTTCTTACACATGTTAATAAGAAACGTTTTAGTTGTGAGGTGTGCTAGAAAGGATTTAATCACAGGGTTGATTTGCATAATCATATCCTGATTCATGCTGGTGAGAAACCTTTTACAAGTGTGAGGTGTGCCAGAACGTATTTCGTACAAAAAGTAATTTAAATGAACATCTTTTTACACATGTTGATGAGAAATGTTTTAGTTTTGAGGTGTGCCAGAAAGGATTTAATAGAAGGGTTGATTTACGTAATCATCTCTTGATTCATACTGGTGAGAAACCTTTTACCTGTAACATGTGCCAGGAAGGATTTCATACAAGGGATAATTTAAATAAACATCTTCTTACACATGTTGATGAGAAACGGTTTAGTTGTGATGTGTGTCCGAAAAAATTTTATTATAAATGCCGTTTGAAAACACATCTCCTGACTCATGAAAAGTATTTTATTTGTGAGGTGTGCCAAAAAGGATTTCATACAAGGGGTGATTTAAAGAAACATTTTCTTACAGTACATGTTGATGAAAAACCTTTTATTTGTGAAGTGTGTCCGAAAAGATATATTCGGAAGATTGATTTGAAAACGCATCTCCTGACTCATACTGGTGAGAAACGTTTTATTTGTGAGGTGTGCCAGAAAGGATTTAATCGAAGGGTTGATTTGCATAATCATCTCCTGATTCATACTGGTGAGAAACCTTTTACGTGTAAGGTGTGCCAGAAAGGATTTCGTACAAAAAATAATTTAAATGATCATCGTTTTACACATGTTGATGAGAAACGTTTTAGTTGTGAAGTGTGTCTTAAAAGATATACTCTCAAGAAACAATTGAAAAAACATTTTGTGACTCATATTGGTGAAAAACCTTTTATTTGTGAGGTGTGCCAGAAAGGATTTAAACTAAAAGGTTATTTGAATCGTCATTTTCATATTCATCAGGGTTTGAAATAGGACATGCGAATCATGCATAAAATTCAAGAATCCCACACAGAAAACATTGTAGTGCTGTAAATCGCGCACGCTCTTCACAGCCGCCCATCTTACTATCTGGAGTTCTACTACATTCTGACTTATCAAGCGTATTGAAACCCATAATGTTCCATACTACAGTTACAGAAATTATAAAATAAGTGTTTAAATTAAATACTTTATATAAAAAAAGATGTTTCGATTAGAATATTGTAGAACATAGCTCACACAAGTATGCTCCAGTACCGGGTATCCAATTATATTAGCCATTGTTTTCTTCTTTCTTAGTTTTTAGGAAAGCGAAATAGCGTAAAACCCTTTCTAGAATAATTAGAGTAGTTTGGTGCAGAACAACCACCCATAATTATATCAATTACACTTCCTAAAGTGAAAATACGAACAGAGCTAATGCTATTGGATTGCTCTTCCAGCTGTGGTGGGCTTCAATATGCTTGAGAGTCAGCTCATATATAGAGGAGCCTTATTACGATCCTCTTTAAATTTCGAAAACTAACGTAAGGAATGCGTGGCAGGGTGAATGGAAAGCAAGGATGAAAATATTTTGCCGATCCATGCGTGTTTTTACCGGGTAGTTTCGCATCTCCTAAAAGCTACTCCAGCAACTCCTCTTTTCTGGGAAATTTCTAAATCACACAGTTTCTCATGAAAATTTCTAAGGGGCTGCATCTAGAACGGGTGGGATGCATCATTCCATTGTCTACTAGTTACGGACAAGTTGTGGCTAAGTGCTTTTTAACGTTTTTTCATTTTTCCTGAGTGTATAAAGCTGAGCTAACTGGGTATAAACATTCCAATGTTCCCGAATTTGTTACATTTTTTTTCTATGCATTGTTCTGGGACTTTGATTTTTGGTAAAAGATATTCCAACTTTTTTGCTAAAAATATTACAATACTAGCCACCTTCGGAGATCAGCCTGTTCGCTACCCTTGAAAATTCTGACTGTGAAAAACTCTGGCACGACCTACTAGAAAGGCGTAAGGTAACTACTTGGACAGCCAGGAAGTGCCACCCAATTTAGACTGGAACCCAGTGGGTGAGGGACCACAGGGACCATGCCCTCCTTTCCCTACCACCAACCTCTCGGAAGGACTTACAGATCCACATGTTTAACGTGATCATACTCCTTGTAAACACGGCGGCAGTTTTGGCAGTGGCAGGAATCGAACCCGGGCCAACCGAATGCGATTCCCATGCACACTAACCACTGGGCTACCACGCCGTTAACCCTGTACAGTTAACAAAGTTTGGTTTAGTTTAATGATGTTAAAACTAATAATGACATTTCTTGTGTGTTTTAAGTTTTCTCATTGTGGTCCCAACCATCACCCGATGTAAACAATACAATGCCACAATTTAATACAGCATAATGAGCCAAAAACCTTATAAAAAGCAAACACTAATTCGGTTTTTAATTGTCCCTAGGCCGAAAACCGTACAAACCATAATTCAATCATTTAAATTTTATAATGACCATATGCTAAGCTCTTAATTCCATCATTTAAAATATAATGTAATATCATTTAAAATATCATCATTCCATCGTTCCATCATTTAAAATATCCATTTAAAAATTCCATATCGTTCCATTATTTAAAATATAAATATAATAATTTCTTATACATATAATACTTTCACTCTGTATACTGTTTCTACCACCTGAGATGTTTACAATACTAGTGTTCAGTCTAGGACAAAAAAAAGGGCAGGGTGCTTCTATAAAAAAAGGCACTTTTTGGAAAAAAAAAAGGGCACTTTTCCTTTAAAAAAAAGAGCAATTTTTTAATGAGCATTTTTTAGAGAATCATATATTTTTTCACTACATTGATTATAAGGAATGTAGGATATGGTTTTTCTATTCTCGACCACCCGCCCGCCTACTCCCCCCCAACGTCATGTTAAGTCTATGGGACCTAATGTTAAACCTATGGAAGACAATGCTATCCTATAAAATTAAATTTATAGGATAGCATTATATAAAATTAAATTTTCTACAGAGAATTGAATGCAATATGATTTTTATTCAATGCTGATTATCACAAAGGCACAGTGGACTGACTATTAACAGTGGACTGACTATTGTATAGATCCCAGGGTTGCCAGCTATGCATTTACCATATGTACTTCGGGGGGGGGGGGGGGGGGAGATGTTGCTAAGTCAGTTTTCAAAATAAACATATTACATGTGTATAGTCAACCTTCTTTTTATTATAAAATTTTAGAACCCCCCCTCCGCACAGCCCTGTGACAAGATAACTTACGTAAAACAGAAAAAATTTAATTATTTAAATAGTCAAGGATGCATGCAGGATGGAATTTAAGGAGTGGCAAATGGTTAAAAGATATATATTTCACCATATTCATTAATTTTTACAATTTTTGGAATCTGAGATAGGAGAAAGCAACAGCTTTCTTTTCCTGTGGGCACCCCATGACTTCATTGTTTAAAAAACTTTCTTTTAATTTAGAATGGTTTTCAAACATCTGGTTTAATTTTCTGCACTTTTTACTAATTTCTTCCTTTTCTTTATTTAAAATCTTCATTCTTCTTTTCTTGCTCTGCATTTTTAATGTCGCAATACAGGATCAAGAAGAAAAATAATACTTTGTAAACAATCTTTCTGAGACCCAAGTAGTAAGAAAAGCCAAGATAAATAAATCGGTCACCACGTGCTTTACAGAGTAACCATAGAAAGCTCACAGCAACAAGGAAAGGCAAGATTTGTAGGGAGATAAAAGATGACGTCATTGTAGTGAGGGAAGATCTATTTTTAGATCAGCAAGAAGGGAAACTTCCTAGCTAGGAAGGGTTGTAGCAAGGTGGAGGAGGTGGAAAAAACGAAAATAAAAGGTTATTTTATTCCTTTTGATCTAAATGTAAAAAAAAATAGAAAATAAATACAGCGAAAAAAAAAAAAAAAATTGCGATATTTTTGTTTTTTTAATTCTTACCCTAAAAAATATTTTTATTACGGAAAAAGGCTTTAAAAAGGGCAGGGTGTTTTGGAAGAGGGATGAAAAGGGGCGCAAAAAATATCACAATTTTCTAACCCGATGCACAATCTCTATGAAAACACTGTCCGTCTCCGTGCGCAGTGTGCGGGTATGGGACTATGGGAGAAAACTTATTTTGCCTGCTTGCCGCCGAGAAATTGAAATTCAAAAATTCTTAAAATCCAGATTCTGCAGCTACTTTTTATTATTTCGTGACCAGATTGGGCTTGTAAGTATGCTTGATATTTGAGCTCTCTAAAAATGTAAATTATTAGTCGAAATTCTCAGAACTTTTCTTGATGCGAGGATTTAAAAATGAAAGTTTGTTTTTTTGGGCCGAAAGTGACTTTTGTTTTAAAATCTCAGGATCAATTCAAAATATTAGAATTTGATCCTGAGATTTGAAATTGATATATTTTTACTCGCAATTGTTTGCTCTTTCTGGACATGTGATTTATTTTTTTCTATGATGTCTGGATGGTGGAGAAAAAAGGGGAAAAACTGTCGAAATCGCATAAGACAATAAATAACGAAAAAAATAATTCAAATTTTAAAAATCGATGTTCATGTGTCACCTTACCACCCCTTCGGATCTCCAATTATCACATTGCGTAGCTCTGTGATGCATGGTCGCTGAGCCTATAGTGTATAAGACAGACACACACACAGAGAGACATTGCCTTTTGTTATTTAAGATCTCCAAAGAAATCTCAACTGCTTTGGCCACGCCCTTAAAGTGTGATGTGCCGCACATTGATGCTATTGTGCGTAATTAATAAACATTTATTGGAAAAGGTAAAAATAAAAAAGGTGCATTTGTGAGATGAAAATACGGTCTTATAATTTTGTTACCAAATACAAAAAGTATGTTTTTTAACGATTCGTGAAATTAATGCGAACTAACTGTTGCAGAAATGCAATGCAAATTATTATAACAGACAAAACAACATTTTATGTCTTTTGATTGACCTCTTTAAATTAAATACTTAACCTAAGCAATAAACTTGATATTTTCTCGGAAAACCCGATTTTTTCATCTCCCGGAAAATATACAAATTTTTTAAAGGACTTTGATGGAATTCCAAAGACATTTTCCAATGATATCCTTGGGATGAAAATGACTATTTCAGACCGAAAATTGGCCCTAGCAAAAAAGTCCATCGCATCATATTCATGGGTTTATTATTGTTTCATTTATTATATAGTAATAAGACATTTTAATAATATCGCGGGCCTTTTTTATTTAAACACGATCACTGGCATATTTCGTTTTATTTTTAAATATTTTCAATTTTTTTAATCTGTTTGCATCCACTGATATTTTTACATTTAGTGTGATTTTTATGCAGGAATATTACCTTTTAAGCATATTGTAAATGAAATTGAGATATATGTTTAAAATAATGAAATTAAAACATTTTTATTTATTTAAGCATTTAGAATTATAAGGCTCATTAGAAATACATTTGAAGAGCATAAATTAGAATTTGATAAATTTGCACCCAAAGTTGAATATCTAATTTCAATTAAAAATTAGCATCCTTCTCATTTTTTTTACTAAAAGTACTTAAAAAAATATTTTTGGTTCAAAATATTTTGAATAACATTAGCTTGACGAGGTGCAAATATAGACTATTCAAAATGTGCTTTATCCTAAAATTATGCGATTTACAAAATAATGTTGTATATTTTCTCTTTGCTTTCCTTTTCTAAACATAAAAAGGGTTTTCCAATTTATTTAAAAAATAAAGTTGATAATTTTCAATTCAAGGCCGAAAATACTGAATGTCAATTTTGAAACTTTAAAAATATCCTTGTTTTACGTTTTACTAATAAAAATTATGAATTTCCCCCAAATTTTTGAAAATCCCCACAAAATTTTGTTAAAGGGCGAATGCCCCCCCCTTAAATTTCTAGACCTATTTCAAACCCTGTTCATACTGGTGAAAAACATTTTATTTGTGAGGTGTGCCAGAAAAGATTTTGTAGAAAGAATAATTTGAATACACATCTCCTGACTGGTGAAAAATGTTTTATTCGTGAGGTGTGACAGAAAGGATTTAATAAAAGGGTTTATTTGCATAATCATCTCCTGGTTCATACTGGTGTGAAACCTTTAATATGTGAGGTGTGCCAGAAAGGTTTTCATAAAAGGGATAATTTAAATACACATCTTCTTACACATGTTGATGAGAAACGGTTTAGTTGTGATATGTATCCGAAAAGATTTAATCAGAATAGTCATTTGAAAACACATCTTTGTATTTATACTGATGAAGAACATTTCATTTGTGAGGTGTGCCAAAAAGGATTTTATAAAAGAAATTATTTGAATAAACATCTTCATACTCATACTGGTAAGAAACGTTTCATTTGTGAGGTGTTCCGGAAAGGATTTAATCAAAAGGTTTCTTTGGATAATCATCTCCGTAGTCATATTGGTAAAAAACTATGCCAGTGGCAGAATTTAGAGGAAAATTGAAACTGCAATTCAGTGGTCCTATTTTTTTTTCTGCACCATGTATTATTTCTTGAATTGCTACCCTAAAGGTGTTTAATCAAATTCTTCGACTTTTTCAGAATATTTTAGTCTGATAAAACACAGCAGCATGACTAATTGAAATTAAAGTAAAGCCTGTATTTGGGACTCACTTGTGGGATATTGTAAATATGGTATTTTACATATAGTCACTGAATACATATAATAATGTATTTAGTAAAGATTTACCAGCATCCATGAAGAAACTGCCATGTAAAACAATCTGCATAATATTACTATATCTAATTATACAATAACTTGTTCAGAGTTCGATTTATTGCATTTGAAATTGTGAATCAAATTTGTCAAAAGAGTCACGAAAAGTTACACAGTAATTACAATTTTACACCTTTCTGGTAGGTCGCACGGTCTGGATCTCATCAACAACAACAGTAATTACAATGCATATGTCATAGCATTGATAGTCTTGCACTGCAAGTTTGTTTTGAGAATTCTAGTGCTAACACATGCATGCTTTCAAATAGATACACAATGTTATGAAGCTGTTGTGAATGTGTGATTTCATACTGTAAAACCTCTAATAGAAAACATACTTTTAAATATAAAACCAATTTCACATTGTTTCCTTCATATCACAGATTCAAATTGGCTTCATCTATTACCATATAGTAAAATACTGTTTTTAAAATGTTCGCAAAGTCTCATGGAGATTTTTTGGATGAATTAATTTTTCCGATGAATTAATGATTTTATCGATGAATTAATTTCATGTTTCTGACCATCTCTATTTTTATTTTACTAAATAAATTCTTTGTTTTAAGTTTGTTTTACTTTCCTTGTATACAGAGTATAATGTATATACAGGGTCAAAAATTTTAATTCGAATTTTCACGAAGAAGCACTTTTTATGCATTTCTGAACACAAATCGAATGTTTTTGGCGTGATGTATGTGTGTGTCTGCGAGTCTATGGAGATAATATTTCACAAATAAGTGAAACATTTTGAATGAAATTGTGTACAAAAATTACAATCAGTAAACACTGGAAGCTTATTGATTTCAAACGCAATAGAATGTTCGGAAGATCCCTAAATTGTTGAATGAAATTTTGAAAGAATTAGAACCTTTATTAAAGTTACATATATAATCAATTCTTCTGTACTTTTTCTTCAAAAAGCGATTGACACAAACTTTAGAATGCTAGAATGAACCGTTCTTTAGTCCATGTAAAAGCAATACAAGCTACCAGCATGGCTTTTTTAACTTTGAGCCTGCTTTTTTGCAGTTATCGTCCCCTTGAGGTTTCTGTTCTTCTTCAACTATGCAACTTTAATACGATGGTCTTATACAGGTTTGAAAGGCTTACAATAAGAACTGTAACTACAGTTGTTGCTGCTTAAATATGTTGGAAAAAATATAATATGGGGAGCACATGACTTTCCTTATTATGCAATGAATTTAATACATTTACAGTAAAAAAACATAGGTTATTCTTATAGTCGATTCTTTCCAAGATATTGAATTTTCTTCAATTAGCCATCATTTTCATTGGTTTAGCATGATTTTTATCTATTTGGCGAAATTCTGGTTAATTTAGCAACATTCGAAAAAGTTGCTGTGTTGGCGACATTCAGCCAAATTCGTCACCAAAATATAGCCAAGAGTCATGCACGGAGAAATAAGTTATTCTTATAGCAGACTTTTGGTGTTCAAATCTACTATGACTATTGGTTGTATATTTTCTCATGAATGGAACAAGCTAAATCTATGAAAATGATGTCACACAATTTATCGCATGATATTACATATGAAAAATGAACATGTTTCACAACAGTTAATATGTTTTTTTAATTTATGGGATTTTTTGATAGATTTATTTGAAAAATGCACAATATCTCGAGCGATTTATGCTAGCACTCTTTAAAGTTTATATCAATCGTTTTCTAAGGAAAAATTACATAAGAAATGTCTATTTGCGTAATTTTAGGCTTTTATTTTTTTGTTGATTTTTTTCAAAATTTCACTCAAAAATTTAGATGTGTTTTGAACATTCGATTGTGTTTAAAAACAATAGTCTTCCAGTATTCATGGATTGTAATATTTGTACCAAATTTCATTTGAATCACTTAATTCGTTCATGAGATATCGTCTCATCAGACTCACTGACATACACACATACTTTTACACACATACACGCACCCGGCCGTCCATACAGTTACCTTACACCTTTCTGGTAGGTCGGACGGTCTGGGTCTCAACACATACACGCACAGAGACATCACCTCAAAAATGCTCGATTCGTGATCAGGCATTCTTGGAATGTGCTTTCCCGTTGAAATCTGGAATTCGAATTTTCGACCCCATCCCAATAGTTTACTTATACATTATACTATGTATATAAGGAAAGTAAAAAAGATAAGAGTCAATGAAATGGACATTTTGTAGATTACCAGCAGTTTATAATTATACTTTCGATTCAATGAAACAGACTCAATCTAAATGACTGAGCTTGACAACCTGTAAAGAAGATAAAACTTGCTTCTAATCTGAAAATTCCAACACAGCAGTTAACAGGTCAACAAACTGTTGGCAAAAATAACTTACAAACTGGGCTTCGCATGCTGGTGCAGAAACCAAAAAAGTGTTAGAAAGCTTGCTGAATTTTAAATTAGCAGCAAAACTGACTAGCACTCATTTGGAAGTATGGTGTCATAATGAGATGGTAGGAAAGGGAAAAAATGCAGACACTTCTGGGCCCAAATAAATGAGCTTTCCACTTGCTGTTAATCTAGATGGGAAGAAACACATTCAGCAGTAACTACAGTGAAGAAAGAAATCCACAGAGTAATGCAAATTCAATGAATTCATGTATTAACTATGATACATAATAATGTATTAATATAATTCTTTAAATGAAATTCATGCAATCTTTAAAACTGCTACAATAAAGAAAAAAATCATGCAATTTGAGCAATGCAATTAAATCATGCTATTATTAATTTCGTGTAATCGCAACAGATGTTAAAATAGAGAACTAAAAATATCATGAAAATTCAATAAATACATTATCAAAGATGTAATTATAAATATGTTCATAACTTATTTTCAGCCACAAATCAATGCTTTTGTTGCAAAGTTTACTATCTATAGTGAATATATCTTCACCATAACAAAACATAAGCATTTTTTTTTTGTAGTTTTCTTTTTCATCTATCGGAAGAGCATGTGAATAATCCATTTTTGCTACAGCTAAATATTGAAGATTATTGCCAGTTATGAAGAACTTTTAAAAGATTTTATTTGATCAGTCACACTAGCCAATGGTATTAACAAATTTTCGGCCATAAATATTGATGGTTTTACTACAAAATTTGTGATTTATAGTGAAAAAAATCCTCAGCGATGCAAAATATGCAATTTTTGTTTGCAATTTTCTCTCATAGACGAAAAACAACATAAATTGTAAATTTTTGCCACAGTAGCCAATGCAACCATTCATGTGCGCTTGTTCTATGGAATGAAACTATCACTCGTTGCTAGAAGCAACGTGACATCAGTGAATACTCCCTATATGCTCATGCCCATATATATACCCATGATGCTTAAAGATTGTTTAAATTTATATTTAGTGTAGCATCTGTCATAAAACTGCTTTAATTTTGAGTTTTATCTGTGTCTAAATTCTGTGCCAATTCAATTACAATGTTTTTTATTTGAAATAGTCACTAAACTTTATTTATTTCTACAATGAAACTTAATTTGATCACTGTAATCTACAGCATACAGAATGTAAACAGATCAAGTGTTATCAGATGAGTTGTATAAGAATTACTGATTTTTTTTCATGCAAAAAGTAGCTCTGGAGTCTGCAATATAAGTAATATAAATGAAATATTCATTGATTTTACATAAAGAGGCAGACCATTTTATATTTTCATGAGGTCATTTGAATAAAATTCATTTTGTGTAGTTAGAATTGTCTTTTTTGATGAAGCTTTAAGTTTTCAAGTAGTAATACTCTGATAGTTTAAAAAATGTTAGTACTGAATGTTTCACTTTTTAAAGATGTTAGGTAAAAATCCATTTCAGTTGGAAAGTGTTTCATAATCAATGTTTATGGATGATATATCTTTCTTGTTAATTTGTTGCTTAGAATCTATTAAAAAAATGATGAATGCATGTTGATGAAATAAATAGTAAATTTAGTAGGTGGCATAATATATATATACACTTTAGACGTCTCAATAAGAAACAGGAAATGCCAAATTCATGATAAATATATTTAGCTAGTGAAAATATTTCTTGGCAGACAACATTTTGCAGTTTACTGGTCACTGGAATGTAACCATAATTCTTAAACTGAAGATTTACCATTTTCTGAAATTCTAAAAGCTGTATCTTCCTCGCTTTTTAAGATACAACAATGCGATTGTAGAATAATTTTCTAGAGTACCATGGACCTTTTCAAAGAGTTTTATAATTTTTTTTAACCACTCTAGTTTTAGAGATATAGGATATGCTATCAGCTTAGAGCAGCTAGTACAACATAATAAGAAATGTTACAGTGTACCACAATTTTGTGAACATATATGGAGACTAACAAATGCAGTCCTACTATGAAGCTGGAGTTTGACAGCTTCCGTTAAAATTCACAGAATTGTGGGTGTCTCACAGCAAGTTTTCTTATTGCCATTACAGGTATCAGCTATTCTATGCTAATAAGTACATAGTAAGTGTGACACTGGTCCATGGATGCTGGTATCTGCAATGGAAATGGGATCATAGATTTGGGAGCGGATTCTGAAGTATGAACTTGTCGCTTACAGCTTTAAGCAACCTGAGTTCAGTCTTCAATAAATGTGATGACAGATGCGTGGGAGAACTGAAATTGTTCAACTTTACAGGTCTTTTCAAAATTGTAGTAACCTTTTCTTTGGGGAGGGAGGGTCATTTTCTTGACTGCATATTAATGAAAATTTCGGTCTGCACCTGATGGCTTCCTTCCGAACAGAAATGTCTAATTTCTCTACTTAGTATGGATAAATAATCTTAGTGTATGAAATATGGCAGAGAACAATTCCACGAAGAAGTCCATCGAATTAACATAGATATTGCTAAAAGCAACATTTTAAGTTGTTTGCTTAAATAAACAGAAAATAAATAATATATTTGTAAAATATGTGAAAAGAAATTCTGGTTAAAGTTTATTTGTTTAGGAAATTAACTGGAATGCACAGTTTCACTAGGGAGGTTACTTAAGAAGTATGTACTAAAGTATTATTACACTACATACAGAGTGAGTCGGAATTGTTTTAACAAAAGCAGAGGGTTGATAGTACCCCACCAGACGAGCAATAACACTATCGGGCTGGTAATCCGGCGACGCGAAAGCGCCCCCGGTCGTTACTTGCACGATCGGTGGGAGATATCTTCTTCCGCCCTAAGAAGCGGTCTCGTCCAGCCTAGTCTTGTGCTCTTATTTTAGATGCAGACTCTAGTTTGCTGTACCCCTCCCTAGCTTTTGGGAACTCGCTTTCCGTTGACAAGCTTTCACAACTCTTGCTCAAGGCTCAAGGCCCTGCGCCCCTCGGGGCGCCCCCAGTCTATCCCCCTCTTTATTCTTCTCTGTTGGGATCCCGCTTGGGCCCCAACACCGCAGTTTTCTGAAGACTTGGGGAAGGGCACGACCTCGGTCGCGCCCCCCCCCCCCCCCCAAGCATCTCTTAGTTGATTAACTCACCTTTTACTACTTCCTTTTTTTCTGTCTCTTTTCCTTTTCGTCTGGAGTTTAAAGGGAGGAACTCTTCCTCTCCTGGGCACTCCACTAACCCCGTCCTTGAGATCCTTGAGAGACGAGCAATAATTACCATGGAACATAGGGTCGCATTCAGGGGCGCCGCGGGGCCGCGCGGATCCCCTTGATCAAGCACTTCAAATTCCTTTAGTTATATAGGTTAATTACAATTTTTAAGGAAATTATCTGAAATTTCTTTCAACTAAAAGTCTAATTATTGGAAATAAATGATAAAATTGTCACTAGATGGCAGCACTAAAGGTTTGACTTTAAAAAAAAACTCTTATCCCCTTTTCATACTATATTAAATTTATAGGGAAAAATACTGCATTATAGGGAAAGACGAGGGATTTTAAGAAGAGCCGCGTCCCGTTATCGACTCTCTGATGATAGAAAGAATGGTATGTGAATACAACGGCAATAGAAATTTCAGTTAAAAAAACAGACATTGCAATATTCCAATCTGATCTGAGCCGCGCGGGTTATCGCGGCTCTCATCTAAAGAAGACACGAATACCGTGAACGACTGACTCGAATTGGCTGAGTTTCGCTAATTTGGCCTCGAATTTTTCTTGATAAATGAGTGTTCTCGCTCTCGCTTCTTTTTAAAATAATAAATTTGGATGTTTAAATAAATATTTGAAAATAAATTACTGTATTTATCTAATTCTGATTTATTTTATTGATCCTATTGACCCCTAGCTTTTTCAGTTTTGGTTCATGGAGAAATAGTTTAGTAGTATCAGATATAGAAAATAGAAATTCAAAAAAGTTTCGATATATATTTTGTGCTTTTTACTTAATTGAATAAGTGGGGGTTATTGATGGTATTTTGGGGGTTCCGTTCTTCGTTTTTGGTAGAAAAATGCATTGTTTGGAGCACTCAGTTTAATTTCGCTGCGCAAGCGCCCGGACGGGGGGGGGGGGGGCATTTCTGATGTAGGGTGGTTCTGTCTGTCCTTCGGAAAGGGGATTATTTCTGATTTGGGGTAGTTCCATGCTTTGTGATGAATTTCAATGCGTTTGACTTCTTAATTGCTTAAAAGTCACGAGAATTGTATTTGTGGCATGCCCGTGGATATTTTTAGTGACACTTTCAGAAATGGTCTGAGGGGGTGGGTCTCTTGATTTACTTAGCTGTCTTACTTTTTCAGTTATTTAACATTAAAGATTGAAAAAAAATATAAATATTTGTTAAAGAATGTTAAAAATTAATTTTCAACCTGATACTTGATTCTTTGATCTGACGTTGTTTTCCTTAAAATCTCCCCCCCCCCCTCTTCACCAGCGACTATTTAATTCCCCTGGTTTTGCTTCTAATTTCATTGAAGTCCAATATTGATCCGATACTCCCTAGGCGTAAATTTCACTTGAGGTAGTCCTAAAATTTCTCATCTCGTTTCCCAATTAAGCGATTTTGAATCTACTGGCAGCTATAGTCTCTGCACTATCTATACGCGTATCGTCTGGACATGCATATTGTTTTATTCAAACCCCTTTGAGCGTCACTTTTAGTTTAACTAGCCCGCACGGTTTTACTTCTCGGTTCCTAAATTGAGCGATTTTGAATCTTCTGGTAGCTACAGTCTTTGTACCATTTGAATATACATATCTTTCATATCAATCCCCTGGGCGCAATTTTTACTTTAAGTAGTTCCCTTCTAATTTCACATCTCGGCTCTTAATTGAGCCATTTTGATTCCGTTGGTGGCTATAGTCCCGGCACCATTTGTACATGTGAACTGGATATACATATTTATTGTGTCAGCTCCCTGGGCGCAACTTTCAGTTCGGTTAGGCCCCCCCCCCCGCCAAATTTCTTATTTCACCTTCTAATTGAGCGATTTAGAGTTTGCTGGTGGCAATCACTTAGATATACAACCTTATTATATCAACCCTCTGGGCGTAACTTTTACTTTAAGTAGCCTCAATTTCATATTTCGGTTTTACAAAAATGCATCGCCTTGGTTCCTGAAATATCCGTGCACGATATTTCAAGACCGTACGATGTTTACATTTTCCGCTACAGACCTTACACACACCACCAGTTTGCCTCTATACTTAAATATCCCCATCTATACATAAATACATATATGAGCGCCTCCCTCTACACCTCGCTCACGAGCCGCCACTGGTCGCATTGCACTCAGAGCGGCAGAAAAGAGTAAAATTAGAACACGAACCTGCACGTACACCAGTGTTGGGAAAGCGAATGAACGATACCAAACGTTGCACAAACAGATTTATTGTGCAGCGACAAACTTACAGCAAGTGCTCAAAGTGGCGACCACGCGTGTCATTGCATCGTTCACACCAGCAAAGGAATGACTGACGCACCCTCTCGAAGATTCCGGGGGTTGTGTTAATGTGGTCTGCGGCAACAACTATGCGCGCGACGAGATCTTCCGCCGAGTTCACAGGCATCTCGTACACTAAAGATTTCATGTGGTCCCAGAAGAAAAAGTCCAGTGGGAATAACTTGCAGAAGAATAGAGTTTCGTCCAAAACAGAGCACCAGGCGCGAAGCGCCTTTAATCTCCAATCTCTAGGTGTGGTTCTTATCTTCATACTGTGACATTATTTCATTGGTCCATAGTTGGAGGTTCGAGGTTTTTGATTTAATGTTTTTATTATCTGACCTAGCTCCTAGTGTGGCACTTTGTTGCACATTTAGAGTTTAAGCAGTTTGGGGGGTTGATGCAGATCTAAGGGTTACCTAGCATTTTAGCATTTAAGACATTTTGTAGAAAAGCAAAGATCGCAAGTTTTATTTAATATCAACTGATTAAGGTGGGATGTTCCTAGTACCGAATATCAAAGTTAAGTACCGAACGGGGTCTCTTACGAGATTTAGCCTTGCGATGATCATAGTCTGCACATTAAATAATAGTTCATTTGGGACAGATGGCAGATTTTTGTAGAATTTAAACGCTAGCTTTTTAATTTGGGCTCTAACAGTTTTATTTTGACGTCTTTCCTAATTACCGAGTTTCTTAAGTATCTAGGGGCTTTCCTTATAATACTTAGGGTTTTGTTTTGTCTTGTCTCTAATAAGTCTATGGTAGTTTTACAGGCATATCCCCATACAGGTGCTGCATACAGCATTCCCGGGCGGATGACCGATTTATAAATTAGGAGTTTATTTTGATAACTTAGATTTCCGTTTCCTATCATTGGGTATAAGGCTCCTGTAGTTATATACGCTTTTTTGATTATGTTCGTTACGTGCAGTTTCCAAGTTAGGTGGGAGTCTATCGTTACACCTAGGTATTTAGTAGATTTTTCCGCTTTTAGGGCATGGTTGTTTATGTACAGAGGAGGCGGAGGTTTACGTTTTCTAGAGAAATAAATCCAATGACATTTATTGGGGTTTAATTCTATTCGCCATTTTTCAAGCCATGTTTGCAGTATGTCTAAGTGTTGTAGCTGTCTGTGCATTACTGAGACGTAAGGGTGTTTTGCAAGTATCGCGCTGTCGTCTGCATAGAGTGCCAGCTCCGTGTCTGGGGTCCTGGGAATGTCATTTAGATATATGTTAAAGAGTGTCGGGCCCAGGATGGATCCTTGCGGTACACTACTTTTAATGAGCTTGGGTGTAGATAAGTTATTTTTTACTCTGACTTGAAAGTGTCTGTTATGTAAGTATGAAATTAAAAGTTTGACAAGAGTGCATCAGGGACTTTTAGAATGATCAATTTGTAAGCTAATCCACAGTATCACACTTTATCAAAGGTTTTTTGTATGTCAAGAAAAATCGCAGCTGTGGGTGTCTTATTATTAAAAGCAGAAGAAATGTACTCTACCACTCTCAGTAATTGATGAGTGGTGGAGTGTTTTGGCCGAAATCCAAACTGCTCCGAAATGATAATATCATTCTCACTAAGGTGCGTGTTCAGTCTCTTAAGAATTATTTTCTCAGTAATTTTACTAAGTGTCGGAAACAAACTGATTGGTCTGTAGTTGGCTGGAATCGAAGCATCCTCACCAGGTTTATGGATCGCTATAATTATCGCTTCCTTCCATTCTTTGGGGAAACAATTTAGTTTTAGTATTTTATTTATTAAGATGGTCAAGTAAAATATTATATTTAAGGGTAGGTTTTTTACCGCGATATTCCTGATTTTGTCGTGCCCTGGGCTTTTACGGTTACAACTAGGAGGTTTCTCCATACCTCCCAAAAATAAAACTCACATTATAGAATAATAAATTTACATTATTTCCACTCTCTAAAATTTCTACAAAAAACTATACGCGCGTTCAAACAAAATCAGCCGCAAACACAAACTTGTCGGCAGACGACTTTTCCTACTATCTAGTGGTTCCCATAAATCTGATTGAGCCAAGGTCGCAGTTAAGATTTCGCCAAGGTTTTCATTAACGAAAAAGCAATATGACAATAATATAAACACGTGCTGTTTCTTTAGGACTGCAAACGTTTGGTGAGATTTTGCAACCTGCCTTGGCGATAAATCTCTGACACTTGGTGATTCATCCTCGGGGGCTGCTATAATAAGGAAGTACCCTTGATTCTTTAAAATTATAGAAATATATTAACCCTTTCGCGACGATCGGCACGCCCACGTGCCAGCTGCGAACTTGCATTCAAGGACGAACGGCACTCACTCGGGCCGGAGGAGATTTTACCGTAAGCGGATAGTGGCAACTATAAGTTACACCACGCGGAACGCTTTAATTTGTGTACTAGATGGCGTTACTTGTCCATGGAACTAACTTCAATGTATTTTGCAGAGGCATGACCTTGGCAGAAGAGGATCGAATGAATTATTTCTCCATTTGGAGCGGTGAAAATCATTTTGTAACATAAACAAACAGAGCAATTCTCGTAGCATCAACAAATTTATAATTGAGTTTCGGTTTTTATTTTTATTTCAGCGTTATGATTTCGTTGGTGAATCATAGGAATATAAGAGAGTATTTTTTTTTGTTTGGATTTTAGAGGCAGTGAAATTATTCGTTTATTTCGGATAAAAGAATGGGAGCAACTAACGAGAATTTTGAATTCAGATTTGTATGAAAATTATACATCAAATAGAACATAAATATTTCTTTTATTCCTGAAAAAAGTAGATTTCTGTGTTGAATAGGTGATTTTTAGTGAATTTTTTTCGAGAGTTAGGCTTAGCGCAAAAAATGCGCCGTCCTTTTCGACCAGTTCGGAAGCGAAGCGCTTCGTCTTTTGGGCCGCGACAGCTCCGGAATGCCGCCGTCCCGAAAGGGTTAAGAAATATTTTTTGTCTTTACCCACCAATAGCATTACCAAGTAGGGAAATCATATTCCCTAGAAACCCATTTAAGTTCAGAGAAATTATATTTAGCGAAATGGGAAGCAAACTGTTTGGTTACCAATTCAACCCCCCCTCCCTCCTCTTCCTCAAATAAAGAATTGCCTGGGGATGCTATGCTACTGTTACACACATAATACTAACATTAAAAGAAAATATTGTAATGGGATCAAATATTTGAACTATCAATGAATTTACATGTTTTTGTTTTAAATATTCTTATTTTCGAATTGAATGCTTTTGAGATAAGCATGTGTACTTTTGTAATCACTGATATCTCACAAATGATTCAAAAGTTAGTACTAATTTTCTACTACTCAATTGAATTAACTTTAGGTAATGAAATATGTATAGTTATATTTTAATTTCAATATTTGTAAAAAATTCATAATTTGTTGTCAAGTCAAAACAAATTTTAATTTTATTTACATAAAAATGTTTCAAATATTTTGTTAAATCTTTTATAGTCCAATTTCCCATTCTAATCAGTGAATATTAAATTTCAAATATTTGAAATACAGTACATACATCATTTATATGCATTTCTACATAGCTCGTCAAAGATTCCTATCCAGTGACATTAATTTCAATTACATATTTTCATAGTTATACGCTTTACTTCACTGGTCCTTAGAGTAGTGTATAAATAATGCTTTACTATAGTTAAAAATATGCATTTTCTGTTTAACAGTACAATCTGCTTGAACAACTTTAACTGCATAATAATAATGTTGCATGATATTAACTAATTTCAATTTATAACATGTTTGTAAAGAAGGAGTTTATCCAACAGATATTTTAAATCAACTTACTGAATGCTGTTTTTGAAAATCATAGACAGTAATTACTAATTTAATTTTATATGAAGTTGGATTTGATATTCTAGGATGCATGAATAGATGCAAATTGACTTACCTAGTTAATACTGATGTTATCTGATTTATCCTGATGTAATGAGATATAATGAAGCTGAAAATACATACCAGTTAAAAATTTGACTAGGTATCACTGTATCCAACCGATGCTAAAGTATTTCGTTAAGATTAGATTGTAATATATTATCTAAATCAAATTATAGTTGTTGAAGTAATAAAGATATTGAAATTAATATTTGTTTCAAATAAATAATTTTGGGTTTAGAAATTAATAATATTTTGACTAAATGTTTCAAACTGAAATTATTTAAGACATTGAAAAATAAAACTTCAGGTTTCATATTTCAGATGTGTTATACAGAATAGCAAGTGTAAAGAGGATTTTAACTGAATTAACGTTGAGTTAAATTCAAAATGTTCTGAAAAATTTGAATGATGTATCAATATATGCCTTTTAAATTTGAATATCAAAATTTTGTATATTCAAAATTCAAAGTGTAGGATAATACACATGTAATTGTTATTAAACATTTCCAAAGTTTAAATATTAGTTGTTAAATTTTAAACATAATTTTAAATAAACATGTTTAAGAGTTAAAATGCCCGCCGAAATCAGGAGGTCATAAGTAACAACAACAACAATGAATTAAAATGTAAATAATTTTAACTCGAACACTAAATGAATTCTAAACGTACAATAAATGCATATTATGTTAGTGTGAACTGCGAAGAATGATAGCATTTGAAACCATAATCTTGCATAATAGCTTACTGGCTGTTAAAAATTTGGCAGCTCACTACTGGGTACAGATCAAACTTCAAAGTATTTCATAAACATTAGATAAATGCTATTAGTGTTTGCTTTCTTCAGAATGTTACTTAATATCAATAAAATCTCAAAATCAACACCCATACAATTGAAATGAAACTTCATATATATGCTATTTAAATTACAACTTGGTATATACATATAGAATATATATTAATTTTATTAGTAATTTCATTAATTTGTATAACATATTTACACTTTTATAGTATAACACACTACTGTGATAAACAAATTAACTATGAATCAAATTAAAAAATATATTGCTGTCTTCTACACAAATTTAATTAGCCTAGAAGGAAAGAAATCAAAGTTTCTCCTGACTGATACAACAATATTTTAACTGATACAACAATAAAAACATCTGACCACTTAAGTTATTTAAACAGGCCAGGTGAAATATCGCAGTACAAGTTTTGATACATTCATATTTGGTCGGCGATCTTCTATCTAAAATTAGGTACTATAAAAAATAAGTTAGAAAATCATTCAATCGGATTATTACAGATGTATAATATATAACGCTCCAGTGTCAGCATTTTACTCTCAAAAATTGTAATAAATATATCATATACTACTTACCTAAATTTAAGACATTTTTGTTGTTTTACGAACGTGTATATATCTCCGTATATTGTCACACAACGTTATAACTTTGCACTATTTCTTTCTATCATAATTTTCTTCCCGATTTAATAACAAACATTTTTTCCCATGTATAATCTCGAAGACAATAACTTCAAAGTGTATACTAGTCTCCGCCCATGACGTCATTTAACTTAGCCAATAGCGAAGGATCGGACTCACAGCAGGGGGTATAGCGGGTACGTTTTCGGAACATGCCTGCTGATTTGATAAATCGAGAATCCGCGAGCTGTAGACGCACATCACCGAGCGTGGGCTTGTAGGAGAGCCAATGCACGCGGTACACAGATACATAGACTGCTGAACACCACAAATACTAACATTATTGTTCCGTCGACACCAACCTGCTTCTCAGGCGCCAGCGGCACATTCATAGACTTTGTCCTAACGCGAAACATAGACTACGCTCACACTATTAGTACCCTGGATGAATTCGACTCGGATCATCTACCGGTACTGGTGACATTTGACCTGAACACACCTCTTCCAGCCTCTCTGGGACAAGAGAGGGTCAACTGGGAAGTATTCAAAAGAGCACTCTTCGAGCCGCAT
The DNA here is from genome assembly GCA_951213105.1 of Amaurobius ferox. Lineage (NCBI taxonomy): Eukaryota > Metazoa > Arthropoda > Arachnida > Araneae > Amaurobiidae > Amaurobius > Amaurobius ferox. The sequence goes on from OX578155.1 coordinate 42,544,682, forward strand.
TTAGCAGTACCTAACATTATGAGCACGGCGGATATTGACTCTGCCACGCACACACTCACAACAGAAATCAAGAGAGCAATTGCCTCTGCCACAACACATCGTGAGTCTCCAAAATTACCCACACTTTCCCACCATGTCAAACAATTAGTCAGGCAAAGGAATAGAATGCGTAAGACATGGCAGGATAACAGAGATCCCGCCCTTAAAAGGGAGCTTAACAGACTCACGAGCAAAGTCAGGGGGAAAATTGTCGCAGAAAAGCAGCAACAGTATAAAGAATTAATCGAATCCCTTAACCCAGAAGATGTATCGCTCTGGCAATTCGCAAAAAGACTCAGGAAACCTCAAATTAAGCTTCCGCCACTAATGGATGGCGCTAAAATCGCGTACTCAGATGAGGAAAAAGCCGAGGCGCTCGCAAGCCATTATGAAAAACAATTCCAACCAAACCACGATCTAATGTGTCAGGATACCCTAAGAATGGTTAGCCAAACTTTAAATAACTTCAGGAATTCCCCGGTAACGGCTGAGATTAACCCAGCCACCCCGCAGGAGATATTGGAAATTATCAAAAATCGCAAAAGCCCAGGGCACGACAAAATCAGAAATATTGCGGTTAAAAACCTACCCCTAAACGTAATATGTTACTTGACTATCTTAATAAATAAAATATTAAAACTAAACTACTTTCCCAAAGAATGGAAGGAAGCGATAATCATAACAATCCCCAAGCCAGGTGAGGATGCCTCAATTCCAGCCAACTACAGACCAATCAGCTTGCTACCGACACTTAGTAAAATTACTGAGAAAATAATTCTTAAGAGACTGAACACGCACCTTAGTGAGAATGACATCCTCATTCCGGAGCAGTTTGGATTTCGGCCAAAGCACTCCACCACTCATCAATTGCTGAGAGTGGTAGAGTACATATCTTCTGGACTTAATAGAAAGACACCCACAGCTGCGATTTTTCTGGACATACAAAAAGCCTTTGATAAAGTGTGGCACTGTGGATTAGCATACAAATTGATCACTTTAAAAGTCCCTGACGCTCTTGTCAAACTTTTAATCTCATACTTAAATAACAGACACTTTCAAGTCAGAGTAGGAGGTAACTTATCAACACCCAAGCTCATTAAAAGTAGTGTACCGCAAGGTTCTATCCTGGGCCCGACACTCTTTAACATATACCTGAATGACATCCCCAGGACTCCAAACACAGAGCTGGCACTCTATGCAGACGACAGTGCGATACTTGCAAAACACCCTTATGTCTCAGTAATGCACAGACAGCTACAACAACACTTAGACATGCTCCAAACTTGGCTGGAAAAATGGAGAATAAAATTAAACCCCAATAAATGTCATTGGATTTATTTCTCTAGAAAACGTAAACCTCCGCCGCCTCTGTACATAAACAACCATGCCCTAAAAGCGGAAAAATCTACTAAATACCTAGGTGTAACGATAGATTCCCACCTAACCTGGAAACAGCACGTAACGAACTTAATCAAAAAAGCGTATATGGCCACAGGAGCCTTATACCCAATGATAGGAAACGGAAATCTAAGTTATCAGAATAAACTCCTAATTTATAAATCGGTCATCCGCCCGGGAATGCTGTATGCAGCACCCGTATGGGGATATGCCTGTAAAACTACAATAGACCTCCTAGAGACAAAACAAAACAAAATCCTACGGATTATCAGGAAAGCTCCCAGGTACTTAAGAAACTCGGTAATTAGGAATGACTTCAAAATAATAACTGTTAGAGCCCAAATTAAAAAGCTAGCGCTTAAATTTTACAGAAATTTGCCATCCGTTCCAAACGAACTGTTATTCAATCTGCATGACTATGATCATCGCAAGGCCAAATCTCGTAAGAGACCCCGCGCTGTTCTAAACATCGATAATCGGAATTAAAAGATCCCACCTCAAACATCTGATTTTTAAATAAAACTCGCGACTATTATTTTATAAAAAAAAAAAAAAAAAAAAAAAAAAAAAAAAAAAAAAAAAAAAAAAAAAAAATTCTAAACTCTAAACTGCCAAAACGCTAGGTAACCCTTAGATCTGCATCAACCTCCCAAACTGCTTAAACTCTAAATGTGCAACAAACTGCCACACAGTGTTCCCAGATCTAGGGAAATTCAGAGATTTCTAGGGATCTAGGGAAGAAGCAACCAAATCTAGGGAAATTTTCAGAGATTTTTAATTTGTCATATTTACTACTACGTTTACAATTTTCAGTTAAAAAAACTTCTCAGTTTCACATATTTTTGAAATTCTTAGAAAAAAAAAGATTAAATTTTTACTTTTTTCGGAGATTTTGAAACTAACTGTTTAGTTAACTGTAACCGCAATAAAAGGGCTTATTTTGAATATTTTCACGAACTGTTGTCTGCTACGATAATTCCGATTTACAATCTTTTCTTTAGTCGTTTTCCTAGGATATAGGGGTTTAAAACCCTTTAGAAGATAAGTAAAAATAACAGATTCCTACCTTATTTTTTTCCCAAATGTATGCGGTTATCAGAAAAATCTGAGGGTGTTGGAAGATAGGAAAATGTACTTTCCCTGGGGGCAAAATTGTTTGCAGAAATTTTCTGGAAACCTAAATAGTCAGTACCAGACTGTTCAGAGCGGAGACATGATTTATTGATAAAAGATATCATTTATTTTTTCAAGTTTTGCTACATAGTTTTATATTAGTTTAAATTCAAATTGTTAATTTGTCATTGTTATAATTAAGTAGTTTGTTAATTTGTTATTGTTTTAGTTTTATTATTGTTATAGTTAAAAATATATATAAAAAATTTGAAGTTCATTCCCGAGTCTAGTCGGATAATTTTTTGATAAATGGAACCCACTTCAGGAAAAAAAAAATCGTAGCTCATGGAAGCAAGAAAGTGAATTTAAAAGATGGCAGTCTAAAAGCAGCAAAGGCAATGGATGTTTTTACTACTAAGCCTGAGATTTCCATGAAAAAGTAGGGAAATATGAGATAATCAAACATGGATTATTCAAAAAACATAATACTAATGCCATCACTACAAGGTATATAAATTAGTTTGTGCCTGCACATATACAAAGCATTTCATTTTGTTTTCTAAAATTTTTATTTACAAGAAAAATTGCAATTTGTAGTTTCACCAAATAAAAATAATATATTTAGATTATTTTTAACCTGGGAATGAGGTTATTTGTCTAATAAATAAACTTGTCTGTTCGAAACTTGCAGTAAGAGTTCGGAATTTCCGAAAATTATTGTGATTACGTCATGCATAGCATCCAATCAGATCGTTGCTTTAAACATTATGACGTCACATATCACGTGACCAAGAAATCTAGGGAAATCTGGGGAATTTTTTTCCCGAATCTAGGGAAAAGACTTGAAAAGAATCTGGGAACACTGCTGCCACACTAGGAGCTAGGACAAATAATAAAGTAGTAAATAAAAACCTCGAACCTCCAAACGAGCGGATAAATAGCACCGGACCCACTCAGACGTCATGATGTGGCGTCACCCGACGTCAATATCAACAACCAATAGTAGCTTCAGGGAACTGCGCCTGTGCACGGAGATTGTAGTTTATAATACGAACTCATCATCACTCAGCTGTTAAATTTACTATCGTATACTAGTATTATTTGATAGTTTAGAATATTAAATTCTAAGTTATAGTTGATGCTTAAAATGAACTACGCCTGTGCAAGGAGTATTTTGTTTTAATTACGATCTCGGTATTATTCAAGGATATTTAAATATCCTTCGTATTATTGGATAGAATAGAATATTAAACTCTATAATTGATGGCTAGATGTGACATATAGATATAATTTAGTCATTTTGAGAGCCATGTGTCAATGGCATCTGACCAATTTTTCCCATTTAAAAAAAATTGTTCTACAAAGATGCAATTTAAAAATTATTTGCTTTGTTTATATTATGCAACTCACAAAATCAATCTCCTTTTATTAGTCATGCATTAATTAGATTGTCAAGATGAAACATTGTTCTTTGCAACATTCAAGTTGCCACGTTCAATTTAAAATTCACAATCATGTGCAAATTCCTATAATATATTAAATGACATTGTTAATCAAAATATTCTATTAACATATTTAATTCAATGCTCCTAAAAAGAAGTTTAAGAATATCTGTTCTAGCTATACAAAATTATCTTCACGGGTAGATCTGAAAAATAAAATGTCCTGGTCTTGTTTGTAAACAAATTTACAAAATATATGAAGTTGAATAAATATATGCAAAATAAAAGAGCTAAAACTGTATAGGACTCATACTACAACTTATGAGTTTCTAAAATCTTTACCAAAATAAAGCAGATAACATAATAAATTGACAATATCAATAATTCCGTAATCTTAAAACCTAAAAGGCCGTAATTGATTCCAATATATGCCAAAATATGTGCTAATATACTTATACTGCTTATATTCTCATGGAGTAGAAGCAGCAGCGTATGTTGGGGGGGGGGGGCAGGCCTCCCTACTTTTCAAGGCTTTTTATTGTTATGCGTATTTTTCATTTAAAATAACCCTGGCAGAAGAAAATGCTAAACAGTTGCCCCCCCCCCCCACACACACACACACACTTTTTAGAATCAGGATAAGCCACTGAATAGAAGATATACCCATGCATTTGTAGAATATTACTCGGTACTACGTACAATGAGTTTCAAAATTTTTTGCAAAAATAAAACAATGACATAATAAACTGAAAATATCAATAGTAATAATATTTAAACCTGAAGACCATAATTGATATAATCCAGTCAAAAATGCAATATCGTTAAAATTTATTTTATATATATATCTTTATTATTTAAATCGGAAAGGATATAATAAGAATCAGCTGCCGTATAAACAAATTGGATTTAAATTTGTTTCTAAACGACATGATAAAATTTTCTTCAAATAAATGGGCGGAAAAAATATCATCTGCTTAATGCTATATGAAAGGTTTAATTGTTCGTTTTTAATTAATATCTGGGCAACCCCTGGTCTTAGAAACTCAAAACATGGACTAAATTTTAAGTCTGGATATTTCAAAGCTATTTACAAAATTTCATTTAAATTCGATTCAGTTGTTCTCCCATGATGATGAGACACACATACAGACAGATTTTCAATTTTATTTATATAGATTTAGAGAAATAGATTGAAAATAAGCAAAATGAGTAAACTTGCATTATATCTATTAAAAGTCTACATTTGGATAATTTTAATCCAGAATCAGTCATTCATAAATGATATGTTTCAGCTGACAAATGTAAATATATCAATAGCTAGGAAGAAATTGTTATCCACTCAAAAATTTTACTCAATTTTGTATTTTTGTTATTTTCTTACATATCATTATCAGCTTATGTAGGAATGTACTAAAATTTGTATTTACACAATACTTTACAGTTATGTGCATATTTATGTTATTTTATATTTTTGACATAGCAATTGCATAATCTATATAAAGAAAATTGAAAATCTGCCAATTTTTTTCTTACAGTTTTTCTTAAGTAAATTTACTGGAAAATATCTTTTTGCAATTGCACATTTTAGAAAACTTTTCCGTTTTCTGTGAGTTTTGGCTTGTGAAGTGTTTGGTCCATCCTTAAGCTTTGGATCAATATTCATATTTCTCAAAAAGAAAAAATTCATGAAACTTAAATTTGCCGCGAATGCTAAATAAAAACGCCCCTAACCAGAATCAACGTGTATGCTACGTCATCGGATACGTCAATCGCATCATCGTCAGTTGCGGTTCCTTGTTGGTCGAATCGGAGTGGGTCCGGTGCTATTTATCCGCTCGTACCTCCAATTAGGGTCACTGAATTAATGTCACAGTTTGACGATAAGAACCACATATTGAAACTGGAGATTAAAGGCGCTTCGCGCCTGGTGCTCTGTCTTGTACGACACTACGATCTGTAGACGCTAGTGTCCGGAGGCGCTTGTCGAATCGAGCAATCCAATCACTGCTAATTGAGAGTTTTATGACTAGAACTTGAGTTGGAAATTTATTGATTCAATTTATTAAAGATCCTTAATGGTTATGATACACTACTCAATATCGCAAATTGTGATGAATACCACAAAGGATTCTTAGTAGGCTGCTCGTTACTCACTTCATACTATTGGAAAAACATTTCATTTTGAGTATGGAGGGATCATCTACAAAGAATATTATTACTTATCTCAGCACTGATACCGATGTCAAGGGGTTCATTTGTACGATTTGTTATAAAGGATTTAAATATAGGAAAAGTTTGAATTATCATCTCAAGTCTCATACTGGGGAAAAAACTTTTATTTGTGAAGTGTGTCAGAAAGGATTCAATAGGAAAAGATATTTGAATATTCATATTCGTACTCATACTGGGGAAAAACCTTTCATTTGTGAGGTGTGTCTAAAAGGATTTCATGCAAAAAGTTATTTGAATCACCATCTTCTTATTCATAACAGTGAAAAACCTTTTATTTGTGAAGTGTGCCAGAAAGGATTTAAAGTGAAAAGAAGTTTGAATATTCATCTTCGTATTCATACTGGTGAGAAACCTTTCATTTGTGAAGTGTGCCAGAAAGGATTTTATAAAAGATGTAATTTGAATAGACATCTTCATACTCATACTGGTGAAAAACCTTTTATTTGTGAAGTGTGCCAGAATGGATTTAATCTAAAAAATGATTTGATTATTCATCGTCGTACTCATACTGGTGAGAAACCTTTTACGTGTGAGGTGTGCCAGAAAGGATTTACTCGAATGGTTTTTTTGAATAATCATCTCCCTGTTCATACCTTTGAAGAACTGTATGCCAGTGGTAGATTTTAGAGAAAAACTGATTACTGCAATTCAGTGATTCCAATTTTTTTTTCTGTAACACATTGTATTGTTTCTAGGATCACTACCCTAAAAGTGTGTGATCAAATTCTCAGGCTTTTTAAAAAAACTTTTAAGAATTTTTTAGTCTGATAAAACACAGCAGCAAGACTAACTGAAATTAGAGTGTAAAGCCTGTATATGGGACTCACTTGTGGGACACGGTAAATTGGTATTTTACACATAGGGTCGCTGACGTCCATACAGTTACCTTACACCATTCTGGTAGGTCGGACGGTCTGGGTCTCAACAACATAGGGTCGCTGAATACATGTATAATTTATTTAGTAAAGATTTACCAGCATCCATGAAGAAACTTCCATGTAATATAATATGCATAATATTACTACATCTAATTAAACAATAAATTGTTCAGAGTTTGATTTATTGCATTGTGAATTGCCAAAAGAGTCATGAAAAAATTGCGCTGTAGCTATAATATTTATTTCATAGCCATGATTGTCTTGCACTGCAAGTTGTTTTGAGAATTCTTGTGCTAACACATGCACACTTTTAAATAATTTTCCCGGCCATCCATCTTGCTGCTCTAAGTCCTCGGACGAGCCGGTTGGTCTGGGCTTTCGACACTTTTAAATAGATACATGATGTTATGAAGCTGTTAGATGTGTGATTTCATACTGTAAAACCTCTCATAGAAAGGATACTTTTAATGATAAAACTAATTTAAGATTGTTTCTTTCGTATCTATTAAATTGGCTTCATCTACCTACCATATAGCAAAATCTTATTTTAAAAGTGCTTGCAATGTCTCGTAGAGATATTTTGGTTTTGTACTTTGTGTTGCCATAACGGAAATGTTCCTGGATTCTTTTTATTATCATTAATTTGTTCTAAGAATCCAATTTTTATAAAAATATTGTCCAGCTTTTCATATATCTAAAATAATGATAATAGTCTATATGGCCATACTTTCGTTTGCAATGTTCTGAGCTGTTATGCACAACTAATACCAATTTCTGAGAGAGAATTAAAAAAGCATTATCCCATCATCCACAGTATAAAACTCACTCCTCTAAAATTTTGCTCCCAAATATCAAAAGTGCATTTTATAATTTATTCCCAAATTAAATTTTGTTGAATGAAGAAAAAAAATATTTTAGCAATTGTAAAACATGATTTAAGAGCTTTTGAATGACCTCTTCAGAAGCTTAACCTCATCTGTCAACTATTAATTTTTTCAGGTTATTTTATTTTTTTAGATTTTTGATGGGAATTTCTTGCTAAACATATTTTTAAACAAAATCCTGCCCATGAATGGAAATAACTGTTTCTGGCCGAAAACCATGTCCAATTATGGGTTGTTCTTTATGGATACAGCTTCAGTATAAAGATTTCTTTTGGAAGAAATTTTGGTGCGAGTTGTGGCAGACTTGTATACCTCATCTATTAACTTTTAGAATTTTTCTGAATGTTCTTTTGAGCTTGGACATCATTTAACCATTAAGTCTTACTTTTGTGAATCTGATCACTGGATGCCCATATAAGTATGATTGAAAGCACAGATTAGTGGAGACAGAGTTTCCCCCAGGATTAAAAATGAGCAGGATACTGTTACCAGAAAAAGGGCACATATTTTTTATGTGAATAACTAACATTTATGCTTGGGATTTTTATGAAGAATTTTTAATGCACTTTTCTACGTCCTAGAGAGTTCAAATTTGGTACACAGCTTAAATGTATTGAACATTTTATTATACAAAAATTTGGTGGATCTTTAAATATAGATCATACATTTTTTTCTAAATGGCCTGCAAATAATCCCCGTTCACTTCTATAAATCATTGTAATATTGTTAAAAATTCTGATGTGGGCAGCACATGTCTTTCTCTGCAGACTTATATTCACGTTCTCTTTATTTCTTCAATAATAATTTGAGTTTATCTGCACAAAATAACAGCCATAACTATTTTAAATTACATTCAATTTGCATGTTAAACTTAAATTTGGTTCTCATTTGATAGCTAGACTTATTGTCAAAGGTGGCGTAGTGAAAACACGAAAAAACTAGAATATCTCAAGAACGGCTAGTCCTAGAGTAATGGGGTTAGTCTTATTCTTTCTGTTGTCAAAAATCACGTATAAAATAGGAATTTAATTGATATAATTGAGCACACATAGTCTTTTATATTTAACGATTTTTGTAGGCCATTTCGCAAAAATAGCCCGTTCCTTTTTCTCGAATCGTACTAGAATAACCTACAAACGATTTATATACCAAATTTTGTTAAATTTGGTATATAAATCACTTGTAGGTTATTGAAATATAATACACCAAATTTTGTTAAATTTGTTCCATTAGTTTTTAGCTAAAGTGGATAAAGGCAATTTCTGCTAGCCATTTCGCAAAGAAGCCAGATTCTTTTATTACGAATCGTACTATAATCTAATGAACATCAGGATTTCCCACAAAGAACATACCTACCAAATTTTATGATATTTGGTTCATTAGTTTTTCAATTAGAGTGGATGTAATATCCTCACAGACACACAGAAACATACACAGATACACCCTTACACACACAGACGTCTTCCTAAAAATAGTTTTTTCGTGTTTTAGAAGTCTCAAAACGTGTAGATCCTTCGAAAATTCGAGTTCCGATCTTCTGCACAATTCTAATACTTTGAACACACACACATATTATCTGTGTATCTAAATTCCGTGCCTATGCAATTACAATAGTTGTGATTTTAAATGATCCCTAAACTTTTATTATTTCTTCAACGAAGCCTAATTTTAACTTATGCAGAATGCAAATATCTCAAGCGATTCTAAGGTGAGTTACATAAGAATTGCTGAATTTTTTTTACACAAAATTATTTAGCTCTGGAGTCTGGAATACAAGTTATATGAATGAAATATTCATTGATTTTGCATGGAGAATCGGATGATTTATATTTCTATACAGTTTTACATATTTAAGTATAATAAATTACTGTAGTAGGTACAGATTTGATATAAAGAGTTTGGATTTTTGAACTTTTTTTCGCGAGCCAGATGCAGCGCCAAATGGCCAAATGTGCGTGCGCGAAAATTTGCGTGCGCGAAATGTTCCGTGACGTGTTTTTCTGGAAATTCTGGCAGCCCCACCCCATTTAGCTTTCTGATATCGTTGACTGCGGCCATTTTATTTTTGTTTTGTTGTTGCTGTGTGTGTAAAAACGTGTCTGTGTGTGTTAAAAACGTGAATATCATACAGGAATTAAAGATAGCACATGTTAATAGATAAAATAATGTAGAAGTAGAAAATTTACATAGAAATAATGAGAGTTCTTTGATGACTGTAATGTGGAAACAATTATTTGTGCAATTTGGATATTTACACGTGTTTTTCTTTGAAAAGTTTTGGATTTCATTAAACCAGGTAGTACTGTGTTTTGATTTTGTTGTCCACGTAGTTGTCGCACAAATAGCTATTGCTACGTGAGACGTATAAGTATTGTTTCTTTTAAATTTCTTCAAAGTACAAACTTTTTCTAAGTATTGTTTTTTCTTAAATTTAGTTAAAGTACAAACTTTTTTCTAAGTATCGTTTTTTCTTAAATTTAGTTAAAGTACAGACGTTTTTACAAACATTTTTCTAAGTTCTGTTTTTTCTTAAATTTTGTTAAATACAAACGTTTTTATAAAATTTCATATTTTTTCTAAATATTGTTAATTATTGTTAATTATCGGCATTTTTATGCATTTTTAATTATATATGTTTATATTTGTTACGCGCAATGTTCAAGATGGCGTCTGTTAGGACTTTTCAAACAAACGTTTTTATAAAATTTCGTATTTTTTCTAAGTATTGTTAAATCGCCATTTTTATGCATTTTTAATTATATATGTTTATATTTCTTACGCGCAATGTTCAAGATGGCGTCCGTTAGGACTTTTCAAACACCGTACGCATTGGCGCCATTCTTGGCGACAAAAAAAAATGGTGGATTTAGCCAAATTCTTTATATCAAATCTGTTCCCTGTAGTACTGTGATAATGTAAAAGATATCACCACTGAATGTATCACATTTTAGAAATTTTTAAATGAAATTGCATTTCAGTTGGAAAGTGTTTCATAATCAATGCTTATGCATGATTGATCTTTCTTGTTAATATTTTGAACTTGTTTTATGAAAAACTTAAAAAAGTATCTGTCTGAGCAAGTGTTTTTTTTTCTTTTCATTTTGCTTATTTTCACTCGAAATATCTTTGAAACCATAAAAGACAGATATAAATAGTAAGGGATAAAAATATGTATTAGGAAATTTAGTTGCTAAATCTATATTTATATTTTAAAAATGTGCTTATAGTTTTTGAGTAATCGTTTTGTCGAGTTGAAGAAGAGTGAAAATTTCCCCTACAAGTTTGTAATGCCAGCTCAAAAACTAAACCTGTAAATAATTATGCAAGAATATAGCTCTTTGAAATCCCTACAAGTATATATAATTGGATTTTGGATGAGCTCTTTATTTTCGAAGTATAATTTCGATATTTTAGTATTTTAACCTGAGTTTTCCAATGTGTGGGAAAGCTGTAATTTACTTAAAATGTTACTATTGTTTCAGCTGAATCTGTTACTTACTCCTTGGTGAAATATTTGTGCATAAGTTTGAGATAATCATATTTTGTTTAAAAAATTAGTTCATTAAATGAACTTGGAGATTCTAAAAATGTGTAATGATTGGTTAGGTTTGAACAAAAGAAATGAAAATATACATATTGAAGTACATATTTATGTGCCGCCAGGCAAGTTTATAGATTATAGGTCAGGTTGATTTCAGGTCAGATAAGTTTAATTTATATACCAAAAAACAAGTTCGTAAAATAATTTTATATTTTAACCTGAAATCTATGGTCGAAGCATCCAGATAAAATCGTTGTGAAAACTAAAGTACTAACTAGCTATAAACAGTTAGTGAGCCATTTGTAGCACTTTGAAATCCTGTAAACACTATAAATATATCTGAAAAAATTGAATAGCTTTATTGAACTTTACTGAAGTTTTATTTTACAAAATGTTATTCATTCATAACCATTTTGGCTTCATCGGACTGGAGCCACCACCACTAAAGTATGAAAATGTTTCTTTTGTTGAGAACAAATTTATCATTGAATAAATGCTATTTTTACATCAAATGCAATTATTGTCTTGAGCAATTGGGTTTATTAGCAATTGCAATTATTGAATTTATATAAATTTTGAGTTTATTAAATTTAAAAAGGAGAATATTAGATTTTGATTTTTTGTATTGTCTCATTAGTCAATGCGGTTTGATGATTTTAAGGGATAAGATATATTTAAATGTTGAAATATTTGTTAATTGTTTGTTGTTATATATTGATTACAAGAAAACAAACTGATTTAAATAACTAAATAAAATTCCAGAGAGCTCCATAAAATCGCTGTATAAACTTTTGAATTATGGATTAGCAAAGGGTCATTCCATGTCAGTTCAACGAGGTCATTTCACCCACCGACTCGGATTTTGATGAAACTTTGTACACCCTTCCCTTATGGTTAACCCCCCCCCCCCCCCCTGAAATTTTTTCTTTCTATCTCAAACGGTTTTAATTTTATAGCATTTCGAAATTTCATTAAATCTGTGTTGTCTGTCACTCTTGAGACCCTCGGCACAAGATACCCTTGCTTACATTTAATTTTTTTTCTCCATAACAAATGATCAGATCTCTATCAAATTTTCAGAAAGCTCAATAAAATTATAAGGATTTCAGAAAAAAATACATCAGTACTCAAAAGATTTTATAAATACCTCAAAAAAATTAATAATGTACTTGCAGCCTAATTTTTTGGGTGGAAAAACTAGGTTTGGAAAACCTGAATTTTTAGCATGTGGGCATGATTGAACCAAAAGTTTTTGATGTTGAAAATTATTGCAAAGACATGCTCTTTCTTGACAAAGAATGAAATTTATGGTTTTTTTACTTCTTGTAATGAAAATGTTACTTTTTTTTTAGGTTGTGGGAAAAAATGGCTGCTGGGTAGCCATTTTGTACAATTTTCCTACAATCCATAGCTGTAATAGAAAAAATTAATAGAACAAAGTTATTCAGCTTAAAATTTAACATAATTTTGGTTATTATAGTTTTTTTTTTTCAAAAGTGCAGACTTGTTGGAGTATTTGAAGTTACGAAAATTGTCTAATTGTGAATACAAAATATAAATTACAGTCAGAAACCTTAAATGCGGGCAAATAAGACCTAGCAAGAAAAATGTTCCAAAAAATTAAAAATTGAGTATTATAATCAAATATTAGTACATCAAATTAGGCTTAAATTTATTAATTAATAATTTTATTCATTTCAGAAATATTAAAAATATTAGATATTTTAAAATGTTTTCTCAAATTGCAGTTTAGAAGTCTTTCATATGCTATTTACTGTATATTATTTCATATATTATTTAGTGTATATAGATAAATCATGGATAGCTGGAATTGGGTGATGCAATGCAGATGAGTTAAACAGGATATTCAGATACATGTGATTGGGCTGCAGGAAACATATGAATTGGCTGCATGTCAGAGAATGCAGACCTGGCTTATCTGTCAGTCTACTTCTGGTTTCTTTGTTAGCAAAGCTGTGTGGTGACTTTAACAAAACCTTGTGAGCAAAACTCTCTTAAAATTTATCCAATCTGCCTTTTTTTTTTTTTTTTTTGTTCTAGTTCTTGCTGTATGTGTGTGTGTTACATTACAGCAGTCCAAAGATTTGCTAGAAAAAGGAATTAAATTAAAGCCATGTTAAAAATGATGCTGTAGATGTAGACAAATTATTTATGGTAATGTAAATCAAGAGAGTTATGTTGTTGAAGACAGGTGCATTCAACCAGAAGATATTGGGATGTTTTGGAAGAAAAGACCAATTTGGAGAGAGGAGAAGCTATAGAAAAACTGAACATGTCTTTTACTGAGGTTTGTTGTTCGCCTTTACAATTACATGGTTTACTTGAGCACTGATATCTTATGGAAAGAGGAAGATAGAAAATTTCGAGGAAAATGTTCGTGCCAAAATTGAAAAATTGCTATAGATTGAAATCCCAACTACAGAGAGTGAAGCAGAGATGGTGACTAAAGAGAAAGCATGTGACATGGATAAACTTGTAGAGGTGATGAAACATTCAATAAAATGCACCTCAAGAAAGAAGCAATTCCAGATGCTAACCATTCCTGCTTCTCTTTCATGGTCACAGAAAAAATTCAAGAAACATTTGGTGCATCTAATTATTCAGTTCACTAGACACAGAAGCTTTTTTAAAGAAAGAGGAATTTTAGCTGAACAAGATCCTAGAGGTGGAAAAAAGCTTCCACTTGAAACTGTAAGCAAGGTTCTAAACTTTTATCAGAGTGACAAGCAGTCTAGAATAATGCCGGGAATGAAGGATGTGGTTAACATTGGAAAAGAGCATCAGAGGAAGCGGCTAATACTAGGCAACCTCTGTGAATTGTATGCAGAAGGAGTATCCCTGTATTCTCAAAATTTTATGCTATGAGGCCAAAGTGGTGTGTTCTGGCTGGTTCTAGTGGAATCCAATTTATTTCAAGTTTTATTTGGCTGTTTATTTGTTCCAAAAATCAAATGTGGAGAAAGGAATTGATTATTCTAATCAATTTTTGAAATTTTTTAAGGAAATTGATTTTGAGAAGCATGAACCAGGTTAAAAACCAGTTAACGCCCTTTGAAATTGGCTTCACCCATCCTAAGTGACATTTTTCTGTGTTTAGAAGTAGGCTCCTTCCACCAAAATAGTGTTTGCTACTGTGTTCTCAATATGAGTTTTTAAATCAAATGATAGTATAATTCAATTTGAATAACAGTGATTAATACTCATATAAGTATTACAAAATAAGATTTTTGTGAATATTAAGAAAATTAGCTTAACTTTGGATAACTGTAGAATGAAAACTTATAAAATGAATAGCACTGATAAAAACGTTACAAAATAAGATTTTTGTGAATATTAAGAAAATTAGCTTAACTTTGGATAACTGTAGAATGAAAACTTATAAAATGAATAGTACTGATAAAAACGTTACAAAATAAGATTTTTGTGAATTTAAAAAAACTTTGAAAATTTTAGAAAACATACGATATTTAAAATATTTTGTGAATTTAAAACCGATACTTTGTAAAAAGTTTGTACTTACAAAGAAAAAATCGATACTTTGAAAAAAATGGCATTAAAAGATTAAGAATTTTTAAAGGAGGGGAGAAAGCAATTTTCTAAACACACAAAAATACAAACAAAAACTTCAAAACATGGGATATATTAAACAAAAAACACTAACCTTCAGGATTCCTCTTTCATCTCATAGTCGGAGCAATCGTTCACTCTCATCATTTGTTTCCTCCCATCAATCGTTTGCTCTCTCACACAACTTCATCTCATCTCCACACTTAGGACAGACATACTTATCACTCATCTCTTTCATAATACACCAATAATTAACTTCTTTCATACCTTTATTTTCCAAATTATTGTAGTATTTAATGCTAAATTCAATCAAACCAACATCCATTCCACGACGTTTCACAACAATACATTCACCGTCCATTTGCTCATGCTTACCAGAAGACATAAGGTAACTGTAATCAACAATAAAAGCAAATCCTTAAACATAAAACTAGAGTTAAAAAAATTATAAAATAAATTAAAATCAATTTGCAGCTAAAGAAAAAATCAAATTGAATATGTACGACTATGGAAATAACATGGAAATAAATATGCTGTTACATCAGAAAATGGTAGCAACCCTAGAAACATGTGCTTATTGGATGTTACCAAATTACAACTGAGATACAAGAGGTTATCAAATTACACCATAAAGCCTTTGCAATCGGAATGCTTGGCACGCCGACTTGGCGTGTGAGCTAAATGTGTAGTGGGTTCTTCTCGGATAACCTGAAATTGTTTGTATATATTCATAATCTGGATCCTATTTCTGATAAAACAAGAAAAATTATTTATATTTTTTATCAGTTGTGTTCAGGGGTATAAGCATTCAGATAGTTTACAATTTTCATAGCATCATGTTTTTTCCACAGAAACCTCAAGCACAGATATTCTTCACAAAAAAGTTATTTGAATATTTTTCTTTTTACTGCTACAGGAGAGAAACTTGATTTGTACAGTATACTAGGTATGATTTAATTGAAAGAATTTAAATACTCTTGTTCATGCCTTTACTATTTACTTTTTGGGTGTGCCGAAATTGATTTAGTAACAATTATTTCAATTCCCATTTCTAATCTTTCTGAAGAAATTCATTTTTTTTGAAGTGTTATAAAAATATTTTATGAAAGTAATTTGAATGTTCATCTCTGCACTCAGATTGATGGAAAACTATTTATTTGTGAAATGTGTGAAAACATTTAATGATAGTTTGAGTAATCATCTCTTCCAGCAAATTTCTGAATATGCTCTCCCCCCTCCCCCTCTGCAATTTTATACTGACTAAAATTATATTGCTTTGTAGAATCCTTTTTACATATATTGTTACTTATTTTAAATTTTTCTCTCAAAAAATTTTATAACAAATTACAAAAGTTAAAGAACTGAATTTTCAGGTCACATCATTTCCTTTATTGTAATATTGTATTTTTTCAAACAATGTATGCTTCAAACAAAATATTTATATTTCCCATGCCACTATTTTTCATGTTGAAATGCATCTGTCCCTACATTTTCATCCCCATTACAGTATGCAAGACTGTAATAAATGCCTTTTACCGATAGATTAATTTCATGTTTCTGACCATCTCTGCTTTTATTTTACTAAGTAAAAGCTTTATTTTAAGTATATTTTATTTTCCATATATATAGAGTATAATGTATATACAGGGTCAAAAATTTGAATTAGAGTTTTCACGAAAAAACACCTTTTATGCATTTCTGAATTCAAATCGAATGTTTTTGGAGTGGTGTATGTGTGTGTGTCCATGAGGCTATGGAGACCATATTCCAGGAATCAAATTGGATATAAAAAATTAAAATCGGGGGAACACTTGAACCTATTTTTTAAACACAATCGAATGTTCGGAAGATTTCCCAAATTTTTAAAAAATTAGAACCTTCAATAATGTTACATAAATAATCATTTCTTAAGTACTGTTTCATTAAAAAACAATTGACGCAAATTTTAGATTGCTAGCTGTAACCGTTCTTGAGATATTGCATTGTTTCAAATAAATTTATCAAAAAAAAATCAGAAAATTAAAAAAAAATATTAACTATTGTGAAATATATTCACTTTTCATATGTAATATATGAGAAACTTAACAACATCATTTTCGTGGATCTAGTTCATTTCATTCATTAGAAAAGTTACTTTGTGTAATAGTCTTGTATTTGGATGACTAATAATTCACCAATAGTCATTTGTATATAAAAATTGCTCTTCTCTCAGTTTGTCTGTAATGACTGGCGATATATTTGGCAAATTTGGTGACTCATTTAATGAAATATCACCAGCTCTGCAATGTTTTATCCCAGATTGATGAAAATATCATTAAAATTGCAAAAATAACATTAAGTTAATGGAAATGATGCCAAATGTATAAATTAATTATCAAAATACACTATGTTGCAAAAAATATGTGCACTCATAAAAAAAAATTGAGCTAAAGCTGAAAAACGCAACATGCAAATGTTATTTTCAGAGTTATGCAAATAATCAAACTGTTATACTAATGATGTTATACGGTTCATGCAATGTACATATAAACAACGCATCGCACAGCATTTAAAAAGACCAGTGTTTTCACTTATGAGTAATTGTAACCAGATTTGCTGCTTTGATACTGCAAGTTATGTACAAAGATACCTTTGAGACATACTTGCTGACACTATGAATAATTGTTTTGAATTTAAAGAGACGTCTCATCATAGGCCTAAGAGAAGGTGGTTGATTCAACAGATATATCAGTAAGCAAAATACTTGATAGCTTTTTAGCTCATTTGAGTAATAAAAAATAACATTGTTATCAGATTACTAATCTCTATCATTTAAAAAAAAAATAGGGCTTTGTCAGTTTTTACATCATTCAGTAAAATTTATTCATGCTTGTGTTTTTCCCAATGTTTGTATTAATAAAATGGATCATTGTACAGTTATTGCTTAGAATTGAAATGTTTAATTAGATTAAGAAAAAAAAAAAAAAAGAAAGCAAATGTAAGCCGTTTAAAAAGAAAAAACTACAGACATGGATTTTATTTAGCTGGCTTTTTTGCACTTATTCATCCCTTTAAGTGTCTGCTTCCACTTCAGCAATGTAACTTTAATAATACCTGGTACAGGTTTGAAAGGCATACTGTAAGAACTGTAACTGCATTGGCTTCTACTTATCTATGTTGGAAAAGAAGATATTTATTTGATTAAATGGAAATTTTATAGAATGCCAGCTGCTTATAATTGTACTTTCGAGTCAATAAAACAGACCCAATCCAAGTGATGGAGCCAGACAAACAATAGACATTAAATAGCAACTGCTGCATTCTATTACTTGGAAAATATTGCTTATAAATGAAAATAATGAAAATGTAATGAAATTAACTTTAGCGTGACACTACTCAACTTTCTCAAACCAAAATCCATTTTTAAGTAGCTTGGTTTTTTTTTATCAAATATTAGTCAAAATATTTTGAAAAAACTGTATTGTTGGTCTGCATGATTACAATTATAGCATGTAACCCTTCACATTAAAGGGTTTAAAAATATTTTTTGATTGATACCATATTTAACAATGTACCCCCTCAAGAGGGGGAGGGGGTACATTGTCAAGTATGGTATCAATCAAAATACCATACTTGACAATGTATGGTATTTTGATATCAAGTATGGTATTTTGTGTTTGTGATGTAATTAGCTCCGAAGGGGGGCTAGCTACATCACAAAAGTCACAATAAACTAAATTCCCGGCTCTGTTATGATTTCAGGTGCATTTTTAACACTTTACAACATAGATGAAAAGTGTTTATGACTTTGTTCATCCTGTCTGTCTGTCTGTTCGCACGATAACTGCCATAAAAATGACTTTATCAAAATGAAATTTTAGTATGTTGTTGAGACGATTTGTGGGACCTATGGGGAATGTCAATGAATAATATTACCTAATTAGTTTTGGACTGAACCAGGGGTGAAAAAATGAAATACATTGAACCCTATAGGAATTTGAATTTTTCAAAAAATTTTTAAGCGAATTTAAAATTCACAAATTGCTTCGAAAGTTTTAGGAAATATTCAAATTATCCCATAGAAAATATGAAAAAAATTTCAGCAAAATACACTCGGTAGTTTTTCTAAATAAAAATTAAAATAACAATTGCACCCGTATTATATGAAGAGATCACGTGACCAACTTCAAAACAAAATATGGCATCCATCTTGTGTCAAATTGGTGATTTTTAAAGTTCTTTTTAATTTATATTTAGTGTTGTATCCATCACAAAACCACTTTATTTTTGCTTAATTTCTGTGCATCTATATTTTGAAACAACGCAGTTACAATATATTTGAGTTTAAATTATCAATGCCATCCATCTTGTGTCAAAATCGTGATTTTTAAAGCTCTTTTTAATTTATATTTAGCATTGTATCCGTCTTCAAATCGCTTTATTTTTGCTTAATTTTTGTGCATCTACATACTGAAACAACACAATTACAATATATTTGAGTTTAAATGATCGCCAAACTTTGATTATTTCTACAACGAAGCCTAATTTTTACTTATGGAAAATGTAAATACATAAAGATATATGATGAGTTGTATAAGAATTGCTGAATTTCTTTAATGCAAAATTATTTAGCTCTGGAGTCTGCAATATAGCTGATATGAATGAAACATTTATTGATTTTACATTGAGAAAAAGACGATTTTTTCGGTGAAGGTTTTACCTCCATGGTTTTAAATAAAATAAATTATTGTAGTATTGTGATGAATGAAAGGAATGGGATAAAAGTGTATGAATGAAATATTTACAGCTTTTACATAGAGAGCCAGGCGATTTACATGACAGGCAATAACGACATTTGAATAAAGTTAAATTTTTTCTATGAAGTTTTAAGTTTTCAAACATAATAAATTAATGTAGTATAGTGATAATTTTTAAAATATTATCGTTGAATGTATCATATTTTAGAGATGTTTAAATGAAATTGTATTGCAGTTGGAAAGTGCTTCATAATCAATGCTTTATGCATGATTGATCTTTCTTGTTATACTAATAGGACAGGGATAAATTAAATTTTGTAAATCTTCACTTACGAAAATTTATTTAAAAGATTCTTGTGAAGTAAAATTATCCCCTATGAAAAATTGCTTAAAAGTCCAAAATTTCTTTTAAAATTGTAATAGCTATTTTGCAAATTATCAAATTTATTTAATATATTATTTACAATATGTAAATATTATTTATTATTTACATAACTGTACTTTTTTTTTATAATTATATGGTAATATACGCTTAGGTAAACTTATACTTGAATTAGTTATTAAAATTTTAACCTGAGAATTTTATTAAACATGCACACACAAAGATTGTGAATTTTTTTTATTTCTACTACATTTTATTACTCCCACCCACTGTTTTTTCAATTTTAAATATCCAATTATTTTTCCATTATTTATATTGCATTTCTGATATTTAGCCTGTTTTGTTAATTTCTTTTCCAAAACAAAAAAAAATTACACCTTTTATCATCATCTGTTTTCTTCCAGTGATTGAAAAAATATTGTGTTTTCTAATAGTCTGGATGTACCCTAATTCTTGATCTCAACTTTATATTTTTATTTTTACCCTGTATTTCAAATTTTAACTTCTTTTTGTTTCTAAATTCACAATTTCTTTTTTATTTTTGTCTAATCAATCTGACATGTCTGTGTTGTTTCCCGCTTTTGGGTTAGATTGATGCATCTTTGATATTTCTTAAAAATTTTTATGCATTACTTTTACCTAAGCTAAGGAAACATGAAAATTTGCTTTTTAATCCCCCTCCTCCTTCTCTATTAATTGCAAGAGTAAAAATTTGTTACTTTTCTCATATGCATCCAATTTTTTTTTGTATTTTTAATGTTTATTTTTTAATTTATTTAGCCCCGATATTTTATTACCTCTCTCGTTTTCTAATAAACTTCCTGCAACATTTGTGTTCATGTTTTTCTGTAGTTTAAAATGATGAATTTGAAAAATATTTTGTTCTTTACTTTTTCATCAACTAAAAAATAAAAAAGGTTGATCATTTTTAAATACCTCCTTCCAACAATGTGCAACAAAGAAAAATTGGATATTTTTCTTTTAGTTTAGATGCATCTTGTTCTTTGAAACCCAACTCGAATATTTAATTATCTCCCCTTGCATTTCATAACCCTCACTCTGCTGTTCTAATTGTCGGACAGCATCTGTGTTATGCTTCAGGTTGGTTTGGGTTAATGTTTATCTGAATACTGAATATTGTTATAGATTCATCACATTTTTCAAAACTAAGAAAAATAAAAACTTGTTGTTTAACCCTTTCCGCTATTCAAAAATGAAATATTTGAGTTTTTTTTTCAGTCTTGATACACACCTTATCTCACTCCATTTGCTTAACATCTTTCTTGGTAACTCCCTGTCGAATGCGAAACTTAATTTTTAATATCTTCCATTGGGTTCTGGTTTAAAGTGAGTAACCCTAAATGTTCATAACTTCACTGGGGGGAAAAAAATAAAGTAACTGTCAGAGAGATGCTGCCATGTTTACTTGTTCTGCATCTACTGCTATATTTTGACAGTGATGTACTTATAATTTTACACCATATAGTTAAAGAAATAAACTTCCTCAAATTAAAAATCTCCCTTCCTATAAATTCTCATGCACTAAACAATATTTCTTACTCACCTTTTGAGTAAGATACAATGAAATTTGTTTGAAATATATATTTTCAAGATAGAAATGTGTTTAATACAGAGTTTCTCATGTTATGCTTGGACATTCATGCGAGACGAAACCTTGAGATGAAGACCCTCTGATAATAAGAAATCAGAGTAAAATTATAAAAGTAATATGAAATTTATTTTCTTCTTTGCTCTGTGTATTCATAGAGTGCTAGGTGGTAGAGTTAGTTACTTCAAAGGTACTTCCAATTCTTGTAGTCTTTCTTCTATGAAGGTATTTTTGAGAAATTTGATAACATTTTTGAGTTTTGATATTTCATAAACTTCTTGTTTAGATAAAAACAGGATTTTTTTTTTCATAGATGACCATACTATTTTTAGATTTCGAAATTTTAGTTTGTTTTATAAAATATTTTTGGACTGGCAATATCTTGTGAATCAGCTTCTCCTGGTGTGTGAATAGGATACTTGCATGAAGGCTAAAGGGAGTCTCTATCTAGTCTTCATGGATACTTGACAGGACTCGGAGCAGGATAAAGACACCTGGACTGGATCAGCACCTCTCTGTGTGTGAATAGAGAAGTTTAAAGATTTTTATTATAATTAACCTTTTTTAAAAGGAGGTAATACTAAGAGAAGCAGGTTTAGTGGTACTGACCTCACTTGAGTAAGGTATATCCATATCGACTTAAGCATCCATCCTATACTTAATAGATTACTCCTACTACTCTTGATCCCTAGTTATATTCAAGGAACAATATAAACAAGAGTTGTGATCAAATACAGATTTATTTTTCTTAGTTGTTCCCTACATTACTAAAGCATTTTAATAATTTATGTCAGTCAAGAGAAAACTGAAACACTTTAATTTGAATATTTACATTTGAAAAGTGAGCAAAATCTTTTTACAATTTACATTAATAAAAATTTAAGAAACATAAATTATTCATTAAAGTATTTATGGTACTTACGTATTATCGCAACCATGACAAAACGTAATTGATGTATCGTCCAATAAAGGTCCCGATCGATTCCAAGGACAACATGCAACAAAGTGATCTGTATGAGGACCCACGTTCGAGCGGGCTCGAACTGGTTGGGGGACGTACGCACCGCTGGGACTGTGTCGTCAGACAGGCCGGCTTCGCCGGACCAAGTCACAGAGCATACTAGACTCGCTTCTGGGACTCGCTTCTGGGTTTTTCTCAAGCAGTTCGACGTGGGTCCTCATACAGATCACTTGGCTGCATGTTGTCACGGTACTTGCGGCGTGCGACGGTCCCAGAAGCGAGTCTAGTATGCTCTGTGACTTGGTCCGGCGAAGCCGGCCTGTCTGACGACACAGTCCCAGCGGTGCGTACGTCCCCCAACCAGTTCGAGCCCTCTCGAACGTGGGTCCTCATACAGATCACTTTGTTGCATGTTGTCCTTGGAATCGATCGGGACCTTTATTGGACGATACATCAATTACGTTTTGTCATGGTTGCGATAATACGTAGGTACCGTATTTATTATTCCAATGTATTTAAACATATAATTATACATTTTTAAGTTTCATTGTAACTTTGTAGTTTTGAATATGAAGTGAAAAAAGCTTGTCAAAAGGACAACCATATTTAAAGAGCACTAAGAATGATTGATATAATACTCAAATGAATACCTTACAAAACTTTCTTGAAAGTAAGCATATACCAATTATTTCAAAAAAGTTTTGTATGCCACATGGCCGTACTCGAGTATGGCGGTGCTTTTAACAATGCCACCAGGAAACTTCTTCTATTAAGTGGTACCATGGTTTGGGGTGGTGTAACATTTGGTTGGCACACCTTTGGTCAATGCTTCAGGCAGTATCACAGCACAACAATACGTCTCCGACATTGTGAGACCTGTGGTACAGCCATATCTGTCAATGAGGCCTGGACTGCTTTTTCAGCAGGATAATGCCAGGCCATATACTGCATGGGTAACTATAAATAGTCTACAAGGGTTTGATATCCTGCCTTGGCCAGCACATTCTCTGGATTTGTTGCCAATTGAGCATATCTGGGACAGCATGGGTCGCCTATTAAGAGAACTCCCAATTCCAGCAAACCATGTTCAGTTACAAGCCCAAGTGCATGTTGTGTGGAATGCCATCGCTGAGCACACCATTTACGGGATGCTTCATCGTATTCAATCCTGCAATTTCAGTTGTGAGCAGTATATATTAAAATTGCACTTTATAATACTTTAAAATTCAAGATTAAATCTACTACTTTATTTTCTATTTTTAAACACTTTTTTTTGTTCATTTCTTATTAGTTTTACATTATGCTAAACTTTGGAATAATTATTATTAATAAATATTCCAAAGCTAGGATCCCACTTCCACTGCACATACCAGCATTTATGGATTAGTTTCACACTTATTATGTACTCATCAGCATAGAATAGCTAACACCTGCAATGCCAACAACATAGCTTGAACTATGTGACACCCAATTTGAGGATGTTGATGAAATCCCACAAACTCCAGCTGCATTGTAGCACTGAATTTGTCAGTCACCATAAAAGTTCACAAAATTATGGAATACAGTAACATTTCTTCCTATACTGTACTGGCTATTCCATGCTGATAAGAGCATATGCAAGAATTAACCTACGAATTTTAAATTTGAAATTCCTCCCTATATGTTGGTCTGTGGGCATGAATACTTACATGGTTGGATTTTCCCAGTCTATTTGTTTACAGTCTCCTAATCAACATTAAGTATCATGGCAGTGATACAAGATGAGGACCCTGCAAAACGCTATACATATGATCTCATGCTACATACCCTATACCTATATCTCTGAAACCACAGTGGTTAAAATATTTTTAGAATAAATTCTTCTGTTTTTAAGGTCTACGGTAGTCTAGGAGGTCTGAGGTATTTTTAGATGAAATATTTCTATTGGGAAGGTCTGTAGTCTTGGATATTATTAAACTTTCTTTTCATTGCTCATTTCCAGTTAGTTTTACATTTTATAATTGGCATTTCTGTATTTCAAAATTATTTCAACTGGAATTTTTTAAAGCTATTTTCTATTACTAATTTTTTTAAATTTCTATACCTTTTTTAGTACTCTCTTTCAATCTAATAAAAGTGGCCTGATGCCGTATACAAATGTTGTAGAATGTGGTGGGTGACGTGAACAAAAAATATTACAAATTACAGACTGTGACTTTCAGATTTTGTTAACATAAAAAGTTGGCGAATACAAAAAATTTACTCGCCAGCTTTGTCAAGTGTTGCACATTTTCTTATAGGCCAATTTTAGAAAGTTACTCGCCAATAGGCCAGTGGAGAGGTGTTTATCAACAGCTATAGAAAAATGTAGTCATTTAACTGTAATCTTCACCTTTTCCCAGACAATGCATCTATGTGAACAATTCTGACCCCGGGGAGGAACCGTACTCATCTTCAAGCTGTGTTGGACCTTTTTGTCTGGTGGAGCCATCTATATAAAACTATAGAGAAACAGTCGTATGAATTGATAAAAATGTAATTTAGAATACTCAGTGTTCATACACTACACAGGCATTGGCAATAGCAAGTTCTCTGGCTTTCACTTTAGTCAATGATTATTATTTGCAGATGAATGAAGAGTGGTACAGATCAAATTATATCTAGTGACAAATTTTACAATAGGCCTGGAACAAGGGCAGCTGAATTTAATGGATAATAAATTTAAATATATAAATTACAGTATAAATTTTTTGATAGAAAAAAGATATACATATGGAACGCATTATAAATCTAATTATACAACTATTCTAAACTTTTTATATTAGCTGCATCATACCATCTATATATTCTAACTAATATGCAATAACAAAAAGTTTGGTCCATGCACAAGATAGTTTCATTATGGACAGGACAATAAATATAATTATTAAATTTATTATGAAAGTAGTAAATTTTAATGATAGAAATAGGTAACTGCACAGCATGTATCTGTATATAAACAGATAAAAGTATGTAAATAAAAAATATCACAGCCCAATTTCTATCTTAATTTTAAGCAGTTTATTTTGATTTCTGCTAGACACATGGAGTACATGTTAAACTTTAAGTGCACAGGCAAAATAGTTATAATGTGCATTTTGTACCTCCTAATTTGAAATCTTGCCATCTGTGATGTTGATGTTGAAACCCAGACCGTCCGACCTACCAGAAAGGTGTAAGGTAACAGTTTGGACGGTCGGGAAGTGCCACCCAATTTAGACCGGAACCCAGTGGGGGAGGCATCCACAGGGACGTACCCTCCTTCCCCTACCACCAACCTCTCGGAAGGACTTTCGGACCCACATGTTTAACGTGATCGTACTCCGCTTGAACACGACGGCAGTTTTTTGGCAGTGGCTGGAATCGAACCCGGGCCTACCGAGTGCAACTCCAGCACGCTAACCAATGGGCTACCGCGCCCGCCATCTGTGATGTGATATAGGCCTGACTTTTTCAGTCATCACACACTTTTTTTAATCAACACATAAATTTTGATGATTTTATCTGGTACTTATTCATTGCTGTTATGAACTTAAAATATTATACTTGTGTCTAACTTTTTCTTTTTATAAGAGTACTAATTATTTTATTACACATCATTGATTGATTTACAATTAATATTATCCATATCGTCGAGCAGTTATGATACCAACTATTGTTACATAACACAGATTATATATCACAAGTTTAAATTCTCACTATGGAACTATTGATAATTGTAGTATAAAAGTTATGAATTAAGTTTCCAAAAGTTAAGCTCTTTTCTAATTCTAAACAAGGTGAGCATCTGTTCATGAACCGTGCATTATAATACAATTTGTCCTTAAATTAATACCATGATACAAGCTGCAATGAAATCTGAAATAACATCTGTGTAGTATGCTTGCCTTTATCAATCATCCAGGACTTGTTAAAATTGTGATGCATAAGTTTAGACATTTTTAGTTGGTGCTAATCCACTTTTAGTGTTACTATCAGTGGTATACAACCGAATACGATGCATTGCACAGAGAATGCTTGTTGGGTGAGGATCAAAGTTGAATGTAGTCCTAACTGCTTGTAGTGTACACTGCTGCTAATAAGTGATCTTCTGAGATAAAAGGCATAAAATAAAAAAAAGCCTCTTATAAAAAGCAACAAATTTGTGGCCAAATTTAAACAAAATGTATATGAATAAAAATTAAATTATTGGTTTAGTTTATGTTCTGCTTAGTTCTATGTTATGTAATATGACTTTAAGTTATATTAAACTAAATGGCGTCTTAGGAGTTCTTGCTACTATTGATCAAGTGAAAATAAGACTTTCTTTTTGTGGTTAGGAAGGACTCTAAAAAAGTTAGGTCTACTCCTTAGAATTCACTCTTTGTGTACATATAATGTAGAATGCATTATATATTATCAGATGAATCTTAAGAAATATGATTTGACACTGCCAATAATTAATTAAATATTTAGACATTAATTTTAAAGTAGTATATATTAGATATTATTCGTAAAAAACAAACATTCGTATAAAAACATTGACTTTCAGTATTTTAATCAGAAAAACAGGAATCAAATGTACTACTATTAACAAAGATGGCAACATGTCTAAAAATGAATAATATAAAAAAATAACATTTTATAATAAAAGTCTTTTGATCACACTACTGATGTTAAAATTACATAAAAACTAGAGTGCTTTCAGACATTAAACATCCATCATCAGTGGCAAACAAAAATCCGGAGAGGATACATGGGGTGTTATACATAGCTATATGTTCTGTTCTCTGATTCAATTTTATTGTGAATTTAAATTTAAACATGCCCAATCTACTATTATCCCTCAGTTTAATCGTATTCATACCAATAAATTTAAAAATAAAAATAACATATTAAATCAGGCTCGGGTATATGTCACCCTTCTCAAATTCTCTGAAAATAATTATAAATTATTCACTGCCGGAATTAAACCTATAAACCTAATGTTTGCATTAGGTTAACCAGTACATCTTTAGTGTAAAAACTTTTTATTTGTTGATAATTTTGGTGCAATTTTTCCATGGTCTGATAATCCTGTTCTGTTTTTTGTATTAAATCCTTTCTGACACACCCCACATTTGTCTGGCCGACTAATCGGTTGCTCATGTCCTTGCTGACGAGCCGGTCGGTCTGGGTCTTCAACACCCCACATTTGTGGTTTGGTACAACTTAAGTATGAAGAACTTTCATTTGACGAGATTTTTGGTGCAATTTTTGTCCTGATCTGGTAATCTCATTTTGTTTCTGGCAAACCCTTAACATTTTCAGCATCATAAGAGCAAAAAATATACATGTAAGAGTGTGTGTTTGGTTTTGATTTGAAACAGTTCATTTCAAATGCATTCTTCATAGAGTTATTATCGCTGAAGTCAATCAGGTTGTACTGTTTACTATTGTTTTGAGATTCATTGTCTTTTTTTTTTTTTGGTATTTAATGGGAGAATGCCTTCTGTTTTCAGTGCTATTGAAAAGTAATTGGATTTGGATTTTCAAACAGTAGTCCATCTTTGGTTTATCAGTTTAATGTTTTCTAAATTTTAGAATTTTCATGTTACATCGTTACATCTGTGCAGTGATCGTAAACCTATGCTCTATGAGGCACATAATACCTGATGCACAAACAGTGGCTGTTGCTATGTGCAACCTTTGACAGTCAGCGGGACCAAATTCTGTGATATTTTTTAGCAGGTGAGCGTAGTGAGGTTAAGTCCACGAAGTGGGTGTAGATTCATATTCAAATTGCTATGGATCAACTATTGCACAAACTACTGTTGTCACATTGTTGCCTTTGACAGAGAATGACTATTCCTATGTAAATTTTCTGATTCTACATTATCCAGTTTTATAGTGTTGACATACAATATCTTTAGTTTTTATATATTTACATTTTTGTATTTCACTTATATTTTTCAATTATTTACCAACTACATAACATGACATTAGTAAACACTTTTCAAACACTATCTTCCCTGATGACATTTTTGGTCACCAAACAATAGGCGGATTTTGCTAAAAGTCTTTATACTAAAACTGTTCTGATTATCCAAACATGCACGGGATATCAAAAATAATAAACCTTCCATGGCTCTTTCAAAATTGTTATTAATGATAAATTTATCCAGATTTTTGATAGAAACCTGTCTGTTAACTAATTGTAATTACATACATAACATTTTGCTTTTCAAATTCCTTTTTTATTTACATTTCTTGTGATGCTATTTTTCACTTCGATCCTGTTCAAACCCTCAGTTTCACATGGCATCTCATTCTTGACTCCCTGTGAGTTAAATTTTGTCTAAATTTTTAAATATTTAATTGTGCTAACTTTGCTTTTAATGGCATTTTTTAACGTTTCTATTCATATTTTGTTTCAGGTAATCTGATTATTCATATGCAAATTTTGTCCATAGTTTCTGACTGTATATAAGAGGCTATGTAACCCCCCCCCCCTTTTCGAACTGTCACTGATGATGAGATCTTTAACGTCTGCAAGCTATCTGGCTTTTATGTAACTTTAACATCTTAATGGTGTGATCAAATTAAGTTTATCTTTGAAAAGTTTAAATAAAAACAGTCAATAAAATGCAAACTCTGACTCCAAAACAAAATGATTTTAAAGTAATTTTATATTTTTAATAGTTTCTAGGCAATAAATTAAAACATCAAATGTCTACCAATTAAAACACTATTGATATAAAAAATATTGATTTACACAGAAACATATTTTGATAAACAAAATTGATACTTAAAATTAAAAATTAGTAATTAAGTATGTATGGAAAGGATGTTTCCAAATTTATGATACTATATGGGACTCCGATCAGGCAATAAACCTGTTTAACACATAAGAATGCTAAATTTTGCATACATTGCATTAAATTTGCAAATTTTTACATTGATAATGTAGAAAATTTTGTCAGAATTTTTATATTCAAATTTTGTCAAATCAATCATAAAAGTAGATGATCAAGAACTACTAATAAATACATTGGCAATATATGTTGGTATAGGAGTGAAATAGTAGAATAAAAGAGGAGTTAAAGGTTTAATGTTCTGATTCCACAGTCCTATTTTAAATTACTTATTACACAGGTTTAATTTACTTATTACCGATAACACAGGCCTGAGTATGTAGAAGCAAGACTTCATTCAAATAAGCTTTATGCGTAAATGTTTTCCAACATATTTTACTAGCATAGGCTTTTTACTAGCATGCATAAGTATTTATTAAAATTACTTTTGGTGTAAATATTTTCTGCCATATTTTACAAACAAAATGCTTTTCATAAATGTACATAAGTAGATATCTATTTAAATCACATTTACATGCTAATGCCTTCTGACATGTTTCATAAGTTCGTATGGGTAACTGTGTATGTAAATTAAATTTTTGTATATATTTTCTAATATATTTTACAAAGAAAAGACTTTTCATCAGTGTGCATAAGTAGGTGCTTATTTAAATCACTTTTATGTACAAATGCCCTCCGACATATTTCACAAAGAAAACATTTAACCAGACTTTTGTGTATTTAAATGACTTTTCTGTTTAAATGTTTTCTGACATATTTCACATTAAATATGTGTATATATATATATATATATATATTCACCAGTGTGCACAAGTAGAAACCTATTTAAATCACCTCTGTGCATAAATGTTTTATGGCATATTTTACAAAAAGGCTGAAAAAATGGTTAAGTGAGGCACTAGTATGATTAAGTAGATGAGTATAAATCAAGTTTAAATGCAAATGCTTTCCTACATGTTTCCCATTAAAGAGCTCTTCACCAGTATGCCTAAGATGCTTATTTAAATCCCCTTTATGTGGGAATATATTTTGCACAAACAAAATGCTTATCACAGGTATGCCTAAGATGTCTTTCAAGTCCCTTTACATGGAATTACTTTCTTACATATTTCATGCATTGCTTTTCACCAAATAAGTGTATAATTAAATTACTTTTACATGCAAATGCTTTCCATCATATTTCACAAACAAAATACTTTTCAGCCTTCTACATATGTGTGTATTTAAAGTACTTTTATATGCAAATGCTTTTCATCTGTATACACAAGTAGACATGTATTTAAATTGCATTTATGTTTACATGCTTTATGATATATTTCTCAAATGAAATGCTTTCCATCAGTATGTATAAGTAGGTGTTTATTTAAATGACTTTTCAGTAAAAATGTTTTCTTACATATTTTACAAACAAAAGGTTTTCTACTAGTATGTATACGTAGGTGTGTATTTAAATTACCTTTAATTGAAAATGCTTTCTGACATATTTCACAAACAAAAGGCTTTTCACCAGTAAGTATACGTAGATGTGTATCTAAATTACCAATATATTTAAATGCTTTCTGACATACTTCACAAAGAAAAAGCTTCTCATCAGTATGTATAAGTAGGTGTTTATTTAAATGACTTTTCAGTAAAAATGCTTTCGGACATATTTTACAAACAAAAGGTTTTCTACTAGTATGTATACGTAGGTGTGTATTTAAATTACCTTTAATTGAAAATGCTTTCTGACATATTTCACAAACAAAAGGCTTTTTACCAGTATGTATACGTAGATGTGTATCTAAATTGCCTATATATTTAAATGCTTTCTGACATACTTCACAAAGAAAAGGCTTTTCATCAGTATGTATAAGTAGGTGTAATTTTAAAAGATGTTCATGTGTAAATGCTTTACAACATATTTCACAAAGAAAAGGATTCTCATCAGTATGCACAAGTACATGATGATATAACTTCTTTTTATCTACAAATGCTTTCTGACATATTTCACAAACAAAATGCTTTTTATCTGTATGCACAAGTAGATGCTTATTTAAATTATTTTTCTGTGAAAATGTTTGGTTGCATATTTCACAAACATAAGGCTTTTCACCAGTATGTATACGTAGATGTCTTCTTAAATTACCTCTCTGTGTAAATGCTTTCTGACATACTTCACAAAGAAAAGTCTTCTCACCAGCATGCGTAAGTTGATTTTCCATAAAAACGTTTTCTTGCATACTTCACAAAAAAAAAAGCTTTTCACCAGTATGCGTGAGTTAGGTAATTTAAATAACTTTTACTTTCTGACATATTTTAGAAACAAAACTTTTTCACTAGTATGTATAAGTAAGTATTTAAATTACTTTTACGTACAAATGCTTTCTGACAAATGTCACATATAAAAAGTTTGTCCTCAGTATACAAAATAGGTGCTTATTAAAATTATTTTTCTGTGCAAATGTTCTCCTACATATTTCACATATGAAAGACTTAGATGAGTCTATTTACATTAGTTTTACTTGATGTACTACATGATGACAATTTACATTAGTTTTACTTGTAAATGCTTACCTATTTTGTTGTGTACTGAACACCAGACGGCGCTCGACTTCCGGAAGCCAAGAAAGACAACATCTCAACTCGAACCAACAAGTTCTTGTTGAACGAGTCGTTGTGTCGACGAGTCAGACGAGTTCTTGTTGTCGAGAACGTTTCAGTTCTTTCGATTTTGAAGCTTATCGGGCTAGCCCACCGTTGGCCCGCCATAGGACTTTACTTGTTTTTAGAGAATAACTCGAAAATCAGAGAAAATAGGAAATTGAAATTTAATACATCGTTTTCATTTGGGGTATAATTTAATTCTTTCAATTTTGAACCGTATCGGTTTAGCCCGTTTTAGGCCCGTCTTAGAAACTCACCCGTTTTTGCGGCATAACTCGAAAGCAGTTGTATCTAAGAATTCAAAGTTTGGCATATCCTTGTCATTTGCTGTATATATTAACTCTTTGGATTAAAAATCTTATCGGGCTAGCCCGTCCTGAGCCCAACAAATGGAATATATCGCTTTTTTTAGAATAACTCAAAATTCGGAGCATCTTGAATGTCTAAATTTAATATGTCATTGTCCTTTGGGGTATATTACATTTCATCGCATTTCGAACCTTATCGGGCTAGCCCATCTTGACCCGCCTTAGAAATTTACTCTCTTTTTAACAATAACTCGAGCAATCGGAGTAGCTAAAAAATATAAATTTAGTATATCATTTCCTTTTGGATGGATTTTAATTTAGACTTTGAACCTCATCGGGCTAGCCCGTCTTGGGCTCGCTGCAAAATGCTTTCGTTTTTGAAGAATAACTCGAGAACCGCAACAGCTAAAAATTCCAAGTTTAACATGTCGCTGGATTTTGTGGTATATTTAAGTCTCTTCGGATCTGAACTTTATCGGGGTAGCCCGTCCTGGGCCTGACATGGGAATGGACCCGGTTTTTTTTAGAATAAATGGAAAATTGGGACAACAAGATAATATAAATTTAGTACATCCTTATCTTTTGGGGAATATTTTAATTCCTTCGATTTTGAACCGTATCGCACGAACCCGTTTTGGGCCCCCCCTTAGAAATTCACTTTTTGGGGGAATAACTCTAGAACGGGAGTATCTAAAAGTTCCAAGTTTAGAATGTCGTTGTTATTTGCGGTATATCTTAGCTCATTGGATTTAAAATCTTATCGAGCTAGCCCGTTCTGTGCCCAACGAAAAGAATGTACTCGTTTTTAAAGAATAACTCCATAACTGTAGCAGCTAGAATGTCTAAATTTAGTATATCATTCTATTTTAGGGTATATTTTATTTCTTTGGATTTTGAACCTTATCAGCCTAGCCCGTCTTGGATCCAATGTAGAAATGTACTGGTTTTTCGAGAATAACTCGAAAATCCAAGCAGCTAAAAAAAAATCAAAATTTAGTACATCATTTTCTTTTGGGGTAAAGTTTAATACTTTCGAATTTGAACCGTATCGGGGTAGCCCCTCCTGGGCATATTAATGCACTCGTTTTTTAAATAACTGAAGCAGAGCAGCTAAAATATTTTATATATCATTGTTTTAGGGGTATATTTTAATTGTTTAGACTTTGAACCTTATTGGGCTAGCCCGTTTTAGGCCCGTCTTAGGAATGCACTCGTTTTGGAGGAGTATTTCGAGAAATGAGAAGCTGAAAATTCCAAGTTTAGCACGATCGCATTTCCAAGGCGGACTCAAGACGGGCTAACCCAATGAGGTTCAAATTACAAAGTATGATAAACCCCAAAAGAAATTGATATACTAAATGTAGATTTTTTAGCTGCTCTGATTTACGAGTTATTCTCGAAAAACGAGCACATTATCACTATGTCGGGCCCAATACGGTCGAGCTCGAAAGGTTCAAAATCCAAAGAAATAAAATATACCCTAAAAGACAATGGTATACTAAATTTAGATATTCTAGCTGCTACAGATTTGGAGTTAATCTTAAACGAGTACATTCTTCTTGCTGGGACCGGGACGGGCTAGCCCGATCAGGTTTTAAATCCAATGATCTAAGACATACCGCAAATGACAACGACATTATAAACTTGAAACTTTTAGATACTCCGGTTCTAGAGTTATTCCCCCAAAAAGTGAATTTCTAAGCCGCGCCCATAACGGGTTCACCCGATACGGTTCAAAATCGAAGAAATTAATATATTCTTCAAAAGGTAAGGATGTACTAAATTTATATTTTCTAGTTTCCTCGATATTTCCGATTTGTTACCCGATTGCCCGATTTGTTATTTTAAAAAATTGGTCCATTCCTATGTCGGTCCCTGGACGGGCTGCCCCGATAAAGTTCAAATCCGAAGAAATTTAAATATACCCCAAAAGCCAACGACATGTTAAACTTGGAATTTTTAACTACTTCGGTTCTCGCGTTATTCTTCAGAAACGAATGCATTTTTCAGCTGATCCAAGAACGCCTAGCCCGATGAGGTTTAAAATTTAGATTAAAATTCAACCAAAAGGAAATGATATATTAAATTTACATTTTTTAGCTACTCCGATTGATCGAGTTATTCTTGTAAAGAGAGTAAATTTCTATGGAGGGCCCAAGGCGGGCTAGTCCGATAAGGTTCGAAATACGATAAAATATAATATACCCTTAAGGACAATGATATATTAAATTTAGACATTCTAGACGCTCCGAATTTTTAGTTATTCTCAAAAGACGATATATTCCTTTTGTTGAGCTCAGGATGGGTTAGCCCGAAAGTTTTTTTAATCCGAAGAGTTAAAATATACAGCAAATGACAAGGATATGCTAAATTTCGAATTTTTAGATACACCTGTTCTCGAGTTATACCGCAAAAACGGGTGAGTTTCTGACGTGTGCCTAGGACGAGCTAACCCGGTACGGTTCAAAATTGAAAGAATTAAAATACACCCCAAAAGAAAACGATATATTAAATTTAGATTTCCTACTTTCTCTGATTTTCCAGCTATTCTCAAAAACCAGGTAAAGTTCTATTGCGGGTCCAGGATGGGCTAGCCCGATAAACTTCAAAATCGAAAGAACTGAAATATACCAGAAGAGGAAACATCATAGCGAATTTCACGTTACTGTGATAAATGAACTTGATTATTTTGGACCTCAAAGGTTCGAACGAACACCAGATCAAGTTAAATAAAATTTTAAAAATACGGATATATCCCTAGCTCAATCTCTCTGAAATTCAAATGACTTTTTGTGAATACCACTTAAAATAATCACACCAAATTGCACACAAATTCTTCAGTTATTTCAAAAGATATCGGTCATTTTATTTGTGATAAATTCCCATTAGTTTCAATGTTAACTCCTCTGCTTTAGACCGCTTATTCGAGACAAACACCGTCTGGCGGAGGAGGCTTTTCTGGAACATCTCCCAGCATTGGAAAGTATAGGCGGTCGTCACACTATTACTTCTAGGCACTGTAACCCAAGTGTCCCTGCAAAAGTCTTTATGATTTAATAATTCATCCTGAGCGAAGTAATCAATTTGAAGAGGGGGGGGGGGGGGGTCATACGAACTGAGGTCTCCACATATATTAAATTATTATTTTTTAAACATATTTGAAAAAAAAATAAATCTTCAAAAATGCAAATTTAAATCATCCACGCCAAAGTTCACTTTTAACCATATTTCCTTTCCCGGACATTTCATTGAAAATATATTTTACTTTTATTAAAATCTTTTTCTGGTGAAGCAAATCTAAATATTCTTTTTGAAATGTTTTTCATTTTCTTGCCAAACTTATGTCTTTAACTGTTAATCTATATAAAAATAAATAAGTAACTATAACAACATTTACCCCCCTCCCCTGTGGAATGCTTGAAATTGTCCCCCTTCCCTCTCCATTATTTTTATGTCCAAGCGACATTGAACTCTTTGGTTGAGCTTCAGGACACACGCACAGTCAATCAAGGTCTTCCCCCTTCTCGGGGGATTAAAAATTATTTCACAATTCCGAGCTACACATAACTGATCTCGGAGATACAGCTCCTTTGGTTAGTCGCTCTGTTATTCGAGACCCTTCCAGTGTGTTTCTAATGGTCAACTCATATAAACTTATGGAACGGTTCATTTATCTACTACAAATAATTTTCAAAAGATTCTGTAAAAAATAAAATTTCGTTTACTCAAGCACGCCAAAAGAAAGTCCTTATCATCATGCTAGTAAGCTTGTCCTCTTGTGACGGCTTACATGTTATTTGAAATTATAAAATTGAAATAATAGTTACTTTTCGGTTATTCTCCAGCAAGAAGAGTCTTTTTACACTTCGTGTTCTCCAGATTTCAGACAGAGACAATTTTCGTTGCACGTGGTTTCAAATACCAAGTGTCTACGCTTTGATAATTGATTCTACACCAAAGGGGGTTTTCGGGAAGTGGGGGGGGGGGGGGGGGGGGAGGGAGTCTCCTGAGGTCTCCTCTTTAAAAATTAACTCTTCAAAATTGCAACTTTAAATTATGAATGCGGAACTTCGACCATAATGAGATTTCTTCTTCATTTTCAAGATACATAAAGGAGAAATAAATATAATTGTACTAAAAATATTTTCCTGGGATGCGCATATGAATCATTCCTGTTGAAGTTTGCTTTTATTTTCTCGACAAATTTAATATAGGGGGGGGGGGGGGCGTGGTTTAAATCCTGAAGTTACAATTTATGTCTTAAGATTAAACATCTCACTTGTGAAGCTCATTTTTAAATTTTCATGGTTAACTCCTTGACATAAAAAACGATGTCTCATTAATTCCGTTAATGCTATTTCGTTAATGTTATTTAAATGTTTCATGTCCAAATCTTAAAGAAATATATGGGGCGTGGTTTATTTCATGACTGATTTTCCTGACGTGATTTATTTCATACACTGACCCTTGAAATACAACGACGTCTCATGTACGTTGTATGTTTCATAACCCATTGTAGAATGACGTCTGTGGGACGCCCACAGATTAAAATTTTGTAATGTGTAAATCTTACAAAAAATGTAGGGGACGTTGATCATATAATGAAACTGTACTTAATGTCTCTTAATTCGTATATCAAGGGGTTAAAAAACAAAAATAAATAAAATGTTCCCGCAAATGCTAGAGGGCGTGTTTAATATCCTGCATGAAGGCTAAAGGGAAGGAGCGGTACGAAATAGGCTGTTCCGGAGAAAAGTGATAAATGATTTCTCTGAAGAGAGATTCCAGTTTAGTGGGGACGCTGCTGTTAGTCCTTATTGTTCGATTCAAATAGCATTAGGTTGATTAGAAGTTTATTTTATTTTATTTATTCCTTTAATATCGGTTCTTTCATTTTCTCAAAATATCGTTTCCGGTGCATGTTGTTAGTGCTAGTTATACATCGGAGTATGTCAGTGACAGAAAACAACGTAAAAGTGAAAGTAAAAAACGTTCAAAACATTAACGTATAACAAATTTGAGGGTCAAGATCACAGCTCCAGAGGCATTTTGGTACATGCAGAGAACTTCCACATTTTTTACTTTATAAATAAATAATATATTAAGACTTTAAAGGATGTAAATTTTTTAAACAATTTGCACATTTTCCCTGCAATACATGCCAATGTATATTGGGAAAGTATTGGAATCATGCCGAAAATCGCAACTCGAGATTTCGACGGATCCACCCGTTTCGAGACCTCTAGAATACGAAAAAACTGTTTTTGGCGTGACGTCTGTGTGTGTGTCTGTCTGTGCAGATTTTGTATCCACTCTAACAAAAAAACTAATGGACCGAATTTCACAAAATTTGGTAAGTAGATCATTTGTGGGCGAATTTGGTTCTGATTAGTTTTGGGTACGATTTGGGATAAAAGAACCCGCCTTTTTTTGCAAAATGGCCGGCAAAAATCACCAAAATCTAAAATAAAAACTACGTATGCTCAAATATATCCATTAAATGCTTGTTAATACGTAATTTTCAACGAAGTAAAGAATAAGACCAACCCCATTATACTCGGACTAGCCGTTCTCGAGATATTTTAGTTTTTTCGTATTTTCTTTACGCCAACTTTGAAAATAAGTCCAGTAATCAAATGAGAGCGAAAATTAAATTAAAAGTGAATTAAATTTAATTGAAACAAAGAGAACGTGGATATAAGTCTGCAAGGAAAGTCATGTGCTGCCCACATCAGATTTTTTAATTTAAAATAAAAACTAATATTATCAGTTTTCAATTAATTAAAATTTTATTTCTGTTTAAAAATTTTTATCACATACAAAATATAGGGGTTCTTTAAAATTTGGGGCCGCAGAGGCGCGGCCCGAAGGCCCGTACATTAATCAGGCCCTGTCTATGAGAGTTTCGTTTTACGTGAATATCTCGATAATCCCTGCTCCTAGAAATTCGAAACATAGGCTAAATTCTATTTTATGACTATCCACAAACTTTCATAAAATTCGGTGTACCAGTTAAATGAGGCCATAAAGAAAAGTCATAAAAATCCTCTGTTTCCACTCCCTCAAATCTTGTCTATGGGAGATTATTTTTACATAAATGTCTCGATAACCCCTGGTCCTGGAAACTCGAGACATGGAATAAATTTTAAGTAGGGAAATATAATGACTATCTACAAAATTTCATGAAATTCGGTGCACCAGTTCTCCCGTGATTGAATTTCGCTGCTGGAAAAATATCAATCAAGAAAATAGAATCTAAAAATGTATTAAAGCTAATGTTAGATTTTAATACTTTCATATCATGAAATTTATACGACTGCATATTAAAATTAATGAGTAAGTGCATTCTTATCAAGTTTTTCATGAAGTTTTACATCTCTATGAATTATAATTCTATTATAATTTTTAGAGATGAAAAATTAAATTAACACGGTTTGCATTTTTTTTATTTACTTTGAATACGAATTAATTATTATTTTCAAACTGAAAACATTTATTTTAAAAAACTGCGTATGACAATTGAAAAAAACCCAGAGAAAATTTAGA
The DNA here is from genome assembly GCA_951213105.1 of Amaurobius ferox. Classification (NCBI taxonomy): domain Eukaryota; kingdom Metazoa; phylum Arthropoda; class Arachnida; order Araneae; family Amaurobiidae; genus Amaurobius; species Amaurobius ferox. Next base: position 42,583,836 of record OX578155.1, read on the forward strand.
GTTTTTAGTTTACACAATGGGCACTAGAGGACGGTACGATTAGCAGAATTCTGCAATGCATCTTTTGGCCAGGGGAAAATGCCATTCTTTACAACGGCGTGCCCCCCCCCCCCCCCCTTCTATCTAATCTACATGATATCCTGAAACCACATTTTATATATTTAAGAACTTTTATATATTTTATTAAGAAATTTTATATATATAAGAACAGAAAGCGAACATCATTCTTACAAAAGTTCGTTTTCAATTTGTTTAACAAACTTTTAAAAAACTGTTAGTAAGAGTGTTAGTATTTTTAAAATACTGTTAGTTGGTCAAAGCACAAATTATCTCTTTTGAAAAATAAGACAACTAATTCCTATGGAAGTTCGATTTTCATTTTTCTAACAAATGTTTAAAAATATATATACCCTTATTTTAATTCCCTTGAAACTGCGAACGGATTTCAAAATAATTTAGAAGTAAAAGATGAAAGAATAAACAATTTTAGCGTAACAGAGATGATTGCTTATGCAAAGAATAAAAAACCACAGTCTTTATATTCCCAATCTTTGTCAGCGTTTGTCGTTACTTTTGGTAATCAGCAATGATAAAACTGAAACTGCAAAATATTCCAGTCTTTTATTCTACCCCCAAGTTATCACCTATTTTATCACGAATTTTCTAAGAAGGTACTAAATTAAGCGGAAGAGTATGTACAAAACCTAAAAGGTGCCGGCCGCCCATCTTGCTGTCCCATGTCCTCGGACGAGTCGGACGGCCTGGGTTTTCGACCCTAAAAGGTGCATTATCCAATTGAAATTATTTCGTAAGAATAACTTCTACTGTTTTAAAAATGTTGGACAACATACCTAAAATACAGGTTAACTCCAGAATAACTGAATATTTTTAACCTTGGCTGCCCTATCGCTTGTTTATTTCTACTGAACGACAACAATCGTAATCCATCAATGGATTGGTTGTTCTTAACTTTTGCAACGCCGATTTTTGCATATAAATAATATTTTGACATATTTAAACAAGAAAGATCAATCATGCATAAAGCATTGATTATGAGACACTTTCCAACTCCAATGCAATTTATTTAACCATCTCTAAAATGCGAAATATTCCTCGGTAATATTTTTGAAATTATCACAATACTACATTACTTTATTTGAAAACTTAAAACTTATCGAAAACAATGAACTTTATTCAAATGACGGCATTGAAATATCAATTGACTGGTTTAAACATCTCTAAATTACGATACATTCTTCGGTAATATTTTAAACATTTTCATAATACAACAATAATTTATTATATTTCAATACTTCATCGAAAACAACTGAACTTTATTCAAATGACGTCATCGAAATATAAATCGTCTATATGAAATATAATCGTCTATATGAAAGCACCATTTCATTCATGAACATTTTTCCATTCATTTCATTCATAACAATACTACAATAATTTATATTATTTAAAAACACAAAACCATGGAGGTACAAGTAATTTAACTCTATACTTAAATCTTCATCGAAAGAATCGTTTGCATCTCTACGTAAAATCAAGAGAATGTTTCATTCATATCAGCTATATTGCAGATTCCATGAGCTAAATAATTTTGCGTTAAGGAAATGCAACAATTCTTATACAACTCATTCTACATGTTTTGATGCTTACATTTTCCATAAGAGAAAATTAGGCTTCGTTGTAGAAATAATCATTTAAACTCATATATGTATATTGTAATTGCGTTGTTTCAGAATGTAGATACACAGAGTTTAAGCAATAATAAAGCTGTTTTAGGACGGATACAACACTAAATATAAATTAAAAGGAACTTCTAAATCACGATTTTAACAAAAGACGGATGCCAAATTTTATTTTGAAGTGTGTCACGTGATTTCTTCATATAATGGTCGCCCTAAGGCAAGACGTATGCTAATTCAGAAGTATACATATCACACGCCAAACGTCGTTTTATCGCCAGTTCTGGTATATTCCGGCAACACCTGCAATTGGAGGTAAAGACGAATTGTTTTAAAGAAGGATATTGTTCATAATTTGATTGCATATCAGATTGCGTATGAGAATGTCGTTAGATACATTTGTATCAGATTATTTAGAAAATTATTATTTGTATCAAATTATTTAGAAGATTATTTGTATCAGATTACTGGGGAAGATGTTAGGAAACTTATCAAATTACACAGTAGTATTTCAAATACTGGTTTGATTATATATAAATCAAATAACAATCCGACTAATGTGGTTTTCAACTAATACTTTTAAAATATATGTGTTTAAGAACTTTGTGTGTGAGTGTGTGTGTGTGTGTGTGTACTGCATACAGATTGTTTGAAATTAGTTAAAGAAATGTTTGACACATATACGTATAATTTATTATTTGAATAAAACGATTCTATGAGAGATTTCGTAGTAAATATATTTGTAGAATCCACATATTATTCAATTCTTATATAGTACAAGAATCCGTAACGAAATTTGAAGATTATTTGAAAGGAGGAAACATTTGTCATTTTAAAAATGCAAAATTTGTAACATTTTAACGAAATTTGATTGACATTTTTCAGTTTGTGGGAGCAATGTTTCTTTCCCGACACACATAGGATAATACAGCTTTTTTCAAGATGTATTCTGCGGAACTCTTGGGGGGGTTCTGCGACGTGATAGTTTCATGTAAATTTTCTTAAATATTTAAAAACGGGTAAAATTTTAATGTTTTTATACTTCTAAATTATTTTAATTTTAAATATTTCATTATTCAATAAAAGAATTTTAAATGTTATTGGAAAATAAATAAAAATATTTCCTAATTTAAGTATGGTAAACAAATGTCAAAATTAATTGCACTTTGAATTTAAAGATTCTCTGGCCAATTACATTTTTAGCAACTTACGTACGTATAATCGTTCATTCAAATTAGTAATATATTTTACAATTATTCTTACGTCTAAGTTTGCAAAAGTGAAATTTTTAATACATAAAATTATAAAAATATGAAAGAGCCTTTATGCAATGGAAAGTGATGTGTACACTTCCATTTCGAAAGAACAATTAAGCATTTTTATACATTTTGCACACTTATTTCATACAGTCATATGAATTTTTGGAAAAATCAGAAGTTACATATTCAGAACTTGAAATCCTTAGTGGACCCTACTAACCCCTCCGGAATTCAATGTTTATTCTATATCAGTCTTCATCTAAGCTGCACCTAAAGCTAAATCTAGAAAACAGATGTTGAAATGAAAATGTAAATTTTTGAATAGGCAGTAACAGCTCTCTCCAGAACAAGAAGTGGATATCATTCATGAACACTTTACCTCCTCCGTAATTTTATGCGGCATTCATATTAGCCACTATATTTTTTTAAACAACTGTATCCTACGAAATATATGTTTAAAAAAAAATTCGATCAAAACAATGGTAAATTTTAAAATTTTCCCACACATTTATAGATCTGACGGACTAAATCTATATATATATATATATATATTATATATATATATGTATATAATGTGTTTTAAAAGTCTATAACCAAATACATTGTGGAAAGAACTTATGATCTTTTTTATATAGGTAACATGAAAATATTGTAGGCTCATTTTTAATCAACTATAACAAAGAAATAAGCTATAATAAAAACTGAAGACATAATATTTTCAATTCTATTCAAATTCTGTAAAATTATGATTGAAAAATGACAAAAAATATAGCAAAGTTAATTAGATATTGGATTAAAGTATTTGGGGACATCTGTCATAAAAATCCGTCATCAAAAATCCGTCATCAAAATTTACGCGGTCAGCATAATTTAAAGATAAATATTTCACTATATATACTATTGCTGATTTTTATATTTAATACTAGCAGCGATTACCCGCCGTTGCTCGGGATTTACCTCGGGATTTTTTTCTAACCTTTCTCGTTGGGAATCATGGAGTTAGAGAGAAAAACTCCTAGGAAAAAGTTTCGTTTTCCATAAATATCTCGACAACCCCTAATGTTAGAAACTTGAAGTAAATTTATGGGTTTCCATTTCGAAGGTATCCACCAACTTTCATTAAATTCCGTTTAGCCGTTTTCCCGTAATGATGAGACAACTTAAAGTATAGTTTTTCACTAATATCTCGAGAACTACTGTTCGTAAAAACTCGACCCATGGACTAAATTTTAAGTGGGGCTATTTTAAGACAACCTACCAAATTTCATCAAATTCCGTTCTGCCGTTCTCCTTTGATGTTGGATCATACATACATACATAAGTACACAAAATAGGAGGCTTCTGCGGCAGAGGCGAAGAGTGCGGAGCGCGGAGCAAAATGGCGGCCATCTTGAATTCTGTAATCTTGGAGGGGGAATTTTTGTAAAAAACATACCCGAAAGTTTAAGATATCTCTTTAGACCGCCGGGATAATACCATCTAATTTAGACTGGAACCCAGTGGTGGGGCGACCCACAGGGACCGACCCTCCTACCTTTGCTACCAACCGCTCGGAAGGACTTTTAAACCAACAAATATAACATTCTCGTACAAAGGGACAGTTAAGGACAAGCCGAAAATCGAACTTGAATCCTCCGAAAACAATCTCCGTGACTTAACCACTCGGTTATCTCACTCCAAAACTGATGCTTGTAAGGCAATAACTTTCAAAACTTCATTGAGGAAAGCATATAAATGTCAGTTAGGTGACTACAGTTGCTTTGATGGCATTATAATCCCCCTTTTACAGGCCAAAATAACAATATGCGCTCTTAACAACCACTACTGCCGTTTGTTGGGCACTTCGTTCTTGGCTGTTGTTAAGGGCACAAACTGTTTTTTTGTCCTGAAGTAGGAGCTTAAAATGACTGCGAACCAATTGGAGTCACCTAACTGACATATGCTGGCTTTCTTCAAGGCGGCTTTGTAGTTGTTATCACCATCTTTGTGAATCTTTCATATAACTTTATCGGACTGTGCACCCCCTCCCCCCTCAGATATTGAAAATTCAGCGCGTATGGATATAGCCCCCTTGGCTAGGCGCTCCATTATTCCATACTCTCCCAGTTTGCTTCTAATGCTCTGACCCAAACTAATGGAATGGTTCTTTTATCTACCACAAATAATTTTTAAAGTATTCTTAAAATATTAAAATTTCGCTCATTCAAGTTGTCTAATTTAAAATCGGTATCTCATGCTCGTAAGCTAGTCCTTTTGTAACGGCTTACATGCTACTTGAAATTATAATTTACTCTCGAGCAAGAAGGCAATCTTTTTACGCTCCAGATTTCTGACTGAGACAATTTTCGTAGCATGTGGTTCCAAATACTGTGTCATTAAAATGTGTCTACACTTTGATAATTTATTCTCTTCCAAAGGGAGTTTAAAATACTGTTAGTTGGTCAAACCGCAAATTATCTCTTTTGAAAAATAAGACAGGTAATTCCTATGGAAGTTCGATTTTCATTTTTCTAACAAATGTTTAAAAATATATATACCCTTATTTTAATTCTCCTGAAATTGCGAACTGATTTCAAAATATTTTAAAAGTAAAAGATGAAAGAATAAACAATTTTAGCGTAACAGGGGTGATTGTTTATGCAAATATATAATAGAAACAAGAGTTTTTATATTATCAATCTTTGTCATCCTTTGTCGTTACTTTTGATCATCAGCAATAATAATGCTGAAACTGTAAATTATTCCAGTCTTATATTCTACCCCCAAGTTATCACCTATTTTATCACTAATTTTCTAAAAAGGTGCAAAATTAATCGGAAGCGTATATAACCCTAAAAGATGCATTATCCAATTGAAATTATTTCGTAAGAATGACTTCTACTGTTTAAAAAATGTTGGACAACATATCTAAAATACAGGTTAACTCCAGAATAACTGAATATTTTTAACCTTTGCTGCCCTATCGCTTGTTTCTTTCTGGTGAACGACAACAATCGTAATCGATCAATGGATTGGTAGTTCTTAACATTTTTCAACGCCGATTTTGGCATATAAATTATATTTTGACATATTTATAAAAGAAAGATCAATCATGCATAGAGCATTGATTATGACACACTTTCTAACTTCAATGCAATTTTATTTAAACATCTCTAAAATGCGATACATTCCTCAGTAATATTTTTGAAATTATCACAATACTACAATAATTTATTATATTTGAATACTTCATCGAAAACAACTGAACTTTATTCAAATGACGTCATCGAAATATAAGTCGCCTGGCTCTCTATATAAAAGCAGCATTTCATTGATAACATTTTTCCATTCATTTCATTCATCAGAATACTACAATAATTTATTTTATTTAAAAACACAAAATCATGGAGGTACAAGTAATTTAACTCTACTTAAAACATTGTCGAAAAAATCGTCTGCATCTCTATGTAAAATCAATGAAAGTTTCATTCATATCAGCTATATTGCAGACTCCATGAGCTAAATAATTTTGCGTTAAAGAAATGCAGCAATTCTTATACAACTCATTCTGCATGTTTTGATGTTTACATTCTCCATAAGGGAAAATTAGGCTTCTTTGTAGAAATAATCATTTAAACTCATATATATATATTGTAATTGCGTCGTTTCAGAATGTAGATACACAGAATTTAAGCAATAATAAAGCGGTTTTAGGACAGATACAACACTAAATATAAATTAAAAAGAACTTCTAAATCACGATTTTAACACAAGACGGATGCCAAATTTTATTTTAAAGTGTGTCACGTGATTTCGTCATATAATGGTCGCGCTAAGGCAAACCGTATGCTAATTCAGAAGTATACACATCACACGCCAAACGTCGTTTTATCGCCAGTTCTGGTTTATTCCGGCAACACCTGCAATTGGAGGGAAAGACGAATTGTTTTAATGAAGGATATGTTCATAATTTGATTGCATATCAGATTGCGTATGAGAATGTCGTTAGATACATTTGTATCAGATTATTTAGAATATTATTATTTGTATCAGATTATTTAGAAGATTATTTGTATGAGATTACTGGGGAAGATGTTAGGAAACTTATCAAAGTATACAGTAGTATTTTCAAAACTGGTTTGATTATTTATAAATCAAATAACAATCCGACTAATGTGGTTTCAAGTAATACTATTAAAATACATGTGTTTAAGAACTTTGTGTACTGCATACAGATTGTTTGAAATTAGTTAAAGAAATGTTAGACACATATACGTATAATTTATTATTTGAATAAAACGATTCTATGAGAGATTTCGTAGTAAATATATGTCGAAATCCCAGACCGCCCGACTCGTCCGAATACATGGAGCAGCAAAACGGACATCCGGGAAATAGTAAATATATGTGTAGAATCCGTATATTATTCAATTCTTATATAGTACAAGAATCCGTAACGAAATTTGAAGATTATTTGAAATGAGGAAATATTTGTCATTTTAAAAGTGCAAAATTTGTAACATTTTAACGAAATTTGATTGATATTTTTCAGTTTGTGGTAGCAATGTTTATTTCCCGACACACATAGGATAATACAGCGTTTATCAAAATGTGTTTGTTCTGCGGAGCCCTTGGGGTTCTGCGACTTAATAGTTTCATGTAAATTTTCTTAAAAATTTAAAAACTGGTAACATTTTAATGCTTTTAAACTTCTAAATTATTCAATTTTAAATATTTCATTATTAAATAAAAGAATTTTAAATGTTATTGGAAAATAAATAAAAATATTTCCTAATTGAAATATGGTGAACAAATGTCAAAATTAATTGCACTTTGAATTTAAAGATTCTCTGGCCAATTACATTTTTAGCAACTTACGTACGTATAATCGTTCTTTCAAATTAGTAATATATATTACAATTACTTTTACGTCAAAGTTTGCAAAAGTGAAATTTTTAATACATAAAATTATAAAAATATGAAAGAGCCTTTATGCAATGAAAAGTGATGTGTACACTACATTTCCAAAGAACAATTAAGCATTTCTATATTTTTTGCACATTTATTTCATACAGTCATATGAATGTTTGGGAAAAACAGAAGTTACATATTCAGAACCGGAAATCTTTCGTTAACACTACTAACCCCTCCGGAATTCAATATTTGTTCTATATCAGTCTTCATCTAAGCTGTACCTAGATCTGAGTCTGAAAAACAGATGTTGAAATGAAAATGCAAATTTTTGAATTGGAAGTAACAGCTCTCTCCAGAACAAGAAGTGGATATCATTCATGAACACTCTAACTCCTCCGTAATTTTTTGCGGCATTCATATTAGCCAGTATATTTTTTTAAACAACTATATCCCACGAAATATATGTTTAAAAAAAAATCGTTCAAAACAATGGTGAATTGCAAAATTTTCCCATAAAAATCTCCATTTCAAAATATTTTAGAGTAAAATTATATTATTATTTTTTGTACACACATGAGCTAAATTGTCTGTGACTTACAGTTTTAAGTGGATTGTGAACAACATACATTTACACTCTGTTTTATCCGTCACACGAATGGGTCTAATATAACAATTATAGATCGGAAGGACTGAATAAACTTTAATTTTTTATACCGATTTAAATGTATATTTATGACGTAGAATATTAAATCTCAATAATTTGACTTTTATGAGTTTTTTTTTGTGAAATGTATATATATATATTTATATATGTATATATATATATATATATATATATATATATATATATATATATATATATATATATATATATATATATATATATATATAATGTGTTTTAAAAGTCTATAACCAAATACATTGTGGAAAGAACTTATGATCTTTTTTTTATAGGTAACATGAAAATATTGTAGGCCCATTTTTAATCATCTATAACAAAGAAATAAGCTATAATAAAAACTGAAGACATAAAATTTTCAATTGTATTCAAATTCTGGACTATTATGACTGAAAAATGACAAAAAAATATAACAAAGTTAATTAGATATTGGATTAAAATGTTTGGGGACATCCGTTATCAAAATCCGTCATCAAAAATCCGTCATCAAAATTTACGCGGTCAGCATAATTTAAAGATAAATATTTCACTATATATACTATTGCTGATTTTTATATTTAATACTAGCAGCGATTACCCGGCGTTGCTCGGGATTTAACTCGGGATTTTTTTCTAACCTTTTTCGTTGGGAATCGTGGAGTTAGAGAGTAGAACACCTAGGAAAAAGTTTCGTTTTCCATAAATATCTCGACAACCCCTGGAGTTAGAAACTCGAAACTTGGAGTAAATTTATGGGTGGCCATTTTGAAGGCGCTCACCAACTTCCATTAAATTCCGTTCCGCCGTTTTCCCGTAATGATGAGACAAACGAAAGTATAGTTTTCACTAATATCTCGAGAACTATTGATCGTAGAAATTAGACACACAGACTAAATTTTAAGTGAGGCTATTTTAAGACTACCTACCAAATTTCATCAAATTCGGTTCTGCCGTTCTCCTGTGATGTTGGATCATACATACATACATATGTACACAAAATAGGAGGCTTCTGCGGCAGAGTCGAAGAGTGCGGAGCGAGGAGCAAAATGCCGGCCATCTTGAATTCTGTAATCCTGGAGGGGGAATTTTTGCAAAAAACATACCCGGAAGTTTAAGATATCTCTTTAGACCGCCGGGATAATGCCATCTAATTTAGACTGGAACCCAGTGGTGGGGCGACCCACAGGGACCGACCCTCCTACCTTTGCTACCAACCGCTCGGAAGGACTTTCAAACCAACAAATATAACGTTCTCGTACAAAGGGACAGTTAAGGACAAGCCGAAAATCGAACTTGAATCCTCCGAAAACAATCTCCGTGACTTAACCACTCGGTTATCTCACTCCAAAACTGATGCTTGTAAGGCAATAACTTTCCAAACTTCCCTCAGGAAACCATATATATGTCAGTTAGGTGAATACAGTTTCTTCGATGGCATTATAATCCCCCTTTCTCAGGCCAAAACAGCAATATGCGCTCTTAGTAACCACTACTGCCGTTCGTTAGACAGATCGCTCTTGACTGTTGTTAAGGGCGTATACTGTTCTTTTGGCCAGAAGTAGGAGCTTAAAATGACTTCGAACCAATTATAGTCACCTAACTGACATATGCTGGCTTTCTTCAAGGCGGCCTTGTAAGTTATTATATCTTTATCGACTTTGTGAATCGTTTATATAACTTTATCGGATTGTGCCCCCTCCCCCTCACTGAGATATTAAAAACTCGGCACCTATGGATATAGCCGAGGCCAACGGAAACAGAGGCCAGATAGGCTTTTCATGACGTCATGAATTCCGGCTGCCTCACCTGAAACCAGTGTCTGAGTAATTCAAGCTAATGTACGTTTTTACATTAGCTTGGGATTAATTTCATTTCCTATAGTTTTGCCGTTAACATATTTTTTCTTTTTACAAGATAGTAAATACAGTGAGACCCAACTGGAGAGGTTATTATACTCAATTTATTGCAATTAATAGCGTTATATTAGTAGCGTATAATAAGTTACTTTGAAACTAGTCATTCTTGAAAAATGTTATCACTTTATCAGATTTTATTGTGCAAGTTTTTAAATTTTATAATTTTTTTACTACTATGAAAGAGTTTTGATGTTAATTTTAACACTATATTTTTTAATTAATTAAAACATGGCTTTCCTTTCAAATTAATATTTTAATGCAGGAAGAAAAAAACAATTCAGAAAATAGCATAATTATGTTTTTGTCCATATAAATGATTTGAATTACCCACTTGACTCTACTAATTATTGGGGGGGGGGGGGGGGAGGAGGTTAATAGACTCTACTAAAAATATGAAAATCTAGGGTGTGTATCAATAAATTTGTGAGGTGTGTAAATTACCTACTGGACAAATCTGCCTTTGGGATAAATACTCATAATACATTTCCATATTTACAACATTAATATAACATACAATATTTGAGTAAATTTGTTACACCAGCATCATAACAATCATCCAAGGTGCACTGGGATGACTAATTTTAGGTTTCGTCGACGGGGGGGGGGGGGGGGGGGTTATATGTTACATATAAGAGCCTTTGAAACTTAGCTTTAAAAAAGTAACACGGAAGATTTATTAAATTTTCATAGCTGCATTAATATGCAAATATTCTAAAACATATGTTTTATTTAAAGAAAAAATTTCAGCTGAAAATGCACTCGACAAAAAGAAATTCTATTTGCTACGATTATAATTGAACAGAAATTTCACTCATCAAAATAATTTTTCTCACCAGTGGCGAGTTGAAATTTTATGTTTTGTTTCACTGATATTCATTAAAAAGGCAAACTTTGATTTAACTAAGTTTCCTGTTATGGGTTAATGTTATTAATGAGAAAATAGGGCTTACCTTTGAATATTTTGGAACTTGCTATTTCTAGGTATTAATAAAATCCACTTTCTTTTTTGTTCTTCGTTTGTAGGAAATTTAAAGCTGCTAACTTTTGAACCATTTTTATAATAAAACAACTAGGAACAACACAAGCACTTGGCATTTTTAGTTATTAAAATTCAATGAATTATAATAAAAACTAAATAATTTAAAAATAATAAACAAAATATAAAAGTAAGCCGTAAATCTGTTACTAACAATATAACATTAAATATACTTCTTTATATACAGCAGAGCATGGTCTTTAGTCATGAAAAAGCCCACCAAGAAATCTAACTACTATGTTCAGGTTTTTCATATACGCTAAACAATAGAGTTAGGTCACTAGGATTTAGCTTAAATATATGCAACCACTGCTATTAATACTCCAAATTCCTTGGCAAACAAAGTAAGGAGCATATAGTACACGCTACATTCACAATTCCAAGATAAACTACAGATCAGACAAAATAAAATATCGATGGCAAAAAATTTCTGAATAATAAATAAATGTAAATGAAGCCTAGTAAATAAACAAGCTAAACACTTTTTGAATAGAAAATGCTTTGAGATAGCAATTCAATATTCACATATGCTATGTACATTAAATGAAAACAAACACAAAAAATTAAAGTCTTACCGACAGAAATTACGTAAAACAATAATGTATGCATAGAAAGACAGTCAAAGCTTTAATAAATGATAAAATACAAATGTATAAAACACGATAAATTGCAAAACTTTGTCCCTACATTTCCGTTAACATATACTACGACCATTGAATAACGAGGCTTAACGGATGATGCAAGAAAAATGATAAAAACTGCCAAAATTACCAAAAAAATTTAATTTTCTTTTGGCAGCGACTGTCAGAAACATTAACGAACACATAGTAAATCATACATACCTGTAATGGTTATCAAATGATTAAAAAGTATCCAATCTTCTGGAGATACCACATGTTTAGGCGCTCCTTTGGTTAGGCGCTCAGTTATTCTAGATCATCCAAGTTTGTTTCTAATGCTCAGTCTCATATAAACTTATGGAATGGTTCTTTTATCTACCACAAATAATAAAATTTAAAAATATTCTCTAAATTGTAAAATTTCGCTTATGTAAATTTCATTATTTTGTGAAACTTTTTCTGTCTCATGCTAGTAAACTAGTTCTTTTGTGACGGGCTTACATGCTATTTAAAATTATATTAGTTACTTCGGTTATTCTTCAAAGGCAAGGGGTCTTTTAACGTTTCGGGTTCTCAAGATTTCGGACAGAGACAATTTTCGTTGCATGTGGTTCCAAATACTAAGTGTCATTAAAATGTGTCTACACTTTGACAATTCATTCTATGCCAAAGGGAATTTCGGGGAGGGGGGGGGGGGGGAACTGCTGAGGTCTGATTTTTAAAGATTAACTCTTTAAAAATGCAACATTAAATTATGAATGCGGAAGTTCGCCCATAATGAGATTTTCTTTTCATTTTCAAGATATATAAAGGAAAAATAAATATAATTGTATTAAAAAAATTTCTTGGAATGCGCATGTGAATCATTCCTGTCGAAGTTTTTTTTTTATTTTCTTGACAAATTAAAAAATAAATAAATATATATCTTATTTTTCCAGTACAAATGTTGCAGATATGTGTGTGGGGGGAGGCGCCGTGGTTTAAAATCCTACAGTTACACTTTGTGTGTTTCAGAAAAATTTAAACATCTCACTTGTGGAGCTCATTTTTAAATTTTCATGATTAACTTCTTGACCTAAAACGATGTCTCATTAATTCCGTTAATGTTATCTCGTTAATTTCGTTAACGTTATTTAAATGTTTCATGTCCAAATCTTAAAGAAATATATGGGCGGCGTGGTTTAAAATCCTACAGTTACACTTTGTGTGTTTCATAAAAATTTAAACATCTCACTTGTGGAGCTCATTTTTAAATTTTCATGATTAACTCCTTGACCTAAAACGATGTCTCATTAATTCCGTTAATGTTATCTCGTTAATTTCGTTAACGTTATTTAAATGTTTCATGTCCAAATCTTTAAGAAATATATGGGCGGCGTGGTTTAAAGTCCTACAGTTACATTATATGTGTTTCATAAAAATTTAAACATCTCACTTGTGGAGCTCATTTATAAATTTTCATGATTAACTCCTTGACCTAAAACGATGTCTCATTCCGTTAATGTTATCTCGTTAATTTCGTTAACGTTATTTAAATGTTTCATGTCCAAATCTTAAAGAAATATATGGGCGGCGTGGTTTAAAATCCTACAGTTACACTTTGTGTGTTTCATAAAAATTTAAACATCTCACTTGTGGAGCTTATTTTTAAATTTTCATGATTAACTCATTGACCTAAAACGATGTCTCATTAATTCCGTTAATGTTATGTCGTTAATTTCGTTAACGTTATTTAAATGTTTCATGTCCAAATCTTAAAGAAATATATGGGCGGCGTGGTTTAAAATCATACAGTTACACTTTGTGTGTTTCATAAAAATTTAAACATCTCACTTGTGGAGCTTATTTTTAAATTTTCATGATTAACTCATTGACCTAAAACGATGTCTCATTAATTCCGTTAATGTTATGTCGTTAATTTCGTTAACGTTATTTAAATGTTTCATGTCCAAATCTTAAAGAAATATATGGGCGGCGTGGTTTAAAATCCTACAGTTACACTTTGTGTGTTTCATAAAAATTTAAACATCTCACTTGTGGAGCTCATTTTTAAATTTTCATGATTAACTCCTTGACCTAAAACGATGTCTCATTAATTCCGTTAATGTTATCTCGTTAATTTCGTTAACGTTATTTAAATGTTTCATGTCCAAATCTTAAAGAAATATATGGGACGTGGTTTATTTCCTGACCATGATTTTCCTGAAGTGGTTTATTTCATACACTAATCCTTGAAATACAACGACGGTTCATGTACGTTGTATGTTTCATAACCCATTGCAAAATGACGTCTCTGGGGCGCCCATAGATTAAAAATTTTGTCATGTGTAATCTTACAAAAATGTAGGGGGCGTTGCTCATAAAATGAAACTATACTTAATACCGCTTAATTCGTGTACCAAGGGTTTAAAAATGAAAAAAATAATAAAATGTTCCCGCAAATGCTAGAGGGCGTGTTTAATATCCTGAAACCACATTTTATATGTTTTAAAAGAACAGAAAGCGAACATCATTCATGCGAGAGTTCACTTTTCATTTGTTTGACAAATTTGTCAAAAACTGGTAGTAATAGTGCTAGTATTTTTAAAACACTGTTAGTTGCTCAAACCACAAATTATCTCTTTTGAAAAATAAGACAGCTAATACCTATGGAAGTTCGATTTTCATTTTTGTAACAAATGTTTAAAAATATATATACCCTTATTTTAATTCCCCTGAAATTGCAAATTGGATTTCAAAATATTTTAGAAGTAAAAGATGAAAGAATAAACAACTTTAGCGTAACAGGGGTGATTGCTTATGCAAAGAATATAAAACCACAGTCTTTATATTCCCAATCTTTGTCAGAGTTTGTCGTTAATTTTGGTAATCAGCAATGATAAAACAGAAACTGCAAAATATTCCAGTCTTTATCTATCCCCAAGTTATAACTTATTTTATCACGAATTTAAACTAAATTTAACACGAATTTATCACGGTACTAAATTAAGCGGAAGAGGATGTACACCGTAAAAGGAGCATTATCCAATTGAAATTATTTCGTAAGAATGACTTCTACTGTTTTAAAAATGCTGGACAACATACCTGAAGTACAAGTTAACTCCAGACTAACTGAATATTTTTAATCTTATCTGCCCTATCGCTTGTTTCTTTCAAGTGAACAACAATCGTAATCGATCAATGGATTGGTATTTCTTAACAATTTACAACGCCGATTTTGGCATATAAATTATATCTTGACATATCTAAACATGAAAGATCAATCATGCATAGAGCATCGAATATGACACACGATCCAACTTCAATGCAATTTTATTTAAACATCTCTAAAATGCCATACATTCCTCGGTAATGTTTTTGAAATTATCACAATACTACAATAATTTATTATATTTGAATACTTCATCGAAAACAACTGAACTTTATTCAAATGACGTCATCGAAATATAAATCGCCTGGCTCTCTATATAAAATCAGCATTTCATTCATTTCATTCATCAGAATATTACAATCATTTATTTTATTAAAAAACACAAAATCATGGAGGTACAAGTAATTTAACTCTACTTAAAATATTATCGAAAAAATCGTCTGCTTCTCAATGTAAAATCAATGCATGTTTCATTCATATCAGCTATATTGCAGACTCCATGAGCTAAATAATTTTGCGTTAAAGAAATGCAGCAATTCTTATACAACTCATTCTACATCTTTTGTTCTTTACATTCTCCATAAGGGAAAATTAGGCTTCGTTGTTGAAATAATCAAATTTGGTTGATCATTTAAACTAATATATATTGTAATTGCGTTGCTTCAGAATGAAGATGCACAGGATTTAAGCAATAACAAAGCGGTTTTAAGACGGATACAACACTAATTATAAATTAAAAGGAAATTCGAAAATCACGATTTTGACACAAGATGGATGCCATATAGTATATTGAAATGGGTCACGTGATCTCCTCATATAATGGTCGCGATAAAGCAGAACGTATGCTAATTCAGGAGTTCTCTCACATCAAACACAAAACGTCGTTTCATCGCCAGTTTAATCTGGCAACACCTCGAATTGGAGGGAAAGACGAATTATTTTCATAAAGGATATTGTTCATAATTTCATTGCATATCAGATTGCGTATGAAAATGTCGTTAGATACATTTGTATCAGATTATTTAGAATATTATTATTCGTATCATATTATTTAGAAGATTATTTGTATCAGATTACTAGAGAAGATGTTAAAAAACTTATCAAAGTATACAGTAGTACTTCAAATACAGGTTTGATTATTTATAAATCAAATAACAATCCGACTAATGTGGTTTTCAAGTAATACTATTAAAATACATGTATTTAAGTACCTTGTGTACTGCATGCAGATTGTTTGAAATTAGTTAAAGAAATGTTCGACACACATACGTATAATTTACTATTTGAATAAAACGCTTCTATGACAGATTTCGTAGTAAATATATTTGTAGAATCCACATATTATTGAATTCTTATATAGTACAAGAATCCGTAACGAAATTTGAAGATTATTTGGAAGGAGGAAATATTTGCCAGATTAAAAATGCAAATTTTGTAACATTTTAACGAAATTTGCTTGACATTTTTCAGTTTGTGGTAGCAATGTTGCTTTACCGACACACATAGGATAATACAGCATTTATCAAGATGTGTTTGTTCTGCGGAGCCCTTGGGGTTCTACGACGTAATAGTTTCATGTAAATTTTCTTAAAATTTAAAAACCAGTAGAATTTTAATGCTTTTGTACTTTGAAATTATTTTAATTTTAAATATTTTATTATGGAATAAAATAATTGTAAATGTTATTAGAAAATAAATAAAAATATTTCCTAATTTAAGTATGGTAAACAAATGTCAAAATTAATTGCACTTTGAATTTAAAGATTCCCTGGCCAATTACATTTTTAGCAACTTACGTACGTATAATCGTTATTTCAAATTAGTAATATATATTACAATTATTCTTACGTCTAAGTTTGCAAAAGTGAAATTATTAATACATAAAATTATAAAAATATGAAAGAGCCTTTATGCAATGAAAAGTGATGTGTACACTTAAATTTCCAAAGAACAATTAAGCATTTCTATATTTTTTGCACATTTATTTCATACAGTCATATGAATGTTTGGGAAAAACAGAAGTTACATATTCAGAACCGGAAATCTTTCGTTAACACTACTAACCCCTCCGGAATTCAATATTTATTCTATATCAGTTTTCATCTAAGCTGTACCTAGAGCTGAGTCTGAAAAACAGATGTTGAAATGAAAATGCGAATATTTGAATAGGAAATAACAGCTCTCTCCAGAACAAGACGTGGAAATCCTTCATGAACCGTCTACCTCCTCCGTAATTTTATGCTGCATCCATATTAGCCATTATACCTTTTTAAACATTTATATCCTGCGAAATAGATGTTAGCAGCGAAGAATAGATATTGGCAGCTATTTGCGATTCACTGCGGTTTAGTATGGAGATTTATATGATGTTGGAGGAGGAGTGTATGGAGGAATAGATTAATATGCAAGTAGGTGTTGATTGTACAGGTAATGATGTTCTACGAGTATATAGCAATAAATAAGTCTGAATTAGTTCATGTATATGATTCATTTGGTGTTTTGAGTTTAGTTCTAATAATCTTCATTTGCCGTCTGTTTGCATAATGATCGTTTATTCCTGTCTTGTTAGTATTTTATTGTTGGTGTTTCATATATATTTTTGGTATACGACCTTCTTAAATTAGTACCGGCCACCGGGAGTGTTGCAGCGGCTCAAAGCATGCTTTAACCGGGGAGTGGGGGTCACAACCCCCCTTCCGGCTAATTTGTGGTACTTTTTATGGTTCACTCCCTTTTTACATATTCCTTTCAGAGATTTATATAGTAAGCGATATGTAAAATCTGCATGACGCAAATTAAATCGTTTGCATTTAGTTATTTTAAATAGTTTTACATATTTTAGACTTTTGTATATATATACATACATATACAAAAGTCAAAAATATCTAAAACTGTTTAAAATAACTAATATATATATATATATATATATATATATATATATATATATATATATATATATATATATATATATATATATATATATATATATATATATATATATATATATATATATATATATATATATATATATATATATATATATATATATATATATATATATATGTGTGTGTGTGTGTATATATATATATATATATATATATATATATATATATATAAGTATATAACTAAATACATTGTGGAAAGAACTTATGATCTGTTTTAAATAGGTAACATCAAAATAATGTTGGCTCATTTTCAATCATCTATAACAAAGAAATAAACTATAATAAACGCTGAAGACACAATATTACTTTCCTTATATGCATAATGTATAAGGAAAGTATTGTGACGGGGTCGAAAATTCGAATTCGAGTTCTCGACGGGAGAGCACGTTTCAAGCACCCCTGATCACGAATCAAACATTTTTGAAGTGATGTCTGTGTGTGTGTGTGTGAAAGTATGTGTGTGTGTGTGTGTGTGTGTGTGTGTGTGTGTCTATGTCAGTGAGTAAGTGGAGACGATAACTGACGATCGAATGGACCCATTCAAACCAAATTTGGTACAAAAATCACAATCCGTAAACACTGGAAGTCTATTGTTTTTCTACGCAATCGAATGCTCAGAACCCTCCCAAATTTTCGAATGAAATTTTGAAAAAATCGTCAAAAAATCCAAACTACTAATAAAGTTACGCAAATAGATATTTCTTATGTAATTTTTCATTAGAAAACGATTGACATAAATTTTAGAACGCTAACATGAACCGTTCTCGAGATATTGTACATTTTTCAAAAATATTATAAAAAAGTCATATAAAATAAAAAAAAATATTTTCTATTGAGAAACATATTCCTTTTCATATGTAATACCATGCGATAAATTGGGTGACATCATTCTCGTGGATCTAGCTCGTTCCATTCATGAAAAAAAATACTTTGAATAATACTTTTGCATTTGTGTTCTCAGTATACATAAATGAGTCCGAATTTCTGGATAACTAACACTTTTATTTAAAATTACCAGCACCAATAAGCGTGTACAGAAGCAATGCACGTCTAAATTGTCTAAACTGTCTAAACAGCTATTGTGCATGTTGTAAGCACACTATAGATGGCTTACAAGATCACGAAATAATTGTCAGGCACAAAAAAGCATCATTTCAAAACTCCAACCGCAAAACAGCGGAAACTGTTCTTAAAATAATGACGTATCTCACAATTCAATTTGACTCGGGTTGTGTCAACTCTTCCAACTGAACGGTGACTTCCTTATATACTCTCCATAGAAACCTCTAGAAAGTGCACATAAAATGGAAATTTCTAGACACAATGAAAAAATTTCAGTGTCTTCAAAAAATCCTCAAAAGTCGTCAAGTTGGCGATATTTAACAAAATCAGGAGCCAGAACTATGAAAATGTCGCCAACTTTAGGCAACTCTTTCCTTCACATAATAATGATTGTTATCTGTAATGTTGTTTTCACTTTGTCAGTAAGTAAATTGCCTTGAAGCATGTAACATATTCGTAACAATATGTTCTTACATGTTTTACAAAGATATTATGTGGAGTCAAAAATAAAAATACGAAATATAGTATATACTTAGCCAATCATTTCTTAAATATAAGGTCAATTTTTTTGTTCTTCAAACTTCCGAAATTATTAATGATGTTGCCAGAAAAAGGTTGTTAATTTATTAACTCCTTTAGTAATTCCATTTCAATTGAGTATTTTTGGCAATGTGTATCTTTTGAAAGTGTATCCTCAGTCATTGTAGTATGCAGGTAGGTCTTGATTATTTTTAAATAAGAAAAATTTCATTCTACAGAAACATTAGTGGATGGAAAAATCACTGTTAAACAAAATATTTAATGAAGCACAGTTAACATTTCTATGAAAATTTATAATTCCTTATCTCTGTACTGTTCATGCACTTAAATAACTAGCAATTCACTTAACAATGTTTAGAAGTCAGTAAATATATTAGGGCAGAACACCTTAAAATTACTTAATCAATTTGTAGGAAATTTATCGAAATACGCAACAAATCTCGAAGTATCCTCTAAAATGAAACTTTTCCATGGCTTGAAAACATGTTGTAATTTGTAGTGAATCTCTTTTGTCTTAACCTTTTTGTCACTATCGGAGTTTAGCCGGGACTCATGTCTCCGAAACAGCTGAGTATAAAATTTTCATAAACGCTTCTTCATTTCGCCATAAATTACAAATTAAAAAATTCTCATGTAAACGCGAAATATGGATATTTTTTGATACTCAATTTATCTCCAAAAGTGCGGAATAATAAAGAAAATAACTGCTCTTTTTTCTAAAGTCAAAGTATCCCTACAAAATCACTACGGTTTAATATTTCGTCCTGTGCAAAGTAGTGATTTAATGGGGTCATACAAATCGAGGTCTCGTCATTCATTAAATTATTATTTTTAGAACACAATTAAAAAATAAAACTTTCCGAAAATGCAAATTTTGATCATCTATGCAAAAGTTCACCCTGAACGATATCTTATTTTCAAGACACATAATGGTAAATATATTATACTTTTATTTAAATCTTTTTCCGGGGAGACAAATCTAAAGTATACTTTATGAAATGTACTTAATCTATATAAAAATAAATAAGTTAAAATAAAAACATTCACCCACAGTGGAATGCTTGAAAACATTCCTCTTATATCGCTATTATCTTGATGTCCAAGTGATATTGAGCTCCAAGGCTCAGCAATCAAAATCATCCTCCTTTTCCAAGCACTAAAGATTATTTCACAAATTGGAACTACATAACTGATTTTGGAGATAAAGCTCCTTTTGGCTAGGCGCTCCATTACTAGAGCCCCCAGATGTATGTGGGTTTCTAATGTTCAGACTCCTACATACTTAAGGCCTTATTACACGATAGCAATTTGGTACAACATACCGTTCGCACAACAGCTTTGGAACGTTTGTGACGTCACTCCACACAGTGTAGAACGAACGTGAAGTCACTTCACTCAACAAGTGGGGGAAGCTCTTTCCCCCCTTGCATTCGCTTCGTTATTTCCTCATAGGAATCCCGTGTTAGAGTTCTCATACTGTTAAGATCGCTTTTAACATCCCAAAGGTTCCGTTTGAATTGAATAATGGTGTTATTACACAAGGCAATTTTTATTACCGAACTTTGGCAATTCCGCCCGTCAATCATACTTTAGACTCCTCCTCTTTCACAGGCCCATTTTCTCTAATGTCGGTGATTTCATTCCAGAAACCATTGTTCAGTGTGTTGTTCGTATAATATAAATCTTTTATATCTCAAAAATATCTGTAATTTGGTAAAAATTATTTTCTTTTTTCCCATCTGCATTTTCATACTTCAGCAATTCCGCCCGGCAATGATACTTTAGGTCCCCGCCTTTTTACCGCCCCCTCCTCTGTAATGTCGCCGATTTCATTCCAAGAAACATTCTTTAGTGTTTTTTGCGTATAATTTGAATCCCTTATATTTCACAGATGTTTGTAATTTGGTAAAAGTTCTATTATCATTTTTCCATCTCATGACTTTAGCAATTCCGCCCGGCAATGATACTTTAGGACCCCGCCTTTTTAACGCCCCCCTCCTATTTAATGTCGCCGATTTCATTCCAAGAAACATTCTTCAGTGTTTTTTGCGTATAATTTGGATCTTTTACATTTCACAGATGTCTGTAATTTGGTAAAAGTTCTATTATTATTATTTTTCCATCGCCAAACTTCAGCATTTCAGATCGGCAATGATACTTTAAGCTCCTCCTTTCTAACAGGTCCTGTCTAATGCCGACGAGTTCAGAAAGCATTCTTCAGTGTGTGTTTTTCATATAATTTGGCTCTTTTATATCCCACAGGTGTCTGTAATTTAGTAGAAGTTCTATTATTTTTTTCATCTCGAGATTCTAACTCATTCCAAAGCAGTCTATCGGCCATCTTGGTCGCCATTAAAGGCACGTCACCTGTGACGTTCGGATTTACGCACTTCTGATTGGTCGATTTTCGCACAACTATTTCCTCAACCACAACATTTTAGGTTTGAACCTTAAATGTTGAGGCTAGATTTGTTGAGTGACCGGTCTTGCGAACGGTTGTGTTGTGCCAAATTCTGTCCTGTAATAAGGCCTTTATAGAATGATTCTTTTATCTACCATAAATAATTTTTAAAAAAGTCTCTAACTTGTAAAATTTTGTTCAATAATACCAGGTTTTTACAAGACTTGAATATCTCATGTTAGTAATCTGGTCCTCTTGTGACAGCTTACATAAAATTATAAAATGACTTTTACAAGAAATTAGATTGGTTATTCTCCAGCATGTATACGCCGACTAATATATACAGACTTGTGAGTCTAGATTTTGCAGCGCACCCAAGTAGTAACGATTTTGAGAGTTGGCGCGCTTGTCATGTCTGTCAGGGACGATTTTCGGCAAGACATTCTCTTAACGTAGCCCTATTTCACCCTAACCGAAACACTTTTTCACAGATCTCATCTCAAGGAATGCATTTTTGTAGCGCCTAGCAAACCCGAAAGGTTTTTCTTTAATCTTCGAGCATAAATAAATTTTGGGAAATCATAGAAAAGTGAATTTAACATGATATTCACACACATTCCAATGGCACATTCCAATGGGATCGAAGCAGTGCATGTTAGACTGAATTGGGACAGGTTCAAATTTAGTCTTAACGTGTCACATAATTTGGAAAAAGGAGAAGAAAATTTCTCCCGGAAATAAAGCAACAATTTGGAATAAGGGTGTGTTCCTTGGAACACTGCTCATGAGACGAGAGTAGAGCTCTGCCGAGGAAAGGGCAGAGCTATGGGGAGGATCCAAGGTGGAAAGAAGGAATTAGCGCAGAACTTCCAAATGGAAAAACAGTGCGAGTATCGGGCTAGCCCTAAAATGCTAACATTTAAAACGTAGGTGTTTTGGCCGATTCACATATGTGATCGTGAAAAATAGAGACTCTATCAATGATTGTTTTCATCTCCCTAAGTTCCGGATGGGCTGACTTAAGAGCTTTTTGAAGAAAATCGTGCTGATAGCAGTTCCTTTTTCGAAACGGATTATCATGCTGATAAACTCTAACCAATCGTCTTTCACGGGGTTTCTTTTATCTACAGACGGCATGTTAGGATTGAAATTCACAATTTTAGTTTTGGGGAATTTTTCTTGTATTTTCCAGAAATCATTTTGATTCAGCTGAAAAGCAGCAGAATATCATTTAGTATTTTTTACATTTCTACTGTTAAAGCTTCTGGGCATTCTTCTTGGCTTGGAGAACTTAGAGCACCCCCGATAATTTGAGGGGTGGTCACCGCCGCAGTTGACACAAACGTATTTATTCTCAGCTTTTATGGGGAATTCATGGGATCTATGGTCGCCGACGCATTTCGGATGAAAATGACAACTATTGGCCGCATGATTCCATTTTTGGCAACAAAAACATTGCGTAGCGGTGCCCTTGCGCCCTCGTTAACTTTCGATTTTAACATCTACACATAGCATCTTGATTTTCCCGGCCGACTAATCGGTTGCTCATGTCCTTGCTGACGAGCCGGTCGGTCTGGGTCTTCAACATAGCATCTTGAAAATTTGATAAATCTTTAGGTTATCCGGGATTTTAAGTATCTGCACGTAAAATAGGGGCATGAGCACCCTCTTTGTTTTCGGACTTTTAAAAAATTGCGTCATGCTATTAATTTCGAATCCAAATCCTTGCAATTTTTCTTTTATCAAAGTTGAGCTGGCGGGCACTGGAAGCCCCTAATAATCACTTTGAGTGGATTCTCTTCGTTTAAAAGAAATGTCGTAAACGAAACTTTGTCATTTAAGAGTATTTTTTGAGCTGAGGTCTGATTTTTAAAGATTAACTCTTTAAAAATGCAACATTAAATTATGAATGCGGAAGTTCGCCAATAATGAGATTTTCTTTTCATTTTCAAGATATATAAAGGAAAAATAAATATAATTGTATTAAAAAAATTTCTTGGAATGCGCATGTGAAACATTCCTGTCGAAGTTTTTTTTTATTTTCTTGACAAATTAAAAAATAAATAAATATATATCTTATTTTTCCAGTACAAATGTTGCAGATATGTGTGTGGAGGGAGGCGCCGTGGTTTAAAATCCTACAGTTACACTTTGTGTGTTTCAGAAAAATTTAAACATCTCACTTGTGGAGCTCATTTTTAAATTTTCATGATTAACTTCTTGACCTAAAACGATGTCTCATTAATTCCGTTAATGTTATCTCGTTAATTTCGTTAACGTTATTTAAATGTTTCATGTCCAAATCTTAAAGAAATATATGGGCGGCGTGGTTTAAAATCCTACAGTTACACTTTGTGTGTTTCATAAAAATTTAAACATCTCACTTGTGGAGCTCATTTTTAAATTTTCATGATTAACTCCTTGACCTAAAACGATGTCTCATTAATTCCGTTAATGTTATCTCGTTAATTTCGTTAACGTTATTTAAATGTTTCATGTCCAAATCTTTAAGAAATATATGGGCGGCGTGGTTTAAAGTCCTACAGTTACATTATGTGTGTTTCATAAAAATTTAAACATCTCACTTGTGGAGCTCATTTATAAATTTTCATGATTAACTCCTTGACCTAAAACGATGTCTCATTCCGTTAATGTTATCTCGTTAATTTCGTTAACGTTATTTAAATGTTTCATGTCGAAATCTTAAAGAAATATATGGGCGGCGTGGTTTAAAATCCTACAGTTACACTTTGTGTGTTTCATAAAATTTAAACATCTCACTTGTGGAGCTCATTTTTAAATTTTCATGATTAACTCCTTGACCTAAAACGATGTCTCATTAATTCCGTTAATGTTATCTCGTTAATTTCGTTAACGTTATTTAAATGTTTCATGTCCAAATCTTTAAGAAATATATGGGCGGCGTGGTTTAAAGTCCTACAGTTACATTATGTGTGTTTCATAAAAATTTAAACATCTCACTTGTGGAGCTCATTTATAAATTTTCATGATTAACTCCTTGACCTAAAACGATGTCTCATTCCGTTAATGTTATCTCGTTAATTTCGTTAACGTTATTTAAATGTTTCATGTCGAAATCTTAAAGAAATATATGGGCGGCGTGGTTTAAAATCCTACAGTTACACTTTGTGTGTTTCATAAAATTTAAACATCTCACTTGTGGAGCTCATTTTTAAATTTTCATGATTAACTCCTTGACCTAAAACGATGTCTCATTAATTCCGTTAATGTTATCTCGTTAATTTCGTTAACGTTATTTAAATGTTTCATGTCCAAATCTTAAAGAAATATATGGGACGTGGTTTATTTCCTGACCATGATTTTCCTGAAGTGGTTTATTTCATACACTAATCCTTGAAATACAACGACGGTTCATGTACGTTGTATGTTTCATAACCCATTGCAAAATGACGTCTCTGGGGCGCCCATAGATTAAAATTTTGTCATGTGTAATCTTACAAAAATGTAGGGGGCGTTGCTCATAAAATGAAACTATACTTAATACCGCTTAATTCGTGTACCAAGGGTTTAAAAATGAAAAAAATAATAAAATGTTCCCGCAAATGCTAGAGGGCGTGTTTAATATCCTGAAACCACATTTTATATGTTTTAAAAGAACAGAAAGCGAACATCATTCATGCGAGAGTTCACTTTTCATTTGTTTGACAAATTTGTCAAAAACTGGTAGTAATAGTGCTAGTATTTTTAAAACACTGTTAGTTGCTCAAACCACAAATTATCTCTTTTGAAAAATAAGACAGCTAATACCTATGGAAGTTCGATTTTCATTTTTGTAACAAATGTTTAAAAATATATATACCCTTATTTTAATTCCCCTGAAATTGCAAATTGGATTTCAAAATATTTTAGAAGTAAAAGATGAAAGAATAAACAACTTTAGCGTAACAGGGGTGATTGCTTATGCAAAGAATATAAAACCACAGTCTTTATATTCCCAATCTTTGTCAGAGTTTGTCGTTACTTTTGGTAATCAGCAATGATAAAACAGAAACTGCAAAATATTCCAGTCTTTATCTATCCCCAAGTTATAACTTATTTTATCACGAATTTAAACTAAATTTAACACGAATTTATCACGGTAATAAATTAAGCGGAAGAGGATGTACACCGTAAAAGGAGCATTATCCAATTGAAATTATTTCGTAAGAATGACTTCTACTGTTTTAAAAATGCTGGACAACATACCTGAAGTACAAGTTAACTCCAGACTAACTGAATATTTTTAATCTTATCTGCCCTATCGCTTGTTTCTTTCAAGTGAACAACAATCGTAATCGATCAATGGATTGGTATTTCTTAACAATTTACAACGCCGATTTTGGCATATAAATTATATCTTGACATATCTAAACATGAAAGATCAATCATGCATAGAGCATCGAATATGACACACGATCCAACTTCAATGCAATTTTATTTAAACATCTCTAAAATGCCATACATTCCTCGGTAATGTTTTTGAAATTATCACAATACTACAATAATTTATTATATTTGAATACTTCATCGAAAACAACTGAACTTTATTCAAATGACGTCATCGAAATATAAATCGCCTGGCTCTCTATATAAAATCAGCATTTCATTCATTTCATTCATCAGAATATTACAATAATTTATTTTATTAAAAAACACAAAATCATGGAGGTACAAGTAATTTAACTCTACTTAAAATATTATCGAAAAAATCGTCTGCTTCTCAATGTAAAATCAATGCATGTTTCATTCATATCAGCTATATTGCAGACTCCATGAGCTAAATAATTTTGCGTTAAAGAAATGCAGCAATTCTTATACAACTCATTCTACATCTTTTGCTCTTTACATTCTCCATAAGGGAAAATTAGGCTTCGTTGTTGAAATAATCAAATTTGGTTGATCATTTAAACTAATATATATTGTAATTGCGTTGCTTCAGAATGAAGATGCACAGGATTTAAGCAATAACAAAGCGGTTTTAAGACGGATACAACACTAATTATAAATTAAAAGGAAATTCGAAAATCACGATTTTGACACAAGATGGATGCCATATAGTATATTGAAATGGGTCACGTGATCTCCTCATATAATGGTCGCGATAAAGCAGAACGTATGCTAATTCAGGAGTTCTCTCACATCAAACACAAAACGTCGTTTCATCGCCAGTTTAATCTGGCAACACCTCGAATTGGAGGGAAAGACGAATTATTTTCATAAAGGATATTGTTCATAATTTCATTGCATATCAGATTGCGTATGAAAATGTCGTTAGATACATTTGTATCAGATTATTTAGAATATTATTATTCGTATCATATTATTTAGAAGATTATTTGTATCAGATTACTAGAGAAGATGTTAAAAAACTTATCAAAGTATACAGTAGTACTTCAAATACAGGTTTGATTATTTATAAATCAAATAACAATCCGACTAATGTGGTTTTCAAGTAATACTATTAAAATACATGTATTTAAGTACCTTGTGTACTGCATGCAGATTGTTTGAAATTAGTTAAAGAAATGTTCGACACACATACGTATAATTTACTATTTGAATAAAACGCTTCTATGACAGATTTCGTAGTAAATATATTTGTAGAATCCACATATTATTGAATTCTTATATAGTACAAGAATCCGTAACGAAATTTGAAGATTATTTGGAAGGAGGAAATATTTGCCAGATTAAAAATGCAAATTTTGTAACATTTTAACGAAATTTGCTTGACATTTTTCAGTTTGTGGTAGCAATGTTGCTTTACCGACACACATAGGATAATACAGCATTTATCAAGATGTGTTTGTTCTGCGGAGCCCTTGGGG
The DNA here is from genome assembly GCA_951213105.1 of Amaurobius ferox. NCBI lineage: Eukaryota > Metazoa > Arthropoda > Arachnida > Araneae > Amaurobiidae > Amaurobius > Amaurobius ferox. The sequence continues at coordinate 42,611,863 of OX578155.1, forward strand.
TTCTACGACGTAATAGTTTCATGTAAATTTTCTTAAAATTTAAAAACTAGTAGAATTTTAATGCTTTTGTACTTTGAAATTATTTTAATTTTAAATATTTTATTATGGAATAAAATAATTGTAAATGTTATTAGAAAATAAATAAAAATATTTCCTAATTTAAGTATGGTAAACAAATGTCAAAATTAATTGCACTTTGAATTTAAAGATTCCCTGGCCAATTACATTTTTAGCAACTTACGTACGTATAATCGTTATTTCAAATTAGTAATATATATTACAATTATTCTTACGTCTAAGTTTGCAAAAGTGAAATTATTAATACATAAAATTATAAAAATATGAAAGAGCCTTTATGCAATGAAAAGTGATGTGTACACTTAAATTTCCAAAGAACAATTAAGCATTTCTATATTTTTTGCACATTTATTTCATACAGTCATATGAATGTTTGGGAAAAACAGAAGTTACATATTCAGAACCGGAAATCTTTCGTTAACACTACTAACCCCTCCGGAATTCAATATTTATTCTATATCAGTTTTCATCTAAGCTGTACCTAGAGCTGAGTCTGAAAAACAGATGTTGAAATGAAAATGCGAATATTTGAATAGGAAATAACAGCTCTCTCCTGAACAAGACGTGGAAATCCTTCATGAACCGTCTACCTCCTCCGTAATTTTATGCTGCATCCATATTAGCCATTATACCTTTTTAAACATTTATATCCTGCGAAATAGATGTTAGCAGCGAAGAATAGATATTGGCAGCTATTTGCGATTCACTGCGGTTTAGTATGGAGATTTATATGATGTTGGAGGAGGAGTGTATGGAGGAATAGATTAATATGCAAGTAGGTGTTGATTGTACAGGTAATGATGTTCTACGAGTATATAGCAATAAATAAGTCTGAATTAGTTCATGTATATGATTCATTTGGTGTTTTGAGTTTAGTTCTAATAATCTTCATTTGCCGTCTGTTTGCATAATGATCGTTTATTCCTGTCTTGTTAGTATTTTATTGTTGGTGTTTCATATATATTTTTGGTATATGACCTTCTTAAATTAGTACCGGCCACCGGGAGTGTTGCAGCGACTCAAAGCATGCTTTAACCGGGGAGTGGGGGTCACAACCCCCCTTCCGGCTAATTTGTGGTACTTTTTATGGTTCACTCCCTTTTTACATATTCCTTTCAGAGATTTATATAGTAAGCGATATGTAAAATCTGCATGACGCAAATTAAATCGTTTGCATTTAGTTATTTTAAATAGTTTTACATATTTTAGACTTTTGTATATATATACATACATATACAAAAGTCAAAAATATCTAAAACTGTTTAAAATAACTAATATATATATATATATATATATATATATATATATATATATATATATATATATATATATATATATATATGTGTGTGTGTGTATATATATATATATATAAGTATATAACCAAATACATTGTGGAAAGATCTTATGATCTGTTTTAAATAGGTAACATCAAAATAATGTTGGCTCATTTTCAATCATCTATAACAAAGAAATAAACTATAATAAACGCTGAAGACACAATATTACTTTCCTTATATGCATAATGTATAAGGAAAGTATTGTGACGGGGTCGAAAATTCGAATTCGAGTTCTCGACGGGAGAGCACGTTTCAAGCACCCCTGATCACGAATCAAACATTTTTGAAGTGATGTCTGTGTGTGTGTGTGTGAAAGTATGTGTGTGTGTGTGTGTGTGTGTGTGTCTATGTCAGTGAGTAAGTGGAGACGATAACTGACGATCGAATGGACCCATTCAAACCAAATTTGGTACAAAAATCACAATCCGTAAACACTGGAAGTCTATTGTTTTTCTACGCAATCGAATGCTCAGAACCCTCCCAAATTTTCGAATGAAATTTTGAAAAAATCGTCAAAAAATCCAAACTACTAATAAAGTTACGCAAATAGATATTTCTTATGTAATTTTTCATTAGAAAACGATTGACATAAATTTTAGAACGCTAACATGAACCGTTCTCGAGATATTGTACATTTTTCAAAAATATTATAAAAAAGTCATATAAAATAAAAAAAAATATTTTCTATTGAGAAACATATTCCTTTTCATATGTAATACCATGCGATAAATTGGGTGACATCATTCTCGTGGATCTAGCTCGTTCCATTCATGAAAAAAAATACTTTGAATAATACTTTTGCATTTGTGTTCTCAGTATACATAAATGAGTCCGAATTTCTGGATAACTAACACTTTTATTTAAAATTACCAGCACCAATAAGCGTGTACAGAAGCAATGCACGTCTAAATTGTTTAAACTGTCTAAACAGCTATTGTGCATGTTGTAAGCACACTATAGATGGCTTACAAGATCACGAAATAATTGTCAGGCACAAAAAAACATCATTTCAAAACTCCAACCGCAAAACAGCGGAAACTGTTCTTAAAATAATGACGTATCTCACAATTCAATTTGACTCGGGTTGTGTCAACTCTTCCAACTGAACGGTGACTTCCTTATATACTCTCCATAGAAACCTCTAGAAAGTGCACATAAAATGGAAATTTCTAGACACAATGAAAAAATTTCAGTGTCTTCAAAAAATCCTCAAAAGTCGTCAAGTTGGCGATATTTAACAAAATCAGGAGCCAGAACTATGAAAATGTCGCCAACTTTAGGCAACTCTTTCCTTCACATAATAATGATTGTTATCTGTAATGTTATTTTCACTTTGTCAGTAAGTAAATTGCCTTGAAGCATGTAACATATTCGTAACAATATGTTCTTACATGTTTTACAAAGATATTATGTGGAGTCAAAAATAAAAATACGAAATATAGTATATACTTAGCCAATCATTTCTTAAATATAAGGTCAATTTTTTTGTTCTTCAAACTTCCGAAATTATTAATGATGTTGCCAGAAAAAGGTTGTTAATTTATTAACTCCTTTAGTAATTCCATTTCAATTGAGTATTTTTAGCAATGTGTATCTTTTGAAAGTGTATCCTCAGTCATTGTAGTATGCAGGTAGGTCTTGATTATTTTTAAATAAGAAAAATTTCATTCTACAGAAACATTAGTGGATGGAAAAATCACTGTTAAACAAAATATTTAATGAAGCACAGTTAACATTTCTATGAAAATTTATAATTCCTTATCTCTGTACTGTTCATGCACTTAAATAACTAGCAATTCACTTAACAATGTTTAGAAGTCAGTAAATATATTAGGGCAGAACACCTTAAAATTACTTAATCAATTTGTAGGAAATTTATCGAAATACGCAACAAATCTCGAAGTATCCTCTAAAATGAAACTTTTCCATGGCTTGAAAACATGTTGTAATTTGTAGTGAATCTCTTTTGTCTTAACCTTTTTGTCACTATCGGAGTTTAGCCGGGACTCATGTCTCCGAAACAGCTGAGTATAAAATTTTCATAAACGCTTCTTCATTTCGCCATAAATTACAAATTAAAAAATTCTCATGTAAACGCGAAATATGGATATTTTTTGATACTCAATTTATCTCCAAAAGTGCGGAATAATAAAGAAAATAACTGCTCTTTTTTCTAAAGTCAAAGTATCCCTACAAAATCACTACGGTTTAATATTTCGTCCTGTGCAAAGTAGTGATTTAATGGGGTCATACAAATCGAGGTCTCGTCATTCATTAAATTATTATTTTTAGAACACAATTAAAAAATAAAACTTTCCGAAAATGCAAATTTCGATCATCTATGCAAAAGTTCACCCTGAACGATATCTTATTTTCAAGACACATAATGGTAAATATATTATACTTTTATTTAAATCTTTTTCCGGGGAGACAAATCTAAAGTATACTTTATGAAATGTACTTAATCTATATAAAAATAAATAAGTTAAAATAAAAACATTCACCCACAGTGGAATGCTTGAAAACATTCCTCTTATATCGCTATTATCTTGATGTCCAAGTGATATTGAGCTCCAAGGCTCAGCAATCAAAATCATCCTCCTTTTCCAAGCACTAAAGATTATTTCACAAATTGGAACTACATAACTGATTTTGGAGATAAAGCTCCTTTTGGCTAGGCGCTCCATTACTAGAGCCCCCAGATGTATGTGGGTTTCTAATGTTCAGACTCCTACATACTTAAGGCCTTATTACACGATAGCAATTTGGTACAACATACCGTTCGCACAACAGCTTTGGAACGTTTGTGACGTCACTCCACACAGTGTAGAACGAACGTGAAGTCACTTCACTCAACAAGTGGGGGAAGCTCTTTCCCCCCTTGCATTCGCTTCGTTATTTCCTCATAGGAATCCCGTGTTAGAGTTCTCATACTGTTAAGATCGCTTTTAACATCCCAAAGGTTCCGTTTGAATTGAATAATGGTGTTATTACACAAGGCAATTTTTATTACCGAACTTTGGCAATTCCGCCCGTCAATCATACTTTAGACTCCTCCTCTTTCACAGGCCCATTTTCTCTAATGTCGGTGATTTCATTCCAGAAACCATTGTTCAGTGTGTTGTTCGTATAATATAAATCTTTTATATCTCAAAAATATCTGTAATTTGGTAAAAATTATTTTCTTTTTTCCCATCTGCATTTTCATACTTCAGCAATTCCGCCCGGCAATGATACTTTAGGTCCCCGCCTTTTTACCGCCCCCTCCTCTGTAATGTCGCCGATTTCATTCCAAGAAACATTCTTTAGTGTTTTTTGCGTATAATTTGAATCCCTTATATTTCACAGATGTTTGTAATTTGGTAAAAGTTCTATTATCATTTTTCCATCTCATGACTTTAGCAATTCCGCCCGGCAATGATACTTTAGGACCCCGCCTTTTTAACGGCCCCCTCCTCTTTAATGTCGCCGATTTCATTCCAAGAAACATTCTTCAGTGTTTTTTGCGTATAATTTGGATCTTTTACATTTCACAGATGTCTGTAATTTGGTAAAAGTTCTATTATTATTATTTTTCCATCGCCAAACTTCAGCATTTCAGATCGGCAATGATACTTTAAGCTCCTTCTTTCTAACAGGTCCTGTCTAATGCCGACGAGTTCAGAAAGCATTCTTCAGTGTGTGTTTTTCATATAATTTGGCTCTTTTATATCCCACAGGTGTCTGTAATTTAGTAGAAGTTCTATTATTTTTTTCATCTCGAGATTCTAACTCATTCCAAAGCAGTCTATCGGCCATCTTGGTCGCCATTAAAGGCACGTCACCTGTGACGTTCGGATTTACGCACTTCTGATTGGTCGATTTTCGCACAACTTTTTCCTCAACCACAACATTTTAGGTTTGAACCTTAAATGTTGAGGCTAGATTTGTTGAGTGACCGGTCTTGCGAACGGTTGTGTTGTGCCAAATTCTGTCCTGTAATAAGGCCTTTATAGAATGATTCTTTTATCTACCATAAATAATTTTTAAAAAAGTCTCTAACTTGTAAAATTTTGTTCAATAATACCAGATCATACTCAATCTTCCACGGCTATCTTCTACGATCGCTCGACAGCAGATGATCGTACATGCTCTGATGTTAACGTTCCTTCTTGTGACCTCCTACTGCTCGGATCGTCTCCTGTTCGCTCCTGCTCTGATTTCACCACGTGGAACCTTGCTGTACCATTTCGTACAGCGTGTCTCTGACTTTTGCTGCTTTGGACTCCATCTCTGTCGGACGTCTTACCACGTGGAACGTTTACAGCGTGCTCTCCCAACGTGCATCCTGCATCTCGATTCATCGACTCTCACAGACTGGACATGGCGTCCAAGCCTTCCTCACAGACTTCAATAAAAGGTGTACCTTCGGACATTAGATTGATTATTGACAAATTCAGGACTCTAACTATCCCATCTGAAAATGAACTTAGTGACCTGGCCTCCATGACCACCTTCAGACTCATCGGTGACTTCCTCCTATACGAGTTCCACAAGTTATCTGATGGCCTCTCCACCTTCACTCAGGATGAATATTTGGGTATGTGTTACACTTTGTCAAATCATTTTGAGCGAACTGATTATTTTGATTGTAATACCCCTTTCAAATCAGAGATAGATGCTTACATTGCACGCAATGGCTTACCCACGTGCGTGGCTAAAGCTAATCTTAATGATAATACTGTAAACTCTGCTGAGGCAGCTAACTTAAATGAAATTAATACTAATAATAATAATGAAACTAGTATTGAAACTGAATATGTTACTCAAACTTCTCAGAATGTAAATAATGATTTTAATGATGACCAATATGAATCTAATGATAAAAGTAATAATAATTTAAATAATAAAAGTAAAACTAACTCTAGAACTGATAATCAAAATGCACAAGTAGACTCGGACGGCTTCAGGATGCCGAAGAGGCATTGCCCCATGGTCAATATTCAGCCCTATAATGGAATAGAGACTGCAAGGAACCCTTTTTCTTCGTCTGATATGGACACCTCCCCCCCCCCCTCAGGAAATTGAAAATGAAATAACTAATAATACTACTTCTCAAACTGATATTAATTCTCAAACTAATAGCAATGGTAATAACAAACCTGAGAACTCCCAATTTAATGCCTATAATCCCGAACCCTTTTACGTTAACTGCCCCCATAACTGGCGAGAGCTCATTAAAGCGATCAACGCAAAAACTGCCACTAATGTCAAAGCCCAGCTTGCTGGGGACCTCATTAAAATTCTCCCACAAAACTTAGACGACTACAGATTGGTACAAAGATTCCTAATTGAACAAAACCTAGAATTTCACTCAATTAACATAAAGGCGGAAAGGCCAATTAAGATACTCATTAAAGGACTGCCCCCAAACACGAATATTCAGGAACTAAAGGAAGAACTCAACTTTATGGGATATAGTGTACATAGAATATCGCAACTGCGGGATTTGAAAAACCAAGCACCGTTGCCCATTTTCCTGATTTATCTCAACCCCACTAAGGGCTGGGAAGATATAAGAAACGTCACCTCTGTTCTAGATATGACAATACGAGTAACAAACTTTGATTCGAGGGGAATTAAAATGTGCTACCGCTGTCAGCGGTTTGGACATTCCAGCGAATGCTGCAGACTGCCACCAAGATGTCTTAAATGCGGGCTAGGGCACCATACCAGAGAATGCACGAAATCAAAAGACACCCCTGCACAATGTGCAAATTGCAAGGGACCACACCCGGCTAATTTCAGACTTTGCCCCGCTAACCCACAAAATAAAAATCAAATGCCAAATAATGCAAACTTGCCTGTCCCCCCCCCCCCCAGAAGCAGCCCACCTAATCTACAGCCCTCAGACTTCCCCCGCCTTCAAACTACTATACCAGAACAAACTAAACAGCAGGAAAACAATAGAACTAATGTCAGCCAAACCTCCACCACCATAAACCAGAACGAAAACAGATCCTTTGCGGAAATCGCGGCAGTTCAAAAGCCCAACCAAAGTACTTCAGCTCCCCCCCCCTCCCCTAAACTCATCCCAAGAAATCAAATTGTAGCCAATGCTAGAAAGCAAACCCTACAGCAAATTGCCGTACATTCTTACATCTCCCCTGCCCCCCCCCCCCCCCCCCTAGCTGCAGAAAACTTGAACGAAAAGACTAACAATGAAACATCCTCAACTTCTCAAATCAAAGATATAATACAGATTATTCAGGAATTCAAACAAATGTTTACTGACTTAGATTTAAATTTTAATAAAATCAAAAACTTCATAAATCAAATTAAAGAAACAATTAACAAACCAATTAATCCACTAGATAAATTATTAAACATCATATCTGCCCTCGGAGAGGTATTTAGTACAGTCCCCCCCCCCCCCCGTCATGGCGAGTAAAACCTTCAGTCACCTAAACATATTGTCGTGGAACGCCAATGGGCTCCGCGGCAAAATCACTGAACTGCGTTCCTTTGTACAGAATAATAGCATTGATATAATACTTATTCAAGAAGTTAGACCTGGCCTCCGTCCCCGCCCCCTCAAAATTGCAAATTACTATAATTATACGGCTCTGAGAAATAACCCATCTAATAATCAACCCTCCCATGCAGGCGGAGTTTCTGTCTACATTAAGCATAACATCCCTCACCATGAATTAAATCCGGTCAATACTACTGTAATTGAAAATAAAATGATTCAGCTCTCTCTACCGAACCACCCGCCCATCATTATTGGGTCCATCTACATAAAACCTGCCAGCAGAATAGACATTACCCCTGACCTGCAAAGTATCAGTAATATCAATCACCGTGCCATCCTGTTGGGTGATTATAATGCACATAGCCCCCTCTGGAATTGCCGCAGAAGAAACACCTACGGTACTGCTCTGCAAAAATTCATCTCTGCTACTGGAATTCATCTTGCAGTCCCTGCCCTGCCCACCCACTACTCGCATTCCCCTTACCCCTCCACCATAGACCTCGGCCTTCTTAAAAATATCCATCTTCCTTATACAATTGAAACTCTTAATGAATTTAGCTCTGACCACCTCCCCATCCTCCTCACCCTTCAGCTAAACTCCCTTCTCCCTGTCTCCAGCCTCCCTTCCTGTGTCGATTGGAATAATTTCAAATCAAACCTTAGAAACACCACCCTGCTCATCCCTAATCATAACTGCCCTGCTGACATTGATAAAGCTGCCCAAAAAATCACCCTCGAAATTCAAAACTCCCTGTCTAAAGCTTCCTCCTCTCGTCCCCCCCCCCCCGCTACAACTCCCTTCCGCATAACATCCAAACTCAGATTGTGTATAGAAATTTTGTTCGCCGCCTCTGGCAAGTAACTAGAGACCCCCGCACTAAAACCCACCTTAACTCAGTAAATAAAAATATTAGAATTGCCATTCAAAAGCACAACCAAAATAATTGGAAAAATTATATTGAGTCCCTCTCCCCTTCTGACAATAGCATCTGGAAAGAGATTAAAAGAATTAAGAAACCCTATTCACAGCTCCCCCCCCTCCTCTCGTCCACTGGCACCGCTTTTTCAGAACGGGACAAAGCAAATGCTATCGCAAATTGCTACGAGAAGCAATTTGCGATTGATATCCCGAACAACGCTTTTCATACTCATGTGCAGTCTACAGTTAACAGTTTTCTCTTGTCCCCCCCCCCTCCTCTGGTCCCTCCCACCTCTGTTGAAGAAGTAACTGAAATCATTCATAAATTGAAGAACAAAAAATCCCCTAGAATAGACAAAATCTCTAATAGAGCCCTTAAGGCCCTACCACTTAACATTATCTTTTACATAGTTTTAATGATCAACTCAATTCTTAAATTCTGCCACTTTCCGGCTTGCTGGAAAACTGCTGCCGTAATCCCCTGTTTAAAGCCCGGAGCTGACGCCTCTAACCCTGTGTCATACCGTCCCATTTCCCTCCTCCCATCCCTGAGTAAAATCACAGAAAGAATCATTCAGAACAGGCTTTATAAATTTATTAATGAAAAAGATATCATTATCCCAGAGCAATTTGGATTCAGACCCATGCACTCCACCACCCATCAGCTTCTCAGAGTAGTTGAATTCACTGCTAATGCCATTAAAAATAAAAATCACGTAGGTGCCCTTCTGCTGGACGTCGAAAAGGCGTTCGACAAGACGTGGACCCCTGGAATAATCTACAAATTAATTAAACTTAACTCCCCCCCCCCTTCATCCAAATTATAAATTCGTATCTACTAAAAAGAAAGTTCCATGTGCGAACTCTAAATACCCTCTCCGAAATTAAAACCATCAACGCAGGCGTTCCGCAAGGATCCATCCTAGGCCCCCTTCTGTTTAATCTGTATGTAAATGATATCCCCCGCGCCCCTCACACCACCCTTTGCTTATATGCAGACGACACGTGTATTATATCCTCCAACAAAAATATTAATTATCTCCACACCCAGTTACAGAATCATATCAGCATACTTATAAAATATTACGATAATTGGAAAATCAAGATAAACGCATCCAAATCGCAGGCAGTCTTTCTCTCTGGAGCCCGTATCCCCCCCCCCCCTTAATGTTCAAAAATCAGCCTATCCCTTTTTCGCGTACTGCCAAGTACCTCGGTGTCCATTTGGATAGCCGGCTTACTTGGCGTACGCACTTTGAGTACATTGTCAAAAAAACTAAAAAGCTCGTAGGAGCACTAAATCATCTTTTATTTTCAAAAGACCTCGATATTAGCAATAAGATTCTCTTATACAAGAGCATTATGCAGCCAATTCTCTTATATGCATGCCCGATTTGGGGGTATGCATGTAAATCGAATATTCAAAAACTTCAAGTGGAACAGAACAGGATACTCCGAATCATCAGGAAAGCCCCTCGTTACTTACGTAATGATATAATTCACAAAGACTTTAAAGTAAAAACTATTAAACAGGCTATTAAAAAACAAACTACAAAATTCTTTAGAGACATACCAAAAATACCGAATGAATCTCTGTTTAATCTCCAGGACTATGACCCGCGGGCGAATAAAAAGCGTCCCCGTGCAGTCTTGTATGAGCCTCCCTAAGCATCGTTTTAATTTTTTCTAGCATTCCCAGTCTGCTTATTGTGCAACTCTTTAACCTCTTACATTCTTTTAGCATCTATCTCGCAAACTCCTCCCCCCTCAGCTTGTAACCAATGCTGCAAGTTGTATCCCAACTTGCCTCTAGATGGCAGCACCGCTGCACCTTAGTTTTCACTCTCCTTCCAATAAGGAAGGCTGGACTTTGTGTCCTTTTTTGTATGAATCAGATCAATTTCGCTCAAATGATGACATGTGTTAATACTTTATCCACAGACCGGAGGTAAAAGCCTTCGGGCTAGGCACTCCAGCACGTAACCAACATCCCTGGCTGATAATACCAGATTTTTACAAGACTTGAATATCTCATGTTAGTAATCTGGTCCTCTTGTGACAGCTTACATAAAATTATAAAATGACTTTTACAAGAAATTAGATTGGTTATTCTCCAGCATGTATACGCCGACTAATATATACAGACTTGTGAGTCTAGATTTTGCAGCGCACCCAAGTAGTAACGATTTTGAGAGTTGGCGCGCTTGTCATGTCTGTCAGGGACGATTTTCGGCAAGACATTCTCTTAACGTAGCCCTATTTCACCCTAACCGAAACACTTTTTCACAGATCTCATCTCAAGGAATGCCTTTTTGTAGCGCCTAGCAAACCCGAAAGGTTTTTCTTTAATCTTCGAGCATAAATAAATTTTGGGAAATCATAGAAAAGTGAATTTAACATGATATTCACACACATTCCAATGGCACATTCCAATGGGATCGAAGCAGTGCATGTTAGACTGAATTGGGACAGGTTCAAATTTAGTCTTAACGTGTCACATAATTTGGAAAAAGGAGAAGAAAATTTCTCCCGGAAATAAAGCAACAATTTGGAATAAGGGTGTGTTCCTTGGAACACTGCTCATGAGACGAGAGTAGAGCTCTGCCGAGGAAAGGGCAGAGCTATGGGGAGGATCCAAGGTGGAAAGAAGGAATTAGCGCAGAACTTCCAAATGGAAAAACAGTGCGAGTATCGGGCTAGCCCTAAAATGCTAACATTTAAAACGTAGGTGTTTTGGCCGATTCACATATGTGATCGTGAAAAATAGAGACTCTATCAATGATTGTTTTCATCTCCCTAAGTTCCGGATGGGCTGACTTAAGAGCTTTTTGAAGAAAATCGTGCTGATAGCAGTTCCTTTTTCGAAACGGATTATCATGCTGATAAACTCTAACCAATCGTCTTTCACGGGGTTTCTTTTATCTACAGACGGCATGTTAGGATTGAAATTCACAATTTTAGTTTTGGGGAATTTTTCTTGTATTTTCCAGAAATCATTTTGATTCAGCTGAAAAGCAGCAGAATATCATTTAGTATTTTTTACATTTCTACTGTTAAAGCTTCTGGGCATTCTTCTTGGCTTGGAGAACTTAGAGCACCCCCGATAATTTGAGGGGTGGTCACCGCCGCAGTTGACACAAACGTATTTATTCTCAGCTTTTATGGGGAATTCATGGGATCTATGGTCGCCGACGCATTTCGGATGAAAATGACAACTATTGGCCGCATGATTCCATTTTTGGCAACAAAAACATTGCGTAGCGGTGCCCTTGCGCCCTCGTTAACTTTCGATTTTAACATCTACACATAGCATCTTGATTTTCCCGACCGACTAATCGGTTGCTCATGTCCTTGCTGACGAGCCGGTCGGTCTGGGTCTTCAACATAGCATCTTGAAAATTTGATAAATCTTTAGGTTATCCGGGATTTTAAGTATCTGCACGTAAAATAGGGGCATGAGCACCCTCTTTGTTTTCGGACTTTTAAAAAATTGCGTCATGCTATTAATTTCGAATCCAAATCCTTGCAATTTTTCTTTTATCAAAGTTGAGCTGGCGGGCACTGGAAGCCCCTAATAATCACTTTGAGTGGATTCTCTTCGTTTAAAAGAAATGTCGTAAACGAAACTTTGTCATTTAAGAGTATTTTTTGAGCTGAGGTCTGATTTTTAAAGATTAACTCTTTAAAAATGCAACATTAAATTATGAATGCGGAAGTTCGCCAATAATGAGATTTTCTTTTCATTTTCAAGATATATAAAGGAAAAATAAATATAATTGTATTAAAAAAATTTCTTGGAATGCGCATGTGAATCATTCCTGTCGAAGTTTTTTTTTTATTTTCTTGACAAATTAAAAAATAAATAAATATATATCTTATTTTTCCAGTACAAATGTTGCAGATATGTGTGTGGGGGGAGGCGCCGTGGTTTAAAATCCTACAGTTACACTTTGTGTGTTTCAGAAAAATTTAAACATCTCACTTGTGGAGCTCATTTTTAAATTTTCATGATTAACTTCTTGACCTAAAACGATGTCTCATTAATTCCGTTAATGTTATCTCGTTAATTTCGTTAACGTTATTTAAATGTTTCATGTCCAAATCTTAAAGAAATATATGGGCGGCGTGGTTTAAAATCCTACAGTTACACTTTGTGTGTTTCATAAAAATTTAAACATCTCACTTGTGGAGCTCATTTTTAAATTTTCATGATTAACTCCTTGACCTAAAACGATGTCTCATTAATTCCGTTAATGTTATCTCGTTAATTTCGTTAACGTTATTTAAATGTTTCATGTCCAAATCTTTAAGAAATATATGGGCGGCGTGGTTTAAAGTCCTACAGTTACATTATGTGTGTTTCATAAAAATTTAAACATCTCACTTGTGGAGCTCATTTATAAATTTTCATGATTAACTCCTTGACCTAAAACGATGTCTCATTCCGTTAATGTTATCTCGTTAATTTCGTTAACGTTATTTAAATGTTTCATGTCGAAATCTTAAAGAAATATATGGGCGGCGTGGTTTAAAATCCTACAGTTACACTTTGTGTGTTTCATAAAATTTAAACATCTCACTTGTGGAGCTCATTTTTAAATTTTCATGATTAACTCCTTGACCTAAAACGATGTCTCATTAATTCCGTTAATGTTATCTCGTTAATTTCGTTAACGTTATTTAAATGTTTCATGTCCAAATCTTAAAGAAATATATGGGCGGCGTGGTTTAAAATCATACAGTTACACTTTGTGTGTTTCATAAAAATTTAAACATCTCACTTGTGGAGCTTATTTTTAAATTTTCATGATTAACTCATTGACCTAAAACGATGTCTCATTAATTCCGTTAATGTTATGTCGTTAATTTCGTTAACGTTATTTAAATGTTTCATGTCCAAATCTTAAAGAAATATATGGGCGGCGTGGTTTAAAATCCTACAGTTACACTTTGTGTGTTTCATAAAAATTTAAACATCTCACTTGTGGAGCTCATTTTTAAATTTTCATGATTAACTCCTTGACCTAAAACGATGTCTCATTAATTCCGTTAATGTTATCTCGTTAATTTCGTTAACGTTATTTAAATGTTTCATGTCCAAATCTTAAAGAAATATATGGGACGTGGTTTATTTCCTGACCATGATTTTCCTGAAGTGGTTTATTTCATACACTAATCCTTGAAATACAACGACGGTTCATGTACGTTGTATGTTTCATAACCCATTGCAAAATGACGTCTCTGGGGCGCCCATAGATTAAAATTTTGTCATGTGTAATCTTACAAAAATGTAGGGGGCGTTGCTCATAAAATGAAACTATACTTAATACCGCTTAATTCGTGTACCAAGGGTTTAAAAATGAAAAAAATAATAAAATGTTCCCGCAAATGCTAGAGGGCGTGTTTAATATCCTGAAACCACATTTTATATGTTTTAAAAGAACAGAAAGCGAACATCATTCATGCGAGAGTTCACTTTTCATTTGTTTGACAAATTTGTCAAAAACTGGTAGTAATAGTGCTAGTATTTTTAAAACACTGTTAGTTGCTCAAACCACAAATTATCTCTTTTGAAAAATAAGACAGCTAATACCTATGGAAGTTCGATTTTCATTTTTGTAACAAATGTTTAAAAATATATATACCCTTATTTTAATTCCCCTGAAATTGCAAATTGGATTTCAAAATATTTTAGAAGTAAAAGATGAAAGAATAAACAACTTTAGCGTAACAGGGGTGATTGCTTATGCAAAGAATATAAAACCACAGTCTTTATATTCCCAATCTTTGTCAGAGTTTGTCGTTAATTTTGGTAATCAGCAATGATAAAACAGAAACTGCAAAATATTCCAGTCTTTATCTATCCCCAAGTTATAACTTATTTTATCACGAATTTAAACTAAATTTAACACGAATTTATCACGGTACTAAATTAAGCGGAAGAGGATGTAAACCGTAAAAGGAGCATTATCCAATTGAAATTATTTCGTAAGAATGACTTCTACTGTTTTAAAAATGCTGGACAACATACCTGAAGTACAAGTTAACTCCAGACTAACTGAATATTTTTAATCTTATCTGCCCTATCGCTTGTTTCTTTCAAGTGAACAACAATCGTAATCGATCAATGGATTGGTATTTCTTAACAATTTACAACGCCGATTTTGGCATATAAATTATATCTTGACATATCTAAACATGAAAGATCAATCATGCATAGAGCATCGAATATGACACACGATCCAACTTCAATGCAATTTTATTTAAACATCTCTAAAATGCCATACATTCCTCGGTAATGTTTTTGAAATTATCACAATACTACAATAATTTATTATATTTGAATACTTCATCGAAAACAACTGAACTTTATTCAAATGACGTCATCGAAATATAAATCGCCTGGCTCTCTATATAAAATCAGCATTTCATTCATTTCATTCATCAGAATATTACAATAATTTATTTTATTAAAAAACACAAAATCATGGAGGTACAAGTAATTTAACTCTACTTAAAATATTATCGAAAAAATCGTCTGTTTCTCAATGTAAAATCAATGCATGTTTCATTCATATCAGCTATATTGCAGACTCCATGAGCTAAATAATTTTGCGTTAAAGAAATGCAGCAATTCTTATACAACTCATTCTACATCTTTTGTTCTTTACATTCTCCATAAGGGAAAATTAGGCTTCGTTGTTGAAATAATCAAATTTGGTTGATCATTTAAACTAATATATATTGTAATTGCGTTGCTTCAGAATGAAGATGCACAGGATTTAAGCAATAACAAAGCGGTTTTAAGACGGATACAACACTAATTATAAATTAAAAGGAACTTCGAAAATCACGATTTTGACACAAGATGGATGCCATATAGTATATTGAAATGGGTCACGTGATCTCCTCATATAATGGTCGCGATAAAGCAGAACGTATGCTAATTCAGGAGTTCTCTCACATCAAACACAAAACGTCGTTTCATCGCCAGTTTAATCTGGCAACACCTCGAATTGGAGGGAAAGACGAATTATTTTCATAAAGGATATTGTTCATAATTTCATTGCATATCAGATTGCGTATAAAAATGTCGTTAGATACATTTGTATCAGATTATTTAGAATATTATTATTCGTATCATATTATTTAGAAGATTATTTGTATCAGATTACTAGAGAAGATGTTAAAAAACTTATCAAAGTATACAGTAGTACTTCAAATACAGGTTTGATTATTTATAAATCAAATAACAATCCGACTAATGTGGTTTTCAAGTAATACTATTAAAATGCATGTATTTAAGTACCTTGTGTACTGCATGCAGATTGTTTGAAATTAGTTAAAGAAATGTTCGACACACATACGTATAATTTACTATTTGAATAAAACGCTTCTATGACAGATTTCGTAGTAAATATATTTGTAGAATCCACATATTATTGAATTCTTATATAGTACAAGAATCCGTAACGAAATTTGAAGATTATTTGGAAGGAGGAAATATTTGCTAGATTAAAAATGCAAATTTTGTAACATTTTAACGAAATTTGCTTGACATTTTTCAGTTTGTGGTAGCAATGTTGCTTTACCGACACACAAAGGATAATACAGCATTTATCAAGATGTGTTTGTTCTGCGGAGCCCTTGGGGTTCTACGACGTAATAGTTTCATGTAAAATTTCTTAAAATTTAAAAACCAGTCGAATTTTAATGCTTTTGTACTTTGAAATTATTTTAATTTTAAATATTTTATTATTTAATAAAATAATTGTAAATGTTATTGGAAAATAAATAAAAATATTTCCTAATTTAAGTATGGTAAACAAATGTCAAAATTAATTGCACTTTGAATTTAAAGATTCTCTGGCCAATTACATTTTTAGCAACTTACGTACGTATAATCGTTCATTCAAATTAGTAATATATTTTACAATTATTCTTACGTCTAAGTTTGCAAAAGTGAAATTTTTAATACATAAAATTTTAAAAATATGAAAGAGTCTTTATGCAATGGAAAGTGATGTGTACTCTTAAATTTCCAAAGAACAATTAAGCATTTCTATATTTTTTGCACATTTATTTCATACAGTCATATGAATGTTTGGGAAAAACAGAAGTTACATATTCAGAACCGGAAATCTTTCGTTAACACTACTAACCTCTCCGGAATTCAATATTTATTTTATATCAGTCTTCATCTAAGTTGTACCTAGAGCTGAGTCTGAAAAACAGATGTTGAAATGAAAATGCAAATTTTTGAATAGGAAATAACAGCTCTCTCCAGAACAAGAAGTGGAAATCCTTCATGAACCGTCTACGTCCTCCGTAATTTTATGCTGCATCCATATTAGCCATTATATCTTTTTAAACATCTTTTTTAGCCTTTATATCTTTTTAAAATCCTACGAAATAGATAATAGCAGCGAAGAATAGATATTGGCAGCTATTTGCTATTCACTGTGGTTCAGTATGGTGATTTATATGATGTTGGAAAAGGCGTGCATGGAAGAATAGATTAATATGCAAGTAGGTGTTGATTGTAGAGGTAATGATGTTCTACGAGTATATAGCAATAAATAAGTCTGAATTAGTTCATGTATATGATTGATTTGGTGTTTTGAGTTTAGTTCTAATAATGTTCATTTGCCGTCTGTTTGCATAATGATCGTTTATTCCCGTCTTGTTAGTATTTTATTTTTGGTGTTTTATATATATTTTTGGTATATGATCTTCTTAAATTAGTACCGGCCACCGGGAGTGTTGCAGCGGCTCAAAGCATGCTTTAACCGGGGAGTGGGGGTGACAACCCCCCTTCCGGCCAATTTGTGGTACTTTTTTATGGTTCACTCCCTTTTTACATATTCCTGTTGGAGATTTATATAGTAAGCGATATGTAAAGGCTGCATGACGCAAATTGAATCGTTTGCATTTAGTTATTTTAAAAAGTTTTAGATATTTTTGACTTTTGTATATATATATACAAAAGTCAAAAATATATAAAACTGTTTATATATATATATATATATATATATATATATATATATATATATATATATATATATATATATATATATATATATATACATTGTGGAAAGAACTTATGATCTGTTTTAAATAGGTAACATCAAAGTATTGTTGGCTCATTTTCAATCATCTACAACTAAGAAATAAACTATAATAAACGCTGAAGCCACAATATTACTTTCCTTATATGCATATTGTATAAGGTAAGTATTGTGACGGGGTCGAAAATTCGAATTCGAGTTCTCGACGGGAGAGCACGTTTCCAGCACCCCTGATCACGAATCAAACATTTTTGCAGTGATGTCTGTGTGTGTGTGTGTGTGTGTGTGTGTGTCAGTGAGTAAGTGGAGACGATAACTGACGATCGAAAGGACCCATTCAAACCATATTTGGTACAAAAATCACAATCCGTAAACACTGGAAGTCTATTGTTTTTCTACGCAATCGAATGCTCAGAACCCTCCCAAATTTTCGAATGAAATTTTGAAAAAATCGTCAAAAAATCAAAACTACTAATAAAGTTACGCAAATAGATATTTCTTATGTAATTTTTCATTAGAAAACGATTGACATAAATTTTAGAACGCTAACATGAACCGTTCTCGAGATATTGTACATTTTTCAAAAATATTATAAAAAAGTCATATAAAATAAAAAAAAATATTTTCTATTGAGAAACATGTTCCTTTTCATATGTAATACCATGCGATAAATTGGGTGACATCCTTCTCGTGGATCTAGCTCGTTCCATTCATGAAAAAAGATACTTTGAATAATACTTTTGCATTTGAACGCCAATAGTCATTCTTTCCAAAATTATCTGCTGCAAGAATAACTTATTTCTTAGTGCATAACACTTGACGAGATTTTGTCGACGAATTTGGCGGAATGTCGCTAACTTGGCGACTTTTTGAAATGTTGCCAAATTAACGAAAATCTCGCCAAATGGATAAAAATGACGCTAAATCAATGAAAATGACGACTAATTGTCGGAAATTCAATATCTTGGAAAGAATATTAATATCTACTACAAGAAAAACCTAGATTTTTTACTGTAAAAGTAGTAAATTCATTACATTATAATGTCATGTGTTCGCCACATCACATTTTTCCTATTGTAATCAAATTGTGGAAAATTATGACTGAAAAATGACAAAATATATAACAAAGTTAATTAGATATTGGATTAAAATGTTTGGGGATAAAATCCGTCATCAATATTTACGTGATCAACATAGCAAATTTAAAGATAAATATTTCACCATATATACTATTACTGATTTTGACATTTAATACTAGCAGCGATTACCCGGCGTTGCTCGGGATTTACCTCGGGATTTTTTTCCAACCTTCTTCGTTGGGAATCATGGAGTTAGAGAGTAGAACTTCTAGGAAAAAGTTTCGTTTTCCATTAATATCTTAACAACCATTGTCCTTTACAACTATTGTCATATCTTGACCATTGTCCTACAAAAATATATAATTAGATTTCAGATTGTTTTTTTTTAAATCTAGCTATTCCATATTTCGATATTTTAATATTTACAGCTATTTTGAAAAGGTGGTTCAATATTCGATACTTCATTGTTTTAAACTGTTGAACTGTTCAAAGTTTTGAATGTCTAAAGAGAATAAACTGTCCACAAAAAATAAGTTTTCGCCCAGAACTATTTCACCTCAATCGGACTGGAGACAATGTTGATTTTTGTTATTCACGTACTTTGTAAAATGCAATTGGGACTAAATACAATATGAAAAAAAAAATACGATGTGGGCAACACATGGCATTTCTTATATATTGCAATGAATTTACCTCATTTATAGTGAAAAAATGATGAATAAGATCCACGGCACTATATTTTTAGCGTTGAATTGTTTATTTGGCGTTTCTCCGGATGACAGCACGTAAAATTATTTCGATGTATCAATGTAAATTTTATTTCACGCAGCTCCAAATTAATAACCATCAATATTGATAGCATCCTCAATAAGCTAACTATGGCTCCAGATCACCGCATTATACAATCTGGAGGAAACGACTGGAGAGTTGTGTTTCGGTTTCACATGATGCCAAATTTCAATTCCTAAGGAATCAAATATATAGAATTTTTGTTCTGTTACCAGTGAAGGTCTTCTATCAAAACCGATGTGATCTAACTAAGCTAGTACCACTTTAGATTCTGAGCATGCATGCACTTTTACATTATAATTAGCAAGAACACTATATTACAAAGTCTTGCAAGTAATAAATCACCAATGAGTTCCAAATGAAGTATGGGAATTTATTTAATGTGTGAAACAGTGGTGAATTCTGCGGTATGGTTAGTATGATACCTATAAAACTGGAGAAATAGATAAAGTGTTCTGCATTCCACAAAAAATTGTAACACTTTGAATTAAAAATCATACATATCAGTGGTGACTCGTGACTTCAGGAATGGGTGAAGCAGTGGTACTCCCCCGTAACCAACAACAGTAACATTGTTACAGCATATCCTCTTGTACTCGTGGGTGTGTTTGTTCTCAGTATACATAAATGAGTCCCAATTTCTGGATAACTAACGCTTTTATTTAAAATTACCAGCACCAATAAGCGTGTACAGAAGCAATGCGCATCAAAATTGTCTAAACAGCTACTGTGCATGTTGTAAGCATACTATAGATGTCTTACAAGATCACGAAATAATTGTCAGGCACAAAAAAACGTCATTTCAAAACACCAACCGCAAAATAGCGGAAAATGTTCTTAAAACACTGACGTATCTCACAATTCAATTTGACTCGGATTGTGTCAACTCTTCCAACTAAACGGTGACTTCCTTATATACTCTCCATAGAAACCTCTAGAAAGTGCACATAAAATGGAAATTTCTAGAGACAATGAAAAAATTTCAGTGTCTTCAAAAAATCCTCAAAAGTCGCCAAGTTGGCGATATTTAACAAAATCAGGAGCCAGAACTATGAAAATGTCGGCAACTTTAAGCAACTCTTTCCTTCACATAATAATGATGATTATCTGTAAAGTTGTTTTCACTTTGTGAGTAAGTAAATTGCCTTGAAGCATGTAACATATTCGTAACAATATGTTCCTACATGTTTTACAAAGATATTATGTGGAGTCAAAAATAAAAAATACAAAATGTGGTATATACTTAGAAATCATTTCTTAAATATAAGGTCAATTTTTTTGTTCTTCAAACAACCGAAAATTTTAATGATGTTGCCAGAAAATGGTTGTTAATTTATTAACTCGTTTAGTAATTCCATTTCAATTGAATATTTTTGGCAAAGTTTATCTTTTGAAAGTATATCCTCAGTCATTGTATTATGCAGGTAGGTCTTGATTATTTTTAAATAAGAAAAATTTCATTCTACAGAAACATTAGTGGATGGAAAAATCACTGTTAAACAAAATATTTAATGCAAGCACAGTTAACATTTCCATGAAAATTTATAATTCCATATCTCTGTACTGTTCATGCACATAAATAACTAGCAATTCATATAACAATGTTTAGAAGTCAGTAAATATATTAGGGCAGAACACCTTAAAATTACTTAGTCAATTTGTAGGAAATTTATCAAAATACGCAACAAATCTCGAAGTATCCTCTAAAATGAAACTTTTCCATGGCTTGAAAACATATTGCAATTTGTAGTGAATCTCTTTTGTCTTAACCTTTTTGTCACTATCGGAGTTTAGCCGGGACTCATGTCTCCGAAACAGCTGAGTATAAAATTTTCATAAACGCTTCTTTATTTCGCCGTAAATTACAAATTAAAAAATTGAATTTTCATGTTTTAGAACACATAAGTAGAAAACTAATGAATACCCTCTTTCTTAAATACATCAAATAACTTCAAATTGTTTAAAAAATCACATGCAGTAATATTGTAGGAGAAAGAAAGTAAAATAATGTAGCGCAAAGGAAGTAACGTGTGGAAGTTATGTTTTATATTGGCCCTGCCCCCAGCACCGCCCTTTCTTAATGCTGGAACCACGTTTCAATATATGCTACTTAGTAGCCAACAATTTCACAGCAATCATGCGCATGCGCCGGATGTCGCGTTTGCATTAACCCAATGGAAGCTTCCCTTTCTTCGAGCTCATGTAAACGCGAAATATGGATATTTTTTGATACTCAATTTATCTCCAAAAGTGCGGAATAATAAAGAAAATAACTGCTCTTTTTTCTAAAATCAAAGTACCCCTACAAAATCGCTACGGTTTAATATTTCGTCCTGTGCAAAGTAGTGATTTAATGGGGTCATACAAGTCGAGGTCTCGTCATTCATTAAATTATTATTTTTAAAATACAATTAAAAAATAAAGCTTTCCGAAAATGCAAATTTTGATCATCTATCCAAAAGTTCACCATCAACGGTATCTTATTTTCAAGACACATAATGGTAAATATATTATACTTTTATTTAAATCTTTTTCCTGTGAGACAAATCTAAAGTATACTTTTTGAAATGTGCTTTTCATTTTCTTGACAAACTTATGTATTTAACCGTTAATCTATATAAAATAAATAAGTTAAAATAAAAACATTCACCCGCAGTGGAATGCTTGAAAACATTCCTCTTATATCGCTATTATCTTGATGGCCAAGTGATATTGAGCTCCAAGGCTCAGCAATCAAAATCATCCTCCTTTTCCAAGCACTAAAGATTATTTCACACATTGGAACTACATAACTGATTTTGGAGATAAAGCTCCTTTTGGCTAGGCGCTCCATTTACTAGAGCCCCCAGATGTATGTGGGTTTCTAATGTTCAGTCACCTAGATACTTATAGAATGATTCTTTTATCTACCATAAAAATTTTTTAAAAAAGTCTCTAACTTGTAAAATTTTGTTCAATAATACCAGATTCTTGCATAAGACATGCATATCTCATGTTAGTAATCTGGTCCTCTTGTGACGGGTTACATAAAATTATAAAATGACTTTTACAAGAAATTAGATTGGTTATTCTCCAGCATGTATACGCCGACTAATATATACAGACTTGTGAGTCTAGATTTTGCAGCGCACCCAAGTAGTAACGATTTTGAGAGTTGGCGCGCTTGTCATGTCTGTCAGGGACGATTTTCGGCAAGACATTCTCTTAAGGCGACGCTTCAGTTAGCTTTCATGCCCATGTTAACCTATGGGGGAAGTTCTTCGCTAATTACACATTGGCAAATGAATAATTTAAAATTCTGTTTTTTGCACATGATTGTAGACAGTTTAATGCATTGAACTCTGTCATCAATTTTTTAAATTTTATTTTAAATATATCTTGAAATGGAGTTAATTTGTCAAAATTTCTTAGATAAAACATCACCTTCTTAATTGCACTATAAAAAATTAACTATCAAACGTTTCACATTTTGAAAAAGAGCGTTCAATAGATTATACTTCTGGCTTCTTTTTAAGATTTTTTTTAGATTTTTGAATTAATTTGGGATTAATATATTGGAATAGTAAATCGTGTTTCAACTGCTGAAACTTCCAATATTCAACGTTAGCCACACCTCCTATCCTCCCAGGGGAAAAATGGGGGTGAAAATTCTTGGTGTGGAGATTTGAGGGGTGGGTGAATGATTGACTGGTATTGGCGAAATGAACGAAGGGGTATATTGTTGTGTTTAGCAGGTGTCTTTTGACTTTGGTCCAGTAAAGAAAGAGAAGTCCTTTGCGTTACAATTTGTTGTATCAGTACAGATAATTCGGCTCGCGCTGGTTTACTGTTTTTCTTCTTGCATATATTTGTTCCATACTTATTTAATGTAAATATTATATTAATTGTAGTCTTTTAGGTCACCGGGGGGCCCGTGAAGATAATTTTGTATAGCGAGAACAGAAATTCTCTAACTTCTTTTTAGGGGCACTAAATTAAATATTTTAACAGAATATTTTGATTAACAATGTCATTTAGTATACTATAGTAATTTGCGCATGATTGCAAATTTTAAGTTTCTTTATATTATACTAGCAGCGAATACCGCTCGGGATTTACCATGCAAAACTGTGAAAAAAATTACACTTAAACATATAGGGCCGTGAATCTTATACATTGTTTTGTCACTGTGAAAGATGTAAATTCATTGCATTATGTAAGAAAAAAATCTGATGTGGGCAACACATGACTTTCCTTATATAATGTAATGAATTTAATACTTTTACAGTAAAAGAAAAAAGGTTTTTCATATAGTAGATACTAATATTCTTTCCAAGATATTAAATTTTGGACAATTGGTCGTCATTTTCATTGATTTAGCGTCATTTTTATCCATTTGGCGAGATTTTCGTTAATTTGGCAACATTTCAAAAAGTCGCCAAGTTGGCGACATTCCGCCAAATTCGTCGCCGAAATATCGCCAAGCGTTATGCACTAAGAAATAAGTTATTTTTACAGCAGATAAATGACTATTGGCGTTCAAATATAAAAGTAATACTCAAAGTATCTTTTTTCTTGAATGGAACGAGCTAGATCCACGAGAATGATGTCACCCAATTTATCGCATGGTATTACATATGAAAAGTGAACTTTTTTCTTAATAGGAAATATTTTTTTTTATTTTATATGACTTTTTGATATTTTTTTAAAAAAATGTGCAATATCTCAAGAACGGTTCATGTCAGCGTTCTGAAATTTATGTCAATCGTTTTCTAATGAAAAATTACATAAGAAATGTCTATTTGCGTAACTTTATTAGTGATTTTGATTTTTTGACGATTTTTTCAAATTTTTACTCGAAAATTTAGGGGGGTTCTGAGCATTCGATTGCGTATAAAAATAATAGGCTTCCAGTGTTTACAGATTGTGATTTTTGTACCAAATTTCGTTCAAATCGGTCCATTTGTTCGTCAGTTATCGTCTCCACAGACTCACTGACACACACACACACGCACACACACACATACTTTCACACACACACACACAGACATCACTTCAAAAATGTTTGATTCGTGATCAGGGATACTTGAAACGTGCTCTCCCGTCGAAAACTCGAATTCGAATTTTCGACCCCGTCACAATACTTTCCTTATACATTATGTATATAAGGAAAGTAAAAAAATCATTGCATTATATAAGTCATAGTAGCATAAGAAAGAATCTTCCTCATAAAATGCTGATAATTAAATAACCATTTTTAACACTTTACTACATAGTTACAAAGTGGTTATGACTTTGTTCATTCTGTCTGTTTGTCCGTTAGCACGATAACTGCCGTAAAAAGCCATAGAGAGCCAGGCGATTTCGATGACGTCATTTGAATCAAGTTCGTTTTTTTCGATGAAGTTTTTAAGTTTTCAAATATAATTAATTATTACAGTATATTACAGTTGAATGTATCGCATTTTAGAGATACTCCGTACGAAGAACAGGCATGCTGCTAGTTAGGCAATAAAATTTTACTCTGCACGGTGAACGCAGATGGGTCAATTAGAACCCGATACAGAAAAATTATAATTTTGGATAAGAAATTGAAGACTTCTTTATTCTACTACATTCCGAAGTCAAAATTAAACATTGCTCTTCACAACATTCAAATTTGTAAAGCTATAGTAAGAGAACAAAAATTATGCTCTGGCCTGAATACAGCAGTATAAATATACACCGATGCACCAATTGTCATGTTTCGTAACATCATGTGATTTATAAATTGAATAGGGAAGAAATACATTCCAAATTTAATTTTTGAGGAAATGATCATTAGATTATTATCATTGGTCAAGTGCCAGTTTCAATTTGTTTTATTTTTAAATTTGTCGCAAAAAAGTTTAATCTCTTTTGTACTGTGATTGTTTGTCGGGTGGTGGAAATATGAAATCCAATAAATAAATGAAAATAAGAAATCCAAGATACTGTTTACTTTAAAATTTATCACTGATATTTTATGCAATTTCTTCTATGATTTTAATTTCAGTTCTTAGATTTCGATTGTTTCTAAATTATCAAAATTAAATAAATTTTATTCTTAAACACAGTTCCGACGATTTCTTTCCTATAGCAAATGTTGAATAAAAATTTATCTGAGCAAACTGTCATAATTTGAAATCAACATATAGATAATGCGAATTATTGTCCTTGAATGTATTTATTCCAAACATCTTACACTTTTACTAAAATTATTAAATTTTAAAAATATTCATAATTATGTCATAATTAAAGAAAATATTATCTATCTATATTTACATAGAAAGTTTAATCCCATTGAAAAGTTTTTAACAACACTAACAATTGTGGCATATGACATGTTTGTTTTGCTACCGCTGCAACGAATCTTTGATGCTGATGAGTAGTTCTAACTAAATAGTCATTGCACTGTTCACTGATAAATGAAGAAAGCATTTTTAAAAACATAATCCCAGTCTTTTTTATCCCTTCTCATCTTCAACCAAAATGATAAATAAAAATTCATTTTATATTAATGCTCATTCTTGACTTTAATTATTTTTAATTTGAAATTAATTTTAAAATTTGGGTTCCTTTACATTTAATACTATATGTGATGAGCTTGTGTTTAATTCCTTAAATGGCAAATTTTAATTCGCATACAAGCCAACAGGTTTCAATGTATTGAAAATATTCAGGCCGGTCCGCGTTGGAGTTGATTTTGAGTGTTTACGGTTTTTACGAAAATTTTTTAAATTAGACCTGTGCAGACCTCTAGTCTCTAAATAACTGACTTTTGATCTTCGACTTTTCCTTTTCTTCTGCCGGCTCCAAGAACTGGGATTTTTCCAAATTCAGATAATTCCCCCCATTATTGCAGTGACGCAGTAGCCGGAACACATTTTTTTTTCAATTCTTAAATTCTAAAAACTCCTTACTTATTCCCATTATTTATTTATTTATTGAAGATAAAAACGGGTTGCTTTTTTAGTTCAAGGACTCCAGAATGACAAACTGAATGATTGAGTAAATATCTTTTATCACATATGTGTTTAGGAAACGTTTTGAAACTTTAATTTCGAAGGGGGGTTAAATACGCCTATGCGCATGTGCTTAACATGTGTGTTAAATGTTTAATTGGCTGAATAACTGAGAAATGCCCAGTCTAAAATGAGACATATATTTGAAATTTGGTGCATGAGTGAACAGTCTGAAAAAGACAACTGAAAAAATTGAATTATTTAAAAAATCGTGTTTTGTAGGTTTGCTCATTAGGAGGCCGTTGAATTTCAATGAATATTCAGCTAGTGTTTAACTATTTGGTAAACCAATTAGATTTTCCCATTAAAATTCCTGCTGCGTTAGGTTCTGTCCCGCATTTGAATTTATGAGTGTACAAAGATTTAGTCTTCTAGGTCACAGGAAGCTTCTGAAGGGTTTGGAACGACAAATACACGCAGGATAATAATTATACAGGTATTTATTGAATTACAGTATCTGTATAAATGAAATCATTTTTCCTTTCTTGTTTGTAAATAATTTTTATTGTTTGTATAAATATTCGGTGAACCAGTAGTTTTTCTCCCTCAAAATTCCGACTGTGTTAAGTTCTGTACCGAAGTTGAATTTTTGAGTATACAAAGATTTAGTCTTCTAGGCCACCGGGGCTTTTGAAGGGTTTATAAAAACAAAACACATGCAGGACAATTATTATATAGGTCTCTATTGAGTTACTATGTCAACAAATGAAATCATTTTTCTGTAAAAACGCCGTGAAAGTGCAGTACCGCTACTAGAGACTAGCTATTTGAATAGAATTGCAGTTCCTCAGTGCCCGTGTAGTGGCAACCGCCATTTCTATTCATTACTATGCAGAACCCGAGATTTCCGAGTAACCCCGGTTAAAACAAATCGTTTTCAACACATGGAATTCTCATGCTAAATACTATAATTTCCAAATATATTCTGCAAGGCTAAAAAATGCGGTATGTAGAATATCACATATTTTTAGTGCTGTATCGTCCATTTCAAACTTCAAATTTCATACAATGCACTCTAATGTATACTATTTAAAAAGGAAATAATGATATATTCAAAATGACTAAATAAATATTAGTTTTATACTATCGCTCTGGACTCATAGGCATAGAAATATCATTAATTTTATTTTTAATTCCAGTTTTTTAATACAAACACTTTAGTGTTGTACCTAGATTAGTCTCCAAAATACACATTGAAGTTACATACACACACACATATATATATATATTTATATTATAATTATATAATAATCGGTTAGGAGAACTCTTTGGTTATTCCTTGACAAGAAATAGAATGGATAGGAAACTTTCCTTTCAGTAAGTGGGAAAAGCCTCCAGTTACGTTTTTTTCATTCTTTCATTCATTTACTTTGTCCCCCAAACCACACACCCTTCTAAGATTCCCCCCTTTATCCTCTTGGACAGGCGAGCAAGTCATAAACTATAGAGGTCCAAGGGCCTTTCGTCACCTTTACTTACTCTCATTGGCCTATCAGATGCCAATCATTTGAAAAAAGGAACTGCCCATCCCTTGAGCCACCGGGGGCAATTTTCAAGGGAACGGTGATTTTTTTTAACTGAAGCGTCCCCTTAACGTAGCCCTATTTCATCCTAACCGAAACACTTTTTCACAGATCTCATCTCAAGGAATGCATTTCTGGAGCGCCTAGCAAACCCGAAAGGTTTTTCTTTAATCTTCGAGCATAAATAAATTTTGGGAAATCATAGAAAAGTGAAGTTAACATGATAGGGATCCAATGGGATCGTAGCAGTGCATCTTAGACAGAATTAGCACAGGTTCAAATTTAGTCTTAACGTGTCGCATAATTTGGAAAAAGGAGAAGAAAATTTCTCCTGGAAATAAAGGAACAATTTGGAATACGGGTGTGTTCCTTGGAACACTGCTCATGAGACGAGAGTAGAGCTCTGCCTAGGAAAGGGCGGAGCTATGGGGAGGATCCAAGGTGGAAAGAAGGAATTAGCGTAAAACTTCCAAATGGAAAACAGTGCGACTAGCCCTAAAATGCTAACATTTTAAACGCAGGTGTTTTGGCCGATTCACATATGTGATCGTGAAAAATAGAGACTCTATCAATGATTGTTTTCATCTCCCTAAGTTCCGGGAGGGCTGACTTAATAGCTTTTTGAAGAAAATCGCGCTGATAGCAGTTCCTTTTTCGAAACGGATTATCATGCTGATAAACTCTAACCAATCGTCTTTCACGGGGTTTCTTTTATCTACAAGCGGCTTGTTAGGATTGAAATTCACAATTTTAGTTTTGGGGAATTTTTCTTGCATTTTCCAGAAATCATTTTGATTCAGCTGAAAGGCAGCAGCGTATCATTTAGTATTTTTTACATTTCTACTGTTAAAGGTTATGGGCATTCTTCTTGGCTTGGAGAACTTAGAGCACCCCCGATAATTTGAAGGGTGGTTACCGCCGCAGTTGACACAAACGTATTTATTCTCAGCTTTTATGGGGAATTCATGGGATCTATGGTCGCCGACGCATTTCGGCGGAAAATGACAACTATTGGCCGCATGATTCCATTTTTGGCAACAAATACATTGCGTAGCGGTGCCCTTGCGCCCTAGTTAACTTTCGATTTTAACATCTACACCTAGCATCTTGACAATTTGATAAATCTTTAGGTTATCTGGGATTTTAGGTATCTGCACGTAAAATAGGGGCATGAGCACCTTTATTTGTTTTCGGACTTTTAAAAAATTGCGTTATGCTATTAATTTCGAATCCATATCCTTGCAATTTTTCTTTTATCAAAGTTGAGCTGGCGGGCACTGGAAGCCTCTATGACTTTGAGTGGATTCTCTTCGTTTAAAAGAAATGTCGTAAACGAAACTTTGTTATTTAAGAGTATTTTTTGTATTGCACAGTACTCTTCACGGGTTTTAACATCAAGTTTGAAAAGATATCCTCCCAAACTACTAGTTATTGAGGGGACAAGTATCCAAAATTGGTTTAGATAAACGTACCAATTTGTACTGGGTACAATAAAGACGGGGGTGGGGCGTTGTTCTTTTTTCGGAATTTATCCGGCGTTATCTGCATCTGGTGCAGGAACCTTATAGTCGAGCTCAGGCTGAAGCGTGAAAATTGGGGGGGGGGGGGGATAAGCATTGCCTATCTTCGCAGTATGCCTTCTCAGCACTTTTATTAATCCTTCATCATCTGGATCAGTGAGGGGATGTTTCACAACCCCGGTATGGGCTTCTGAGTTGACTGACTGGGTCCAAGAGGTGGCAACTTGAGGCACCTTAAGGCTCTAAGAAACAACAGAAATCCCACGAGAAGAACTCGTGTGTGTGTGTGTGTGGGGGGGGGGCTCACCTGACGTGTCCATTTCTTGATCATTCCTGGCTTGTTCCATCTTAGCAAACTTGGCTTTGAATATGACTAATTCATCTTTGGTCGTATCATTAGGCGGATTATCTACCGGGTGGTCAGAATTAAAACATCTCTACTCTGAGCTCTCTATACATCGAACTAGTCAGTGTAAAGGCTCCAAAATTGTTGAACCTACTATTCAAGACATGGGGAAAGGGATTACGCGAAGAAAAAATAGTTCCATAAAAACCCATAAGTTGGTGGCGCTGTACAACAGAAAATATGCTGAAAAGACACAAAATAATCACAAAAAGAAACAAGCACATGCGATATGGAATTTTTTCCTTTTTAATTTATTTTGCTATGAAAAAAAAAGAAGATAAAAAAGTGAAGAAACTTAAACTGTCATTGTAACTGCAATTTCGCACTGTTAGCACAAAAATTTGCATAAACCCTTGGTTTGCAGCTACTATGTTCTGGGCATAAAAGGGGATAAAATCAGGAAATTTTCATTCTTATCAGTTATGGCTGTCACACTGCCAGAACGCGCTTTGCTTGTGAAGCTGTTTTATGAAAACAAAGGACATGCTGCAGCTGCACTTCGAGAGTTTCGTCGACTTAAGAATTTGCGCAAAGGAACATTACTTCCACAAGCTCTCAGGAGAATGATCGCTCGATTCGAGAAAACTGGACATCTTGGAGTTCAGCCGGGTCGAGGACGCAAATCGACTCGTTCAGACGTCGTTGCCACCGCAATTGATGAACAATCAATGGATAACGTTATAGGCTGTAGTAGTGCACGTGGAGTGTCACGACACATGGGTGTTCCCTACAGCACACTGCAGGAACGTACTGAGAAACATAGTGCATTTTTTCCCGTACAAAATTAGTCACAATCACCACTTGCTGACCATCGGCAGGGAGAAGCGACTGACCTTTGAATTGAAATTTTTGGCTAGAGTTGAAGTGGATGCATCTTTTCCATGGCATATTCTATGGAGCGATGAAGCGGATTTCCAATTAAGTGGAACAGTCAACACCCATAACTGTCGCATTTGGGACACGGAAAACCTTCGTACCTTCCAAGAGATTCCACTTCACTCACCGAAAGTCTGGTGTGGATTCACAGCCACATTCATTCTTGGACCTTTCTTTTTCGAAGAGGCTACTCCCAATGGCCCTGTGACATGCACCGTGACGGCCAGGAGGTACAAAACATGCTCGAAAATTTTGTTGTACCCCAACTGCAACAGCACCAATGTCTTGATTTAATTACCTTTATGCAAGATGGAGCGCCTCCACACATTGGACTCTGTGTACAGCAGTTTCTTCGGCAGCATTTTACTAATGGTAGAGTAATTAGTCGTGCGTTTCCGACAACCTGGACATCTCGTTCTCCAGATCTTAATGGGGATACTTAACAAGTCTTTTTATCGAGGACGTCTGGTAACATTGGCAGATTTGAAAGATTCAAGGATTCAAGGAGTTTCCAAATTACGAAGTACCCAGGCAGCCGCAGGCTGCCTTTAAACTTCAAACATAAGGGGGGCGGGGGATAGTAACAAAAGAAGACTTTGACATAAACGAAGGTTCAATAAAGAAACGGGCAGAGCTCTTCGAAACCTGTTGTGACAAGTCACTGCAGGAATCTGAAGAGTCGCATAATTTGGAAAAGGAGGATTTAAACTTCCTCGAAAGAAGGGAGGGGGGGGGGGGGTCGAGCAGTGCTCCGAAGAGCACCGGCCTTGAATCGATGAAAAGCTGCGTGCACAACACGCGGAACAGGGACAACCTAGCAGTTAAACAGACTTGCCCAACAACTTAAGCAAGGGGGGCTGACCTACAGAGTCAACGGGGAGGCCGTTTAAGGCGGCATACAAATTACTTATTCTATCCAAGTTATCTTCGGCAGCTCTTAAGAGGGGGATGACTTTAGTGTAACATTCATGTATGTGTTTAGGGGGAAAATAGCTCCTATAACCACACAGCATTCCTATAATTTCTTGATTTAAATCATTTTTCTCTTTTAATTCCTTTGAATTTGACGGGTTAGTACTTTTGGCTTTTTCTACCGGGCGGGAGGGGAGCTCAGGAAAATCTTCCTGGTTATTTTGAAATGCCTTTGCGTACGAAATATTTTTACTTGTATATTTTGAAATAAATTTATTGTTTAGATTTTTATTTAAATTTACAGGGAGCCTAGGCTTAGGTTTCGGGAATTTAGGGCAGCCACAATAACTGGCAGGGTGGGCGCCACCACAGTTGGCGCACGTGGGGGGGGGGGGGTACATTTAGATTTAAGACATTCATAAGATTTATGGGGGCCAGCGCATTTTACGCATTTAGGGGGAAGAAAACATTGATTAGAAGAATGATGAAAGGTTTGGCAGGAGAAACACTGGCTCGCTTGAGCTCTACCTCTATATCTCTCGATTTTGACTTCTAAGCCTAACATGATTTTTATCTGATAAATTTGGACAGACTCAGGAGTTTTGGGGCACTGCACATAGAACAGGGGCATTAATTTTTTGTTTGTTTTTGGGCCTTTATACAATTGAGTTACATTATTATATTTTATTTTATTATGGGAAAGTTCCGCATTGATGGCTTCGATACAAAACAAACGTCCTACTCAGTCGTAGGAATCCGAATGAATCCAGATTTGAAAGACAGTATCACTCTGCATGTGAAAAGCATCTCAAACGACCAATTACGATCCGCAGTTGAACAAGCTGCCCACAGACTGCAGATTTTACATCATGAAGAAGGAAACCATATTAAGCAGCATTCCCTGCATCGATAAGATCCTTGTGAAATGAATGTTTGGTACGTTCGAATAAAATATGTTACAATTGTGTATTTTGTGTCTTTTCAGCATATTTTCTGTTGTACAACGCCACCTATCGGTGTTTCTGGAACTCATTTTTTTTTCGCGTAATCTCTTTCCCCATGTCTTGAATAGTATGTTCAACGATTTTGGAGCCTTTACACTGAGTAGTTCGATATATAGAGAGCTCAGAGTAGGGGTGTTTTAATTCTGACCACCCGGTACTATAACCTGTAACTCATCAAAATCAAATTCGATTTCCTCCAGTTTTTTAAGATCAGATTTCCCACGTATGGGAATTTCGTCAGATAGAGCATTAAATTGCTCTTGGTATTTGCGGAAATCAGCTAGGGACTTATCCATCCCTTATCCTTTTTGACTAGGGACTTATCCTTTTTGAATGCTGCCAGCGATAAGTGAGCACGTGAAAGGGACATGTTGAAAATGGCCAAAACTAGAGCACGGTCGTAACAGCTTCTTCATAGACTTACCAGAACTATTCTTTCTTGTAGTTTGTTTATGTAGCTTGCAAAAATATTATTTGAAAATTTTGAATAGATTATTTCAAGAAATGGATTACCAAATGAAATTAATTACATTACAGAGTATGTAATATAATTTTATTTAGGATGGAAATAATATTTGTTATTTAATCATCCTATACACGTGTTATATGTATACGCGTGTTCATCATAGGCAAATAGTGCGGTATTATCACTACTGTTTAGACAAAATTCTAGGAGGCAGTGGTAATATTAGTTAAAAATCTTTTTGTATTTTAATAAAATGTAGAAAAATTGATATTTGGATAGTTTTCCTTAGAGCTAATTAAGTTGAATTTGATACTGTATGCGTGTATATTTTTGCATATACATTTTATTGAATAAGGTATTCATTAAAATCCTCCTCCCCCACCAGGTAATTAACGGTTGAGTTCCATACCTTTGATAGTACATGTATATAAATTTGTTATTATTTAATATAGGAATATCTTATATTTAAAAAAATTCTGTTCTGTTGTCAGTATCTCAGAATAAATTAAGAACCAATTAGGTAAGTAAACAATCAACGCGTGAGTGTACATTTCAGACTGAAAATTCTATATATTTAATTTTTTTGAGTTGGTTTGTAATTTTTTGTGCATAATGTTTTACAGTGAAAAAATGCAATGCGGCTACTTTTTTATTTAGTTTCTGAATGCATGAATTAAATTTATATCTATATTTACTTAAATTTACTTAAACTGATAAATATATTTGTAATAAATAAAAGTATTTTTATATGCTGATCATTTTTATAGTTTTAAAAATTATGAAAGTACAGTTCCGTGCATTTTTTCACCCGGTGTCATTAAAGTAAAATCGGCTGGAGAGCGAAAATCGCCAAATCTAGCGCCCGTGCTTTGTTTACAACATAATTCCGATGGTTAGTCGTTTGGAGTGCTGGTGTCTATGCGAAATCCCATGTTATAGATGTTGCCATGGGTTCCTATGGGAGTGCAGCTTTTGAATATAGTATTCTGTGGCTAAATAGTTACTAAAGAGTCTCTTTACGCTTCATGTTCTCCAGATTTCGGACTAAAATTTTTGCTGCAAGTGGATCCAAATACAAAGTGTCACTACAAAAATGTGTAAGTGATAATTCATTCTATGCGGAACGGGGTTTCGGGGGAAGGGGGGGGGGGCTCTCCTAAGATCTCTTTTTGATTTTAAAACCCTTTATAAAAATAAACTTTCCGAAATTGCAACTTTAAATAATGAATACAGTAGTTCCCCCATAATGAGACTTCCTTTTCATTTTCAAGATACATAGAGGAAAAATATATAATTGTATCAAAAAGTTTTTCCTGGGACGCACATATGAATCATTCCTAAAGTTTGATTTCGTTTTCTTGACAAATTTTAAAAGAATAATTATATGCCTTATTTCCAGTGAAAGTCTTGCGGTTATTGGTGAGGGGTGGGCGTGGTTTAAATCCCGAAAGTTACAGTTTGTGTCTTTCTTAAATGATTAAACATCTCACCAATGGAGTTCATTTTTCATTTTCAAGATTAACTCATTGATATACAATGATATCTCATTAATTTCTTTAAAGTTATCTCGTTAATGTTATTTAAATGCAGTCATGTTTAAATCTTAAAGAAATGTAGGGGGCGTGGTTTATTTCCGGAACTTGTTTTTCCTGACGTGGTTTATTTTCCAGATTTACCCTTGAAATACAACGAAGTCTAGGATGCGTTGTATACTGACATCTATGGGACGCGCTCAGATTTAAATTTTGTCATGTGCAAATCTTACAGAAATGTAGGGGGCGTCGTTTATGTAATGAAACTTTAGTACTTAATATGTTAATTCGTTTGTCATGAGCCCCGTTCACAGCGCATTTTAAAGCCGGTATTATGGCTGCAATTTGCCCCTTGCCACCGTTCTCAAGTCCAAGCGCATGTTCCGAAAACGTACCCGCTAAACCCCCTGCTGTGAGGCCGATTCTTCGCTATTGGCTAAGTTAAATGACGTCCTGGGCGGAGCCTAATATACACGTTGAAGTTGTCGTCTTCCAGATTATACATGGAAAAAAATGTTTATTATTAAATTGGGAAGAAAATTATGATAGAAAGAAATAGTGCAAAGATATAACGTTGTGTGACAATATAAGGAGATTATATACACGTTCGTAAAACAGCAAAAATGTCTTAAATTTAGGTAAGTAGTATATGATATATTTATTACAATTTTTGGGAGTAAAATGTTGACACTGAAACGTTATACCTTATACATCTGTAATAATCCGATTGAATGATTTTCTAACTTATTTCTTATAGTACCTAATTTTAGATTGAAGATCGCCGACCAAATATGAATATATCAAAACTTGTACTACAATATTTCACCTGGCCTGTTTAAATATCTTAAGTGGTCAGATGTTTTTATTGTTGTATCAGTTAAATTAAAGGAGAAACTTTGATTTATTTCCTTCTAGGCTAATTAAATTTGTGTAGAAGACAGCAATATATTTTTTAATCTGATTCATAGTTAATTTGTTTATCACAGTAGTGTGTTATAATATGAGTGTCAAGATGTTATACAAATTAATGAAATTACTAATAAAATTAATATATATTCTATATGTATATACCAAGTTGTAATTTAAATAGCATACATATGAAGTTTCATTTCAACTGTATGGGTGTTGATTTTGAGATTTTATTGATATTAAGTAACTTTCTGAAGAAAGCAAACACTAATAGCCATTATCTAATATTTATGAAATACTTTGAAGTTTGATCTGTACCCAGTAGTGAGCTGCCAAATTTTTAACAGCCAGTAAGTTATTATGCAAGATTATGGTTTCAAATGCTATCATTCTTCGCAGTTCACACCAACATAATATACATTTATTGTGCGTTTGGAATTCATTTGGTGTTCGAGTTAAAATTCTTTACATTTTAACTCTGTTGTTGTTGTTTCTTATGACCTCCTGATTTCCACGGACATTTTAACCCTTAAACATGTTTATTTCAAATTATGTTTAAAATTTAGCAACCAATATTTAAACTTTGGAAATGTGTATTATCCTACACTTTGAATTTTGAATATACAAAATTTTGATATTCAAATTTAAAAGGCATGTATTGATACATCATTCAAATTTTTCAGAACATTTTGAATTTAACTCAACGTTAATTCAGTTAAAAACCTCTTTACACTTACTATTCTGTATAACACATCTGAAATATGAAACCTGAAGTTTTATTTTTCAATCTCTTGAATAATTTCAGTTTGAAACATTTAGTCAAAATACTATTAATTTCTAAACCCAAAATTATTTATTTGAAACAAATATTAATTTCAATATCTTTATTACTTCAACAACTATAATTCGATTTAGATAATATATTACTATCTAATGTTAACGGAATACTTTAACATCGGTTGGACGCAGTGATAACTAGTCAAACTTTTAACTGGTATATGTATTTTCAGCTTCATTATATCTCATTACATCAGGATAAATCAAATAACATCAGTATTAACTAGGTAAGTCAATTTGCATCTATTCATGCATCCTAGAATATCAAATCCATCTTCATATAAAATTAAATTAGTAACTATTGTCTATTATTTTCAAAACAGCATTAAGTTGATTTAAAATATCTGTTGAATAAACTCCTTCTTTATAAATATGTTATAAATTGAATTTAGGTAATATCATGCAACATTATTATGCAGTTAAAGTTGTTCAAACAGATTGTACTGTTAAATAGAAAATGCATATTTTTAACTGTAGTAAAGCACTATTTATACACTACTCTAGGCACCAGTGAAGTAAAGCGTATACCTGTGAAAATATGTAATTGAAATTAATGTCCCTGGATAGGAATGTTTGACGAGCTATGTAGAAATGCATATAAATGATGTATGCACGTACTGTTATTTCAAATATTTGAAATTTAATATTCACTGATTAGAATGGGAAATTAGACTATATAAGATTTAACAAAATATTTGAAACATTTTTATGTAAATAAAATTAAAATTTGTTTTGATTTGACAACAAATTATGAATTTTATACAAATATTGAAATTAAAATATAACTATCCATATTTCATTACCTAAAGATACATTCAATTGAGTAGTAGAAAATTAGTACTAACTTTTGAATCATTTGTGAGATATCAGCGATTACAAATGTACACATGCTTATCTCAAAAGCATTCAATTCGAAAATAAGAATATTTAAAACAAAAACATGTAAATTCATTGGTAGTTCAAATATTTGATCCTATTACAATATTTTCCTTTAACGTTAGTATTATATGTGTAA
Organism: Amaurobius ferox; assembly: GCA_951213105.1. Taxonomy (NCBI): domain Eukaryota; kingdom Metazoa; phylum Arthropoda; class Arachnida; order Araneae; family Amaurobiidae; genus Amaurobius; species Amaurobius ferox. The sequence continues at coordinate 42,649,669 of OX578155.1, forward strand.
CATTAGCGTAGCGTCCCCTGGCAATTCCTTTTTTGAGGAAGAGGGGGGGGGGTTGAATTGGTAACCAAACAGTTTGCTTCCCATTTCATTAAATATCATTTCTCTAAACTTAAATGGGTTTCTAGGGAATATGATTTCCCTACTTGGTAATGCTATTGGTGTGTAGAGACAAAAAATATTTCTTAAATATATTTCTATAATTTTAAAGAATCAAGGGTACTTCCTTATTATAGCGGCCCCCGAGGATGAATCACCAAGCGTCAGAGATTTATCACCAAGGTAGGTTGTAAAATCTCACCAAACGTTTGCAGTCCTAAAGAAACAACACATGTTTATATTATTGTCATATTGTTTTTTCGTTAACAAAAATTTTGGCGAAATCTTAACTGCGACCTTGGCTCAATCGGATTTATGGGAGCCGCTAGAATAAGATAGTACTGAATCAAGCTATATATACAATTTCTTTCTAATAGTACAATGATTCTAGCTAAAACTGAATCTGCTTTTCAATTTCTTCGTCTACAGTTACAATTGCAATATATAGATATTAATTTATTAAATGGGATGTTTTTATTAACTTTTGAAATTTATTTTTACCTTTACTCTAAGGCAGGAATACTTTTATGCATCAAAATTCTATTATCTGTACTACTGATGGGAAAAAATCAGTACAAATATGATAACCATATGCATTACCTAAAAAACATATTTTAGTTCATCCAGTGAACAATATCTTGAAAAATTATAAATATTTAATCAGCTGAACCTGATTGATTAGTACCTACTTAATCAAATTTAAAACATTATAATTTTTATTACATAGTGTTTATGTTAATCCATGTCTAGCCAATCCGAATTTCTTATAGAAAGCTGAAGGTTAATTAGGTCCTTGTAAATTGATCATCATTTAATGAATTGTGGGTACAGTTAACCAAATTTAAAAGGTAGCTGCAAAGTTTACAGTTAGTACATTACAAGGGCAGATTCGGGCAGAAATAAAAAAGGATTTCCTTCGACATGTTTCTTTTACTGAACATTTGTTTTTGTAGTATATCAGTAAATAGTTATCGAAACTGATAATTTTTTTTTGATTAATCATAAAATGAAGCAAACTAGCCTGATAAAATGAATTTTATGTCATTTTGGGATTTATGACATTGCAATAAACTTTTATAAGTGAATCTATAGAATCACAAGAAATGACATATATATCTGAAAAGGGGGGGGGGGGGTAATTGCCACAATGACTCATACCTGGATCTACATTAAGTTTCTTGTTACCATTCTAGATATCAAATAATCTGTATTGACAAATGCATAATAAGCGTGAAACCATTCCAAGATTGCTCATGCTGGTATCTGTAATAGGAATATCACCCATATTTTTTAGAATGCCTCTTATAGATGGGCTTTGTGTTTATAAACTTTGCCTTTGCAGCTTCATGTGGCCTGAGCTAAATTGTATATGAATTTTGAGCCGGCCACGTGGAAGAACTGAAAATGTTAGTTCCCATAGAAGTTCCAAAAAATTGTGGTGCATGCTAACTTTCATGCTACCACTGCAAATTTTGATTATTTCATGATGACGAGCATAGGGGAAATGTCAGCTGTGATTACTGTATTAGGCAGTATTTGTTTCACAATTTGCAATCATTCATTTCCCCTTCACCAAATCATTTATTTACAACACACCTAAATACAGTTTCGTCAACCAGGCGCCAGGGAAAAAACACTTATATACATACAAGGTGGACGCCTGGGACTAAGGGCAAAAGTATTTACAAGGAGGTATAATGTTATTTACAGATGCAGTAGGACAATGTACATGTAGGACAGGTAGCTTCTTAGGAGGTGTAGCTATGCTGCGAGTCCAACATGCAGTCTCGCACTGAGACTACACAGTTTTTGAGTTCACATTGCATGCTCTGTTGGTATGGGCTTTTTGGTACATCACCATCACAATTATATTTCTGTTGGCATTGGTCATTTGGTGGAGATTGCACTTGTTTGCTCGAGTCACTCCGATGGTCTATGGGTTCAGGTGTGTCTGTGTCCATATCACTTTTTGCAGATGCCATGGTAGGCACGATCCCTGGTGACATTGAGTGGTCAGGTGTCAGTGCGTGAGTCTGCAAATCACTTGTGAGGTTTGCATCGCCGGGAAGGGGCATGCCCGAGTTTCCAGGAGTGGATGAGGTGGAATACTCAAAGTCCAGTATTTCTTCCCCAAATTGTTCAGGGGAGCGTGTGAGAGCTCCACTATCACATGTGTTTTTGCTATTTGAGTTGAAGGCACCCGTGAAGCACAGGTTGGATATAGAGTCATTTATCTGTTTTTTGTTCACAATTTTGAGTTCGTTATTGTGCATGGCTTGAGACATTATTTCCTGCCCAACTTGGCTGCTTCGTAGTTCAAAGTTTATATTGAATGCAAGCTCAGGCTGGGGGGAGTGCTCGTTGTCTTTATTTAGTTGCTGAGATGAGGGTATCAGAGGCGCAGCATTACAGTCAGTGTCAGTGGGTAGTACTTCAGGAACTGTAGGCTGTATTCCCTGTGAGTGCCTGGATAGCGGCGAAAGGGGGACTGCACTATCTCTGCAGTTCTGCAAAAGATCTCTAATGTCTCTCTGTATCTCAGAGGAATTTTCCCATCCGAATTCTCTGTGCAGTCTTGTTCGCATTCCATTCACAGTTTCAGTCACACCCTACAAGTCAGTTATTCTGTTTGTGTTTGCATTTGTAATTACAGGTGACATAGCTTGTATAGGCGGATGTTCAGCAGCCTCTGCTCGTTCGTTCTCCGCATCAATGGGGTCGAGGTTGAAGTCGTATTCTTGTCCCAGATTGGCTACAATCTCGTCGTTTCTTTTATTGTAGTCAATTCCTCCAGGGACCTGCTTAATGCCGGTCAAGAACTCGATATACATGTCCCGGCTAGCACGTATTGCATCACTCACGGCAAGTTTCCGGAGTGTTTGCAAGTACTTCCGGGAACATAGGCGGAGCATGACGCGGTCATTAGCACGGTCCCAGGATCCAAGGGGGCCCATGACGATAGCGTCACATCTGGTGTCGTCGAACCCCCGTGCTTTATAATAGTCGACAACCGCACAATATTTGGCCTCTTTCCTCGCTCTTGCGAGCTTGAAGGCATCCGGGCTGCTCTCATACGTAAAAGTTGTGTCGAGTATTAGGATTGAGTTGCCCTTCTTGACTACAAGATCAGGCCTCAGAGAAGACGAGTCAGCACGCTGGTTAATATACAGGATCTGCCACCTCCCCCTGGCAGCAAGGATCACTCGATTGAGTAGATCATTGTGCCGTTTCGTAATCTGTTGCATGTTATGGTGGCAGTGACATAATACGTGGGGGAGAGTTTCGGGAAACTCGTGGCATTTCCTGCAATATTTTGCTGTCTGTGGGATGTTTCTCTTGTAGGCGTTGAGAGGAGCCAACCCCAGCCTGGCTTTGTGAATAAAGCGCCAGTCTGCAAACCGGGTATAGCTCCCCTCAGCCAGGAAGTGGTTGCTTGCTTTATGAGAGGCAAGGCATGCAAAGCTTCTTCCTTGATGTGGCAAGGTCATTAGTTTCCTGCTCCTTTTCTTTTTCGACAGTTGTCGGAGTTTCTTGTATATGAGGCGTTTCTTGCTTATAACCTCGCCGTCAAACTCGATGTTAAATGACCCATCTGTATAAAAGGCCCAGGTTACGCCAAGGCGCGATGAAGCAGCTCGGGCCGACGACCAGATTGTTTTAGTCTTTGCGTCGTGTTCAAAGGGTTTTCCGTTCATGAAATCTTCCATGAGTTCAAGGTTCGGGTCGTCAATTCTGGACCGATGTGTAACTACTTTTCTAAGCTCACTCCATGCCATGCTCCTGATTTTGTCATCGGCAGAGTCCAATAGCTTGAAGGCTCCGTCAATGTATGCAATGTCAGAGTCTTCAGAGGCCATTGGAACTCCGATCATCCCAAACGAGGTGTCGCCATATAGATAGTCGGTTGAGGACGTATCCGGAATATACAAGGTCTTTCTTATCAGTGGCTTGATATGACGGTCAATCCTCGACCAGGCGGTTTTGCTCAGTTGTCCCGTCCTCATTGCAAAGGAGGGAAACAGAAACGTTTTGGCAGCGTTGATGCGTTGCCATGGAGCAAGCTTTGATTTGAGCAATTTAGAAGATGCCTCGATGAAGTCTTCCTCTGTCTTGTTAGAGGATGAGAGGGAATATCCTATTGGGCGGCCAAGGAATTTACCCGGCTCACCATCAGTGAGCGCTTTCATTTCTTCATCTTTAATGTAGAATTTGGAGGGCCTGGTGCCAACCGGTGTCCTGCCTGAGATGTGCAGGGAGAAGCATTTCTTTGGGTTAAGAACCAGGCCAATCTTTTCACATTCAGATTGAAATATGTCAATCCTCTCCTGAAGTTCAGTTGGCGAATCCCCCATTAGAACCACGTCATCAGCATATGCCAGAATGACGTGCTCCGTAAGGTTACCTTGTATCATTTCCAGGATTGGATTGATGCAGCTGTTAAAAAGGAGGCCGCTGAGTGGGCAACCCTGTCTCACCCCCTTCACAATTTTCACAGGGTCAGTTATTCCAAGCTCCGAGGAGTATTCAGTGATATTATTTGTATACATCTCCTTAATTATTTGGCAGAAACCATCACCTACGCCAAGTGCAGCAAGGGCGGACATCAGTACGGAATGGCCTATGGTTCCAAAAGCATTCGATATGTCCAGGGAGGCAAGACAGGAGTCAGTTCCAGTCCCTCGGGCGCGTGCAAGCCGCTGCTCCACAACAAAGTTGTTCTCAAAGCAGCCATCATACGGGAGGAATCCCTTCTGACACTTCGAGAAGGCCATCGAGGACTCAGCCCAGTCGATGAACCGCCTCGAGAGACAGCCCGCGTAGAGCTTGGCAAGCGTGCACCCGAGTGCAATGGGACGCCAGTTAGAGATGACTCCTTTGTCCCCGCCTTTGTGCAACAGGATTGTGCGGGACGATTTCCAGCTCCCTGGAATTCTTCTGTATATGAATTGTATATGAATTTTGAGCCGGCCACGTGGAAGAACTGAAAATGTTAGTTCCCATAGAAGTTCTAAAAAATTGTGGTGCATGCTAACTTTCATGCTACCACTGCAAATTTTGATTATTTCATGATGACGAGCATATAATAAGTGAGAAACTAGTCCATGGATGCTAGTATCTGCAACAGGAGTGTCTTCTCCATTATATCCTATTCACAAATTGATATATTAGAATGTTGCAAAACTATAAGAGCAAAACAGTTTTATCAAGCTATTTTCACAAAAAATATTATGACTGGAGAAACAAATATGAGCAAGATAAATAGCAGATCTATTTTGAAGTTGAAATTGGGGCTGCAGCTAATATATTTCACGACGTCTTTGATGAACAAGTATTTTACCTATATTTCAGGCATTTAAAACTAACTTGAATGTACTCGGAAAGCTGTATCTATTTACTCATATTTGTTTCCATTCACCTATTACATGTACATATATTACGTAGATGGTTATCATAGAGACAAAATATCAATTTAGAGTGTTCTGATATTAAAATATGGAATTATATGAGGGTTTTGCTGTCTAAGAAAAGTTGAAACCACTTTATGTTGTTGTTGTTGAGACCCAGACCGTCCAACCTACCAGAAAGGTGTGAAACCACTTTATGTTGTTGTTGTTGTTGTTGAGACCCAGACCGTCCGACCTACCAGAAAGGTGTAAGGTAACTGTATGGACGGCCGGGAAGTGCCACCCAATTTAGACCGGAACCCAGTGGGGGAGGCATCCACAGGGACCGTACCCTCCTTCCCCTACCACCAACCTCTCGGAAGGACTTACGGACCCACATGTTTAACGTGATCGTACTCCGCATGAACACGGCGGCATTTGTGGCAGCGTGCAAATCTAGCGCGCAAACCACGGGGATACCGCACCCGAGATGGCCAACAGCACGCGGCGTTCCGAGGTGGTCACCCACCAAGTACTAACCGCGCCCGATGCTGCTTCACTTCGGTGATCTAACGAGAACCGGTGTTTTCAGCACGGTACGGCCGTTGGCCCTGAAACCACTTTATGTGAAATATTAGTTAGCACGAACTGCAAAATAAATATATAATACACTGCACTGAATAAATATATAATAGAATATATAATAGGCACTGATAGGGCCTATTATATATTCTATTATATATTTATTTGTTACATATAAAGTAGTTAACATGAAATTTGAATTAATGTAAAAAAAAAAAAAAAAGCTATTCCTCTGAAAGTCAAATTTTTTAGGTAACACACTAAGTTAGAGTGCAAATCTCAACCAACTTGTTTATTTCTGGTGATATCAATTCAAATCCATAGCATGTATTCTATTGGTTTATAACTTTTTAATACTTCTGTAAAGAAACCAGACATAAAAAAATTAGGTGATAAATCAGATTCTTCAAGAAGGTATTACAAATTTATATTCTCAAAAGCAGCAGTTTATTTATTTTGATCTATTGGTATCTTTTATTCACATAGAAACAAGGAGCGAGCATTAAAGGAGAACTAGAGTCAGTATGTACATACGGATTGTCAAAATTTTCAATGTTCAAGTATCAGTTGTTACATTGAAAATGTTTGAAGTAAATAAAAGTTTAATAAAGAATGCCAAGAAATTAACATTTAAAAGTATGTACTGGTTGTGAATGATGGACTTACCTGGTTAAAGATACCCCCCCCCCCCCCTCCTCCCAACTACAGGAAAAAATCTATTCGAATTTTTTTTTTTAATTACACTAAATCAAGACACAAATCATATTGTAATTGTTAATGTGTGTAAAAATTTCCTCAAAATTCAGAAGAAGGTGTATTGAAGTACTTTAATTGTAAATCCATTGACGCAGTTCTATAAAAATATAGGTATGTCATTCTTTTGGTTTTGCCACTTTGTTTTCTTTCGGTTAGTGACAGTGGTATAGCATTAGCATTGTTCACACCTATTCAAATGGTAAAGAAACCAATATGCACATCTATTTGTTTAGAATTTAATGGGAACAGCAAACAATTGATATATATAATTTTCGAAGCATATCAGTTATTAAAAATTTTTAGCATGGAAAATGATTAGCACATCATTGGGTATATAAGGTGGGATGGATTACCCACCCTCTACACTAAATATTTTACCCAGGATTACATTGTAAGTCTGCATTTTTATTAATTTTAGATTAATTTTTTTTAAAAATTTCCACATTTTTTGTCCAAAATATTCCATTGTATGGCTTTTCCTTTTAAATCAACACATAGTTTTGTTTACAAACTTGCATAAATATTTGAAACCGACTTCAAAAAAGGTTATGGTAATCCATATTTAAACGGTTATATATTTTGTTTTGGATAGGTAACTTGCTTTTTTGTAGTTAAAACATTAATAAAATAAAACAAATTACCGCAAGTGCTACAAGTCATCAATGAAAATAGGATTAAAAAAGTTGATATACGGAATACAATATAAAATGGGCATAAGGTGCCTTTAATAAACATAATACATATAACACAAGCATTTTGCTGTATATAATTTTTTTCCCGTAAATGAAGCATTTTTATCATTGATCAAGTAGTAATAATAATAATATATTTTATTTAATTCTTTAGTTTAAATTCATATCAAAAGAAAATAAATATGTGTGTATGAAGTAAAATACATGACGAAATGTATCTAAGGAAAATGTAAACACGTATAATCTCGAAGACGACAGATTTTGTCTTAAACTGTCAAACTTCAAAGTGTATAGGCTCCGCCCATGACGTCATTTAACTTAGCCAATAGCGAAGAATCAGCCTCACAGCAGGGGGTATAGCGGGTACGTTTTCGGAACATGCAGTCCAAGCGGGCAAAATACCGGTTTGAAAGAGGGTTGAAAGGAGGTGGAATTTTGTGTGTTCGAAGGAAGGAGGTAAATTGGGGATTTACCCACAATTCCATGCGCGCAGCTGCAATTTCTTGAAAAACATGGCGGATACTGAGATACCGCGTGGACCTTGTATACAAATTTTATCTGAAGACTGTACAATAGAGACCAAAGTTTTTGTCCGAGCAAAAATTTGCTTCACTTTGATTAGTTTCACTTGAAATATATTCGTAAATATAAAAGATGACATAAATAGTAAGCGACAAAAGATTCAATAGGAAATCTAGTTTCTAGATTTATAATTTGTTTTTTCTGTTTTTGAGAAATCGTCTTTCAAATTGAAGAATAGTAACATTTTTCCGTTTTCCAAGTTTGTAATGTTTTTATATCTCAAAAACTGAAAATACTAGCTATAAACTATGCAAAGTAATGTGTAGCCCTTTGAAATATCTAAATGGATATATCATTGGATTTTGGATCATGTTCTTAATTAAAGAACTGTAGTGATTCTAATTTCGATATTTTATTATTTTGAACTGTTTTGAAAATGTTTAAAGACAAACCACACGCAAAGAAAGATGTTGCTCACACGAAATGGTTTCGCCTCCATCGGAATGGAGCTGTTGTCGATTCTTATTAATAAAGTTGTGTATTTTAATAGCTTCTGAAAAGAATCAAATACAAAATTATTATTAATTCCATGAAAAAAATTGACATTTTGTTGAATATTTAAGATTTTTAACGCTAAAAGGAACGCAGATTTGCTGCATATATCATGTTGGTAAAAATGCCCATAGCTGTAAACATCATGCATATATATATTCATGGTACTACAAAACAATTAGAAGTATCCAATCCATTTCATAGGGATATCTGATGAGATAGTTGATGATCTAAATTATTTACATATATTTAAATAACGCCAAACAATATATTTACAAGTAATATTACTTTCCTTATATACATAACCTATAAGGAAAGTATTGTGACGGGGTCGAAAATTCGAATTCGAGTTTTCGACGGGATAGTACGTTTTAAGCATCCCTGATCACAAATCAAACATTTTTGAAGTGATGTCTGTGTGTGTGTGTGTGAAAGTATGTATGTATGTGTGTGTGTGTGTGAAAGTATGTATGTGTGTGTGTGTGTGTCAGTGAGTCTGTGGAGACGTTAACTGACGAACGAATGGACCGATTCGAACGAAATTTGGTACAAAAATCACAATCCGTTAACACTGGAAGCCTATTGTTTCTATACGCAATCGAATGCTCAGAACCCCCATAAATTTTCGAGTAAAATTTTGAAAAATTCATCAAAAAATCAAAACCTTTAATAAAATTACGCAAATAGACATTTCCTATGTAATTTTTTCTTAGAAAACGATTGACATAAACGTTAGAACGCTAGTATGAACCGTTCTCGAGATATTGCACATTTTTAAAATAAATTTATCAAAAAGTCCCATAAATTAAAAAAAAGATATGTTAACTGTTGATAAACATGTTCACTTTTCATATGTAATATCATGCGATAAATTAGGTAACATCATTTTCGTGGATCTAGTTCGTTCCATTCATGAAAAAAGATACTTTGAGTAATACTTTTGTATTTAAACGCCAATAGTCATTTATCTGCTGTAAGAATAACTTATTTTTCCGTCCATAACGCTTGGCGAGATTTTGGCGACGAATTTGGCGCAATGTCGCTAACTTGGCGGCATTTTTAATTGCTGCCAAATTAACAAAAATCTCGCAAAATAGATAAAAATGACGCTAAATCAATTAAAATGACGACTAATTGAAGAAAATTCAATATCTTGGAAAGAATATAAGTAGCTACTATAAGAATAACATTTTTTTTAACTGTAAAAGTAGTAAATTCGTTGCATAATATAAGGAAAGTCATGTGTTTCCCACATCAGATTTTTTTTTAATTTGTTCTTAACACTAATATTACGACTGGTGAATGTCGTTTGGATTTGCTCCCTATGAGACACTTGCAATCACGAGATAATTTTCAAAGAGGTCGCAAGTGGGACGGAGCTTGTCGGAGCTCATCCCCTAAGGAGTCATTTGCACCACTGTCAGTTGGGAGGAAATTTGGAGAACACGTGTACTTTGGATAAGGGGTGAATTGCATCTATTTTAAAAAAGGGTAGCGTAAGGGATGAAATAGGACAGCATGAAACGGGAATAAACCTATGGGTGGTGGGTGTAGCCGTGATAAAGATTTTGAGGTAGACACAATTTTTATGGGTTACCCTAATTATCTTTTCTGTCACTGGCATACACTGATTTACAACCCGGTACAAAGCAAGTACAAAGAACAACAAAGATCAATCATGCATAAGATATCGATTATGAAACACTTTCCAACTGAAATGCAATTTTATTTAAACATCTCGAAAATGCGATACATTCAGCGCTGATATTATTTAAATGATCACAGTTCTGCAATAATTTATTATATTTGGATACTTAAAATTTCATCAAAAAAGTCAATGCTGTAAAACGTCTGTGCAAAATCAATGAACATTTCATTCATATCAATTATATTCCAAACTCTAGAGCTAGTTAAATTTGTTTAGAAACAATTTCAGCAATTCTTATACAACTCACCTTACAATCGCTTGTTATGCTTACATTCTGCATCCATTAAAATTTGGCTTCTTCATAGAAATAAGTTTAGTGATCATTTAAAATAAATAATATTGTAATTGCGTTAGCGCAAAATTTAGATACACAGATAATACGCAAAAATAAAGCAGTTTTATGATGGATGCAACACTAAATGCACACTTAAACGGCCTTTAAAAATCACGATTATTACACAGGGGGAAAAATGGATGCCATATTTTATTTTGCAACGAGTCACGTGATCTCTTCATATATCATGGGTGTAATTATTATTTCAATTTTTCTTTACTCAACATATTTTGCTGAAATAATTTTTATACATTTTATGTGATAATTTGAATATTGCCTAAAATTTTCGAAGCAATTTGTTAATTTTAACTTATCTTTTAAAATGTTTGAAGAATTAGGTCCCATAGAGTTCAATGTATTTCAATTTTTCAACTCGGGTTAAATCCAAAACTAATTGGGTGATGTTATTCATTTTCATTCCCATATGTCCCACAGACTGTCTCAACAACATACTAAAATTTCAATTTGATAAGCTCATTTTTACGGCAGTTATCGCTCGAACAGACAGACAGACAGAATGACCGAAGTCATAAACATTTTACAACTGTATTAGAAAGTTTTAAGAACCGTATTTCAAGAAAATAGAAGTACTGATAATAAAAAAATAAATTAAAATAAAATAAGAATCTGATCAACTTAATGCTATTTGAATGGAACACAGTACGAACTACACAAAGTATTTTAACAACAGTGCCACTAGACTGGGACCTTTCTTCCCTGAAATAATTTGTCACTTTTCTCTATATCATCCCTTTCCTTTTCTTCTCCTATCCTTTTCCCCTCATGTTTGGAACACTATTTTTATTTTAACACTTGTATAAGTTGTTTCACGTCCATAGTTCAACGTTCTTGCTGCTTTTACGGCATTCTATTTCCGTTTCCTCGCAATCGAGTTTCCGTTTCCTCGCAATCGAGTTTCGGCTTCCCAGAGCAAATATCAGAGCGACAGACTACTTTCGTGTTCAACATTCCTCTCTTGAATCCCGTTTCATGCCTCCTGCAAAAACTTCATAGAACGATTGCTGGAATCATTCACTTATTAAGAATCATTCACTCAAAAGAATCTTATGACATAAAGTAAATAAATGAAAAACCCAGAACCTTGAGAAAATACGTGAGAGTGATTATGACGTGGAGGTCCACGGATTACGATGTGAAAGCTGCGCAGTTTGAAATTGAATTGAAACTTCTCATATAAACTACAATGAAGAATCACAGGCATTTAATTTCATCTAACTTTAATGTCAAGTTATTAAACTTGTGAAGCATATGTAAATGCGAACTCAATATGCGAAATCATATTAGAACCTTAACACTTCATGATTTGTGCTTGCAGGTTGTTGCAAAAAACTTGGAAAAGTTTATTTACAGTCGGGAGGTGCCTCAAGACCATATTGACTTTTTACGTTAGTATTTTTATGTGGAATTTATCACTTTTATTCAATTCGCTTGTTATTAATTATTTAAATTACTTTTATTTATCATTACATCTTGTGTTAATTTTCTAAGCGGAATCATGTTATGAAGGACTTATATATGATAAAATGTTTTGGGTTACATAAAAATTGCCGAAAAATCTTATTGGATAATAATCATGAGCATTTAATTTGATATATTATCGTAAAAAGATGCAGAAAGAGCACAGACAGTTGCATTCATTAACTGTTGATTCTGAAAGTAGTTAATATTATTAATTAATAAGATTTTGATTTATTAGATTTTATTATCTTAACCTAAAATTTTGCAATTAAGGTGAAATGAAACAATTTCATCATTGAACGATTGCATGCAGACGATTGCAAGATTGTGGCTAGACTTTTTTGGTGGGGGTCACAAGATCTGTTAAGACAGACAATAACACTGTTTATATATGCAAAAGACCCCATATAATCAAAAATCCTTTTCTTTGAGTACTTTAGGAGGAGAGAGGGGGGACAAACCCCAAGTCTTCCCCCTGGATACGGCCAATAGAACATGGTATGGTGGTAAGGTGTCCATTCATCCTTAATGTTGTTTCTTAAAACAAGACTTTTGCCATTGATTCAGTATTTCTTCCTTATAGTTAAAAAGTAACGAGTGTGAGAACGGAGCTGTGATTTTGCTATTGAAATTAAAGCTATTAAAATTCTGTTAATCTGCCAGTTTAAAATATTACAGTATTGAATTTATTTTTATATATTCACAAATGTACCTTATTTCCAACAAGACAAGTATGAATTGTTTATATATTTTTCTGTATTAGATTCAGAGATATAATTAAATGATTATATCTCTGAATCTAAGAAAAACATATAAACAATTCATACATGCCTTGTTGGAAATAAGGTACATTTGTGAATATACAAAAAACACTGATGTGGGCAGTACATGACTTTCCCTGCAGACTTATATCCACGTTCTCTTTATTTTAATTAAATTTAATTCATTTTAATTCAATTTTCATTCTCATTTGGTAACTGGACTTATTTCTAAAGATGGCGTAGAGAAAATACGAAAAAACTAAAATATCTCGAGAACGGCTAGTCCTAGTGTAATGGGGTTGGTCTTATTCTTTTCTTCATTAAAAATTACGTATAAAACAAGCATTTAATTGATATATTTAAGCATACGTAGTTTTTACTTTAGATTTTGACGATCATTGCAGGTCATTTCGCAAAAAAGGCAAGTTATTTTTTCCGACGCGTACCAAAATCTAATCAGTAGGAGTAACGCACAACTTATCTACCGAATTTTGTGAAATTAGGTTCATTATTTTTTCAGCTTTAGTGGATATAGGCTTTTGCGGGCCATTTCGCAAAAAAAAAAGAAGATTGGTTATTTTATCCCAAATGGTACCCAAAACTAATCAGCACCAGATTAGCCCTCAATTGACTTACCAAATTTTATGAAATTCGATCAATTAGTTTTTTAGTTAGAGTGGGTATAAAATCTGCACAGACAGACAGACACACACACAGACGTCACGCTAAAAACGTTTATTTCGTATTCTAGGGGTCTTGAAACGTGTAGATCCGTCGAAAACTCGAGTTGCGATTTTAGGCATGATTTCAATACTTTTCCTATACATTACCGTGTATTGCAGGGAAGTAAAAATACATTGAATTAACATAGTACTTTAAAAATCTATGTACTTTAAAAATAAAGACAACCAAAAATTTCGCTTAAAAGTATTTTATTAAAATCTTCTTTTTACAACGTACTAAAACCACACGGTCTCTCTTTCGAGCATTATTATACCCTTCATCAGTGGCGAAGTGAAAACAAGTGTCTAAATATAGGCCATAACGTCCAGACAAAATGTGCATGTTAATCAATTTACATTTTACTTTCCCTGCAATACACGGTAATGTATAGGGAAAGTATTGGAATCATGCAGGAAATCGCAACTCGAGTTTTCGACGGATCTACGCGTTTCGAGACCTCTAGAATGCGAAAAAACCATTTTTAGAATGACGTCTGTGTGTGTGTCTGTCTGTCTGTCTGTGTGTCTGTCTGTGCAATGTATGTATCCACTCTAACTCAAAAACTAATGGACTGAATTTCATAAAATTTGGTAGGTAAAACTCTTGGGCGTGACCCTGGTGCTGATTAGTTTTTGGTACAATTCGGAAAAAAAGAACTCGCCTTTTTTTGCAAAATAGCCGCAAAAATCTCATGTATCCTCTCTAGCTAAAATACTAATTGGCCAAATTTCACAAAATTTGGTAGATAAATCACTTGTGGGATACTCTGGTGCTGATTAGATTATGGTACGATTCGGAAAAGAACAGCCTGCCCTTTTTTATGAAATGGCCCGCAAAAATCGCCAATATCTGAAAAAAAAACTACGTATGTTCAAATGTATCAATTGCTTGTTTTATACGTAATTTTTTACGAGGAAAAGAATAAGAACAACTCTATCACTCCAGGACTAACCGTTCTCGAGATATTTGAGATTTTTTGCAATTTTGTTATGCCGCCTTTGGAAATATGTCCAATTACCAAATAAAAGCAGAAATTGAATTAAAAATAAAAATTTTGTGTTATTTTGTACAATTAAACTCAATTTAATGAGCTCTCAAAGAAATATAGAAAGAATGAACTCGCGTCTGCAGGGAAAGTCAAAAAAGCTGCCCATATCAGATTTTTATATTTTTAAATACGAGGCATTTAAAATATAATTTAATTATAAAAATGCAAATTACAATAAAAGGAAATAAGTTCATAAATTAAATGGTAACCAATAGGAATGTCTTCAAAAAACAAAATAAAGCAACTACTAAATTTTCAGAAAATCATATAAAGGTTTGACACGTAGTAAGTCGACCCGGCCACAACAACAGTAAGCATTCGGGTCTGTCGTGTGGTCTGGGTTTTCAACACTTTAACGTAGTAAGTCGAGAAAGAGACGCCAGCCATAACTAAGGGTCTGAACGGAATCAAAATTACAAACAGTTTCACGGCAAAGATAAAAAATCTGATGTGGACAACACATGACTTTCCTTATATAATGCAATGAATTCACTACTTTTACAGTAAAAGAAAATAGGTTATTCTTATAGTGGATACTTATATCCTTTCCAAGATATTGACATTTCGTCAATTAGTCGTCATTTTCATTGATTTAGAGTCATTTTTTTCTATTTTGCGAGATTTTCGTTAAATTGGGAACATTCAGAAAAAGTCGCCAAGTTGGAAACATTTCGCTAAGCTCGTTGCTAAAATCTCGCCAAGTGTTATGGACGGAGAAATAAGTTATTCTTATAGCAGATTGCCGTTCAAATACAAAAGTATCTTTTCTCGTGAATGGACCGAGTTAGATTCACGAGAATGATGTCACAAAATTTATTGCATGATATTACATATGAAAAGTGAACATGTTTCTCAAAAATTAATAATTTTTTTTTTAATTTATGGGACTTTTTTCATAAATTTATTTGAAAAATGTGCAATATCTCGAGAACGGTTCATGATAACGTTCCAAAGTTTATACAATCGTTTTCTAAGGAAAAATTACATAAGGAATGTCTATTTGCATAACTTTATTAAAGGTTTTGATTTTTTGATGAATTTTTTAAAATTTCACCCGAAAATTTAGGGAGGTTCTGAGCATTCGATTGTGTTTAAAAACAATAGGTTTCCAGTATTCACGGATTGTAATTTTTGTACCAAATTTCATTCGAATCGCTCTATTTGTTCGTAAGATATCGTCTCCACAGACTCACTGATACACACACACACACACACACACTGACATCACCTCAAAAATGTCTGATTCGTGATCAGGGATACTTGAAACGTGCTCTCCCGGCGAAAACTCGAATTCGAATTTTCGACCCTACTTTCAACAATACTTTCCTTATAGATTATACTATGCATATAAGGAAAGTAATATTACGGGGGTTAATTCAGCTAATTAAAAGAAAAGTTCTACAAAAATAGGATGAAAATAATCGGTAATAACATATTGGGCTAGAGTCGTGGACATTTACCAATTTTTATATCGCGAGCATATTCAGCTAAACGAATGCCGATAGTACGTTTAGTACTACCAATACGGAATTTAAAGTTATTTTCAGGATATAAAAGGGAACAACGTACAAGCTAGCATAAAGTTGACACATAAAGTTATTTTTATCCTTAAATTTATCTGAATTAATAAAAGACTTTTAAGCCAATTTTTTGGTTATCTTTACTTTTAAAGTATTAATTAATTTTTTCCTTATATACGTAATGTATAAGGAAAGTATTGCGTCCGGGTCGAATATTCGAATTCGAGTTTCTGCGAAAAAACACGTTTCAAGCATTCCTGTTTACGAATCAAAAATTTTTGAAGTGATGTCTGTGTGAAGTGATGTCTGTGAAAGTATGTGTGTGTGTGTCAGTGAGTCTGTGGAGAAGAAAACTAACAAACGAATGGACCGATTCGAACGGAATTTGGTACAAAAATCACAATCCGTAAACACTGGAAGCCGATTGTTTTTATACGTAATCGAATGCTCAGACCCCCCCACCCCCCACCCCAGCCTAAATTTTTGAGTGAAATTTTGAAAAAATCGTCAAAAAATTAAAACCGCTAATAAAGTTACGCAAATATACATTTCTTATGTAATTTTTCATTAGAAAACGATTGACATAAATTTTAGAACGCTATCGTGAACCGTTCTCGAGATATTGCACATTTTTAAAAAAAATTATCAAAAAGTCATATAAAATAAAAAAAAATATTTCCTATTGGGAAACATGGTCACTTTTCATATGTAATACCATACGATAAATTGGGTGACATCATTCTCGTGGATCTAACTCGTTCCATTAATGTAAAAAGATACTTTGAGTAATACTTTTGTATTTGAACGCCAATAGTCATTTATCTGCTGTAAGAAAAACTTATTTCTTCGTCCATAGCGCTTGGCAAGATTTTGGCGACGAACTTGGTGGAATGTCGCCAACTTGGCGACTTTTTAAATGTTGCTAAGTTAACGAAAAACTCTCCAAATGGATAAAACTGACGCTAAATCAATGACGACTCATTGATAATGACGACATGGAAAATGACGACTCATTGACGAAAATTCAATATCCTGGAAAGAATATAAATATCTACTATAAGAATAATCTATTTTTATTTCCTGTAAAAGTAGTAAATTCATTGCATTATATAAGGAAAGTCATGTGCTGCCCACATCAGATTTTTTTAACGTGTTTCCATACAATTTTTTAATCTATGTAATGTATGAATAATTTTTTTATATTTGCAGTTGGCCTCTACTCTGATGAAGTCTTTCGAGTCTTCAAAGTTTTTCATGGATTTAATGAAGAGGCAGTATTGTGGTTCCTCAACCCTCAATGTAAAAATGTTACATTACCTATTGTATCAGAAAGAATCATACAACAGTTACAAGTTGTTGGACCAGTAAGTATTTATTATCGTTATAGTTGCCTTACTGAATTTTTAATATGTGCAATTAATATGTAGTAGTTTTTTCAATTACTAATACATTGCTACTTTGAGATTTTGCTTCCTTTGCTAAAGGGAAATATTGTTTATCTCCTTATGTCCGTAGTATGGAATACTACGGACATAAGGAGTAGTATGCATAAGGAAAGTCCGTAGTATGCATAAGGAAAGTATTGTGAAGGAGTCGAAAATTCGAATTCGAGTTTTCGACGGGAGAGCATGCTTTACGCATCTTTAAACATGAATCAAGCGTTTTCGAGGTGATGTCTGTGTGTGTCAGTGTCCGTGAGTCTGTAGAGATGATATTTCACGAGCGAATGGAGCGATGTGGACAAAAATTTGTTGCAAAAATTATAATCTGTGAATACTGGAAGCTTATTGTTTTTAAACGCAATCGAATGTTTGGAAGACAGCCAAATATTCGAATGAGAAAAAAATCAAAACCTTTAATATAGTTATGCAAATAATCATGTTTTATGTAATTTTTCATTAGACAACAATTGCCACGAATATTAAAATGCTAGCACAAACTATTATCTAGATATTGCATTTTTTCACATGAATTTATCAAAAAGTCACATAAATTAAAAGAAAATATTAACTATTGTGAAATATGTTCACTACGTATAGTAATGCGATAAACTTGTTAACATCATTCTTGTGAATTTAGCTCATTCCATTCACGAGAGTAGATATTTTGGGGAATAGTTTTGTATTTGAATGCTAATGGTCATTTATGTGCTATAAGAATAACCAATTACTCTGTCCATAACGCTTGGCACAAATTTGGTGGAATATCGCCAGCTTGGCGACATTTTTAAATGTTGCGTATTTGATGAAAATGTTGTCAATTTTATAAAAATGGCGCCAAATCTATGAAAATGACAACTATTTGATGAAAATTCAATAACTTGAGAAGAATATAAGAATCTATTATAAGAATAATCAATTTTTCTGTCCTTGACACTTGACGAAATTTTGGTAACTAATTTCTCGCCAACTTGGTGATTTCTTAAATGCTGCCGAATTGACAAAAATGTCGCCAAATTTATAAAAATGTCAACAAATTGATAAAATTGAGGCTAAATCAATGAAAATGATGACTACTTGATAAACATTTAATATCTTGGAAATAACATATGAATACACTATAAGAATAACCCATTTCTTCATCCTTAATACTTGGCGAATATTTTGGCGGTCTGTCGCCAAGTTGGTGGCTTTTTAATGTTGCCAGAGTGACGAGAATTATGCCAAATTGGTGAAAAAATAAAGTCAAACGGGAGGTAATGTTTTGTAAATTTTGAATTCCGTCATATGTCGGGCATACCTTCCAGTATATAAGAAATGTTCTCTCCGTTTCTGTAATAATTGGCAAACTTGGGGGAGTAATCTAGCGAAATATCGCCAAATTATCGATAATTAACGCCAGATTGTCGAAAATATCATCAAAATTGCAAAAATGAAGCCAAGTTAATAGAAATGACGCCTAAGTGATGAAATTATTATTAACATAATTTAATATATGGACTATATATTGCTTACAAAGGATGCTATCAATATTAATAAATGTTAATTTAGAGTTTAGTGAAATACAAGTTAATTGGATAAGCTAATTTCGACGAAAATCAAGGATAAAATGTTCAACGACATTCTAAAAAGTCGTGCTATGCAAAGTTCGAATGGCTATGTGGCAATTGTTATTTGAATAACCTTTTCTGGGTGCTCTGATGAGCAACTGGTGTTAAATCAAGTGTGTGAATAAGAATGGTTTTGGTGATTTTGGTAACGTTACTCGTGCTTTTCACAAACATGAAGTTTCATCCGAGCACATGCTTTGTGCATTATAATGCACAACGCATCCGACATGGAAAGCAACATCTAATTTGTGCAACGAATGTACATATCTCATTATTTCTAATAAACTAAATTTCCATATTCGAATAAATTACTTCTATTTCAAATGAACTTAACTCATTCTAAAATTTCTTATATACTTCTGGAATTTAAATTTTGCTAAAAATATATATATATATATATATATATATATATCACGATGTCAACAAACGCCATCTTGGAAGCACATTTCATACGTTACAACGTATAAGAAAATACCAGCCAATCAGATGGGCCTATTCAGATGACGTATGTTTTCATACATCTTGCGGAATATGAAATTCAAACGATAATTCGATCCAAATATATTTCAAAGAAAAAAATGCTGTAAAATTTGTAACACACATTCATTTACTCTTGTATGTGAATTTCAGATGTCTGTGTTTACTGTGTAGGTTTTACAAAATTGAAGAGAAGTTGAAGTAGCACTGGGGATGTTTTAAAAGAATTTTCATCACAGAAAATACATTAGAAAGTACATGAGAAGCACAACTAGTAAGTAAGTACATCTGAAAGATTTCATCATAAGAAAGTACATTAAACACTTCCATGAAAATGCGTGGATTAGACGACGTTTCATGCAATTACCTGTTCGTGCAGTCCTTTACTTGAAAAAAGAAACCATCTGATGTGGGCAACACATGACTTTCTTTATATAATGCAATGAATTTACTACTTTTGCAGTAAAAAAAATAGATTATATTTATAGTAGATATTTATATTCTTTCCAAGATATTGAATTTTCGTCAATGAATCGTCATTTTCATCGATTTAGCGTCATTTTTATCCATTTGGCGAGTTTATCGTTAATTTAGCAACATTTAAAAAAGTCTCCAAGTTGGCGACATTCAACCGAATTCGTCTCCAAAATCTCGCCAAGCGTTATGGACTGAGAAATAAGTTATTCTTACAGCACATAAATGACTAGTGGCGTTCAAATACAAAAGTATTACTCAAAGTATCTTTTTTCATGAATAGAACGAGCTAGATCCACGAAAAGGATGTCACCAAATTTATCGCATGGTATTACATATGAAAGTGAACATGTGTCTCAACAGGAAATATTTTTATTTTTATTTTATATGACTTTTTGATAATTTTTTTGAAAAATGTGCAATATCTCGGGAATGGTTCATCTTAATGTTCTAAAATTTATGTCAATCGTTTTCTTATGAAAGATGACAAGAAAAAGTGTCTATTTGCGTAACTTTATTAGAGGTTTTGATTTTTTGACGATTTTTTCAAAATTTCACTCGAAAATTTAGGGGAAGTCTGCATATTCGATTACGTATAAAAACAATAAGCTTCCAGAGTTTACGGATTGTAATTTTTGTACCAAATTTCGTTCGAATTGATCCATTCGTTCGTCAGTTATCGTCTCCAAAGTCTCACTGACACACATACACACACACACGCACACATACTTTCACACACACACACACAGACATCACTTCAAAAATGTTCGATTCGTGATCAGGGATGCTTGAGACGTGCTCTTCCGTCGGAAACTCGAATTCGAATTTTCGACCCCGTTACAATACTTTCCTTATACATTATGTATATAAGGAAAGTAACTACAATGGGAATTTCTCGGACATCCTGAAGATGCATCTTGTATTTATCGAGGAAACTTTAAAGAATTGTTACAAGCCTTTATATCAATAAGCCCTGTAGACATTCAAGAGCACTATAAAAAATAGCACCCTCGTTCTAAAGCCATTCTAAAACTATTCAAAATGAAATAATTGACGGCATTTCGCAATATATTGTTACAACACATCCCCTGGATTCCTCTGTGCACTCTCAGGATTCAAGAATGAGTCCAAATTTCTGAAAAAAATCTGATGTGGGCAACACATGACTTTCCTTATATAATGCAATGAATTTACTATTTTTACAGTTAAAAAAATTGTTATTCTTATAGTAGATACTTATATACTGTCCAAGATATTGAATTTTCTTCAATTAGTCGTCATTTTCATTCATTTAGCGTCATTTTTATCAATTTGGCGAGATTTTTGTTAATTTAGCAACATTTAAAAATGTCGCCAAGTTGGCAACATTCCGCCAAATTCGTCGCCAAAATCTCGCCATGCGTTATGGACGGAGAAATAAGTTATTCTTACAGCAGATATATGACTATTGGCGTTCAAATACAAAAGTATTACTCAAAGTATATTTTTTGATGAATGGAACGAGCTAGATCCACGATAATAATGTCACCCAATTTATCTCATGGTATTACATATGAAAAGTAAACATGTTTCTCAATAGGAAATATATTTTTTTCATTTTATATAACTTTTTGATAATTTTTTTGAAAAATGTGCAATATCTCAAGAACGGTTCACGTTAGCGTTCTAGAATTTAAGTCAATCGTTTTCTAATGAAAAATTACATAAGAAATGTCTATTTGCGTAACCTTACTAGCGGTTTTGATTTTTTGACGATTTTTTTAAAATTTCACTCGAAAATTTAGAGGAATTCTGAACATTCGATTGCGTATAAAAACAATAGGCTTCCAGTGTTTACTGATTGTGATTTTTGTACCAAATTTCGTTCGAATCAGTTCATTTGTTCGTCAGTTATCGCCTCCACAAACTCACTGACACACACACACGCACACACATACTTTCACACACACACACACATATTTTCACACACACACACACAGATATCACTTCAAAAATGTTTGATTCGTGGACAGAGATGCTTGAAACGTGCTCTCCGGTCGAAAACTCGAATTCGAATTTTCGACCCCGTCACAATACTTTCCTTATACATTATGTATATAAGGAAAGTAAAAATAGCGCGTTTATTTACAAGCAGTTTTTGTTCATTGCTTGCCACATCGCTTGAGTTTAGTATTACAGCAGAGTTGCAACAACATTCTAAAGTATCTCATATTTTTTGCCATTTTAAGTGGTTTACCTCCATTTGTCAATCATTCTGCCAAACGAACACACAAGCTTGATAGAGGCGTCGGAAGAATACCTTCTACCGTTATTACACGATGGACACGAATAAAATTTTGAGTGTTATAAATAGAGAACAGGATACTTTAAAATAAAATAACATTAAATAAAATAAAATTTTATGAATTGAATAAAATGTTCATGGGAATTAAATTTTAAGAAATACAAAATTTAAATTTTTATTCGGCCCCGTACAAAAACATTTCCAATGAGTGAAATGTGCCCCATACACTAATAAGGTGATGTACAAAATTTACCAGAAATATAAAAAGACAAAAATGCTGACTTAAACCAGTTTTCGATGCATTGAAATGGGTTCTCAGAAGGGAAAAATCATACCGGCTTATCGAGTTTCAGGGGTTATACACAAATTACGAAAGAAAACAATGATTATATAAATAAATAATAATTTTGCTATTTATTGATACAAAGGTATCTACACTGTGTAGAGATAATAAATTTACACATAAAAGCTTGTTCAGAATGTTTTCCATCCATGCCAAATATCCATTAAAGATAAGAGGCAGATATTATTTGCCTGTGATGCATTTCTGCATTGCATCATTTGCACTCTTACTGTAAACATTTACATTTTAATTTATGATTAATCCCTCACCAACTTTGTTTAAGCATATCTCTGGGACTTTTTATGATAAAGTGCTGAAATTTTGTACATCACTTTATTAGTGTATGAGGTATATTTTGCTTATTGGGAAATATTCTTGTGCGGGGGGCCGCATAAAAATTTAAATTTTGTATTTCTTCAAATTTAATCCCCTGAAAATTTTTATCGATTTCATAAAATTCTGTACCTTTTTTAGCGTAACTTTGCAATTTATTATATATGTCTAAGATCAGTATTTATGAAATAAAAGCCGAGGTCAATGTTTTTGGGACACCCTGTATATATATATACATACTAACAAAGCAGTGCTTAAGTGTCATTCCCCAGTCATGCTGTATTTACTTAAATAAAAATTTGGATTTTCCATTTAATTTCCCCAAAATGATCGCTGCTACTAGGTGTTTTTTTTTAGTTTAAACCACCCATGTTAGAATATAATGCAGAAAACAGGTTGAAAAATAGAAAAAAATATACTGTAACAGGGAAGCTGAATAAGCCCGTTGAAAGAAAATGACCCTAATATATTCTCCACCTTTGTCACTACATATTATCTTGATCTTTCTTCCCGTTTGCCTTTCTATGCAAGGTTAAGTCAACAATTTTTTTAAATACTCCACCTTGTCAGTTTCTAAAAAGCTGACAAAGGGCATTTTAGTCTTGTCGTTGATCAATGTCAGGGCATAGCCCAGCTTTATCTAAAATGCATCTTCTTTTCTCAGCGAAAATAGCAATCATCCCAGCTCAAAAATGACCGGTAGGTGGTGCTAGTTATCATCTAAAACAACGTTCTTGCTTTCCCATTTTACTACGGATTTTAAATTGGAGAATTCGTTATATTTATTCAATTTTGATCTTGTTTTCATATTTTTTTTTTACGTTGATGTTCTTGTACCTTTAAATTGTAATATCTAGATTTTACTATGGATTATTGTGCAGTGCCCTTTTGTACATCAAATACCATGAAAGACTGCGTAGGTCTTTTTGAATTTCCATGGGAAGTCAATCGTTGGGAAAAGTGGATTAAAGCAGTGACTTTTCTAGAAAAAGTTTGTATACATGTATAATTTCGGCACAAATAATACTGACAACATACCTAGGTTGAAGTATGAACATTTTAAATCTATGTTGTTCTTTATTATGTTGCTGACTTTACAAAAAAAGTTTATCTATTTGCATAATTTCGGCACAAATTAAATTATTAAACTCTATGAGTAATTGATTAAAAAAGAACCTTCACTAGTAGTTGATACAATGAAATATGGCAAATGTTGACTGTAGTTTATGTACTTTGTATATAGCACTATAAATTTAAAATTTTCATATATTTTCATTCAAAATTTCATATTGATAGCTATAAAGAATTTTTTATGTTTATTTACATCTTATTGTATGCAAATTTAAATCAGATTTAATTTTACAATAACCCTCAGTGAAGATGGAATTTTTTATCTATCAATGTATATAAATATCAAGATATCAACTTGACATTGTCTACGGTCTTTTAAATCGTCATCTTGTTCTAGCTGTTACCGCTAGATGGCGATGCATAACATCTTTTGTGGGTGTATCGTGGTTTCCACTTTTTAGCAATAGAAAAGGGGGGAATGGACGGACATTTTAGATAAAGGTGGCTATGGTCAGGGTATATCGTGCACATCCATGAGATTTTATTTCCATCGGTCCACATAAAACAGAATATATCAATTCAGCCACTTCCTTGACTCGTGTTGCATTTTGTTTGGGGAACTGTTGTCTATGTATTTTACCTTTGATACATGGAACACAGTTTGCTACTTCATCATGGAAATAGATTACAGTTGCCATAGATTTTAATCTTTGCAGTCCTGGGTAACTTATATGTAAAAGTCTTTTACGCCATGTGTTAATGTCCTTACACACATTTACCATAACTGCACTCTGCATAGCATCTAGGTGGTACAGATTATCAAATCTTGCTGTAGCGGTGAAATTAACTCTCTTTGCTTTCTTTTCCATCAATTTATAGTGTCCAGCATCAAATAATGTTTAAATTTTTAATATTGTAGCAAGATATTTCACTATTAAATTGGTATTTAATCCCAGCACTTACAGTGCGTTGTTTAGGGTGATTTCTAATATTTCACTGTGTCGTCTATATTAAAAATAACAGAACTTTCACCAACACCGTGGGTAACGTTTCTGCATAGTTAGTTAAACACGGTGTGACGTCATATGGGGATCTGTTCCAGAGTCTATAATTCGTGGTTCATCCGTAGCAGAATTTTCAACAGGTTGCTTTGATAATATCCAAGCTTTCCTAACTGTATGATTAGGATTTCTATTCGGTTTCTCAGATCTTTTGTTTACAAAATTGTTTTAAGTTTTTCCTGATTTGCAAAATTTTGCCTTATGGCCAAATTTGCTACAGTTGTTGCATTTTTCATAGAATTTAGCATTTTCGTTAAAAGTAAATTTTACTGCAAATGCGTTGGTCCTTATTTCCCATTTCGGAATATCCTACAATGGATCTCGTTCACTGGTACAGTAGTTAGTTGATAAACATTAACTTCTGATCCAGTGTTCCTCTAGAGCAGTGTTCTTCAACCTTTGTCATCTCGCGGAACCCTTTTTTTGAGATATTTTTTTATGGAACCCTTCGTTCAGTAGCACACCCAGATTTGATTTTAGGGGGGATGTGTCATATTACGTATCACATGTTATGAACAAGGTGCGTATCTACCTTTGTTATAAAAACTTTATATAAGATATAAATTTGCATTAATTCAAACAAGAAGATAAATATTTCATATAAAGTATTTGTATTATACATATATATGTCATATGAAATTGAAAACAAAACAAAAACAACGAATTGTAGTATCGACTCGCGGAACCCCTAAAGCGTTTGAGTGGAACCCTAGGATTCCGCGGAACACAGGTTGAAGAACACTGCTCTAGAGTCATTGTTATTGGTCGAAAATATGCTGGTAAATTTAATAAAATATTTGCAGCCCCAGCTTGGTCTGAATATGGTAGTAAAATTGTTCTCATTTTTATACTGATAGTTCTCATTTTTCGATATAGTCTGTCATATCTTTGCAGTTTTCAAATTTTGTAGAAAGCATGCCTTAGTTTAGAGAAATGTATCGGTTAGGATCGCTGTCTTCATAAAGTGCAGCTGGCCTATCCCCCATGCAGCCTTGATCAAAAGCATTAGGCACCCTACTGAAATCAATTTATTTTAAACTACTAATGTGTTGGGATAAAATAAAAATGCAGAGATTCAAAATAATTATTTTGTATTGAAACTTATCAATTTTTGGTTGGACTTCCTTTCGCCTTTATGACGGCATTAATTCTTTTAGGCGTACTAAACTACTGCACTCCCCTCTCAGTATCATCTTCCATCCCTCTTGCAATATGAATTTTAAGGTTGTTTTTGAAGTAATGGAATGCTTCCTGATCTTGCGTTTGAGAAAAGCCAACAACTATTCAATGGGGTTGAGGTCTGGAGACTGTGGAGGAGAATGCAAAATATGTACACCATTTGCACTGAACCACTTCATAGTCACAGCAGATGTGTGGAAACCCCAGGCCGTCCGACTCGTCCTGAGGACTTGAGTGACTATTTGGACGACCGGTCAGCAGATGTGTGACAAGTTGCATTGTATTGTTGGGGCCTGACCCCATCGATGTTTGTATCGCCAAAAATTCGTGAAAAAGGTGCTTGTAGTGTTGTTTCTAGTTCATTTCTGTACGACAAAGAGTTCATTTGTCCCTCACAGATGTATATTTCGTCCACACCGCCGGCTGCCATGCATCCCCAAATCATTATGGTGCCACTACCATGTTTCACAGTGGACACTATGCATTTTTCCTTATATTCCCCACCTACACGTCTCCTCACATAAGACACACTAGATGTTCCAAATACCTATAGTATTGAAATTATTTTACTAATTTCCTAAAGAGCTTTACAAAAAAAGTTGCTACATATTGACAATTTCAAGTTTTGAATAAAAGCAAGTGAAATGAAACATACCTGAACGTTTGATTCATCAGACCACAGAATTTCCTCCCAATCTTCTTCAGTGAAGTGACGATATTTAAGAGCCCATTCCAACCATTTCCTTTTGTTTATTTCGGAAATCCATGGCTTCTTCCTGGCCTTGCAGCCTTTCAATCCAGTTTCTACAAGCCGTCTTCTAGCCCTTTCCGGACGGCGGCTTTCCGGAACTGCCGCGGCCCAAAAGACGGAGCGCTTCGCTTCCGAACTGTTCCAAAAGGATGGCAAATTTTTTGAGTTAAGCCTAACTCTCGAAAAAAATTCACTAAAAATCATCTTTCAACACAGAAATCTACTTTTTTCAGGAATAAAAGAAATATTTATTTTCTATTTGATGTATATTTTTCATATAAATCCGAATACAAAATACTCGTTAGTTGCTCCCATTCCTTTATTCGAAGTAAACGAATAATTTCACTGCCTCTAAAACAAAAAAAAATACTCTCATATTCCTATGATTCACCAACGAAATCATAACGCTGAAATAAAAACAAAACCCGAAACTCAATTATAAAATTGTCGATGCTGCGAGAATTGCTATGTCTGTTTATATTACAAAATCATGTTTCACCGCTCCAAATGGAGAATAATTCTTTGGATCCTCCTTATGCCAAGGTCATGTGTCTGCAAAATACATTGAAGTCAGTTCCACGGACATTTAATGCCATCTAGTAGACAAATTAAAACGTTCCAGGTGAAAGCACGCGTGCGTGCCACTCGCCGTTTACGGTAAAGTTTCCTCCGTCACGAGTGCGTTCCGTCCGTCCTTGAATGCAAGTTCGCAGCCGACACGCGGGCGTGCCAATCGTCCCGAAAGGGCTAGTAGTTGGAGCAGAGATTCTTTTTCTTGTTGCCTCTGACAATTCAGAAGCTAATTGAAATTAATATTTTCTGCGATTTTTCAATGCAAATTGTTTTAAAATTCGGTCATCCCTAGATGTAGTGATCTTTTTTCTCCCACTTCTTCGACGATTTAAATAACTACCTGTATTCTTAAGACGTTTGATAGTGTATTGCACCGCGCATGTCGAACATTTAACTTTTCTGGCAATTTTCCATTGGCTATTGCCATGCTCGTATAAAAATTGAATTTTCAACCGTTGTTCGTTGCTTAGTTTTCGGCATTTTATATAGACAAGACCTCAAATTTATATGTGATAAACAACAATTGCTTGCACGTGTACAAACCAGAACAGCGAATGGAATAGACTGATTCCACAAAAAATCTGGAATTTCCAATTATCGTCCTGGAAATGTTTTATTGGTTGTTAATTGAAATGACGTTTGCAATTTCATTTCAACTTTCAACCACGTATGCAGTCATAAACAAATGAGGTGATTTCAAGTAACACACCCGCAGTTAAAGTAGAAAAATTAGTGTGCCTAATACTTTTGATCAAGGCTGTAGTTTTGGCGGTTTCACATGTCTGAATTTCTTTAACTACATTGCTTGATACGCTGCTCACAATCGCGCATCTAGCCACAATATCATTGGACACTCACCATAGGCGCCGACTACGGGGGGCAGAGGAACTTTTCCGGAGGGGGCAAAGCCCCCTCTGGGAAATTTCAATATTTTTTTCTAACTTCATATTTTACTAAATACTAAAAAATGAAATTCTTTTAAACATAAAAATAATTGAAAGAAAATCCTATCAACGTAAATGTCACATTTCCGTTCAGTCTTGCTCACATCTTCCTTACCATAGCTCCCTAAACTATTTCGCACACAAACCAAGATCATCTTTACTCCCAGGAAACATGTTTACGCTAATGACAAAAACACCTGGTTACCAGAACTTTTTCGACTGACCGCCTAATTCAAAGAGAAATGGAATATTTACAGCCATGTTATTGGCATTTCCAAAAAATAGCTGTTTTCCTCCAGTAATAACTATAAATGATTACCACGAAGTAGAGATGACTTATTTTGTCTACCTAAAGAGATCTTATCTGTAATTACTCCTGTATCCTATATACCAGTGCTGTCTTTAAAGATGGCACCCATTTCGTTTGAAGCTGCAAACCCCGTGGGTGGTATCCATTCCGTTTGAAGTTGCAAACCCCGCGGGTAGTTTTGTTCCTGCTGAGCACGAGACGTTTGGCACAGCACCGTAGTCAGGCAAGGGCCAGAGGGTGCTACACCCTCCCCCACCCACTAGGTATACTCAGCCCACCCCTATGATAAAAATATTAAAGTTTTAGTTGTGATAAGAACCGTCAACTAACATGTCATCCAAATTTTGCATAAAAATATTATTTATGAGATTTTTTTTTTATAAATTGATTTATTTTAAAAAAATTTTAATTTAGCTGAATGTGTGGTTATAGTGATGATCACTTTATATACATATTTAATTTAAAAATATTTAAATATAGACAGTAGTGTTTGGATACTTTTGTATTATTGCTGGATTCATTGTTTTAATTTATTGTGTCAAAGTGTCAAAATCAACTGATAGGTAGTTAAGAGTTGATATTAAGCGTTAACTTGTATTAACTTTCAGGGTTTTTTTTGATTAATTAACAGCTTTGCTACTACTTTATTCTTATATTAAAATCCATTGTAATTATTATATATTATAATATTGAAGCATAGTAACTATATGGATTTTCCTAATCAACTCCTAGCTTACAAATATAAATAGGCCTAAAAAGATTAAAAATATTTATCGTACAATAAATAAAACTGCTGATATCTTTCTTTCGACCCAGCCCGTCGACCTACCCGAAGGTGTAAGATGTCTGTTTAGACCGCCGAGACAATGCCATCTAGTTTAGATTGGAAACCAGTGGGGGCGACATCCACAGGGACCGACCCTCCTTCCTTTGGTACCAATAGCTCGGAAGGACTTTCAAACCCACAAATTTGGCTCGTACACGGAGACAGTTTAGGCAAAGCCGGAAATCAAACTTGGGTCCTCCGAGTACAATCCCCGTGACTTAGCCTCTCGGTTATCTGACTCCAAAACTGCTGCTTGTAAGACAATAACACACAAAATTTCCTTGAGGAAAGCATATGTATGTCAGTTAGGTGACTACAGTTGCTTCGATGGCATTACAATCCCCCTTTTTCAGGCCAAAATAACAGTATGCACTCTTAATAACCACTACTGCCGTTCGTTCTTGGCGGTTGTTAAGGGCGCATACTGTTCTTTTGGCCTAAAGTAGGAGCTTAAAATGACCTCGAACCAATTGTAGGCACCTAACTGACATATGCTTGCTTTTTTCAAGGCGGCCTTGCAAGTTGTTATGTATTTATCGGCTTTGTGAATCTTGCATATAACTTTATCGGATTGTGTCCCGCTGAGATTTTGAAAACTCGGCGCCTATGACACTCACACTTCATAAAGTTCACGGTCGTCTATGTGATATCTCAAAGTAAATTTCCACTCACTGCAATTCATCCTTCCGCGAAGTTTTTCTAAGTTCACTGGTACTGCACTTGGCATAACAGTAATAGTAGCCATTTAAAAATATCAGAATCCAACCAAGAGTTAAAAAAAAATTGCCATAACACCCACCAAGGTTCTTTAAGGTTAGGCTATGAGTCCGGCAACCATTCAAAAAGTTGTCAGCCTGACGCCAGCAAGGGTAGCATTCCGTCATTCGTGACGCCACGGACCAAGAAAATTGTTGCCAAAACACTGTAAGTTTTCCCATTATTCCATTTAAAAATTATTTGTTAATTTTGAAGAGGCAATATCCAGACTTAAACAACATGCGCAGAGAGTATTTATTGTGCTCTGCACACCTTCCTCAGCGACGTCAAAAGAAATTCTCGGTCTCTTCAGAGAGCCGGAGAATAAAATGCACGCGTTTGCTATTCCCGTGGCATGCTCTGAGTCAGAAAGAAAATAAAGTCAGTCATACCCTCCCTCTTCCTCATTCCCACGAGGTCGTTAGGCTTCACATGTACCGTCAGTAATTTGCATTTTACGTAATTTTTTTCTTAACAATTCCGACGTCCCCGAGCAAGTCCTGGGAACTATCCCCTGTTTAAATATTAGTGAAAACAAGCTTTAAACAACACTAACAATTTATTATTAAGTACATGCATGCAGAAAATAATGTATCGTTACAGCTCTGCTCCGGGAATCGCTCTACTTGTGTGAATTGAAGATAATTGAGAGTTGCATTGTGTAGTGCTGCCATCTAGCGGCACTACGGGAATATACAAACCGTTCCTGGAAACAGGAAATATTGGCCAATTTCAACATTAATATGTGAATAAATAGCTCGAAGTGGTACACTTTCAACTTCAAATAAATATAAAATTTAGCTGATATTTACAACAGCAGTGGATATCACTAATTATACTCTAAGATATGATAGACTTTATTTTATTCTCTATATTTTTATTGTTTTATCATAAATCTGATCTATATTTTTCTTTAAATATTTTCAGGTGATTACTTCTCTCAAACTCAATACAGCACTTGCTACAGAAGATATGTTGAAATCTATCATGTATTGCATTCCTAATGTAACTGAGCTAAATCTGAGTAAAGCAATTTGCAGTGACGAGACTTTATTATGTGTGAAGGAATTGTGTTGCTCTCTAATCACTTTGAATTTACATGGCTGTCAGCAAATAACTGATAATGGAATGAAACATCTGTCTAACAGTGTTTTGCAATTAAGAAATTTGAATTTGATTGGAACTTCTGTTACAGACAAAGGTTTAAGTGAAATTTTAAAAGAAATATCCTCACTTCAGTGCTTAAAGCATTACAAATTGGCTGATTCACTTTACTATATTCATAAATCAAACCTCGAATTTAAAACTAATGTCAACTATAATCTTACAGAACTCATCTATAATGAGGGTTTAAGTACATGCAAGCCAATAGACGTTCTTCAAGCCTGGATTACCACATGTCCGAAAATCACAAAATGTCATATTACTATTAAGTCAACACGTGAAATACTTGAAATATGCTCAAAGTTTGAACATTTAACAGAGCTTAAAATAATAAAAATCTGTTATTTTGAGGCTCTTATTTTTCGCATAAAAAAAATATTAGCTCCATTTGAGTGTAGTTTGCTAACAAGTTTAACTTTACATTATCAGAAAATCAATATTGTAACATTGTTGCAGAGTTGTAAAGATCTGCAAATTTTACGTTTGCGATGTGTGTCCTTCGCAAAGCATGAAGAAATTAAATTAGAAGAAAATAAGTTAAAAGAGTTAAGTATCGAAGCGTTTTTTAAGAAAACTCATGTCAATTACAAAGCGATTTGTCTTTTACTATCTGTAAGCAAGAGTGTGACTACTCTAACTCTAAATCAACATGACTATGACCGTGAATGTGAAGACAGTGGTCTTGAAATACTTGATGTGGTTTTAAAATCCATGCAGAATCTCTCATCTGTTGATCTTAGAGCGTATGACATTTTCCACATTGATAATCATTATTTATCAAGGTTTTTTGAGATTCCATCGTTAAAAATAATACATTCAATGGATAATTCAGGATTCGCAAGAGGGGTCTTTGGTACAGATATGGATATTTCGTACAGATATTACCCTGAAAGTACGTTGGCCTGGCAGGAATGCTATTATGATTATGAGTTTGTAGTGCCCGGATTTCCGGATTTAGCTGAAAATGAGAGACAAGATTGCTTGTCGCCTTCAGCGTGTTGTGGACCCTCATATTCCGATGACGAAAAATCCAGCAGTTCTGAAATTTCTTCTAGGCGTTCTAATTTGCGGAATAATTCTTTCCGGGTGTTTCAATTTTTTCATAGATGCTGTAGAAACCCATGCCCTCGTATCAATAGGCGGAGACGGTAAACAATTCCAGAGAGGATGCCCTGTAATACCAAGTGCAACTTATGTGATTTAAGCTCTGTTCATAAACTGTTGCCTCATAGAATTATCTCCATAATAATTCTTCCTAATTAAAACGGACACACATAACAGATTAACTGGAGTGTAAAAATGGCTTTCTCATACCAGAATCAATTTTTAAGTAGCACGAACTTTTTGTTTGCAAATTTTGTAAGAAAACTTTTGATAAATCTGCATTGTTTGTTTGAAACCACCACAATTAAGTTAACTGTTGCCTCATGGACTTATATCCTTAGTAATTCTTCCTAATTAAAACGCACATATATGATAGATGAACTGGAATGTAAACTCGACTTTCTCATACCAGAATCGATTTTTAAGTAGCTTGAGATTTTTTGTTTGCAAATTTTGTAAGAAAAAATTTGAAAAATCTGTATCGTTCGTTTGAAACCACCACAATTAAGTTAACTGTTGCCTCGTAGATGTGCTTGATGCATTGTATTTTTCATTTAATCATGACTTGTTTATGTATAAAGTTGTAGTAATATTTCGACTCTAATTGGAAGCATTTGACAAAATTTAAATCAGAGCAATAATGCTTATGTGGCTTTTAAGGGTGCAGTGCCCAGTAAAGAGTCCAACTGGCCAGGTCTTTTGAGCTTGAATAGCTCCCTCTGGCGTACATTAAGGCACTTACTGTTCAGTTCTTTAGCCTACCTTTGACCCTTGACGTCGCGCTAGTTCTTGCACTGCAGCTTCCTAAAGATGCCAGCCATAAACAATTCTTCTAATCAGTTCATCAGAGACACTCAAAACTGGTCCTGGACTAACAGAGGGTGTGCTCGAACCTCTTCCAACCAATTCATTACCTGAAATACCTGATTGTCCAGGCAGCCAGTGAAGTGTAACTTGATTGTTGCTGGCAATCTTACAAAGTGCAGTATAGCACCCCCAGACAAGGAAAAAGTTCATAGTAGCCTTCCCTAGAGTCATACGAGCAGCTTGGCTATCAGCTGATGTGGTTTCTCCTGTAATTTCTGTCAGAGCAACTTCTGAAACATATTAGAATAACAAAGACCTCAGCCTGAAATGAAAGACAGTAGCGTAGCTGCCAAGTGGGTAAAACAGTTCTGTACCATCATCTGCACAGCATACTCCATCACCAGTGCTAATACCTAGTTTGGAGCAGTGTACCATACAATGCACTTCTTGTTGCAGGTAGGAGTTTCCTCCAATCATCCAGTGAAGGGACCTGCATCCCATAAGGCTTGTCAAAGGCATAACTGGCAAGAATGCCATCAGAGGGCATATAGAAATATGGATGATTCATAACATTAATATTTAGATTAATTACTCCAAGGCAAATATTTGGAGAAATTTTTCCAGTGGCTCAAATATTTGAGTCTTTTAAGGCTTATGAGAGTTTCAGCCTCAATATGCATGTAAATGCAGGTAAAGAGGATGCAGTCCGAGCAAAAGTTCAAGAGTTGCAGTGGGAGTATATTTCATGCACCCAGAAATTGTAATACAAACATTTTTTGGAGTCTAATTAAATCTAGCTTGGCAGTTTCACACCTGACTCTATACCACCAGATAATTGAGCCATAGGTAATGATGGGACAGATCACCATGGAATAAATCCAATGGATAGCCCGGGGATTCAATCCCCAGGTTCTTCCAATAGCACTTCGGTGGGAACAGAGAATTCTTCTGGCTTTAGTCTCACAGTAATCAAAGTGTCTCTTTCAATTAGGGCCCATATCAAAATAAATTCCAAAGAATTTTACTTCTTTAGAACCGAAAACTTTCTGACCAAAGAAACAAATGTCTCTAAGGTTGAGAATACGTTTTTTGGCAAACGCAACTATGGCTGTATTTTATGGATTAACAGAGACACTCATTATTACACCATGTCTCAACACTCCTAGGAGCCACGGATATAATGTCACAGATAGTATTACCAAACTTGCCTCTAGCAATAATAATTACATCATCATCATATACAGTGCAGGATAAACCAGAACTAGTTATATTCTTCAAAAGAGAGTCCACAACTAAACACCATAAAATAGGTAAAAGAACACCACCCTGCGGACAACCTGCAAGAGCATGAACCGTCATGCTATCTCCAAGTAAAGAGGCACAGATGTACTTGGTAGATAACATATACTTGATCCAGTGAGAGTTGGTCATATCAACACCTTTCCTGTCGAGATCATGAAGGATGGTGTCAATGAGCACTTTATCAATAGCGCCCACAATGTTAAAAAAAAGCAGCTAGAGCAATTTCCTTAGAATATAGGTTTCTTTCCAATATGAAGGAGAGACTTAAAGAGCAGTATTTACCCTGGATTTACCCGGTTGATAGGGATACTGGGAGTTAGAAAGCGGCATTGAAGCTAGGATGACTTCCCTAATATACCTGTCAATAAGCTTTTCAATCGTCTTTAAGAGGAAAGACGTAAAGCTAATAGGTCTAAAAGACTTGGCCTCGCAATAGTTATCTTCCCAATCTTGGGAATAAAAATGACCTTAGTATGCCTCCAGGCAGTCCGTATGTGTCCAAAGGCAATATAGGCCCTGTAGATCTTACAGAGAATGGAAGCAAGGACCTGAATTCCCTCCTTAAGAAAAATCGGAAAAATGCCATAAATCCCCGGTGGTTCATAGGGTTTAAAATAATTAATTGCCCAATTAACCCAGTCAAGAATCTTCTTAGCAATACCCCACTTACTACTATAACAAATAGAAGTGGAACAAGCAAAAGGAACAGTGTTACAGCTATTCATCTCTGAAACTGGAAAGTGTATCCTAAACAACTCAGAAAGAGTTCGTTCCCCAGTTTCCGAGAACTTACCATTTGGTAACTTAATGGTGTTTAGACTGCAACTTCTGTCCTCAGACATGATTTTTACCAGTTTGGCAATGGCAGAAATAGAGTAATTTCTCCAAGAGTTCTTCTTGGATTCTCTAACAGCCATAAGGCTGTAACCAATTTTTACTTGGATACAATATACCTTGGATTCTCTAACAGCCATAAGGTTGTTAGAGAATCCAAGATATTGTAGGAGGAAAGGGCAGTCTATCTCCAAAAAATTAAAACTCATAACTTTTGGATTTGGCGTAGAAATTTCAAGCATATTTTAATTAAATATTATATGGCATATTTTGCAATTTGATAGTTATGGGTTATAAAGTATGAATTTCAAAATATTCTACATAATGATAGAATTTTCTTGTCTAAAGATGTAGAGGGTATACAAAAAAAAAATACGATTTTTTTACTTTCAACACTTTTTAGTTAAAATGAAAATATATACAATTTGATTGGTACCAATTACAATAACAGAAAACACTTTAGCATTTCTTTCTTATTGGTCTGTCTACTCAACCCAAATTTGGTACAAAAGTAGCTTGTTACATGAATGTGAAAGCAACTTTGTTATGTGTTTGGAAATTTTACCCATGATGTACATATAAGCACATTTTGTACTATGTTGTAATGTCTCTGCACATTTTATAATTCAATGCATTATAGCAGTTTTGAATTTATCTAATTTACTCCAAATTAAGTATATTGGGATAATTTATGAATAATTTAAGAAGAAACTCAGATTCGGCTCGATGTGAATGTGCTATGCTCAAATTATGCATTTAAAATCCAAATTATAGTCCATAAACATGTCTACATGCGAAGAAAATCACCAGTAAATAATGTATAGTATATCCACTTGTTTTTCTTTTTGCCGGTAAAGAAACAGATGGTATTTTATTTTGGGTATATGATATTATAAAAATAAAATATTTTATAGAAATCTCATGAAAAACACATAAACAATATTGTACAAATTTTGTTATAGTGTTATGAAAATACCTTAGTTAATTACCTTTGTTTTGAAATACCTTCAATTCCATTACAATGTTCTTTACTAAATTTATATTAAATTTTATTCGAATTGTTCAATTTGTTCTTGAGATTTTGTGTCCACATACAAACATATGTAAGTTTGCACTTGAGGGGCACCGTTTTAAGACTTTCTTGCGGGAGGGAGGGCAAAAGTTGCAATGTTCCAATGATGGAAATATGATTCATCATGAAAAATTATTAATAATTATATGAATCAGCATAAAAATTATATAGAAACATAGTAACTTGGAAATCCTTAAGGGGTAGCCCTGTCACACATACTGGCATAATGTGGAATATGTTATGTATATAATCATAAAAACCACTTGCAGGGAGCATCCCCAAAATTTGGAAAACACTCGTATTGAAGATAGCAGCATTTATGCACCAGTTTCTCACTTATGTACTCGCTAGAATGGAATAGCCGATATATGTAATGGCAGCAAGAAATTTGTTATAAGTCACATTTTTTGCTAACTTCCATTAGAACTAACAGACAATGAAGCACATAATAAGAGCAAAACTGGTCTATGGATGCTGATATCTGTACTGGAAGTTTTTTCCAGATATTATATATAGTTCAGTGATATTAAAAGATTATAAATCAGAAGTAAAGTATTCAAATATTTGATTTCAGTCACAGTAATTTCCTTATGTATTAAACTCAAACTTTTACATCCCTTGTACGACATATATTCAGTTAGAAAAAGATGTTTGTCACAACAATTGTAAAAAATTTCTATAATACCTACTTTTTCTTAAATACTAAATATGTATTCATCAGAAGAAACATATACTTTTCTATTTTAACACATAGATTTCAAAATATAGAAAAAAATAACCCCAAGGTTAAAATGAAATTGAGCTACTGCACTTTGCAGTACAAAATCCTCACTACAAGCAAGTTCTTTCACTTTCCCTAGTTTCATAATCTATATTTAGGGCAAGAAATTTCAGCTCAGAGTTTACTCGCCAAAAAGGTTTTTCACTCATCAGTTTAATATAAATAACATTGCATAAACTGTTTGTCATTTCTCATGGAAGAAAAAATTGTAATTAATAAAGCTTAATATGCAGACTTTTTATAAGGTATTGTGTGATTTGGTTTATAGCAATTTGGAGAAGCATTTAAAGAACAAAATTAAACATTTTTCAACTTACGATAGCTAGCTTTATGGGGCACAACAATAATTATGCAATAATATTGAGATATTCAATAAAACTATGCATCTAAGATTATAACAAATAGATCACTTTTACAGAGTTAGCTTATATCATGAATAATTATGCATGTTTTCTCTTGCATATCATCATTAATAACTAATACAGCAACAGAACAGCCGATCTTTTTCATATATAAATGATCCAGCTGCTGCTATACTGTACAAGTTTACAACTGAATACATGACTAATAAAATCCTTACAATATGGGTGATTTAAAGGGCATGAAATGAACATAGCACAACTAAATAAACTAACTTTGATGACACAGATATAATTAAAAAATACAAGGACAAGATGTCAACAAAGTAATTTTAAATTCAATAGCAAATTTTCAAAAGCACACACAGTCAATATAGGCTTGTAGATGCAACATCAATTTATAGTCATTCATACACATATTTTATCAATATTTGCGCTAAATAATCTTAAGAGAAGATGCATTTAAATATAGCCTAGTATAATTAGGTGCTAAATGATTGTAAATTTCTAAAATCGTCTGTGATATGTAAACTTGTATTTTACAACAAACATGGATGCCGAGAAGACTAATCGCCAAGGGTGACGTCACATAAATGTCATCTCTTAATCATGTGACCACTTAACCGAATCACAGGCTCCTTTAAGACGACGCTGAAGTGGAAAAAAAAATACGGATTTGGGGAATACTACAGAAATTTCGTGATCCGATTCGTTCACAAATCGAGCATAAAGATTCGTTTATTAATTATCCATATATTTTTTATATTGCACAAAGTCGATGAAATCTCGGGAACATTTACACTAAACTGTATTGAATTTGTGTTATTATTAATGCCAGCTATCTGACTACTGTTTGAATTTGCAGAAATATTTATTTTTGCTCTGAGAAAAAGAAACATCCACCAAGGTTTAACCCTGTCACTGTGCACTCATTATCTCTGTTATCTTTGTTTGCAAGTTCAAAGAGTAACTTCAAGCTTCTTTTATCAGAATTGCTATGATTGATTGTAAAATAAACAGTACACAAAAATGAGAAGCTGCTTCATCATGATTGGTAGACGTTCCTTCCAGTCTCTTAAGATTTTAATCGCTGATACGTGAAGAAACACTACTTATAATGTATGTACTTACTGTAAGATTTTATTAACGAAGAATTTCTCATTTTAGTTGTATTAATTATTTTTCATTTGAATAGAATCATTTTTCTACTAGATCTGTTAAGAAAAAAAAATAGTAATAAAATGACCACCATGAATTCCGATATCCGTAATGATGCTGTAAAAAAAAATTTTAATTGTGAAGTGTGCCAGAAAGAATATTTTAGAAAACATACATTAGATAGACATATGGCTCTACATACTGGTGAAAAACTTTTTTTTTGTGGAGTATGCCAGAAAGGATTTTGTAGAAAGGATTATTTAAACATGCACATCCTTATTCACAGTGCTGAAAGACAATTTATTTGTGATGTATGCCAGAAAAGGTTTATTAGTAAGGGTGCATTATTTAAGCACATCCGTATTCACACAGGTGAGAAACCATACATTTGTCAGGTATGCCAAAAAACATTTAATAAACTGAGTAATTTGAATTGTCATATCCGTACTCATTCTGGTGAGAAACCATTCATTTGTCAGGTGTGTCAGAAAGGATTTTGTAACAATAGTCAATTAACTATACACTTTCGCATTCACACTGGTGAAAAACCTTTTATTTGTCAAGTGTGCCAGAAAGGATTTCATGGAAAAGCTGACTTAAGTAAACACATGTCCTGTCACACTGATGAAAAACCATTTATTTGTGGAGTATGCCAGAAAGGATTTAGTAGAAAAGGTATTTTAAAGCAACATATCCATATTCATTCTGGTGAAAAACCATTTATTTGTGAGGTGTGTGGAAAAAGATTTAATCAAAAAAGTACTTTGTACAGTCATGCCCGTACACATACTGGGGAAAAACCTTTTATTTGTGAAGTGTGTCAGAAAGGATTTAATCAACAAGGTGCTTTAAGACGTCATTTACACATTCATAATAGTGAAAAACCTTTGATTTGTGAAGTGTGTCATAAAATATTTTTCAAAATGGATGATTTGAATAAACACATTCTGAAACACACATCACTGTTCTCCCCAGAAAAATTTCAGGATAGGTGCAGCGAGAAAGTGATAGAAGAGAGTTTAGAGTTTAAAACCCTCCCAGAAGAAAAATTGATTTTTTAAAACATTTCACAACAGATAAATATATTTAAAACTTTTGATTTCTTATAAATAAATCATTAATATACAGATATCATTTGATTTCGCTTAAATGGCCATATGTGTTACATCCATTTCAGTTGATTAACAACAAAATAGATGGTGATATGTAAAATAAATTGCAAAACATATTGTGAAATTAGCATAATGTTATGAGTTGTCAGCAAATATTGCATGTAATTTATAAAATGTCACCAATTATGTTCAGAGTAAAATCTCAGTGTGCCATATCTTTTAATTAGAACTATCTGTGGTGCCTGCTACTGATTAAATATATTTATATGTAGTTAGTATTGACACTGATTGCTGTGCTTACAGGTCACCACTAATGATGCGTACCAAGCATGCTCAAATTAAATCAATAGAACCATTGTATAGCTTTTTTTCAATAAATTGTATGTGCAATACTTAGAGAAGGGTTCATGCTAGTGTTGGAGAGTGAGTACCATTCATTGTCTAATGATAAATTACATATGATTGTAACTGAATTAGCACTTAGCAGTAAAATAACATATCCTATTAGTAAACAAAATAGAAAATTTTTCAAAGTATTACTTCCAGTCAGGGCTGTTTTAGAACATTGGCAAATGCTGAGGGCCCATTTTCTTAATTCACGCTTTTTACATTCCCTGCAATACATGGTAATGTATAGGGAAAGTATTGGAATCATGTCGAAAATCGCAACTCGAGTTTTCGACGGATCTACATGTTTCGAGACCTCTAGAATACGAAAAATCTACTTTTAGCGTGACGTCTGTTTGTGTGTCTATCTGTGTGTCTGTGGTGCAATGTATGTATCCACTCTAACTCAAAAACTAATGGACCGAATTTCAAAAATTTGGTAGGTAAGTCACTTGTGGGCGACTCCGGTGCTGATTAGTTTTGGGCACAATTCTGGATAAAAGGACCTGCCTTTTTTTGCGAAATGGCCCATAAAAATTGCCTGTATCCACTCTAGCTGGAAAACTAATGGACTGAATTTCACAAAAATCGGTTGATAAGTCGTTTGTAGGCTACTCTGGTGCTGATTAGATTTTGATATGACTCTGGAAAAGAATAACCTGCTTTTTTTGCGAAATGGCCTGCAAAAATCATCAAAATCTAAACTAAAAAACTATGTATGCTCAAGTATATCCATTAAATGCTTGTTTTGCATGTAATTTTTAACTATGAAAAGAATAAGACAAACTCGATTACACTAGGACTAGACTAATGGACTGAATTTGACAAAAATCGGTTGATAAGTCGTTTGTAGGCTACTCTGGTGCTGATTAGAT
Organism: Amaurobius ferox; assembly: GCA_951213105.1. Classification (NCBI taxonomy): domain Eukaryota; kingdom Metazoa; phylum Arthropoda; class Arachnida; order Araneae; family Amaurobiidae; genus Amaurobius; species Amaurobius ferox. The sequence continues at coordinate 42,691,212 of OX578155.1, forward strand.
TTTGATATGACTCTGTAAAAGAATAACCTGCTTTTTTTTGCGAAATGGCCTGCAAAAATCATCAAAATCTAAACTAAAAAACTATGTATGCTGAAATATATCCATTAAATGCTGGTTTTGCATGTAATTTTTAACTATGAAAAGAATAAGACCAACTCCATTACACTATTACTAGCTGTTCTCGAGATATTTTAGTTTTTTCGTATTTTCTCTACGCCACCTTTGAAAATAAGTCCAGTTAACAAATGAGAATGAAAATTGAATTAAAAGTGGATTAAATTTAATTGAAATAAAGAGAACGTGAATATAGGTCTGCAAAGAAAGTCATGTGCTGCCCACATCAGATTTTTTATTGTAAAAGTTACATGTGGTCCAGAATTTTCTTTTGTCTGGAGACAAAGGTTAAGGCGGCCCTGCCTCTTGTAGCACATATTTACAAAGTCCAACCTTTTACTGCAGTGCTTGGTATCTCAGTGACATTAAATTAATTTTAATATTCTACAACAATGAAACCTATCTACTCTTTCAAAACATAATTGTGATATAGGAGCATTATTTGACCATGACCTTTTTTGGTACAATTTTAAGACATTTTTTGTAAATAAAGAGATATTTGAAATTAATATTTTAAAATTGTTAATTATAGCCTTTCATGAAGACAGCATTTTTAGTAGATACTAACCACAGTTCTTGGGTGTACAAAAAAAATAAAATTATAAACTTAAATTCTTATTTTTTCAAGAATTCCCTTGTTTTAAAAAAATTCATTTGAAGTTATTTTTTTCTTGCACAATGAAACCTTTTCCGCAGCCCATACATATCTAAGTTTAGTATAGCACATAGAAAACAAAATATATTTAAGCAAGTATTGTAAATTGTTCTTGCTTCAAAAGTAAATCTGATTTTTGTTTCTCTTCTACAGTGGTTTCTCTCAGGCTTCATAAAAATATGTCCTAAATGTATTGAATAATCTAATAGTATTGAAAATTTGGATCCATTTAAAAAAAAAATTGGCAATATCTCCAGTCCGATAAAGATTAAATGATTTTGTATGAATAACATTTTGTAAAATAAAAGTTCAGTAAGTTTATTTGATTTTTTCAGACTTATTTGTTTCTTTTACAGGCTTTCAAAGTGCTATAAATTACTTCCTAACTGTTTATAGCAAACTAGCACTTTTAGATTTTGTCCTGATTTCATCTGGATACTCCGACCATACATGGACTTCACGTCAAAATATCAAATTATTGTACTATACCTGGTGGTATATAAATTAAATTCATATAATGCAGGGATCGTACTTGTCCTGAAAATCCTGAAAAAAATATTTGTGTCCTGAAATGTCCTTATTTTTCACGTGCCATCCAGAAATTCCTGAAATTTTGCATATCTTAAGAGTCTGTCGTAACAATATGAGCAGAATACACCATTTGTGTTACTCCTCCCCTTTAAAATTGTACAAGCGAATGAAACACAGCAGCCGTGACTCACTTTTTTTTTCTGGACCAATATCGTATAACCTTCTGATACTATATGCAGCCACCTGAATGAATCAGGAAGCTTTTTTTAAACTTGTTTCGCAGCACTTGGTGTTATTGTTTCTAGACGACTGATGCATGTATAGTTATTTCATGTCTGATTTTGTTCTATTGTTTTATTCTTGCTTGAAAAATGCCTAGGAATACGAAATTTTTGGCATTGTGGCTAGATAGTAAAAAAGGTAATAATGGTGATTTGGTTAGTAACTGGTGCTGCATGTGTACTGATGATTGCTACTCTGCATACTGTAAAGTATGTGAAAAGTGTTTCAGTGTGGCTAATATTGGATTTTCACCGATACTATCGCATGCAAACTCTGTAAAGTACAAGAAAAGATTTAAAGAAGCAAATCAATCTACTCGTTTGAAACTACTGGTAACTTGTTGCAGTTTTATGACCGGCAATTCAAGCAGTGAGTGGCATCAAGTATCCAAGAAAAGACATTAAAAGCGGAAGCAATGATAGTATTACCAGTTATTAAGTGCAATTATTCATTTGTATCAATGAATATATAATGGACACGATTTTTTTTAAAAGATCTTAAAACCAATTGATATTTATAGAGAATTTTTTTCTGATTTCAGATATCCAAGTCAAAATCTCTTAAAATAATTATTTATTTAAATATCAAGAAATCAAAAAGCACAAATCTACTCAAACGCAAAATGGCCCGTGATTGGCTGTGACGTCACACGGCCTGTTTGACCTGTGATGCAACATTCTACTATGTTCTGTTTCTATTGAGATATTTTCAAGTAGTTGGCGTTTAATTTTGTTTATAATTATTTTACCCATTTGTTCTTAGTCTGCTTGAGTTTAAATTATTTGTTCCTTATTTTATTTTATTGTAAACATGGATTCTGGTTTTGTTAAAGAGCAATCAGACAATTTGCGTATGATCGATTTTACTGTGATGGCACTCTCTTTCAGAAATAATAAATATTGTGTGACAGCTGAAACTTGAGATGTAAACTTGATACCCTTTTCTTGAAGGTTTATAATAATAATAATAATTATTATTATTATGTGAATTACATTTACATTTAAGGTATCTTTGGAAATCGGATCATTACGAAAAATGCAAACACTTTGAACGCCAATTTCTCCGAATGTGATAGATAAAAATGTACATAATTTTTTATTGTTTCGTTGGTCCAGATTATGAATATATGAAATAATTTTAATACTTTGGAACTTTTTTAGAAAACACTTAAAGCGTCTATCCGAGCAAGTGTTTTTTTTAATTTTTCCTACTTTCACTCAAACTTCAAAAGATAGATATAAATAGTAAGTGACAAAAATATGTATTAGTAAATTTAGTTTCTGAATCTACTTTTTGAGAAAAAAAAAAGCTAATATATTTAACCTTACTGACTTAGTTTTTGAGTAATCTTCTTGACAAGTTGAAGAAGATTGAAAAATTTTCATTGTACAAGTTTGTAATGCTTATATCTCAAAAACTAAAAGTACTAGCTATGAACAATAAGCAAGAATTTGTAGTTCTTTTAAGGTTTTGTAAGTGTATATAATTGGGTTTTGGATCGAGTGGTTCTAATTTCGATAAATTAGTTTTTAACCTGGGTTTTCCAATAGCTGGGAAAGTTGCAATATTTAAAATATCACAATTGCTGCAGCTCAGTGTCTTTACTTACTCCTTGGTGAGATATGGATGCATAAGGATGAAATATTTTATATAGTTTAATAAAATTATGAGGTTAGATAAACTTGGGGATTCTAAAGATGTTTAATGATTGGTGAGGTTTGAACATAATACATGGAAATATACATAATCAAGTAAGTAATTATGTACCGCCAGACAAGTTTATAAATTAATTTAAATGTAAAATATCATTAGATATATTGTTAAGTTTAATATATATACCTCAAAGCAAGTTAAAAAAAGATCATATTTTGAGAAAATTGCATATCTAGAGTCAGAGTATCCAGATAAAATCAGGACGAAAACTAAAAAGTGCTAGCTAGGTATAAACAGTTAGCAAGTAATTTGTAGCACTTTGAAAGCCTGTAAACGAAACAAATGAGTGAAAAAAAATGAACAAATTGAATCTTTATTTTACAAAATATTATTTACGCAAAACCATTTTGGCTCCATCAGGCTGGACGACCCACCGCTGATTTTTTTTTTTTTTTTTTTGTAATGTGCTCCGTAATGTTTTGAGTGCAAATAGCCTTTTATAGTTAAGTTTGTTATACAGTAAATTTAAACCGAAAGTTTAGATTGAGCTGTGTATTTTTCTGGGAATTAAAAATGATATTTATGTATTTATGTTTACATGTATATATATTTTTATGCATATATTTTTTATTATATTTATATGATTTGTGAGGATCTAAATATAATATTTACTAATTTATTTCTAAATTAAAAGCAATTTTAGATTGTTTCTTACAATATTATATTTCTTATAATATTTAAAACTTATAATAAACAGTAAATCATTTATGATTCTGAATAGGTGAAGCAATTTTAAGTTATTTTCCATTTAATTTCTATTCCTTTTGTGTAATGTTTCAAATTTGTGATTTATTTGTTTAGATAAAATCTATTTTATAACTTTTCAAAAGCAAATGTACTTAATGAAAATACTAAATTGCAACTGCTCACTGCAGTATATACAGATATAAAAAAATTTTATGCACCAAATTTTTTCTATTCACTAAACTAACTGTGAACATCACACACTAAACTAGGTACAAAGTCAGTAATCCACTTTGAATTTGGCTTTAAATTCATTCGTAATAGCAAAACTAAAAATAGAGTGCCGAACCAGTAGTGGACACCAGTAGTGAATTTTCAAAGTTTATTAAATCATAAAGAAATAACTTCTCATAAAATGGCTTTGAAAATTGGATTTTACAGTCACTGATTTATTATCATAACATACATAATGAACACTCTTTAATGACAGTGGTGAATTTTGTTTACAATCTGGCTTCCTGCTCTTCACATAATTTTTCATAAAAAACGTTTTTTGGCACAGATATAAATATTTTATCTGATGATGTAGAACCTTATAGTAAAAATAGTCATAAACCTTATATAAAAATAGTCATGCACATTGGAGCAATATAATACTTATAACTATTCAGAAGTTTGGGGCGGAAGAAACAATTATAATTATCCGAACTTTCTGAATGTAACCAAACTTATGCGCCAATTCTCAAAGATGGGAGCCACGGAGGAACCTTGTGACGTCACATTCCATTCGTGCCAAAATGGACCGTTTTCCCTCCAGAGTCAGAAAGGTGAACTTTGACTTCTAATAAAACATGAAATACAGCTCGGAGAACAAATATTTCTTGGAAAATAAAAACAAAAAAAAGAGGGCGGAATTGTCCATTGAGTGATTTACTTGCCTCAGAATTTGAAGATTTTAAGATAGCAAAATGTGTTAAACTCTCATGTGCTAAAGCTCGATATGTCATCAAATTTGGACTAGCTCCATACTTCCGGAAACAGATGTTTTGTTACATAGCTTCATTATATTTTATGATATATTTTGTTGAAACAATGACAAAACAAGTAAAATAAGCAGCTATCTGAACTCTTAGGAACTGCTGCAGATCATTTATTTCAGCAACATGTGGGGAGTAGATGGTTAACATTAGGTTCTGTATATTAAAGGATAATTGAACAACATCCTGCACTTAAAGAATATTTTTTAAATGTTTTACCCAAAAAAAAGCCAAAGTTAGCGAAAAATATGTAATGATATCTATGTTTTTGAAAGATTCAGTTAATTTAATATATTTACATTTTATAGTTTATTTTGCAAATACTTTTATGCCTTACTTAACTCTTTCTCAGAAAGAGACACCACTATTTCATATTCTGTTTAACAATCAAAATAAATTTGTAAGAAGCATAATGTTTAATTTTTTTCACCAAAGGAGGGGTTAGCATTGTCTAACATAAACTGTAAAGAGGTTAGCATTTGGTTACCACTAAAGAAAGTAGATGTTGGTTCAGCAGCAAGTAAATTACTATCTTATCCTCAGCAGAAAGATTTCCCCCTTAATATTAGAAATGTTTATATTCAAACTTGTCAGTATTTACAAACCAAGTTGCCACTTTGTAACCCATTGTTACATAATCTGCAGTACATAAACCCAATGCACAAAAAAAAATCCTAAATCTAAAGAAGACATAATCTGTCTTGCTGAACACATGTTGAAAGTCACAAAAACTGATGCAGTCTGTGACAAGATAAAATCAGAATGTCTTATGTATATGTGTGAAGATACATGGTGTTTCTAAAGTCGTGCAACCCACATTTCGGTTGATATCTCTCATAAATATACAGATGTTTGAATTTCGCACTATTTATACATCATATAATGCATAATAGATTGCTAGTCAGAACACTCGTCATTGGTGTGTAGAAAATCCACATTTACTGCATGAAGAGCCATTGCATTCAACAAAGGTCGGTGTTTGGTGTGCGATTTCATGGAGCAGAATAATCGGTCCCATTTTTTTTTAGAACACTATGAACTTTGATGTTTACATTACCATTTTTGAGGATTTTTTTAGCAGTTAATGGACGAAGAATGCCAGTTTGGATATTTTCAACAAAACGGTGCCACCGCACACACCTCAAAAAAATCCCTTACTGTCATTTAAGCAGTGTTTGGTGATAGGGTCATTTCATGTGGACTATGGCCATCCAGATCCCCTGATTTAACTGCCCCTGATTTCTTTTTCTTATCTCAAAGAACGTGTCTATGCAAACAATCCAAAGACAATCGAAGCCTTAAAGGACAACATCCGCAACATCACTGCATCCATTCCCACCGATATGCTGCATTGTGTGGCTACAAATACCTGCCGTCGAGTAGAGCTGTACTTGGGAGCAAATTGTTGTCATTTTCAGCATTTGTTGTAATGCACGATGTTATGCAGATATTAAACTATTTACTGTAAATATTTCATATTTTTGTCTCTTGCATTGGGAAATATCAAACGAAATGTGGGTTGCGCGACTTTAGAAACACCATGTATTTGTAAATAATGGAGTAAAATATAAATGAAAGACATTTCATTAAATCACAAGTATGGCAATTTAACAAGATTAATCAAATCTTGTTTGATTTTTTCCAAAGGGAATTCTTCAAGCAAAGTAGCTCACCTGACATCTACACAACAGTTCTGATTTAATCAGCTCACAAACTTCGTAAGACCACTGTCATCCCTTGCTGTATGACATTCTTACAGTTCTACACAAAGTCCGTTAGTGGTCAATGAAGATTCCAAGAATTCTGACAATGCTTCAATTATATGTTAAGTAGGTGCACCACGACTTACACAGGTTAGGTAGGTCAACACGAGTCAGTCCACCTACTGATTTTATCACCCGCATCCTTGACTGGTCAATACACATATCAGATATATATGAAAAAATTGGCTTTGAAGAAAAGGTGGGCTTTGACACTGGACTCTCACAAAAATTATGGAACAAATCAAATAGTTTGTGTGGAAACAATTTATTATGGAGAATGAACTTCTCACCAATCTTTTAACTTCATTTTTTCCAGTATCTACAAAAGAAGTTGGAAATAAAAGTATGACATTCTTATTTACCATTGACAGTACACACTATACATCATCTTAAAAAATTCTAGGTATTTGTAAGCTTATTAAATGGAAATAAATTGGCCCAAAATGATATACATCAGGCAAATAAATGCACATTTTTTGTAAAAACTCCCAAATTTTACATATTCTGTACTGGTATGAAATGATACACATATTTAACAATGTTTACAGAATATATGCGTATTTCATGAGGTATTTGAAACAGTTTGGTACCAACTACATTATTGTCTGATGTCTTGTTCCTGAAATATACATTTATTACTGGGACACTGCAATTTCAAAGTTTAGGTGGGGGTGGGGGTGGTAGGGGGAGCAAGTGAGGACTTTTGGGAAAACACATTTCTCAACATGTATGACTTGTGCATAAAAATTTAGCTTTCCCTAAATTTGTTGCAGCTTATGGTCTTTTTTTACTTTTATTGACTGGATTTAATAGGCTTTAATGTGATTCATATGTATATACCATGTGCACTGCTGTTCTTTTGTGTATCATTTTGTTTAATTATAATATAATGTTGGTTATAATATAACATTTGTATCATTCACACATGTCCCACATCAATTTTGTTAAATGCCCCTGTTGTTTAACTGAATTTTGTAATTAATATGCTATATTATAAAAGCATTAGAATTAATTATAAGTTAATTATTGATAATTATAATGCTAAACAATCCAGTTATGTAACTGAAATTTGTAATTAATATGCACTAATACAAATCTGTTAAGTCATAATCATCTTACTATTGCAAGTATCTATATTTTAAAACTAATTTTGCCACTAATCTATTATTTAACGGGACAATATACCCAGCCCTCCCCCCCCCCTCCTTCTCTTCCTACCAGGAAAATTTATATTGCATATTCATGAGAATATGAGAATATTTTGATAACTATTCAATGGATATACTTATTTATATACTTATTTATAGGTATGGAAATTAACTTGACTTCTGTTAAAAATGTTTACTTCTGTTATCCACAGCTGATGAGCCCGAATAAGAGCAAAACTGGTTATGTGTTTCTGTTAAAAGCATTAGTAGTAGGATTGGAATATTACCATTTTCTGTTTATAATATGAACTTGCACATATTATCTCATGGCAGTGGCACAAATCTTGTTTTCTTGTTTCAAATGCTCTATTAATGCTATTAATAGTTATTTAGAGGAGTTCTTTTTTAGCGAAAAATCGGTCCAGTGACTCTGTATATGCCTGTACAGATGTATCGCATGAGATGTGTCTTGTAAATTATGTATGCAATGTTACTCATAAATTTTTTTAATTGTTTGCATCAGTTATCCACAGCTGATGAGCTCTAATGAGAGCGAAACCGGTGCTATATCTCTGTTAAAAGCATTAGTAGTATGATTGGAATGTTATCATTTTCTGGTAAAAATATAAACTTCAACATGCTACCTTATGGTAAAGATAAAATTTTCTTGTTACAAATGCTCTACTAATGTTAACAGGAGATTTTTTTTTAGCAGCGCCGGTCCTGTGGTACTATTACTTTCCTTATATACAGTAATGTATAAGGAAAGTATTGTGACGGGGTCGAAAATTCGAATTAGAGTTTTCGACGGGAGAGCACGTTTCAAGCATCCCTGATCACGAATCGAACATTTTTGAGGTGATGTCTGTGTGTGTGTGTGTGTCAGTGAGTCTGTGGAGACGATACTTGACGAATGAATGGACCAATTCGAACGAAATTTAGTACAAAAATTACAATTCCTGAACACTAGAAGCCTATTATTTTTATACGCAGTCGAATGTTCAGAACCCCCCTAAATTTTCGAGTGAAATTTTGAACAAATTGTCAAAAAATGAAAACTTCTAATAAAGTTACGCAAATAGACATTTCTTATGTAATTTTTCATTAGAAAACGATTAACATAAATTTTAGAACGCTAGCATGAACCGTTCTCGAGATATTACGCATTTTTCAAAGAAAAGTATCAAAATATTATATAAAATTAAAAAAAAAATATTTCCTATTGAGAAAAATGTTCACTTTTCATATGTAATATCATGCGATAAATTTAGTAACATCATTCTCGTAGATCTAGCTCGTTCTATTCATGAAAAAGGATACTTTGAGTAATACTTTTGTATTTGAACTCCAATAGTCATGTATCTGCTATAAGAATAAATTATTTCTCCGTCCATAACGCTTGGCGACGAATATATATTTTTTTTTGCGAAATGTCCCGCAAAAATCGTCAAAATTTAAAATAAAATCTACGTATGCTCAAATATATATACATTAAATGCTTGTTTTATGCATAATTTTTAACGATTAAAAGAATAAGACCAACTCCATTAAAATAAATTTAGCCGTTCCCGAGATATTTTAGTTTCTTCGTATTTTCTCTGCGCCACCTTTGAAAATGAGTCCAGTTACCAAATGACAACGAAAATTGAATTAAAAGTGAATTAAATTTAATTAAAATAAAGAGAACGTGGATATAAGTCTGCAGGAAAAGTCATGTGCTGTCCACATCAGATTTTTACTTTCTCTGCAATACATGGTAATGTATAGGGAAACTGTTGGAATCATGCCAAATATCGCAACTCGAGTTTACGACAGAACTACACATTTCGAGATTTCTAGAATACGATAAAACTAATTTTAGCGTGACGTCTGTGTGTGTGTCTATGTTTCTATGTGTCCGTCTGTGCAATGCATGTATTCATTCTAACTAAAAAAAATATCTGATGTCGCAACACATGACTTTCCTTATATAATGCAATGAATTTACTACTTTTACAGAAAAAAAATTGGTTTTTCTTATAGTAGATACTTATATTCTTTCCAAGATATTGAATTTTCGACAATTAGTCGTCATTTTCATTGATTTACCGTCATTTTTATCCATTTGGCGAGATTTTCGTTAATCTGGCAACATTTCAAAAAGTCGCCAAGTTGGCGGCATTCCACCAAATTCGTCGCCAAAATCTCCCCAAGCGTTCTGGAAAAAGAAATAAGTTATTCTTGTAGCAGATAAATGACTATTGGCATTCAAATACAAAAGTATTACTCAAAGTATCTTTTCTCATGAATGGAACGAGCTAGATCCACGCGAATGATGTCACCCAATTTATCGCATGATATTACATATGAAAAGTGAACATGTTTCTCAACAGTTAATATTTTTTTTAATTTATGGGATTTTTTTATAAATTTATTTGAAAAAAGTCCAATATCTCGAGAACGGTTCATGCTAGCGTTCTAAAGTTTATGTCAGTCGTTTTCTAAGGAAAAATTACATAAGAAATGTCTACTTGCGTAACTTTAATAAAATTTTTGATTTTTTGATGATTTTTTCAAAATTTCGCTCGAAAATTTAGACTGGGGTCTGAACCTTCGATTAAGTTTACAAACAAAAGGCTTCCAGTATTCACGGATTGTGATTTTTGTACCAAATTTCTTTCGAATCGCTGCATTCGTTCGTGAGATATCGTCTCCACAGACTCACTGACACACACACAGAGACATCACCTCAAAAATGTTTGATTCGTGATCAGGGATGCTTGAAACGTGCTCTCCAGTCGAAAACTGGAATTCGAAATTTCGACCCCGTCACAATACTTTCCTTATACATTATGTATATAAGGAAAGTAACTAATGGACAGAATTTCATAAATTTTGGTAGATAAGACACTTGGGTATGACCCTGGTTCTGATTAATTTTTAGTGTGATTCGGGATAACAGAACCCGCCTTTTTTTGCAAAATGGCCCGTAAAAATCTCCAAAATCTAAAATAAGAAAACTACGTATGCTCAAATATATCTATTAAATGCTTGTTTTACACGTAAGTTTTAACGAAGAGAAGAATAAGACCAACCCCATTGCACTAGGACTAGCCATTCTCGAGATATTTTAGTTTTTTCGTATTTTCTCTATGTCATCTTTGAAAATAAGTCCAGTTACCAAATGAGAAAGAAAATTGATTTAAAAGTGAATTAAATTTAATTGAAATAAAGAGAACGTGGATATAAGTGTACAGGGAAAGTCTGCCCACATCAGATTTTTACTTTCCCTGCAATACATGGTAATGTATAGGGAAAGTATTGGAATCATGCCGAAAATCACAACTCGAGTTTTCGACGGATCTACACGTTTCGAGACCTCTAGAATACGAAAAAACCATTTTTAGCGTGACGTCTGTGCGTGTGTCTGTCTGTCTGTCTGTGTGTCTGTCTGTCTGTCTGTCTGTCTGTGTGTCTGTCTGTCTGTGTGTCTGTCTGTCTGTGCAGATTTTGTATCCACTGTAACTAAAAAACTAATGGACCGAATTTCACAAAATTTGGTAGGTAAGTCACTTGTGGGCGGGGCTGGTGCTGATTAGTTTTGGGTACGATTCGGAATAAAGAACCTGCCTTTTTTTGCGAAATGGCCCGCAAAAGTTTGTATCCACTCTAGCTGAAAAACTAATGGACCGAATTTCACAAAACTCGGTAGATGACTCACGTATAGGTCACTCTGGTGCTGATTAGATTTTGGTACGATTCGGAAAAAAATAACCTGCCTTTTTTTGCAAAACGGCCCGCAAAAATCTTCAAAATCTAAACTAAAGAACTACGTATACTCAGACATATCCATTAAATGCCCGTTTAATACGTAATGTTTAACGACGAAAAGAATAAGACCAACCCCATTACACTAGGAATAGCCGTTCTCGAGATATTTTAGTTTTTCGTACTTTCCCTACGCCACTTTTCAACCGCAAAAGCTTGTATCCACTCTAGCTGAAAAACTAATGGACCGAATTTCACAAAATTCGGTAGATGAGTCACGTATAGGTCACTCTGGTGCTGATTACATTTTGGTACGATTCGGAAAAAAATAACCTGCCTTTTTTTTGCAAAACGGCCCGCAAAAATCTTCAAAATCTAAACTAAAGAACTTGGTATACTTAGATATATCCATTAAATGCCCGTTTAATACGTAATGTTTAACGACGAAAAGAATAAGACCAACCCCATTACACTAGGACTAGCCGTTCTCGAGATATTTTAGTTTTTCGTACTTTCCCTACGCCACCTTTGAAAATAAACCCGGTTACCGAATGAGAACGAAATTTGAATTAAAAGTGAATTACATTTAATTGAAATAAATAGAACGTGGATATAAGTTTGCAGGGAAAGTCATGTGCTGCCCACATCAGATTTTTACTTTCCCTGCAATACATGGTAATGTATAGGGAAAGTATTGGAATCATACCGAAAATCACAACTCGAGTTTTCGACGGATCTACACGTTTCGAGACCTCTAGAATACGAAAAAACCATTTTTAGCGTGACGTCTGTGCGTGTGTCTGTCTGTCTGTCTGTGTGTCTGTCTGTCTGTCTGTCTGTCTGTCTGTGTGTCTGTCTGTCTGTGCAGATTTTGTATCCACTGTAACTAAAAAACTAATGGACCGAATTTCACAAAATTTGGTAGGTAAGTCACTTGTGGGCGGGGCTGGTGCTGATTAGTTTTGGGTACGATTCGGAATAAAAGAACCCGCATTTTTTTGCGAAATGGCCCGCAAAAGCTTGTATCCACTCTAGCTGAAAAACTAATGGACCGAATTTCACAAAATTCGGTAGATAAGTCACGTATAGGTCACTCTGGTGCTGATTAGATTTTGGTACGATTCGGAAAAAAATAACCTGCCTTTTTTTGCAAAACGGCCCGCAAAAATCTTCAAAATCTAAACTAAAGAACTAGGTATACTCAGATATATCCATAAAATGCCCGTTTAATACGTAATGTTTAACGACGAAAAGAATAAGACCAACCCCATTACACTAGGACTAGCCGTTCTCGAGATATTTTAGTTTTTCTTATTTTCTCTACGCTACCTTTGAAAATAAGTCCAGCTAACAAATGAGAACGAAAATTGAATTAAAAGTGAATTAAATTTAATTAAAATAAAGAGAACGTGGATATAAGTCTGCAGGGAAAGTCATGTGCTGCTCACATCAGATTTTTACTTTCCCTGCAATACATGGTAATGTATAGGGAAAGTATTGGAATCATACCGAAAATCACAAGTCGAGTTTTCGACGGATCTACACATTTCGAGACCTCTAGAATACGAAAAAACTATTTTTAGCGTGACGTCTGTGTGTGTGTCTGTGTGTGTGTCTGTCTGTGTGTCTGTCTGTCTGTCTGTCTGTGTGTCTGTCTGTCTGTGCAGATTTTGTATCCACTCTAACAAAAAAACTAATGGACCGAATTTCACACCGAAGTCTGCCCACATCAGATTTTTACTTTCCCTGCAATACATGGTAATGTATAGGGAAAGTATTGGAATCATGCCGAAAATCACAACTCGAGTTTTCGACGGATCTACACGTTTCGAGACCTCTAGAATACGAAAAAACCATTTTTAGCGTGACGTCTGTGTGTGTGTGTCTGTCTGTCTGTGTGTCTGTCTGTCTGTGCAGATTTTGTATCCACTCTAATAAAAAAACTAATGGACCGAATTTCACAAAATTTGGTAAGTAAGTCACTTATGAGCGAGTCTGGTGCTGATTAGTTTTGGGTACGATTTGGGATAAAAGAACCCGCCTTTTTTTGCGAAATGGCCCGCTAAAGCTTGTATCCACTCTAACTGAAAAACTAATGGACCAAATTTCACAAAATTCGGTACATGAGTCACTTATGGATCACATTGGTGCTGATTAGATTTTGGTACGATACGGAAAAAAATAACCTGCCTTTTTTTGCAAAATGGCCCGCAAAAATCGTCAAATTCTAAACTAAAGAACTAGGTATACTCAAATATATCCATTAAATGCTTGTTTAATACGTAATTTTTAACGACGAAAATAATAAGACCAACCCCATTACACTAGGTCTAGCCGTTCTCGAGATATTTTAGTTTTCCGTATTTTCTCTACGCCACCTTTGAAAATAAGTCCATTTACAGAATGAGCACGAAAATTGAATTAAAAGTGAAATAAATTTAATTAAAATATAGAGAACGTTAATATAAGTCTGCAGGGAAAGTCATGTGCTGCCCACATCAGATTTTTACTTTCCCTGCAATACATGGTAATGCATAGTGAAAGTAATGGAATCGTGCCGAAAATCGCAACTCAAGTTTTCTAGTAATTACACGTTTTGGAACCTCTTGAACACGAAAAAACCATTTTTAGCATGACGTCTGTGTGCGTGTCTATCTGTACAGATTTTGAATCCACTCTAACTGAAATATTAATGGACCGAATTTCATAAAATTTGGTACGTTCCTTGTGTGTGAATTCATCCTGGTGCTGATTAGATATTGGTATGATTCGGGATAAAAGAGTTTGCTTTTTTTGCGAAATAGACCGCAAAAATTCTCAAATCTAAAAATAAAAGACTACATAAGCTCAAATATGGCAATTAAATACTTATTTTATACGTCATTTTCGACGATGAAAAGAATAAGACCAACCCCATCACACTAGGACTAGCCGTTCTCGAGATATTTTATTTTTTTTCGTATTTTCTCTACGCCACCTTTGAAAATACGTCCAGTCACCAAAATGAAAACGAAAACTGAATTAAAAGTGTAAATATATACATTACCCCCAAATATTACAAGTGTTAATATATACTTTCCCTATACATTACCTGCAATACATGGTAATGTATAGGGAAAGTATTGGAATCATGCCGAAAATCACAACTCGAGTTTTCGACGGATCTACACGTTTCGAGACCTCTAGAATACGAAAAAACCATTTTTAGCGTGACGTCTGTGCGTGTGTTTGTCTGTCTGTCTGTGTGTCTGTCTGTCTGTCTGTCTGTCTGTGTGTCTGTCTGTCTGTCTGTCTGTGTGTCTGTCTGTCTGTGCAGATTTTGTATCCACTGTAACTAAAAAACTAATGGACCGAATTTCACAAAATTTGGTAGGTAAGTCACTTGTGGGCGGGGCTGGTGCTGATTAGTTTTGGGTACGATTCGGAATAAAGAACCTGCCTTTTTTTGCGAAATGGCCCGCAAAAGTTTGTACCCACTCTAGCTGAAAAACTAATGGACCGAATTTCACAAAACTCAGTAGATGACTCACGTATAGGTCACTCTGGTGCTGATTAGATTTTGGTACGATTCGGAAAAAAATAACCTGCCTTTTTTTGCAAAACGGCCCGCAAAAATCTTCAAAATCTAAACTAAAGAACTACGTATACTCAGACATATCCATTAAATGCCCGTTTAATACGTAATGTTTAACGACGAAAAGAATAAGACCAACCCCATTACACTAGGAATAGCCGTTCTCGAGATATTTTAGTTTTTCGTACTTTCCCTACGCCACTTTTCAACCGCAAAAGCTTGTATCCACTCTAGCTGAAAAACTAATGGACCGAATTTCACAAAATTCGGTAGATGAGTCACGTATAGGTCACTCTGGTGCTGATTACATTTTGGTACGATTCGGAAAAAAATAACCTGCCTTTTTTTTGCAAAACGGCCCGCAAAAATCTTCAAAATCTAAACTAAAGAACTTGGTATACTTAGATATATCCATTAAATGCCCGTTTAATACGTAATGTTTAACGACGAAAAGAATAAGACCAACCCCATTACACTAGGACTAGCCGTTCTCGAGATATTTTAGTTTTTCGTACTTTCCCTACGCCACCTTTGAAAATAAACCCGGTTACCGAATGAGAACGAAATTTGAATTAAAAGTGAATTACATTTAATTGAAATAAATAGAACGTGGATATAAGTTTGCAGGGAAAGTCATGTGCTGCCCACATCAGATTTTTACTTTCCCTGCAATACATGGTAATGTATAGGGAAAGTATTGGAATCATACCGAAAATCACAACTCGAGTTTTCGACGGATCTACACGTTTCGAGACCTCTAGAATACGAAAAAACCATTTTTAGCGTGACGTCTGTGCGTGTGTCTGTCTGTCTGTCTGTGTGTCTGTCTGTCTGTCTGTCTGTCTGTCTGTGTGTCTGTCTGTCTGTGCAGATTTTGTATCCACTGTAACTAAAAAACTAATGGACCGAATTTCACAAAATTTGGTAGGTAAGTCACTTGTGGGCGGGGCTGGTGCTGATTAGTTTTGGGTACGATTCGGAATAAAAGAACCCGCATTTTTTTGCGAAATGGCCCGCAAAAGCTTGTATCCACTCTAGCTGAAAAACTAATGGACCGAATTTCACAAAATTCGGTAGATAAGTCACGTATAGGTCACTCTGGTGCTGATTAGATTTTGGTACGATTCGGAAAAAAATAACCTGCCTTTTTTTGCAAAACGGCCCGCAAAAATCTTCAAAATCTAAACTAAAGAACTAGGTATACTCAGATATATCCATAAAATGCCCGTTTAATACGTAATGTTTAACGACGAAAAGAATAAGACCAACCCCATTACACTAGGACTAGCCGTTCTCGAGATATTTTAGTTTTTCTTATTTTCTCTACGCTACCTTTGAAAATAAGTCCAGCTAACAAATGAGAACGAAAATTGAATTAAAAGTGAATTAAATTTAATTAAAATAAAGAGAACGTGGATATAAGTCTGCAGGGAAAGTCATGTGCTGCTCACATCAGATTTTTACTTTCCCTGCAATACATGGTAATGTATAGGGAAAGTATTGGAATCATACCGAAAATCACAAGTCGAGTTTTCGACGGATCTACACATTTCGAGACCTCTAGAATACGAAAAAACTATTTTTAGCGTGACGTCTGTGTGTGTGTCTGTGTGTGTGTCTGTGTGTCTGTCTGTCTGTGTATCTGTCTGTCTGTCTGTCTGTGTGTCTGTCTGTCTGTGCAGATTTTGTATCCACTCTAACAAAAAAACTAATGGACCGAATTTCACACCGAAGTCTGCCCACATCAGATTTTTACTTTCCCTGCAATACATGGTAATGTATAGGGAAAGTATTGGAATCATGCCGAAAATCACAACTCGAGTTTTCGACGGATCTACACGTTTCGAGACCTCTAGAATACGAAAAAACCATTTTTAGCGTGACGTCTGTGTGTGTGTCTGTCTGTCTGTGTGTCTGTCTGTCTGTGCAGATTTTGTATCCACTCTAATAAAAAAACTAATGGACCGAATTTCACAAAATTTGGTAAGTAAGTCACTTATGAGCGAGTCTGGTGCTGATTAGTTTTGGGTACGATTTGGGATAAAAGAACCCGCCTTTTTTTGCGAAATGGCCCGCTAAAGCTTGTATCCACTCTAACTGAAAAACTAATGGACCAAATTTCACAAAATTCGGTACATGAGTCACTTATGGATCACATTGGTGCTGATTAGATTTTGGTACGATACGGAAAAAAATAACCTGCCTTTTTTTGCAAAATGGCCCGCAAAAATCGTCAAATTCTAAACTAAAGAACTAGGTATACTCAAATATATCCATTAAATGCTTGTTTAATACGTAATTTTTAACGACGAAAATAATAAGACCAACCCCATTACACTAGGTCTAGCCGTTCTCGAGATATTTTAGTTTTCCGTATTTTCTCTACGCCACCTTTGAAAATAAGTCCATTTACAGAATGAGAACGAAATTTGAATTAAAAGTGAATTACATTTAATTGAAATAAATAGAACGTGGATATAAGTTTGCAGGGAAAGTCATGTGCTGCCCACATCAGATTTTTACTTTCCCTGCAATACATGGTAATGTATAGGGAAAGTATTGGAATCATACCGAAAATCACAACTCGAGTTTTCGACGGATCTACACGTTTCGAGACCTCTAGAATACGAAAAAACCATTTTTAGCGTGACGTCTGTGCGTGTGTCTGTCTGTCTGTCTGTGTGTCTGTCTGTCTGTGCAGATTTTGTATCCACTGTAACTAAAAAACTAATGGACCTAATTTCACAAAATTTGGTAGGTAAGTCACTTGTGGGCGGGGCTGGTGCTGATTAGTTTTGGGTACGATTCGGAATAAAAGAACCCGCATTTTTTTGCGAAATGGCCCGCAAAAGCTTGTATCCACTCTAGCTGAAAAACTAATGGACCGAATTTCACAAAATTCGGTAGATAAGTCACGTATAGGTCACTCTGGTGCTGATTAGATTTTGGTACGATTCGGAAAAAAATAACCTGCCTTTTTTTGCAAAACGGCCCGCAAAAATCTTCAAAATCTAAACTAAAGAACTAGGTATACTCAGATATATCCATAAAATGCCCGTTTAATACGTAATGTTTAACGACGAAAAGAATAAGACCAACCCCATTACACTAGGACTAGCCGTTCTCGAGATATTTTAGTTTTTCTTATTTTCTCTACGCTACCTTTGAAAATAAGTCCAGCTAACAAATGAGAACGAAAATTGAATTAAAAGTGAATTAAATTTAATTAAAATAAAGAGAACGTGGATATAAGTCTGCAGGGAAAGTCATGTGCTGCTCACATCAGATTTTTACTTTCCCTGCAATACATGGTAATGTATAGGGAAAGTATTGGAATCATACCGAAAATCACAAGTCGAGTTTTCGACGGATCTACACATTTCGAGACCTCTAGAATACGAAAAAACTATTTTTAGCGTGACGTCTGTGTGTGTGTCTGTGTGTGTGTCTGTGTGTCTGTCTGTCTGTGTGTCTGTCTGTCTGTCTGTCTGTGTGTCTGTCTGTCTGTGCAGATTTTGTATCCACTCTAACAAAAAAACTAATGGACCGAATTTCACACCGAAGTCTGCCCACATCAGATTTTTACTTTCCCTGCAATACATGGTAATGTATAGGGAAAGTATTGGAATCATGCCGAAAATCACAACTCGAGTTTTCGACGGATCTACACGTTTCGAGACCTCTAGAATACGAAAAAACCATTTTTAGCGTGACGTCTGTGTGTGTGTCTGTGTGTCTGTCTGTCTGTGCAGATTTTGTATCCACTCTAATAAAAAAACTAATGGACCGAATTTCACAAAATTTGGTAAGTAAGTCACTTATGAGCGAGTCTGGTGCTGATTAGTTTTGGGTACGATTTGGGATAAAAGAACCCGCCTTTTTTTGCGAAATGGCCCGCTAAAGCTTGTATCCGCTCTAACTGAAAAACTAATGAACCAAATTTCACAAAATTCGGTACATGAGTCACTTATGGATCACATTGGTGCTGATTAGATTTTGGTACGATACGGAAAAAAATAACCTGCCTTTTTTTGCAAAATGGCCCGCAAAAATCGTCAAATTCTAAACTAAAGAACTAGGTATACTCAAATATATCCATTAAATGCTTGTTTAATACGTAATTTTTAACGACGAAAATAATAAGACCAACCCCATTACACTAGGTCTAGCCGTTCTCGAGATATTTTAGTTTTCCGTATTTTCTCTACGCCACCTTTGAAAATAAGTCCATTTACAGAATGAGCACGAAAATTGAATTAAAAGTGAAATAAATTTAATTAAAATATAGAGAACGTTAATATAAGTCTGCAGGGAAAGTCATGTGCTGCCCACATCAGATTTTTACTTTCCCTGCAATACATGGTAATGCATAGTGAAAGTAATGGAATCGTGCCGAAAATCGCAACTCAAGTTTTCTAGTAATTACACGTTTTGGAACCTCTTGAACACGAAAAAACCATTTTTAGCATGACGTCTGTGTGCGTGTCTATCTGTACAGATTTTGAATCCACTCTAACTGAAATATTAATGGACCGAATTTCATAAAATTTGGTACGTTCCTTGTGTGTGAATTCACCCTGGTGCTGATTAGATATTGGTATGATTCGGGATAAAAGAGTTTGCTTTTTTTGCGAAATAGACCGCAAAAATTGTCAAATCTAAAAATAAAAGACTACATAAGCTCAAATATGGCAATTAAATACTTATTTTATACGTCATTTTCGACGATGAAAAGAATAAGACCAACCCCATCACACTAGGACTAGCCGTTCTCGAGATATTTTATTTTTTTTCGTATTTTCTCTACGCCACCTTTGAAAATACGTCCAGTCACCAAAATGAAAACGAAAACTGAATTAAAAGTGTAAATTCAGTGTAATTTCAAAGAATTATGCGTGTTATTTAGTGCAATTAAACTCAATTTAATGAATTAACAATGTAATAAAGGGAAACTGAATTTTAGCCTGTAGAGAAAGTCATGTGCTGCTCATATCAGATTTGTATTACTTAGATACGAATAATTTTCCTAAAATTTTACGCAGTACCAATAAAATCCGATTCGAAACATTTGAGAGTATAGCAGGAATTGATAAATAATTAATAAATAAAGAAATTGATGCTAATATGACAAAGGAGATTTTTACAGACAGAACTATTAAGGTTTGGTAAAAAAAAAAGAATTATTTTTAATGAAATCCTAAAAAATGAATGTGAAGATAAATAAAAAATTTTCAGAGATTCAGATGATAATTCAAAATCAGGTGAAAAAACTGTAGTAAAACTTAAATGCTTTGTTATACATTTATTGCCAACATTCAATATGCCTATTTCAGCCTATGCCAATATATTTTTAGATTATGAATTCGTTTAACTCTAGATATCAGGTATCATACGAAAAATAATTTTTAAAAATAAAATATGTATTAAATAGGCTTCGTAACAATTTAATTCTATGTCGTTTGAAAGCAGTGTTTCTTTTAGGTATACCTCCGGGTGGGCGAAGTCCCTCCGGATACATTTTATGAAACCTAGCTTTTATTTATCTTACACAGCATTTAGATATATTTATATAGGACAAAATAAAACACTTGTCCCCCTACAATGTCATTCGCCCCCCCCCCCCTCGGTCAAATAATCCTGAAATAAACACAGTTTGAAAGCATTTATTCTTATGGCTCCAGAAAAGGATATATTAATGAAAATAAAAAAACTGCAGCATTTATGAATAAAATGAGCAAATATAGTAATTTATTAAAACGTATGTTAGTGTAACGTGTTTTCAGTTAATGCATTATTTTTTTTTATATCTTGTGTTTATAATGAAATAAATATAAAGCTCTAAAATTATAAAGGATTTTTTAATGGCCGTGGGCTTATTTTGTAGTTTTTCCTGGGGCCTAATTTTTTTTTTCCAGATCAACCCTGGTGCAACGTTGTGTAAAACATTTTATATACAGATTACAGATGCTCATAGATATTGAGATTTAGCTACACAAAATTTTAGAAATCAACGTATCAAAAATCAAATTTACTATAGTTCGACCCTGGTGGTAATCTTTTATATACGGATTACAAGTGCTCACAGATATTCAATGAGATTTACCTACACAGAATTTTATATACCAGCGTATCAAAAATTAAAACAAATCTACTTCTCTCTACTCAAAACAATTCCGAAAACTTCCAAGCAATGTAGAATTCTGAATTGGTTATAACAACGCGCATATAAATAACAAAGAACAAACGCAACAAAACCCCGAACAATCTGTTATATTTATCCAAACTCTGCAAATCGGAGAGTAATGGTTAAATTTCAAATGTGCTATATTTATTCTTGAAACGTTCAGTGAGTAAATAGAGCAAAACCCTCAGATGTTTCGTAAAATCCTTAATAGCCGACGTGCACAATAAATGAAAATTATTTGTGTAAATATTGACTATTAGCAATCGGGGAGTTGCAACTGAATTAGAGCGCAGTCTTCCTGCTTTGAATAAACAATGAAATATCCTATCGCTTCGAATTTATAGCAATATAAATAAAATTAAATTTGCTAAGATTGTGTGATATTGAATCCGAAAAATTAAGTTTAATGCACCGATAGTTAGCGTTAACTAGTAAAATTACCACTTCCGTATTTTGAAATTCAATTTAGTGGGAGAAGGGGGGGGGTCAGTTTTAAATAAAGTTTATATCAATCTCAAGTTAGAGAGAGGTCTAAGCTTTCTTTTAGGCATATCTCCGGGGGGGGGGAGGCCCCCTGGAAACGAGTACTCGCTCCCCCTGAGACATTTTATGTTAACCTAGTTTCCATTTATGTGACACAGCATTTTGATATATTTATATAGGGCAAGTAGGAAACTTGCCCCCCCCCCCTCCTAAAATTTCATTCGCCCCTCCCGGCCAAAAATTCCTGAAAGAAACACTGGACCTAAGTAAGATATCTGTTTGGGGTTCGGGTTTGGTCTGTGAGCTTAGGGCAGACCTGGTCGACGGGCCGGGCCTCGTTTTATTAAATTAGGCCCGTGTCAAAATATTTAAAAACAGCTAAATGTAGATCAAAAATGAAATAGATAAATTACTTTATTTTTATTTATTGGAGATAAAAATGGGTTGTATTTTTTAAATAGATTTAAAATAGTTGAAAACGACAAACTGAATGAGTATTGAGTAGATATATTTTACTTCACGTGTGTTTGGGAAGCAAATTGAAACCTTTCAAATTCGAGGGGAGTGACACCCCCCCCCCCCCAGTGCCTTAATACTCTCTTGAAAATTACTAATATGATTACTGCATTAGCGAAATGAGTTGGCGAGTATTTCTCGGTAGGCCATTCAAATCTATATAATAAAAATCTGATGTGGGCAACACATGACTTTCCTTATATAATGCAATGAATTTACTTCTTTTACAGTAAAAGAAATAAATTTTCCTTGTAGTAGATACTTTTATTCTTTCCAAGATATTGAATTTTCGACAATTAGTCGTCATTTTCATTGATTTAGCGTCATTTTAATCCATTTGGCGAGATTTTCGTTAAATTGACAACATTTCAAAAAGTCGCAAAGTTAGCGACATTGCGCCAAATTCGTCGCCAAAATCTCGCCAAGCTTCACTGACGGAGAAATAAGTTATTCTTATAGCAGATAAATGACTATTGGCGTTCAAATATAAAAGTATTACTCGAAGTATCTTTTCTCATGAATGGAACGAGCTAGATCCACAAGAATGATGTCACCAAATTGATCGCATGGTATTACATATGAAAAGTCAACATGTTTCTCAATAGGAAATATATATTTTTTTATTTTATATGGCTTTTTGATCATTTTTTTGAAAAATGTGCAATATCTCGAAAACGGTTCATGTTAGTGTTCTAAAATTTATGTTAATCGGTTTGTAATAAAAAATTACATAAGAAATGTCTGCGTAACTTTATTAGCGGTTTTGATTTTTTGACGATTTTTTCAAAATTTCACTCGAAAATTTAAGGGGGTTCTGTGCATTCGATTTCGTTTAAAAACTTCCAGTGTTTACAGATTGTGATTTTTGTACCAAATTTCGTTCGAATCGGTCTATTCGTTCGTCAGTTATCGTCTGCACAGACTCACTGACACACACACACACACACAAACACTCACACATACTTTCACACACACACACACACAGACATCACTTCAAAAATGTTTGATTCGTGATCAGGGATGCTTGAAACATGCTCTCCCGTCGAAAACTCGAATTCGAATTTTCGACCCCGTCACAATACTTCCCTTATACATTATATATATAAGGAAAATAATAAAGGAAATTAATGTCCGTTTGTGTCGTCTGCAGCAAAATATTCAAGCATTATGCTGTCACGAAATTTGGAACAGGGATAACTTGCCATCTCGAAAGAAAATACCGCTTCGAGATTTTTTATTTTTTATTTAAGTTTATTTTTTCAATTATTAAACGTTTAAGCACCATTTTGAGAGACTTTCGCACAAATCAAATTGTTAGCGAACGAAAATATTGCACCTTAAAATTTTCAGAAATGAACCGTAATAAACCCGATTCCATTTCAATGATTATACAGGACATACACAATAAATAAACTGACTTTTGAAATTACTTATCAAGAAAAATCTGATGTGGGCAACACATGACTTTCCTTATATAATCTAATGAATTTACCACTTTTACAGTAAAATAAATAGGTTTTTCTTATAGTAGATACTAATATTCTTTCCAAGATATTGAATTTTCGACAATTAGTCGTCATTTCATTGATTTAGCTTCATTTTTATCTATTTGGCGAGATTTTCGTTAATTCGGCAACATTTCAAAAAGTCGCCAAGTTGGCGACATTCCGCCAAATTCGTCGCTAAAATCTTGCCAAGTATAATGGACAAAGAAATAAGTTATTCTTACAGCAAATAAATGACTATTGGCGTTCAAATACGAAAGTATTACAAAAAGTATCTTTTTTCATGAATGGAACGAGCTAGATCCACGAGAATGATGTCATCCAATTTATCGCATGGTATTACTGAAAAGTGAACATGTCTCTCAAGAGGAAATATTTTTTTTTATTTTATATGACTTTCTGATAATTTTTTTGAAAAATGTGCAATATCTCGAGAACGGTTCATGTTGGCGTTCTAAAATTTATGTCAATCGTTTTCTAATGAAAAATTACATAAGAAATGTCTGTTTGCTTAACTTTATTAGTGGTTTTGATTTTTTGACTATTTTTTCAAAATTTCATTCGAAAATTTAGGGGTGTTCTTAACATTCGATTGCGTATAAAAACAATAGGCTTCCAGTGTTTACGGATTGTAATTTTTGTACTAAATTTGGTTCGAATCGGTCCATTCGTTCGTCAGTTATCGTCTCCACAGACTCACTGACACACACACACACAGACATCACTTCAAAAATGTTTGATTCGTGATCAGGGATGCTTGAAACGTGCTCTCCCGTCGAAAACTCGATTTCGAATTTTCGACCCCGTCTCAATACTTTCCTTATACATTATGTATATAAGGAAAGTAATAATACCTGCGGTTTCACTAGTATAAAATAAAACAAAAGTTTGCCAATGTTTGTGAAGTATTTATCACTATACTTAGTGATGTTTCCGAAAATGCCTTGAAAAATTATGATGCAGTGTAAACTGGTTATATTGAACCAGGGTTATAATGGCTGCTTGTTTATAATGTACTAAATTCAATATCAATATGAATATTCTACATGCATATTAATCAGACTCCATTTTAAGTAAGTTCATGTATAAGAAAACTTCGACTAACTAAATGTATAAGGAAACTTCCCCCCAAAATTATTTGAATTGAATTCCTGGATAAGGCATTTTAAAATGGTTGCACACACACACACACACAAATAGCAAAATATAAATATAAAATTATTCAAAGTATTACTGAGTATCTTTTCTCATGAATGGAACGAGCTAGATCCACGACAATGATGTCATCCATTTTATCGCATGATATTACATATGAAAAGTGAGCATGTTTCTAAACAGTTAATATTTTTTTTAATTTATGGGATTTCTGATAAATTTATTTGAAAAATGTGCAATATCTCGTGAACGGTTCATGCTAGCGTTCTAAAGTTTATGTTAATCGTTTTCTAAGGAAAAATTACATAAGAAATGTCTATTTGCGTAACTTTATTAAAGGTTTTGAGTTTTTGTTGATTTTTTTAAAATTTCACTCGAAAATTTAGGGGGTGTTCTGAACCTTCGATTGTGTTTTAAAGCAATAGGTTTACAGTATTCCCGGATTGTGATTTTTGTACCAAATTCCATTCAAATCGATCCATTTGTTCGGGAGATATCGTCTCCACAGATTCACACACACACACACACACAGACATCACTTCAAAAATGTTCGATTCGTGATCAGGGATGCTTGAAACGTGCTCTTCCGTCGAAAATTCGAATTCGAATTTTCGACCCCGTCACAATACTTTCCTTATACATTATGTATATAAGGAAAGTAATATTAAAGTTTTTTACATTAATTGAAACTTAGTATGAACTGTTTAGTATAAAATGATCAACAGCACATTGAAATGTATACACAGTATCCACTGTGTATAAATACTTCTGTTTACTGTTAAATCTTGCTAAACCACCAGACTCAAAATCAATAATTTACAGGTTACAATTACATCCTAACCTTTTACATAATATGTTACTTCCCAATCACAATCTGTCATGCATTTCAAAAGGCTGATATTGCAGCATTTCTATGAAAAACATTTATTTTAGCTCACAATTTACTGGCCAAAAGATTCTTTCACTTATCAGTACTATGTAAATAACATTGCATAATGTTTGCCATTTCTTACACATTGAAAACATTGAAGAAAAAACAAAACATATGTAGATTTTTTTTATCCACTCTTCATTTACAAATGAAAATTTTGTACCCTGTACATTGTGTAATCAAAGTTCATTTGAAGCGAACTCATGTATAAGAATTTTTTTTTCTTCCTGAAAAAAATGGATGTTTCTTGTTTCCGAAACCGGTTGATACTGATACTATTTGTTATATTCTGTAACTTTAAAGCAGCTTTTACTTTAAGGATAAAAGCATATATTATTACTTTTCTTATATACATAATGCATAAGGAAAGTATTGTGACGGGTCGAAAATTCGAATTCGAGTTTTCGACGGGAGAGCACGTTTCAAGCATCCCTGATCACAAATCAAACATTTTTGAAGTGATGTCTCTGTGTGTGTGTGCGCGTGTGTGTGTGTGTGTATGTGTGTGTGTGTGTGTGTGTCTGTGAGTCCGTGGAGACAATAACTGACGAACGAATGGACCGATTCGAACGAAATTTGGTGCAAAATCACAATCCGTAAACACTGGAAGCCCATTGTTTTTATACGCAATCGAATGTTTAGAATCACACTAAATTTTCGAGTGAAATTTTAAAAAAAAACCTCAAAAAATCAAAACCGCTAATAAAGTTACGCAAATAGATGTTTCTCATGTAATTTTTCATTAGAAAACGATTGACATAAATTTTAGAACGCTAACATGAACTGTTCTCGAGATATTGCACATTAAAAAAAAATATCAAAAAGTTATATAAAATGAAAAAATATATATATTTTCTATTGAGAAACATGTTCACTTTTCATACGTAATACCATGCGATAAATTTGGTGACATCATTCTCGTGGATCTAGCTCGTTCCATTCATGAAAAAAGATACTTTGAGTAACACTTTTGTATTTAAACGCCAATAGTCATTTATCTGCTGTAAGAATAACTTATTTCTCCGTCCATAACGCTTGGCGAGATTTTGGCGATGAAATTGACGGAATGTCGCCAACTTGGCGACATTTTTAATTGTTGCCAAATTAACAAATATCTCGGCAAATTGATAAAAATAACGCTAAATCAATGAAAATGACGACTAATTGAAGAAAAATTAATATCTTGGAAAGAATATAAGTATCTGCTATAAGAATAACATTTCTTTTAACTGTAAAAGTAGTAAATTCTTTACATTATATAAGGAAAGTCATATGTTGCCCACATCAGATTTTTTTGTCTACTCTTCATTTACAAATGAAAAGTTTGTACCCTGTACATTGTGTAATCAAATTTCATTTGAAGCGAACTCATGTATAAGAAAAATTTTTTCTTCCTGAAAAATTGGATGTTCTTGTTTCCGAAACCGGTTGATACTGATATTATTTGTTATATTCTGTAACTTTAAAGAAGCTTTTACTTTAAGGATAAAAGTATATATTATTTGTAAACAGTCCAGCAAGTTATGCCCAATCATAAATAAAGAAAATAATATTCTAACTATTATTAAGGCCACATTTGATATCATGCGACTTCTTATGTGTGACTGCTTCTGCATATCATGTGGCCATATAACAAGGGTAAACGTTGAAAGTATTTGGTCAATCTGGTTATAATCGTACTGTCACTGAAATGAATTTTCAAATGGCTGTGGTTATGAACAAGATCCCAAAAACTTGTGTTACTTTGTCAGTAAAATAAATTATCCTTTTGCTGCCATGACAAGGTTTGAATTGTGGTACCATCAGTGGCGGCTCGTGAGCGACATGTAGAGGGGGGCGCTCATCTATGTATTTAAGCCTATATATATATATATATATATATATATATATATATATATATATTATTTATATATATATATATTATATATATATGTATATATAAGGCATATGTATATACATATACGTATTTTGGGCATAGCAACGGGAGTATTAAAAATATAAACGACGGATGTATTAAGTAAAATAACGTACCTCCCACCTGCTCGCTCGTTCATAAAAAGCCTGGACACATGGAACGTATCTTTCCTAGTGAAAATCATTACATAGGCCTAATTTAAGTAAAATTGTAGGGGCTAGTTAAACTAAAAGTTATGCCCAGGGAGTTGACTAAAAAAATGCATATTCTGGCGATACGTACTGATGGTTCAGACACTATAGCCACCCGTAAAATCAAAATCGGTGGATTAGGAGGCGAGATAGAAAATTGGGGGGGGGGGGGGGGGGTAACCAAAGTAAGAGTTACGCTCGGCGATTTGCCATATTAAAGTTGCATATCCAGGTGACATGTACAAATGGTAGAGAAACTCACTACAGCGATAAGCCGAACCAAAATCGCTCAATTAGAACCAGATATGTAAAATTCTGGGGACTAGTTAAACTAAAAGTTATACCCAGGGGTTGGCACAAAAACATGTGTATCCAATTGAAATGTAAAAATGTTGCTCAGACTATATAATCACCAGCAGAATCAAAATCGCTCAATTAGAAATTGAAATATAAAATTATGGAGACTAGTTAAACTAAAAGTTAAGCCCAGGGGGTTGACGCAAAAAACGTATGTATATTATATCCATCAAATATGTATATCAAGTTAATATGTACATGTGGGTCAGAGACTATAGCCACCATCTGAATCAAAATCGCTTTATTAGGAGTCGAGATGAATAAGTGTGTGTGTGGGGGGGGGGGAGTAAAAGTTATTGATTTGAAGTAAAAGTTACGCTCAAAGATTTATCACTATAAAGATGCAGATCCAGGTGACATGTGCTAATGGTGCAGACGCTATAGCCACTAGCAAAACCAAAATCTCTCAGTTAGGAAACGAGATGTAAAATTGAGGGAGCTAAGCTAAAAATTACGTCCAGGGGCTTGGCACAAAATATATATTCAGGTGGCACGTACAGATGGTGCAGAGACTATAACCATGATTAGAATCAAACTCGCTGAATTAGAAGGCGAGATAAGAGATTTGGGGGCTACTTCAATTTAAATATAAGCCTAGGGCCAATATTATAAGTCTAGAGCCAATTTGGGGGCTACCAATATAGTCGCCAGCGGTCGGGCCAAAATTTCCAGAAAAACGACGTCAGATAAAATGATCATGTTGAAAATTTAATTTTTAAGTTTTTTAACAAATACTTAGAATTTCTTTAATTTTTAGGCATTTTCTAATGTTAAATAGCTGAAAAAGTAAGACAGCTGGGTAAGTCAACTCAAACTAAATGTCCGAAACAACACATTTATGAAAGTGTCACTAAAAATAGCCTATGTGTCACAGTGTGCCAAAAATTGGAAACTCGTGACGTTTAAAGAATTATTTTGAAGTCAAACATATTGAAATTCGTCACCAGCAGATCAACCAGAGCATAGAAATAAATCCCTTCCGGAAGAACAGAACAACAGACAAACTACATCAGAAATGACGAAATGCGAAACAACTTCAATAATTAAGACAGCTGGGTGGGACAAACGATCCCTCCAACTGAGTATTCTAAACAAGACACTTTATTCACGATGGCCAGAAACCCCTAAAATATCGTAACCCCCCCCCCCTTTCCATCACCACACACGTACACTTAATTCTCTCATTTGTTCAAATGTTTATTTAAACTTCCAAATTTGTAACAAAGACGAGAATGAGAACAAACACATTCTTAAATGTAGAAAATTGAAGCCAAATTAGCGAAACTGAGCCAATATGAGAAGTCCCTCTTCATGTTTTTCTACTCTTCTGTTTCTTTTTGGCTGGGGCGCGCTCAGTCCCGCGACACAATCTACTAATAAATCTGCAATGTCTGGGTTTTTTTCACGCCAAATTTCTAATATTGCTCCTATACCATTCTTTCACTCAGGAGATGCCGACGGTAGGGACGCGGCTTTAAAAATATCCCTGTATTTTCCCCTATGTGTCGAAAATTCTGTGCAATATAACTTTCGTGAGTCGACTTTCTCCGAAGAAATGTGTAGTGCTGCCATCTAGTGGCATTTTCATAACTTATTTTTAATAATTCTCGCTTTAATTGAACCAAAAATTCAGATTTTTTCAATAGAAATTGTAATAAATCTGTATAACTAAAAAAATGATTTGGGGTGTTTACTCAATGGTGTCGCGCGTACTCGCGGCCCCCCCAATGGCCGCCACTGCATGAGCATCTATTTGGACGGCCGGTGTGGCATACCCGTGGATATTTTTAGTGACACTTTCAGAAATGTGTTGTCTGAGGGGGTGGGTCTCTTGACTTACTCAGTTGTCTTACTTTTTCAGCTATTTAACATTAAAGATTGAAAAAATTATAAATATTTGTTAAAGAATATTAAAAAACTATTTTCAACCAGATACTTAATTCTTTGATCTGGCGTCGTTTTCCTTAAAATATCCCCCCCCCCTTCGCCGGCCACTACTCAATCCCCCTGGTTTTGCTTCTAATTTCATTGAAGACCAATATTGCTCCAATGCTCCCTAGGCGTAAATTTTACTTGAGGTAGTCCTATAATTTCTCATCTCGCTTCCTAATTAAGCGATTTCGAATCTACTGGTGGCTATAGTCTCTGCACTATTTATACGTGTATCGCCTGGACATGCATATTTTTTTATTCAAACCCTCCCCCCTGAGCGTAACTTTTAGTTTAACTAGCCCGTACGGTTTTACATCTTGGTTCCTAAATTGAGCGATTTTGAATCTTCTGGTAACTACAGTCTTTATACCGTTTGAATATAAATCTCTTTCGTATCAATCCACTGGGCGCAACATTTACTTTAAATAGTCCCCCTCTAATTTCACATCTCGGTTCCTAATTGAGCCATTTTGATTCCGCTGGTGGCTATAGTCCCGGCACCATTTGTATATGTGAACTGGATATACATATTTATTATGTCATCTCCCTTGGCGTAACTTTCAGTTCGGTTAGACCCCCCCCCCCCTCCCAAATTTCTTACTTCTTATTCTAATTGAGCGATTTAGATTTTGCTGGTGGCAATCACTTAGATATACAACCTTATTATGTCAACCCCCTGGGCGTAACTTTTACTTTAAGTAGCCTCAATTTCATATTTCGGTTTTACAAAAAATGCCTCGCCTTGGTTCCTGAAATATCCGTGTACGACATTTCAAGGCCGTACGATGTATACATTTTTCGCTACAGACCTTACACACATCGACACACAAATATCGTCTGTTATTATGTAATATGAAACAACCGTGGTGAAAGAGGGGAGACCCTCCTCTTTTCCATATTTGCATTTTTATCTATCTTAGTGACTTTTGCTCCGATTTTGATGCAATTTTCACACTGTATTTTCTACTCTACAATGGACCCACTCGATCTGCTTACTCTAAACTTTGATCCACTTTTGTTGAACCCGTGAAACGAGCTAACTACTTATTGCTATAGAAACCGATTGCTATATATAGTGACTGCTAGCAGGCAAAACTCGCTAGTATCATTTTAAAGACGAATAGAAATAAGCATAAAGCATAAGAATTTTCTGTAAATTCCAAATTAATTATTTTATTAAAAATAGTTCCTTTGTTTCTGCATATAAACGGCCGTAGATTTAGTTGGTTTTCGCTCTCTAATTATGTTACTGTTTGAGTTACAAGGACGATCAGGTATATAACTATTAGCCATAGAGTGTATATGAGAAAAATTGTGTGCATTTTGGGTGTAAAAACATTTGCGCTCATCATAAAAAATACTGCACATGTATACGACTGAGAATATTTAATTTTTACAAATTTGATACACATTTATTTAGAAACGTATTCAAATAATTTCCATGGTTGCAATAGGCTCTTATTCATTTCAAGGAAGCTTGCACAACGTATATCAGCGCAAGTAAAATAATAATTTGGCATACGGCTGTTTCGAGGTAATGATGGAACCAATTTATCAGTGTTGGACAAACGACGAACTCGAAGTCTAAACGACGTAGTTGGCACAAACAGAGGGATATATATACATAAATACATAGATGAGCGTCTCCCTCAACATGTCGCTCACGAGCCGCTACTGGCTGATGTTATCTGATTTATCCTGATGTAATGAGATATAATGAAGCTGAAAATACATATACCAGTTAAAAGTTTAACTAGTTATCACTGCTCCCAACCGATGCTAAAGTATTTCGTTAACATTAGATAGTAATATATTATCTAAATCGAATTATAGCTGTTGAGGTAATAAAGATATTGAAATTAATATTTGTTTCAAATAAATAATTTTGGGTTTAGAAATTAATAGTATTTTGACAAAATGTTTCAAACTGAAATTATTCAAGAGATTGAAAAATAAAACTTCAGGTTTTATATTTTAGATGTGTTATACAGAATAGTAAGTGTAAAGAGGTTTTTAACTGAATTAACGTTGAGTTAAATTCAAAAATTTGAATGATGTATCAATACATGCCTTTTAAATTTGAATATCAAAATTTTGTATATTCAAAATTCAAAGTGTAGGATAATACACATGTAATTGTTATTAAACATTTCCAAAGTTTAAGTATTGGTTGTCAAATTTTAAACATAATTTGAAATAAACATGTTTTAAGAGTGAAAATGCTCGTCGAAATCAGGAGGTCATAAGAAACAACAACAGAGATAAAATGTAAATAATTTTAACTCGAACACCAAATGAATTCTAAACGCACAATAAATGTATATTATGTTAGTGTGAACTGCGAAGAATGATAGCATTTGAAACCATAATCTTGCACAATAGCTTACTGGCTGTTAAAAATTTGGCAGCTCACTACTGGGTACAGATCAAACTTCAAAGTATTTCATAAACATTAGATATTGGCTATTAGTGTTTGCTTTCTTCAGAATGTTACTTAATATCAATAAAATCTCAAAATCAACACCCATACAATGGAAATGAAACTTCATATATATGCTATTTAAATTACAACTTGGTATATACATATAGAATATATATTAATTTTTATTAGTAATTGCATTAATTTGTATAACATCTTTACACCCTTATACTATAACACTCTACTGTGATAAACAAATTAACTATGAATCAAATTAAAAAATATATTGATGTCTTCTACACAAATTTAATTAGCCTAGAAGGAAGTACATCAAAGTTTCTCCCTTAATTTAACTGATACAACAATAAAAACATCTGACCACTTAAGCTATTTGAACAGGCCAGGTGAAATATTGCAGTACAAGTTTTGATATATTCATATTTGGTCGGCGATCTTCTATCTAAAATAAGGTACTATAAAAAATAAGTTAGAAAATCATTCAATCGGATTATTACAAATGTATAATGTATAACGCTCCAGTGTCAGCATTTTACTCGCAAAAATTGTAATAAATATATCATGTACTACTTACCTAAATTTAAGACATTTTTGTTGTTTTACGAACGTGTATATATCTCCGTATATTATCACACAACGTTATATCTTTGCACTATTTCTTTCTATCATAATTTTCTTCCCGATTTAATAACCATTTTTTTCCATGTATAATCTCTAAGACCACAGATTTTGTCTTAAACTGTCAAACTTCAAAGCGTATGTTAGGCTCCGCCCATGACGTCATTTAACTTTGCCAATAGCGAAGAATCGGCCTCACAGCATGGGGTATAGTGGGTTCGTTTTCAGAACATGCGCTCCTCTCCGGTCGAGAGACGGGGAGGATTCGGAAAGCATGAGAGCATAAACATACAACACCTTCCACGAAATTTTACATTCTGTAAAATACACTACAATATTATTTATGGTAGATAATCCACAATTTGAAACGTATGTAAGAAAACTAAGTTTGATTATTGGCCATTACAGGATGCCTACATTTTTCAGTTCTTTGACAGTTCTGAATACAAAAATCCGTTATAGGATAGTCCTGAATCCAATATGTTATTGGCAATATATACAGAACTATATATCTGTACTTAAATTGATTAATCTAACTTATATTTTGAAAAATATTAGTAGAATTAATCAAGTGGAATTGCATTGATTTGGCATTTTCGTTTAACTGATTTATTATAGCAAATGTCGAGAGATAAGTGTATTTGACTTTGGTTTGACAACTGCCTAACCGTAATATGACAGCACTAAACAAAATATAACCAAATATATTAGTTTATTTCAGTGTCAGCTGTATTCTGATTAAATAATTCATAAAAAAAAGTATTAAATCGTACATAATGCAAGTGTATTGTACTCAATTCGTCTCAAAACTGTATTCTTCTTCTTCGACTCAGACCGTCCGACCTACCAAAAAGGTGTAAGGTATCTGTTTGGACGGCCGAGAAGTGCCACCCAATTTAGACCGGAACCCAGTGGGGGAGGCATCCACAGGGACCGTACCCTCCTTCCCCGACCACCAACCTCTCGGAAGTACTTACGGACCCACATGTTTAACGTGATCGTACTCCGTGTGAACACGGCGACAGTTTGGGCAGCGGCGGGAATCGAACCCGGGACTACCGAGTGCAACCTCCGGCCGCTAACCACAGGGCTATCGCCCCCATTCAAAACTGTATTGATAAAATTAAGAATGAAGTGTTGTTGTTGTTGAGACCCAAACCGTCTGACCTACCAGAAAGGTGTAAGGTAACTGTTTGGACGGCCGGGAAATGCCACCCAATTTAGACCGGAACCCAGTGGGGGAGGCATCCACAGGGATCGTACCCTCCTTCCCCAACCACCAATCTCTCGGAAGGACTTACGGACCCACATGTTTAACGTGATCGTACTCCGCATGAACACGACGGCAGTTGTGGCAGCGTGCAAATCCAGCGCGCAAACCACCGGGCTACCGCGCCCGAAATGTGCCAACAGCACGCGGTGTTCCCAGGTGGTCACCCACCCAAGTACTAACCGCGCCCGATGCTACCTGACTTCGGTGATCTAAAGAGAACCGGTGTTTTCAGCACGGTACGGCCGTTGGCAAGAATGAAGTGTGTAGTTTTGTAATATATAGAAATATGCTATGTATTTAATTACAGTTTTTTTCGTATATTTGAGTACTTAAATTGCTGTTGAAATGTTTTTTAAAGGACTTTAAAGTTAAAATGAAATTACTTTAACAATAAAATCACTCTTATACATTGAAAAACACAATAATCAGAAATGCAAGTTCTTCCAATACTCATGGTTCCTATTATTATCAGCTGGTTGAGTCTCGCCCACTATTCTAGTATCACAGTTCTCATAAACCTCCTTATGCTGTCATTAGCATAATATAAATCATTGTCTTTAAATACAACAAGAATGTTTTCGTAGTTTGTATAAAAGTAGGGTTTTTTTATTTTTGTAATTTACACTTTGCAGTTTACATGTTAAATACATAATTTTTTTTATTTTAATAGTTCCATCTTAGTTTAATTAGGATTTTTTTTATTTGAATATGCATTATAAAAGGAGGATATAATTTTTTTTATAAATAACTAAGTTATCTCGTATATTATGTATTTCTTGTAATATGTTAGTTTGTAATATTTTAAAAATTTAAAGTAAAGAAATGAAGTCAAAAATATTAAAGTGGTCAATAAAAATTTGTGACAATACCTGGAAAAAAAGCAACTTAATGAGTGCGCGTGGCTCTCTAATGACTATACATTTATTTTACATACTGGAAACAGTAATAAAGGCAAAATTTGGATATGAAATCCACAAGATCGAACTGACAAAAACATTATTGAAATTTTACTTAATAACCATTCTTCATTTTTATATTAAAGATATCAACAGAGAAAAATGTACACAAAGAAGCAAAGTAAAATTCTCAAAGATGAGCAAATGTAAATAGTGCATGTGATTAAATGAAATGCATGCAAAATATTTAAATAATGATATTTTTTTGTTATAAAAATATTTTATTTTTAAATTTAGTTTTTATTTCCTTTAAATTAGATACTATTCTTTAAACAGTTATTTTTCTGTAAGGATGTATATATCTATATTATACTGATGATTTTTATTAGACATTGTATCATATTATCCTTAGAATGTAATATAAAGTAAGAAATAATACCTTATCTGTAAATATTTTGTTCAATTTAAATATGTCATTTTTTTCATTATACATGGCATTTTTTTCAATTTATTGTTGAAATCATGAAATTAATTCAATGAAGTTTGAATTCTAACATGTAGAAAAAAATTATTTGAAAGTTCTCAATACAGTGTCAAATTATTCGATGCAAAATTGATTTAATATTTGCATATATTTATAAGATAATCACAAGATAGATGTAATAAAAAGATAATCAAGATAGATGTAATGAAAAGATAATCAAGATAGAATATTCTTATCTTAATAGTGCTATGTATAGATATAAGGCAATCTTCAAGGATTTACAGTAATATGCTATAAAGATGAGCTGCCAGGTAAGTTTTATTATGTATTTAGTTATAAAGATAAATTTGACTCTATCTTTCCCCAAACATAACTCACAAAATGACTTATTTACAAAAATTTTATTTATTTAAGTTTTATTTGAGCATTTTATTTAATTTTTTGTATAAAAGAAAGTTTATATGCATTTCTGTCTATAAATGCATTATTTAAAACAAACTTATTGTAAATTTGCATTCGTTTTGTATCCCTCCCTAAGTAGTAAGATGAAATTGTATGATTCTATATATATTTTATATAATTATAAAAATAACATTTGCTGACCAAATAATAATGAAATGTCTTACAAAATAATACTGAAAATAAAAAGAAAAATTCGAAGCATCACAGACGGATGAAACGGTCTGTTTTAGTGCAAGAGACGAATTTAAAAAATATATATTTTGCATTAATATCTCCGTGTTAACTATAATGGGAATTGTTTGTGTAGACAAATAATTCTCCTGAAACTCTATTTTGAAGTCAAAACATATTTTAAACAGTTTATTTAAATTTTTTATTTCAAATGACATATTTTTTGCATAGAATAACATAGAGTTGTCTGCTATAAGCGGGTCCGTTTGAACTGCAGCGCCATCTGTTGCATTTCCTGAATAATTCACCCGATTATTTTCATTGAACGCGACATTAGGTATTCCAGTCACTATAATTGTGTGCGTAAGAATGCCCTATACTTTAACATGGATGGATTAAAGCCAAAATCCGCCTTAAACACCTCACAAGAGTCGAGTATAGTACTCGAACTTATACAAATATTTGAATATCATTTAAAGAAAAAATATATCTCGAATTAGCGCTGGAAAGCTACTTCATACTTTTTCTTAGATAATCTATTTCTGTATATAAAAGCTGAACAGATCACCATGGTTATATTTTTAAGCTATTCTAAATTTAAATGGGCACCACACGTAGTTTATCATTGAAATCAATGGCTGCCTATTCCAATATTTTGGCCTCCAATAAATAGTCCGAGTTACGACGCGGAAGGACACACTCTTCAAGATCCGGCCGGCCAAATGGTTACTCATGTCCTTGTCGACGAGTCGGTCGGTCTGGGTCTTCAACACTCTTCAAGATGTGAGCCCTCCACCTTTCATGTCACTAGAAGTAATTCAAAAATATAATAATCTTGGAGAGAACTTGAAAGGTAAATTTTGAAAACTTGATCTCATCGGTTTTTGTTGACATCTCTGGTCAGAAGTGGAGTCAAGCGGGTCAAGTGTATGACACGGTGAACGGCATAATTCTGACTTTGACAATGAGGCAGAAAAAATCCGTAAAATATCCCGGAATATGGAGCGGTAGAAAACAAACGAATGGACTGACATTGAAAACGCCCAAATAGCTTTTCAAAATGGAATTGACTCAGAAAGGATTATCATCACAAGCGAGAATGAAAAAATCTCAAAAGTGCACCCAGTGGCGCTAAAAAAAGAACTGGATGAATATCTGGGAACGAGGAAAGTAGAAGGTGTCGAGGCTACGAGGAAGGGAAACTTAGTGGTTATCGTGTCAACACGGGCGGATAAAAGAACAGAGTTCGAAATGACGTCAGAAACGTTCCTTAGTGACGTCAGAAACGTGCCATTGACTCTCCAGATTTTACCTTCTGGTGATTTTTCTTGCTCTCGCTTGACAAGACAAAACAAAACCCTAAGGATTATAAGGAAAGCCCCTAGATACTTAAGAAACTCGGTAATTAGGAAAGAATTCAAAATAAAAACTGGTAGAGCCCAAATTAAAAAGCTAGCGCTTAAAATCTACAAAAATCTCCCATCTGTCCCAAATGAGCTATTATTTAATCTGCATGACTATGATCATCGCAAGGCTAAAGGTACCTTCCCACTCACTGCAACGCAACGGTAGACGGTTCACGGCAACGCTCGAGGTACACGCAAGTCTTTGCGGAAGAAATGTAGCCAATCAGATGCAAGCGCAAACATTTCTCCTAGTTCAGCGGCCATGTTTACAAACCATCTCTTCCAAAGCGATTTTATATACATGAAATATTATATAATAAAAATTAAGATATTATTACGAATATAATCTCTTTGGTGTCTTCTGATTCAAATTTATATTTACCAGCGGCTTGCTAGTTTACAGTATTGACGCGTTTCAGAAAATTCACCTTTCTGTGAATTTAATTTGCTTTGGCGATATATACATATTTCATCAGTTTTCTAAAATAAGTTAACTAAAGTGATTCCATCACAAAACACAAAGGATCCTAATTTAAATTGTTTTAGAATATTTACTACACTATAGCAATTTCCTCGTTTTAACGAATACAATTATGTTCTCTTTCTCGAATCGTTAAAAAAAAACATCCCACAGAATTCAGAAAATAAATTTTGATGTATGTTCTCCATAGACTTTTTTTTATCCCTCTATTGCAATCCTAAAACAACTTGAAAACATATTCTGTTTACTCTTTAAAATAATATTCTAAAATAGCATTAAATGCTTTGCATGATATAATTTGTTAGTACATTTGAGATATGAAGTTTTGGCTTAGGTGGTAGAGTATCAGCTCCGCAAACGAGTGGGTTCTGGTTCGAATCCAAGAGAATCTTAAATTTTACAAGTGCTGCCATCTGTTGCTGAAATATTCAAATACAGTTTTTCTTTAACAATCTGCAGAATTTTTTTGTTTTAAATTATTTTAAGTTCTATATACAAAATAACCTTATATCAGTAAATTATTTTTAAGTTTGAATGCTTATAAAAATTTATTTCGAAGTTACTTTGAAAAATATCTTGAAGTATACTTTATACCAGCTATAGATGGAATGTACTCTTCTTAATTAACAAAGTGTTTGTAGAAATAGCAAATATAAAATATGCATATAAAATTAGACAGAAATCATCGAACATCCTTATACAAGTAGTAGTTATCTTTCGACATGTAATTTTGAACATTTTAGATTGGAATAGAAACAAAAATCATTTGAAATTTTAAAGTGGTTGTATTTTAATAATTTGGCGCTAATATTTGAAGACTTTTTTTTAATTTTAAATGCACATAGACAATTAAAAATTTACAATACATTTGAAAATCGTTTATTTTTAATAAAATAAATAAGTTCACATGTAAATATGAAAAGTTTACTCTTTTAAGTTTGAATGCTTATAAAAATTTATTCCGAAGTTACTTTTAAAAACATCTTGAAGTATACTTTATACCAGCTATAGATGGAATATACATTTAAATTTATTTTAAAACATAATTACTCAAAAAATATAAATATAGATAAAATAATTTTTAAATTTAAAAGTTTACTTTAATGAGAAACATTTTAAACGTTACAAATGAGCAAAGAACATATTCGGATATTTAAAATAGATACGTATTTGAAAACCTTTGAAATCAAGTATAACATGGGAATGAACTTAAATTTGTTTACACAATACTTTAATAACAGCATTCTTGAATTTAAATACTTTTTACGTTTTTATCCCTTGTTTGTTTCATTTCAGTCAATATCAGCAATATCACTTTTTAAACTAATTGTGTATCTTAAAATAGAGTGAATATTTTTCAACAAATATTTATTTGCTTTTTTATACAGATGTGTGACAAATCCAAATATTTTTTAATGTTCATTCACCTGTTTAAGCTTCTTATATCTAAAGTAATCCATATAAAAAAGATCAAATCAAAAGTTTACTATACGAAATATTGATTTAGCAGTAAAAACATGATCTACGATGCTATTGGCTGTTGCGTTGCCGTCAACCGTGCGGTACGCGTTGAATTCGGTTCCATTTCGAATTTAGCGTTGCGGCCTGCGTTCACCGCGGAAGAGGACTTTCCCCCACTTTTTCATCGTACAGCGCATGCGTGAACTGAACCGTCCTCAGCGGTGCGTTGCGTTGCGGTGAGTGGGAAGGTACCTTAAATCTCGTAAGAGACCCCGCTCAGTACTTAACTTTGATATTCGGTACTAGGAACGTCCTAACTTAATCAGTTGATATTAAATAAAACTCGCGATCTTTGCTTTTCTACAAAATGTCTTAAATCCTAAACTGCTAAAATGCTGGGTAACCCTCAGATCTGCATCAACCCCCCAAACTGCTTAAACTCTAAATGTGCAACAAACTACTACACTAGGAGCTAGGTCAAATAATAAAAACAGTAAATCAAAAACATCGAACCTTCAACTATGGGCCAATGAAATAATGTCACAGTATGAAGATAAGAACCACACCTAGAGATTGGAGATTAAAGGCGCTTCGCGTCTGGTGCTCTGTTCTGGACGAAACTCTATTCGATTATACCTGGTAACGGTAGAGCACATCGGGCTAAGCAATTTGCAGCCGACTTTTGTGATTTTCGTATTTCGTGACGTACTTTGTACTCGCCATTTCTTTTTGTGCTTTTTGAACTTGGTTCGTCACGTGTGTTTTCCCCACGTGGTTGTACTTTTTCGGACTTTTGGATTGATTTCACTCTCTCTCCACTATGGATTTGGACAGTGCTCAGTTAGAATACACGCGGAATATTGCTGGTGAGTTGGATGGAGAAGATGCTCGGTCTCTTAAGGATGCCATGACTACCTATTGCGACTCCCTGCCACAGGATGGATCGATATTCACGTGGACTCAGGATGTGAAGCAAGCGATGAACTTCTGCGGACTCATGATTTACGTGTTGACTCTGCACATCGAGAAGATGCTCAGGAATGGATTGATTGGACAGCCAAGGACCAAGTCTCCCGGATAATAGGTTCGTTTTCATTTGTAAACTCTTTTTTGTTGACCCATGATATTGAGAAATTTGAGAATAGTGGTATTTATGTAATTTATAAATTTGAGGATAATATGTTAGGTAGTAAATTAATTGAAACTAAACTGCTAGAAATAGGACTGATAAAGGAAATTAAAATTGAAGATGAAATTGAACCGGTTTTTTATCCAAGTAAAAAGGCTAGGATAGAGGAAAATTCCACTACGGAAGTTCCTACCAAAAACCAGTTTGAACTGTTAAACTTAAAATCTAGTGACCATGATAACATGAACTGTAGCATTGCAACTGATAACCCTAATGATGTAAATGTAAATGATCATTCTAGTAAAGTAAAAGATCCTAACCAAAAAACTTATGCTGAAATTGTAAGCCAAAATGTTGAATATAAAATAGTGCAAAGATCGAAAACGGCTGAAAATAGACTTAGGGAAAAAAGGAATGATGTTGAGAAAAAAGATCCGAAAGCGGAATGCTTCTTCATCCAGTTTAATGAAAACTACCAGGCGCTCCTCAAAAAACTAAATGAGATTACGGAAAATAAAGTATCTGGCAAACTTACAGGAGAGATGTTAAAGTTGATACCAAAGGACGCTGACGCCTATAGGGCTGTTCAGCGCCACTTAACCAGCGAGAAAATCCCCTTTCACAGCTTAAATCTTAAAACGGAAACGCCAAAAAATATGGTATTGAAGGGGCTACCAACCAGTTATGACATTGAGACTCTAAAAGCTACTCTAACAACCGTGGGGTTAGATGTAGTCCGGGTTTCTCAATTGAGAAACACTAAAACTAGATTGCCTCTGCCGACCTTCCAACTCAGCCTTAGGCCCACGGATAACTGGCAGAGGGTATACTCAATAACAAGATTAGGTTACATGGCTGTGAAGGTAGAGGCCTTTAGAACACGGGGCTTTAAGATCTGCTACCGGTGCCAACAGTTCAACCACTCCTCTGACAACTGTTCGATGCCACCTAAGTGCATTAAGTGTACAGAGAACCACTTGACAAGAGACTGCCAGAGACCTAGGTCTGAGAAGGCAACCTGTGCAAACTGCAAAGGTGACCACCCGGCAAACTTCCGGCTCTGCCCGAAGAACCCTTGGAATAGAGGAAAGGCACCGGCGCATGCCCTCCCTCCCTCCCAAAATGAGATACCCCCTTGGAGGCAAAAGGCCCACGGTCTAAACACCCAGGTACCCCGCCAGGACTCCTCGAACACTGTGCCACAGATAACTAGAATTCAACATTCAACACCTACCAGATCGGTGCAAGAGCAGATCCCCAAACCATCGACTTCCAGAGAATTAACTCCGGAAGAAATAAAGCTGGCTACTATAGCCATTAAAAGGAGAAATAAAGCGGAAAAAACCAGACAGGCAAAACTAGCTCAGGAATCTAAAGAAGTGAATCCAAAAACTAAATCAACTAAAGAAATCAAAACACGGGAAGAGAAAACCAAACGCGTCAGGGAAGAAGAGCTCGCGCAAACCCAGCTGTTAGAACAAACGGTTGAAAAAAGACAAAAGATTACCGAGATACAAAAGGATACTCAAAATCAAGTTCAAACCGTGGTTGAGGCTGAGGATATGGAAGCTGAGACTGAACCGACTGTTAAATCCGATGATGAAAAGATGGATGAAATCCTGAACCTCACCAGAGGATTTATCAGTATGTTCAATTTAGACGACTTAAAACATCTGTTGATGCAGTTCGCAGAGTTAATGCAAAAAAAGAGCGATCCAATGTCAATGGTTTTTGAGGCCTTCAAAATAATCGCGGATTTTAGAAATAACAGTGAGAATCAAACCCGCCATGGATAGGTCCCAAAAAGAATCCTTTAAAATAATATTTTGGAATGCGAATGGCATACCTCCAAGAATAAATGAACTTAGGAACTATGTAAATGAAAATGACGTAGACGCCTTGTTAATTCAGGAAACTAAAGTTAGAGAAAATAAAAAAATTGATATACCCAACTATAATAGCTATCATAACTTTAGCCCAAATACAACTGCTAGACGGCCTCATGGAGGAACAGCAATATACATTAAAAGAAATATTCCCCACGAGGAAGTAAATAACATAAATCCTCAAAGAGTAGAAAATACCAGTATAAAAATAAAAATAAGTAATACAAACCCGTTTATCCTAACTTCGATATATCTCGATCTTCGCTTACATAGGATCGGCTTCGTGTTGGATTCAAGGGGTACCAACATCTCAAGGGGGGTATCCTCCTACTGCTCGGATCGTTTCCTGTTCGCTCCTGCTCTGATTCCACCACGTGGTCATCGCTTCTCATGCTTGTCGTGTTCGTGACCTCCTACTGCTCGGATCGTTTCCTGTTCGCTCCTGCTCTGATTCCACCACGTGGAACCTTGCTGTACCATTTCGTACAGCGTGTCTCTGACTTTTGCTGCTTTGGACTCCATCTCTGTCGGACGTCTTACCACGTGGAACGTTTACAGCGTGCTCTCCCAACGTGCATCCTGCATCTCGATTCATCGACTCTCACAGACTGGACATGGCGTCCAAGCCTTCTTCACAGACTTCAATAAAAGGTGTACCTTCGGACATTAGATTGATTATTGACAAATTCAGGACTCTAACTATCCCATCTGAAAATGAACTTAGTGACCTGGCCTCCATGACCACCTTCAGACTCATCGGTGACTTCCTCCTACACGAGTTCCACAAGTTATCTGATGGCCTCTCCACCCTCACTCAGGATGAATATTTGGGTATGCGTTACACTTTGTCAAATCATTTTGAGCGAACTGATTATTTTG
Organism: Amaurobius ferox; assembly: GCA_951213105.1. Taxonomy (NCBI): domain Eukaryota; kingdom Metazoa; phylum Arthropoda; class Arachnida; order Araneae; family Amaurobiidae; genus Amaurobius; species Amaurobius ferox. The sequence goes on from OX578155.1 coordinate 42,735,212, forward strand.
ATTGTAATACCCCTTTCAAATCAGAGATAGATGCTTACATTGCACGCAATGGCTTACCCACGTGCGTGGCTAAAGCTAATCTTAATGATAATACTGTAAACTCTGCTGAGGCAGCTAACTTAAATGAAATTAATACTAATAATAATAATGAAACTAGTAGTGAAACTGAATATGTTACTCAAACTTCTCAGAATGTAAATAATGATTTTAATGATGACCAATATGAATCTAATGATAAAAGTATTAATAATTTAAATAATAAAAGTAAAACTAACTCTAGAACTGATAATCAAAATGCACAAGTAGACTCGGACGGCTTCAGGATGCCGAAGAGGCATTGCCCCATGGTCAATATTCAGCCCTATAATGGAATAGAGACTGCAAGGAACCCTTTTTCTTCGTCTGATATGGACACCTCCCCCCCCCCCTCAGGAAATTGAAAATGAAATAACTAATAATACTAATTCTCAAACTGATATTAATTCTCAAACTAATAGCAATGGTAATAACAAACCTGAGAACCCCCAATTTAATTCCTATAATCCCGAACCCTTTTACGTTAACTGCCCCCATAACTGGCGAGAGCTCATTAAAGCGATCAACGCAAAAACTGCCACCAATGTCAAAGCCCAGCTTGCTGGGGACCTCATTAAAATTCTCCCACAAAACTTAGACGACTACAGATTGGTACAAAGATTCCTAATTGAACAAAACCTAGAATTTCACTCAATTAACATAAAGGCGGAAAGGCCAAGGTACTCATCAAAGGACTGCCCCCAAACACGAATATTCAGGAACTAAAGGAAGAACTCAACTTTATGGGATATAGTGTACATAGAATATCGCAACTGCGGGATTTGAAAAACCAAGCACCGTTGCCCATTTTCCTGATTTATCTCAACCCCACTAAGGGCTGGGAAGATATAAGAAACGTCACCTCTGTTCTAGATATGACAATACGAGTAACAAACTTTGATTCGAGGGGAATTAAAATGTGCTACCGCTGTCAGCGGTTTGGACATTCCAGCGAATGCTGCAGACTGCCACCAAGATGTCTTAAATGCGGGCTAGGGCACCATACCAGAGAATGCACGAAATCAAAAGACACCCCTGCACAATGTGCAAATTGTAAGGGACCACACCCGGCTAATTTCAGACTTTGCCCCGCTAACCCACAAAATAAAAATCAAATGCCAAATAATGCAAACTTGCCTGTTCCCCCCCCCTCCAGAAGCAGCCCACCTAATCTACAGCCCGCAGACTTCCCCCGCCTTCAAACTACTATACCAGAACAAACTAAACAGCAGGAAAACAATAGAACTAATGTCAGCCAAACCTCCACCACCATAAACCAGAACGAAAACAGATCCTTTGCGGAAATCGCGGCAGTTCAAAAGTCCAACCAAAGTACTTCAGCTCCCCCCCCACCCTCCCCTAAACTCATCCCAAGAAATCAAATTGTAGCCAATGCTAGACAGCAAACCCTACAGCAAATTGCCGTACATTCTTACATCTCCCCTGCCCCTCCCCCCCTAGCTGCAGAAAACTTGAACGAAAAGACTAACAATGAAACATCCTCAACTTCTCAAATCAAAGATATAATACAGATTATTCAGGAATTCAAACAAATGTTTACTGACTTAGACTTAAATTTTAATAAAATCAAAAACTTCATAAATCAAATTAAAGAAACAATTAACAAACCAATTAATCCACTAGATAAACTATTAAACATCATATCTGCCCTCGGAGAGGTATTTAGTACAGTCCCCCCCCCCCCCCCGTCATGGCGAGTAAAACCTTCAGTCACCTAAACATATTGTCGTGGAACGCCAATGGGCTCCGCGGCAAAATCACTGAACTGCGTTCCTTTGTACAGAATAATAGCATTGATATAATACTTATTCAAGAAGTTAGACCTGGCCTCCGTCCCCGCCCCCTCAAAATTGCAAATTACTATAATTATACGGCTCTGAGAAATAACCCATCTAATAATCAACCCTCCCATGCAGGCGGAGTTTCTGTCTACATTAAGCATAACATCCCTCACCATGAATTAAATCCGGTCAATACTACTGTAATTGAAAATAAAATGATTCAGCTCTCCCTACCGAACCACCCGCCCATCATTATTGGGTCCATCTACATAAAACCTGCCAGCAGAATAGACATTACCCCTGACCTGCAAAGTATCAGTAATATCAATCACCGTGCCATCCTGTTGGGTGATTATAATGCACATAGCCCCCTCTGGAATTGCCGCAGAAGAAACACCTACGGTACTGCTCTGCAAAAATTCATCTCTGCTACTGGAATTCATCTTGCAGTCCCTGCCCTGCCCACCCACTACTCGCATTCCCCTTACCCCTCCACCATAGACCTCGGCCTTCTTAAAAATATCCATCTTCCTTATACAATTGAAACTCTTAATGAATTTAGCTCTGACCACCTCCCCATCCTCCTCACCCTTCAGCTAAACTCCCTTCTCCCTGTCTCCAGCCTCCCTTCCTGTGTCGATTGGAATAATTTCAAATCAAACCTTAGAAACACCACCCTGCTCATCCCTAATATTAACTGCCCTGCTGACATTGATAAAGCTGCCCAAAAAATCACCCTCGAAATTCAAAACTCCCTGTCTAAAGCTTCCTCCTCTCGTCCCCCCCCGCTACAACTCCCTTCCGCATAACATCCAAACTCAGATTGTGTATAGAAATTTTGTTCGCCGCCTCTGGCAAGTAACTAGAGACCCCCGCACTAAAACCCACCTTAACTCCGTAAATAAAAATATTAGAATTGCCATTCAAAAGCACAACCAAAATAATTGGAAAAATTATATTGAGTCCCTCTCCCCTTCTGACAATAGCATCTGGAAAGAGATTAAAAGAATTAAGAAACCCTATTCGCAGCTCCCCCCCCTCCTCTCGTCCACTGGCACCGCTTTTTCAGAACGGGACAAAGCAAATGCTATCGCAAATTGCTACGAGAAGCAATTTGCGATTGATATCCCGAACAACGCTTTTCATACTCATGTGCAGTCTACAGTTAACAGTTTTCTCTTGTCCCCCCCCCTCCTCTGGTCCCTCCCACCTCTGTTGAAGAAGTAACTGAAATCATTCATAAATTGAAGAACAAAAAATCCCCTGGAATAGACAAAATCTCTAATAGAGCCCTTAAGGCCCTACCACTTAACATTATCTTTTACATAGTTTTAATGATCAACTCAATTCTTAAATTCTGCCACTTTCCGGCTTGCTGGAAAACTGCTGTCGTAATCCCCTGTTTAAAGCCCGGTGCTGACCCCTCTAACCCTGTGTCATACCGTCCCATTTCCCTCCTCCCATCCCTGAGTAAAATCACAGAAAGAATCATTCAGAACAGGCTTTATAAATTTATAAATGAAAAAGATATCATTATCCCAGAGCAATTTGGATTCAGACCCATGCACTCCACCACCCATCAGCTTCTCAGAGTAGTTGAATTCACTGCTAATGCCATTAAAAATAAAAATCACGTAGGTGCCCTTCTGCTGGACGTCGAAAAGGCGTTCGACAAGACGTGGACCCCTGGAATAATCTACAAATTAATTAAACTTAACTCCCCCCCCCCTTCATCCAAATTATAAATTCGTATCTACTAAAAAGAAAGTTCCATGTGCGAACTCTAAATACCCTCTCCGAAATTAAAACCATCAACGCAGGCGTTCCGCAAGGATCCATTCTAGGGCCCCTTCTTTTTAATCTGTATGTAAATGATATCCCCCGCGCCCCTCACACCACCCTTTGCTTATATGCAGACGACACGTGTATTATATCCTCCAACAAAAATATTAATTATCTCCACACCCAGTTACAGAATCATATCAGCATACTTATAAAATATTACGATAATTGGAAAATCAAGATAAACGCATCCAAATCGCAGGCAGTCTTTCTCTCTGGAGCCCGTATCCCCCCCCCTTAATGTTCAAAAATCAGCCTATCCCTTTTTCGCGTACTGCCAAGTACCTCGGTGTCCATTTGGATAGCCGGCTTACTTGGCGTACGCACTTTGAGTACATTGTCAAAAAAACTAAAAAGCTCGTAGGAGCACTAAATCATCTTTTATTTTCAAAAGACCTCGATATTAGTAATAAGATTCTCTTATACAAGAGCATTATGCAGCCAATTCTCTTATATGCATGCCCGATTTGGGGGTATGCATGTAAATCGAATATTCAAAAACTTCAAGTGGAACAGAACAGGATACTCCGAATCATCAGGAAAGCCCCTCGTTACTTACGTAATGATATAATTCACAAAGACTTTAAAGTAAAAACTATTAAACAGGCTATTAAAAAACAAACTACAAAATTCTTTAGTGACATACCAAAAATACCGAATGAATCTCTGTTTAATCTCCAGGACTATGACCCGCGGGCGAATAAAAAGCGTCCCCGTGCAGTCTTGTATGAACCTCCCTAAGCATCGTTTTAATTTTTCTAGCATTCCCAGTCTGCTTATTGTGCAACTCTTTAACCTCTTACATTCTTTTAGCATCTATCTCGCAAACTCCTCCCCCCTCAGCTTGTAACCAATGCTGCAAGTTGTATCCCAACTTGCCTCTAGATGGCAGCACCGCTGCACCTTAGTTTTCACTCTCCTTCCAATAAGGAAGGCTGGACTTTGTGTCCTTTATTGTATGAATCAGATCAATTTCGCTCAAATGATGACATGTGTTAATACTTTATCCACAGACCGGAGGTAAAAGCCTTCGGGCTAGGCACTCCAGCACGTAACCAACATCCCTGGCTGTCGATATATCTCAAACATACGAGTGGAATAAATGTAGCTGCGCAACTGGAACTGCTTTTCTCGCGATAACACCATACTTGCGGGTGACTTCAACGCGCATCACCGTAGGTGGGGCTGTAGAAGAGCCAACACACGCGATACACACATAAACAGACTGCTGAGCAAAACAAACACCAACATTATTGCACCATCTAGTCCAACCTGCTTCACACGCGGCAATGGTTCTTTCATAGATTTTGTCCTTACAAGAAACATAGACTACGCTCACACTATTAATACCCTAGATGAATTCGACTCGGATCATCTACCGGTACTGGTGACATTTGATCTGAACACACCTCTTCCAGCCTCTCTGGGACAAGAGAGGGTGAACTGGAACGTACTCAAAAGAGCACTATTCGAGCCGCACTTAGCAGTACCTGACTTAATGAGCACGGCGGATATTGACTCTGCCACGCATACACTCACAATAGAAAAAAGAGACCAATCGCCTCTGCTACAACACATCGTGCGTCACCTAAAACACCCACACTTTCTCACCATGTCAGACAATTAGTAAGACAGAGGAACAGAATTAGAAAGACATGGCAGGCTAATAGAGACCCTACCCTTAAAAGAGAGCTTAACAGACTCACGTGTAAAGTCAGGGAAAAAATCGTCGCGGAAAAGCAGCAACAGTATAAAGAGTTAATCGAATCGCTTAACCCAGAAGACGTGTCACTCTGGGAATTCGCCAAAAAACTTAGGAAACCGCAAATTAAACTCCCGCCATTATTAGATGGTAATAATACCGCGTACTCAGATGAAGAAAAAGCCGAGGCGCTCGCAAAGCATTACGAAAAGCAATTCGAACCAAACCACGATTTAATGTGTCAGGACACCCTAAAAACGGTCAGGCAAACACTAAATAACTTTAGAAACTCCCGGTCACAGCTGAGATTAACCCAGCCACACCGCAAGAGATAGTCGAAATTATCAAAAACTTAAAGAACCGTAAGAGCCCAGGACACGACAAATCAGGAACGTAGCGGTCAAAACCCTTAAATATAGTTTTTTTTCATGACCATTTTAATAAATAAAATACTAAAATTAAACTATTTCCCTAAAGAATGGAAGGACGCGATAATTATACCGATGTATAAGGCAGGAGAGGATGCCACAATTCCAGCCAACTACAGACCAATTAGCCTACTGCCAACACTTAGTAAAATTACTGAGAAAATAATTCTTAAGAGCCTGAACACGCACCTTAGTGAGAATGACATTATCATTCCGGAGCAGTTTGGATTTCGGCCAAAACACTCTACCACTCATCAACTGCTGAGAGTGGTAGAGTACATATCTTCTGGACTAAATACCAAGACACCCACAGCTGCAATTTTCCTGGATATACAAAAAGCCTTTGATAAAGTGTGGCACTGTGGTTTAGCATACAAATTGATCACCCTAAAAGTCCCTGACGCACTAGTCAAACTTTTAATTTCATACTTAAATAACAGACACTTTCAAGTCAGAGTTAAAGATAGCTTATCTACACCCAAACTCATGAAAAGTAGTGTACCGCAAGGATCCATCCTGGGCCAGACATTTTTTAACATATACCTGAATGGCATCACCAGGACTCCAAACACTGAGCTGGCACTCTATGCAGATGACAGTGCGATACTTGCAAAACACACTTATCTTACAGTAATGCACAGACAGCTACAACAACACTTAGACATACTCCAAACATGGCTGGAAAAATGGCGAATAAAATTAAACCCCAATAAATGTCATTGGATTTACTTCTCTAGGAAGCATAAACTCACGCCGCCTCTGTATATGAACAACCAAGCACTACGCGCGGAAAAATCAACTAAATACCTGAGTGTAACGATAGACTCCCACCTAACTTGGAAATTGCACGTAATAAACATAATCAAAAAAGCGTATAATGCCACAGGAGTTTTATACCCAATGATAGGAAACGGAAATCTTAATTATCAAAACAAACTTCTAATATACAAATCGGTCATCCGCCCGGGAATGCTGTATGCAGCACCCGTATTGGGATATGCCTGTAAAACTACCATAGACTTCTTAGAAACAAGACAAAATAAAATCCTAAGGTGTATCAGGAAAGTTCCTAGATATTTAAGGAACTCGGTGATTGAAAAAGACTTTAAAATAAAAACCGTGAGAGCCCAAATTAAAATCACCACCAATACTAAAGCGGACGTGCTTTAGTATTGCTCCTGCTTTTTACAAGTTGGTGATCTTCTTGCTAGCGCTTGGGCGTGTTATATCTATTTACGATAGAGCACGTCGGGCAAAGCAATTCTACAGCTTGGTGAGTACGGACGATTCGCCATTTTGGATTTTGTGCTTTTCATTTGGGAGTGCCACGTGTGTTGTTACCACGTGGTAGTGCTATTTCTTGGAACTTCTCTACCCTGACGATATGGATTTGGAACGAGGCGACGTGGCAGCTACTCGCGATCTTGCTGGTGAGCTGGACGAGGAAAAATTCGGGCCTCTCAAGGGTGCCATGATGAATTACTGCGAAACTCTACCTGATGATGGACTGATGACTGGACTGAAGGATGAAGTCAAGAACGCCGTCAACTTCTGCACCCTGGCAGTCTACGTGATGACTCTTCACATCAGGGAGCTGCTGATGAACGGACTACTGGGACAAGAAGAGGACCAAGTCTCCAAGATTCTAGGTTCGTTACTTTCTGTGAACTCTTTTTTGTTTGCCCGGAAATTGGATAGGTTTATTGATTGTGATATTTATGAGATTTTTAAATGTGAGGGATGTAATTCTAGTGTTAAAGTCAAATGTAAAATGATAGAGCTAGGCTTAATTAAAGAAATTAAAGATGAAGATAAACTTAAAACGGTTGAAAATCCAAATAAAAAAAGAAAGATGGAGGGGCAGTCCACTAAGGATGCTCCTACTAAAAGCCATATTGTAGAAGAAAACTTAAATGTCCATGATAACATGGACTGTAATGAAATAGCTGATAATGTTGTAAATGTAACTGACAATGATTATGTTAAAACTAAGACTTACGCTGAGATTGCCGCGCAACCAGTTGTGTTTAAAAGTGCACCTAAACCTAAAACGGTCGAAAATAGTGGCAGGCTAAAAACAGTTGAGGTTGAGAAAAAAGACCCTAAAGCTGAATGCTTTTTCATCAAGTTCAATGATAATTACAAGGTTCTCCTTAAAAAACTAAATGATATCTCAGGAAATAAAGTTTCTGGCAAGCTCACAGGAGACATGTTAAAACTGATTCCAAATGACGCTGACACCTATAGGGCTGTACAGCGCCATTTAAGTAGTGAGAAAATCCCCTTCCACAGCTTAAATCTAAAGACGGAAAGGCCGAAAAAGGTAGTTCTGAAGGGGCTACCAACAAATTATAACATGGAGGAAATAAAAATCACTTTAACATCCGAAGGATTAGATGTAGTCCGGGTTTCTCAACTGAGAAACACTAAAACAAGATTACCTCTGCCGATCTTCTTAGTCAGCCTTAGGCCTACGGAAGAGTGGCAGAGGGTCTACAGACTAACAAGATTAGGTTACTTGGCTGTGAAGGTAGAGGCCTTCAGAGCACGGGGCTTCAAAATCTGCTACCGGTGCCAACAGTTCAATCACTCCTCGGAGAACTGCAGTATGCCACCTAAGTGCCTTAAGTGTGCTGAAGAACACTTCACACGGGACTGCCAGAGACCTAGGTCTGAGAAGGCTACGTGTGCAAATTGCAATGGAGACCACCCAGCGAACTTCCGGCAATGCCCGAAGAATCCCTGGAACAGAGGAAAGGCACCGGGGTATGCCCCCCCTCCCCAAAATCAGATACCCCCTTGGAGGCAAAAGGCCCTCGGATTAAACTCCCAGGCACCCCCTCAGGGCTCCTCGCACTCTGTGCCACAGCAAAATAGATACCAATCTTCAGCACCCACCAGATCGGTGCAAGAGCAGGCCCCCAAACCTTCGTCTTCCAGAGAATTGACTCCGGAAGAAGTAAAACTGGCTACTATAGCCATTATAAAGAGAAAGGAAGCCGAAAAAGCAAGACAGGCGGAACTAGAAGCTAAAATTGTAAATCAATATGCTAAATCAAAAGAAGAAATCAAAACGCGTGAAGCCAAAACTAAACGAGTTAGAGAAGAGCTCGCGCAAACCCAGCTGTTAGAAAAAACGGTTGAAAAAAGGCAAAAAACTACTGAGGTCCAAAAGGATGCTCACAAAAATGACCAAACCGTGGTTGAGGCTGAGGATATGGAAGCTGAGACTGAACCTGCTGGTAAAACCAATGATGAAAAGATGGATGAAATCCTCAACCTCATCAGAGGGTTTATCACCATGTTCGACCTAGATGCAATAAAACACCTGTTGATGCAGTTCGCAGAGCTAATACAAAAAAAGAGCGATCCAATGCAAATGGTCTTTGAGGCTTTTAAATTAATCGCGGATTTTAAAAATAACAGTGAGAATCAAACCCGCCATGGCTAGGTCCCAAAAAGACAGCTTTAAAATAATATTTTGGAATGCGAACGGCATATCCCCAAGAATAAATGAACTTAGGAGCTACGTAAATGAAAATGATGTAGATGCCCTGCTAATTCAGGAAACTAAAGTTAGAGAAAATAAAAAACTAAATATAGCAAACTATATTGGCTATCACAACCTTAGCTCAAATACAACTGCTAGAAACCCCCATGGAGGAACAACAATATATATTAAAAGAAATATTCCCCACGAGGAAATAAACAACATAAATCTTCAAGGTATAGAAAATACTAGCATAAAAATTAGAATAAATAATGTAAACCCATTTATCCTAACTTCAATATATGTCAAAAACATGAGTGGTATAAATGTAGCTGCGCAGCTGGAACTGCTTTTCTCGCGATATCCAAACACAATACTCGCGGGCGACTTCAATGCACACCACCGAGCGTGGGGCAGCAGGAGAGCCAACATTCGCGGTACACAGATACACAGATTACTGAACACAACAAACACCAACATCATTGCACCGTCGAGACCAACCTGCTTCGCAGGTGCCAACGGCTCATTCATAGACTTTGTCCTAACGAGAAACATAGAATACGCTCACACTATCGATACCCTGGATGAATTCGACTCGGATCATCTACCGGTACTGGTGACATTCGACCTGAACACACCTCTTCCAGCCTCTTTGGGACAAGAGAGGGTGAACTGGAACGTTTTCAAAAGAGCACTTTTTGAGCCGCACTTGGCAGTACCCAACATTATGAGCACGGCTGATATTGACTCTGCCACACACACACTCACAACAGAAATCAAGAGAGCTATTGCCTCTGCCACAACACATCGTGAGTCACCAAAAATGCCTACACTTTCCCACCATGTCAAACAATTAGTTAGGCAAAGGAACAGAATGCGTAAGACATGGCAGGCTAATAGAGACCCTACCCTCAAAAGGGAGCTTAACAGACTCACGTGGAAAGTCAGGGATAAAATTGTCGCAGAAAAGCAGCAACAGTATAAAGAGTTAATTGAATCCCTTAGCCCAGAAGACGTATCGCTCTGGCAATTCGCTAAAAGACTCAGAAAACCTCAAATTAAACTCCCGCCACTAATAGATGGCGTTAAAATCGCGTACTCAGACGAAGAAAAAGCAGAGGCGCTTGCTAGGCATTACGAAAAGCAATTTGAACCAAACCACGATCTAATGTGTCAGGATACTCTAAGAATGGTTAGGCAAACTCTAAACAACTTCAGGAACTCCCCGGTCACGGCTGAGATTAACCCAGCCACCCCGCAAGAGATAATTGATATCATCAAAAACCTTAAAACCCGTAAAAGCCCAGGGCACGACAAAATCAGGAATATTGCGGTCAAAAACCTACCCTTAAATATAATATTTTACTTGACCACCCTAATAAACAAAATACTAAAACTAAATTATTTCCCCAAAGAATGGAAGGAAGCGATAATTATAGCGATCCATAAGCCTGGTGAGGATGCCACAATTCCAGCCAACTACAGACCAATCAGCTTACTACCGACACTTAGTAAAATTACTGAGAAAATAATTCTTAATAGACTGAACACGCACCTTAGTGAGAATGATATTATCATTCCGGAGCAGTTTGGATTTCGGCCAAAACATTCCACCACTCATCAATTGCTGAGAGTGGTAGAGTACATATCTTCTGGACTTAATAGTAAGACACCCACAGCTGCGATTTTTCTTGACATACAAAAAGCATTTGATAAAGTGTGGCACTGTGGATTAGCATACAAATTGATCACTCTAAAAGTCCCTGACGCACTTGTCAAACTTTTAATCTCATACCTAAATAACAGACACTTCCAAGTTAGAGTAAAAGATAACTTGTCTACACCCAAGCTCATTAAAAGTAGTGTACCGCAAGGATCCATCCTGGGCCCGACACTCTTTAACATATATCTAAATGACATCCCCAGGACCCTAGACACGGACCTGGCACTCTATGCAGACGACAGCGCGATACTTGCAAAACATCCTTACGTCTCAGTAATGCACAGACAGCTACAACAACACTTAGACATACTCCAAACATGGCTGGAAAAATGGCGAATAAAATTGAACCCCAATAAATGTCATTGGATTTATTTCTCTAGAAAACGTAAACCTCCGCCGCCTCTGTACATAAACAACCATGCACTAAAAGCGGAAAAATCTACTAAATACCTAGGTGTAACGATAGATTCCCACCTAACCTGGAAACAGCACGTAACGAACTTAATCAAAAAAGCGTATATGGCCACAGGAGCCTTATACCCAATGATAGGAAACGGAAATCTAAGTTATCAAAATAAACTCCTAATTTATAAATCGGTCATCCGCCCGGGAATGCTGTATGCAGCACCCGTATGGGGATATGCCTGTAAAACTACTATAGACTTACTAGAGACAAAACAAAACAAAATCCTAAGGATTATAAGGAAAGCTCCTAGATACTTAAGAAACTCGGTAATTAGGAAAGACTTCAAAATAAAAACGGTTAGAGCCCAAATTAAAAAGCTAGCGCTTAAATTCTATAAAAATCTGCCATCTGTTCCAAATGAACTACTATTCAATCCGCATGACTATGATCATCGCAAAGCCAAATCACGTAAGAGACCCCGCGCGGTACTTAATATTGAAAATCGGAATTAGGTAAGTCCCAACTTAAATAGTTGATATTAAATTAAAACTCGATCAATGTTTTCTAAAAAATGTTTTTTAAAACCTTAAACTGCAAAATTGATAGGAAATCCTTAGAACTGCATCAACTCCCCAAAATTACTCAAACTCTAAATGTGCAACAAACTGCCACATTAGGAGCTAAGTCAAATAATAAAAACAGTAAATCAAAAACCTCGAACCTCCAACTATGGGCAAATGAAATAATGTCACAGTATGAAGATAAGAACCACACCTAGAGATTGGAGATTAAAGGCGCTTCGCGCCTGGTGCTCTTTTCTGGACGAAACCCATCTATGCCAAATTAAAAAGCTAGCGCTAAAATTCTACGACAACCTGCCTTCAGTTCCAAATGAACTTCTATTCAGTCTACCTGACTATGATCATCGCAAGGCCAAATCTCGTAAGAGACCCTGTGCAGTACTTAACCTTGAATAATCGGATTTAGGTAAACCCCTTGACTAGCAATTGAAATTAATTAAATATCGCGATCAATATTTTTCAAATTTAAAAAATATTCTTAATCCTTAAACTGCCAAATTTCTACGTAACCCTCAGATCTGCATCAACCCCCCAAACTGACTAATTCCAAATGTGCAATAAACTGCCACACTAGGAGCCAAGTCAAAAATAAAATAGTAAATAAAAAAAAAATTCGAGCCTCCATATCATGGGTCAATGAAATAATGTCACAGCATGAAGATATGAACCATATATTGAGATTGGAGATTAAAGGCGCTCCGCGCCTGGTGCTCTGTCCTGTACGAAACTTCTTTTTTGACGTCAGAAAATCTTCAACGAATGAAAATTCAGCATTGACGACTTTGCTTTTCCAGCAACGTTTTGCGGAGTGTGCTTGTAATCTACCGGATTATTACATGCTTCTAAAATGTTTGAAAATTTTCAGACAGATCTTATGTTGTGCTCATCTGGATTTAATTTTGGGGGATAGTTTAGAATGTAATTCGCTGTATAATTTATTTTGGGGATGATTAGAATATAATTCGTTGTATAATCTATCGGATGTTGGATTTGTTGATATCATCCACTAATTAATTGCGTGCAGTATAAAAAGCTATTGTTGGCACAAAAAGTGACAGAATCATTATAGAATAGTTTTTCGAAACTCTAAATAAATTTAGCAAAGTTTTTAATGTCATCAAAATTTCCAATTTTATCGGATCGAATACAATTAAATAAAGTGGTAATATTATATTAGAGTGAGCGGGTTTGAAACCAAATTCATGGCAGAAATTAATAAAAGGACGCAAAATCTTAGGATGGTAAGGAAAACTAGATTAGTCAAAAATGAAGTATCTTAAGCTTAATTTATCACTCTGGCCGACAGATGGTAGCACCATATCAATTGTTCCTTGAAATGTAACATTTACACTCAAATGTGCCAAGGACACAGTAAAATTTCTAGAAATGCTAGAACTGTTGATGATAACTTCCAAACGAGGGAGGTTATGTATGCCTGTATGAAAGTATTTATAAAACCATTTAGTCCCAATGCAGGAAACGGCATTCATGGATCGATTTTGTGCTTATTATGAGGTCATCGGCATGAAACAGCCTCGTATCTATATAATGGCAGCAAGAAACTTGCTAAATGCCACAATTTTGAAAAGTTCTATGCCTTGGGAAATGACAAAAAATTCACTCATAAATGTAGCATACACAAAGGTAACTACCATACTGAGTAGTGTATTTTCGCAATCGTAGGGAAAGGGGGGGGGCAGAGCTGTTAAAGGGGTCCAAGAGAGAAATTTGCGAAGATTAAAATCTAGTAATAGTATAAATATTGTTTGAGATTTAATGTTACAGCATATTGAGAGCGGCGCAAATTATCAATCCATAAAAGATTATTTTAACTAAAAATACTTTAAATAAATAAATAAAAAAACTACAATATCTTGGGAACAGCGCATGTTAGCATCCTATAAATGACTTTTTTTTAATTACAAGTATTTTATATAAGAAGAAATTACAATAATTTGAGAAAAAAGAATTATATATATAAAGTGACTATACTTTCCATATTTTAGCAGCGTTGTAGTTATTTTACCTTTCAGCATAATAGCGAAAAATTTTTCACGGGGGGGGAGGGTTGAGTAACCAAAATGTATGTTTTCAATTTCTTCATATATAATTTCTTGGAAATTCAATGGATTCTTGGGAGGGGGGGGGGCATATATACTATAGCATATATACTATATTTTAGGGGTAGCAAATATGCAAAATAAATTAAAAATAACTGAGCTGAATATTTGTCAAAATTTCTTATTTCCTCCCTATTCTCAAAGGGGTGGTCAAACATCAAACGCCTGAAAGCCGCTTTTAGGGGTGGGAGGAGTCTTGACTTTTTTGACGTCACAACGGGACAAGTAGAGAGATTCAAGGATTCAAGGATCACAAATTAAGGAGTACCTAGGTCAGCCGAAGGCTGCCTTTAACCTCCAATCTAAAGGTCGACTGGGAAATAGTGAAAAGGAAAACTTACAGAAAAGAGGTTTCAAAATAGTAACGGGCGATTCTCCAATGATCCCTATTGCGACGAATCCCAATAAAAATCTATAGAGTCGCAGAATTTGGAAAACGAGGAAAAAATTTTCCTCACAAAAGAAGGGGGGGGGGGGATCGGTCTGTGCTCCGAGGAGTACTGGCCTTGAATATAGTGAAAGAAACGTTCAACATGCCTCCAGGAAAAAGCTCATCAGAGCGGGCCCTAAACAGATTTTAATCAGTGATCTGGTGGAGAACTTTGAAAAGAAGGACTTTGTCTAGATCATGCTCAGCAGCTTTCATTTGCGGAAGAACTTTAGTGTAACAATCATAAATGTATTTGGGAGAGAAATGTTTTTGATATGCCATAAGCATGCCTATGACAGACTCGTAAAGTTTTTCGCTATCTTCATTAACAGGTTTAAATTCAGGATTTTTCTTGGGGGGGGGGGGGGGGAGAGTTCAGAAAAATCTTCAGGGTTACATTTGAAAACATTTGCGTAAGAAACTTTTTTGGTAGCATATTTAGAAGTGAATCTACTTTGCTCGGAATTGTAATTTGGTCTGGGTTTGGGTTTAGAGAACTTAGGACATCCTCTATAACTAGCAGGGTGCTCACCGCCGCAGTTTGCACACGTGCAGGGGGTAGATTTTACTTAAAAGCATTCAGCAGTTTTGTGGGGGCCTGCGCATTTTACGCATTTAGGTGGAAGAAAGCATTGTCGTGCAGAATGGTGGAATGACTGGCACGAAAAACTCTGGCTCACTTGAGCCCTACCTCTGTACTTCTCAATTTTGATTTCAAGTCCTAACATACTTTTTATTTGGTAAATTTGAAAATTATTGGCGGTTTTGGGGCACTGTACATAAAACAGGGGCATAAGAACTTTATTTGATTTAGGGCCTTTGTATAGCTGAGTGATGCTATTGAAATTTATCTTATGTTTAATTAGCTCCGCTTTTATGATTTCTACATCCGTACAAGTAGAGAGAAAGATATAAGGATTCTATGGAAATTGTAGGCTTTATTTTGTCAAATAATTCTGTTCTTCTTTAGCATTGCTTTAGTCTAAGAGCTTTGATTGAATATACAGCAATAATCTATATTAATATCTTTGAAAAATTAATTGAGCTGCAATTATTTTCAAGTAATTGATTAGTTTTTATAACAGTTATAATATTGGTGGAGCAGTGATGAATTATGCGGTACTACTGTTATAGCTATACGAAGAAAAACAAAGTAGTGGATATAAGCTTGAATAAGTTTTTTAAAGCTTCAAAGTTGCAAAATGAATGGCTAATTAAATGCTGAAAGGAAAAATTACTTTTAATCGTACTACAATATGCTCAAGACATTTTCCATTCCATAATTAATTGATTCTGTTCCTGTCATTCTGTTCCTGTAGTTCCTGTGGGAACTCGGACTCCGTGTGTGTAGGTTGTGTCCTAGCGAGCTCCCGACATGGGAAAGAAAAACGTGACTGTACCGCACAAGAGTGACGATTCTACGATCAATATGGAAGAGTGTTTCGATCCTAACACAGCTAGTGTTAACTACAGTTATTTAGAGCAACAGATTGCCGATCTTGAGAAGAAGGCTTCAGCGAAAAGAGCAGCCATTTTTGGAGCCAAAACCGACTCTACTGCTGACGAGACGACCAAGCCCGGCAAGATGGCGGAGTACTCGGATGGTAAGCATGTCTTAGCTACCCCCCCTCCCCCCTAACCCTAAAACTAAGGCTCCTAAAGCCACTGATTCTATTAACAATTCTCAGATAACTGATAATGTAAACCTTAATAATGATAATACTGCTAAATCTAATGATGTAAGCTTAAAAACTAACTCAAATTCAATTCAAAATGTAAACTTAAACTTAAACTCTAACTCAAAACTGGCCACGTGCCAAGTAACTGATACTATGGAAATTGACTTAGCCGATGCAAATACCGGCACTAATCTTAATGATAATGCTAACTCTGATCAAAATGCTAATTTAAATCATACTAATAGTCGTAGTGTCGTACAAGACAGAGCACCAGGCGCGAAGCGCCTTTAATCTCCAATTTCAATATGTGGTTCTTATCGTCAAACTGTGACATTAATTCAGTGACCCTAATTGGAGGTTCGAGGTTTTTATTTACTACTTTATTATTTGTCCTAGCTCCTAGTGTGGCAGTTTGTTGCACATTTAGAGTTTAAGCAGTTCGGGAGGTTGATGCAGATCTAAGGGTTACCTAGCGTTTTGGCAGTTTAGAGTTTAGATTTTTTTTTTTTTTTTTTTTTTTTTTTTTTTTTTTTTTTTTTTTTTTTTTTTAATAAAATAATAGTCGCGAGTTTTATTTAAAAATCAGATGTTTGAGGTGGGATCTTTTAATTCCGATTATCGATGTTTAGAACAGCGCGGGGTCTCTTACGAGATTTGGCCTTGCGATGATCATAGTCATGCAGATTGAATAACAGTTCGTTTGGAACTGATGGCAAATTTCTGTAAAATTTAAGCGCTAGCTTTTTAATTTGGGCTCTAACAGTTTTTATTTTGAAGTCATTCCTAATTACCGAGTTTCTTAAGTACCTGGGAGCTTTCCTGATAATCCGTAGGATTTTGTTTTGTTTTGTCTCTAGGAGGTCTATTGTAGTTTTACAGGCATATCCCCATACGGGTGCTGCATACAGCATTCCCGGGCGGATGACCGATTTATAAATTAGGAGTTTATTTTGATAACTTAGATTTCCGTTTCCTATCATTGGGTATAAGGCTCCTGTGGCCATATACGCTTTTTTGATTAAGTTCGTTACGTGCTGTTTCCAGGTTAGGTGGGAATCTATCGTTACACCTAGGTATTTAGTAGATTTTTCCGCTTTTAGGGCATGGTTGTTTATGTACAGAGGCGGCGGAGGTTTACGTTTTCTTGAGAAATAAATCCAATGACATTTATTGGGGTTTAATTTTATTCGCCATTTTTCCAGCCAAGTTTGGAGCATGTCTAAGTGTTGTTGTAGCTGTCTGTGCATTACTGAGACATAAGGGTATTTTGCAAGTATCGCACTATCGTCTGCATAGAGTGCCAGCTCTGTGTTTGGAGTCCTGGGGATGTCATTCAGGTATATGTTAAAGAGTGTCGGGCCCAGGATAGAACCTTACGGTACACTACTTTTAATGAGCTTGGGTGTTGATAAGTTACCTCCTACTCTGACTTGAAAGTGTCTGTTATTTAAGTATGAGATTAAAAGTTTGACAAGAGCGTCAGGGACTTTTAAAGTGATCAATTTGTATGCTAATCCACAGTGCCACACTTTATCAAAGGCTTTTTGTATGTCCAGAAAAATCGCAGCTGTGGGTGTCTTACTATTAAGTCCAGAAGATATGTACTCTACCACTCTCAGCAATTGATGAGTGGTGGAGTGCTTTGGCCGAAATCCAAACTGCTCCGGAATGAGGATGTCATTCTCACTAAGGTGCGTGTTCAGTCTCTTAAGAATTATTTTCTCAGTAATTTTACTAAGTGTCGGTAGCAAGCTGATTGGTCTGTAGTTGGCTGGAATTGTGGCATCCTCACCTGGCTTGGGGATTGTTATGATTATCGCTTCCTTCCATTCTTTGGGAAAGTAGTTTAGTTTTAATATTTTATTTATTAAGATAGTCAAGTAACATATTACGTTTAAGGGTAGGTTTTTAACCGCAATATTTCTGATTTTGTCGTGCCCTGGGCTTTTGCGATTTTTGAGATTTTTGATAATTTCTAATATCTCCTGCGGGGTGGCTGGGTTAATCTCAGCCGTTACCGGGGAATTCCTGAAGTTATTTAAAGTTTGGCTAACCATTCTTAGGGTATCCTGACACATTAGATCGTGGTTTGGTTGGAATTGTTTTTCATAATGGCTTGCGAGCGCCTCGGCTTTTTCCTCGTCTGAGTACGCGATTTTAGCGCCATCCATTAGTGGCGGAAGCTTAATTTGAGGTTTCCTGAGTCTTTTTGCGAATTTCCAGAGCGATACATCTTCTGGGCTAAGGGATTCGATTAATTCTTTATACTGTTGCTGCTTTTCTGCGACAATTTTCCCCCTGACTTTGCTCGTGAGTCTGTTAAGCTCCCTTTTAAGGGCGGGATCTCTGTTAGCCTGCCATGTCTTACGCATTCTATTCCTTTGCCTGACTAATTGTTTGACATGGTGGGAAAGTGTGGGTAATTTTGGAGACTCACGATGTGTTGTGGCAGAGGCAATTGCTCTCTTGATTTCTGTTGTGAGTGTGTGCGTGGCAGAGTCAATATCCGCCGTGCTCATAATGTTAGGTACTGCTAAATGCGGCTCGAATAGTGCTCTTTTGAATACTTCCCAGTTGACCCTCTCTTGTCCCAGAGAGGCTGGAAGAGGTGTGTTCAGGTCAAATATCACCAGTACCGGTAGATGATCCGAGTCGAATTCATCCAGGGTACTAATAGTGTGAGCGTAGTCTATGTTTCGCGTTAGGACAAAGTCTATGAATGTGCCGCTGGCGCCTGAGAAGCAGGTTGGTGTCGACGGAACAATAATGTTAGTATTTGTGGTGTTCAGCAGTCTATGTATCTGTGTACCGCGTGCATTGGCTCTCCTACAACCCCACGCTCGGTGACATACTAATAGGGCTAGTAACCCCCGTACTTATACGGATACAGATGGATTTATCCATAAAGCTCCTAAAGCAAACAGAAAACGCACGCTGTCGATGGATTCAGAGACATCCAATCACAGCTCGACCGGTTGTGGAAAGAACGACCACGCGGCGAAAGTGCCGAAACCCCAGACTGTACCACCCATTCTTGTTAGTGCTTCCAGCCCACAGTGGCCGTCCATCCTCTTCAATTTAAAAAGTAGATTTGCACCTGAAATTGTTCCGGTCCTCGACCGCCAATTTTTTAGAATTGTTGTTCAAAACAACGAAGAATATCGCAATTGCATCGATTTTCTGACCAAGCACGGAGCTCCGTTCAAAACCTTCTCTCTTAAAGAGAACCTCCCTGTAAAGTGTGTCATTAGGGGACTCCCCATTGTCACCGACATTAACTTAATAAAACGCTGTTTTGAAGCCATGGAGTTTCAAGTCCTCAGCTGTGTACGACTCACCAAAAGAGGAAGCAGGCAACCCCTTCCTTTATACTACCTACAATTAGCTCCCGGGACTAACTCGGACGAACTTTTTCAAATATCTGTGCTCTTGGGCACAGGAGTGACCGTGGAGCCCTACATGGGGCGCAGAGGCTTTGCCAGCCAATGTCATTCATGCAATGGTTTTTACCATAGCAGTCTGGCATGTAGGCTGCCATTGCGCTGCGTCAAATGCGCAGGGCCCCACGCCGCAATCGACTGTAAAGCCGATTTCAAGCTGTGCTGCAACTGCGGGGGCGCACATGCTGCCAGCTGGCGGGGCTCCCCGAAAAACCCGGGCAACTCGCCTGTGACCAAGAGAGTAAGGGACAAACCCCAGCATAACTCCAAATTCAGCCACAGCGCACCCCCCCCCCCCCCAGGATTAGACCCTGGGAAACATAGTCGTTCTTTCCGACCTGCTGGCATAAAGCCCAACCAAAACTTTGCTAATGTAGTTTCTGGTACCCATGAAACTGTTGACTTACCTGACAACGAGAATGCCTTAATTTCCGGACAAATTCCTAAACCGTCGGTCCCAGCCGTCGCCAACCCAAATTCTAAAAACCCAGTTGATGGCAATGCCATCAATTATACCAACTTTTTTGCGACTATTATCGAAATGAGAAACTCACTTGATAAAAACTTACTACTAGAAGCGTTCAGAAGAGCGCTCCCTAAACTGCGTACGGCGACTACGCAAATTGATCTGGTCTGGTTCATCTACGAGAGCTATCATGCTCTCGCAGATGCGCCCTCCCCTTAAATATATCACCTGGCAATGCCACGTATTCCCTCTCGGAACTTGACTCTTAATTATGCTTTGATTATATTTATGCTGTGCCAGCCCGGTCTTACTCCTTGTGCGTATTTACCTTCTCGACATAGTTTAAATTTTATTTATAAAATTGTTCATCGGTGTCCCTAAAAAGGGCCTTTTTTCTTTACAACTTGACCGGAAATTGATAGTATCCTCCGCCTGTAGCGCAGTGTTTTTTAGCCATTAATGTACTTGTATACCCCCCTTCTAGTTACTTTATAACCGTTAACTTCTTAAAATTTATATTTATTTATAAACTCGACTTAAAATTACCCCTGTTAACCTCTAAATTGTAGATCAAACTCTGATCACCGCCCTAACACTGCGACTATTTTTCTATTGGTCCTCTCTCCTTGGCCCCGCCCACCTCCTTCTTGCTTTCAGCGTGCCACCAGCCGAAGTACTTCGCCACTCCAAGACGAAGATGGACTCCACGAGCCATCTCTGACTTCAACCAAGCAACCCCACGAGGCAGATTGCTATTACCACCATATTGCTATTCAGATAAAATCACCAACAGTGGACATTATTATATTCTGATGTGGGCGTAAGGGACCTTCGGTCCCATGGAAGCCCGTAACGAAGCGTCTTGGCTGGCTTGGCTTCCATAATTAATTTAGCTTTCAAAAATGAAATTCTAGTAGGAAAAAAACAGTGATGTAGTCATCACTTCCCTATATGCATAGTATAATGCATTAGGAAGTATTGTGAAGCAAGTTACAATTATTTCTGAATTGAACTCGGATCGAACGTTTTTGAGGGGATGTCTGTATGTGTGTGTCCGTGAGTCTGTGCGATATTTCCCGAAAGAACGGAGCGTTTCGAGCGAAATTTGATACAAATATTAAAATCAGTGAATACTGGAACCCTATTGATTTTAAACGCAATTGTATGTTTAGAACACACTGTGTGAACTGAAATATGAGTTAATTGGGTATTGCGAAATAGCTGTCATCCGGAAAAATGTCAAATGTACAATCCTGTATTAAAAACCCAGTGCCGTGGATCTTATACATAATTTTTTTCACTGTAAAAAAGATAAATTAATTTCATTATATATGGCAAGTTATGTGCTGCTATATCATAATTTTTGATTTAAATAGTTACTGGGATCTTCAGTCTTAAAGAATTCCACTATTGGTTCTGCAGAATTTTAAAGCGCCCACAAATCAATGATATACGAGAATAATACAAATTTATTGGATAAAAATTTATTGCAGTTCGTTTTAGAATCTACATAGCAATCTACATGAATAGAATCTACATAGGTAGCAATATCTAAATACTTTCCCAGCGAAACAATTTTCATTTTAGTATACGCTCGTGTAACACATAACTCTTTTAAAAAGTTGTCTTTAAAAGTTACAGTAATAATAGTTGAATACATTTTATTTTACAAAACAAAACATAAATACCAAAAAAGGAATAATGAATGAATTGCAGATATAAATTAAAATTATGCATGTTAAAAATGTAGTAACGTCACCTTTTAAAAACTAGATTCCTAAAAAAGAAAGCCAATCATAAATACAAAAAAAAATCTGATGTGGGCGGCACATGACTTTCCTTATATAATACAATGAATTTACTGATTTTACAGTAAAAAAATAGGTTATTTTTATAGTATATACTTATATTCTTTTCAAGATATTGAATTTTCGTCAATGAGGTGTCATTTTCATTGATTTAGCGCCAAGACACAGACATCACCTCAAAAATGTTCGATTCATGATCAGGGATGCTTGAAACGTGCTCTCCCGTCGAAAACTCGAATTCGAATTTTCGACCCCCATCACAATACTTTCCTTATATATTATGATTATATTATGTATATAAGGAAAGTAATAAAACTTTTATTGTAATGCAATATATGATGGGATTCATTTTACTAATTAATCACAAAATTTCTTGTTATTAAATCGAATGCCAGAAAATTTTGTCCTCATATTAGGTGTAATTTATAAAAACGCCCAAGCCTCACCAGTGATTCGTATGACAGATTAGTTACAAAATTAATATTAGACAAAAGTTAAAATTAGCTGTATAACCAAAGTTGAAATGAGTCGATAGCCATATAGCGTGCTTTTCATTAAGCTAGTGAGATGATATTGTTATGATCTAATAGGATGTGAACCCTGTAAATTCAAAAAGTGACAGCAGAAATTTATGTATTAAATACATTAGTTCAGTATTTTCACCCTGTACTTCATTCAAAATAAAAAATACACAGTAATACTGTTTCCTGTATTAAAACGTATAATTATTGTTCAATCAACTCCAATTACGGAGAAGGGATTTCCATTTAAGTTTTATTTTAATTAATTATTTTTGTTCTATCATTTTCAAATAGAGAAATCGCGTTTATTATATCTTAAACATACAAGTTTATGATAATTCATTAAAACATAGGCTAAAATTATTCATAAATCTGCTATAATATAACATCATTTTCTAAAAGTTCAATAATAATTGAAAGTTGCAATCATTTGAAAAGCGCACCAGAACTCAGAAACATATAGAAACTGCCGAAGAAATTCCCTTCAGTCCCGATATGACGTCACGGAGCGGGAACCAATCGCATTCTCCAGCGCTGTCTGACCTACCTTCTTTCTAAATACCTTGCTCAATCCCATGACTGTTCTTCAAATATTGAACAAAATCTACAGAAAATCTTTCGTTAAAATAACATCCAACTTCCTGGCATAAAAAATTTGACTTTTGACAAATTTTTTCAGCTTCGTTGCATGTTTTTTTATGTTTATATGAAATATGTTGTCTTCGAGTTAAATTCTTTTTCACATTAGCAAATAAATTTTTTTTATTAATTTCATTACAACACAATTCTTCTACACCCGTACTCCTGGGTTTTGTATTTGACTCCATAAAACTCCAAAAATGAAACTAGCTGAAATAAAGAACTATTAAATTTGCGCGCTCGAAGTGAGAAAAAGAAAATTTGCGGAATGTAATCTATTTCTGATTGGCTGAAGTGTTCCTTAATCGCCATTGGTTGTAACGTCACTTGGGACTCTGTTCTTTTATCCTCTCGTATCGTCAACTCCTGAGGAAGTGCTGTAAGCCTACTGAAATGGCTAGGCTACCTGCAAGTGCGGTTGCGGAAACCATGTAATTTGGCTGCCGTCAAGTGCGGACGCGCATTGAGCTAACTGACAGTGGGCTACCGTCAAAGTAACCGGATGGTTGTTTTCTTACGGCGGAAGGTGACAAATTATATTTCGTTTACTAACGTGAGACGACAGTGTTATTCAAATTCTAATTCTTCAAATATATTTAAAAATAAATTACCGATAAAAGAGTCGAATTTTACGCTTTTTAACTCCTACAAATGTAAATGGAGCGATTCCTTTTCCACTTCTATTTTTCTGAAAATAAAATATAATAATCTTTCCAAACTTTTTAAGGAACTTGACAAGAAGTATTTGATCATAAAATTATCTAATTAATAGACCCGAGCTGGAGCTCCCCCCCCCCCCCCGGTGTGCAGGGGAACCTGGCCCGGACAGGAAAAATTAGGTACAAAAATGAGGGGACGGTGGCCCGGAGAGGCCCCGTCCCCCCTCGCTTTCCACGGGCCTGCATGTGTGTGCTTTATTTTGAAGAAAAAGAATACGAGAAAGGTACAAGTGACATTTTACTCCTTCTCAGGAAAACGCTGGTAAAGTTGTGAAGGAAGAATATAAAATATTTACGCAAGTACTTCTAGTGCAGGAATATGATTTAATAGCACTAAATGTATGCTTAACTTATCTTTCAGCAAATTTTCTCTTCCATTTCATAATATTCGACCATTCAATTACAAGCAGTTATTTTTTTTTAATATTATATATAATAATATATTCTTAAAAAAGATTTAATAATAGACCGCTTTTCATTTTTTTAATTATTCAATAATGCATTTTTTATGTATATAATAAACTGAGTAAATTATGCTTTTTTTTTTTGTAATTAATTTTATATTTTTCATAAGTAGCAAAAAGGTTTCCCATCGGTAAGTATTTAAAACGAATTCTAATATAATATTTAATAATATACTTTTCAAAAGCAATTCTAAATTTGTTCTTATAATTTAATAATTTACTCTTATTTATTATATTTAATAATTTATGTTTCAAGAATTTTAAATTAATTTTTCCTGCTATTCCTTTTGTGTAATGTTTTAAATTTATCATTAAAAAAAATCCTGTTATAGCTGGAATGTCCAATGACACTAACACTAACACTAACACACTCCCTCCCAAGGGAGAGATGTAAGCATGAGGCTTGGCACTAAGCCTTTTGCCTCGAGGGAACAAAAGTAATAGAGTAACAGTAATAAACACACAAAACTCTCCCAGCTGTGGGAAGAGAAATACGCTCTAACAGTATTTCAAAGATATAAGACGAGTTTGTAAAGATCAAAACACACAAAATCCCACGAAAATGTCAAGAACAAGAAAAAAAAAAAAAAAAAGAACCGGAAACAGTCTATTTGCTGCTCCCGGAACGAGGGTAAGTTTTGACTCTCTCAGCCGCACCCCCACTAACGGGGAAAAGGGGACGAGCACGCTGGTTCACCTTCAAGGGTTCCGAATTGAGAGTAAATTTCACAGTATTCCCCTTTATATTTCCTTCTACTAAACTTTTCGTTATTGTTTCTTTATATTTACTTCCCCATGAGGGGGGGTTGGCTTCTTTAGTTCGAGGTTCGTTCGTCTGGGGGCCTGTTCCAAGGACCAGATTGATACTACTTTTTTGGTCAGTTATTTTCTCTTTCTTTTCTTTTTCACTTTCAGTTATTACTAATTCATCTTCTGAGCTGCATTCCTCCATGTCACTTTCGTTTACGGTTTTATTAGGTTTTTCATTTTTAACCCTTTTATTGCTATTGTTGTCTGATTCATTCTCACTTGATTCATTTTCTTCCATATCCTTTTCGGTTTCATTTTTATTTTTTATGGCGTTCACTAAGTCGTCCAGTTTCTTTGCGATTAATCGTATATTCTCATCTAGCCTTGTGAGGTGTTGCCAAATCCACTTATCCCGGACCTCTACAGACTTTTCCTTTTCCAAGTTTGTCACCACTACATTTATTTTCTCGATGATTTCTCTGAGATCAGGCTGCATTTGTCTACTTTCCCTTTCCTCCTTCCCTGCTTCTTCCATTTTTTGCTGTCTTCTACATACTGTAGCATAATCTAATTTTTGATTTACTATTTTTTTTTGCTTCGCCATATGAGATGTTCTTATTTTTAATAGTTGTCTGTATTTCCGTTTGTTTTTTAATTTCCTGACATTATTTGCTTGTCGCCGTGTGCTTTCCCCCACACCGAAAGCATTTTGGGTGTTCCGCAGGGCACTCTGTCGCTTCATGTTGTTCTCCACAATTATAGCATATTGTACTTTCACTTCCACATTCGTGTTTGTAATGGTTGAATTTTAAACATTTTAGACATATTCTTGGACTTTCTACAAATGGTGCCGTTTTATATCTCGTATATCCAATATTTACATGTTTTCTGCTTGTTTTACCTAGTTCATGTAATAGCACAATTGGTATTTTCTCTGTGCTTTTGGGTTTTGTGAATCTGGTTAGTTCACTCCAATTTATCTCTTGTTCCTTCAGTTCCTCCGAAATTTCCTCCAGACTCACTTCTGGATGTATCTCTCGTATTATCCATTTGGTAGTGATAAACTCTTCAATTATTCTCGTACTTATAGGTACTCCACAACACTTTTTCTTTTCCAATATTCGGGCAGCGCTTTCACTTGTTTTAACAACAACTGCCACGTTGCCATTTCTAGTTACGAAAATATTTTTTATATCACTATGAATATCCTCATGTTGCAATTCTTTTTTGCAGAGAACTGGGTGGAGCGGGATCTTCCCCTCCGTCCCAGTCAAGATTATTTTCACTTCAGTCGTTCCATTTTGAAAAGCAATATCTATTTTCTCTCTGTCAGATAGGTTATTTCCTCTCCATAAGCCAGCATCAGTAAATAGTTTGCGCCGACTTATCTCCGTCACTCTATTGTTTCCTCCCTTCCGTTTTCCAGCACTAGAAGACGGCTTCGCCATACTCTGCTCATGCAAAATTGAAAGAGCAGAAAACTTCCGACCGACCACCTTCGTGGCCAACCGTCCAAAAAAACGTCCAATGACATTTTAAAGTATTTATTCTTATATTACAGCTACAGTTAAACATATATTACACAATATAGCTATAAAAAGGGGTTTGAATTTAAAAATATATAAAAATTTCTTATACTTGAATATTGCAGTCAGCATAATATCGAACTAAACGGAATATAAGGCTACTTTCCACCGGAAGACAACCATTCGACTAATTTGACGGAAATCCACTTGGAGGTTTCCTACTACAACTCCATCCGCGACCGCACATGCAGGCAGCCTAACCATTCTTTGGCCTAACCACAGCCCTACTAATACTAAAGAAAACGCAAATATGTGGATACTCGGTGACAGTTCGAATAGCAGATGACTCAATAAGCAACAAAGTAATCATCCGGAACATAGAAACTACCTTACCAATAGAGGAAATAGCAGAATTAAATATGCAAGGTATCGCATGCCGTGAAATCGTGAGATTCACTAAGCCTAAAAGCGAACAATAAATTCCAGTGATCCTTTTACGGGAAATTGGGAAAACTGAAACAGAACATCATAAAAGTGGGTATAATCGATATGGAGTGGTTCCCTACATAGAAAAACCCACAATTTATCAAAGCTGCCTAAATTTTAACCACATCAAACGGAACTGTACTGAAAAACCCAAGTGTAGTGCATGCGGTGGAAAACATGAAATGACAGTATGTGATGCAAAAATAAAATCTTGTTTTAGGTGTGGAAAAAATCATTTGGCAACAAGTATAAACTGTAGCCTCGTGAAGAAGGAAAGTGAGATACACCAAACAATAAAGAGACAAAGTGTATTACAGAGTAGTTAAACGGAGAATAGAGGAAAAAGAAGAGTATGCATCAATCTGCAAAAAATCAATCTCCCAGGGGGGAATAAGAGTGGAAAAAAAAGAAGCAGAGAATGTGCACATGGTAAAAATTCTGGTTGAACTTCAGGAAACTAAAAAAGATTCAGGGCTATTATATAGAAACAGTAGAGAATCTAACCCGGACCAACTCAAGACTGGAAAAGAGGATTCAAACAATAGAATCCAAACAAAAACAACTTGAAGATGGAATAAGAGCAACACAGAGGAAAAGATACTAAATCAGAGGGGAGTATTGAATCGGAACTAGAGGGAAGCATCTTAGATACGGAATCGGATGAAAAGCAACACTGACACAGATGAAGAAACACATGAAAAAATAGAAGCCGAGTGAAAAAGAAATGTCGAAAGAATAATACAAGTTTTGAATGAGGTACAAATCCAGATGCCCAGTGATCTCAGAGGTAAGGCGCTTATCTTGTACAGAGAAAGATCTAGATCGCCCATCATAGAACCACCCAAGCTGAACATTGGTCCTAGTGAAGGTGTGTAAGTTCACCAGCGTAAGAGCCAAAACAGAAAAAACTCTGTGAATTAACCCCTGTCCGGTCCTTTCCGGGTTTGGACTCTTGCCCTCAAGGGCATTGTCTCCTGCTGCATAGGCAACTCCTCTCCTTCCCTTGTGTTTCGGAACACAAAACCGTTATGGTTATACACTCAATGAACCCATGTGGGCACCCCCCCTTTACTACTACTACTGTAAATTTATTGATTCAATTTGCTAAAGATCATAAATGGTTATGATACATTAGTCAGTATCGCATACTATATTAAAGTATATACTTTAACGAAACTTCTCTATCTATTTAGAATGTTACGTTTAACTCGTGCAAAATCTTTTAATTGTGATATATACCAGAAAGGATTTTTTGAAGGCTGCCCATTTCATTTTGAGTTTAGAGGGATCATATACAAGGAATATTATTACTCATTTCAGCACTGATACTGATGTCAAGGGGCTCATTTGTATGGTTTATTGGAAAGGATTTAAATATAGGAGTCATTTGAATTGTAATCTCAAGACTCATACCAGTGAAAACCTTTTATTTGGGAAGTGTGCCAGAAAGATTTTTATAAAAGACGTGATTTGAAGAGACATCTTTATACTCATACTGGTAAGAAACACTTTATTTGTGAGGTGTGCCAAAAAAAGATTTAGTATAAAAGATAGTTTGATTGCATGTCTCATGCTGGTGAAAACCTTTCATGCGTGAGGTGTGTCAGAAAGGATTTAATGCAAAAAGTGATATGAATACACATCTTACTCATATTGATGAGAAACGTTTTAGTTGTGCGGTGTGTCTTAAAAGATATACTCGCAAGAGTAGTTTGAAAACACACTTTCTGATTCATACTGGTGATAAACCTTTTATTTGTGAGGTGTGCCAGGAGGGATTTAAACTAGAAAGTCATTTGAATCGTCATCTTCATATTCATACTGGTGAGAAACCTATTATTTGTGAGGTGTGTCTGAAAAGATTTAATCAGAAGAGTCAATTTAAAACACATCTCCTGACTCATACTGGTGAAAAACCTTTTATTTGTGAGGTGTGCCAGAAAGGATTTACACAAAGGCGTGATTTGCATAATCATCTCCTGATTCATACTGGTGAAAAACCTTTTACATGTGAGGTGTGCCAGAAACGATTTCGTAAAAAGTCTTATTTAAATCAACATTGTCTTACACATGTTGATGAGAAACATTTCAGATGTGAGGTGTGTCTTAAAAGATATACTCACAAGAGTAGTTTGAAAACACATTTTCTGATTCATACTGGTGAAAAACCTTTTATTTGTGAGGTGTGCCAGAAGGGATTTAAACTAAAAAGTTATTTAAATCGTCATCTTTGTAGTCATACTGGTGAAAAACCATTTATTTGTGAGGTGTGCCAGAAAGGATTTAGTAAAAGGGTTTATTTGCATAATCATCTCTTGATTCATACTGATGAGAAACCTTTTGTGTGTGAAGTGTGCCAGAAAGAATTTCATACAAGTGGTAATTTAAATCAACATCATCTTACACATAAGAAATGTTTTAGTTGTGAGGTGTGCCAGAAAGGATTTAATCAAAAGAGTAGTTTGAAAGCACATTTTCTAACTCATACTGGTGAAAAACCTTTCATTTGTGAGGTGTGCCAGAAAAGATTTAGTAGAAAGAATGGTTTGAATGCACATCTCCTGACTCATACTAGTGAAAAACGTTTTATTTGTGACCTGTGCCAGAAAGGATTTAATAAAAGGGTTTATTTGCATAATCATCTCTTGATTCATACTGGTGAAAAACCTTTTACGTGTGAGGTGTGCCAGAAAGGATTTCATATAAGGAAGAATTTAAATAGACATCTTCTTACACATGTTGTAGTGCTTCCCCTAGACTAAAAAAAAATGGCAGGGTGCTCATTCATAAAGAGGGCACTGTAGCTGAACAAAAGGGGCATTTTTTAACATGAACAGGGGTGGGGAGAATCTTTTTTTTTTTTTCGTTTGGATCGCAGCCTAGGTCGTTGAATTTGTATGGTTTATTGGAAAGGATTTAAATATAGGAGTCATTTGAATTGTAATCTCAAGACTCATACCGGTGAAAACCTTTTATTTGTTAAGTGTGCCAGAAAGGTTTTTATAAAAGAAGTGATTTGAAGAGACATCTTTATACTCGTACTGCTAAGAAATACTTTATTTGTGAGGTGTGCCAAAAAAGGATTTAGTAGAAAAGATAGTTTGATTGTACATCTCCTGTCTCATATTGGTGAAAACCTTTTATGCGTGAGATGTGTCAGAAAGGATTTAATGCAAAAAGTGATATGAACACACATCTTACTCATATTGATGAGAAACGTTTTAGTTGTGCGATGTGTTTTAAAAGATATACTTGCAAGAGTAAGTTGGAAACACATTTACTGACTCATACTGGTGAAAAACCTTTTACATGTGAGGTGTGCCAGAAAGGATTTCATATAAAGGGTAATTTAAATGAACATCGTCTTACACATGTTGATGAGAAACGTTTTAGTTGTAAAGTGTGTACAAAAAGGTTTAATCATAAGAGTCATTTTAAAACACATCTCCTGACTCATACTGGTGAAAAACCTTTTAGTTGTGAGGTGTCCCAGAAAGGATTTAGTAGAAAGAATGATTTGAATACACATTTCCTGACTCATACTGGTGAAAAATGTTTTACATGTGAGGTGTGCCAGAAAGGATTTCATATAAAGGGTAATTTAAATGAACATCGTCTTGCACATGTTGATGAGAAACGTTTTAGTTGTGAAGTGTGTACAAAAAGGTTTAATCATAAGAGTCATTTTAAAACACATCTCCTGACTCATACTGGTGAAAAACCTTTTAGTTGTGAGGTGTGCCAAAAAGGATTTAGTAGAAAGAATGATTTGAATACACATTTCCTGACTCATACTGGTGAAAAATGTTTTATTTGTGAGGTGTGCCAGAAAGGATTTAGTAGAAGGGTTTATTTGCATAATCATCTCTTGATTCATACTGGTGAGAAACCTTTTACATGTAAGGTGTGCCAGAAAAAATTTCGTACAAGGGGTAATTTAAATCGACATCTTCTTACACATAAGAAATGTTTTATTTGTGAGGTGTGCCAGAAAGGATTTAGTAGAAGGGTTTATTTGCATAATCATCTCTTGATTCATACTGGTGAGAAACCTTTTACATGTGAGGTGTGCCAGAAAAAATTTCGTACAAGTGGTAATTTAAATCGACATCTTCTTAAACATAAGAAATGTTTTAGTTGTGAGGTGTGCCAGAAAGAATTTAATCAAAGGCTTGATTTGCGTAATCATCTCCTGATTCATACTGGTGAAAAACCCTTTGCATGTGAGGTGTACCAGAAAGGATTTCGTAAAAAGTGTAATTCAAATGAACATTGTCTTACACATGTTAATGAGAAACGTTTTTGTTGTGAAGTGTGTCTTAAAAGATATACTAAAAAGAGTAGTTTGAAAACACATTTTCTGACTCATACCGGTGAAAAACCTTTCATTTGTGAGGTGTGCCAGAAAAGATTTAGTAGAAAGAATGGTTTGAATGCACATCTTCTGACTCATACTAGTGAAAAACGTTTTATTTGTGAGCTGTGCCATAAAGGATTTAATAGAAGGGTTTATTTGCGTAATCATCTCTTGATTCATACTGGTGAGAAACCTTTTACGTGTGAGGTGTGCCAGAAAGGATTTCATATAAGGGATAATTTAAATAGACATCTTCTTACACATGTTGTAGTGTTTCCCCTAGACTAAAAAAAAAGCAGGGTGCTCGTTCATAAAGAAGATAGCTGAATGAAAGGGGCATTTTTTAACGTGAACGAGGCATATTTTAACGAACGGGAGGGGGGTTCTTTTCTTTTTCATTTGGATCACAGCCTAGGTCATTGAATTTAGCTCTTTATAGTATATATTTAATAAGCTAGTTCCAAGTTTTTCAAAATAATTAAATTTATTTTGTTAAACCAGATTTTATGAATATAGCCTACACAGATTTTAGCAGAAAAATCAGTGGTTAAAATAAAATCAAAATATGGGTCATATTACATGCACAAGTACTAACATATATACTCGCTTATAAGTCAAGAAATGGGGTCAATTTATATGTGGAGTCAAACAAAAAAAACCTAAAGTTATTTTTCAACGTATGCAATTTGTTTGCATTAACTAATTAATATTCACAAAAGTATTCACTTTGTAATGTAATTCACTCTTCTATGTCTGTGTATTTGAGCATTTCATAAATCAAATTTAAAAATGTAAATAGCCATTTTTTGGTTTTTGCCTTCAGCTTTCATTTTAAAAACATCCTAGATTTTATAACTGTTGTTTTATGGCTAGAGAATGAAATTAAATAAATTGAATGAATTTAAATCAAATTTTGTAATTTGAATTTATTGCTTTCTTCTGTGTTATTACCTTTTCTCTAAATAGGATGTCTTTAGCCTACTGTCCACAAAACATAATATAAAAGTATATACCTACATAATTTTAAGTATTTTCAATCCATGAATATGCATCAACAGCCAGGTGTATAACATATCAATATAAATTTGATTTTAGACACCTGTCGTTGTTAAAAAACTGTTGGCCACTAACTTTTTTTGGTTAGCCACTAAAAATTTTGTTCTTAGTGGCTGGCCACTATTAAAAAAATCTGAAGCTGAATCTTTACTTCAAAACTCTCCTGTGAGTCACTGCCCTCCCGAATGCCCCCGACTACCAGTGTATCGCGTCATAAAAAAATATTCATACATTATCGTTTGAAGTTTATCACTCGCTTCTCAGATTATGGCCGATCGTTTTCGGCCAAAAAAATGGCTCATTTCAGAAATAATTCTGTAACACGGATTGTTTAAAACTATGATGCAGGATTTTAAGTTGAAAGTGTTTTTTTGTTTTGTTTATTGAAGCGAGTATCTAATAACTGTGTTAGGGGTTAACGAAAAAGTCAGCTCAAATAACGGGCGAAAGCCAGGTATTGTTTTAATTGCGCGGTGGGTCAAGGATACTTGAAAGACAGGGATGCGCGGTCTCCCATTCGTTTGGAGGACGCTGCATGCTAGGAGTTAAAGAAAGGAGCTCGTTACACAAGAACGAGCGGAAACAACCAGAATAGACCGGAAGCAACACTCATATGTCATAGGCCTTTGGAATCGGACTTTGAAGGGTTCCAATGAAGTTTTTATTCTGGGAATTAAATTTTATTATTATATACATATACATGGTATCCAGTGCTATTGGTGCCCAATGCCTATTTCCTCAACCATTTATCACAGAGATATACTTCCAATTGCAAAAATGTTTTAAATTTTAAAATCTATTATCTTAGAAACAGTTTAAATCATTAAATGCATTTCTGTAAGAAATGCGAAATATAAATTTTTATACGGTCCCCTGGTCCTACCAATTATATTTAGGAAAATCATTCTCATACAATTTTATGCAAAATAAAAAAAAAAAAATCTTCCATTTAAGACCGAAATTCACCGAGTTATGAAGCATTAAACTTTATGATTAAGTCGCTTTTTCGCACATAAAAATGTCCCGTTTCAGGCAATCAACCAATCAGGCACCGTATTGCCCATTTTTCAGCACAAAAAGTGCTCAACTTTAAGCTATAAGTTTGTCAATTTTGGTCGAAAGGCCAGACCGTCCGGCTCATGCGAGGACATGAAGCAGCAAAATGGGCGGCCGGTAATTTTGGTTATAAAAGGATGATTTTTTTTTTTTTTTTTACATAAAATTGTATGAGGATGATTTTCCTAAATATAATTGGTAGGACCGGGGGACACTGTATAAAAATTTATATTTCGTATTTCTTTCAGAAATGCATTTATTAATTTAAACTGTTTTTAAGATAATAGATTTTAAACTTTAAAATGTTTTTGCAATTGGAAGTATATCTCTGTGACTAACGGTTGAGGAAATAGCCATTGGGCACTGATAGCACTGGACACTCTGTATATATTTTCCATTTTAAAGTGTTTTATAATAATTCAGAATTTTTTTTTTTCTGTTTCTGGGATTGACTTATACACAAGTTTTGGATTATTTTTTCTCTGAAAGTAGGGGGGTCAACTTATACGTGAATTTTGGGTTTTTCCCGATTTTTTTTCTCTGAAAGTAAGGGGGAGTCCACTTACACGCGAGTATATATGGTTATACTCGCACGCATAATGCAAATAGCATAGAGCCATATTGAAAACAAGAACTTCTTCGCACATCTTCGGCTGAAGGCAGAGGTTTTATCAACTCATTCATCAACGAAGGGACGGGTACGAAGGGGATAGGGGTCGGGGGTGTTTGTTCTGCATGAAGAATCCAGAAGAGATAGTCCAGGAACTAGAAAATAATGAGTCATGCTCCTACGTATCAATAGCGTAAGGGCATAAATTTTCACGTAGTCCTGATTTTTTTTTAACTGAATGGGGGCAAGGCGCATTTACCACTATTAAAAAAAGGTGGGGGCAGAGTGCATTTACTACTGTGAAAAAATGGGCAGGGCACTGCACCCTCCTGAAAATGCCTAGGGGAAACACTATGTTGATGAGAAACGTTTTAGTTGTGAGGTGTGTCCGAAAAGATTTAATCAGAAAAGTCATTTTAAAACACATCTCTGTATTAATACTGGTAAGATACCTTTCATTTGTGAGGTGTGCCACAAAGGATTTAATTGAGAGATTTCTTTGAATAATCATCTCCGTAGTTATATTGGTGAAAAACTATGCCAGTGGTAAAATTTAGAGAAAAATTGATAACTGCATAATTGATAACTTTTTTGGTTTTGTACTTTTTGTTCCATAACTGAAACTTTTCTGATTTTTTTTTTATTCATAATTTGTTTTGATAATCTAATTTTTATTAAAAAATTGCCCAGCTATTCATATACTTAGACATCATAATAGTCTACATGGCCATACTTTCGACTGCAATGTGCTCTGCTTCTATGCACAACTAATACCAATTTCTTTCAGAGAATGAAAAAAAAGCATTATCCAATCATCCACAGTATAAGAACTCACTCCGCTAAAATGTTTGGTACTTTCGTATTAACCACATGACAGATAAGTTCATTCTGTGTCTGGGCACCGCAGGTGACTGTTCCTAATAAACCGGAAACCACTGGGGGCCTAGTCCCAGTGTAGAATGATGTTTAGGTCGAACCCCTGCCCCTACATGGACCACTGGTGCATTCGTTCCACAGATTTCGACCTTCAGGTCAAGCCCCTGCATATCAGTGATTTATCGCTGGCATGCAGTTAATACGAAAGTACCAAATTTTGCTCCCAAACATCAAAAGTGTGTTTTGTAATTGATTTTCAAATTAAATTTTGCAGATTAAAGAAAAAAATATATATTTTAGCTACTGTAAAACATGATTTAAGAAATAAAAATGATTTAAGAAAACAAAATTCCCAGTCTCCACCTAGTGAATAAATGTGAAAAACTGGTGAATATATAACACTTATATTAAAGAAGAATTACGGGCTGGCCTCCTACAAAATAGAAGAGGAATAAATAATAGTAAATGCTTCATCAGTGTAGAAAAGTAAAAAATAAAAAGATCAAGATGAGAAAACAGGTATATTAAGAAATAATCTAATTATGGCAAAAAATTATAGTTAAAAAAATCTTGAATAATTAAAGTGCTATAGGGGAAAATTAATTCCAAGTTGCCCCCAAAAGTACTTGAATGCTTCGTGGTAAATGAATTTTTTTATGATGTCCTAGAAAGCAAATATTATAAAACAACTGAAAAGAGCTATAGTGAAAATAGTTTGTAAGATTTAAAACAAATTAGAATTTTAAGCCTTATCCCTCTCCTGTTTGCATATTTCTCCCTATTTTCAAACTAGTTTAAAACTCTATATTTGTAAACTGCTAATCAAAATGTCGAAACTGTTACACAAATGGAATTTTGATTACCAATTTGCTATTAAAACATATTTTCTTATTTTGCATCCTGTTGTTCATAGACTTAATGCATACCTCTGTATAAAATCTGATGCTTTTTGAAGATGTAATTTCCTGCTACAAATGACATACATACACAAATAAACATCATCTTTTATTATGTGACATACAAAAAATAATTTTATTCAAAGATATTAATTACTTGACAAATAAAAACAAAAGTGTTCCTCAAAGTATGAAATTCATGGGATCCTATCAAGTGCAAGGTGGAAGCTAGGTTGAGGCTAGACACATTTATGTGCATTTAATGATGGCTTCACTTCGCAATTGTCACACCGGAGAATCACACATAAAATGCCAATGGTCTAAGCTCTTCTAATAGTATTTTAATATAAACTGAAGCAGTGAATAGTTTTTCAAACTATTTTAACATATTTGAAAATAATTTTTATTTATAATTAACTCTGTCTAGCTAAAACTTAATTAAAACTATTGGAGTCTAAACAGAAGACCACAAATTAAATAAAATACAAAAAAAAAAAAAAACTCAACTTTCTACACTTTGAAACATTCCAAAAATAAAAGTATTTTCTAAAATACTTTTATTTATTTATTTGCCCAGGAGTGGGGGGGAGAGGCCTTAATTTAATTGTCCTCCATAATTTGGTTTACCCAATATAATATATGTTATGTAAATAATAATTTCTTATGCACTTTTCCATTATAAAACGATGGACACAAACTTTAGCATGCTAGCATGAACTGTAGTTCTTGAGATCAGCAGTTGCTTCACTTTACTCATACTTGCAAAATCCAGTTTATTTATAAGATCTGTTAGACAATATTTAATAAAAAAAATTGGTGGTGGATCCAGTTCAATAGAACCTAAATATGTTTGCATGAATAACATTTTATAAAATAAAACTTTAATAAGTTTATTCGATTTTTTCAGGCTCATTTGTTTCATTTACAAGCTTTAAAAGCACTACAAGTTACTCTCTAAATGTTTATAGCTAACTAGCACTTCTAGTTTTCTCTCTGATTTCATCTGGAGACTCCCTCTATGGACTGCACCTCCAATTATCTAATTATTTTACTAACCTGCTTTGCAGTATATAAATAGAACTTATACGTACAGTATATATCTGACAGGATTTTACATTCAAGTTAATCTACAAACTTGTCTTGTAGTACATAAATACATACTTGAATACATATATTTCCATCTATTCTGTTCAAACCTCACCAATCATTAAACATCTTCAGAATCCCCAAGTTCCTTTTATGTTTATAAAACAAAACAAAATATTTCATGCTTGTGTACTAATATTTCACTAAGAAGTAGTAAACACACTCATGACATTTTAAATATCACAGCTTTCATTGAAAAAATATCAATTCTACTCATTGGAAAAACCAGGTTAAAATGCTAAAATATCGAAATTATAATTACTATGATTCGAAAATGAACAGGTTGTTCTAAACTCGAATTATATATACTTGTAAGATTTTCAAACAGCTACTAATTCTTGCTTACTATTTTCAACTAGCAATTTTAATAATAACAATGTAAGCATTACAAACTTGAAAACAGAAAATTTACAATCTTATTAAACTTGATAACACAATTGCTCAAAAGTTGTAAGAGTGTTTTTAAAAAATATAGATTTAGATACTAAATTTCCTAGTAGTACTTATTTCGGCCGCTTACTACTTAGATCTGTCTTTTGCGGTTTTGAAGATATTTCAAAACTATAAAAGATAGAAGTGAAAGTAAGGAAAATGATAAAAATGCTTGCTCAGATGCAATTTTACATTTTTTATCTATTGAGTTTGGGGGCTTAAGCATCGAGCTAATTTACAATTTTCATAACACCATGTTTTTCCACAGAAACCTCAAGCACAGATATTCTTCACAAAGAAGTTATTTGAATATTTTCCTTTTTACTGGTACTGGGAAGAAACTTTATTTGTACAGTGTACCAGACCGGATTTTATTGAAAGAATTTAAATACTCTTGTTTATGCCCTTAATATTTTCTTTTTGGATGTGCTACAATTGATTTAGTAGCAATTATTTCAATTCCCATTTCAACTCTTTCTGCGGAAATTCATTTTTTTTATGAAGTGTTATAAAAATATTTTATGAAAGTAATTTGAATGTTCATCTCTGTACTGTATTGATTGAAAACTATTTATTTGTGAAATGTGTTAAAAAACATTTAATGATAGAGTTTGAATACTCATCTTTCAGCAAATTTCTAAATATACTCTCTGTTTTCCCCCCTGCAATTTTATACTGAATAAAATTATATTGCTTCATAAAATATTTTTTTACAAATATCATCACTTATTTTATATATTTTTACTATAAATATTTCAAAAAATTTTATAACAAATCTACAAAAGTTAAAGAGCTGAATTTTCAGATCATTTCCTTTATTGTAATGTATTTTCTCAAACAATATATGTTTTAAACAAAATATTTATATTTCCTATGCTACTATTTTTCATGTTGAAATGCATCCGTCCGTACATTTTCACCCCATTATAGCACGCCGGAGTGCAATAAATGCCTTTTACTGATGAATTAATTTCATGTTTCTGATCATCTGTATTTTTATTTTACAAAGTAAATGCTTTGTTTTAAGTGTGTTTTACTTTCCTTTGTATACAGAGTATAATGTATATGCAGGGTTAAAAATTTTAATTCGAGTTTTCACGGAAAAGCACTTTTTATGCATTTCTAAACTCAAATCGAATGTTTTTGACGTGGTATATGTGTGTGTCTGTGAGACTATGGAGACAATATTTCACGAATAAGTGAAGCATTTTGAATGAAATTGGGTACAAAAATTACAAGCAGTGAACACTGGAAGCTTATTGATTTCAAACACAATCGAATGTTCGGAAGATCCCTAAATTTTTGAATGAAATTTTGAAAGAATTAGAATTATTAATGTTACATCAATTCTTATGTACTTTTTCACCAAAAAGCGATTGACACAAACTTTAGAATGCTAGAATAAACCGTTCTTTAAAACACTTAAAAGTAATACAAGCTACCAGCATGGCTTTTTTAACTTTGAGCCCATTTTTTTACATTTATCCCCCCCCCCCCCCCCCTTGAGTTTTCTGTTCTCTCTTTAACTATGCAACTTTAATACGATGGTCTTATACAGGTTTGAAAGGCTTACTATAAAAACTGTAACTACAGTGGTTGCTTCTTAAATATGTTGGAAAAAATATGTTGTGGGGAGCACATAACTTTCCTTATATTATGCAATGAATTTAATACTTTTACAGTAAAAAACATAGGTGGTTATTATAGTCGATCCTTTCCAAGATATTGAATTTTCGTCAATTAGTCGTCATTTTCATTGATTTAGCATAATTTTTATCCATTTGGCGAGATTTTGGTTAATTTAGCAACATTTTAAAATAGTCGCCAATTTGGCGACATTCAGCCAAATTCGTCGCCAAGAGTTATGCACGGAGAAAGACTATTGGTATTCAAATCATAAAGTATATTTTCTCATGGATGGAACAAGCTAAATCTACGAAAATGATGTCCCCCAATTTATCGCATGATATTACGTATGAAAACTGAACATGTTTCTTAACAGTTAATATGTTTTTTTAATTTATGGGATTTTTTATTAAATTTATTTAAAAAATGTGTAATATCTCGAGAACGGTTCACTCTAAAGTTTATGTCAATCGTTTTCTAAGGAAAAATTACATAAATGTCTATTTGCGTAACTTTATTAAAGGCTTTGATTTTTTGGTGATTTTTTCAAAATTTCATTCGAAAATTTAGGTGGATTCTGAACATTCAATTGTGTTTAAAAACAATCAGCTTCCAGTATTCATGGATTGTAATTTTTGTACCAAATTTTATTCGAATCGCTTCATTCATTCATGAGATATCGTCTCCACAGACTCACACGCGTACTTTCTTAAACATACGCACACAGAGACATCACCTCAAAAATGTTCGATTCGTGATCAGGGATGCTTGAAACATGCTCTCCCGTTGAAAACTCGAATTCGAATTTTCGATCCCGTCACAATACTTTCCTTATACATTATATCATGTATATAAGGAAAGTAAGAAAGATAACAGACAATGAAATGGGCATTTTGTAGATTACCAGCTGTTTATAATTATACTTTCTAGTGAAACAGGGTCAATCCAAGTAACTGGCCTAGGCAACCTGTAAAGAAATTAAGTAGCAATTGCTGCAATCTATTATGTGGAAAATATTGCTTATAAATGAAAAAAAATCTGATGTGGGCAACGCATGACTTTCCTTATATAATGCAAATGAATTTACTACTTTTACAGTAAAAAAATCTGATGTGGGCAACACATGACTTTCTTTATATAATGCAATGAATTTACTACTTTTACAGTTAAAAAAATGTTATTCTTATAGTAGATACTTATATTCTTTCCAAGATATTGAATTTTCTTCAATTAGTTGTCATTTTTATTGATTTAGCGTCATTTTTATCAATTTGGCGAGATTTTTGTTAATTTGGCAACAATTAAAAATGTCGCCAAGTTGGCGACATTCCGCCAAATTAGTCGCCAAAATCTCGTCACGCGTATGGACGGAGAAATAAGTTATTCTTACAGCAGATAAATGACTATTGGCGTTCAAATACAAAAGCATTACTCAAAGTATCTTTTTTCATGAATGGAACGAGCTAGATCCACGAGAATGATGTCACTCAATTTATCGCATGGTATTACATATGAAAGGTGAACATGTTTCTCAATAGTAAATATTTTTTTTTTTATATGACTTTTTGATAATTTTTTTGAAAAATGTACAATATCTCGAGAACGGTTCATGTTAGCGTTCTAAAATTTATGTCATTCGTTTTCTAATGAAAAATTACATAAGAAATGTCTATTGGCGTAACTTTATTAGTTTTAATTTTTTGACGATTTTTTCAAAATTTCATTCTAAAATTTAGGGGGATCTGACCATTCGATTGCGTATAAAAACAATAGGTTTCCAGTGTTTACGGATTGTGATTTTTGTACCAAATTTGGTTCGAATCGGTCCATTCGTTCGTCAGTTATCGTCGCCATAGACTCACTGACACACACACACACACACATACACACACACAGACATCACTTCAAAAATGTTTGATTCGTGATCAGGGATGCTTGAAATGTGCTCTCCCGTCGAACACTCGAATTCGAATTTTCGACCCCGTCACAATACTTTCCTTATGCATTATGTATATAAGGAAAGTAAAAATGGAAATATGATGTAATTAACCAGAGCATGGCACTACTTGAATTTCTAATACCAGAATCCATTTTTAAGTAGCTTGTTCTTATGTTTGTTTTTTTAATCAAACATTACAAGGATTTTTTTTTTAAAAATTGGTAACGTTGGTCCGAATGTTTACAATTATAGCCTTTACTTTAAAGGGTTTCAAAAGAAAAAGAAAAATTCAATTAATACCATATTTGACATTGTAACTCCCCCAACTCAACTCCCCCAATACGGGCTATCGCAGCTATTTTTCATCAGTGAGTCTTAAATAATCCCTTTTAAGCATAATTATGACAAATTTTGTTCCAGGCTGCCATGTTAAATATTATAAAATT
Source organism: Amaurobius ferox (assembly GCA_951213105.1). NCBI lineage: Eukaryota > Metazoa > Arthropoda > Arachnida > Araneae > Amaurobiidae > Amaurobius > Amaurobius ferox. Next base: position 42,776,749 of record OX578155.1, read on the forward strand.
TGGAAGTTTCAACTGGAATTTAATTTTTTTTTTATTTAGTTTTATGTTTTCTGAAAACAAAGCCAGATATACAGTTTTGTAAAAATCCATTAATACTTGTGTTAGCTATGGTATACACAAGAAATGGACCACAGACGGATGGACATAACTTTAAGAATAGTCAAAACGTGCTCAGGCGGTCCTAAAACATATACTAGTATCAAAATATCAAATAAGAAAATTTTCATAAAAACAATACTTTCTCTGTACTATATTACATAGTATACGACAGTAATAATATATCAAAATATTTATGTAAAAAAATAAATAACTTTGTTTAGCATTTACTGAAGAAAAAATAATTGTAGCAGCTATATTGTATATAATCAAATTCATTTACTTCATTCTAATCTAAAAAATCTGATGTGGGCAACACATGACTTTCCTTATATAATGTAATAAATTTACTACTTTTACGATAAACAAAATAGGTTTTTCTTATAGTAGATACTTATATTCTTTCCAAGATATTGAATTTTCGACAATTAGTCGTCATTTTCATTGATTTAGCGTCATTTTTATCCATTTGGCGAGGTTTTCGTTAATTTGGCATCATTTCAAAAAGTCGCCAAGTTGGCGACATTCCGCCAAATTTGTCGCCAAAATCTCGCCAAGCGTTATGGACGAAGAAATAAGTTATTCTTACAGCAGATGACTATTGGCGTTCAAATACAAAAGTATTACTCAAAGTATCTTTTTTCATGAATGGAACGAGCTAGATCCACGAGGATGATGTTACCCAATTTATCGCATGGTATTACATATGAAAAGTGAACATGTTTCTCAATAGGAAATATTTTTTTTTTTTTATATATCTTTTTGATAATTTTTTTAAAAAATATGCAATATCTCGAGAACGGTTCACGTTAGCGTTCTAAAAGTTATGTCAATCGTTTTCTAATGAAAAATTACATAAGAAATGTCTATTTGCGTAGCGTTATTAACGATTTTGATTTTTTGACGATTTTTTCAAAATTTCACGCGAAAATTTAGGGGGGGTTCTGAACATTCGATTGCGTATAAAACAATAGGCTTCCAGTGTTTATGGATTGTGATTTTTGTACTAAATTTCGTTCGAATCGGTCCATTCGTTCGTCAGTTATCGTCTCACTGACACACACACACACACATCACTTCAAAAATGTTTGATTCGTGATCAGGGATGCTTGAAACGTGCTCTCCCGTCGAAAACTCGAATTTGAATTTTCGACCCCGTCACAATACTTTCCTTATACATTATGTATAAGGAAAGTAAAAATCAACTTGCGGTGTCTGTGTTGTTTTCCCTGCTTTTAGGGTTGAATTCATGCATCATTGAAAAATTTATTTAATTTTTTATGTATTGCTTCTACCAAAGCTAAGAAAAACCAAAAATATGTTTTACTATACTCCCCCCCCCCCCTCCTCTATTAACTGCAAGATTGAAAATTTGTTACTTTTCTCTTAGTCAGTATGTATCTAATTTTTTTTTGTATTTTAAATGTTTATTTTTTAATTTATATAGCCGTTACATTTTATTACCCTTTCGTTTTATAATATACAACCTTCTGAAATATTTGTACTATTTTTTCTGCCTGTGGGTTGGGATGATGAATTTGAAGCATTTTTTGGATTTCTTTATTCATTATACTTTTTCAACAAATAAAAAAATTAAAAAACGTTGGTCATTTTTAACTGCCTCCTTCCTCCCTCTGAGTACAACCACGAAAAACCCCACTTGAATATTTAATTCTCCCTCTTCGCATTTTATAACTCCCATCTTCCTTTTCTAATCATCAAACAGCATCTGGGTCATATTTAAAATTGGTTTGGGTTGATGTTTATCTGAATATTGCTTCAGATAAATCTCATTTTCTAGAACTATGAAAAATTAAAGCTTGTTTATACTCCCTCCCACTATTCAGAAATGAAAAATTAGTGTTTTTCTCCGAGCCTTGATATTCACCTTATCACACTCCTTTAGGTTAATATTTATCATAACCTTTCTGTATAGCTCTGCGTAATGCTCAGGCTATTTAAAAAAGATCCTTTATTGAATCAAAGCGTTTATCATAAAAAAAATTTCTAAAAAAACTAGACTTCAGAAGAGATGGCATAAAGGCTCATAGGTTTTTATTTATCCCAGATAAATAACCAGAAAATCAGAAGAAATGAGCCAATTAAAATAGGTGCTAAGGAACTTACTACCGATAAGGACATTTCAAGCGCCTTTTGTGGGCACTATGCTGGGATTAGTAATTTCAGACCTACTAATAAAATAAAAAAATCTGATGTGGGCAACACATGACTTTCCTTATATAATGAAATGAATTTATTACTTTTACAGTAAAATAAATTGGTTTTTCTTCTAGTAGATACTAATATCCTTTCCAAGATATTGACTTTTCGACAATTAGTCGTCATTTTCAATGATTATCGTCATTTTTATCCATTTGGCGAGATTTTCGTTAATTTGGCAACATTTCAAAAAGTCGCCAAGTTGGCGACATTCCGTCAATTTTGTCGCCAAAATCTCGCCAAGCGTTATGGACAAAGAAATAAGTTATATATATATATATATATATATATATATAACTTATTAGATATTGAATTTCGACATATATTATATAACTATTATTATATATTTATATATTATATAACTTATTAGATATTGAATTTTCCACAATTAGTCGTCATTTTCATTGATTTAGCGTCATTTTTATCCATTTAGCGAGATTTTCGTTAATTTGGCCACATTTCAAAAAGTCGCCAAGTTGGCGACATTCCGCCAATTTCGTCGCCAAAATCTCGCCAAGCGTTATGAACGAAGAAATAAGTTATTCTTACAGCAGATAAATTGGCGTTCAAATGCAAAAGTATTACTCAAAGTATCTTTTTTCATGAATGGAACGAGCTAGATCCACGAGAATGATGTCACCCAATTTATCGCATGATATTATATATGAAAAGTGAACATGTTTCTCAATAGGAAATATTTTTTTTTATTTTATTTGACTTTTTGATAATTTTTTTGAAAAATGTGCAATATCTCGAGAACGGTTCATGTTAGCGTTCTAAAATTTATGTCAATCGTTTTCTAATGAAAAATTACATAAGGAATGTCTATTTACGTAACTTTATTATTGGTTTTGATTTTTTGACGATTTTTTCAAAATTTCATTCGAAAATTTAGGGGGGGTTCTGAACATTCGATTGCGTATAAAAACAATAGGCTTCCAGTGTTTACAGATTGTGATTTTTGTACCAAATTTGGTTCGAATCGGTCCATTCGTTCGTCAGTTATCGTCTCCACAGACCCACTGACACACACACACATACTTTCACACACACACACACAGACATCACTTCAAAAATGTTTGATTCGTGATCAGGGATGCTTGAAACGTGCTCTCCCGTCGAAAACTCGAATTCGAATTTTCGACCCCGTCACAATACTTTCCTTATACATTATGTATATAAGGAAAGTAATAAAGGTGACTTGAGAACATTGTAGGATAAAAATACGCCAAAATTTTAACAACTTTTTAACACTGATTTCAGTATGGCGGAGCTGAAAAATGGTCTTGGAACTCTGGTGAAGGGCAAGAGTGCAGGCCCTGATGGAATCTTGCCAGAGTTCCTTATAAATCTTGGAGATTCTGCGAAATTTGCTTTGTTGGCATTTATAAACCAAACTTGGAGAAATGGCTTGCCAAGTGCTTGGAGAAAGGCTATGATTATACCTATACTCAAACCTAACAAACCTGCAGAAAAACTGGATAGTTATCGTCCAATCTCCCTTACAAACATAATATGTAAATTAACTGGGAGATTAATAGCAAACAGATTAGTGTTTGTGTTTGATGAAACTGGTATAATTTCTGATAGACAGGCAGGTTTCCGCAGACATAGATGCACTACCGAACAATTGGTCCGCTTATCTCAAGAGATAAAGGATGGCTTTCAGAGAAAGCAAAGTACTCTTGCTATATTTGTGGACTTTAAAAATGCTTTCAATAGAGTTTGGAGAGCTGGATTGCTTAGAAAGCTTATTTCCTGTGGTATTTATGGAAACCTATATAAATGGATAAAAAGTTTTCTTGACCAACGATTTCTGTGTGTCAAATATGGCCACACTGTGTCAGGTTATCGCCAGGCCAGGCAGGGCTTACCCCAGGGAGCTGTACTGAACCCGATTCTTTTTAATGTAATGATCAATGAAGTAATAGACACTATTTCTAGGTCTGTTCCGGGCGTAAATATTTTGTTATTTGCTGATGATATTGTAATGAAATGAGTGCTACTGGAATTTAGGGGGGTTCTGAACATTCGATTACGTATAAAAACGATAAGCTTCCAGTGTTTACAGATTGTGATTTTTGTACCAAATTTGGTTCGAATCGGTCCATTCGTTCGTCAGTTATCGTCTCCACAGACTCACTGACACACACACACACACACAGACATCACTTCAAAAATGTTTGATTCGTGATCAGGGATGCTTGAAACGTGCTCTCCCGTCGAAAACTCGATTTCGAATTTTCGACCCCGTCACAATACTTTCCTTATACATTACGTATATAAGGAAAGTAATTAATAGTTGTTTATACTCCCTCTCGATATTCAGAAATGAAAAATTTGTGTTTTTCTCCGAACATTGATATACACCTTATCCCACTTCCTTTAGATTAACATTTTTTTTTCCAACTCCCTGTTAACCATGGAATTACATCTTCCATTGGGTTCTGGTTTAATCGGGATTCACTAAATATAAATATAATTCTCTGGAGGAAAAATGGGCTCCGTGAAGTTGCCCCCCCCCCCCCCCCCGTGGAAAGCACAAACGACAAAAACTAGTGGAATCGTTTGTACTTCGTTTGTGCTGGTTTGTGCTGCAAAAATTTTCGTTTGTGCTTCTTTCGTTTTCGATTTATAGCATTTTCTTTTCCGGGGGGGCTAACTTCACGCTCAGCCATTGTTTACATAAGAGATATTACATGAATTTCGAAAAAACGTTTATGCTATTCGTTTGTGCTTCGTTTGTGCTGGTTTGTGCAGCAAAAATTTTTCTTCTAACCCTTTTCAAATTTGAACTATAAAGCTTTCATTTGTTTGGCGCCAAAACTGGCTTTGTTGACATACAAGAAATTTAAGGAATTTCGGAAAAACGTTTATGCCATTCGTTTGTGCTTCGTTTGTGCTGGTTTGTGCCGCAAAAATTTTCGTTTGTGCTCTTTTCGTTTTCGATTTATAGACGTTTCTTTTCCCGGGGGGGCTAACTTCACGATCAGCTGTTGTTTACATAAGAGAAATTACATCAATATCCAAAAAACGTTTATGCCATTCGTTTGTGCTTCGTTTGTGCTGGTTTGTGCAGCAAAAAGTTTTCTTCGGACCCTTTTCAAATTTGAATTATAAAGCTTTCATTTGTTTGGCGGGAAAACCGGGTTTGTTGACATACAAGAAATTAAAGGAATTTCGAAAAAACGTTTATGCCATTCGTTTGTGCTTCGTTTGTGCTGGTTTGTGCTCTTTTCGTTTTCGATTTATAGACGTTTCTTTTCCCGGGGGGGGGCCAACTTCACGATCAGCTGTTGTTTACATAAGAGAAATTACATCAATATCCAAAAAACGTTTATGCCATTCGTTTGTGCTGGTTTGTGCAGCAAAAAGTTTTCTTCGGACCCTTTTCAAATTTGAATTATAAAGCTTTCATTTGTTTGGCGGGAAAACCGGGTTTGTTGACATACAAGAAATTAAAGGAATTTCGAAAAAACGTTTATGCCATTCGTTTGTGCTTCGTTTGTGCTGGTTTGTGCCGCAAAAATTTTCGTTTGTGCTCTTTTCGTTTTCGATTTATAGACGTTTCTTTTCCCGGGGGGGCTAACTTCACGATCAGCTGTTGTTTACATAAGAGAAATTACATCAATATCCAAAAAACGTTTATGCCATTCGTTTGTGCTTCGTTTGTGCTGGTTTGTGCAGCAAAAAGTTTTCTTCGGACCCTTTTCAAATTTGAACTATAAAGCTTTCATTTGTGTGGCGCGAAAACGGGCTTTGTTGACATAAAATAAATTTCACGAGTTTTAGAAAGGTCTTTATGCCATTCTTTTGTATTTCGTTTCTACCGGTTTGTACCGGCTTGCACCTCAACGATTTTCCTTTTATTCATTTCAGATATATTCGTTTCAGATTTATTGAGCTTCACATTTTCCACCACCTTTCATGTAGCCAGCGAAAGCAGTCTGAACCAACTTTCGTAAAAGCAAGCTGCACAATAAGCCCTTGCAATGGGAGCTCATAAAGGAGGTAAGGAGGAGGTCTTTTCCGCCTTTAAACGGTCAAGGTCACAAATCTAGGTGTCAAGCTAGTCGATATTGACATCTTATCTGTGAGTTAGGTTACTCAAATTTCTTCCTTCTGTTAATTTTTATGTAGAGCAAACCTGGCTCAGAGCAAGTCGATTCGTTTGCACTAGGGGTGACGAAAGCTGAACTGATTCCACATGCACTAGTATTGAATGCTGAAATTAGAAAAAGTATTAAAAAGTGTTGAAAAGTTATTAATATTATTTTATCGCAAATGTAATGTTATTCACGAGTGGGTCCAAATTCAACATCCGCGTTCAGCTTGTTGGATTAAATGTTTACAAATTCTTGACTTCACTCCATGAACTTTTGGAACAATATATTATTCGGGATCTAATTGTTGCTGGTGTTGAGATAGAGGCTGGTGTTAAGATAGAAGCTATAACTTTTGAAAAGCTAGTATAATGGCCTGGCAACGTAAAAAATTTTAAACAGCAGCAAGCAACTTTTAATTTTGAATCTAAGAAGGTCAAAGATGTTGGAATGAAAACGAAACACAAACTATCCCAAAGCTTCTGAAAGGTTACTCAAAATTGTGACAATGTGAAGATCGGTCGGTTATGTGGAAGGCCCAAACCACACGGCCAACCCTAGGGCTTACGGCAGTTTAATGTGTGGCCGGGAGAGGTTAGTCGAAACCGACCTCCACGGTCAGCCACCAAGTTTTAGTCTGCATTTATTTAAAATTCAATAAAGTGGTTACATGGTAAATATTTATATATATATATATATATATATACAGACAGTAATACAGTTTTACATGTTTTACATAAAATACAGTGGGAAGGGGGGGGGGGGCAAAGAAACGTAGATTTTAACAAATTTTGAATTTTGAGGTAAAAATTAAGTTATTTTCTTAAAATGAAATTAAAGTTATGTAAAAACGTATGGCCAAAAGAATCCGAGCAACCTCGGGAAAAGGGACAATACAGTAAAAACCAACAAAAAGAAAGCAAAAAGAACATGGCTGAACAAAGGTTACATGCAATCAGTTGAGGTAATCGGATAAAACAAAGTTAAATGCAATATAGCAATACATGTACATGGTAAGCCTTTCAAATATATGAACAGCCGAGGAACACAGGGAAAACAGATATATACAACAGAGGAATATAAACAGGAAACAAAATATACAAAAGATGGACACCAAAAAGTGTAAGTACAGGAACAATAAGAGACAAACGCCTGGAACAGGGGGTAGACAACATTGACCGAAGAAAATTGAAAGCAGTTGGCACCAAGCTTGCTAAGGATGGGAGAGTTCTCTCGCAATTAAAACCCAGTTTTTCAACCTATTTAAAATAATTTTATGGGTTCTGACACCAGAGAACCATGTCGCACGAAGATTATCTGGAGGACGGGTTAAGTGAAATTTTGAGGTATGGGGGCAATTAAAGACATAATGATCTACGTCACCATATGAATTACAAAGACAATTTGAAGAACGTTTATGTTTGAAAAAATGACGATAGTCAAGAAAAGGACCATGACCCGTTAAAAATAGATTAAGAATTTGTTATAAATTTGAAAATTGAGGTTGACTTTGGGTAAATAGCTTAGAATTCTGGCAGGGTCAGGAGTCCGGGGGGAAATATAATCATTAAGAAGAGATTGCCAATTTTTAAGAAGGAAAGATTTATAATTATTAATCAAAAAGGAGTAGGGAAAAGGTATAAGGAGTGGGGTGCCGGAGATCGTAGCTTGTTTGGCCAGTTCATCGGCGACTTCGTTGCCCTGAATGTTAGAATGGGCCTTGATCCAGGATAAGTTAATTAATGATTTGTAGGGGTGAGCATTAGTTTTAATTTTAGATAGAAATTTCGTTTTATTCTTGATAGATTTAAAAGCCGAAATAGATGACTGACTGTCCGAAAAGATGTTGATTTTTAAATTGTTTTTGCCGGCCCAGAGGATGGCCTGGTTGATGGCCTCAAGTTCGGCTTGAAAAACTGTGTTTCCAGTTCTAAGTTTAAAGGATAATGATTCGATCAGTCGATCATTTTCGAAAATGCATATTGATAAACCTACATTATTATCCAGTTTTGACCATCTGTGAATACATTAAACCTAGAAAACGAGGAAGGGTTTGAGGAAGAAAAATTTAAAACACGAAAGGGAGGAGGGAGGCTAGAAAGAGATAAATTTTTTACAGTTTTAAAATTTTAAAGAGTTTTTATTCTTAATATTGTGTTTTTAATGTGGCTTATACTGTGAGTAAACTATTTTTTAGATACTGACAAGTAGTTAAGAAGAATTTAACGAATTGTTCTTAATTTTGTCATGGCGGACTATAGTGGTTCGACTTCAGAAGAAGTTGAGCCAGTGTTACGCAAAGCATTTTTGGAGTGTGCAACTTGAATAACTTGTTCATTTCTGTTTCTGATAGAAAATCGGCCTTTAAACATAGGGTCAGTCTCGATCTCAATAGAGAAAACGCGCTGAAGATTTTTGAACAAGCATTGAATGATAGGAATAAACCTACAGAGCGGAAGTAAGTTCTGATGACAACACACACTTTTCGGATAAAATTAATTAGCTTTAGTGGAACTTTTGAATAGAAAAGTGCAAGATAATGACACTGACCTCCTTAGGAGAGTGGTCAGCATCGAATAAAAAGTATATTCAGGCAGTAATGGTATAAATGGTATCATAAAGACAGAGGTAAATGTTCACTTCGTTGATCGGGAACACTGTTGGATGGATTTGAATGTGATTAAACTACGTTCGGAATTAAATCGAAGAAATAGTATCAGGAAAAACATGAGGGAAACTGTCAATGATGTTGCTGAATAGAGCAATGGAAATGCTGAACAGTGGCCAAATTTACAAGATGGAGCTAGTATTGCTCAACTGCACATACACAGGGATATGTTTATAAATACTATGGGATCTGGTTTTAAAAAGGCGATAAGGGATATATTGCTATACCGAAATCAAAGACAGTTGTAAACGGTTCATGTAAAGTTTCCACATTAGTGGCGGTTGAGAAACGTCCCAGAATGGGAGTAATATTTCTCTTGAGACTGAGTTCAAATGCGAGAGCCGATGATATTGAAATTGATTTAAAGAACGGTCTTATTGATAATTTCATTTGTACGCCATTAGTTACTAAATGTAATACCTACTTTCCTTTTCATGTTGAGGTCCAGGAACAGGACATGGCAAAGTTGTTGAAAGTGATGTTTGGCCCGATGGATGTTTCATTACCAAATTAGTTGGTAAACTTAATGATAAGCAGATTCTTCAAGAGGGTGAAATGCGTGGCCATGAGAATGAAGCAGGGAAGTGACTACCTGATGAGTCTTTGATCACTGGTGGATGTGTTGTAAATCGTGACATGAAAATTTATTATCAGAATGTTAGGGGTCTACGGACAAAAACAAACAAACTATTCTTATCGGTATTAACTCAAAACTATGATGTAATATGTTTAACTGAGACCTGGCTCTGTGAAAATATTAGTAGTGCGGAATGTTTTGATGACAGATATACAATTATACATGGAGATTGGACTAATATGGATATTCGAGACCTTCGTGCCGGGGGCTTGTTTATTGTACTCAATTCTAACATTGTGTTCAATGAGTTATCCATGGGTGAAAATCAAACGGAATCGGTATGGTTAAAAATTGATCGTGCTTTTGGTAAATATTTGTTTCTCTGTGTGGTATATATAAGCCCTTCTTCCAGTTTTGATACGTATGATGAATTCATCAATTTGTTCGAAGCTAATTTTAATTTTTTCAATTACGACATTGTTACTATGGGTGACTTTAATTTACACGGTATTGTTTTGCCTTTTGTCATGTCAAATGAGGTTAATTAGACTAATACTGAAATGTTACTTCTAAATTTTTTAAGCTTCTATGAATTGAATCAATTGAATAATGTTAGGAATAGTAACGACAGATTTAGATCTAGTTATTTCAAACGTTTTTTCGAAATTCATTTAATTCCTATTATGTGAACAAAACCAATTTGTCCCCCAGAAAAATGAAAGCTTTATATTTTGGATATGAAAAGGGTCCGAAGAAATTTTTTTCCGGAACAAACTAGTACAAACGAAGTACAAACGAATGACATAAACGGTTTTTTGAAATTCAATTAATTTCTGCTATGTAAATAAAACCCAATTGTCCCCCAGACAAATGAAAGCTTTATACTTTGGATATGCAAAGGGTCCGAAGAAATTTTTTTCCGAAACAAACTAGTACAAACGAATGACATAAACGGTTTTTTGAAATTGATTTATTTCCTGTTCTGTAAACAAAACTCACTTGTCCACCAGACAAATGTAAGCTTTATACTTTGGATATGAAAAGGATCCGAAGAAATTTTTTCCGGAACAAACTAGTACAAACGAAGCACAAACGAATGGCATAAACAGTTTTTTAAAATTCATTTAATTTCTGTTATGTAAAAAAAAAAAAAACACTTGTCCCGGAGACAAATGAAAGCTTTATACTTTGCATATGCAAAGGGTCCGAAATTTTGTTTTCCCGGAACAAACAAGTACAAATGAAATTCAAACGAATGGCATTAACGGTTTTTCGAAATTCATTTAATTTCTTGTATGTAAACAAACCCTGTTTTCGCGAAAAACAAATAAAAGATTTATAGTTCAAATTTGAAAAGGGTCTGAAGAAAACTTTTTGCGTCACAAACCAGCACAAACGAAGTACAAACGATTCCACTATTTTTTGTCGTTTGTGCTTTCCACGGGGGGGCCAACTTCACACGAAGTAAACGAAAGGAAATGCTATAAATCGAAAACGAAAGAAGCACAAACGAAAATTTTTGCGGCACAAACCAGCACAAACGAAGTACAAACGATTCCACTATTTTTTGTCGTTTGTGCTTTCCACGGGGGGCCAACTTCACACGAAGTAAACGAAAGGAAATGCTATAAATCGAAAACGAAAGAAGCACAAACGAAAATTTTTGCGGCACAAACCAGCACAAACGAAGTACAAACGATTCCACTAGTTTTTGTCGTTTGTGCTTTCCACGGGGGGGCCAACTTCACACGAAGTAAACGAAAGGAAATGCTATAAATCGAAAACGAAAGAAGCACAAACGAAAATTTTTGCGGCACAAACCAGCACAAACGAAGCACAAACGAATGGCATAAACGTTTTTCCGAAATTCCTTTAATTTCTTGTATGTCAACAAACCCGGTTTTCCCGCCAAACAAATGAAAGCTTTATAATTCAAATTTGAAAAGGGTCCGAAGAAAACTTTTTGCTGCACAAACCAGCACAAACGAAGCACAAACGAATGGCATAAACGTTTTTTGGATATTGATGTAATTTCTCTTATGAAAACAACAGCTGATCGTGAAGTTAGCCCCCCCGGGAAAAGAAACGTCTATAAATCGAAAACGAAAAGAGCACAAACGAAAATTTTTGCGGCACAAACCAGCACAAACGAAGCACAAACGAATGGCATAAACGTTTTTTCGAAATTCCATTAATTTCTTGTATGTCAACAAACCCGGTTTTCCCGCCAAACAAATGAAAGCTTTATAATTCAAATTTGAAAAGGGTCCGAAGAAAACTTTTTGCTGCACAAACCAGCACAAACGAAGCACAAACGAATGGCATAAACGTTTTTTGGATATTGATGTAATTTCTCTTATGTACACAACAGCTGATCGTGAAGTTGGCCCCCCCGGGAAAAGAAACGTCTATAAATCGAAAACGAAAAGAGCACAAACGAAAATTTTTGCGGCACAAACCAGCACAAACGAAGCACAAACGAATGGCATAAACGTTTTTTCGAAATTCCTTTAATTTCTTGTATGTCAACAAACCCGGTTTTCCCGCCAAACAAATGAAAGCTTTATAATTCAAATTTGAAAAGGGTCCGAAGAAAACTTTTTGCTGCACAAACCAGCACAAACGAAGCACAAACGAATGGCATAAACGTTTTTTGGATATCGATGTAATTTCTCTTATGTAAACAACAGCTGATCGTGAAGTTGCCCCCCCCCGGGAAAAGAAACGTCTATAAATCGAAAACGAAAAGAGCGCAAACGAAAATTTTTGCGGCACAAACCAGCACAAACGAAGTACAAACGAATGGCATAAACGTTTTTTCGAAATTCCTTTAATTTCTTGTATGTCAACAAACCCGGTTTTCCCGCCAAACAAATGAAAGCTTTATAATTCAAATTTGAAAAGGGTCCGAAGAAAACTTTTTGCTGCACAAACCAGCACAAACGAAGCACAAACGAATGGCATAAACGTTTTTTGGATATTGATGTAATTTCTCTTATGTAAACAACAGCTGATCGTGAAGTTAGCCCCCCCCCCGGGAAAAGAAACGTCTATAAATCGAAAACGAAAAGAGCACAAACGAAAATTTTTGCGGCACAAACCAGCACAAACGAAGCACAAACGAATGGCATAAACGTTTTTCCGAAATTCCTTAAATTTCTTGTATGTCAACAAAGCCAGTTTTGGCGCCAAACAAATGAAAGCTTTATAGTTCAAATTTGAAAAGGGTTAGAAGAAAAATTTTTTCTGCACAAACCAGCACAAACGAAGCACAAACGAATGGCATAAACGTTTTTTCGAAATTCCTTTAATTTCTTGTATGTCAACAAACCCGGTTTTCCCGCCAAACAAATGAAAGCTTTATAATTCAAATTTGAAAAGGGTCCGAAGAAAACTTTTTGCTGCACAAACCAGCACAAACGAAGCACAAACGAATGGCATAAACGTTTTTTGGATATCGATGTAATTTCTCTTATGTAAACAACAGCTGATCGTGAAGTTGCCCCCCCCCGGGAAAAGAAACGTCTATAAATCGAAAACGAAAAGAGCGCAAACGAAAATTTTTGCGGCACAAACCAGCACAAACGAAGTACAAACGAATGGCATAAACGTTTTTTCGAAATTCCTTTAATTTCTTGTATGTCAACAAACCCGGTTTTCCCGCCAAACAAATGAAAGCTTTATAATTCAAATTTGAAAAGGGTCCGAAGAAAACTTTTTGCTGCACAAACCAGCACAAACGAAGCACAAACGAATGGCATAAACGTTTTTTGGATATTGATGTAATTTCTCTTATGTAAACAACAGCTGATCGTGAAGTTAGCCCCCCCCCCGGGAAAAGAAACGTCTATAAATCGAAAACGAAAAGAGCACAAACGAAAATTTTTGCGGCACAAACCAGCACAAACGAAGCACAAACGAATGGCATAAACGTTTTTCCGAAATTCCTTAAATTTCTTGTATGTCAACAAAGCCAGTTTTGGCGCCAAACAAATGAAAGCTTTATAGTTCAAATTTGAAAAGGGTTAGAAGAAAAATTTTTTCTGCACAAACCAGCACAAACGAAGCACAAACGAATGGCATAAACGTTTTTTCGAAATTCATGTAATATCTCTTATGTAAACAATGGCTGAGCGTGAAGTTAGCCCCCCCGGAAAAGAAAATGCTATAAATCGAAAACGAAAGAAGCACAAACGAAAATTTTTGCAGCACAAACCAGCACAAACGAAGTACAAACGATTCCACTAGTTTTTGTCGTTTGTGCTTTCCACGGGGGGGCCAACTTCACGGAGCCGGAAAAATGAAGTAACTGTTAGAGGGATTCAGTCATTTAAGTTATTTCCGAATTCTACATCTACTGCTATAATTTGACAGCAATGTACATATAATTTTGCACCGTGTAGTTAAAAAAATAAGCGTCCTCAGATTTAAAATCTTCCCTCCTATAAATTCTTGTGCACTAAAACATATTTCTTATTCACCTTCTGAGTAAGATACAATCAAATTTGATTGAAATATTTTCAAGTCAGAAATGTGTTTAATATGAAAGTTTCTCATGTTATGCTTGGAAATTCAAGAGAGACGAAATCTTGAAATGAACTGACACACTCTGATAATAAGAAATCCGTGTAAAATTACAAAGTAATAGATATATTTTTTTCTGTTTTCTGTGTATTCGTAGACAGTCAGGTGGTAGAGTTACTTGGAAGCTGCTCCCAATTCTTGTAGTTTTCTACGAAGGTATATTTGGAAGTTTGAAAAATTTTTAAAGTTTTGATATTTCATAAACTTTCTTTTCGGATAGCAGCAAGATTTTTTTCATAGAAGATCGCAATATTTTTGGACTTCGAAATATAAGGCTGTTTTATAAATAATTTTACGATGGCAACACCTTGTGAATCAGCTCCCACTGGATGGGGAACTTGACGAGACTCAGAGCAGGATAGAATTACCTGTGGCGGGGTGGAGATACCAGAAGTGGATCACCTTTTGGTGTGGAAACCCCAGGCCGTCCGACTCATCCAGAGGACATGAGCAACTATTTGGACGACCATACACCTTTTGGTGTGTGAATTTGTGAATAGAGAAATTTAAAGATTTTTATAAGAATTAACCTTTTTAAAAAGGAGGTAACTAAGAGAATCCGGTTTAGCGGTACTGACCTCACTTGGGTGAGGTATATCCATATCGGTTCCAAACAAGAGGTCATAAGTAACAACAACAACAACATATCCATTTCGACTCAAGCATCTATCCTATACTTAATAGATTGTCCCTACTCATGCCGCATGATATAGAAATGACAGGAATACAGAAATTCGAAAGGTTTTCGGATATTGTGATATATAAGTGAATAAAATGGCTTATAAAAATGACATGAAAGTGGGTGGAATATAGATAGGTAGGAAACAAATTTTCATCAATCTAGGGGGATATATCGGTAAATTGCCGGTGTTTTGCTACATGAGTCACCAAGTTCACCCCATTTATAATCAAGCCGTATTACAAGCCCCAATGATACAGCTTTTTGACAGGATTTGGACATCACCTGACATTTAACTTTTCCCTTTGTTCCTGATGTCGATTCCTACTCATTAGACAAAAATCTACAACTTTGTAATTGGCTTTTGTCATCAAATAAAATAGTTCTATATTATTAACAGTGATTGAAACAAACCATAAGATGACTGTGGTATATCATGGCAAATCAAACCCATATCCTTATTCACAAAAGCCTTTTGAAACAAACCATTATATCCAAATGTAATTCATGTCCTTATAAAAAATTGCACTACACTTGATCACTCATTATATTCAAAGAACAATATAAGTAAGATGTGTGATCAAATACAGATTTATTTATTGTCAGTTTTTAACACTTTACAACAAAGTTGAAAATTGTTTATGACTTTGTTCATTCTGTCTGTCTGTCCGTTAGCACGATAACTGCCGTAAAAATGACTTAATTAAAATGAAATCTTAGTATGTTGTTCAGACGGTCTGTAGGACCTATGGGAGTATAAATGAATAATATCACCCAATTAATTTTGGTTTGAACCCGGGTTGAAAAAATGAAATACATTGAATCCTATGGAACCTAATTTTTCAAACATTTTTTAAGCGGATTTAAAATCCACAACTTGCTTCGAAAATTTAGATAATATTCAAATTGTTCCCTAAAATATATAAAAAAAATTCAGCGAAATATATTCAGTAGTTTCTTAAATAAAAATTAAAATAATAATTACACCTCTTATATGAAACAATCACGTGACCATGATATGAAACGATCACATGACCCACTTCAAAATGATATATGGCATCCATCTTGTTTCGAAATCGTGATTAAGTTCTTTTTAATTCATATTGAGTGTTGTATCCGTCCTAAAACTACATTATTTTTGCTTAAATTCTGTGCATCTGCATACTGAAACAACGCAAATACAATATATTTGAGTTTAAATGCTCCTCCAAATTTGATTATTTCTACAACGAAGCCTATTTTTCACCTATGTAAAATGTAAACAGCAAAATATGTAAAATGAGTTGTATTAGAATTGCTGTATTTCTTTAACACAAAATCATTTAGTTCATGGAGTCTGCATAGCTGATATGAATGAAATATTCATTGATTTTACAAAGAGAAGGACGATTTTTTTCGATGAGGTTTTACGCCTAGAGTTTAATTACTTGTAGCTCCATGGTCTTAATTGTTAAATAAAATAAATTATTATAGTATTGTGATGAATGACAGGAATGGGAAATTATTTATGAATGAAATGCTGCTTTTATAGAGAGAGCCAGGTGTGTTATTTTTTCTATGACGTCATTTGAATGAATTTCAGTTGTTTTCGATGAAGTTTTCAAATATAATAAATTATCGTAGTATTATGATAATCCTGAAATAATAACCGAGGAATGTATCACATTTTAGAGATGTTTAAGCCAGGCAATTTATATTTCAACGCCGTCATTTGAATGAAGTTCATTTTTTTCGATGAATGTTAAAGTTTTCAAATATAATAAATTAATGTAGTATTGCGATAAGTTTTAAAATATTACCGAGGAATATATTGCATTTTAGACATGTTTCAATAAAATTGCATTGAAGTTGGAAAGTGTTTCATAATCAATGCTTTAAGTATGATTGATCTTTCTTGTTTGTATTACTGAAGCATTTTAAGAATTTATGTCAGTCAAGAGAAAACTGAAACACTTTAATTTGAACAAAATGTTTTCACAATCTACATTAATAAATATTCAAGAAACATAAAATATTCATTAAGGTATTTATTATTTCAATGTATATAAACATGTAATTCCACATTTCAAGTTTCATTACAACGTTGTAGTTTTTTGAATACTAAGAAAAAGAAGCTTATCAAAATAACAATCATTTTCAAAGTGCACTAACAATAATCGACATAATACTCAAGTAAATACATTACAAAACTTTCTGAAAGAAAGTAAGCATATGTCAATATTTTCAAGAAGGTATTGTATGGTATTTTCTTTCAGCAGTTGTAAAAATATTTACACTTTATGTAATAATACTTATTGTACTAATATATGTAGTATAATAATACTTTCGTACATACTTCTTAAGTAACCTCCCTAGTGAAGCTGGGCATTCCAGTTAATTTCCTAAACAAATAAATTTTAACCAGACTCTAAACTGCCAAAACGCTAGGTAACCCTTAGATCTGCATCAACCTCCCAAACTGCTTAAACTCTAAATGTGCAACAAACTGCCACACTAGGAGCTAGGACAAATAATAAAGTAGTAAATAAAAACCTCGAACCTCCAATTAGGGTCACTGAATTAATGTCACAGTTTGACGATAAGAACCACATATTGAAATTGGAGATTAAAGGCGCTTCGCGCCTGGTGCTCTGTCTTGTACGACACTACGACCAGTATTTAAGCAAACATAAATAAAAATGTTGCTTTTAGCAAAATCTATGTTAATTCAATGGACTTCTTCATGGAATTGTTCTCTGCCATATTTCATACACTAAGATTATTTATCTAAGTAGAGAAATTAGACATTTCTGTTCGGAAGGAAGCCATCAGGTGCAGACTGAAATTTTCATTAACGTGCATTCACGAAAGTTACCGTTTCTCCCCAAAGAAAAGGTTACTACAATTTTGAAAAACTCGGTAAAGTTGAACCACGCATCTGTCATCACATTTATTGAAGATTGAACTCCATAAGCTCATACTTCAGAATCTGCTCCCAAAGCTAGGATCCCATTTCCATTGCAGATACCAGCATCCATGAACCAGTGTCAAACTTACTATGCACTTATCAGCATAGAATAGCTGATACCTGTAATGGCAACAAGAAAACTTGCTATGAGACACCCACAATTCTGTGAATTTTAACGGAAGTTGTCAAACCCGATTTTCACACACATCAGCTCTTAGCGACAAAAAATATTATCGCATCTTGACGCCATTGGAAAGATCGAAGGTTGTTCTTTCTAACAATATTTAAACGGAATCCGCAGGAGAATTCCTTCATATTATTTTCTAAATACATCGAAATTTGCATTTTTTAAGTTATCTAATATTCAAAAACTTGCGAATCTTCCTTGAATAAAACAGGCATATGTCAGTAAGGTGACTACAGATATTTTGATGGCGTTATAAGCCTTCTTCATCAGGCCAAAACGGAACAGTTAGAACAGTATTCGTCCTTAACAAAAGCTGAGAGCGAACAGCGAAGAAGCAAGAGATAAACAATTCAAAAGAGCTAGGACACACACAGCTATAAAATTCGCAGAACGGGATGTATCGGCATTTGTAAAACACCTATAAACATACATATCCGTACAAACATATCATCATGGGACGATAAAGGGTCCTCCTCCCACCTACGAAGGCAAGGGGATCTGGTACTGAGAATGAAATTTAAAGCATTAAGATCAAAAAACAAAGAAGAAATATAAAAACGTTACGTTATTGATAAAAAATGAGAATTTAGATGAAGAAAAAACAATCAAACTCTTGTAAATTAAAAAATCTGATGTGAGCAGCACATGACTTTCCCTGCATATTCTCTTTATTTTAATTAAATTCAATTCACTATTAATTCAATTTTCGTTCTCATTTGGTAACTGGACTCATTTTCAAATGAGGCGTAGAGGAAAAACGAAAAAACTAAAATATCTCGAGAACGGCTAATCCTAATGTAAAAGGGTTGACCTTATTCTTTTCTTCGTTAAAAATTACGTATAAAACAAGCATTTAATGGATATATTTCAGCATACGTAGTTTTTTATTTTAGATTTTGTCGATTTTTGCGGGTCATTTTGCAAAAAAAGGCAGGTTATTTTTTTTTCGAATCATACCAAAATCTAATCAGCACCAGAGTGACCCACAAGCGACTTATATACCAAATTTTGTGAAATTCGGTCCATTAGATTTTCAGCTAGAGTGGAGACAAGCTTTTGCGGGCCATTTCGCAAATAAAGGCGGGTTCTGTTATCCTGAATCGTACCCAAAACTAATCAGCACTAGATTCGTCCACAAGTGACTTACCTACCAAATTTTATGAAATTCGGTCAATTAGATTTTTAGTTAGAGTGGATACAAAATCTGCACAGACAGACAGACACACAGACAGACGCACAGACAGACACACAGACAGACACACAGACAGACAGACAGACACACAGACAGGCAGACACACACACAGACGTCACGCTAAAAATAGTTTTTTCGTATTCTAGAGGTCTCGAAACTTGTAAATCCGTCGAAAACTCGAGTTGCGATTTTCGACATGATTCCAATACTTTCCCTATACATTACCATGTATTTCAGGCAAAGTGAAAAAGGTAGAAAATTACTGGGAAGTCATCTTTATTTACTTGAACGCTGATAATCTTGTTAATGATAAATCAGCAGTTCCTTAGGTCTCCTTAGCATGGTAAAAATGTCCTCCATTCTTAATTTCATTTATCAAATCATATAGCTTCTAAAACAGTTCTCTGTGTTTAATTTTTGGTCATTTATTTAATTAGTTTCTTCTTAGTTTTAATCTCATTTAAGTTGCTCATATACTTATCTTTGACTTTAAAAGTTAGCTCATATAGTTTTTTTCCCCACATTTTGTTATATCATTATTAATTCCGGTCTCATTTTCTAGTAGACTAAGCAATTGATATTTTTTACAGTTGAAGAAGGTTGCTCTTATAGCTTCTGAAACCGCTTTTATTTTTTATTTTTACTTTCTCTGCAATACATGGTAATGTATAGGGAAAGTATTGGAATCATGTCGAAAATCGCAACTCGTGTTTTCGACGGATCTACACGTTTCAAGACCTCCAGAATACGAAAAAACCACTTTTAGCGTGACGTCTGTGTGTGTGTCTGTGTGCGTGTCTGTGTGTGTGTCTGTGTGTCAGTCTGTGTGACTGTCTGTCTGTGCAGATTTTGTATCCACTCTAACTAAAAAATTAATGGACCGAATTTCACAAAATTTGGTAAGTAAGTCACTTGTGAGCGAGTCTTGTGCTGATTAGTTTTGGGTACGATTTGGAATAAAAGAACCCGCCTATTTTTGCGAAATGGTCCGCAAAAGCTTGTATCCACTCTAACTGAAAAACTACCGGACCGAATTTCACAAAATTCGGTAGATGAGTCACTTGTGGGTTACCCTGGTGCTGATTATATTTTGGTACGATTCGGAAAAAATAACCTGCCTTTTTTTGCAAAATGGCCCTGAAAAATCGTCAAAATCGAAACTAAAGAACTAGGTATACTCAAATATATCCATTAAATGCTCGTTTAATACGTAATTTTTAACGACGAAAAGAATAAGACCAACCCCATTACACTAGGACTAGCCGTTCTCGAGATATTTTAGTTTATCGTACTTTCCCTACGCCACCTTTGAAAATAAGCCCGGTTACCGAATGAGAACGAAAATTGAATTAAAAGTGAAATAAATTTAATTAAAATAAAGAGAACGTTAATATAAGTCTGCAGGGAAAGTCATGTGTCACATCAGATTTTTCATGTTGTATCCTTACCTCAACCACTGTTAGTTAGTTAGTAGTTTGTTTGATGAATTTAATTCTCGAAACTTGTTACTTTCTTTTGTGATCTTCTTCTTAATTACACCTCATTCCCTGTAATTTTCAATCTTTTGTCCATTTCAAGGATTTGACTGCTTTTCCTCTTTCTAAACTCTTTAATTTTATGCCAATAATTTAACGACTCTTATTACTTTCCCTGCAATACATGGTAATGTATAGGGAAAGTATTGGAATCATGTCGAAAATCATAACTCGATTTTTCGACGGATCTACACGTTTCAAGACCTCTAGAATACGAAAAAACCATTTTTAGCGTGACGTCTGTGTGTGTGTCTGTCTGTCTGTGTCTTTGTGTATCTGTGTGTCTGTCTGTCTGTGCAGATTTTGTATCCTCTCTAGCTGAAAAACTAATGGACCGAATTTCACAAAATTTGGTAGGTAAGTCTCTTGTGGGCGAATCTAGTGCAGATTAGTTTTGGGTACGATTCAGGATAAAAGAACCCGCTTTTTTTTGCGAAATGGCCCGCAAAAGCTTGTATCCACTCTAGCTAAAAAACTAATGGACCGAATTTCACAAAATTCGGTAGATGAGTCACGTATAGGTCACCCTGGTGCTGATTAGATTTTGGTACGATTCAGATAAAAGTAACCTGCCTTTTTTTGCAGAAAGGCCTGCAAAAATTGTCAAAATCTAAACTAAAAAGCTACGTATCTTCAAAAATATCCATTAAATGCTTGTTTAATACGTAATTTTTAACGAAGAAAAGAATAAGACCAACCCCCATTACACTAGGACTAGCCGTTCTCGAGATATATTAGTTTTTTTCGTATTTTCTCCACGCCACCTTAGAAAATAAGTCCAGTTATCAAATGAAAACAAAAATTGAATTAAAAGTGAATTAAATTTAATTTAAATAAAGAGAACGTGGATATAAGTCTGCAAGGAAAGTCACGTGCAGCCCACATCAGATTTTTTTTTAATGTTTTTTAAATCTGATTTCAATGCTTAAAATTTCATTCTCAGTGTCAGCTCCACTTGTCTTCGTAGACAGGTAAGGAACCCTTTATCGATGGTTCGTACGGATATGTTTATGGGTGTTTTACAAATGCCGATACCACCCGCTTTGCGA
Organism: Amaurobius ferox; assembly: GCA_951213105.1. Lineage (NCBI taxonomy): Eukaryota > Metazoa > Arthropoda > Arachnida > Araneae > Amaurobiidae > Amaurobius > Amaurobius ferox. The sequence continues at coordinate 42,798,586 of OX578155.1, forward strand.
ATTTTATAGCTGTGTGTAGAAGGCAGAGGCCGCCCGACTCACCCGAGTGTATGAGCAGCAAAGTGAGCGGCCGCTAGCTGTGTATGTCCCAGATCCATTGAATTGCTCACTGCTTCCCTCTTCGCAACTCTCAGCTTTCATTAAGGGCACTAACTGTTCTGTTTTGACCTGATGAAGACGGCGTGCAACGTCCTCGAAGCAACTGTAGTCTCTTTACTGACATGCCTGCTTTATTCAAAAAAGTTTTGCCAGCATTTATCTAACAAGAAACAGTTTGATTTATGGTAATTTAATTTTTATTTCGCGAAATCCGAAAATGTAAGATTAATACAATTTTAAAATTTGGCAAGTGTTACGTATATATATATCGTACTTTAAAAAAGACATTCTTTATGATTTCATCCGAAATTTCATTTTCTGTGATGTTTTAAACGAGCGAACCTGTAATGTTTTCAATACCGCACTTTCTCCCCTTCATTTCGGCATCTGCGCATACGCGCTGAAAGCCTTCTGTTCTAGCCAAGGTTTTTTTTTTAAAAATATTTTATTTTATTAATGAATTTATTTATTTTTTTGTTTGGTCGCCCGGGAAAATTTGGAAATGAGGTCGTAACGCGTACCTTGAACTGTTATTTGTATGGATAATTATTTTTTATAAATTACAATTTATCCGTGTTTTAACTCCCAGGCAACGGGTACATTTCCTTATATATATATATATATATATACAATATAAAACTTGAAAAATTGCTACAATGTTTAGTGAATTGAATAAAAAGCTAAAAGTGAAAAAGAATTTATAATACAAGTTGTAAAACGCTATGCTGCAATTTTGCATATATATGCCTATATAAATTTCCCAAATAGGACAAGTAACAATGGACTCGAAAAATTTCTAGAAGATTAACGGAAGTAACGGCCGGGGGGAGTTGCGACCCCCCAACACTCCGGTTAAAGCTTTTTTCCGCCATGGCAAACGCTCCCGGTAGCCGATACTCCCCACACTATTTTCTTCATGACCCTTATGAAACCGTAAAAATTACATACATACATATACACTTTCAATAACATGTAAATCTTTAAAAGTTTACATGTTATTGAAAGCGCTAAAACAAACCAAAAAGCATACTATAAAAATATAACAATTAATTTAAAATACTAATGTAAGAAATTACTTCACTCGTGGTTATTTAATACCCTAATATCAATATATTCAAAACTAATGTTTAAAATCCAAGTCAGAGTGGTTATATTTAAAAATTTGGATACAAGACCCACTGGCAACATTATCGCCATATAAATACTAATGTATGAAGTTACTTCACTTGTGGTTATTTAATACTTTAAAATCAGTATATTCAAGTCTAATGAAATCCAAGTCTGAGTGGTTATTTTTAAAAATTGGATACAAGACCTATTAGCAACATTATCGCCATATAAATACTAATGCATGAAATTACTTCACTCGTGGTTATTTAATTCTTTAAAAACTATATATTCAAAACTAATGTTTGAAATCCAAGTCAGAGTGGTTGTTTTTTAAAATTGGATACAAGACCTATTGGCAACATTATCGCCATATAAATATTAATGTATGAAATTACTTCACTCGTGGTTATTTTAATACTTTAAAATCAATATATTCAAGACTAATGGAATCCAAGTCAGAGTGGTTAATTTTAAAATTTGGATACAAGACCTATTGGCAATCTTATCGCCATATAAATACTAATGTATGAAATTACTTCACTCGTGGTTATTTAATACTTTAAAAACAATATTTTCAAGACTAATGAAACACAAGTCAGAGAGGTTATTTTTAAATATTGGATACAAGACCTATTGACAATATTATCACCATATAAATACATAAATACGCTATAGTCCAGACTCTTCGCAATACACCTTCCCATGGAACAACAGGTAACTTATTGGTGTTATACCACTTTTATGTATAATCTCCTTTACTTTTACGCCAAAGTGAATATTAAAAGATCGTCCGATATTTCAGAAAACCCTTATAATCACGAAAATACAATCTGGATATCGCTTGAAATGTGTCTACAGAAAATAGCTCCAGCCATAGAATAGCTATGTTTAGCCATATAGAGTTATCTGATTTATGATCCTCAATTTCGCACTAACCGCGTCACCTTCTGCGTATTACAATACCGCCACTAGGCGATATCTGAAAAGTCGTATGTTGTTATTTTTTCCACAGAATACTATATTCAGAAGGTTTACTCCCATAGGACCCTATGGCAACATTTTTAGCATGGGATGTCGCATAGACACTAGCACTAGTGAGATGGACCAACTGAAGTACGATGTAAACAAAATATGTCTGCCAGATTTGGCGCGTTATCGCTCGTTTGGCGATTTTTTTTTCAAAAGCGGGCAGGGAAAAAAATGTTCAGGACTGTACTTTTATAATTTTTGAAACTATAGAAATGATCAGGATTTAAAAATACATTAATCTGCAACATAAATATATTCATTAGTTTCAGTAAATTTAAATAAACATAGTTATATATTTCATTCAAATAATCAAAATGGATTAAAAATAGACGCATTGCATCGTCTCACTGTAAAACATAATGCACAAAAAATTACAAGCTAACATAGTCAAAAGACTGAAATATTATATAATATTTTCAGTCTAAAAGGTATACTAGCGTGTTAATTGTTAAATTACTTGATCCTTAAGTTGCTTCGAGATACTGATAATAGACTTATACAGTATAAATATAAAAATATTCTTATAGTAAATATCAAATTTACATAAATGCACTATCAAAGTTGTGGAACTCAATCATTAATTACCCGGGGGGGGGGGTGTGAATTTTCCACCATAAGGCACTTAATAAAATTTTACATAAATTTATACACATACAATATCACATTCAACTTAATTAGCTCTAAGAAAAAGCTATCCAAATATCAATTATTATACATTTTATAAAAATACGGAAATATTTTTTAATTTATCATACCACTACTTCTTAGAATTTAGTCTAATTGGCAGTAATAACACATCACTAATTTCGTATGATGAACACGTGTATATTTATGAACACGTGTATACTTATGAACACATGTATATTTATAATGAACACGTATATAGGATGGTGATAACTAATATTATTTCAATTTTAATAAAAATAAATTACATACCCTGTAATGCAACCAGTTTTCTCTTTTCAACTCATTTCTTGAAATGATCTAATCACTTAACAAATAATCCTTCTGCACGTTACTCAAACCACGCTACAATGCATGCTACAGGGTTATAACATTGAAAATTGTCTTGGACCCAAACCAAACCATCGCCAAGCGCTCAGACCAAACCAGACCATCGCCAAGAGCGCGCCAACCCTCGTTTTGGTCTATATCTAATGGCCACCGCGAAAACGAAACTATCGAGAGTGGCAGGTCTGTATAATATTAGTCTGTGATTTTTCCAAAATATCACTTTCTAGTCACGGCTGCAGTTAAACCAGTATAATTGGAAACCAATCTAATCAGAAAAGCGGGTGGACAACCCTCCTCGATAGCGTCTTTCAGAAAACGGCAATCACAAATCTATTTATCGTTATTAGTAAAATTCAACATCTTATGTCGTTTCATTTGATTTATAATCAGATTTCTGAATATGTTTCTGTGTAAACAAGTTGTCCATGACTTCAAATATTTGATATCGAATTTAAAGGTGCTACGTTTATCGTACATACGATAGAACTGTAAGGTTGTAGGCTTCATTATAATGAGATCCAAAAAATCCAGACTATTATCCTCATTACATGCTGTTTCTATTAAATTTAAACATGGAGGATAAAAGTCAAACTTCATTGCATAACTACAATCCTCAAATCCGCATAGGAGATCGTCCACGTAACGTAGGAATAATACCTCATTTAAAATATGTGTTCCCCTTTCATATTTATCTAAATATCTGCCAGAATTGAAGAGCAGTTACCTCCCATTGGGATACCCTTAATTTGTTTATAAAAGTTTTCTCCATTATATAGAACTGTCTCGAATAAAACCAATTCCACTAAAGCCCTGTACTTTCCAATTGTTATGTATAGTTGCAAATCACAACTATAGTATGATTCTATGAGGATGTTATATAGATCCTTAATGTCTATGTTATTGAAAAGGTCAGCAAAGTCATAACTCCTATATATTCTGATGTTAGGCAATTCTTTCAGCCTTTTAATCACTTCATGGCTGTTTTTAATAAAATAGCTACCCTGGTCATAGAGTTTCCGTAAAACCAATTTTAAATGACCCAATAATAATTTATTGGCCCTGGTTAAATAAGTTTTAAAACCGATGGTAACAGGTCGGAATTTTACGGGATTTTTATGTAGCTTAGGTATTAGCGTTAAATAGGGAAATCTAAATTTTCCCACACATATGCCAGATTTTTTGTATAATGCCTTTATACGGTTACTGATTTCTAACTGAGATTGATTCAATAACGAGTACATACTTTTATCTTCGTATTCTTGTCTTAATAGACTAACATAGTACCATTTACAAGTCATTGCAAAATTTGACGTTACCTTGTCTACATACGTAATTACATACAGATGTTGTAATTCTTCCAGCTCTTTTTTACTGTATTTTGGTTCAATCCCCGATGTATTTCTGCGTACGTTCCTGCGATACCATGAAATACACTCATTTATCACTGAGACCTTCCATTCTTCAAAAGTCTCAGTGGGTTACTGCCGCTTTTTGAATGTAATGTGTAATATCAGTTTCCATCGCACGTTTAATGGAAACGCCACTCTTAAAACGGTATTTAGTACTCAATTCAAAGTATTCTTTAATGTTCGATTTTCTTAGACTCAGATCACTTGCTACAATATGTCCGTGATGCACGTCTCGGTAAATCGATGTATTACATTTGCAACTATCACAACTATATGTAAATTACAACATATAAAATTATAATTAAAAACCCTTCTCCCCAGTGGTTTATCATATTTGAAAGCCACTTTTAACTTCAAGTCTTTAACCGGCAAAGTATGAGCAAAAAGTCTTAAAATTCTATTAAAAGGAATAAAATCGCATCGTTTATTAGTATATTTGAAGGTAAGATATTCGTCAATAGGCTTTTTTGTTTTAATATCCTCTAAAACTATTCCATGTATCCTGGCTCTAAATTTGATGCAATCCAACAATATACACAAGGATTTAGACCGATCGCTTTCCGTACATTCTACATATATTTTTTTGTAATGCCACCAAACACTATTCAGAAACTTCACTCTTATTCCGTAAACCATATTCTTCAGCCATGTCTCGAGAATATCTTTTCCAGCATCTATATCACAAAACCCCATCAATATTTTCTAATGTTTTTTTAAAACACCTTTTTCCTTTGTATCCTCCTCGTTGTTTCAGTAGGTCTTGTATCCAAATTTTTAAATATAACCACTCTGACTTGGATTTCAAACATTAGTTTTGAATATATTGATATTAGGGTATTAAATAACCACGACTGAAGTAATTTCATATATTAGTATTTTAAATTAATTGTTATATTTTTATAGTGGGCTTTTTAGTTTGATTTAGCGTAGAATAGTAAACTTTTAAAGATTTACATGTTATTGAAAGTGTATATGTATGTATGTAATTTTTACGGTTTCATAACGGTCATGAAGAAAATAGTGTAGGGAGTATCGGCTACCGGGAGCGTTTGCCATGGCGTAAAAAAGCTTTAACCGGGGTGTTAGGAGTCTCAACTCCCCCCGGCCGTTACTTCCGTCAGTCTTCTAGAAATTTTACGAGTACATTGTTACTTGTCCAATTTGGAAATATATATATATATATATATATATATATATATATATATATATATATATATATACAATCCCCCTTCCCCTTTCTACTTCCCCGTAATCAACCCTTTTTTTGTTCTTTTACATTTGAAACTTATATTGCTTTATTTGTTAGAGCTGCAAATGCGCCTAATAATTAATTTAAGCTATTGTATTGAATGTGTTGGCCTTAGATTGTTTTCCTTTTGGTATGATATATGTATATATATATATATATATATATAAAAATTCCCAAAAAGGACAAATAGCAATGTACTCGTTCAGATTCTAGATGTGTGACAGAAGTACCGGCCGGGGGGAGTTGCGACCCCCAGCACTCCGGTTAAAGCTTTTTCCGCTATGGCAAACGCTCCCGGTGACCGATACTCCCTACACGATTTCCTTCATGACCCTTTATACTTCCGTAAAAATTACACACATATGCAATTTCAATAACATGTAAAAAGCTAAAAGTTTACTTTTCCACGCTAAAACTATCCATGAATCATGTTGTAAAAATATAACAATTAATTTAAAATACAAAATATTCAAGACTATTAAAATCCCAGTCTGAGAGGATCAAAACTAATGTTTGAAATACAATCAGAGTGTCTGTATTTTTAAATATGGACTCAAGACCTATTGGCTACTCCATCGCCATATATATACTAATGTTTGAAATCATTTAACTCATGGTCAATTATTACTGTAAAAACTATATATTCAAGACTATTGAAATCCATGTTATTATTATGAAAATCCTTTTCTGGATACCAAAACCTATTGGAATAAAAATCCTAATGTTTAAATTTACTGCACTTGTGATAGTTTAATGCTCAAAAATCGATATATTCAAGTCCAAAGACATTCCAGACTGAGAGTTATTTTTAAATATTGGATACAAGACATTTAAACATTATAATAACCTTATAAATATATAGACACATAAATACGCCATAGTCCAAACTCTACGCAATACACCTTCCCGTGGAACAACACATAACTTGTTGACTTTATACCACTTTCACATATTACTAAAGTAAATATTTAAAAGTTCGTCCGATATTTCAGAAAAACCTTTATAATCATGAACTTGCAATCTGGATAACGCCTATAATGTATACACACAAAATAGCCCCAGCTATAAAATACCGGTGTATAGCCATATTGAGCTATCTGATTTATGATCCTCAATTTCGCATAATAAACACGTCACCCTCTGCGTATTTCAATTCCCGCCATTAGGCGATATCCGAAAAGTCTTTTGTTGTTCTCACACTAACACTAACACACTCCCTCCCAAGGGAGAGATGTAAGCATGAGGCTTGGCACTAAGCCTTTTGCCTCGAGGGAAAAACAGTAACAGAGAAACAGTATCACACACTAAACTCTCCCAGCAATGGGAAGAGAAATACGCTCTAACAGTACTTCAACAATATAAGACGAGTTTATAAAGATCAAAACACACAAAAAAGGCAAAAACACAGTCCTAAGACCAACAGAACAAGAAAAAACAAAAAAGACCGGAAACAGACTATTTGCTGCTTCCGGCACGAGGGAAAGTCTTGACTCTCTCAGCCGCACCTCCACTAACGGAGGAAAGGGGACGAGCATTCAGGTTCATCTTCAAGGGATCCGAAATGACATTGACAGTCACAAATTTCCCCTTTAAAGCGCTTTCAACTGGACTTTTCGTTTTTACTGTTCTAACATTACTTCCCCATGAGGGGGGGATGACTTCTCTAGTTCGAGGGTCGTTCGTCTGGGGGCTTGTTCCAAGGACCAAATTGATACTTCTTTTTTGGTCAGTTATTTTCTCTTTATTATCTTTTTCACTTTTAGTTATTACAAGTTCATCTTCAGAGCTGCATTCCTCCATGTCACTTTCGTTTGCGTTTTTGTTATTAGGTTTTTCTTTCTTATCCCTTTTATTGCTATTGTTATCTAATTCATTCTCACTTGATTTATTTTCTTCTGTATCCCTTTCGGTTTCATTTTTATTTTTTATAGCGTTCACCAAGTCGTCAAGTTTGTTTGCGATTAATCGTATATTCTCATCTAGCCTTGTGAGGTGTTGCCAAATCCATTCATCCCGGACCTCTGCAGTCTTTTCCTTTTCCAAGTTTGTCACCACTTCATTTATTTTCTCGATGACTTCTCTGAGTTCAGGCTGCATTTGTCTACTTTCTCTTTCCTCCTTCCCTACTTCTTCCATTTTTTGCTGCCTTCTACATACTGTGGCATAATCTAATTTTTGATTTACTATTTTTTTTGCTTCGCCATATGAGATGTTCTTATTTTTGATAGTTGTCTGTATTTCCGTTTGTTTTTTAATTTCCTGACATTGTTTGTTTGTCGCCGTGTGCTTTCCTCCACACCGAAAGCATTTTGGGTGTTCCGCTGGGCACTCTGTCGCTTCATGTTGTTCTCCACAGTTATAGCATATTGTGCTTTCACTTCCACATTCATGTTTGTAGTGGTTGAATTTTAAACATTTTAAACATATTCTTGGACTCTTTATGAAAGGTGCCGTTTTATATCTCGTATATCCAATGTTTATGTGATTTCTGCTTGTTTTTCCAAGTTCATGTAATAGCACAATTGGTATCTTCTCTGTACTTTTGGGTTTTGTAAATCTGTTTAGTTCACTCCAATTTATTTCTTGTTCCTTAAGTTCCTCAGATATTTCCTCCAGGCTCACTTCTGGATGTATCTCACGTATTATCCATTTCGTAGTGATAAGCTCTTCAATTATTCTCGTATTTATTGGTACTCCACAGAACTTTTTCTTTTCCAATATTCGGGCAGCACTTTCACTTGTTTTAACAACAACCGCCACGTTGCCATTTCTTGTTGTGAATATATTTTTAATATCCCTATGAATATCCTCTTGTTGCAATTCTTTTTTGCAGAGAGTTGGGTGAAACGGGATCTTCCCCTCCGTCCCAGTCAAGATTATTTTCGCTTCCGTCGTTCCATTTCGAAAAGCAATATCCACTTTCTCTCTGTCAGATAGGTTATTTCCTCTCCATAAGCCTGCATCACTGAAAAGTTTACGCCTACTTATCTCCAGCACTTCGTTATTTCCTCCCTTCCGTTTTCCAGCACTAGAAGACGGCTTCGCCATACTCTGCTCATACAAAATTGAAAGAGCAGAAAACTTCCGACCGACCACCTTCGTGGCCAACCATCCAAAAAACTTGTTGTTATCATTCCAAAATATCTGTTCCTGGTTACGGCTACAGTTAAACCATTATAATTGGAAACCAATCTTATCAGAAAAGCGTGAGGATAACCCTCCTTGATAGCCTCCCCCAGGAAACGGCAATCACACTTGTATCTATCGTTGGCAGTAAAATTCAACAACTTGTGACGTTTCAGTTGATTTACTATCAGATTTCTGAATATGTTACGGTGTAGACTAGTTGTCCATGACGTCAAATATTTGATATCAAAATTAAAAGTGTTACGTTTATCATAAATACGATAACTTTGTATAGTGGCAGGCTTCATTATAGTGAGATCTAAAAAATCCAGACTTTCATCCTCATTGCGTGGTGTTTCTATTAAAGTTAAACATGGAGGATAAAAGTCAAACTTCATTGTATAACCACTATCCTCAAATCCGCATAGGATATCATCCACGTAACGTAGGAATAACATCTCATTTAAAAGATTGATCAACCTTACTTAAGAAAACAATATTGTGTTACATTGAAATTTGTGGCGGCCAAAATACAGCTGTTGCTTATAAAATGTCATTAAATTTATCACTACCGGTCACGCTTTGTCACAAAAATTCTGTGAGATATGAGTCCAAGTGCTGTCTTGCAGTGCCTCTATGCTTTTTGTTACGCCATTTCGTGGATCCCCAGAGTCTCTATGGTCTGCGTATGAGTCCTGGTTTCAAGATCCACGAAGTTATACCCATGGTTCACTTTCAAATACTGAAAGCCAGTGTAAGCCACGAAATATGAAATCAGCCACCTATTTATAATATCATTAACCGGTATAAACCAGAATTTGGCATGATCGCTATGTGTTGCCTTGTTTGACTTCATGTTAGCTGAGTTTGGGCCGCCACAAATTTCAATGTAACACAATATTTCGTTGTTAAGTAAAGTTGATCAAACCCCATTATACATTAAAATTGTAATCATTGTGTTTGTAGTGAATTTCTCGTATCGGATTATATCGCCAAAGTTCGTGTTGGCGATAACGCTGAAAAGTAGTCGGTAATCCATGGTCCCTATAACCAATAAGTACCTTTTTTCCAACAAAAATTCTATTAATATTCAAATTAGACCATCCAATTTAGACCAGAACCCAGTGGAGGCAGTATTCACAGGGACTGTATCTTTCGGAAGAACTATAAGATCTATGGTACTGTGTTTTTAACGTTGAATTGTACATTTGCCGATTTTCCGGATGACAACATGCAATACTATTTCAAAGTACCTAATTAACTTATACTTCACACAACTCTAAATTAACAATTATCAATATTGATAGCATCCTCAATAAACGATATAGTCCATGTATTAAAATATTTTAATAATTAATTCATCAATTAGACGTCATTTTCACTAATTTTGTGTCATTTTTACAATTTTAAACGAAATATTCGTCAACCTGGGGCGAAATATCTCCTAGTAGGCGATACTTTACTACATTATCCACCAGATTTACCATATACATCACCAATTGTTACAGACAAACCGAGAGAAGAGCATTTCTTATATATTAGAATGTATGCCTATCATATAACGAAAATCAGAATTTGCTAAACATTATTATCAATTGGCGATACTTTCGTTAATTTAGCACTATAGTTGCCAAGTTGGCGATGTCCCGCTAAATTTCTTGTAAAGCGTTACGGACGTACAGATCGAGAAATGGGTTATTCTTATAGTTTATTCCTATGTTTTTTCCAAGATATTGAACTTTTATCAATTAGTCATCAATTAGTCATGTTGTTATTTCATTGATTCAGCATCAGTTTCATCAATTTGACGAATAATTTATATCAATTGGGTGACATTTTCATCAATTTGGCAACATTTTAAAAGTCACCAAGTTAGAGATATTTCGAAAAATTCGTCACCAAAATCTTATCCAAACGTTAAGGACGAAAATATAGTTTATTCTTATAGTACTCGTAGTTTCTTATATTCTTTCTAAGATATTGAATATTCGTCAATTAGTCATCATTTTCGTTGATTTAGAATCATTTTTATCAATTTAGCAACATTTTCTTTAATCTAGCAATATTTTAAAAAGTCGTCAAGTTGGTGACATTTAGCAGATTCGTTGCCAAAATCTTGCCAAGCATTATGGACGGAGAAATAATTTATTCTTATAGCAGATAAATGACTATTGGCGTCTAACTGCAAAAGTATTCCGCAAAGAATCTTTTCTCATGAATGGAACGAGCTAGATCCATGAGAATGTCAACAAATTTATCGAATGATATCACATAAAAAGTGAACATATTTTACAATAGTTATTATTTTTTTTATTTTACGTGATTTTTTGATAAATACATTTGAAAAATGTGCAATATCTCGAGAACAGTTCATACTAGCATTCTAAAGTGTGTATCAATCGTTTTCTAATGAAAAAGTGCATAAGACATGACTATTTACGTAACTTTATTAAAGGGTTTGATTTTTTCAAAATTTCATTCATAAGTTTAGAAGGATTCTGAACATTCGATTGTGTTTAAAAACAATATGCTTCCAGTATTCACCGATTGTAATTTTTGTACCAATTTTTTTTCGAATCGCTTCATTGGTTCGTGAGATATCGTCTCCACACACACACAGACACAGAGGGAGAGAAAGAGGTAGGTGCACCTCAAAAATGTTTGATTCGTGTTCAAGGATGCTTGAAACTTGCTCTCCTGTCGAAAACTCAAATTCGAATTTTTGTCCCCGCCACAATACTTTTCTCATATATTGTACTATGTACTATCTATATAAGGAAAGTAATAAATGAATGTATGGGAGTACACATTTTATATAACAGACAAACATGTAATAATAAACAAGAAATTGATGAAGAAACCGTCATATGGTGACAAATGGTTTGTATATTTCATTTTTGACGTAACTATTAAGCATTATAATTCTCTTTTTCATACATATTTCTTACAGTCATACGAATTTTCAGGAAAACTGGTAGTGACATCTCCAAAATAGGAAATCAAAACTCTTAGTGAATCCCCTCCCCCGATGCTGAATCCATATCAGTCACCAGTCATCATCTAAGCTCTATCTATAGCCAGTCCTTAGAAATAGATGTTTCACAAAAAATTTTTTGAATCGAAAGTGAAAAAAAAAATAAAACTAAAAAGAAATGAAAACAAAAGCAGAAATGGGAATCTTTAGTATATCCCCAACCATCTCCCGAATTTAATGCTGAATTCATATCAGTCACCATATCAGTTCTATCTATAACCATCTTAAGAAATAAAGTGTCAAAAAACATTTTTTTAACCTGAAGAGGAAGAAGAACTGGAGATGGATAGCCTTATTAAACCCCCGTTCTGCTCCGGAATTTGATGCTGAATCCATATCAGTTGTTATCCCTATCTATAACCAATTTTGAAAACTAGATGTTTTATGGAGAATTTCTGAACCAGATGTGGAAATGAAACCAGAAGTGCAAATTCTTAGTGAACCACCCTACACCCTCTAGAATTTGATACCAGAATCCATATCATCAGTTATCATCTATGCTCTATCTATAGCTAATTTTGAGAAATAGACATTTCAAGCAAATGATTATTTTTGAATCGGAAATGAAACAAGAACTGGAAGGGGGGATGGGGTTAGAAATCCATAGTGAACCTCAAACCCCTTCGAAATATGATTCTAACTTAATCAGTCATCATCTGAGCTTTCTATAGCAGATCCCAAGAAAGAGATGTTTCAAGGAAGCATTTTTCTGAAAAAATATAGTATAGCAAATGCTTGCTAGCAATAAAACTTATTACATAATATAGCATTACCTCATTTAAACAAATACCAAGGGCCCAGCATACATACTCGTTAAATCGAGGGACTCCTACATAAAACTAAAATCTTACCTTTAGTTTAAAATTTGTTGTGACTTCGAAAGTCTTATTTATAACCGCACATTTTGGTTTGCATAATTGGTATTCCGCCTTACTACTCCATTATCATAATATAACTTTGAAAGATTTTTTATCTAATCCTTTCCAAAATACATTTGCATCACGTGCTGCAGTATTTTTCATCTTTTCTCAAACTTTTGCAATAACTAACTGCATTATATCTTTTTAATTTACTTAAAAAATATATACAATGCATAGCAGAGCTGGGATTGCCTGTGTTTCTGTTTTCACAAAGAATGTCCCTTTTCTTTATATAGACAGGAAAGAGACATCTACCAAACAACATCATTATATGATTCCTATATGAACAGAAAGTTTATTGCAGAATCTATACTTTTCAAAGTACACCACAGATACTAAACATTTCTTTAATTCGGCAAGATTGCAAAAGTCTGTTTAGATTGACTCCTAGAAATGCATTCAATGACTAGACAAAATACAGAATACACATTAGTCGTTTCGTCTTTTGGGAATCATTCATCTGCGGTATAAACACAATAGTTTAAAACCTGCAAAAATGTATTTTGAGTATTTTGAAAATACAAAGTACTCTGAACATGTATTTCTATACATTCCCAAAATACTTTTAAGTTTTTCAGTTTAAAATACAAAATACAAATGTGTTTTGAAAATGTATTTCAAATACATGTATTTTTGATACTGCCCAACTCTGGTGAAATATTAGGCAGTTGTGAAATATTGTAACTACATACATGAATCATGCAGTAGTATTTACTAATTGTCATTTGTAATTACAGCAAGAAAGCATTAAAAACAGAATAAAAATATTTGACATTCATGTTTGCAAGCTTTAAATATGTTGTAGAAAACTTGAAAGTAATAGGAACTCGAATTCAACACAAAATAATACTGATGATTAAAACGATTTTAAAAATGCGCGCAAGATTACAATGAATCAGATGTTTTAAAATCCACATAATCCAAAGAAAAATACCCAGCTCGCTGAAATATTTCAAAAATTACATTATGTGCTCAAATTAATAAGAATCGTAGTTTGAATGAGTTTCGATTATTATACATACGTAAATAGAAAAATATATTCATCCGTAATACGATGAAGACAAAAAATAAAATTAAATCTCCGTGTTTTAGAACACATAAATGGGAATTTATGAAAATCCTCTTTCTGAAATATATAAAATGACTTTAAATTGTTTAAATAGCTTGAGACAAGAAAGAAAATAGGATTAGGATATATTAAGGCTTCTCTATATACGAGCTGACTCATCAAGCATATTGAAGCCCACCATAGCTGGAAGCGCATTTCACTTTAGGAAGTATAATTGAAATAATTATGGGTGGTTGTTCTGCACCGAACTGCTCTAATCATTCTAGTAAGGGTTTTAGGCTATTTCTCTTTCCTAGAAACAAAGAAAGAAGAAAACAATGGCTAATAAATAATTAGATATCCGATAATCTAGCATACTTCTGCGAGCTAAGTTCTACAATATTTTAAGTGAAACTTCCTTTTTTATATAACGTATTTATTTTAAACACTTATTTTATAATTTCTGTAACTGTTGTATGGAACCCTATGGGCTTCAATATGTTTGATAAGTCAGCCTGTAGTAGAGGAGCTCTAGGATATATGAGAAGCCAAGTGACGTTTGGGGCTACGTCACAAAAACCCACCCCCAGTATGGGTGGCGGGAGGCGGAGCCGTAGAAAATTTCGTTTAGGTTCTATCTAACAATGACCCACCCACCCCCAGTATGGGTGAAACGGAGGCGGAGCCGTAGAAATAGTCATTTCTATACTGGCTTTCAATATATATCACTAGGGTACACCAAAGTGCAGTCTCCGGACATGCGCAGTGAATGATTTTCTGTTGCCATTGGGATGGGAATGACAGCAGAATCGAATGCTAGTGTAGTAAGTAGGAAGTTGGATACACCAAATCACAGAATACTATATTAATACTATATAATAGTCTGTGCACCAAATCAATAATCAATATATGCCACTGATGAATAGCTTTTCTTAAATATGTAGGAAAGCATTTGCAATTAAAATAGCCTCTATCAATGTATATTGGTGAAAATTATTTTGTTTTTAAAATATGTTTGAAAGCATTTGTTCGTAAAAGTAATTTTAAAAGAGCAGCTACGTACGTTTTACTGATGAAAAGTGCATTGGATATGAAATTTGTCGGAAATCATTTCCACATAAAAGTCAATTAAATTCACAAGCACTTATACATATTGGTGAAAAGCACTTTTTTTGTGAAATAAGTAAGATAGCATGTGCATGTAAGAGTGATTTAAATCTAATTATGCATACTGGTTAAAAGCATTTTCTTTGTGAACTATGTTTGAAACCATTTGCCAGTAAAAGTAATTTTAATAACCGTCTACTTGTGCACACTGGTGAATAGAAATTTGTATGCTGCTGTTGTTGTTGTTGAGACCCAGACCGTCCGACCTACCAGAAAGGTCGAGAGGTAGAAATTTGTATGTGAAATAAGTTACTAAACATATCTGCAGAAAGGTAATTTAAACAGATATCTAGTTAGGCATACCGGTAAAATGTCTTATTTGGACAATGTGTCGGAATGTTTTTCTACATAAAAGTGATTTAAATAAGCATCTGCTTGTGCATACTGGTGAAAAGCTATTTGTCTGAGAAATATGTCAAAGTATTTACATGCAAAAGTCATTTGAATTCACACGAAATGATGCATACTAGTGAAATGCCTTTTGTTTGTGAAAGATGTCAGAAAACATTTGCACAAAAAGATAATTTAAATACACACATACTTATGCATGCTGTTGAAATGGCTTTTGTATGTGATATATGTCAGAAACCATTTGCCTATAAATGTCACTTAAATCGGCATCTAATTGTGCATAGAAGTAAAAAGGCTTTTGTTTGTGAAATTTGCCAGAAAGCATTTGCACAGAAAAGGAAGTTAAATACCCACCTGCTTATGCATAGAAAAGTGTCTTTTGTTTGTGAAATATGTCAGGAAGCATTTACCCATAAAAATTATTTAAAAGCACATCTACTTATGCATACTGGTAAAATGTCTTTCACTTGTGAAATATGTGCAAAAGCATTTGCAAGGGATGGTTCTTTCAAAAGGCATGTATGTGTGCCTACTGGTGAAAAGCCATTTGTCTGTGAAATATGTTGGAAACCATTTACACATAAAAGTGACTTAAATAGGCATCTGCATGTACATACTGGTGAAAAACCATTTGTCTGTGAAATATGTCACAAAGCATTTCCAAATAAAATGGAGTTAAATAAGCATCTACATGTGCATAGTAATGAAAAGCCTTTTGTTTGTGAAATATGTTGGAAAACATTTATACAAAAAAAATCTTTAAATTCCCACTTACGTATACATACTGGCGAAAAGCCTTTTGTTTGTGAAATATGTCAGAAAGCATTTTCAAATAAAAGTTGTTTAAAAACACATCTTCGTATACATACTGGTGAAAAACCATTTGTTTGTGAAATGTGTCGGAAAACATTTGCAGCTAAAATGGAGTTAAATAGGCATCTACATGTGCATAGTAATGAAAAGCCTTTTGTTTGTGAAATATGTTGGAAAGCATTTAAAGACAAAAAATCTTTAAAATCCCACCTACGTAGACATACTGGTGAAAAGCCTTTTGTTTGTGAAATATGTCAGAAAGCATTTTCACATAAAAGCACTTTAAATAGACATTTTCTTATACATACTCGTGAAAAGCATTTTGTTTGAGAAATAGTTATAAAGCATTTATGCATAAAAATGATTTAAATAAGCATCTATTTGTGCATACAGATGAAAAGCATTTACACAAATTACTTTAAATAAACACCTAATTATACATACTGGTGAAAAGCATTTTGTTTATGAAATGATGGAAAGCATTTGTATGTTACAGTAATTTCAATATACATCTACTTATGCATGCTGGTGAAAAGCAATGTGAGAAAAATGTAAGAAAGCATTTCTATGTAAAGGGGATTTTACTTCTTAAGCACATCCATGTTAAGCATTTTATGAAATATGTCAAATATCATTCACATATAAAGGGTATTTAAATAGATATCTTCTTAAGCACACTGGTAAAAAGCTTTTTAATGTGAAACATGTAGGAAAGCATTTTCTCTTAAAAATGAATTTAATTAATCATACTGTAAAAAGCCTTTAGTTTATGAAATATGGCATTAAAGATTTACAGACTAAAGCAATTTAAATAGGTTTCTACATTGTGCGCACTGGTGATTTTTTTTTTTTTTTTTAATTATTGTGAAATGTGAGGAAAATCATTTAAATACACAACACACTGGTGAAATGTTTTCTTGTGAAATAAGTTTGAGGGCATTTGAACATAAAAGGGATTTAAATACGCAAATACTTATGCACACTGATGGAAAGCCTTTTGTTTGTAAAATAGGTAATTTGAATGATAACCCACCACACATATTTTTTCAAAGTCCAACATGCTCCAAATTGGTGCATTCTCTCCTGTTTTGGAATTGGCTCCACCAATCTTAAGTGATGTATTCTTCTGTGTTTAGAAATAGGCTCCTCCCACCAAAATGGTGTTTGCTAACTGTGTTCCGAACAAGAGTTTTTAATGTAAATGATAGTATAATTCAATTTCAATAACAGTGATTAATACCACTCAAAATGTTACAAAATAAGATTTATGTGAATTTTAAGAAAATTGCATAACTTTGTAAAACTGTAGAGTAAAACTTATAAAATGAATAGTATACCGATAAAAACATTACAAAATAAGATTTTTGTGAATTTTAGAAAATGTTGAAAATTTTAAAAAACATACGATATTTACAATATTTTATGAATTTAAAATACATAGGAAAAAGTTTGTACTTTAACAAAATTAAAAAAAAAATATGATGTAGGAGAAAGTTTATACTTTAACAAAATTAAAAAAAAATATGATGTAGGAAAATGTTTGTACTTTAACAAAATTTAAAAAGGAAAGATACTTAGAAAAAAACGGCATTAAAATTACAAGATTAAAAACTTATAAGAAAGAGAAGAAAGCAATTTTCTAAATGCAGAAAAATACAAACCAAAATTTCAAAATGCGTGATAAATTAAAAAAGAAAAACACTAACCTTCAGGACTTCTCTTCCGACAGAGTCGGAACAATCATTCACTCTCATTACTCGTTTTCTCCCATCAATCATACGCTCTCTCACTCTCACATCTTCATTTCATCTCCACACTTGGAACAGACATACTTATTACTCATTATTCCTTTCATTACACAAAAATTAATCACTTCTTCCATGCCTTTATTTTTCAAATTATTGTAATATTTTATGCTTAATTCAATTAAACCAACATCCATACAACCACGTTTGACATCACTACATTCACTGTCCATTTGTTCATGCATGCCAAAAGACATAAGGAAAATGTAATCAACAATAAAATAAAATCTGCAAAAATAAAACTAAATTTTAAAAAATTATCAAATTTAAATCAATTTGAAACAAAAGAAAAAATAAAGTATGTGCGACTATAAAAATAACGTGGAAATAAATGTGCTGGTGCTGTTATATCAGAAAATGGTAGCAACCTTAGAAACGTGTGATTATTGGATATTACCAACTTACAACCGAGAAACAAGAGGTTATCAGATTACAATTTAAAGGTCTAGAAATCAGAATGCTTGGCGGTGACTTGGCGAGCGAGCTGAAGTTGCAGTAGGTTCTTCTCTGGTTTAACAGTAAAATTTACTAGAAAATTTAGACAAAATTTTAATTTAATCATAAAGCTACCTATACAAACTTGTGAAATATGTCAGAAACCATTTGCATGTAAAAGTGATTTAAATAGATATCTACTTTTGCACATTTATGAAAAGTATTTTGTTTTTAAAATGTCAGAAAATATTTGCACCGAAAGTACTTATTATAAACACCTACTAATGTATGCTGGTAATTTTTTTCCTTTTCTTTTTAGTGTCTCCGAAATATGTCAGAAAACATTTTCATGTGAAAGTTTAAATAGGTGCATACTGATACATCTACTTGTGCATACTGATAAAAAGCTTTTTGTTTGTGATATATATTGTAAAACATTTATGTATAAATTTATTTGAATACACACTTGCTTTTACATACTCATGAGAATCCTTTTACATGTAAAAAAATTTGATGTGGGCAGCATATGACTTTCCTTATATAATGCAATGAATTTACTTCTTTTACTGTAAAAAAGTAGGTTATTCTTATATTAGATACTTATATTCTTTCCAAGATATTGAATTTTTGTAAATTAGTCATCATTTTCATTGATTTAGCATTTTTATTCATTTAGTGAGATTTTCATTAATTTGGTAACATTTAAAAAGTCACCAAGTTGGCGACATTCCACCAAATTCATCTACAAAATCTCGCCAAGTGTTATGGATGGAGAAATAAGTTACTCTTATAGCAGATAAATGACTATTGGCATTCAGATACAGAAGTATTACTCAAAGTACCTTTTCTCATGAATGGAACAAGATAGATCCACGAGAGTGATGTCACCAAATTTATCGCATGATATTACATATGAAAAGTGAACATGTTTCTCAACAGTTAATATTATTTTATAATTTTTGAAATTTTTTGATAAATTTATTTGAAAAATGTGTAATAATTCAAGAATGGTTCATGCTAGAGTTTATGGTTTATGTCGATCATTCTCTACAGAAAAATTACATAAGAAATGTCTATTTGCATAACTTTATTAAAGGTTTTGATTTTTTTCAAAATTTCACTCGAAAATTTAGTGAGGTTCTGAATATTCAATTGTGTTTAAAAATAATAGACTTCCAGTATTCACGAATAGTAATTTTTGTACCAAATTTTATTCGAATTACTCCGTTCGTGAGATATCGTCTCCAAAGACTCGCACACACAGACATCCCCTCAAAAATATTCGATTTGTGATCAAGATGCTTGAAATGTGCTTGCTCCCCCTTCGAATTTCCGACCCTGTCACAATCAGGGTTGTTATGATTTTGCCCAACCCGAAAAAACCAGGGTGGGTTTTTCAAAAAAAACCAAATGGGCAATTGAACTTAAAATTGCATTTACCGGCAATTAACAATAAAAAGTTAATAAACTTTCTATACAAAATAACATATTTCATAACATTGTTTTTAATAACACTTATTTTTCTTTTATTATTATTAATAAACTTTTACATTTTTGTAACTTCACTTTTCAAAATACATTTATAAATTTAATGTGTAATTATATAATAATTAAATACATTTTTTAAATTTTTTAGGACATATTTTTATTTAGAAAGTTGTGTTTTTTATGTGCATTATCTATTATACCATGTAATTTGAAGTAAATACATTAGTCATACTCATACTGCTGAGTATTTAACAGTACTACTCTGATCAATTGTTTAAAAGTTCTGATTTAAAAAATTGATTGTTCTAGATTAGTTTTGAAAATTTGCTAAAATAAAAGTTATAAAAATAAACCAAAAAAACCCCAAACCCTGAAAAAATCTCAAAATCCCAAGTGTGCTGGGTTTTTCATGAAATAACCCGGGTTTTTGACAACCCTGGTCACAATACTTTCCTTATATATTATACTATCTATATAAGACAAGTAATAAAATAAAGCTTTTTAAAAAAATGGTTTTCTGAACCAACGTAAATGTCTGCACACTGGTGTGAAATATGTTAGAAAGCATATGTTGTGATAAGTTATTTCTCAAATTGAAAAATATGCTTGTAAAATATGTTTGCACAATTATTCATACAAAATTATCATTTGATTAAACATGTATTTGTGCATCCAGTAAAAAACCATTTGAAAACATTTGAATTGACATAACTTTTATTCAAGCAAAGCTGAAATTCAATTTTTTGTGTCCTTATGCAATGTATATATATATATATTTATGCAACATCCTTATAACAAAAATAAGTAATTTTAAACAGGGCTGTAGAGCGTGCATTTCAAAACTTCAACTCCAACTTTGACTCCTTTTTACTTTTGCTGCAATACATGGTAATGTATAGGGAAAGTATTGGGATCATGCTGAAAATCGCAACTAAAGTTTTCGACGGATCTACATGTTTCGAGATCTCTTGAACATGAAAAAACTATGTTTAGCATGATATCTGTCTGTCTACAACGTATGTAACCAATCTAACTCAAAAACTAATCGATCGAATTTCATAATATTTGGTAGGTAAGTCACTTGGGTGCGACCCTGGTGCTGATTAGTTTTTAGTACGATTCGAAATAAAAGAACCCACCTTTTTTTGCGAAATGACCAGCAGAAATTGCCTGTATCTACTCTAGCTGAAAAACTAATGGACCGAATTTCACAAAATTCAGTAGATAAGTCGCTTGTTGGTCATCCTGCTGCTGATTAGATTTTGGTGTGATTCGGAAAAATATAACCTGCCTTTTTTTTGTGAAATGGCCCACAAAAATCATCAAAATCTAAAATAAAACTGTGTATGCTTAAATATATCCATTAAATGCTTGTTTTATACGTATTTTTTAACAAAGAAAAGAATTAGACCAGTCCCATTACAGTAGGACTAACCTTTCTCGAGATATTTTAGTTTTTTCGCATTTTCTCTATGCCACCTTTAAAAATAAGTCCAGTTACCAAATAAAAACGAAAATTGAATTAAAAGTGAATTAAACTTAATTAAAAAAAGGGAACGTGTATATAGTCTGCAGGGAGAGTCATGTGCTGCCCACATCAGATTTGTTTTCTAGTATCTGATTCCTATACCAACACAAATAGCTAATGTATTCATTAGTAGTTTTTGTGGGTATAAACTTTGTTTTATCAAACTGTGTTTCTGCTTAAATCAATATTTTATTACAATAAATATTTTTCATATCACTAGTCTTTTAGTTGATAAACATTTGATGTTTTTTAACACTTTCCAATATAGTTGGAAAGTGTTTATGACTTTGGTCTACCTGTCTGTCCATTCGCATGATGACTGCCATAAAAATGATTTTATCAAAATAAAATTTTAGTATCTTGTTAAAACGGTCTGTGGAATATCTGGGAAAGTAAATGAATAATATCACCCAATTGGCTTTGGATTTTAGCCCTGTCGAAAAAGGAAATACATTGAACCTTATCGGACATAATTTTTTAAATATTTTTTAAGCAGTGTATAAATTAAAAAATTACTTCAAAAATTAAAAAAATATTCAAATTATTACATAAAATGTGAAAAAAAAATGAAAAAAAATCAGCAAAATATGTTGAATAGTATATTACATAAAAATTAAAATAATAATAATTACACCCATATTATATGAAGAGATCACATGACTCATATTTCAAAATAAAATATAACATCCATTTACTTTATTTTCTCGTTAAAAGTGATGGTTAAAGATTGCTAAAATTTGTATTTAGTGTAGCATCAGTCATAAAACTGCTTTAATTTTGCGTTTTATCTGTGTGTCTAAATTCTGTGCCAATCAATTACATCTTTATTTCTGCAGTGAAGCCTAATTTGATAGCTATAATCTACAGCATGCAGAAGGTAAAAAGATCAAGTATTAGAAGATGAGTTGTATAAGAATTGCTGATTTTTCTTTTCATGCAAAATTTAGCTCTGGAATCTGGAGTATAAGTAATATAAATGAAATACTAGCCGAATACCCATTAAAAATCAGCTGTCTCACAATAAGCAAGCCGTGAATAATGTAAATTTTTGAATAATTTGCGTTTCACATTTATTTGGCAAATTGAATGTTTTGGTGTGCAGAAACCCCTAAATAAGAAAATATTGGAAAACCTAAATTGTTCCCTTCATCCTTTCAAACTATATACCCGTACACCAAATTAAAATCTCTATCTCATCCCGAAGCATATTATTTTATCATTTTCTCTTCTGAACGTTTTTCTGTGGAGCATACCCATAAATGAACATTTTTGAAAAACTCTGTTCGTCTTTGGTTTTTTATCAGATAATTGGCCCATATACCAAATATCAAGCCTCTATCACATTAAAAAAAAAATCGTATCTCATTTTTACGGAAAATCGAACATATTGGTTTGTGGCACCCTCTAAATTGGCAAATATTGGAAATCTGAAATTGCACACTTTCTTCCTTTCCAACTATCTACCCGTACACCAAATTTGAAGTCTCTATCCCATCGCGAAGCTTGTTTTTTCTATCACTTCACCTTTCGAACGTTTTCCTGTGTAGCACCCCCTTAAATGAACATTTTTGAAAACCATATTCATCTTGGTTTTTTTTATCATATGATCAGCCCATATAGTAAATATCAAGCCTCTATCACATTGTAAAGAAGGCGTTTTTCATTGGTTCGTCAAATTGGATATTTTAGGTAGCGGCCACCTCCTACAATAGCAAATGTTGGAAAACTGTAATTACACACTTTCTTCCTTCCCAACTATTTACCCGTACACTAAATTTGAAGTCTCTATCTCATCGCGCAGCATACTTTTTCTACCATTTCACCTTTCGAATGTTTTTGTGTGGAGTACCCACCCCCTTAAATATATATTTTTGAAAAACTCCATTCTTCTAGGTTTTTCTATCAGATGATTCGCCATATACCAAATATCAAGCCTCTATCACGTTTTAAAAGGGGCGTTTCTCTGTTATTCCGAAAATCGAACATTTTGGTATGTGGTACTCTCTAAAGTATAGAACATATTGGTAAACTGAAATTATACACATTCTTCCTTCCCCGGCCACACAGAAAGCTACCATTAGCCTATGGGTTGGTCGTGTGGTCTGGGCTTTCTACATTCTTCCTTCCAAATTATCTACCCATACACTAAATTTAAAATCTCTATCTCATACCAAAGAATGTTTTGTTTTATCAATTCACCTTTCGAAATTTACTGTGGAGCACCCCCTTAAACGAACATTTTTGAAAAACTCTGTTTATCTTTTGTGTTTTCATCAAATGATTAACCCATACTCGTATACCAAATTTAAGCCTCTATCAAATTTTATTGTAGCCATTTCTCATTTATTCAGCAAATTGAACATTTTGGTGTGCGGTACCCCCTTAAGTAGAAAATACTGGAAATCTGAAATTGCACACTTTTTTCTTTTCGATCGATTTACTCATACACCAAATTTGAATTCTCAAGCTTATTGCAAAATATGCTTTTCTAACATTTCACATTTTGACCATTTCTGTGTGGAGCACCCTTTCTTCAGAACATGTTCATAAAATAAGATTTTTCCAGGGGGTTTTATGGTACGATCGACCCGTGTACCAAATTGCAAGTCTCTATCTATTTGGGAAGTGCTTAAAAAAAGGGTGACAGATAGATGGACACTTGGCAATTAGTATATATAGATTCATTGATTTTACATAAAGAGGCAGACCATTTATATTTTAGTGATGTCATTTGAATAAAATTCATTTTGTGTAATTAGAATTGTCTTTTTCGATGAAGTTTTAAGTTTTGAAGTAGTAATACTTTGATAATTTAAAAAATATCAGTGCTGAATGTTAAACTTACTTTTTAAAGATGTTTAGGTAAAATTCCATTTTAGTTGAAAATTGTTTCAAAATCAATGTTTTATGCATGATATATCTTTCTTGTTAATTTGTTGCCTAGAATCTATTAAAAAAATTAAATGATCCAAAATAAAATTACTTTGAAATCATTTTATTTTGGAATCTAAGTTTGCATATTTGTATTGATTTTGACTTCACAGCCCTGATTTTAGAAGTACAATTTGTTTCCTATGCTAACATTTATTTTGGCAGCTCTAGGCATTTACTTTTTATTAGATCTAGTCATAGACAAAGTTACAGGACTGATTACTTTTTGACAAATGTAGCACTTTTTAATATAAAAGTATATATATATATATATATATATATATATATACTATATAAGTCTTTTAAATTGATTACACCATTAAAGCATTAAAGTTACATAAAAACCAGTGAAGTTTTCCTGGTTTATAACATTATTTTTAAATGACTCGCTTTAAAAATTGAACTTTTTACCAATCAGGAACCTGTTTATGATGCAGCAGAAAATCATGACTACCTTGTTTTTGGTCGAGAGAATTGTTCTAATATGTCTCGCCCACATTTGCATTGTTTTGTATCTTATAAAAATCAGAAGGCTTTTAATCAATGTAAACTGTTACTCCCAAATGCTCATATTGAAAGAACTTAGGGAACATCTGCGAAGGCTTCTAGTTATTGAGTAAAAATGGAAATTGCATGGAAAATGGATATTTACTGTCAGTTACGAGTGTGTGTGTGTGGGGGGAGGTGCTAGATTTAAAACTGTTCACGCTCAGGCAAAGCAGTTCCTGATAATACAGGCCCGTTTATTCATTATAAGACAACTTAGTCTTTCTGTAGGGGATTCATGCATTTAATGCAGAAATAAAAGGAAGTGTAATAAAGATCAGACCTCAGAAAATATATGTAACTAGTAATTGTACAATAGATGAAATGTTTCTAGGAAAGATTAATGATGCAATAAAGGAATGGATTAATGATGCAATAATGATGCAGTTTGAGAGAACGGTTCATAATAAGTGTTGAAGACCCAGACCGTCCAACTCATCCTAGGACATGAGCAACTACTTGGACAGTCGGGAAAGTATAATAAGTGTAAAATTGTTCCATGAATACTGGTACCTGCTGAGGGACCTCGATCCTAACTTTGGGACATTTATTAATAATCATTATTCAGTGTGGTGTAATATAAATCTACAGGAAATAAACAAAGGTAAGAAAGTTTAAAAATAGAAAACAAAGTCAAAGATCTTTAATTTTGAATTAGAGTATTATATAGCACAATTTTGATATGACTAAATCAAATTAAACATAATCAAGCCAGTTTTTTACGAAACCCATAATTGGGGTGTAAGAGCAGAAGATCTATCATATGAAAAGAAAAAAAATAAACTTTGTTTCTAAATAATCATATAAAATTATATGCTTAAAATAGAACATAAATGTTAAATGTATGCCCAAAGTAAATAGTATATTTAGTATGTGGCATAATATATATATACACTTTATACGTAAACTCAATAAGAAACAGGAAAGGCTCAGTTCATGGTATATATATTTGGCTAGTGAAAATATTTCTTGCCCGGCAACATTTTGTAGTTTACTGGTCACTGGACGGTAACAAAAATTCTTTATCTGAGGATTTACCATTTTCTGAAATTCTAAAGGCTGTATCTTCCTCGCTTTTTAAGATGCAACAATGTGACTGTACAATTATTTTATAAATTGCCATGAACCTTTCCAATGGGTTTTCTAAATTTATTTTTAATCACTCTAGTTTTAGAGATAAAGGATATGCTATCAGCTTGGATATGCAA
The DNA here is from genome assembly GCA_951213105.1 of Amaurobius ferox. NCBI lineage: Eukaryota > Metazoa > Arthropoda > Arachnida > Araneae > Amaurobiidae > Amaurobius > Amaurobius ferox. Next base: position 42,824,896 of record OX578155.1, read on the forward strand.
TCTGTCGGTTTCTGTTAAAATTCACAGAATTGTGGGTATCTCTATCGAGTTTTCTTGTTGCCATTACAAGTATCAGCTATTCTATGCTGATGAATGCATAGAAAGTGTGAAACTGGTCCATGGATGGAAGTATGTGCAATGGAAATGTGATCCTGGCTTTGGGAGCAGATTCTGAAGTATGAGCTTCTGACTTACGGCTTTAGGGCAAGCTGGGTTCAATCCTCAATGAATGTGATGACAGTTGCATGGTAAGGCTGAAATTATTCAACATTACCGAGTTTCTCAAAATTGTAGTAACCTTTTCTTTGGGGAGGGGGGTCATTTTCTTGAATGCACATTAATAAAAATTTGAGTTTGCATATGATGACTTCCTTCCTAACAGAAATGTCTAATTTCTCTACTTAGTATGGATAAATAATCTTAGTGTATGAGATATGGGAGAGAACAATTCCACGAAGAAGTCCATTGAGTTAACATAAATTTTGCTAAAGACAACATTTTAATTCATATTTGCTCAAATAAACAGTAAATAAATAATTTACTTTTAAAATCTGTGAAAAAAAAAAAAAATTCTGGTTAAAGTTTGTTTCTGAAATTGGCTTGAATGCACAGCTTCACTAGGAAGGTTACTTAAAAAGTATGTACTAAAGTAATATTATAATGAGTATATTAGTACAATAAGTATTATTACAACTGCTGAAAGAAAATACCTTACAAAACTTTCGTGAAAATATTGACATATGCTCACTTTCTTCAAGAAAGTTTTGTAAGGTATTTACTTGAGTATTATATCGATTATTGTTAATGCACTTTGAAAAGGATTGTTATTATGACACACACACAAGCTTCTGCGGAGAACGATCACGTTAAACATGTGGGTCCGTAAGTCCTTCCGAGAGGTTGGTGGTAGGGGAAGGAGGGTATGGTCCCTGTGGATGCCTGCCCCACTGGGTTCCGGTCTAAATTGGGTGGCACTTCCCGGCCGTCCATACAATTACCTTACACCTTTCTGGTAGGTCGGACGGTCTGGGTCTCAACAACAACAACAACACACACAAGCTTCTTCTTCGTAGTATTCAAAACTACAAAGTTGTAATGAAACTTAAAATGTGAAATTACATGTTTAGAAACATTGAAATAATAAATGCCTTTATGAATATTTTATGTGTCTTGAAACTTTATTAATGTAGATTGTCAAAATATTTTGTCCAAATTAAAGTGTTTCAGTTTTCTCTTGATTGACGTAAGTTTTTAAAATGATTTTACAAAGAAAAACTGAAAATAAATAAATCTGTATTTGATCATACATCTTACTTATATTATTCTTTGAATATAATCAGTGATCAAGAGTAGTGCAATTCTTTATAAGAACAAGAATTACATCTGGTTATAATGGTTTGTTAATCATAAAACTCAAAAGGCTTTTGTGAATAAAGACATGGGCTTGATTTCTTATGATATTCCACAGTCATCTTATGGTTTGTTTCAATCACTGTTAATAATATAAGACTAGTATTTTATTTGATGATAAAAGCCAATTACAAAGCTGTAGAGTCTTGTCTAATGAGTAGGAATCGACACCAGGAAAAAAAAAATGCTTATATGTCAGGTGATGTCCAAAGCCTGACAAAATATCTTATCATTGGGGCTTGTAATATAGCTTGGTGATAAATAAGGTGAACTTAGCTACTCAGGTAGTAAAACATCAGCAATTAGCGGATATTTCACCCTAGATTGAAGAAAATTTGTATTCTACAGAAAGTTATATTCTACCTATCTATATTCCATCCATTTTCATATCTTTTTTTATAGGTCATGCTACTCACTTATATTTCACAATATCTGGAAACCTTTAAAATGCCTGGATGCCTTTCATTTTTATATGATGTGGAGGGACTAAGGGTAATCTATCAAGTATAGGATAGATGCCTGAATCGATATGGATATATCTCACTCAAGTGAGGTCAGTACCGCTAAACCTGCTTCTCTTAGTTACCTCCTATTTAAAGAGGTTAATTCTAATAAAAATCTTTAAACTTCTCTATTCACACACCAAGAGGTGCTGATCTAATTCTGGTATCTCCACCCCACCACAGGTAATTCTATCCTGCATTGAATCTTGTCAAGTTCCCAACCAGGGGAAGCTGATTCACAAGGTGTTGCCATCCCAAAATGAATTTATAAAACAACCTTATATTTCGAAATCCCAAAAATATTGCGATCTTCTATAAAAAAAAAATCTTGTTGCTATCCAGAAAGAAAGTTTATGAAATATCAAAATTCTAAGAATTTTTCATATTTTCAAAATATACATACCTTCGCAGAAAACTACAAGAATTGGGAGCACTTTTCAAGTAACTCCACCACCTGACTCTCTACGAATACACACAACCACAGAAAAAAGAATAAAATTAATCTATTACTTAGTAATTTTACCAAGATTTCTTATTATCAGAGTGTGTTAGTTCATCTAAAGATTTCTTGTTGCATGAATTTCCAAGCATAACTTGAAAAACGACATATTTAACACATTTCCAACTTGAAAATATTGCAAGCATATTTGGTTGTATCTTACTCATGAGGTGAGTAAGAAATAATTTTAGTACACATGAATTTATAGGAGGGGAGATTTTAAATCTGAGGAACCTTATTTCTTTAACTATACAATGCAAAATTACATCACTGTCAAAATATAGCAGTAGAATTCGGAAATAACTTGTGTGACCCCTCTAACAGTTACTGCATCCCCCCCCCCCAGTGAGTTATACTGACATTTAGTGTCCAGAACCCAATGGAAGATGTTTAAAAGTTTCAAATTCCACTGTTGACGTGGACGTGTCAAAAAAAAATAATAAATGTTAAACAAAAGGAGTGTAATAAGATTAATATCAAGGCTCGGAGAAAAACACAAATTTTACATTTTTGAATAGTGGGAGGGAGTATAAACAACTTTCAATTTTTCATAGTTTTAGAAAATGAGATGAATCTGAAGCAATATTCAGATAAAAAAATCAACCCAAACCAACTTTAAATATGACTCAGATGCTGTTTGATGATTAGAAAAGGAGGGTGGATTTATAAAATGCGAGGAGGGATAATTATATATTCGAGCGGGGTACCAAAGAGTAAGGCCGGATTCATACTGACGCGTTCGTCCGTTGCGTTGGCTATCCGTCAGAGGAGCAACGCAGAGCATTGATTCACACAAATCCGTCAACGCATGGAGTTCTCGAGCACAAGGGATTTTCCTCTTTTTCCACGCTGTATGAGGCGATAGGGGTGCAAATGGTGTGGGAAAGAAGAAATCTTTGTGCGGCTCAACTTGATTGGCTGGGATTTGTTTACTATTTGACAGCAGCTGCTCGATTGATTTTCATATTGTTCTATGATAATATATTCATATTGAGGTCTGGTCAATTAGCGCAGGCCCGATTTGTCCCGTGAGTCGGGTCGGGCTCAGTATTTAAAAAGTCGGGCTGGGTGTATTTAAATTTGAAAAAAATTTAAGTGAATTTTAATAGAGTGCATGAGATTATTGTGTTGAATTTAGCTATATGTAAATATAAATGCTTGAAAAACTTTTATCTTAGTTCTTTGTACAAACACATTTGAATAAAAAGCATTTCGGCCGTGACTTAATGGTCCTCGGGCCGGGAACGTGTTCTAAATTTGTAAATTTCTTTGGACAAGGCCGGCATGTCCCCCTACAAACTTTATGGAGGGCTTCATATTTCAGCTCCTCTTGTGAATATTTCATGTCTTCTCCAGCTTAAAAAAATTACTGGAAGTATCGGGCTTCCCGTTCAAGTGGTGTCCGCTCCCCCGGGCCGGGTAAAGGATACAATCTCATATTTTCTGGGATATGGCCATATCCCAGTATATATGTAAATCTGTTTCTTCAAATTCTCTATTTAGGGATTTTTCAAATGAAATCCTATTTTGGTAAATTCTTGAATTGAGCTTATTTGTATTTACTGTATATTTTTGACCACAATTCTCGTTTAATATATTTATGAGATTATTTATTTGTGGAAGTCTCTCTCCGCCAATAATGCAAAAATCTTAATTTAGTAATTAAGTAATTTAGTAGTTTCGAAATACACCAATTTACCAACAATTGAGGATTGATATATTAGCATCTATTGCGTCTTCAGAATTAATATCTTTCAGTATAAATTTAAATAAACAGCCTTGGGTTTATATATATATAATTGTAAAAATAAAATCTTTTGAATTTCCATTCATTTTCTTATAAAAGAACTCAGATTTTTAATAGTATGTTGGCTGTGAAAAATCACCTAGTTTATGAGATCTTTACCAGATATGTTACATATTTAGAAGTAAAGTTGAACAATACTTACCTTAAATATAAATGTTATTTTGCTTTCCAAATTTTATAATTTTGGGCTAACAGGCTTCATGAACCTTATGCACTACTCCGGGGTTTTAGTGCATATGTTAGTAGATTTACCATTTTGCAAATTTGGGGTGCTTCTTAATGACAATTTCGTGCCCATTCTGCTATGCATATTTTTTTTACATTATATTTTGTGTCTTTTGTATATTCATCAGTGTTTGTTAAAGTATTGTTTGGCTACCAAGGTATTACTATTTACAAAATACCTAGACTTTCTTGGTATTTTAAGTTTTACTACTTAGATGGTGACAAGTATTATCCAAACACAAAAAATTTAATCTACTTTTTTAAGCAGTAAATTAATTTCATATCTAATCCAACTTAAGCTAATCCTGTTTTCTGATGTGGAACAATCAAATATTAACATGATTTAGCTTTAATTGACTTCACAATTATATTCTGCAACTGTCAGCAAATATTGAAATAGACAAATATGATTAATAAGCAACTGACTCATAGTTAATGAGAATAGTGCTAAAAAATTATTAAACCAGATGTCAGCATTTTGTGTGAAGTATAAATATAATCTGACAAGACAAATGCTTATTTTTCTCACATAAACCAATGCTCTTCCTAGCTAATATCTTCAATAAAACAATGCACATTACTACAAATTCTTTTCGCTTCTTATCATTATTCAATCTTTGAAATATTAAATTGCTTTAACAGATTAAATTTGGTAAGCTGAAGTTTATGGAAGAAGAAATTGACATTTTAAAAAGATTGCAGTAACTTCTTTCTTATAATATATATTTTTACCTAACATATTCGTCAAAGTAAAAAGAAGGAAATCTGAGTGATAAAAATTGCCAATAAAGCACCATTAAGCTTTCCGATATATTTTAGCAGTAAAATCAGCTTACCTTTATAAATAAAACTATTTTTCCATAATATTGGAACTTTTAACATTTCCACTTGCATTTATAATTTTTTCTTTTTTTCTATTTTTTTAATCAGTTTAGAATGCTTTCAGGCCAACAACTTTATAATACCAGCCAATAGCAAAAATGTTTGATAACCTCACTCAATTTCAAGTAGGATTTTACGGAGTATTTCACATTACTTCATGGAGAATACAAAATAGATAAAAGAAATAATCCACATTGTCGTGTATTTTAAAATTATGTTGGTTTGAGAGCAATCAAAACAGGCTTGTTGAAAACCCAGACCAGCCAAGAGCATATAGCAGCTGGTAACAAGCTGTTTGTTGCAATATCAATATATATATATATATAGTTTAATTAAATAAATAGTATTTATAAATATAAATAAAATTCACATCATTGAAGGTACAGCTCCATCAGGCCATCTTATAGGTTTTCTCAGTAGTTCCTCTTTGTGGCTACTTCGCCAGTTTTGTTTTTCACATCGACATCAAACCATCAAAATAATATGCAAATTATATTTAACAATAAAAAAAATTTAATCCAATTGGACTTCCAGAATTAACATTTAGTTAAAAAAATAAAATGTGCTCATTTTGTTAGAATTTGAGTTGTGATAATTTTTACATTTAAAATTTCAAAGCTGAGTTCAGTAGTTGACATGCTCACAAAAACACATTTTGATTTTATTAATATGATTTTAATAATGCTTTTTCAACTTTCAAACCTGTAATGTTATATTTTTTACATCAATATAATAAAACTAGCTTATAACCATTGAAAATCAATGATGCAAGATGTGCTTGTATAAATTTTTTCAGATATTGTTTTTACTTCCACTCAAACCAGAAAAATACTGAATAATGAAAAAAGAAAACGAAGAAATGAATTATCATTAAAGGAGAAAAATAATTGTTTTTTATTAATGCATTAACATTAATTGAATGGAAATGAAGAACAGATGTTTCTTATAATAAATCTAATAGAATATTTCAGTATATTTAGTATTTCCACATATTTAGTAATTTTTTTTTTTTTTTAGCAAATTAACCGAAATCCACATTTGAATCTAAACTAAAATCCAATATAACTAACTGTGAATCCAGTTTTGAAAACATATCTGAATTAGAATTCCAAATTTGTTGATCAACTACCCATTGCTAAAATATTTTATTATTATTCAGTATATTCAGTATTTCCACATATTTAGTAAATTTTCTTTTTTAGCAAATTAACCGAAATCCACATTTGAATATAAACTAAAATCCAATATAACTAACTGCAAATCCAGTTTTGAAAACATATCTGAATTAGAATTCCAAATTTGTTGATCAACTGCCCATTGCTAAAATATTTTCCCTCTATACAGAAAAGTGTTGAACTTATTGGGTCTTACAGCAGTCTGATAAATATTTTTATCATAGAGATATTTCTTCGTTTATGTGTAACCATATTAGTTTCCATATTTTAAATATCTGCAAGCTCTTTTAGTTAGGTGACAGTTTGCTTACAACAATGGTAATATGAATAGCCATTGTTATAAGATAGTTAAAAACGAGTCTAATATTCAGCTTCGCTTCTACAGAGAATATTTTAATAAGAATAGTGAAGCTGAATATTGGACTTGTCTTATTCAATATTTTTCACCAGACAGAACACATATTGGGGCCAGCACACCCCTCCGAAAAACTTTGCATCATAATTACTCATGTACCCTTTTGGAGTAAGAACTAAATACTTACGATATTTTTGTTCCAACATTAAATCCCAATGGATAAATTCAAAACATACTAATTAACAATAAAATCAAATACATACATTTAATTTGTTTATTTTTCAGAAGTATACAGCTAAAATTTTTAGATATAAGAAATAAAATATTTTATAACAGATTATGTTCAACAAATATGAATATTTTTTTAAAACAAAACTAGATCCAGTCAAACTTTCTTTAAATTTTCTAGTCCATACTTGAATTCAGAAAAACCTGTAAAAAATAAAATGTATAGTTTTAAAGAAATATCATTTTCAACTATTTTACAAAATTAAATGAATAGAATATCAACAAAGGCCTGACATAAATCACACATGGGCAACCCATGTCTTCATTTTTTTTTTTGTTATGAATACTTTTTTTTTTAAACTTTAAAATTCTATTTGAAATTTCTGCATTTGGATTAATGTATACCATAAAGCAGTAGATTTTGATCATAAAAGTGAGGCTTTCAGTTCTATCGTTAGTCGTACCTGATAAAAAAAAGTAACCACTGGCTGTCAGCTAGTTATACAAAAATGCAATTTTCTACACCCAAATATGACTTTTATGCAGGAGAAGCAGATTGAAAATAGTGTAGCTATCTTAGCTTATATGAAACATTTTCAAAAAATAATATTTCATGGACAATGAAAATGCTTTTAAAATATTGGAATGATATGAAGCTTTAACTTTAGTGCCAACAAGTTGCTAAATCTTAATCCCCATTAGCATGGCATATTTCACATGTCATGTTTCTATATATATAATGGTCAATAGCAATTCTTCCTTTTATACAATATTTTCATCATATGTTTACAAACTGATCATTGGGAACACTCAGGGCTGTGCAGTCGGAGTGTGTAAAAATATACCGACTATGACTCCTAAATTAAACTATATAAAAGTAATTTTATCTTGGAATATTAAATTCTTTCATTAGTTAAAATAGTTTTAAAAAATCATTAAATGTTTACCAATTAAAAAACTAATGAATTGAAAAATTAAAAATTGTTATCTATAACAGTCACTATTTTAGCAATAACTTTTATAAACAAATAATATGTGAGCACTATTTTATCTAGATATAAGTTACTATACTACACTACCTAAAAATAAAATGTGACCTATGCAAACTAAATACATGCACCCACTATTCAGTGGAACAGGCTGTGCTAACAAAGAAAATATTAAAATGCAGCTTATGCATATTAAAAATATATGCCTGCTACAGTGTGGCATGTGCTACTACTTGGCATCATAGCCTGCTTATGTCCTAAATAAACACCTTTTGCGTAGGCAATAAATGCACTTGATATGTTGATGCATACTGTGGTGGTGTCCCAAGCTAGCAGTAACTTTTTAAGACAAATGGGTTATGTATTACATGTGCAATATATGAATCATATTAAAATTGGTCCTACAATGAATGCAGTTTAAATTCAATTTGATCCTTTTCACGATAGTTATAATTTAATTTGAAACAGGTTATTTTCACAAGATACAATTCAAATCTAAAACCAGTAACTTTTACAGTTGATTTCAAATTGTTTAGCTTGCTTATATAAAACTGGAAATCAGAATAAAATTAGCATTTATTCTAAGAAATTTTAGTTGACCAGATTGATTATTGTAATGAAAATGAAAATTTTAATTTTCAAAACTTTAATTTTAAAAATGCTAAATTTAATTTTTTGATAATATTTCTTTACTCAGTGAGCTGCTTGCATGCACAGGTCAGGTGTTTCCGTATGATCATTGGAAAGTCCTTGAAAATGAAATGACTAACCCACATGTGTGTGTTAGAGACTGATAAACAAATCACGAGGATTCAAATTGCAGATTATGAATTAAAATGACTACAGCAAGATTGAATTTATATGTTAGATGTGTTTGTCATTATAAAAACTTACTTAGCATATATTATAAATATGGAACAGTTTACCCCACAAAGTTCTATATACAAGTATTTAACTTTTAACAGCACAGCAACATCTAATGTTTACTTAAATTCATCCACTTTACACTTTTTAATCACCAATTAAGGAATTTCTAATTTACAGTATATTAACTAGGAATAGTAAATGTCAAGCACTGAAATTAATGTGACAAAAACATACCTTAATTTCTTCACAATCTTAAGGGATCAGAGCAGAGGATGTGTGCACCAGCTGTAGATTTTTCAGTCCTTCAAGAAATATATCTTTCTAGACACTTTAAATTCCTGTAACAAATTAAATCAGAATTAGTATCACTTTATAACCCTTGGTAAAAAAAAGCACATCAAAACTGCTTGTCCTCAACTATTAGAAGGAATATTTTTAAATTATGGTATCTAGCTGTAGATAAATATTCATGGTAATAAATATCAGACCTGAACTTGAATACCACACGCAATCGATCTACACACGAACCTTGAAGAATATTGCTAAACAGATTTCTTCTGTATTCAAACAAGTTAGCAAAATGAAAATATAACAAATCTAATTGTAATGCTGCATAATAAGCTATAAAATTCTACTAATAATGAGTGAGTAATTCAGAAATTTCAGCTCTGTGATTACTCGCCAAAAGTTTTTTCACATACCAGTATTATATAAATATAATAGCTGTGCTTTTAACTCTTTTGGCATTTTTTTCTTGAAAAAAAAAAAAAAAAACTAATAATCACAATAAAATTTATAGACAATTATGTAAAAAAATTAACAAAAATATATACATAACATATCAGCGATTAAGATGTTGCTTACAGATGTAATGGACAAAATGTTGTTACACAAATATTGATTTACAATTGCAAAATCTAAAAGTCACTATTTTCAAGATCTCTGGGATTTACACATAAAATGCGAGTAAGTACAAACCGCCTGTTATACAGAAGTGCATTGGCACTGGATAAAAGAGAACATACATTTCATATTAACAGTGGCGAATCATGGGAGAATGTGGCCCCGGCAATCTTTTCCGAAGAGCCCCCCCCCCCCCCCCCCCACACACACACTCTAAAAGCCAGTTTAGAAAAAAAAAGTTTTTAAAAATAAACACGTTGAATCTCGTTCTATACAAATCCTGCTACGCTTTTTTTTTATCTAATAAACATACTTGAAATATTTGCACCCAAAAGTTTGAACAGAAATTAAATTAAGATGAGAATAATAATATTTTATGAAAATATTAAACGATACAAGTGTTTAAATATTATACATTTTTATTTGTTAAACTGTGCGGTAAATATTGATATTACAGCACAATACTAAGAAAAGAGTTAAAACTTTTTATGGTTAAATTGGACATTTTCTGGCTTTTGATGCAACAAAGTATCAATAAGTAAAATCTAACGTTTTAACACAGTAGTTTTCAATGCGAAGAATTGACAAATGATTTGATGACCTCTTTTCAGTCATTACGCTTCTTAAGTTGTTTTTGATTAGTTTCAATTTAGAGAATGACCTTTCCCCACTAGCGTTGGAGATCATCAAACGCAGATAAGCATGAAGTACTATTTCAACATTTGGAAATGCTTGAATTATGTTTTCTCCACATAGATACGAATACAAACACTTTAAATCCACTTTTTGGGATTCATTTTCGAGTTCGTCCTTATTTCCTTCTTCACTATTAAAAATCTTTAAGAAAATTTTTTTTTTCTTAAAGATATTTTACTTTTATTTTTCGTTCAAAATGAGGCTCTCCTCTGAAGCGAGGTCCCTGGCATTCGTCAGTATATAAATTCACCACTGCATCTTAACTATTATTTTGCATGAAACAAACAAATATATTGGTACAGCCTGCATATCGTGTTAACCAATATTTCACTTTCGTGTTAAGTAGTCTCAATAGTATATATTATCAGAACATTCATAGCTAGGACGAGGACCCTGTGTTGAAGTTGATAAATGCTAATATAAATGCCAAAATAAATTGTACAATAAAAAAAATTACAAAAGTGTATAAGATTCCTAAATTTGCATGCCACATAAAAAATATGCTATATGTGAAGTCTGCAACAAAATATGGTTTGGGTTGTTTACTTTATTCACATAAGGATACAGAATATGGAATGCTTAAAAACAACACACATTATACTTAGGACTCAAAAACATACTAAACACATTATACAAATAATTATTTAAATCATTATTTTCGGATTTAATTATAATTTATTGAAAAACTGTTATATCTAAAGGGAATTTCAACAATTTATAAATAGCATCACATACTACACATCCTGACAGATTTCTTAACTATGTGAAAAAGTATGACATCGCAAAACTTGAAATACCGATAAAGTCCGGAAGGGATAGAAATATTTGGTATGGTCATGATGAATAACCGAGTGCGATTAAATGCTATGTTTCTACAAAATATTTACAATAAATTTTACTCAAATATCCATTCATTGAGAGCGTACTAGTTTACATTGAACATTAGATGTGGGGAGATTACTTTAATCACATTTTTAAATTGGATCAAGTCGGGTCATTCTACAGTTCCAAATTAGTAAATTAGGCGATCGGTATACATTAAAATAAAATTTTATGACCACACGTTCAAATGAACAAGTGATCACACAAGTAATTTATCTAATGATCGTCAAATTGGCATAGATTTAAGAGTAAACTTCCCATGTTTCTTTTAAATAAACAAATAATAACTCACCAATCAGAATATTTTTCATATAGTCTGCTGTATATCCGAAATCATTCTTGCATTTGGAAATCCTGTGATCGAAGTGACGGCCATCTTGTTTATCAAGAGAAGCCTTTTCATTGGTGTCTTTTCAGAAGGTAACGCATCACGTGACCAACGCATCCGTTAAACCACCGCCTCCTTTAAACTATAAAGGAGTAAAGTATAAGGCCGGATTCATACTGACGCGTTCGTCCGTTGCGTTGGCTATCCGTCAGAGGAGCAACGCAGAGCATTGATTCACACTAATCCGTCAACGCATGGAGTTCTCGAGCACAAGGGATTTTCCACGCTGTATGAGGCAATGGGGGTGCAAATGGTGTGGGAAAGAAGAAATCTTTGTGCGGCTCAACTTGATTGGTTAGGATTTGTTTACTATTTGACAGCAGCTGTTCGATTGATTTTCATATTGTTCTATGATAATATATTCATATTGAGGTCTGGTCAATTAGCGCAGGCCCGATTTGTCCCGTGAGTCGGGTCGGGCTCAGTATTTAATAAGTCGGGCTGGGCGTATTTAAATTTGAAAAAAATTTAAGTGAATTTTAATAGAGTGCATGAGATTATTGTGTTGAATTTAGCTATATGTAAATATAAATGTTTGAAAAACTTTTATCTTAGTTCTTTGTACAAACACATTTGAATTAAAAGCATTTCGGCCGTGACTTAATGGTCCTCGGGCCGGGAACGTGTTCTAAATTTGTAAATTTCTTTGGACAAGGCCGGCATGTCCCCTCAAATTATATCCCCCTACAAACTTTATGGAGGGCTTCATATTTCAGTTCCCCTTGTGAATATTTCATGTCTTCTCCAGCTTAAAAAAATTACTGGAAGTATCGGGCTTCCCGTTCGAGTGGTGTCCGCTCCCCCGGGCCGAGTGAAGGATACAATCTCATATTTTCTGGGATATGGCCATATCCCAGTATATATGTAAATCTGTTTCTTCAAATTCTCTATTTAGGGATTTTTCAAATGAAATCCTATTTTGGTAAATTCTTGAATTGAGCTTATTTGTATTTACTGTGTATTTTTGACCACAATTCTCGTTTAATATATTTATGAGATTATTTATTTGTGGAAGTCTCTCTCCGCCAATAATGCAAAAATCTTAATTATTTAGTAATTTCGAAATACACCAATTTACACCAATTGAGGATTGATATATTAGCATCTATTGCATCTTCAGAATTAATATCTTTCAGTATAAATTTAAATAAACAGCCTTGGGTTTATATATATATCATTGTAAAAATAAAATCTTTTGAATTTCCATTCATTTTCTTATAAAAGAACTCAGATTTTTAATAGTATGTTGGCTGTGAAAAATCACCTAGTTTATGAGATCTTTACCAGATATGTTACATTTTTAGAAGTAAAGTTGAACAATACTTACCTTAAATATAAATGTTATTTTGCTTTCCAAATTTTATAATTTTGGGCTAACAGGCTTCATGAACCTTATGCACTACTCCGGGGTTTTAGTGCATATGTTAGTAGATTTACCATTTTGCAAATTTGGGGGTGCTTCTTAATGACAATTTCGTGCCCCTTCTGCTATGATTATTTTTTTTACATTATATTTTGTATCTTTTGTATATTCATCAGTGTTTGTTAAAGTATTGTTTGGCTACCAAGGTATTACTATTTACAAAATACTTAGACTTTCTTGGTATTTTAAGTTTTACTACTTAGATGGTGACAAGTATTATCCAAACACAAAAAATTTAATCTACTTTTTTAAGCAGTAAATTAATTTCATATCTAATCCAACTTAAGCTAATCCTGTTTTCTGATGTGGAACAATCAAATATTAACATGATTTAGATTTAACTGACTTCACAATTATATTCTGCAACTGTCAGCAAATATTGAAATAGACAAATATGATTAATAAACAACTGACTCATAGTTAATGAGAATAGTGCTAAAAAATTATTAAACCAGATGTCAGCATTTTGTGTGAAGTATAAATATAATCTGACAAGACAAATGCTTATTTCTCTCACATAAACCAATGCTCTTCCTAGCTAATATCTTCAATAAAACAATGCACATTACTACAAATTCTTTTCGCTTCTTATCATTATTCGATCTTTGAAATATTAAATTGCTTCAACAGATTAAATTTGGTAAGCTGAAGTTTATGGAAGAAGAAATTGACATTTTAAAAAGATTGCAGTAACTTCTTTCTTATAATATATATTTTTACCTAACATATTCGTCAAAGTAAAAAGAAGGAAATCTGAGTGATAAAAATTGCCAATAAAGCACAATTAACCTTTCCGATATATTTTAGCAGTAAAATCAGCTTACCTTTATAAATAAAACTATTTTCCCATAATATTGGAACTTTTAACATTTCCACTTGCATTTATAATTTTTCTTTTTTTTCTATTTTTTTAATCAGTTTAGAATGCTTTCAGGCCAACAACTTTATAATACCATCCAATAGCAAAAATGTTTGATAACCTCACTCAATTTCAAGTAGGATTTTACGGAGTATTTCACATTACTTCATGGAGAATACAAAATAGATAAAAGGAATAATCCACATTGTCGTGTATTTTAAAATTATGTTGGTTTGAGAGCAATCAAAACAGGCTTGTTGAAAACACAGACCAGCCAAGAGCATATAGCAGCTGGTAACAAGCTGTTTGTTGCAATATCAATATATATATATATATAGTTTAATTAAATAAATAGTATTTATAAATATAAATGAAATTCACATCATTGATGGTACAGCTCCATCAGGCCATCTTATAGGTTTTCTCAGTAGTTCCTCTTTGTGGCTACTTCGCCAGTTTTGTTTTTCACATCGACATCAAACCATCAAAATAGTATGCAAATTATATTTAACAATAAAAAAAATTTAATCCAATTGGACTTCCAGAATTAACATTTAGTTAAAAAAATAAAATGCGCTCATTTTGTTAGAATTTGAGTTGTGATAATTTTTACATTAAAAATTTCAAAGCTGAGTTCAGTAGTTGACATGCTCACAAAAACACATTTTGATTTTATTAATATGATTTTAATAATGCTTTTTCAATTTTCAAACCTGTAATGTTATATTTTTTACATCAATATAATAAAACTAGCTTATAACCATTAAAAATCAATGATGCAAGATGTGCTTGTATAAATTTTTTCAGATATTGTTTTTACTTCCACTCAAACCAGAAAAATACTGAATAATGAAAAAAGAAAATGAAGAAATGAATTATCATTAAAGGAGAAAAATAATTATTTTTTATTAATGCATTAACATTAATTGAATGGAAATGAAGAACAGATGTTTCTTATAATAAATCTAATAGAATATTTCCGTATATTTAGTATTTCCACATATTTAGTAAATTTTTTTTTTTTTTTAGCAAATTAGCCGAAATCCACATTTGAATCTAAACTAAAATCCAATATAACTAACTGCGAATCCAGTTTTGAAAACATATCTGAATTAGAATTCCAAATTTGTTGATCAACTGCCCATTGCTAAAATATTTTATTATTATTCAGTATATTCAGTATTTCCACATATTTAGTAAATTTTTTTTTTTAGCAAATTAACCGAAATCCACATTTGAATCTAAACTAAAATCCAATATAACTAACTGCGAATCCAGTTTTGAAAACATATCTGAATTAGAATTCCAAATTTGTTGATCAACTACCCATTGCTAAAATATTTTATTATTATTCAGTATTTCCACATATTTAGTAAATTTTTTTTTTAGCAAATTAACCGAAATCCACATTTGAATCTAAACTAAAATCCAATATAACTAACTGCGAATCCAGTTTTGAAAACATATCTGAATTAGAATTCCAAATTTGTTGATCAACTGCCCATTGCTAAAATATTTTCTCTCTATACAGAAAAGTGTTGAACTTATTGGGTCTTACAGCAGTCTGATAAATATTTTTATCATAGAGATATTTCTTCGTTTATGTGTAACCATATTAGCTTCCATATTTTAAATATCTGCAAGCCCTTTTAGTTAGGTGACAGTTTGCTTACAACAATGGTAATATGAATAGCCATTGTTATAAGATAGTTAAAAACGAGTCTAATATTCAGCTTCGCTTCTACAGAGAACATTTTAATAAGAACAGTGAAGCTAAATATTGGACTTGTCTTATTCAATATTTTTCACCAGACAGAACACATATTAGGGTTAGCACACCCCACCGAAAAACTTTGCATCATAATTACTTATGTACCCTTTTGGAGTAAGAACTAAATACTTACGATATTTTTGTTCCAACATTAAATCCCAATGGATAAATTCAAAACATACTAATTAACAATAAAATCAAATACATACATTTAATTTGTTTATTTTTCAGAAGTATACAGCTAAAATTTTTAGATATAAGAAATAAAATATTTTATAACAGATTATGTTCAACAAATATGAATATTTTTTTAAAACAAAACTAGATCCAGTCAAACTTTCTTTAAATTTTCTAGTCCATACTTGAATTCAGAAAAACCTGTAAAAAATAAAATGTATAGTTTTAAAGAAATATCATTTTCAACTATTTTACAAAATTAAATGAATAGAATATCAACAAAGGCCTGACATAAATCACACATGGGCAACCCATGTCTTCATTTTTTTTTTTGTTATGAATACTTTTTTTTTTAAACTTTAAAATTCTATTTGAAATTTCTGCATTTGGATTAATGTATACCATAAAGCAGTAGATTTTGATCATAAAAGTGAGGCTTTCAGTTCTATCGTTAGTCGTACCTGATAAAAAAAAGTAACCACTGGCTGTCAGCTAGTTATACAAAAATGCAATTTTCTACACCCAAATATGACTTTTATGCAGGAGAAGCAGATTGAAAATAGTGTAGCTATCTTAGCTTATATGAAACATTTTCAAAAAATAATATTTCATGGACAATGAAAATGCTTTTAAAATATTGGAATGATATGAAGCTTTAACTTTAGTGCCAACAAGTTGCTAAATCTTAATCCCCATTAGCATGGCATATTTCACATGTCATGTTTCTATATATATAATGGTCAATAGCAATTCTTCCTTTTATACAATATTTTCATCATATGTTTACAAACTGATCATTGGGAACACTCAGGGCTGTGCAGTCGGAGTGTGTAAAAATATACCGACTATGACTCCTAAATTAAACTATATAAAAGTAATTTTATCTTGGAATATTAAATTCTTTCATTAGTTAAAATAGTTTTAAAAAATCATTAAATGTTTACCAATTAAAAAACTAATGAATTGAAAAATTAAAAATTGTTATCTATAACAGTCACTATTTTAGCAATAACTTTTATAAACAAATAATATGTGAGCACTATTTTATCTAGATATAAGTTACTATACTACACTACCTAAAAATAAAATGTGACCTATGCAAACTAAATACATGCACCCACTATTCAGTGGAACAGGCTGTGCTAACAAAGAAAATATTAAAATGCAGCTTATGCATATTAAAAATATATGCCTGCTACAGTGTGGCATGTGCTACTACTTGGCATCATAGCCTGCTTATGTCCTAAATAAACACCTTTTGCGTAGGCAATAAATGCACTTGATATGTTGATGCATACTGTGGTGGTGTCCCAAGCTAGCAGTAACTTTTTAAGACAAATGGGTTATGTATTACATGTGCAATATATGAATCATATTAAAATTGGTCCTACAATGAATGCAGTTTAAATTCAATTTGATCCTTTTCACGATAGTTATAATTTAATTTGAAACAGGTTATTTTCACAAGATACAATTCAAATCTAAAACCAGTAACTTTTACAGTTGATTTCAAATTGTTTAGCTTGCTTATATAAAACTGGAAATCAGAATAAAATTAGCATTTATTCTAAGAAATTTTAGTTGACCAGATTGATTATTGTAATGAAAATGAAAATTTTAATTTTCAAAACTTTAATTTTAAAAATGCTAAATTTAATTTTTTGATAATATTTCTTTACTCAGTGAGCTGCTTGCATGCACAGGTCAGGTGTTTCCGTATGATCATTGGAAAGTCCTTGAAAATGAAATGACTAACCCACATGTGTGTGTTAGAGACTGATAAACAAATCACGAGGATTCAAATTGCAGATTATGAATTAAAATGACTACAGCAAGATTGAATTTATATGTTAGATGTGTTTGTCATTATAAAAACTTACTTAGCATATATTATAAATATGGAACAGTTTACCCCACAAAGTTCTATATACAAGTATTTAACTTTTAACAGCACAGCAACATCTAATGTTTACTTAAATTCATCCACTTTACACTTTTTAATCACCAATTAAGGAATTTCTAATTTACAGTATATTAACTAGGAATAGTAAATGTCAAGCACTGAAATTAATGTGACAAAAACATACCTTAATTTCTTCACAATCTTAAGGGATCAGAGCAGAGGATGTGTGCACCAGCTGTAGATTTTTCAGTCCTTCAAGAAATATATCTTTCTAGACACTTTAAATTCCTGTAACAAATTAAATCAGAATTAGTATCACTTTATAACCCTTGGTAAAAAAAAGCACATCAAAACTGCTTGTCCTCAACTATTAGAAGGAATATTTTTAAATTATGGTATCTAGCTGTAGATAAATATTCATGGTAATAAATATCAGACCTGAACTTGAATACCACACGCAATCGATCTACACACGAACCTTGAAGAATATTGCTAAACAGATTTCTTCTGTATTCAAACAAGTTAGCAAAATGAAAATATAACAAATCTAATTGTAATGCTGCATAATAAGCTATAAAATTCTACTAATAATGAGTGAGTAATTCAGAAATTTCAGCTCTGTGATTACTCGCCAAAAGTTTTTTCACATACCAGTATTATATAAATATAATAGCTGTGCTTTTAACTCTTTTGGCATTTTTTTCTTGAAAAAAAAAAAAAAAAACTAATAATCACAATAAAATTTATAGACAATTATGTAAAAAAATTAACAAAAATATATACATAACATATCAGCGATTAAGATGTTGCTTACAGATGTAATGGACAAAATGTTGTTACACAAATATTGATTTACAATTGCAAAATCTAAAAGTCACTATTTTCAAGATCTCTGGGATTTACACATAAAATGCGAGTAAGTACAAACCGCCTGTTATACAGAAGTGCATTGGCACTGGATAAAAGAGAACATACATTTCATATTAACAGTGGCGAATCATGGGAGAATGTGGCCCCGGCAATCTTTTCCGAAGAGCCCCCCCCCCCCCCCCACACACACACTCTAAAAGCCAGTTTAGAAAAAAAAAGTTTTTAAAAATAAACACGTTGAATCTCGTTCTATACAAATCCTGCTACGCTTTTTTTTTATCTAATAAACATACTTGAAATATTTGCACCCAAAAGTTTGAACAGAAATTAAATTAAGATGAGAATAATAATATTTTATGAAAATATTAAACGATACAAGTGTTTAAATATTATACATTTTTATTTGTTAAACTGTGCGGTAAATATTGATATTACAGCACAATACTAAGAAAAGAGTTAAAACTTTTTATGGTTAAATTGGACATTTTCTGGCTTTTGATGCAACAAAGTATCAATAAGTAAAATCTAACGTTTTAACACAGTAGTTTTCAATGCGAAGAATTGACAAATGATTTGATGACCTCTTTTCAGTCATTACGCTTCTTAAGTTGTTTTTGATTAGTTTCAATTTAGAGAATGACCTTTCCCCACTAGCGTTGGAGATCATCAAACGCAGATAAGCATGAAGTACTATTTCAACATTTGGAAATGCTTGAATTATGTTTTCTCCACATAGATACGAATACAAACACTTTAAATCCACTTTTTGGGATTCATTTTCGAGTTCGTCCTTATTTCCTTCTTCACTATTAAAAATCTTTAAGAAAATTTTTTTTTTCTTAAAGATATTTTACTTTTATTTTTCGTTCAAAATGAGGCTCTCCTCTGAAGCGAGGTCCCTGGCATTCGTCAGTATATAAATTCACCACTGCATCTTAACTATTATTTTGCATGAAACAAACAAATATATTGGTACAGCCTGCATATCGTGTTAACCAATATTTCACTTTCGTGTTAAGTAGTCTCAATAGTATATATTATCAGAACATTCATAGCTAGGACGAGGACCCTGTGTTGAAGTTGATAAATGCTAATATAAATGCCAAAATAAATTGTACAATAAAAAAAATTACAAAAGTGTATAAGATTCCTAAATTTGCATGCCACATAAAAAATATGCTATATGTGAAGTCTGCAACAAAATATGGTTTGGGTTGTTTACTTTATTCACATAAGGATACAGAATATGGAATGCTTAAAAACAACACACATTATACTTAGGACTCAAAAACATACTAAACACATTATACAAATAATTATTTAAATCATTATTTTCGGATTTAATTATAATTTATTGAAAAACTGTTATATCTAAAGGGAATTTCAACAATTTATAAATAGCATCACATACTACACATCCTGACAGATTTCTTAACTATGTGAAAAAGTATGACATCGCAAAACTTGAAATACCGATAAAGTCCGGAAGGGATAGAAATATTTGGTATGGTCATGATGAATAACCGAGTGCGATTAAATGCTATGTTTCTACAAAATATTTACAATAAATTTTACTCAAATATCCATTCATTGAGAGCGTACTAGTTTACATTGAACATTAGATGTGGGGAGATTACTTTAATCACATTTTTAAATTGGATCAAGTCGGGTCATTCTACAGTTCCAAATTAGTAAATTAGGCGATCGGTATACATTAAAATAAAATTTTATGACCACACGTTCAAATGAACAAGTGATCACACAAGTAATTTATCTAATGATCGTCAAATTGGCATAGATTTAAGAGTAAACTTCCCATGTTTCTTTTAAATAAACAAATAATAACTCACCAATCAGAATATTTTTCATATAGTCTGCTGTATATCCGAAATCATTCTTGCATTTGGAAATCCTGTGATCGAAGTGACGGCCATCTTGTTTATCAAGAGAAGCCTTTTCATTGGTGTCTTTTCAGAAGGTAACGCATCACGTGACCAACGCATCCGTTAAACCACCGCCTCCTTTAAACTATAAAGGAGTAAAGTATAAGGCCGGATTCATACTGACGCGTTCGTCCGTTGCGTTGGCTATCCGTCAGAGGAGCAACGCAGAGCATTGATTCACACTAATCCGTCAACGCATGGAGTTCTCGAGCACAAGGGATTTTCCACGCTGTATGAGGCAATGGGGGTGCAAATGGTGTGGGAAAGAAGAAATCTTTGTGCGGCTCAACTTGATTGGTTAGGATTTGTTTACTATTTGACAGCAGCTGTTCGATTGATTTTCATATTGTTCTATGATAATATATTCATATTGAGGTCTGGTCAATTAGCGCAGGCCCGATTTGTCCCGTGAGTCGGGTCGGGCTCAGTATTTAATAAGTCGGGCTGGGCGTATTTAAATTTGAAAAAAATTTAAGTGAATTTTAATAGAGTGCATGAGATTATTGTGTTGAATTTAGCTATATGTAAATATAAATGTTTGAAAAACTTTTATCTTAGTTCTTTGTACAAACACATTTGAATTAAAAGCATTTCGGCCGTGACTTAATGGTCCTCGGGCCGGGAACGTGTTCTAAATTTGTAAATTTCTTTGGACAAGGCCGGCATGTCCCCTCAAATTATATCCCCCTACAAACTTTATGGAGGGCTTCATATTTCAGTTCCCCTTGTGAATATTTCATGTCTTCTCCAGCTTAAAAAAATTACTGGAAGTATCGGGCTTCCCGTTCGAGTGGTGTCCGCTCCCCCGGGCCGAGTGAAGGATACAATCTCATATTTTCTGGGATATGGCCATATCCCAGTATATATGTAAATCTGTTTCTTCAAATTCTCTATTTAGGGATTTTTCAAATGAAATCCTATTTTGGTAAATTCTTGAATTGAGCTTATTTGTATTTACTGTGTATTTTTGACCACAATTCTCGTTTAATATATTTATGAGATTATTTATTTGTGGAAGTCTCTCTCCGCCAATAATGCAAAAATCTTAATTATTTAGTAATTTCGAAATACACCAATTTACACCAATTGAGGATTGATATATTAGCATCTATTGCATCTTCAGAATTAATATCTTTCAGTATAAATTTAAATAAACAGCCTTGGGTTTATATATATATCATTGTAAAAATAAAATCTTTTGAATTTCCATTCATTTTCTTATAAAAGAACTCAGATTTTTAATAGTATGTTGGCTGTGAAAAATCACCTAGTTTATGAGATCTTTACCAGATATGTTACATTTTTAGAAGTAAAGTTGAACAATACTTACCTTAAATATAAATGTTATTTTGCTTTCCAAATTTTATAATTTTGGGCTAACAGGCTTCATGAACCTTATGCACTACTCCGGGGTTTTAGTGCATATGTTAGTAGATTTACCATTTTGCAAATTTGGGGGTGCTTCTTAATGACAATTTCGTGCCCCTTCTGCTATGATTATTTTTTTTACATTATATTTTGTATCTTTTGTATATTCATCAGTGTTTGTTAAAGTATTGTTTGGCTACCAAGGTATTACTATTTACAAAATACTTAGACTTTCTTGGTATTTTAAGTTTTACTACTTAGATGGTGACAAGTATTATCCAAACACAAAAAATTTAATCTACTTTTTTAAGCAGTAAATTAATTTCATATCTAATCCAACTTAAGCTAATCCTGTTTTCTGATGTGGAACAATCAAATATTAACATGATTTAGATTTAACTGACTTCACAATTATATTCTGCAACTGTCAGCAAATATTGAAATAGACAAATATGATTAATAAACAACTGACTCATAGTTAATGAGAATAGTGCTAAAAAATTATTAAACCAGATGTCAGCATTTTGTGTGAAGTATAAATATAATCTGACAAGACAAATGCTTATTTCTCTCACATAAACCAATGCTCTTCCTAGCTAATATCTTCAATAAAACAATGCACATTACTACAAATTCTTTTCGCTTCTTATCATTATTCGATCTTTGAAATATTAAATTGCTTCAACAGATTAAATTTGGTAAGCTGAAGTTTATGGAAGAAGAAATTGACATTTTAAAAAGATTGCAGTAACTTCTTTCTTATAATATATATTTTTACCTAACATATTCGTCAAAGTAAAAAGAAGGAAATCTGAGTGATAAAAATTGCCAATAAAGCACAATTAACCTTTCCGATATATTTTAGCAGTAAAATCAGCTTACCTTTATAAATAAAACTATTTTCCCATAATATTGGAACTTTTAACATTTCCACTTGCATTTATAATTTTTCTTTTTTTTCTATTTTTTTAATCAGTTTAGAATGCTTTCAGGCCAACAACTTTATAATACCATCCAATAGCAAAAATGTTTGATAACCTCACTCAATTTCAAGTAGGATTTTACGGAGTATTTCACATTACTTCATGGAGAATACAAAATAGATAAAAGGAATAATCCACATTGTCGTGTATTTTAAAATTATGTTGGTTTGAGAGCAATCAAAACAGGCTTGTTGAAAACACAGACCAGCCAAGAGCATATAGCAGCTGGTAACAAGCTGTTTGTTGCAATATCAATATATATATATATATAGTTTAATTAAATAAATAGTATTTATAAATATAAATGAAATTCACATCATTGATGGTACAGCTCCATCAGGCCATCTTATAGGTTTTCTCAGTAGTTCCTCTTTGTGGCTACTTCGCCAGTTTTGTTTTTCACATCGACATCAAACCATCAAAATAGTATGCAAATTATATTTAACAATAAAAAAAATTTAATCCAATTGGACTTCCAGAATTAACATTTAGTTAAAAAAATAAAATGCGCTCATTTTGTTAGAATTTGAGTTGTGATAATTTTTACATTAAAAATTTCAAAGCTGAGTTCAGTAGTTGACATGCTCACAAAAACACATTTTGATTTTATTAATATGATTTTAATAATGCTTTTTCAATTTTCAAACCTGTAATGTTATATTTTTTACATCAATATAATAAAACTAGCTTATAACCATTAAAAATCAATGATGCAAGATGTGCTTGTATAAATTTTTTCAGATATTGTTTTTACTTCCACTCAAACCAGAAAAATACTGAATAATGAAAAAAGAAAATGAAGAAATGAATTATCATTAAAGGAGAAAAATAATTATTTTTTATTAATGCATTAACATTAATTGAATGGAAATGAAGAACAGATGTTTCTTATAATAAATCTAATAGAATATTTCCGTATATTTAGTATTTCCACATATTTAGTAAATTTTTTTTTTTTTTTAGCAAATTAGCCGAAATCCACATTTGAATCTAAACTAAAATCCAATATAACTAACTGCGAATCCAGTTTTGAAAACATATCTGAATTAGAATTCCAAATTTGTTGATCAACTGCCCATTGCTAAAATATTTTATTATTATTCAGTATATTCAGTATTTCCACATATTTAGTAAATTTTTTTTTTTAGCAAATTAACCGAAATCCACATTTGAATCTAAACTAAAATCCAATATAACTAACTGCGAATCCAGTTTTGAAAACATATCTGAATTAGAATTCCAAATTTGTTGATCAACTACCCATTGCTAAAATATTTTATTATTATTCAGTATTTCCACATATTTAGTAAATTTTTTTTTTAGCAAATTAACCGAAATCCACATTTGAATCTAAACTAAAATCCAATATAACTAACTGCGAATCCAGTTTTGAAAACATATCTGAATTAGAATTCCAAATTTGTTGATCAACTGCCCATTGCTAAAATATTTTCTCTCTATACAGAAAAGTGTTGAACTTATTGGGTCTTACAGCAGTCTGATAAATATTTTTATCATAGAGATATTTCTTCGTTTATGTGTAACCATATTAGCTTCCATATTTTAAATATCTGCAAGCCCTTTTAGTTAGGTGACAGTTTGCTTACAACAATGGTAATATGAATAGCCATTGTTATAAGATAGTTAAAAACGAGTCTAATATTCAGCTTCGCTTCTACAGAGAACATTTTAATAAGAACAGTGAAGCTAAATATTGGACTTGTCTTATTCAATATTTTTCACCAGACAGAACACATATTAGGGTTAGCACACCCCACCGAAAAACTTTGCATCATAATTACTTATGTACCCTTTTGGAGTAAGAACTAAATACTTACGATATTTTTGTTCCAACATTAAATCCCAATGGATAAATTCAAAACATACTAATTAACAATAAAATCAAATACATAAATTTAATTTGTTTATTTTCCAAAAGTATACAGCTAAAATTTTTAGATATAAGAAATAAAATATTTTATAACAGATTATGTTCAACAAATATGAATATTTCTTTAAAACAAAACTAGATCCAGTCAAACTTTCTTTAAATTTTCTAGTCCATACTTGAATTCAGAAAAACCTGTTAAAAATAAAATGTATAGTTTTAAAGAAATATCATTTTCAACTATTTTACAAAATTAAATGAATAGAATATCAACAAAGGCCTGACATAAATCACACATGGGCAACCCATGTCTTCATTTTTTTTTGTTATGAATACTTTTTTTTTTAAACTTTAAAATTCTATTTGAAATTTCTGCATTTGGATTAATGTATACCATAAAGCAGTAGATTTTGATCATAAAAGTGAGGCTTTCAGTTCTATCGTTAGTCGTACCTGATAAAAAAAAGTAACCACTGGCTGTCAGCTAGTTATACAAAAATGCAATTTTCTACAATCAAATATGACTTTTATGCAGGAGAAGCAGATTGAAAATAGTGTAACTATCTTAGCTTATATGAAACATTTTCAAAAAATAATATTTCATGGACAATGAAAATGCTTCTAAAATATTGGAATCCGAATGATATGAAGCTTTAACTTTAGTGCCAACAAGTTGCTAAATCTTAATCCCCATTAGCATGGCATATTTCACATGTCATGTTTCTATATATATAATGGTCATTAGCAATTCTTCCTTTTATGCAATATTTTCATCATATGTTTACAAACTGATCATTGGGAACACTAAGGGCTGTGCAGTCGGAGTTAGTAGAAATATACCGACTCTGACTCCTAAATTAAACTATATAAAAGTAATTTTATCTTGGAATATTAAATTCTTTCATTAGTTAAAATAGTTTTAAAAAATCATTAAATGTTTACCAATTAAAAAACTAATGAATTGAAAAATTAAAAATTGTTATCTATAACAGTCACTATTTTAGCAATAACTTTTATAAACAAATAATATGTGAGCACTATTTTATCTAGATATAAGTTGCTATACTACACTACCTAAAAATAAAATGTGACCTATACAAACTAAATACATGCACCCACTATTCAGTGGAATAGGCTGTGCTAACAAAGAAAATATTAAAATGCAGCTTATGCATATTAAAAATATATGCCTGTTACAGTGTGGCATGTGCTACTACTTGGCATCATAGCCTGCTTATGTCCTAAATAAACACCTTCTGCGTGGGCAATAAATGCACTTGATATGTTGATGCATACTGTGGTGGTGTCCCAAGCTAGCAGTAACTTTTTAAGACAAATGGGTTATGTATTACATGTGCAATATATGAATCATATTAAAATTGGTCCTACAATGAATGCAGTTTAAATTCAATTTGATCCTTTTCACGATAGTTATAATTTAATTTGAAACAGGTTATTTTCACAAGATACAATTTAAATCTAAAACCAGTAACTTTTACAGTTGATTTCAAATTGCTTAGCTTGCTTATATAAAACTGGAAATCAGAATAAAATTAGCATTTATTCTAAGAAATTTTAGTTGACCAGATTGATTATTGTAATGAAAATGAAAATTTTAATTTTCAAAACTTTAATTTTAAAAATGCTAAATTTAATTTTTTGATAATATTTCTTTACTCAGTGAGTAGCTTGCATGCACAGGTCAGGTGTTTCCGAATGATCATTCGAAAGTCCTTGAAAATGAAATGACTAACCCACATGCGTGTGTTAGAAACTGATAAACAAATCACGAGGATTCAAATTGCAGATTATGAATTAAAATGACTACAGCAAGATTGTATTTATATGTTAGATGTGTTTGTCATTATAAAAACTTACTTAGCATATATTATAAATATGGAACAGTTTACCCCACAAAGTTCTATATACAAGTATTTAACTTTTAACAGCACAGCAACATCTAATGTTTACTTAAATTCATCCACTTTACACTTTTTAATCACCAATTAAGGAATTTCTAATTTACAGTATATTAACTAGGAATAGTAAATGTCAAGCACTGAAATTAATGTGACAAAAACATACCTTAACTTCTTCACAATCTTAAGGGATCAGAGCAGAGGATGTGTGCACCAGCTGTAGATTTTTCAGTCCTTCAAGAAATATATCTTTCTAGACACTTTAAATTCCTGTAACAAATTAAATCAGAATTAGTATCACTTTATAACCCTTGGTAAAAAAAAGCACATCAAAACTGCTTGTCCTCAACTATTAGAATGAATATTTTTAAATTATGGTATCTAGCTGTAGATACATATTCATGGTAATAAATATCAGACTTGAACTTGAATACCACACGAACCTTGAAGAATATTGCTAAATAGATTTCTTCTGTATTCAAACAAGTTTGCAAAATGAAAATATAACAAATCTAATTGTAATGCTGCACATAATAAGCTATAAAATTCTACTAATAACGAGTGAATAATTCAGAAATTTCAGCTCAGTGATTACTCGCCAAAAGTTTTTTCACATACCAGTATTATATAAATATAATAGCTGTGCTTTTTAACTCATGGCATTTTTTTCTTGAAAAAAAAAAAAAACTAATAATTACAATAAAATTTATAGACAATTATGTAAAAAAATTAACATAAATATATACATAACATATCAGCAATTAAGATGTTGCTTACAGATGTAATGGATAAAATGTTGTTACACAAATATTGATTTACAATTGTAAAATCTAAAAGTCACTATTTTCAAGATCTCTGGGATTTACACATAAAATGCGAGTAAGTACAAACCGCCTGTTACACAGAAGTGCATTGGCACTAGATAAAAGAGAACATACATTTCATATTAACAGTGGCGAATCATGGGAGAATGTGGCCCTGGCAATCTTTTCCGAAGAGCCTCCCTCCCCACCCCACACACACATACTCTAAAAGCCAGTTTAGAAAAAAAAAAAGTACTTAAAAAAAACACGTTGAATCTTGTTCTATACAAATCCTGCTACGCTTTTTTTTTATCTAATAAACATACTTGAAATATTTGCACCCAAAAGTTTGAACAGAAATTAAATTAAGATGAGAATAATAATATTTTATGAAAATATTAAACGATACAAGTGTTTAAATATTATACATTTTTATTTGTTAAACTGTGCGATAAATATTGATATTACAGCACAATACTAAGAAAAGAGTTAAAACTTTTTATGGTACTTTAAATTGGACATTTTCTGGCTTTTGATGCAACAAAGTATCAAAAAGTAAAATCTAACGTTTTAACAAGGTAGTTTTCAATGCTAAGAATTGACAAATGATTTGATGACCTCTTTTCAGTCATTACGCTTCTTAAGTTGTTTTTGATTAGTTTTAATTTAGAGAATGACCTTTCCCCACTAGCGCTGGAGATCATCAAACGCAGATAAGTATAAGTACTATTTCAACATTTGGAAATGCTTGAATTATGTTTTCTCCACATAGATACGAATACAAACACTTTAAATCCACTTTTTGGGATGCATTTTCGAGTTCGTCCTTATTTCCTTCCTCACTATTAAAAATCTTTAAGAAAATTTTTTTTTTCTTAAAGATATTTTACTTTTATTTTTCGTTCAAAATGAGGCTCTCCTCTGAAGCGAGGTCCCTGGCATTCGTCAGTATATAAATTCACCACTGCATCTTAACTATTATTTTGCATGAAACAAACAAATATATTGGTACAGCCTGCATATCGTGTTAACCAATATTTCACTTTTGTGTTAAGTAGTCTCAATAGTATATATTATCAGAACATTCATAGCTAGGACGAGGACCCTGTGTTGAAGTTGATAAATGCTAATATAAATGCCAAAATAAATTGTACAATAAAAAAAATTACAAAAGTGTATAAGATTCCCAAATTTGCATGCCACGTACATAACAAATATGCTATATGTGAAGTCTGCAACAAAATATGGTTTGGGTTGTTTACTTTATTCACATAAGGATACAGAATATGGAATGCTTAAAAACAACACACATTATACTTAGGACTCAAAAACATACTAAACACATTATACAAATAATTATTTTCGGATTTAATTATAATTTATTGAAAAACTGTTATATCTAAAGGGAATTTTAACAATTTATAAATAGCATCACATACTACACATCCTGACAGATTTCTTAACTATGTGAAAAAGTATGACATCGCAAAACTTGAAATACCGATAAAGTCCGGAAGGGATAGAAACATAGGCGCCGACTACGGGGGGGCAGAGGGGCTCGAGCCCCCGCTGAACTTTTCCAGAGGGGGCTTTGCCCCCTCTGGGAAATTTCAAGATTTTTTTCTAACTTCATATTTTACTAAATACCAAAATATGAAGTTTTTTAAACATAAAAATAATTGAAAGAAAATCCTATCAATGTAAATGTCACGTTTCAGTTCCGTCTTGCTCACATTTTCCTTACCATGGCTCCCTGAACTATCTCGCACACAAACCAAGCTGATCTTTACTCCCAGAAAACATGTTTACGCTAATGACAAAAACACCTGGTTACCAGAACTTTTTCCACTGACCACATAATTCAAAGAGAAATGGAATATTTACAGCCATGTTATTGGCATTTCCAAAAAATAGCTGTTTCCCTCCAGTAATAACTATAAACGATTACCACGAAGTTGAGATGACTTATTTTGTCTACCAAAAGAGATCTCATCTGTAATTACTCCTGGATTCTATATACATGTCTTTACAGGTGGCATCCATTCCGTTTGAAGCTGCAAACCCCGCGGGTAAATTCCTTGTGAGCACCGGACGTTTGACGCAGCACCGTAGTCAGGCAAGGGCCAGAGGGAGCTTAGCCCCCCCCCCCTCACCACCACCACACACACACTAGGTATACTCAGCCCACCCCCCTGATAAAAATATTAAAGTTTTAGTTGTGATAAGAATTGTCAACCAACATGCCATCCAAATTTTGCATAAAAATATTATTTATGATATTTTTTTATAAATTGCTTTGTTTTAAAGATTTTTTAATTTAGCTGAATGTATGGTTATAGTGATGATCAATTTATTTACATATTTAATTTAAAAATATTTAAATATAGACAATAGTATTTAGATACTTTTGTATTATTGCTGGGTTCATTGTTTTAATTTGTGTCAAAATCACCTGATAGGTAGTTAAGAGTTGATATTAAGCGTTAACGTGTATTAACGTTCAGATTTTTTTTTTATTAATTAACAGCTTTGCTACTAGTTAATTCTTATAGTAAAAACCATTGTAATTACTATATATTTTAATATTGATGCATTGTAACTATATGGATTTTCCTAATCAACTCTTAGCTTACAAATATAAATAGGCCTAAAAAGATTAAAAATATTTATCGTACAATAAATAAAACTGCTGATATCTTTCTTTCGACCCAGCCCGTCCAACCTACCCTAAGGTGTAAGATATCTGTTTAGACCGCCGAGACAATGCCATCTATTCGCTCGGAAGGACTTTCAAACCCACAAATTTAACGTGCTCGTACACGGGAACAGTTTAGGCAAAGCCGAAAACCGAACTCGGGTCCTCCGAGTACAATCCCCGTGACTTAACCACTCGGTTATCTCACTCAAAAACTGCTGCTTGTAAGACAATAACTTACAAAACTTCCTTAAGGAAAGCATATATATGTCAGTTAGATGACTACAGTTGCTTCGATGGCATTATAACCCCCCCCCCCTTTTCAGAACAAAATAACCGTATGAGCTCTTAACAACCACTACTGCCGTTCGTTGGGCAGTTCGTTCTTGGCAGTTGCTAAGGGCGGATACTGTTCTTTTGGCCTGAAGAAGGGGCTTAAAATGACCACGAACCAATTGTAGTCACCTAACTGACATATGCTTGCTTTCTTCAAGGCGGCCTTGTAAGTTGTTATATCTTTATCGACTTTGTGAATCTTTTAAATAACTTTATCGGATTGTGCCCCCCCTGAGATTTTGAAAACTCGGCGCCTATGGATAGAAATATTTGGTATGGTCATGATGAATAACTGAGTGCGATTAAATGCTATGTTTCTATAAAATATTTACAATAAATTTTACTCTAATATCCATTCATTGAGAGCGTACTAGTTTACATTGAACATTAGATGTGGGGAGATTACTTTAATCACATTTTTAAATTGGATCAAGTCGGGTCATTGTACAGTTCCAAATTAGTAAATTAGGCGATCGGTATACATTAAAATAAAATTTTATGACCACACGTTCAAATGAACAAGTGATCACACAAGTAATTTATCTAATGATCGTCAAACTGGCATAGATTTAAGAGTAAACTTCCCATGTTTCTTTTAAATAAACAAATAATAACTCACCAATCAAAATATTTTTCATATAGTCTGCTGTATATCCGAAATCATTCTTGCATTTGGAAATCCTGTGATCGAAGTGACGGCCATTTTGTTTATCAAGAGAAGCCTTTTCATTGGTGTCTTTTCAGATGGTAACGCATCACGTGACCAACGCATCCGTTAAACATGAACTTGAACCATGTTCAACGGATGAACGCACGGTCGTGCGTTCGAGCCTGTGATTGGTTGACGTACAGGCCCCAACGGATGGGCAACGTACGAACGGATCAGTCTGAATCCGGCCTAAGACCGGATTCAGACTGACCCGTTCGTACGTTGCCCATCCGTTGAGAGCTGTACGTCAACCAATCACAGGCTCGAACGCACGACCGTGCGTTCATCCGGTGAACATGGTTCAAGTTCATGTTTAACGGATGCGTTGGTCACGTGATGCGTTACCTTCTGAAAAGACACCAATGAAAAGGCTTCTCTTGATAAACAAGATGGCCGTCACTTCGATCACAGGATTTCCAAATGCAAGAATGATTTCGGATATACAGCAGACTATATGAAAAATATTCTGATTGGTGAGTTATTATTTGTTTATTTAAAAGAAACATGGGAAGTTTACTCTTAAATCTATGCCAATTTGACGATCATTAGATAAATTACTTGTGTGATCACTTGTTCATTTGAACGTGTGGTCATAAAATTTTATTTTAATGTATACCGATCGCCTAATTTACTAATTTGGAACTGTAGAATGACCCGACTTGGTCCAATTTAAAAATGTGATTAAAGTAATCTCCCCACATCTAATGTTCAATGTAAACTAGTACGCTCTCAATGAATGGATATTTGAGTAAAATTTATTGTAAATATTTTGTAGAAACATAGCATTTAATCGCACTCGGTTATTCATCATGACCATACCAAATATTTCTATCCCTTCCGGACTTTATCGGTATTTCAAGTTTTGCGATGTCATACTTTTTCACATAGTTAAGAAATCTGTCAGGATGTTAAAGGCCCAGACCATACAGCCAACCCAGGGGTTTACGGCAAATCTGTCAGGATGTGTAGTATCCTGACAGATTTGCCGTAAACCCCTGGGTTGGCTGTATGGTCTGGGCCTTTAACATCCTGACAGATTTCTTAACTATGTGAAAAAGTATGACATCGCAAAACTTGAAATACCGATAAAGTCCGGAAGGGATAGAAATATTTGGTATGGTCATGATGAATAACCGAGTGCGATTAAATGCTATGTTTCTACAAAATATTTACAATAAATTTTACTCAAATATCCATTCATTGAGAGCGTACTAGTTTACATTGAACATTAGATGTGGGGAGATTACTTTAATCACAGTTTTAAATTGGATCAAGTCGGGTCATTCTACAGTTCCAAATTAGTAAATTAGGCGATCGGTATACATTAAAATAAAATCTGTCAGGATGTGTAGTATGTGATGCTATTTATAAATTGTTGAAATTCCCTTTAGATATAACAGTTTTTCAATAAATTATAATTAAATCCGAAAATAATTATTTGTATAATGTGTTTAGTATGTTTTTGAGTCCTAAGTATAATGTGTGTTGTTTTTAAGCATTCCATATTCTGTATCCTTATGTGAATAAAGTAAACAACCCAAACCATATTTTGTTGCAGACTTCACATATAGCATATGCAAATTTGGGAATCTTATACACTTTTGTAATTTTTTTTATTGTACAATTTATTTTGGCATTTATATTAGCATTTATCAACTTCAACACAGGGTCCTCGTCCTAGCTATGAATGTTCTGATAATATATACTATTGAGACTACTTAACACGAAAGTGAAATATTGGTTAACACGATATGCAGGCTGTACCAATATATTTGTTTGTTTCATGCAAAATAATAGTTAAGATGCAGTGGTGAATTTATATACTGACGAATGCCAGGGACCTCGCTTCAGAGGAGAGCCTCATTTTGAACGAAAAATAAAAGTAAAATATCTAAGAAAAAAAAATTTTTCTTAAAGATTTTTAATAGTGAAGAAGGAAATAAGGACGAACTCGAAAATGAATCCCAAAAAGTGGATTTAAAGTGTTTGTATTCGTATCTATGTGGAGAAAACATAATTCAAGCATTTCCAAATGTTGAAATAGTACTTCATACTTATCTGCGTTTGATGATCTCCAACGCTAGTGGGGAAAGGTCATTCCCTAAATTAAAACTAATCAAAAACAACTTAAGAAGCGTAATGACTGAAAAGAGGTCATCAAATCATTTTTCAATTCTTAGCATTGAAAACTACCGTGTTAAAACGTTAGATTTTACTTATTGATACTTTGTTGCATCAAAAGCCAGAAAATGTCCAATTTAACCATAAAAAGTTTTAACTCTTTTCTTAGTATTGTGCTGTAATATCAATATTTACCGCACAGTTTAACAAATAAAAATGTATAATATTTAAACACTTGTATCGTTTTATATTTTCATAAAATATTATTATTCTCAATTTAATTTCTGTTCAAACTTTTGGGTGCAAATATTTCAAGTATGTTTATTAGATAAAAAAAAAAAGCGTAGCAGGATTTGTATAGAACGAGATTCAACGTGTTTATTTTTAAGAACTTTTTTTTTCTAAACTGGCTTTTAGAGTGTGTGTGTGTGGGGGGGGGGGGGCTCTTCGGAAAAGATTGCCGGGGCCACATTCTCCCATGATTCGCCACTGTTAATATGAAATGTATGTTCTCTTTTATCCAGTGCCAATGCACTTCTGTATAACAGGCGGTTTGTACTTACTCGCATTTTATGTGTAAATCCCAGAGATCTTGAAAATAGTGACTTTTAGATTTTGCAATTGTAAATCAATATTTGTGTAACAACATTTTGTCCATTACATCTGTAAGCAACATCTTAATCGCTGATATGTTATGTATATATTTTTGTTAATTTTTTACATAATTGTCTATAAATTTTATTGTGATTATTAGTTTTTTTTTTTTTTTTCAAGAAAAAAATGCCAAAAGAGTTAAAAGCACAGCTATTATATTTATATAATACTGGTATGTGAAAAAACTTTTGGCGAGTAATCACTGAGCTGAAATTTCTGAATTATTCACTCGTTATTAGTAGAATTTTATAGCTTATTATGCAGCATTACAATTAGATTTGTTATATTTTCATTTTGCTAACTTGTTTGAATACAGAAGAAATCTATTTAGCAATATTCTTCAAGGTTCGTGTGTAGATCGATTGCGTGTGGTATTCAAGTTCAGGTCTGATATTTATTACCATGAATATTTATCTACAGCTAGATACCATAATTTAAAAATATTCATTCTAATAGTTGAGGACAAGCAGTTTTGAAGTGCTTTTTTTTACCAAGGGTTATAAAGTGATACTAATTCTTATTTAATTTGTTACAGGAATTTAAAGTGTCTAGAAAGATATATTTCTTGAAGGACTGAAAAATCTACAGCTGGTGCACACATCCTCTGCTCTAATCCCTTAAGATTGTGAAGAAGTTAAGGTATGTTTTTGTCACATTAATTTCAGTGCTTGACATTTACTATTCCTAGTTAATATACTGTAAATTAGAAATTCCTTAATTGGTGATTAAAAAGTGTAAAGTGGATGAATTTAAGTAAACATTAGATGTTGCTGTGCTGTTAAAAGTTAAATACTTGTATATAGAACTTTGTGGGGGTAAACTGTTCCATATTTATAATATATGCTAAGTAAGTTTTTATAATGACAAACACATCTAACATATAAATTCAATCTTGCTGTAGTCATTTTAATTCATAATCTGCAATTTGAATCCTCGTGATTTGTTTATCAGTCTCTAACACACACATGTGGGTTAGTCATTTCATTTTCAAGGACTTTCCAATGATCATACGGAAACACCTGACCTGTGCATGCAAGCAGCTCACTGAGTAAAGAAATATTATCAAAAAATTAAATTTAGCATTTTTAAAATTAAAGTTTTGAAAATTAAAATTTTCATTTTCATTACAATAATCAATCTGGTCAACTAAAATTTCTTAGAATAAATGCTAATTTTATTCTGATTTCCAGTTTTATATAAGCAAGCTAAACAATTTGAAATCAACTGTAAAAGTTACTGGTTTTAGATTTAAATTGTATCTTGTGAAAATAACCTGTTTCAAATTAAATTATAACTATCGTGAAAAGGATCAAATTGAATTTAAACTGCATTCATTGTAGGACCAATTTTAATATGATTCATATATTGCACATGTAATACATAACCCATTTGTCTTAAAAAGTTACTGCTAGCTTGGGACACCACCACAGTATGCATCAACATATCAAGTGCATTTATTGCCTACGCAAAAGGTGTTTATTTAGGACATAAGCAGGCTATGATGCCAAGTAGTAGCACATGCCACACTGTAGCAGGCATATATTTTTAATATGCATAAGCTGCATTTTAATATTTTCTTTGTTAGCACAGCCTGTTCCACTGAATAGTGGGTGCATGTATTTAGTTTGCATAGGTCACATTTTATTTTTAGGTAGTGTAGTATAGTAACTTATATCTAGATAAAATAGTGCTCACATATTATTTGTTTATAAAAGTTATTGCTAAAATAGTGACTGTTATAGATAACAATTTTTAATTTTTCAATTCATTAGTTTTTTAATTGGTAAACATTTAATGATTTTTTAAAACTATTTTAACTAATGAAAGAATTTAATATTCCAAGATAAAATTACTTTTATATAGTTTAATTTAGGAGTCATAGTCGGTATATTTTTACACACTCCGACTGCACAGCCCTGAGTGTTCCCAATGATCAGTTTGTAAACATATGATGAAAATATTGTATAAAAGGAAGAATTGCTATTGACCATTATATATATAGAAACATGACATGTGAAATATGCCATGCTAATGGGGATTAAGATTTAGCAACTTGTTGGCACTAAAGTTAAAGCTTCATATCATTCCAATATTTTAAAAGCATTTTCATTGTCCATGAAATATTATTTTTTGAAAATGTTTCATATAAGCTAAGATAGCTACACTATTTTCAATCTGCTTCTCCTGCATAAAAGTCATATTTGGTTGTAGAAAATTGCATTTTTGTATAACTAGCTGACAGCCAGTGGTTACTTTTTTTTATCAGGTACGACTAACGATAGAACTGAAAGCCTCACTTTTATGATCAAAATCTACTGCTTTATGGTATACATTAATCCAAATGCAGAAATTTCAAATAGAATTTTAAAGTTAAAAAAAAAAGTATTCATAACAAAAAAAAAAAAAATGAAGACATGGGTTGCCCATGTGTGATTTATGTCAGGCCTTTGTTGATATTCTATTCATTTAATTTTGTAAAATAGTTGAAAATGATATTTCTTTAAAACTATACATTTTATTTTTTACAGGTTTTTCTGAATTCAAGTATGGACTAGAAAATTTAAAGAAAGTTTGACTGGATCTAGTTTTGTTTTAAAAAAATATTCATATTTGTTGAACATAATCTGTTATAAAATATTTTATTTCTTATATCTAAAAATTTTAGCTGTATACTTCTGAAAAATAAACAAATTAAATGTATGTATTTGATTTTATTGTTAATTAGTATGTTTTGAATTTATCCATTGGGATTTAATGTTGGAACAAAAATATCGTAAGTATTTAGTTCTTACTCCAAAAGGGTACATGAGTAATTATGATGCAAAGTTTTTCGGAGGGGTGTGCTGGCCCCAATATGTGTTCTGTCTGGTGAAAAATATTGAATAAGACAAGTCCAATATTCAGCTTCACTATTCTTATTAAAATGTTCTCTGTAGAAGCGAAGCTGAATATTAGACTCGTTTTTAACTATCTTATAACAATGGCTATTCATATTACCATTGTTGTAAGCAAACTGTCACCTAACTAAAAGGGCTTGCAGATATTTAAAATATGGAAACTAATATGGTTACACATAAACGAAGAAATATCTCTATGATAAAAATATTTATCAGACTGCTGTAAGACCCAATAAGTTCAACACTTTTCTGTATAGAGGGAAAATATTTTAGCAATGGGCAGTTGATCAACAAATTTGGAATTCTAATTCAGATATGTTTTCAAAACTGGATTTGCAGTTAGTTATATTGGATTTTAGTTTATATTCAAATGTGGATTTCGGTTAATTTGCTAAAAAA
Organism: Amaurobius ferox; assembly: GCA_951213105.1. Classification (NCBI taxonomy): domain Eukaryota; kingdom Metazoa; phylum Arthropoda; class Arachnida; order Araneae; family Amaurobiidae; genus Amaurobius; species Amaurobius ferox. Next base: position 42,862,423 of record OX578155.1, read on the forward strand.
GAAAATTTACTAAATATGTGGAAATACTGAATATACTGAATAATAATAAAATATTTTAGCAATGAGTAGTTGATCAACAAATTTGGAATTCTAATTCAGATATGTTTTCAAAACTGGATTCGCAGTTAGTTATGTTATATTGGATTTTAGTTTAGATTCAAATGTGGATTTCGGTTAATTTGCTAAAAAAAAAAAAAAAATTACTAAATATGTGGAAATACTAAATATACTGAAATATTCTATTAGATTTATTATAAGAAACATCTGTTCTTCATTTCCATTCAATTAATGTTAATGCATTAATAAAAAACAATTATTTTTCTCCTTTAATGATAATTCATTTCTTCGTTTTATTTTTTCATTATTCAGTATTTTTCTGGTTTGAGTGGAAGTAAAAACAATATCTGAAAAAATTTATACAAGCACATCTTGCATCATTGATTTTCAATGGTTATAAGCTAGTTTTATTATATTGATGTAAAAAATATAACATTACAGGTTTGAAAGTTGAAAAAGCATTATTAAAATCATATTAATAAAATCAAAATGTGTTTTTGTGAGCATGTCAACTACTGAACTCAGCTTTGAAATTTTAAATGTAAAAATTATCACAACTCAAATTCTAACAAAATGAGCACATTTTATTTTTTTAACTAAATGTTAATTCTGGAAGTCCAATTGGATTAAATTTTTTTTATTGTTAAATATAATTTGCATATTATTTTGATGGTTTGATGTCGATGTGAAAAACAAAACTGGCGAAGTAGCCACAAAGAGGAACTACTGAGAAAACCTATAAGATGGCCTGATGGAGCTGTACCATCAATGATGTGAATTTTATTTATATTTATAAATACTATTTATTTAATTAAACTATATATATATATATATTGATATTGCAACAAACAGCTTGTTACCAGCTGCTATATGCTCTTGGCTGGTCTGGGTTTTCAACAAGCCTGTTTTGATTGCTCTCAAACCAACATAATTTTAAAATACACGACAATGTGGATTATTCCTTTTATCTATTTTGTATTCTCCATGAAGTAATGTGAAATACTCCGTAAAATCCTATTTGAAATTGAGTGAGGTTATCAAACATTTTTGCTATTGGCTGGTATTATAAAGTTGTTGGCCTGAAAGCATTCTAAACTGATTAAAAAAAGGAAAAATTATAAATGCAAGTGGAAATGTTAAAAGTTCCAATATTATGGGAAAATAGTTTTATTTATAAAGGTAAGCTGATTTTACTGCTAAAATATATCGGAAAGCTTAATGGTGCTTTATTGGCAATTTTTATCACTCAGATTTCCCTCTTTTTACTTTGACGAATATGTTAGGTAAAAATATATATTATAAGAAAGAAGTTACTGCAATCTTTTTAAAATGTCAATTTCTTCTTCCATAAACTTCAGCTTACCAAATTTAATCTGTTAAAGCAATTTAATATTTCAAAGATTGAATAATGATAAGAAGCGAAAAGAATTTGTAGTAATGTGCATTGTTTTATTGAAGATATTAGCTAGGAAGAGCATTGGTTTATGTGAGAGAAATAAGCATTTGTCTTGTCAGATTATATTTATACTTCACAGAAAATGCTGACATCTGGTTTAATAATTTTTTAGCACTATTCTCATTAACTATGAGTCAGTTGCTTATTAATCATATTTGTCTATTTCAATATTTGCTGACAGTTGCAGAATATAATTGTGAAGTCAGTTAAAGCTAAATCATGTTAATATTTGATTGTTCCACATCAGAAAACAGGATTAGCTTAAGTTGGATTAGATATGAAATTAATTTACTGCTTAAAAAAGTAGATTAAATTTTTTGTGTTTAGATAATACTTGTCAACATCTAAGTAGTAAAACTTAAAATACCAAGAAAGTCTAGGTATTTTGTAAATAGTAATACCTTGGTAGCCAAACAATACTTTAACAAACACTGATGAATATACAAAAGACACAAAATATAATGTAAAAAAAATATGCATAGCAGAATGGGCACGAAATTGTCATTAAGAAGCACCCCAAATTTGCAAAATGGTAAATCTACTAACATTTGCACTAAAACCCCGGAGTAGTGCATAAGGTTCATGAAGCCTGTTAGCCCAAAATTATAAAATTTGGAAAGCAAAATAACATTTATATTTAAGGTAAGTATTGTTCAACTTTACTTCTAAATATGTAACATATCTGGTAAAGATCTCATAAACTAGGTGATTTTTCACAGCCAACATACTATTAAAAATCTGAGTTCTTTTATAAGAAAATGAATGGAAATTCAAAAGATTTTATTTTTACAATTATATATATATAAACCCAAGGCTGTTTATTTAAATTTATACTGAAAGATATTAATTCTGAAGACGCAATAGATGCTAATATATCAATCCTCAATTGTTGGTAAATTGGTGTATTTCGAAATTACTAAATAATTAAGATTTTTACATTATTGGCGGAGAGAGACTTCCACAAATAAATAATCTCATAAATATATTAAACGAGAATTGTGGTCAAAAATATACAGTAAATACAAATAAGCTCAATTCAAGAATTTACCAAAATAGGATTTCATTTGAAAAATCCCTAAATAGAGAATTTGAAGAAACAGATTTACATATATACTGGGATATGGCCATATCCCAGAAAATATGAGATTGTATCCTTCACCCGGCCCGGGGGAGCGGACACCACTTGAACGGGAAGCCCGATACTTCCAGTAATTTTTTTAAGCTGGAGAAGACATGAAATATTCACAAGAGGAACTGAAATATGAAGCCCTCCATAAAGTTTGTAGGGGGCATAATTTGGGGGGGACATGCCGGCCTTGTCCAAAGAAATTTACAAATTTAGAACACGTTCCCGGCCCGAGGACCATTAAGTCACGGCCGAAATGCTTTTTATTCAAATGTGTTTGTACAAAGAACTAAGATAAAAGTTTTTCAAACATTTATATTTACATATAGCTAAATTCAACACAATAATCTCATGCACGCTATTAAAATTCACTTAAATTTTTTTCAAATTTAAATACGCCCAGCCCGACTTTTTAAATACTGAGCCCGACCCGACTCACGGGACAAATCGGGCCTGCGCTAATTGACCAGACCTCAATATGAATATATTATCATAGAACAATATGAAAATCAATCGAACAGCTGCTGTCAAATAGTAAACAAATCCCAACCAATCAAGTTGAGCCGCACAAAGATTTCTTCTTTCCCACACCATTTGCACCCCTATCGCCTCATACAGCGTGGAAAAAGAGGAAAATCCCTTGTGCTCGAGAACTCCATGCGTTGACGGATTTGTGTGAATCAATGCTCTGCGTTGCTCCTCTGACGGATAGCCAACGCAACGGACGAACGCGTCAGTATGAATCCGGCCTAAAGGAGGCAGTGGTTAAACATGAACTTGAACCATGTTCAACGGAAGAACGCACGGTCGTGCGTTCGAGCCTGTGATTGGTTGACGTACAGCTCTCAACGGATGGGCAACGTACGAACGGATCAGCCTGAATCCGGCCTAAGACACATCGAAACTAAAAGAAAAATTCCCAATTTTTCATTATTGTACAGAAAAAGAGTAAGGTGGCAGTTAAAATCGACCAACAACCTTTTTTAATTTTTTTATTTGTTAAAAAGGTAATGAATGAAGAAAGCGAGAAAATGTTTCAAATTCATCGTCCCAACCCACAGGCAGAAAATAGAAGCTATAACTTGACAGTGTCTGGGGAGAAGAATCTATCCAAACGTTATGGAACTTGGAAAATTTTCCTCTCATGCGTGTAGGGAAAATTATGGCAATAAAATCAGCATTGGGGAATGAGGCAGGGAAAAATTAACAAAAGACCATGGTGACTGATTTGTGTTTCATAAATGTTAAATTCATTCGTTTTTTTATTCAATAAGTACTTAGTATTATTGGATAGTTTCTGACATTAAATTCGAATGAATCGATTGTATGTTGAATTACTAAGTAGCTGCCCCCTTATTTAAGTAAATTGAAAAATATAGATATTTTAATCATTTTTTTTGGGGGGTGGGGGGGGGGGGAGAGGGGAGTTCAAGTGAATGCTTAAAACATTATTTTAAGCAATTTAATTTAAAATATGCTCAGAAATCGATGTTTATTGTGTTTTCACATAAGTAGAACATGATAGATTCTGCATTTGTCCTGCTATGCATATGTGCAAGCCCAAATTTATTTATTTATTTTTTATAAATTTTTACTTTCTTCGACAATATTAATTTTAATATTGTAACGTGAGTTTACAGTAAGTATTGCTGGGAAATATATGAAGATTCATTTGAAAAAGTAGGGGAAGTTCGAAACTGGTTTGTTTATTGTAACTAAATATTGTAAGTAAATATTGTTAAAATTTACAGTATAATTTTCATTTTCCCTCACTGGTTCGATTCATATTTTAAGACTCGTAGCTATAGTGAATGACGACCAGAGGCAAAGTGTAAAATTGGCTCCCCCCCCCCCCCCAATGCACTTGCATGTAGAAAATCATATCCAGTAAAATAATAACATTTTGTGTAATTTATGAAATTCAGATATATACAACTTTTTCTCATTATCTGTAACAATTTAATTTCTTGCTCGCAAGCCGAGAGAAAATTGAAAAAAAGGTAATGAAGCAAAGCACAAGATAAATCTATTTTTAGTGTTCTATAGTCAAAACTAGACCCTCCTCTCCTAGTGACTATGGTTTTTATACTCCTGTAACCCCCAGGGTCACTGACAAGTGAAGGTGGCAGAAGGTTGCTTGGCGTAGGGGCTTGGGCCATATAAATAGGGTATGAGAAAGTTAAATGTAATATAAAATATGATGTAATGGGGGGGGGGAGGGGAGCGAACTGTTATGTTCATAGCACAGGTGGCAAAAGAATTACAACTTTTTAAAATTTGAAACGTCCTTCCGGCAACATTTACAGTTAACAATCAGGTACGATTATCCAACAACAAAGCAAAAGTATGAAAAAAGCTAAACAGTTAAATCTGAGTTAATAACATGCATTAAAAAATTTAATTGTTTTATTCCTTGATTTTAGCAAAGATTTATTTTTTTTGCTATTTTTACAGAAAAAAACTTAATTTTTTTGTCCATCTTTTTGAAAAATATTTTATTAAATTTTAACCCAATTCTGGGGCTCCCATCTTGCTACTCCTATGCATAGTTTTGAAATTCCATCAAAATTTTCCTTAATACTTAAGCTGCATTCCATAAAATTTCCCAATTACTGACAAAATAAATATCTGCATTTAGGAGATCATATTTCGTAAAATACTTCTAGGCAAATAATGCTATTGGAAGTTCGTTTAATTACGATATAATTCTTGTGAAGGAAGCAAAAAGAAAGAATCCCGGGTAATTAAAAAGAAAGTATCCGTGACCTTTTTATATAATTTTGATAGAGAAACACTAGATGGCGACACCAAAACCATCAATGTAGAATCCCTTTATACGGGAATTTTACATAGACACATATTTTCATTTTGCTTTGCAGTGATTCAATCTGATACATTTATTTCCGTTCAATATGTACACTAGGAAATGATTATTTAAGTTTCTAACTAATTTTAGAAAAAAGATTAATTAAATATGTTTAGAGTGAGTGCTTTTATAAACCATAATTGTTTAACTTTTCCCCTGTTCTATCCCTATGCGCATGCGCACTCTAGTTTGGAGATTCAAAGAGCGCTTCTGCCCTATCCGCTTTTTGTTAACTTTCGTGGCACACGTTTTCGCCGAAATTCTGTTCAAACAGATGCGAAATATTTTCTAAAAGATAAAATGCAATGTTTAGATTATATTAAAACTAAATTTAATACTCATTAAAACATAGAATATATTTTCTATTTTTAGCCAAAATATTTTTGGAGCTGCCATCTCTTGTCGTAATTTAATTCATACCGATTATTATTAGTTTTAATGAAATTTTTAAATATCTATTCCTTCTAATACAGTATTAAATACCACACTAGATTATATATAATAATGCCATAATCACGGAAAAGTAATTTCTCATATCCCTGAGGACTGCAGCTTTGTCTTCAAGTCCAAGTTCAATTACGTTTCGGTGACTGTGGCATTGTTATATATGATCTGTTGCTGTATTTAATAGCGTATTAGAAGGAATGGACATTTAAAAATGTTTATTAACAAATAAAAAATAATCGATATGAATTAAATTACGACAACAGATGGCAGCACCAAAAATATTTTGAATTAAAACTGTTTGAACAAAATCTCGGCGAAAAACGCATTTGACGCTCATGAAAACCACAGTCTGTGGAGAAAAACCGTCACAGGTAGTCTGTGATTGTGACGGTATTTTGTTAAAATATAAAAAGTATTTATGGATGTACGATAGTAGTGGATCTTATTTCTGCTGATTCTCATCGTAGATATAATAAAAAAAAAAAAAATTGTGTGAAAGCGAAGAAGTTGAATTGTATCAGAAAACATATTTGAACCATTTGCAAATAAAAGAGATTTAAATAGGCATCTTCTTAGCCACACTGGTGAAAAGCTTTTGTTAAATATGTAGGAAAGAAGTTGCAATTAAAAGTATGGTGAAAATAATTTTGATTTTAAAATATGTTTGAAAACATTTGTTGGTAAAAGTAATTTCAAAAAAGCAGCTACAGCTGGTGAAAAGTGCATTGGATTTGAAATATGTCGGAAATCATTTCCACATAAAAATCATTTAAATTCACATGCACTTATACATACTGGTGAAAAGTATTTTCTTTGTAAAATAGGTAGGATAGCATGTGCATGTAAGAGTGATTTTAACACATATCTAATTATGCATACTGGTGAAAAGCATTTTCTTTGTGAACTATGTTTGAAAGCATTTGCCAGTAAAAGTAATTTTAATAACCATCTACTTGTGCACATTGGTGAAAAGAAATTTGTATGTGAAATATGTCACCAAACATATCTGCAGAAAGGTAATTTAAACAGATACCTACTTGGGCATACTGGTAAAATGCCTTGTTTGGACAATGTGTCGGAATGTATTTGTGAATAAAAGTGATTTAAATAAGCATCTGCTTGTACATACTGGTGAAAAGCAATTTTTCTCAGAAATTTGTCAAAGTATTTACATACAGAAGTCATTTGAATTTACAAAATTATGCATACTAGTGAAATGGCTTTTCCTTGTGAAATATGTCAGAAAACATTTGCACAAAACGATAATTTAAATACACACATACTTATGCATGCTGTTGAAATGGCTTTTGTTTGTGAAATATGTCAGAAACCATTTGCCTATAAATATCATTTAAATCGGCATCTAGTTATGCATAGTAGTAAAAAGGCTTTTGTTTGTGAAATTTGCCAGAAAGCATTTGCACAGAAAAGTAATTTAAATACCCACCTGCTTATGCATAGTGGAGAAATGTCTTTTGTTTGTGAAATATGTCAGAAAGCATTTACCCATAAAAAATATTTAAATGCACATCTACTTATACATACTGGTAAAATGTCTTTCACTTGTGAAATATGTGCAAAGGCTTTTGCAAAGAATTGTCATTTAAAAATGCATCTACGTGTGCATACCGGTGAAAAACCATTTATCTGTGAAATATGTCAGAAAGCATTTGCACGAAAGTGTCATTTAAATTCACACTTACTTATACATACTTGTGAAAAGTCTTTCATTTGTAAAATCTGTGGGAGAGCATTTTTAAATAAAAGTTATTTAAATAGGCATCTTCTTGTGCATACTGGTGAAAAGCCATTTGTATGTGAAATATGTCGGAAACCATTTACATATAAAAGTGATTTAAATCGGCATCTGCTTGTACATACTGGTGAAAAACCATTTGTCTGTGAAATATGTCAGAAAGCATTTGCAGATAAAGTGGAGTTAAATAAGCATCTACATGTGCATAGTAATGAAAAGCCTTTTGTTTGTGAAATATGTCGGAAAGCATTTAAACAAAAAAAATCTTTAAATTCCCATTTACGTATACATACTGGTGAAAAGCCCTTTATTTGTGAAATATGTCAGAAAGCATTTTCAAATAAAAGTAGTTTAAATACACATCTTGTTATACATACTGGTGAAAAACCATTTGTTTGTGAAATATGTCGGAAAGCATTTGCAGGTGAAATGGAGTTAAATAAGCATCTACATGTACATAGTAATGTAAGTAGTATATAGTAATAGTAAGTGCATAGTATATATATAGTAATATATAAGTATATATATATATAGTATAAGTATATAGTATATATATAGTAATATATATATAGTAAGTGCATATATATATATAGTAATAGTAGTGCATAGTAATAGTAAGTCTTTTGTTTGTGAAATATGTCAGAAAGCATTTTCACATAAAAGTAGTTTAAATACACATCTTCTTATACATACTGGTGTAAAACCATTTGTTTGTGAAATATGACGAAAAGCATTTGCAGGTGAAATGGAGTTAAATAAGCATCTACATGTGCATAGTAATAAAAAGCCTTTTGTTTGTGAAATATGTTGGAAAGCATTTTCACATAAAAGTAGTTTAAATGCACGTCTTCTTATATATACTCATGAAAATCATTTTGTTTGAGAAATAGTTATAAAGCATTTGTACATAAAAGTGATTAAATATCTATTTGTGCATACAGATGAAAAGCATTTACACATAAAGTACTTTAAATAAACACATAAATATACATACTGGTGAAAAGAGTTTTTCTTATGAAATGATGGAAAGCATTTACATGTTAAAGTAATTTAAATATACATCTACTTATACATGCTGGTAAAAAGCAATGTCGGAAATAGGTATGTAAGAAAGCATTTCCTTGTAAAGGGGATTTGAAATGACATCTTCTTAAGCAAATCCACGATAAGCATTTTGTGAAATATGTCAAATATCATTCACATATAAAGGGGATTTAAATAGACATCTTCTTAAGCACACTGGTGAAAAGCTTTTTAATGTGAAATGTGTCGGAAAGCATTTTCTCTTAAAAATGATTTAAACACTCATTTACTTAATCACACTGTGAAAAGCCTTTTGTTTATAAAATATGCCATTAAAAATTTACAGACTAAAGCGATTTAAATATGTTTCTACTTTGTGCACACTGGTGATTTTTTTTTGAATTGTGAAATATCAGGAAAATCATTTAAATACACAACACACTGGTTTTTTTTTTGATTGATTGTACACTCTCTCTAGAGTGCAAAAATGGGACTTGGCACTCCGCCTTCTGTCCCAAGGGGAATGGAGATCTTAAAATAGACGACAAAAAGAAAGAAAGATTAAAATCTATTAATCTTGGAAAAGAAAAACGAAAGTTCCAAACACAACTCTTTTGAAAAATGTTTCATGAGATCAATATATGAACAACAAATATTATGCTGGGATAAAAACGATAAAAGATTCTTGCGTGCCTCACGATACGTCGGACAAACGAAGAGAAAATGATCAATAGACTCTACACTCTTGCAAATCAGGCAGTTCGGGGTATCACAATTTTCATTTTGTGAAGGATGGGGTTCAAAAACAGAGTTTTAGCTCGAACATTCTGAATAATAACTTCATTCTTTCTATTGAGAAAACCTTTACAAAACCACATTTTCCTAGGGTCAATATGAGGGAAGTTTTTCTGATTTTTGTATTTGTACCATTCTTTGCTTCCAAAATCTTTTGCCTTGTTATCCATGCTTTTTTTTATATCTTCACCCGCTATGCCATGGATAGTGTTGTGGAGCTGCGCCTGTTTTGCTATAGTATCTGCCTGTTCATTGATATGTATACCTTTATGTCCGGGTGTCCAGACGAGAATGATGTTTTTCCCGATAGCTTTTTCAACAAGAACTTTGTGAATTTGTAATATAATGCAAGGGGAATCTTTTTTTATGTTTTTAAGGCTTTTAAGAGTGCTGAGGCTATCAGTACAAATTATGTAATTTTCTTCATTGCCAATCCACTCTTCCGCCGCTTTTAAGATAGCAAGTGCTTCAATTGTAAATATAGAGTTGTGGTTTGAGGTTGTATAGCTTCTCTTGATTTGAAGACTAGGGACAACAATTCCAATAGAGCTTCCTCGTTCAGTTTTCGATCCATCTGTTCCTATGAAGGTGTATGACTGATGGTTTTCAACAAAATTTTTAAAAAATGCTTGAATTATTTGATCCGGGATGTTCTTGCTTTGAAATGCCAGTTCATCTGTTAAAATCTTGTAGTTGTTATTTTCGGTTGGAGGGGTCCAAATCAGGAGATTTGTTTTATACATCCCCAACTCATCAAAAATATTTTTCATTTTCCTAGTGATAGGTGCTTTCTCAAATTTCCAATTTCCATAAATTATTGAAGGGGGATTCCAGATGATATCGTGTAGAGGGGACCAGCTTCCCAAGTAAACATTTTTTATAAAGAATTTTTTGGTAAGAGTTGCGTGTCTCTCTTGAAGCGGAATAGAATTTGTTTCTGCAAAAAGTATATTAATCGGAGTACATTTAGGAAGTCCCGTAGCTATTCTTAACATGTTATTATAAATAGGATTTATTTTTTTGTACTGAGATTTGCTTGCTGCACTAAAGATCTGGCATCCATATTCGAGCTGGCTTCTGATGGTTGCATTTACAATTTTTAGAAGATGAATGGTGTTTGCGCCCCACTTTTTTGAGGAGATATATTTAAAACCGCTTAAAGCTTTTGCACTCTTTTGTTTCAGATGATTAAAATGGTCCTTCCAAGTAAGGTTTTTGTCAAAGATGATTCCTAACATTTTTATTTTGCTAACTTCTGGTATTAATGTGTTGTTTATTTTGATTTCACAAGGTATCTTCTTTTTTTTATTTGTAAAGTTAATGATTTGGCATTTCTCCGGATTTATTGAGAGTTTCCATTTCTTGCACCAGTTATTGCAAATGTTGACTGCATATTGAAGGTTTCTTTTTGCTTCTATTCTATCTTTGTGTTCACTGTAAATTATGATATCGTCGGCGTAAATTAGGCACGTTACTTCCTCTGGTATATGCTGGAATAGGTCGTTCATATAAAGCATGAACAGGAAAGGACTAATAATACAGCCTTGTGGGAGTCCTTGGTTACAAGGTACCGGGTTTGAAAGTGTATTCCTCCATTTTATTTGGTTAGTTCTTTGGTTGAGAAAGTTATGGATCCATAGGCCAGTTTGTCCTAGGATTCCCTTGCCTGCCGCCTTTTTCAGTAGTCCATCTATCCAAATAGAGTCGTATGCTGCCTTCAGGTCAATGGATACACAGAATATATGGTTTTTATTTTTCCTTGCTATGAGAATATCATGTTGTGTTCTTGCTAGAAGTGTAATGCAACTTTTGTGAGGTAAAAATCCGTAGTTATTTTTGTGGAAAAGCTTTTTTTTATAATAAGTATCATTGATTAGTCTTTGCAGAATCATTCTTTCTATTATTTTGGCAGTGGTAGGCGTAAGGGCAATCGGTCTGTATGCTTTGGTGTCCTTGGGGTCTTTGTGCGGCTTCAGAATAGGAATTATGATCGAATGGGTCCAGTCCGCTGGAATTCTGCCCGTGCTAAAACTGATGTTAGCAATATTCCAAAGTGAAATTAAAATTGCTTCCGGAAGGTTTTTTATTATTTTGATTGTTATTCCATCATGCCCAGGTGTCGAGTCTCTGATACATTTTATTGCTGATTTGAATTCTTCCCATGAAAATTTATTATTGAGGGGAGATTGCACAGTGTCTACAAAACTTATAGGTAAATTCGGGTGATTTTGATTTTTATTATATTGTTGACTGAAAAAATTTGCTTGATCTTTTGCAGAGGTTATCGTTATATTGTTTTTGCTGATATGGTTAATACTATGGTATGAAGAGCCGACGCACGTTTTTAGCTGCCTGATTATCTTGTAAATGTTGTTATTCTCAGCTGTCTTTTTGCAAGTCCTTGCCCAGTGATTTCTTTTAAGTATTTTTAAGAGATTTTTCAGTTTGTTTTTATATTTTTTATATTCTTCCCAGTCTTCGCAATTTGTGTGTTTTTTTTGCCTTATTGAGGTGTTTTCTCATTTTGGTGCGAAGGAAGTTGCATTTTATGTTCCACCAAGGGACTCTCGGAACCGGAATTTCCTGAACCGATTTGCTGGAGCTTATTGCATTTTTTACGATCTTGCAGAAATTTTCTGGTTCTTTAAGTTCTTCCTCCCATTTCGTGGTTTCTTCATGGAAGATTTGCCAATTAAAGTTAACTCTGCAATATGTTTCTGTTCCAAGGGCTTGATTAAAAGTTATTTTGATCGGGAAGTGGTCACTGCCTAAATTGTCTGGGAGTACATTCCATACGATGTCCGAAGCAAGATCGGGAGAGCAAAGAGTCAGGTCGAGGGCCGATAAGGAGCCATTCCCATCAATCCGAGTTCCCGTTCTGTGGTTTAAGAGAAATAATTGATGATTTTGCATCCAGTTAAAAAGTTTTTCTCCACTGTTATTAGTCGAAAAACCCCAGTTCCTGTGCGACGCATTGAAATCGCCTGCAATTAAGTAGTTTGTGTTGTTCTTTATCATGATCTCATTTAGCATGTTGTTATTCCTAATACCTCTTCTACAGTAAACGTTAAAAATGTTAAATTTATGGTTCTGCTTGTGAATTTCCATTTCTTGAAGTTCGATGTCAGGTAGCATCTTCTGATTGATAATCTTCGCACTCATGTTCTTTTTTATTGCTATAAGAAGACCACCTCCTCTACTGTGATCCGGCCGATCAAATCTAAAAATTTCTTTATCTTTAAGAGAAAACGGGTGGTGAGATTTTAGGAAAGTTTCTTGAATGATAAGGATGTCAGCCTGGCGGAAAGTCATGGAAAAGTTTAGGTCCGGCCGGCGCTTTTTAGCGCCACATATATTCCATTGAATTATGGATAGAGCAGAGAACACAAACAGGAGAAGGAAAAAAAACACCAGGCAAAACAGAAAACACCATTACATTTCCATTTTTTCACCTTGACTTTTATATCTGTTCTCTTGGTCATTTTCTTCGTGTTTCTTTTTGTTATTATTATATTTAGTGGGAGATTCATTATTAGTTCTTTTATTATTTTGTTGACTTTTTCCTTTTTGTTTTTCATTACTTATTTTAGTTTCGGTCCCTATTGTTTGTTCATTTCTAATATTTTGCTGCTCAATACTTTCTTCTTTTCCTTGGCTCTTACTTATTGTTTCATTTTCCTTGGTTTCTGGCTGTATATTTTGTCTTTCCATAAGTTGTTGTATTATACTTGTTTGAGTTTTTATTATTTGTTGCATCTCTTCTATCATAGGTTTCATCGTCATTACCACTACATTTGCTATAGTTTGTATTGTTTCCATCGGGATTTCTAGGTGGGCCATCTCATTTGGTGTCATGTTTTCTATTTGTCTCGATTTAGTTTTAACCTTCTCTGCATATGATGCGTTCATTTTGTTTCTTGCCTCTCTGTATGTTATTTTGCCTTCTCTTTTTAATTTTAATATGCTTATTTCCTTTTGTTTAGTTTCACAGTTTTCGAAGTCTGCTGAATGATTCTGTTTGCAGTTGCGACATTTTAGTTCAGTAGTGTCAGGGCATTCTCTCTCTTCGTGGTTTCCTGCACATCTCTTACATATTATTTGTGACCTGCAGCTGTTACTTCCGTGTCCGAACATCCAACATTTTCTGCATTGTCTGGGTTTTTCGATAAATTCTTTTATGTAGTGTATTTGTAATCCTATGTGAACTTTCTCCGGGATATTCTGTCTTGTGTTTGGGGTCCGAAACTTTATGGTTTTTAGAGGTAGTATTTCATTTTCAATTTTTTTTTTGAATCTACAAATTTCGAATACTTCTATATTTTGATCTTTTAGTTCTTGTGTTATCTCCTCCAGGGTAATATCAGTTTCAATGTTGCTGATCACAAAATCTGATAGAATGTTATCGTAACTTAACTTTACAGTTATTGGGATACCTTGTATGCTTTTTATTTCCATGATCTCCAGAGCCGTTTTCTTTGTGTAAGCTGTCAGGACAATGTTTCCTGCTCTAGTTTTGTAGGGAGGAGAAGCCTCCGAGGGGACCGACAGGTTACTGATGATATTATTTCTAAGAACAAACGGGTTACCCGCCCGCAAAGGGGACGAGGGAAACAAGAAAAAGGTAAAGGAACGACATTCCAATTCACTAGCACATTCTATCAGACCATACAAATCCAACGCAAAAAGAGCATCGTTCCACCCCGAAGGGGGGACGGTTCCCGTCATTTGCAAACCAACCACGCACCTAAGAAGAAACAACACCAAAAAACAACCGGGGAGAAAGCGAAAAAACCACTTACCGCCGAAAAACCAGAAAGTAGAGGAATAGGAAAAACACTACCTGAACTCTACCTCAGCAGCACAAAAACAACAGGAATATACCCAAGAAGAAAAGCAGCCAGAATTCCCCACTGAGACAGCGCGCAAGCACCACCAACAACGTGGCTCCGGCCAAAAACACACACTGGTAATATGTTTTCTTGTGAAATAAGTTTGAGGGCATTTGAACATAAAAGGAATTTAAATAAGCAAATACTTATACACACTGATGGAAAGTCTTTTGTTTGTAAAATAGGTAAATTTGAATGATAACCCACCACACATATTTTTTCAAAGTCCAACATGCTCCAAGTTGGTGCATTCTCTCCCGTTTTGAAATTAGCTCCACCAATCCTAAGTGATGTATTCTTCTGTGTTTAGAAATAGGCTCCTCAGATCAAAATGGTGTTTGCTACTGTGTTCTGAAAAAGAGTCTTTAATGTAAATGATAGTATAATTCAATTTCAATAACAGTGATTAATACTCATAAAAATGTTACAAAATAAGATTTTTGTGAATTTTAAGAAAATTGCAAAACTTCGTAAAACTGTAAAATAAAAAACTTTTGAATAATACAATAAAACGTTATAATATATGTTACTGATAAAAACCTTACAAAATAAGATTTTTGTGAATTTTAAAAAACTTTGAAAATTATAGAAAACATACAATACTTACAATATTTTGTGAATTTAAAACCGGTTTATTTTAGGAAATTTTAATAAACATACAATACTTGCAACGTTTTGTGAATTTAAAATACTTAGGGAAAAGTTTGTACTTTAACAAAATTAAAAATATATATATATGATGTAAAAAAAAGTTTAAAAAGGAATGATACTTAAAAATTTAAAAAGGAAGAAGTACAAAATGTAAAAAGGAATGATACTTAGAAAAAAAGGGCATTAAAATTAAAAGATTAGGAACTTATAAGGAAGGGAAGAAAGCAATTTTCTAAACACAGAAAAATACAAATGAAAATTTCAAAATGTGTGATAAATAAAAAAAACCCACTAAACTTCAGAACATCTCTTCGGACAGAGTCGGAACAATCATTCACTCTCATCACTTGTTTTCTCCCATCATGCTCTCTCACACAACTTCATTTCATTTCCATACTTGGGACAGACATACTTATTACTCATAATTCCTTTCATTACACACCAATTAATCACTTCTTCCATTCCTTTATTTTTCAAATTATTGTAGTATTTAATGCTTAATTCAATCAAACCAACATTTATACAACCATGTTTTGCATCACTACATTCACTGTCCATTTGTTCATGCATACCAAAAGACATAAGGAAAATGCAATCAACCGTAAAATAAAATCCGAAAATAAAAACTAAATTAAAAAAAAATATCAAATTTAAATCAATTTGAAACAAAAGAAAAAATAAAATAAAATATGTGTGATTATAGAAATAATGTGGAAATAAATGCCCTGGTGCTGTTACATCAGAAAATGGTAGTAACCTTTGAAACATGTGCTTATTGGATATTTCCAACTTACAACTGAGAAACAAGAGGTTATCAGATTACAATATAAAGCGCTCGAAATCAGAATGCTTGGCGGCGACTTGGAGAGCAAGCTGAAAGTGCAGTGGGTTCTTCTCTGGTTTAACCGTAAAATATACTAGAAAATGTAGACAATATGTTAATTTAAATACACAGCTACCTATACAAACTTGTGAAATATGTCAGAAACCATTTGCATGTAAGAGTGATTTAAATAGATATCTATGTATTCACATTTATGAAAAGTATTTTGTTTTTAAAATGCCAGAAAATATTTGGACTGAAAGTACTTATTATAAACACCTGCTAATGCACGCTGGTAATTTTTTTTTTCTTTTTAGTGTCTGCAAAATATGTCAGAAAACATTTTCATGTAAAAGTTTAAATATGCATCTACTTGTGTATACTGATAAAATGCTCTTTGTTTGTGAAATATATTGTAAAACATTTATGTATAAATTTATTTGAATAAACACTTACTACTTAATACACACTTAATACTCATGAGAATCCTTTCACATGTAAAAAAATCTGATATGGGCAGCACATGACTTTCCTTATATAATGCAATGAATTTACTACTTTTACAGTAAAAAAAGTAGGTTATTCTTATATTAGATCCATGGGCAATTGAACTTAAATTTGCATTTACTAACAATTAACAATAAAAAGTTAACTTTCTATACAAAATAACATATTTCATAACTTTGTTTTGTTGTTTTTAATATCACTTCTTTTTCTTGTATTATTCTTAACAAACTTTTAAAAATTTTGTAGCTTTACTTTTCAATATACATTTATAAATTTAAATGTGTAATTATATAATAATTAAATGCATTTTTTTAATTTTTTCGGACATATTTTTATTTAGAATGTTGTATTTTTTATGTGCATTATCCATTATACCATGTAATTTGAAGTAAATACATTAGTCATGCTCATACTGCTGAGTATTTAACAGCACTGCTCTGCTCAATTGTTTAAAAGTTCTGTTTTAAAATAATTGTTCTATGTTAGTTTTGAAAATTTGCTAAAATAAAAGTTATAAAAATAAACAGAAAAACACCCCTGAAGAAAACCCAAAAACCTTGAAAAAATCCCAAGTGGACTGGGCTTTTCATGAAAAAACCTGGGTTTTTGACAACCCTGGTCACAATACTTTCCTTATACATTATACTATATATATAAGGATAGTAATAAAATAAAGCTTTTCCAGAAAATGGTTTTCTGATTCAACGTAAATGTTTTCACACGTGTGAAATATGTTGGAAAGCATTTGTGGGGATAAGTTATTTCTCAAATTGAAAAATATGTTTGCAATTATTTGTACAAAATTATCATTTGATTAAACCTGTATTTGTGCATCCAGTGAAAAACCATTTGGAAAAGAAATCATCCGAAAACATTTGAATTGACATAACTTTTATTCAAGCAAAGCTGAAATTCAATTTTTTGTGTCCTTATGCAATGTATATATATATATTTATTCAACATTCTTATAGCAAAAATAAGTAATTTTAAACGGAGCTGTGGAGTCTGTATTTCAAACTTTCAACTCCAAGTTTGACTCCTTTTTATTTTCCCTGCAATACATGGTAATGTATAGGGAAAGTATTGGAATCATGTCGAAAATCGCAACTCGAGTTTTCGACGGATCTACACGTTTCAAGACCTCTAGAATACGAAAAAACCATCTTTAGCGTGACGTCTGTGTGTGTGTCTGTCTGTCTGTCTGTGCAGATTTTGTATCCACTGTAACTAAAAAACTAATGGACCGAATTTCACAAAATTTGGTAGGTAAGTCACTTGTGGCCGGGGCTGGTGCTGATTAGTTTTGGGTACGATTCGGAATAAAAGAACCCGCCTTTTTTTGCGAAATGGCCCGTAAAAGCTTGTATCCACTGTAGCTGAAAAACTAATAGACCGAATTTCACAAAATTCGGTAGATGAGTCAGGTATAGGTCACCCTGGTGCTGATTAGATTTTGGTACGATTCAGAAAAAAATAACCTGCCTTTTTTTGCAAAATGGCCCTCAAAAATTGCCAAAATCTAAAATAAAAAACTGAGTATACTCAAATATATCCATTAAATGTTGATTTAATACGTAATTTTTAACGACGAAAAGAATAAGACCAACCCCATTACACTAAGACTAGCCGTTCTCTAGATATTTTAGTTTTTCGTACTTTCCCTACGCCACCTTTGAAAATAAGTCCGGTTATCGAATGAGAACGAAATTGAATTAAAAGTGAAATAAATTTAATTAAAATAAAGAGAACGCTAATATAAGTCTGCAGGGAAAGTCATGTGCTGCTCACATCAGATTTTTACTTTTCCTGCAATACATGGTAATGTATAGGGAAAGTATTGGAATCATGCCGAAAATCGCCACTCGAGTTTTCGACGGATCTACACGTTTCGAGACCTCTAGAATACGAAAAAACCATTTTTAGCGTGACGTCTGTCTGTCTGTCTGTGCAGATTTTGAATCCACTCTAACTAAAAGACTAATTGACCGAATTTCATAAAATTTGGTAGGTAAGTCACTTGTGCACGAATCTGGTGCTGATTAGTTTTGGGTATGACTCGGGTTAAAAGAACCTGCCTTTTTTGCGAAATGGCCCGCAAAAGCTTGAATCCACTGTAACTGAAAAACTAATGGACCGAATTTCACAAAATTTGGTAGATAAGTCGCTTGTAGGCCACCCTGGTGCTGATTAGATTTTGGTATAATTCGAAAAAAATAACCTGCCTTTTTTCCCAAAATGGTCCGCAAAAATTATCAAAATCTAAACTTAAGAACTACGTATGTTCAAATATAGCCATTAAATGCTTGTTTAATACGTAATTTTTAGCGAAGAAAAGAATAAGTCCAACCCCATTACACTAGGACTAGCCGTTCTCGAGATATTTTAGTTTTTCGTATTTTTCTTACACCATTTTTGAAAATAAGTCCAGTTTTCAAATGAGAACGAAAATTGAATTAAAAGTGAATTACATTTAATTTAAATAAATTGAACGTGAATATAAGTCTGCAGGGAAAGTCATGTGCTGCCCACATCAGATTTTTACTTTCCCTGCAATACATGGTAATGTATAGGGAAAGTATTGGAATCATGTCGAAAATCGCAACTCGAGTTTTCGACGGATCTACACGTTTCGAGACCTCTAGAATACGAAAAACTATTTTTAGCGTGACGTCTGTGTGTGTGTCTGTCCGTGTGTCTATCTGTCTGTGCAGATTTTGTATCCACTCTAACTAAAAAACTAATTGACCGAATTTCATAAAGTTTGGTAGGTATATATATCACTTGTGGGCGGATCTGGTGCTGATTAGTTTTGGGTACGATTCGGGATAAAAGAACGCGCCTTTTTTTTGCGAAATGGCCCGCAAAAGCTTGTATTCGCTCTAGCTGTAAAACTAAAGGACCGAATTAAGCAAAATTTGGTAGGTAAGTCATTTGTGGGACACCTTGGTGCTGATTAGATTTTGGTATGATTCGGATAAAAATAACCTGCCTTGTTTTGCAAAATGGCCCGCAAAAAACGCCAAAATCTAAAATAAAAATCTACGTATGCTCAAATATATCCAGAAAATGCTTGTTTAATACGTAATTTTTAACAAAGAAAAGAATAAGACCAATCCCATTACACTAGGAGTAGCCGTTCTCGAGATATTTTAGTTTTTTCGTATTTTCTCTACGTCACCTTTGAAAATTAGTCCAGTTATCAAATGAGAACGAAAATTGAATTAAAAGTGAATTAAATGTAATTTAAATAAAGAGAACGTGAACATAAGTCTGCAGGGAAAGTCATGTGCTGCCCACATCAGATTTTTAAAGATGTTTAGGTAAAATTCCATTTCAGTTGGAAAGTGTTTCATAATCAATGTTTTATGTATGATATATATTTCCTGTTAATTTGTTGTCTAGAATCTATTACAAAATGCAATGTTCCAAAATAAAATTACTTTGAAATCATTTTATTTCGGAGTCTGAGTTTGCATGTTTTTAATGACTGGGACTTCACAACCCTGATTTTAGAAGTACAATTTGTTTCCTATGCTAACATTTATTTTGGCAGTTCTAGGTATTTACTTTTTATTAGATCTAGTCATAGGCAAAGTTACAGGACTGATTTCTTTTTGACAAATGTAGCACTTTTTAAAATAAAAGTATATATATATTATATATATATACTACAAAAGAAATAGAAAATTGAAGAATGACAATGTATCAAAATTTCGCCGGGGGGGATTGTGAATCCCCACTTCCCGGTTTAGTTAGCTTCATGTCATGACGACACTCCCGGAAGCGGATACAATGTCGCAAACTTAGTACATATACTAAAACTAAAAATGTATAAAAGTTGAAAGACCAATACTGACTTTACACCTGAACCTAAACAATGAGATTTACAACATCCAAACAGAAACTCAAAATACATTGTAAATATCAAATATCTTACACCAATATCAAGATAAACAAGCCCCGCATACACTTCACCACTCTCCACCTCCAAAAAGTAATAGACACATACTTTGTACAAATTGAACTCCATCAGACTGTTAAACAATGACATCCGCAAGGCTGCGCATCTTCAGATCAGACTGAAAGTGTACTCCCATTTAAATACAAGTTGTAACTCTCAGTTATGGTTATGCTGAAAAATTTACATAATATGTCACTAAGAAAACGTAGAGGGTAACCCATTGCAATTGCTTCATTTAGATAGCCCAGATCACTTAAAAAACCATTTTCTGCACTGCTATTTAAACGTTTGCTTCTTGTTAAAAAATTTATAATAATGTTTCTAAAAACATTACGATGCAGACAAGAATGCCAATTAATTACGTAATTTATTTTAAAATTAAAGTCATTTCTTTTATCACATAATTTAAAACTTACTTTACCATTAGATTGTTTATATATAGTTAAATCTAAAAAATTAATACTATTATCTATGTTACGGGAAGTTTCTGTCAATGCCAAATTTGATGGAAAAAAAATAAAATCCAAGTGATCCTGGTCATCGTGGCATGCATATAATATGTCATCCACATAACGAATATATACAATCTCATTTAATATGAGTTCCCTCTTCGTATTTGTTCAAGTATATATCAGCAAGAATAGAGGAGCAAGCCCCTCCCATTGGAATGCCATTACGCTGTTTATAAAATTCAGTTCCATCATAAAGCACAGTTTCAAACAAGACCATTTCGATCAGACACTTGTAAATATGTATTTTAATGAGGTTTTGCATCTCATACTTTTCATACATCTCCATTAATATGCAAAAAAGATCATTTATATCGATATTGCAAAAAAGGTCATTAAAATCACAACTTCTGTACTGTAAATCGTCAGAAATATTTTTAAGTTTCTCAATTACTTCACTACTATTATTTCTGAAATAAACACCAGAATCTTTTATTTCTTTCAATATGTTCTTCAGAAGTTTTAATAGTCTAGCATTGGCATATGTTAAATATGTTTTATAACCATTAGTGACAGGTCTAAATTTTATGGGGTTTTTATGAAGTTTAGGTATAAGAGTTATATATGGGAATTTGATGGAATTTATGTTGTAACTCAAAATTTTATATTTCGCCTTGATACGATTTTCAATTTCCGTTTTAGACTGATTTAACTTTAAATATGCATTTTTATCAAGGTAACTTGCTATGAGCTTTTTATTGTAAAATTGTTGGCAAGTGAAAGCATAATTTGAAGTAACTTTATCTACGTATGTTATCACAAAATCCTGTTGTAATTTATCCAAATTTTTATACTGTACTTCCCATATTTAACATATTTTTCCAAAACTCCATATTCAAACCCTACACTGTGTATTACACAAGATTTCCATTCATCAAATACTTGAGTCGGTAGGCTGTATTTCACTGCACATTTATATATAAAATTCTCAATGTCATTCACAATACCATCTACAATATTGTAGATGGTATTGGTGTGATATTGTAGAAGGTATTGTGAGAATTTTAAGACTGTGAATATTTTGAGACTCCAGATTTTGATAATCCTTTGATGATTGAACTTGATTTGTATGCATCGCTCTTGAATGTTGATAAATTCATGTGTATTATTGATATTTAAAATTAAGATCATTTTCTCTTATATGGTAGCATTGTTTTTCTTTTGTCTGATATTTCCTTAATATCATCTTTACTTAATTTTCCTCCGTATTGTTTTTGAACAAGGGTAAGACACTGATCATGTTTTAAATTAGTCTAACTATTTTTATTTTACATTTAATTTCATCTTTTTGATTATATATATATATATATATATATATATGTCTATTAAATTGATTACACCATTAAGGTGTTAAAGTTACAAAAAAACAAGTGAGCTTTTCCTGGTTTATAACATTATTTTTAAATGACTCACTTTAAACATTGGTTTTTTTTTACCAATCCGGAACCTGTTTATGACTCAGAGATTCAGGACTACCTTATTTTTGAGCAAGAGGATTGTCCTAAAATATCTCGCCCACATTTGCATTGTTTTGTATCTTATAAAAACCAGAAGACTTTTAATCAATCTAAACTGTTATTTCCAAATGCTCATAAAGAACTTAGGGAACATCTGCGAAGGCTTCTAGTTATTGTGAAAAAGATGGAAATTACATGGAAAATGGAAATTTACTGACAGTTACGAGTGTGTGTGTGTGTGTGTGGGGGGGGGGGGGGGGTGCTAGATTTTAAACTGTTCACGCTCAGGCAAAGCAGTTCCTGATAATACAGGCATGTTTATTTGTTATAAGACAACTTTACTCAGTCTTTCTGCAGAGGATATAGATTCATGCATTTAATGCAGAAATAAAAGGAAGTGTAATATAGATCAGACCTCAGAAAATATATGTAACTAGTAATTATACAATAGATGAAATGTTTCTAGGGAAGATTAATGATGCAATTAAAGCACATTTTAATGTGTATGAAATAGGTTTAAATGTTAAGATTATGAAACGCACAAATCCTCCTGTGAACCTGCGAACTTTTATGGTGACTGACAAATTGAGTCCTACTATGCAGCTGGAATTTGTGGACTTCTGTTAGTATCCTCAAATTGTGTGTCACAGAACAAGTTTTCTTGTTGCCATTGCAGATATCATCTATTCTATGCTGATTAGTGCATAATAAGTAGCGAAAACCCAGACCACTAGACTCACCCTGGGGAATGAGTCGCAGTTTGAGTGGACGGTGCATAATAAGTGTTGTTGTTGAGACCCTAACCGTCCGACTTACCAGAAATGTGTAAGATAACTGTTTGGAAGGCCGGGAAGTGCCAGCCAATTAAGACCGGAACCCAGTGAGGGAGGCATCCACAGAGACCGTACACTCCTTCCCCTACCACCAACCTCTCGGAAGGATTTTCGGATCCACATGTTTAACGTGATCGTACCCCGCATGAACACGGCGGCAGTTGTGGTAGCGTGCAAATCCAGCGCGCAAACCATCGGATTACCGCTCCCGAAATGTGCCAACAGCACACTTTGTTCCCAAGTGGTCACCCACCCAAGTACTAACCGCGCTCAATACTCCTTGACTTCGGTGATCTAACGAGAACCGGTGTTTTCAGCAGGATTTGACGCGCTGGATTTGACGCAGTTGTGGTAGCGTGCAAATCCAGCGCGCAAACCACCGGATTACCGCTCCCGTAATGTGCCAACAGCACACGTTGTTCCCAGGTGGTCACCCACCCAAGTACTAACCGCGCTCAATACTCCTTGACTTCGGTGATCTAACGAGAACCGGTGTTTTCAGCACGGCAGGGCCGTTGGCTGGTGCATAATAAGGGTGAAATTGATACATGAATGCCGGTACCTGCTGAGGGAGCGGGATCCTAGCTTTGGGATATTTCTTAATAAATAGCCTTTATTAATAACTAACCTTTGGCGACAAGCCTGTTCGATACCCTTGAAAATTCTGACCGTGGCAAACTCGCTGTCGCGACCTACCATAAAGGTGTAAAGTAACTATTTGGACGGCCAGGAAGTGCCACCCAATTTAGACTTGAATCCTCTGGGGGAAGTATCCACAGGGACCGTACCCTCCTTCCTCTACCACCAACCATTCGGAAGGACTTACGGTCCCAACTATTTAACGTGATCGTACACCACGTGAACACGGCGGCAGATTTTACAGTGACGGGAATCGAACCAGGGCCTACCGAGTGCAATTCCTGCGCGCCTACCACTGGGCTACCGCGCCCTCATCGACAATCTCCATAACTTTCTTTTTATTCACCCAATTTAGACCGGGACCCAGTGGAGGCGGCATCCACAGTGGTCGTACCCTCTTTCCACTATCACCAACCTCTCGGATGGACTTACGGACCCACATGTTTATCGTGATCGTACTCCACGTGAACACGGCTGCAGTTTTGGCTGTGGCGGGAATCGAACCCGGGCCTACCGAGTGCAATTTCAGCGTGCTAACCACTGGGCTACGGCGCCCTCAACCCCGTGGAGTTGACAAAGTTTGATTTAGTTTAATGACGTTAAAATTAATAATGAAATTTTAAGGCACCGCGACAATCACCATAATTTTCTTTTTATTTATTTTTTTATTTCTTCAGTGTTTAAGCTTTTCCTTAATATCATTTAAAATATCCTCATTCCATAGTTCCATATATCCATTTAAAATATCAATGAATTAAAATATCCATTTAAAATAATCTATATCGTTCTATCATTTAAAATATAAATATAATAATTTCACCCGATGTATACAATACATCATCACAATTAAATCCATAATAACTCAATCATTTAAATTTTATAATGACCATATACAAAGCTTTTAATTTTATCATTTAAAATATCACTCTAACCCGATGCAACGGCGTGACGTCCGCCCCATTTATGGACGGGACTATCGGGGAGGAATCGAAGCTTTGCCGGGAATTGGCCGAGAAATATAAAATCATGACTTCATTAAAATTGCGATCCTGCGGGCAATTTTCATTATTTCTTGACCAGATTGGACTTGTAAGAATGCTTTGACCTTTCTAAAAATGTAAATTATTAGTCGAAATTATGAGTAGTTTTTACGATGGGAGGATGTAAAAACGAAAGTTAGTTTATTTCAACCGAAAGTGACTTTTTTTAAAATCTTAAAAAAATATTAAAATTTTTCCCTGAGATTTGAAATTGATATATTTTTACTTGCAATTGTCTGGTCTTTCCGGTGGTGTGATTTGTTTTT
The DNA here is from genome assembly GCA_951213105.1 of Amaurobius ferox. Lineage (NCBI taxonomy): Eukaryota > Metazoa > Arthropoda > Arachnida > Araneae > Amaurobiidae > Amaurobius > Amaurobius ferox. The sequence goes on from OX578155.1 coordinate 42,887,524, forward strand.
TTTTCTACGACGTATGGATCGTGGAGAAAAAAGGGCAGAAAACCTTCGAAATCGCATAAAACATTAAATAGCAAAAAAATAATTAAAATTTTAAAAATCAGTTTTCACGTGTCCCCTTTCCACCCACCCGGGTCTCCGATTGCCAAATTTCGTAGCTCTCCGACGCGCGGTCGCTGAACGTATAGTGTATAAGGCAAACAGACACACAGACATTGCCTTTTATTATTTAAGACTAGCCGCCTTTGGCGACCACCCTGTTCGCTACCCTTGAAAATTCTGATCGTGGCAAACTCGCTGGCGCGACCTACCAAAAAAGTGTAAGATAACTATTTGGACGGCCAGAAAGTGCCACCTAATTTAGACTGGAACCCATTGGGGGAGGCATCCACAGGGACCGTACCCTCCTTTCCCTACCTCCAACCTCTCGGAAGGACTTACCGACCCACATGTTTAACGTCATCGTACTCCGCGTGAACATGGCTGCAATTTTGGGAATCGAACCCGGGCCTACCAAGTGCAAATCTTGCGCGCTAACCACTGGGGTACTTCGCCCTCCGCGACATTCTCCATAACTTTCTTTTTATTCACCCAATTTACACCGGAACCCAGTGGGAGAGGCATCCACAGGGACCGTACACTCCTTCCCTTACCACCAACCTCTCGGAAGGACTTAGAGCCCCACATGTTTAACGTGATTGTACTCCGCGTATACACGGCGGTAATTTTGGGAATCGAACCCGGACCTACCGAGTGCAATTCCCGCGCGCTAACCATTGGGCTACTTTGCCCTCCCCGACAGTCTCCATAACTTTCTTTTTATTCACCCAATTTAGACCGTACCTACCCTCCTTCCCCTACCACTAACCTCTCGGAAGGACTCACGGACCCACATGTTTAACGTGATCGTACTCTGCGTGAACATGGCGGCAGTTTTGGCAGTGGCGGGAATCGAATCCGGGCCTACTGAGTGCAATTCCCGCGCGCTAACCAATGGGCTACTTCGCCCTCCGCGACAATCTCCATAACAATCTTTTTATTTACCCAATTTAGAACGGAACCCAGTGGGAGAGGCAGCAACAGGGACCGCACCCTCCTTCCCCTACCACCAACCTCTCGGATGGACTTCCGGGCCCACATGTTTATCGTGATCGTACTGCGCCTGAACACGGCGGCAGTTTTGTAAGTGGCGGGAATCGAACCCTGGCCTACCGAGTGCAATTCCCGAGCGCTAACCACTGGGCTGCCGCGCTCACCGCAACTTTCTTTATATTCACCCAATTTAGACGGGAACCCAGTGGGGGAGGCATCCACAGGGACTGTACCCTCCTTCCCCAACGACCAACCTCTCGGAAGGACTTACGGACCCATATGTTTAACGTGATCGTATTCCGCGTGAACACGGCGGCAGTTTTGGCAGTGGCGGGAATCGAACCCGGGCCTACCGCTAACTTCCCGCGCTCTAATTTACAATTTGAAATGACCGTGTGCTAAGCTCTTAATGCCATCATCCTCATATTCCATTGTTCCATCATTTAAAATATCCATAAAATTAAAATATCCAGCGTTCCATCATTTAAAATATCCATAAAATTAAAATATCCCAAAATTAAAATATCCATTTAAAAAATCCATATCGTTCCATCATTTAAAATATGAATATAATAATTTCTACAATGCATATGACATATGTTAAACTTTTAATTCATTTAAAACCGGAAGCGCGGGAAACGGAAAGCAAACACAAATTCGGTTTCTTATTGTCCCACCCATCGCTATGCATATTCAGAACCGTGAAGTCACATCCACCTTGACGTCCCCACCCTAAGGCTCCTATATATAGGCTCCTATATAGGAGCCTTATTGTGGATAGATGACTTTCATGTGGCGTCACGCTCGCGATTCCACTGCACAGTGGCCATGTTCTTTGTAACATCCGTCTATCCGTATATTACAAATGATTTTTAGAAATTTACAATCATTTAGTGCATAACTTTAGTAGGATATATCCAGATTGATCTTCTCTTAGGATTATTTAGCACAAATATTCATAAAAAGATGTGTTTTGATGACATAAATTTCATATTGCCGCTACAAGCATATATACACAATATTTGATTTTGGAAGTTTACTAAAGGAATTGGGTAAGTTACATTTAAAATTACTTTGTTGACATCTACCCTTGCATTATGCAATCATATCTGTGCCATCAAAGTTAGTTTATTTAATTGAGCTATTTTTATTTCATGCACTTAAAACACCCATATTGCAAGTCTTATTAGTAATATATATTGAGTTGCAAACTTGTACAGTAATATAGCAGCTGGTTCATTTATATGTAAAACAGGTTGGTTGTTCTGTTGCTGTATTAGTTATTATTGAAGATATGCAAGAGAAAACAGGCATAATTATGTATAACATAAATAAACTGTGTAGAAGTGATCTATTTGTTTTTTTCTTGGGTACATATTTCTATTGAATATCTCTATTAAAATACTTATAGTTATTGATATACCACATAAAGCTAGTAATCGTAGGCTGAAAATTGTTTAAATTTGTTCTTATAATGCTTCTCCAAACTGCAATAAACCAAATCACACAATAACTTGTAAAAAGTCTGCATATTCAGCTTTATTTAATGCAATTTTGTCTTCGATAAAAAATGACAAACAGATTATGCAATGTTATTTATATTAAACTGGTGAGTGAAAAGCTCTTTTGGCAAGTAAACTCTAACGTGAAATTTATTGCCCTGCATATAGATTATGAAATTAGGGAAAGTGAAAAAACTTGCTTGTAGTGAGCATTTTGTATCGCAAAGTGCAGTCGGTTAAGTTCATTTTTAATCCTCAGACTTTTTTCTATATTTTTAAATATATATTAAAATAGAAAAGCATATGTATTTTCTGATGAATACACATTTAGTATTTAAAAAAATAATTAGGTAATATGGAAATTTTTTACAATTGTTGTGCAAAATTTTTTATACAAGCGTCTTTTCATATCTGAATATATGTGATGTCGTACAAAGGATGTAAAAGTTTGAACTTTGAGTTTAACACATATGGAAAGTATTGTGACTGGAACCAAATATTTGAATATTTTTCTTCTGATTTACACACTTTTAGCATCACTGAACTGTACATAACATCTGGAAGAAACTCATTACAGATATCAGCATCCATGGACCAGTTTTGCCCTTTTTATATTGTCAGTTCTCATAGAAGTTAACAAAAATTGTGACTTATAACAAGTTTTTTGCTGCCATTGTAGATAATGGCTATTCCATGTTGACGAGCACATGATAAGCGAAAAACGGTCCATGAATTCCAGTATCTGCAATACGAGTGTTTTCTAAATTTTGGGGATAATCCTTATAAATGGGTTTTGTGATTATATACATAACATATTTCAAATTATGTCAGTGTGTGTAACAAAGTTTCCCCCTATAAGGATATCCAAGTTATTGTGTTTCTTATATAATTTTTCATGCTGAATCATATTTCCATCATTGGAACATTACAACGTTTGCCCCCTCCTCCAAAAAGTCTTAAAACGGTGCACCTCATCTGCAAGCAATGTATGTTTGTGTGTGGACACAATATCTCAAGAACAAATTGAACAATTCGAATAAATTTTAATAAAGAACATTATAGTGGAATTGAAAGTACTTCAAAACTATAAAGTATTTTCATAACACTTTAACAAAATTTATATATTGTTTATGTCTCTCTCATAAGATTTCTACAAAATATTTTATTTTTATAATATCAAGTACCTGACATAAAATACCATCATCTGTTTCTCTACCGACAAAAAGAAAAACAAGTGGACATTATTTACTGGTGGTTTGCTTTGTATGTAGACAGGTTTATCGACTATAATTTGGATTTTAGATACATAATTTGAGCAGAGCACATTCACATCAAACTGAATCTGACTTTCTTTTTTAATTATCCCTGTGTACTTAATTTGGAGTTAATTGGATAAATTCAAAACTACTGCAATGCATTGAATTATAGAATGTACTTAGACATTACAACATAGTACAACATGTGCTTACATGAACAACATGGGCAAATTTTCCAAAAACATTACAAAGATGTTTCTACATTCATGTAACAAGCTACTTTTGTACCAAATTTGGGTTGTGTAGAAGGACCAATGGGAAAGAAACATCAATGTGTTTTCTTGTATTTTAATTGATACCCATCAAATTGTATATATTTTCATTTTAACTAAAAAGTACTGAAAGTAAAAAAATTCATATATTTTTTTTTATTGTATATCCTCTATATCTTTACTCAAAATTCCATCATTATGTATAATATTTTGAAATTCATACTTTTATAACACATAACCATCAAATTACAAAATATGTCATATCATACTTCATTGAAATATGCTTTGAGATTTCTATGCCAAACTTAAGGAGTTTTAAACATTCTAATTAAAAGTTGTACACAGATTTTTAAATTTTAAAATCCCAATATCCTTATATCACAATTAAACTTGTTGATGAAAGATAAAATATATATATATATACAGTGGACTCTTATTAAGAAGGCACCCGTTTAAGTTGGATTTCTTGTTATTACGTACAAATATGGATTTCCCGGTTAAGGTCTATGGACGTTGCATGTTATAAACATTGCTGAATACATTCATTTATTCGTTGAGATAGACAAAATTTATTTGATTTTTCAATCAGCAGAAGATGTTCCGAACATACATTTCGAGCAATTGACTAAAATTGAGAATGACTTAAAAAAATAGTGTTTATTCAGGAGAAATACATAAAGATTATTTCATTTTAAAAATACTAACATTAACATACAACTATATTTTGTTTATGCTTTGAAAGTTAATATTTGTTCATACCTACCTCATTATACATATTAAAAATTTTTTGAATAAATTTTTCTGTCTTTTTTTTAAGGTTGTATTTTTCAATGTACTTATAAAATTGAGGGGGGGGAAAATCATAACCGTTTTACAATTTTATTGCGATTTTACTTCAGATTTATGGACTCTTGCTAATACGTACAATAAATGTTGGTCCTTGACTGCCCGTCTTAACGAGAGATCACTGTATATTCATTTTGTGCTAATTTCATGAATGTTACAGAATTAGTAATTGTACGAATTCTAAGAAAATGAATCAGGTATATTAATAAAGAAGTTTCAAATTTTAATAAGTGTTATTTCTGTAAAAATAGCTAAACAGTAACATCTTCGTTAACATCACAGAATAAAACAATAAATGATACCATTACTAATTTGCTTTAATATATTTTTATGTCATTTTTTATACTTTTGCTTTGCTGTTGGACCACTGTATCTGCATGCCAAATTTGAATGGCTATTGAATGGATGGTTCAGATTTATAAAAAAAAGAGTGGTCTTTATAACATATTGAACTTTTTTATAAAGAGTTTATGTGGCCCAGGCACCTATGTACAATTCAACCTTGTGCCCCTCCCCCCTATTATTATCCCTGGGGGTTTCAGACAAATAAAATTGTCGTTAATAGGGATCCTGTTTTTGACTGTAGAGATGATTCATGTGGCATCATGAGATTGTTTTATTTGTACAAGCAATCACTGGACGTACATTAGGTTTATAACAGAAGATACTATTTCTTCAAGTATTTTGGTGGGTTTTTATCTTAATAAAAAGCTGTTTTATTTAGAACCTAGGTGTACATCAATATATATAGCCCCCCCCCCCAAGTAATATCAAAACATCTGAATAAGCTTCAATAAACTTTATGTACACATACTCTGGGATTCTCCCCCCCCCCGAAGTAACATCAAAACATCTAAATAAGCTTCAATAAATTTTATTTACACATACTCTGGGATTCCCCCACCCCACAAATAAAATCAAAACATCTAAATAAGCTTAAATAAACTTTATTTACACAGCATGCATTGAAATAAAAGTTACTGTATATATTTAATAATTTTTTCGGGAACGGTATACTGTAAAGCATTTGTCTTTGTGCAATGGTACTTAAGTTTTACAAACATATCGAGTTTCACTGCACTTTCTTTTGCACGAGCATATCTGGGATTCTCCCCCCCCCCCCCCAATAAGTAACATCAAAACATCTAAATAAGCTTCAATAAACTTTATTTACACATACTCTGGGATTCCCCCACCCCACAAATAAAATCAAAGCATCTAAATAAGCTTCAATAAACTTTATTTACACAGCATTACTTGAAATGAAACTTACTACATATATTTAATAACTTCTCGGGAACAGTATACTGTAAGCATTTACCTACATGCAATGGTAGAAGATTTACAAACATATCGAGTTTTGCTGCACTTTCCTTTGGAAGAGCATACTCCCCATACTTTGGGATTCCCTCCCCCCTCCCCCGAAAGTAAAATCAAGACATCTAAATAAGCTTCAATAAACTTTATTTACACATACTCTAGTATCCCCCCCAAGTAAAATCAAAGCATCTAAATAAGCTTCAATAAACTTTATACAGCATGCATTGAAATGAAACTTACTAGATATATTTAATAATGTTTTGGGGTATGATATGCTGTAAAGCATTTACCTACGTGCAATCATACACAACAAGTTTTAAAACATATCGAGTTTTGCTGCACTTTCCTTTGGAAAAGTATACTCCACGTACTCTATGACCCCCCCCCCCCCTCAAGTAACAATATATTTTAAATATAGTGACATGAAAACATGGTGACTGATCAGCAACATGTGGCCATTCAAACATGAGTATACTCACAACCTGCCAGCAAAGTGTTAGTCACAAATGATTTATTTCGACATTTCAAAGGAAGAGTAATGGAAAACAGACACATATGATGACAAACCACACACACACACACACATATATATATATATATATATAGTATTCTATATATTGCAAAAAAAAAAAGCTTAAAAAATAAGTATATTTTTTGTTCGTGCAACTCTAAATAATATCGAAACATAGGCAGAATATTAAATATCATGTCTGTCTAAGTAGGATACCATCTAGATCGGGCAAATGAAATGAAATTTAAATCAATTTAATAGCTCGAGTGAAATCACATAATTTCTCTGGTCAGAGGTACTTATATTTCAATTTCTTTTAAAACAAATTATAGCATCAAAATAAAGTAAATAAGTAGACATGAAAAGTACCTTGACTTCTTATATTGTATTTGAACTTGGAGTAGAAGCAATACCTGCCGATATTATCCATCGGTTTTGTTGTATCAGTACACACGATCCAGAAGTGAAGGATAATATACGGATCGTCAGGCAAATCCGTATGAAGTAATTTTTCTCGGTACATTTATTGGCTTTCTAGAAGCAACGTTACGGTGTGAGGTATAATTTCATAGTGAAATCTTGAAAGTGTCAAGATAAAAAAAATCGCTAACATTGACAGCAATGGTAATGGCGGCCGGCTTCTACAAAGAGTATGGCGACAGCAACCGTTGCTAGGAGGGATGTGACGTCGGTGAAACTCAACTATAGATTCCTCCAGATTTCTCTCCCTAGACGCTTATTGATCCTGCCCACATAGCCATTAGTGTTTTGATATTTCTTGAATTTGTTGACTGAACTATATTTATTTATTCTGTTTTTTGTGCAGTTTTTATTTGCGATAGGAAAAACAATTGAGGTGTGCAATTTTGATTTGTGAAAGAAAAAAAAAATGAGGAATTGCTGTTAGATGGATATTTCATTTATAAAGTTATTAGATTAGAAAGTCTAGCTTCTGAGATGCTATTCTTGTAGCATTTTGCGTAGACTCCTTATTCTAGATGCCTGTAAATTACTCATGACCCAATTCTTCAAAGGAATTTATTATGGTTGCTGTAGCATATTTGCATGAACGGGTTAGAATATCAAGTAATTAAGATGTGGTCATTTTGCATTTTATTGTATGAAACTTCCACATTTTTCTGAAATTCAGCTTTCCACTTTCGCTGGATGAAGAATTCGTGCAGAGAACAATTGTGATAAGTCCTTGGCTAACCTGAAAAATTTTATTAAGACGCACAAAAAATGCGTGGTGTCCCATATAATGGACTCACTGAAACCTAATCAACTATAGCTGTTTATGCAGATTTTTGATTTTTTTTATCGTAAATCGTCTGAATGTGTGGAGGTATCTACACTAAGTTTTCTAAGTCGTAATGCAGAATTCATACTAGAGGTTTACAGAAAGTGCATAATTAAATTGTTTAAATAAAAAATAATTGTTTCTAAGAAATCATTTTAATAAGTTTTCACATCTGTAAAAACATCATCTGTCTGCGCTCATTACACTTATATTTTATACGAAAAAAAAAAAAGGATGTACATTAACAAATACATTAAGCAACTGTAGAAATGTGATTTATTTGAACATATATCATAGTGCATTTTCTACAAATAAAATTTTGAATCAACATATACATCTTCTTTGCATGTGAAGCATAAGAGAAAGAGTCTTGTAATTTACATCAACAATGCATCAGTCTTACTATTCACATCAACATTTGTAAACAAACTGATAAAAGAATTTTGCACATATAAGTAATAATTAAAACAAATAGTTGTGCTCATATTAAGTCACATATATCAGGAAGCATTTGGAGCAAAGAAAATGGAAAAACTTGTGAATACCAGAGAAATTGTTCGAGATAGTATTTTCATGAAAAAGTAATTTAGATATGCATGGGAGAAACTATTTGCATGTGAGATGTGCCAAACAACATTTACCTAAAAATGTGATTTAGTTGAACACAAACGTGTGCACACAGGTGAGAAACCATTTTCCAATTTGCATGTGATATGTTCCAGACAGCATTTTCACAAAAGAGTGATTTAAATAAATACAAACTTATGCTCACAGGTCAAAATTAATTTGCATGTGAAATTTGTCAGAAAGCATTTTCAGGAAAAAGTGGTTTAGATATGAACAATCGCTTGCATACAAGTGAGAAACCATTTGCATGATAAATGTGCCAGAAAGCTTTTAAACAAAAATGTAAATTAGATGAACACAAATGTATGTATGCAGGTAAGAAACCATTTGCATGTGAAATGTGCCAGAAAGCATTTTTATGAAATAATGATTTAAATAAGCACAAACTTGTACATACAAATGAGAAACAATTTATAGGCAATATGTGCCAGACAGCATTTTCACTGAAAGGTGATTTAAATAAATACAAACTTGTGCTCACAGGTGAGAAAACATTTGCATGTGAAATGTGCCAGAAAACATTTTTACGAAAAAGTAGTTTAGATTTGCACAAACTTGTGCACACAGGTGAGAAACCATTTGTATGCAATATGTGCCAGAAAGCATTTTCTCGTAAAGGTAATTTAAATCAGCACAAACTTGTGCACAAAGGTAAGAAACCATTTGTATGCAATATGTGCCAGAAAACATTTTCACTTAAAGGTAATTTAAATCAGCACAAGCTTCTTCACAAAGGTGTGAAACCATTTGCATGTGAAATGTGCCAGAAAACATTTTTACAAAAAAAAAGTTTAGATTTGCACAAACTTGTGCACACAGGTGAGAAACCATTTGTATGCAATATGTGCCTGAAAGCATTTTTTTGTAAAGGTAATTTAAATCGGCACAAACTTGCGCACATAGCTGTGAAACCATTTGCATGTGAAATGTGCCAGAAAACATTTTTACAAAAAAGTAGTTTAGATTTGCACAAACTTGTGCACACAGGTGAGAAACCATTTGTATGCAATATGTGCCAGAAAACATTTTCACTTAAAGGTAATTTAAATCGGCACAAACTTCTGCACACAGTTGTGAAACCATTTGCATGTGAAATGTGCCAGAAAGTTTTTAAACAAAAAAGTAGCTTAGTTCAACACAAACTTGTGCACACAGGTGAGAAACCATTTGTGTGTGAAATGTGCGGGAACTCTTTTAAATATAGACGTAGCTTAAATGAACACAAACGTGTGCATACAGGTGAGAAACCATTTGCATGTGAAATGTGCCAGAAAGCATTCTCAGATAAAAGTCACTTATATCAACACAAACGTATGCATGCAGGTGAGAAACCATTTGCATGTGAAATGTGCCAGAAAGTTTTTAAACAAAAAAGTAGCTTAGTTCAACACAAACTTGTGCACACAGGTGAGAAACCATTTGTGTGTGAAATGTGCGGGAACTCTTTTAAACATAGGCATAGCTTAAATGAACACAAACGTGTGCATACAGGTGAGAAACCATTTGCATGTGAAATGTGCCAGAAAGCATTCTCAGATAAAAGTCGCTTATATCAACACAAACGTATGCATGCAGGTGAGAAACCATTTGCATGTGAAATGTGCCAGAAAGCATTTTTACATAAAAGTCACTTAAATCAACACAAACGTGTGCATACAGGTGAGAAACCGTTTGCATGTGAAATGTGCAAGAAAACTTTTAAACAAAGATGTGTCTTAAATGAACACAAACGCATTCATACAGGTGAGAAACCATTTACATGTGAAATGTGCCAGAAAGCATTTCGACGAAAATTTGATTTAAATAAGCACAATCATCTGCACACAAATGAAACCATTTGTGTGTGATATGTGCCAGAAAGCATTAACACAAAAATGTGATTTGATTAAGTACAAACTTCTGCACATGAGAGAAATCATTTACATGTGATATGTGCAGGAAAGCATTTTCACAAAATAGTTGATTACGATGTGTGCAAAATTGTACACACAGGTAAGAAACCATTAGCATGGGAAATGTGCCAGAAAATATTTTTACAAAAAGGTGATATAAATAAGCATAAACATGTGCATACAGGTGAGAAACCATTTGCATGTGAAATGTATCTGAGAGCTTTTAGTCCAAAATATAACTTAATTGAATACAAATGTCAGTGTACAGACATTGTATGTGAAATGCGGTAGAAAGCATTTTCACGAAAAGGTGATTTAAGTAAGCACAAATTTGTGCACATCGGGGAGAAATAATTGCATGTGAAATGTGCCAGAAAACATTCAAAAGTAAATGTTATTTTAACACAAACATGCAGAGGAAGAAGAAATCATGTGCATGCGATATGTATCAGAAAGCTTTTTCATGAAAAATAATTTAGATCAACACAAATGTGTGCACACAGGTAAGACATCATTTGTAACTGAAATATACCAGAAAACATTTTCCCTAAAATGTAATTTAGGTCAACACAAACTTCTGCACACAGGTCAGAAAACATTTGCATCTAAAATATGCCAGAAGGCATCTTGTACAAAAAATAAGTTAGTTAAACAAACGTGCACATAAGTGAGAAACCATTTGAATGTGAAATGGTCCAGAAATATTTTTCTAAAAAAAGGAATTTTGATAAGCACAAACTTGTGCACAGTTGTGAAAAATCATCTGCTTTTGAAATGTGCCAAGAACATTTCATTAAAAAGTAATTTAGTTGACATGAATTTGTGCACACCGTAATAACAATATCTATGCGAAATGTGCCACGAAGCATTTACACAAAAAGTGAATTATTAAAACACACGTGCACATCGAAGCATGATAAAATAATTTAGGGTGACAGAAAATTGGAGAAAAAATTAACAAATAAAGTTTTGTGTTATGTATTAGCATGGTTATAAATAAAATTGTGCATGTATTAGTATGATTATAAATAAAATATACAGTATGCTTCTGATTATCTGGCATGTTGGGACTTCAGCATGCCGAATTATCAATTTTTCTATAATAATGTGTTGTTGAGACCCAGACCATCCGCCCTACCAGAAAGGTATAAGGTAACTGTTTGGACGGATGTTGTCAGTTGAAAAGTTCTGGTAACTAGGTGTTTTTGTCATTAGTGTAAACATGTTTCCTGGGTGGGAGTAAAGATGAGCTTGGTTTGTGTGGGAGATAGTTTAGGGAGCTATGGTAAGGAAGATGTGAACAAGATTGTACTGAAATGTGACATTTACGTTGATAGGATTTTCTTTCAATTATTTTTATGTTTAAAACATTCATTTTTTGGTATTTAGTAAAATATGAAGTTAGAAAAAAATCTTGAAATTTCCTAGAGCAAAGCCCCCTCTGGGAAATTTCAGCTATTTTTTGGATGCCAATAACATGACTGTAAATATTCCATTTCTCTTTGAATTAGGTGGTCAGTCGAAAAAGTTCTGGTAACTAGGTGTTTTTGTCATTAGCGTAAACATGTGTGCTAGGTGGGAGTAAAGATGAGCTTGGTTTGTGTGCGAGATAATTTAGGGAGCCCCCCCCTGTAGTCGGTGCCTATCCTATGAATTCAAACAGATTATATAATGTGTTGACTAGTTTATAGGTGTTTGACTAGAGTTTCATTTTGAAAGGGTTTTTGTTGTCACTTGAATTAGTGCGATTTCATCATACAAACTTTACTGTAATAAAGTGGAGGGGGTGCAGTTAAATACATTTCTAAACTATTAGCAAGATGCTGATAAAGATATGTGTTGTTAACAAAATATATGTAAATAAATGCTTGTTTAAAGTTTTTATGTCAGATTCAGAAGTATTGGATTGCAGCTATAAACATCAGAGTTACGATAACAAGAGAAGGCAAATGCAATTTTTTGTAATTTGAGCTTCATTAGAGGTTTTATGCCATCTATCATAGTTTTATAACTGCTCCCCGTACCTAGTTTTCGACTTCTAGCCATATCCGGAACTCTTCCCTTGCAACTAGGAATGCATGACTTGGCTATCTAACCTCCCCCTCCTCCCTCATTAATCTTGTTTCACTGAAGTTCAAGGCCTTGCACCCCTCTACCCATCTTATCTTTCTCTATTTCTGCTGGAAGCCTGCTTGGACACCAGTTCTTTCTTTTTGAAGGCTGGGAGGAGGGCACAACTTCCTCCCCCTCCCCAAGCATAACTTCGATTTAAATTCTGTCCATTTTATAAAACTTCTCTTTTCTTTTCCTCTTAGATAGAAATTTAAAAAGAGGATTTTTATACTCTCCTGGGCACTTCTCTAAACCCATCCTTGAAATAGAGATTTTACAGGTCACACCGTATTTCTTTTAAAAACTTTCAGGTTGAATTCGTATTAATTTTAAAGATTTGGAGTGTATTAAAATCGTTCATATTCTTACATGAAGAACTATCAAATTAAACACTTCAAATGCATAGTATCCGGATATTTGGTTTTTAGAACAGGGAAAAACAAACAAGAGTTTTGCAGTATATAACTGTTCCTGTGACATCCTGACATTCTTTGCATTTTCACGTGTATATAACCAAAATTACAGTTTTAAATGCTAAATTTAAGCATAACTTATTTGTGTTACGCTAGTCTAACTTCCATTATAGAACAGTTCATATCAAGATATCTTAGTATATATACTAAATTTGGTTTGAATCATAAAAATTGAGAGGTAAAAAAGTGCACAATACTGTTCAAAGTATATCATATTTTTGAATTTTTATTGTATGCATTTCACGTAGTCATCGAAATTTTCCAGTTAAAGTCATTTTTTCTCTTTTATGGTATATTAAAACATTTTCACTTCATATACCTAGGGATGTAATACACAGATTCCATACCGTAGGTTTTTCTCAATCCACTATCTTTGGAAACCCACCGTTTTGTCACTATTTAAAATTCTGTAAAAATTCACTGCCCCCTACAAAAAAAAAATAAATCTGGAAAAAATGTCATCATAAAATAAATTTATTGAACGTGAAGACTGATCTAATGAGTTTTATGCTAAAGATTGCACTTAATTAATAAAGAAGAAATGTTACTTTTTCTTAAATTGATGTGTATGCAGTAGCTGCCCGTCAATAAGGGTAAGCTTCAGTAAATCTTCTGCCCTATACGCGCTTTGTTAACTTTCGCAGAACACACCGAAATTCTGCTCAAATAGTTGCGAAATATTTTCTGAAAGATAAAATGCAATGCTAAGATTATATTTAAACTAAATTTAATACTCAATAAAATATAGAATATATTTTTTATTTTAATCCAAAATATTTTTGGTGCTGCCATCTGCTGTCATAATTTAATTCATACTGAATATTTTTATTTTTTAATGAACATTTTAAAATGTCTATTCCTTCTAATGCGCTATTAAATACAACAACAGATCATACATAATAATGCCACAATCACGGAAAGGTAATTGAACTTGGACTTGAAGACAAAGTGCGTATTCAGAATCGGTGGTGCGTACAGAACCCAGGATGGCCGCCAGATGATCTTTGGGGAAAACAGTGAATCACGAACGCTTTAACACCAAACCGGGGCTGACTAGAAAGCCAAGCTTGAGTGCTAAATCAAATTGTGGCGAAAAAATCACGTGATCTGACACAGTTTCGTAGATTCCTGCATTGAATGCTATGGATTCTATTATAGCTTCTTTTATATGTATGGATTCTTTTATATGGATAGCTTTTTCGTAGAGAATTGAAGTAAGTTTTCTTATTTAATTGCATATTATGTTGACCTTATACTTTAAACATTAATCTGATAACATTTAACAATTTTTTTCTTAAAATATCATCTCTTGCTTGCCAGTTTTTTTATAAGCCTAAAACTCATCGTTGTTGGTTATACATTGACTTTTAAAATTTGTTTCCTTTATTTTTATGTTATCTACGCTTTATATATACTTGCATGTTTGTATTTTTATTTTACATTATGCTTTTAAAAGGAATTTGTATGTCACAAAAAGGCTAAATGAGCACTAGATGAGTTATGCTGTATATAATATCTCAGCGAACTTTATATAGTACAAGTTTTTTTAGCTATCTTAAAACATATCTGCATCTCGAATATCAGCTAAGGTAGTAACTGTTTTTGTAAAGTATAGCAAATTAATTGCATGTAAAAATGTAGTATTGTCATATATTGCATGTATAATGGATTATTTACTTGTTTGACATGGCATTAAAAATCACTTGTACTATATAAAGTATTGTATTGAGTTTTTCCTCTGATATGTGAAGTTTCGATTCCATGTTTTAGAATAAAAGTAACAGAATTTGTTGATTTAAATGTGTTATGCTGCGATGAAATCATGATTTTGTCCAGCACCATTCTGTGTATCTTTACATTTCAGTAACAGAAGATACGATTTGAATTTTAACATACACAGTATACTTTCTTCATATACAGTCATGCTTGTTTTAAAAGTAACAAATTTGAATCTAACCCTGCAATGAGTACCATGAATTTTCATTCCATGTAGTTTTCTTAACGCTGAGCAGCACTTTATTCTCCTCTTTATTATTTTTTTAAAGCACTTTATTCTCCTCAAGCACCTCCTCCCCTATAAGAGTACTTCATTTTTATTTCAATTGTATTTCATTCTGTAAAATATAGTATAAAGAAAGTATTGTTTTAATGAAAAATTTTGACAATATGTGTTTTAGTGCCTCTTGAACACGTTTTGATTATATTTAGAATGATGCCCATTTGTTTGCAGTCAATTTCTTGTGTACACAATAGCTTTCTTGTGTACACAATACTAAAAAGAGAAAGCTTTGTAAAGCAAGTGAAAACTGTGAAATTTTATATTTTTTTGGTAGCATAGGATAAAATTTAACATAATTATGCATAAAAGAGGTTGTTTATGGCTTAATGATCATGAAACCTAACGGTTTCAATCGTATTGAAAAATAGTTGTGATATACAATTTTTGTGTTCATGACATCATTAGCACCCCCCCCCCCCTTGATGGGCAAGTTACCCCCACAGGATTCATTGCCAAGTATGGTATCAATCAAAAGATTTCTCCCGTCCTCTTCCGATGGGATACATTGTCAAACTTAGTATCAGTCGAAAGATATTTTCAAGATTTTGAAATGAAAGGTAACATGCTTTAATTGTGATCATTTGAACCAACAATATAGATTTTTGAAATTTTTTTTCCTTGTAAAATTTGCAAACATAAAACAAGCTACTTAACAATGGAATCTGGTGTGAAAATGTCGAGTTGAGCCACACTGAAGTTAATTTTTTCAATGAATTTCAGTTTGTCAAGCAGCATTTTGTGGAACTTTTTATTTCAGTGGTAAGAGTATCTATAATAGGATTGATTTCAAGGTGCACAGTCTGTTTTCATCATACCTACAATTTTGTTGGCTGGTTTTTACCATCGCTTTCTGCTACTAATGATATTCCCGGTTATACTCTTGGACCCAAACACACAGTCATCAGGGGTGGATCAAGCTTGCATGGGGCCCTTGCAACAAATTGATTTCTGTTTATTAGTAAAAAGGGATCGCTATTGATATATGAATATAGTCAACCAAATGCAACTTGATGATATAGACCTAAAACATTTAACTGAGAATTTAAATGAAATTAAAAATTTGTCATTTTAAATGGCATAAATTTTTAAGACTTGTTAAAAATAGTAAATGACTCATTTACTCATTTTACAGAAGTTCATTTTCCAAAAATCATACTACTTATTATTTGAAATGAAAAGTATGAGAAACAGACTGTGTTGAATTTTGATTTTTTCCACAATTATTTATTACTTGTGTCTGCACTTTATATAAATATACATATATTTTACTCTGATATCATTCAAATACTATTGTATTTAGATATATTTATATTTAAGATGATTACAATGAACATGCTAAAAATTAATGAGAAAGACATGCATGATTTTGCTTCATAAACGATTATTTTGCTAACCTGAAATGTGTAAAAATACATTTATATTTCTATAGAAAATAACTAAGATCTAAAGGGGTTTAAAGCATACTAGTTACTTATTCAGAAACAATTTACATACATAATTGTTGTCATTGTACTTTTGGAATTATTGTATTTCTTAAATTGCAATTACTAAAAATTAAGTAAACTAATATAATTACAGCTCAATTTTTACCAGTAACACAAACACAACTAAATCAAAAACTTGCTTTTTCAAGCCATTTTAAAACCACAAATTATCACCATACAGAGTGTTAATTGGAGAACTAAAAGAAAAATTGTATTTTTAAAAGGCTTATTTGATATACATATCGAAAGTACTGACTATATGAGCAAATATATGTTAAGCTCGATAGCAGTAAATGCAGTCTTACAAATGTATAAATTAGAATGTAATGTAAAATAATGGTATATTTTTAATTTACAGAATTTGGTGTTCATGGTTGCAGATGCCCCCTCTCCTGATCTACCACTGAGAGTAATAGAAAATTAAATGATCGCTAAAGTGTTATGCTTTCTGTAAAATGTTGGTAAACTTTTCCCGTGTTCTTTTAGTTACAACCTTTAAGGACATGCTCATCCTGCAGAATAAATGATACTCTTTATATTTTTATCCAGTGTTGTAATTAAGTAGTTGTACATAAAAACTGAGTATCTTCATATATGCATGCAAAATTGCATATTTACAGAAGTTACACTAAATTTGGTGTTAAAAGCACTTTTGACATACTTATTTTATAGAGCGAAATAATGCCGAATGTGAAAAATGAGTTACTTCTCAAAGAATTAAAAATAATTTTTGAACTCCTATGATGGCTAAAGTTGATTAAATTACAAGGCTTGATTGAATTTATATTTTTCTGAATTTCAAGAAAGTTAAAGCTGATTTAATAAATTGCATTTCTAATAACTTATTATTGAAGATCCAGATGTTTTTTCATTTTGTTCATGTTTCATTAAATATTTTTATGTAACTCAAATTAAATGTTATTGAAATTTGAAGATGGTAATGTAATAGGAGTGAATTTGTCAGTTTCCATAGTACAGAGGTGCTGAGCATGTTGTTCACGAATCACGAGCACCATAATGCTTATGGACCTTTATTTAATGCTCATTAGAGAAGTGTAAAATGCCATTAAAAGGAGCACTAAGTGTATAATGTCATTAAGACAAACACTAAAATCAAAATTTTCGGAAATTTTATTTTTTGTTATATAAATACTTAATAACTTTCAATATTCATAAAATTGTCTTACTATTTAGTCAAGGACTGGTAGCAGTCTCTCAGGTTCAAACTTCACGCTTCTACTAGTAACTATGAATTATATAATATGAAATATATAATTTAAAATTAAAGCAATTAATTAATTATATTAGAGAAATCTGCAGCTTTTCACTTTTTATCCATTATCCCTCCTTTGTAATAAGAAATTAAATTATTTGCGTTAAAAAAGTAGTTTCAAGGATAAGTTTAGTAAGTTTGATAATATGTACAACTTTGATAATATTAAGTACAGTTTGATAATATTAAGTACGGCATGCAACGTTAAAATAATGCTTTGATTGTATCCAATTATAATTAAAATTCATATTTTCGGAATGAAATGATACTTTATAGCATGAGTTTACAAATTTGTCACTTCACAGAAGGCGTGAATAATATACAGGAGAGGTATGGCATGCTTTCAAATCAGGGGCTGAAATGTACCAGAACAAATCAAAATCGTGCTGCAGTTCATGAAATATATTGAAATTCCATTGCAGTTATGTTATATGATTTGTAAACTTAACTGCTTACCACACTAAGCAATCATTTGGCCTTGAGCAATAAAGCAACTTCTTTTTCACAGCACAATCTTTCTTTACTCTTCACAAGAATGTATCTAATACCTACATGAGCCTATTGTGCTTCGCACAGAGTCAAATTTTAATGTTTGTAACATTTTGCTGTGTTAATGTAATACTTCAACAAACTTTTTTGTATGCTCTGTATATTTTTATATTGTTTGAAAATAAATCAAATTTTTATCCATTTCTTGTCAATTTGTGTTTTATTTACTTTTTCTATGTGCATAGTATAATATATAAGGAAAGTATTGTGACAGAGTCAAAAATTCAGAGTCAGTGGAGTTTTTGATGGAACAGCATGTTTTAAGCAATCGTGAAATCGAATCAATTGTTTTTAAAGTGATTTGTGCGTGTGTATGAATGAAGATATCTCACAAATAAATAGAGCATGTTGGACAAAATTTGGTATAAAGTTTACATTTTTTTATACCAAAAATTACATTTTTGTATAAAAATTACAATGGGTGAACACTAGAAGCTATTTTTTAATGAAAAATTACATAAGAAATGCAATCAATTTTTCATTAAAAAACTAGTGACACAAATTTAAGAATGCTAGCATGAATCATTCTTAAGATGTTATACTTTTTAAAATAAATTTATCAAAAAATCCCATAAAATTAAAAAACGTAATAACTGTTGTGAAATATGTTCACTTTTCATATATATATTATGTGTTAAATTTGCTAACATCATTCTCGTGGATCTAGTTCATTCTATTCTCGAAAGAAGGTACTTCGTGTAATTGCTTTTTATTTTGACACCAAATAATTTGCCAACAGTTATTTATATATATATATAAGAAATGTTCTTCTCTCTGATTATCTGTAACGCTTGGCGATAACTTTTGGCAAAGTTGGCTACTCATTTAATAAAATATCGCCAACTTGGCTATATTTTACCCCCAGATTGATTGGGCGCGGTAGCCCAGTGGTTAGCTGGCGAAAATTGCACTTGGCAGACCCGGGTTCGATTCCTGTCACTGCCAAAACTGCTGCCGTGCTCACGCGGAGTACGATCACGTTAAACATGTGGGTCCATAAGTCCTGAGAGGTTGGTAGTAGGGGAAGGAAGGTACGGTCCCTGTGGATGCCTCCCCCACTGGGTTTCCGGTCTAAATTGGGTGGCACTTCCCAGCCGTCCAACCAGTTACCTTACACCTTTCAGGTAGGTCAGACGGTCTGGGCCTCAACAACAACCCCTAGATTGATGAAAATATCATTAAAATTACAAAAATGTTGCCAACTTGATAAATTAATTATTAAAATATTTTAATATATGGACTATTGCGGATGCTATCAATATTGATAATTTCCAATTTAAAGTTGCATGAAATATAAGTAAATTGAGTACTTCGAAATAGTTTTAGATGTTGCCATCAGGAAAAGAGCCTAATGTATAATTGAGCTAAAAACGTTGTGACATAGATCCTATACATTATATTTTCACTGTGAAAGAAGTAAATTCATTTCATTATAGAGGGAAAGTCAAGTGCTACTGACTTCAGTTTTTTTTGTTTCTGTTGGAAATACGAAACGAGTGATATGGCATTCCGGTTTATAAAATTTTCTATTTCGAGTTATGTTTTAAAATAATTTATGACAATGATTTCATTATGGATGAAAGAAAGGATTACATATATGAACATTAGGTTCACTTTCTCAGGAGTTGTAAAGGTAAGAGGTTAAGAAAACTTTGCAAATGATTTATCCTAGCATATCAGAATTAATTGCTTTGGATTAATTGGGAAATTTTCATTCATAGCAACCATTTGCTAAATATAGCTGTGCATATTTATTCCCTTACTAGAGTCGACATCCTCAAACAAGTCTTGCTTAGAAAAAGAACTTGATTTTTTTATTACACGCACCGCTATATATCTCTAACAAATTGAGCAAATCGAATAACATTTAGTGCTATTATTTCAATCAATGAACATCAGAGACCTATTAATTTTGGGAGTGAACAGACCATGGAGAAGTCCCTCCATTTTTCGAACGTTTATTTTAGACAATCGAATAAGCAATATAAAAACATAATAACATATAAAGATGTTACAAAAATGGGTATTTAATATGTGATTTTTGTTTACATGTGAATGCCATCTCATTTTTAAGACGTTAACATGTTCTCAAGATTTTACTTTAATTGAAAAAAAATAAACTAAACTCACTATTATTAAATGAATGAATATTTTGTACATACATAGTTTTAACCAGAAATCAATGGACACAATTCTTCATTATTTAGAAATTATCAAGAGCTGTTCTCGAGATACAATGAAACTTATATATTTTTTTACAATTAACCCTATATCTCTGAAACAAAAAGCAAATAGAATAAAAATTTGTGTGATTTTTTGAAGTAATGAATGTCAGTTCCTAAGGGATTATCGGAGAACCATCGGCATCAAACTGCAGAAATATTTTCAACATTTCGAACATTCATTTTAGACCAAAAACTACTATGAAAATATAATTATGTTACGCTTTATTAAAGAAATCATTTTATGTGTATTTTTTAGTTTAAAAGTGAATGCAACATAACTTCCAAAATGATATTTTCAGATATTGCATGTTTTTGGTCTAAAATATTATTTATGTTTATTAGTTATGTAATCAGTAACAACAATAAGCCTACTGATTTCCAGTGAGATCTATAATTAATAACATAATATGTACTATTGTTTTCCCACCAATTCAAAATTTGGGAATATACAGAATAATACAGATTTATAAAAAAGTAATTGTTACTACATTGCTTTAAAGCTTCTACAGCAATATAAGCAGAGGCATATTTTGAATTTCAATTTTTGGAGGGATTCGGTTCTAAATTAAGCTCATATCAATCTCAAGGATCTAAGTTAGAGGTGACTCCTTTATGGGCTCTGGCCTGGCCCGTGAGTTTAGGCCCAGTGTTTTTTTTTTTCAGGCATACATCTGGGAGGGGCATTTTATATCAACCTAGTTTCTATTGATGTGACAACATTTAGATTTATTTATATAAGGCAAATAGAAAACTAGCCTTTTTCTTAAGTTTCATTCGACCCCTCCCCCCCCCCCCCAACTAAAAAAATCCTGAAAAAAAAACTCCATTAAATATGTCCCTGAATATAAGCAAAATTACCAATGTATTAAAAGCTTTTTGCAAAATTACCAATGTACTGAAATATTTTTGCATGTAACAGAGTAGGGCATTATTATGAAAATTAAGTTAAGTATTCAAATTTTTCATCTGTAAAAGTTTGTTTTACTGCTGTTAAAAACTTATCATTATATTTTGAAAGAGGAAAAAATGTAGCTTCTCGGAATATCATACAGGATGTCCCAAAAAGATTGAAACTCACTTTAATTCTTTACTTGTTGGAGATAAGTAGGCAATGCAAATTGCAAAAATGTTGAAAGTAAGGTAGGAAATATGACTGCGTTAATGAAATAGTCCTCCCATTAATTTTCAAAAAGTTACACGTTTTAAATTTTTGTACGATCCCCTTAGACAAATTTGGAAACTGATATTTTTAAACTTCTTTTTAGGACCATCAATTTAAATATTTTAATAGAATGAATAACAATGTCATTTAGATTACTTTAGTAATTTGCACGTGATTGTGAATTTTAAGTTTCTTTATATAATGTATATGCTATATGAGGAACAAGTATATTGCAAGTACACAATAAAATTGGAAGTGCAATTCATTAAATGAAGAGTTTATTTCCAAATGGGCCTAAATCACTTTCGCTTGGGTATCATGTTGTGGCAGCTGCGTTACAGCTCCTAGTAAGTTACTTTAGATAGGTAACAGTAGGTGGCAATATTGCAATATATTATACAAGACGAACGAGTGAAAGTGATTTAGGCCCTTTCGGAATTAAACTCTTCAAATGCTCAATGACCTTGTAATATGATAGAACTTTCGTAATGTGATAAGAAAAAATGAAAAAATTAAACTCTGTTACAAAAGGATGTGCAAAATTTTCTGATTATATTCTTGTTTAGCAGTGGCGGCTCGTCTATAGGCACTGTGGCACTGCGGGAACGACAGTGCTCTCTCTCCCTCGCAGCTTCCATGTGCGCATGAGCTCAAGAGTCAAACACCGCTCTCTCTCCCTCGCAGCCTCGCGTGAAGCTTCCTATGTGCGCAGAGAGAGCACTGTCGTTCCCGCAGTGCCACAGTGCCTATAGACGAGCAGCCACTGTATGTTTAGGTATTAGTGCAGCAGTTGAAATAATATTTAATACCAAAATCAATGTTTTGTTTATTCAATAATTTTGTTAAAAGTGGATTGAATGATAATGAAGAAAAAATAAATCCCTATTAAGAGTATACATTGAACATAACAAAATGTTTACATTATTTGAATGGCAGCATATATCGAATATATATATATATTTGTATACATATTGATTTTCCATGTGCACTTGTCCATCCGGTTGTTTTGAGACCAGATATAGATTACCATTTGTAAACAAATGTTTAAAATTTTAAATATTTTTTAGTATTTTAAATTTTCAAAATTTAAATTGACTATTTTTAAATACATTTTAAATTTTAACATTTAAATTTTTTAAAAGCAAACAGAAATATCAAAACAAGAAAGAATAAGTGTATATATATTATAAGGAGATATATACAATATATTACATTTATAAGGAGAAAAGGGCAAAATGTATACACATATAAAATTCATTTTCAAGTAAGCTGTGACAGTAAATACGTAAAGTACCCCTGCTTTAGAGTGGGAAGACATTTTGTTAACCATTACATATTAAAATTTGTTATTAAAATAAACCTTAAGCTGATGTTGATTTTTAATATATCGTATCAAAAAATTTAATATGTTATTGTATAAAAATATGTAAGTGCATATTTTAATAGTTAATAATTTTAATTGGAATTCAGTTACTCAGTAGATTTCGAAAGTCGTGAAGCAGGCGCCTTTATCTTCGGTGTCCAAATAAAATGTATGACCATTTGACATTATTTGAATGCTCCTGGATAAGTCCATGGAGCGCCTCAGAATGGGCGGGGCGTCAGTTGGTTCCAGATAAGGTCGGTGATGACTCAGGTGGTGCAATAGCACGTGTTGCAAGGAGCCGGTGAGCACGAGGTGAAGAGGCAGTATTCCGATGTTCAATGCTGCAGTCCCTGAATTAAAGTTTAATTTTTTGGGGGGGGGGGGGGGCTTTTTTAAGTCGGCGATCATTTTAATAACACAGAATGTTTTTGCCATAGGATCATCATCCGAGATTATAACTTTAAGTATGGAATTTAGGAAGTCCCGTAGGTTGTTTAAGGGTGAGCGTCAGTAAATTTGCTGCCCTATCCGCGCTTTGTTAACTTTCGCGGCACATATATTTCGCCAAAATTCTGCTCAAACAGTTGCGAAATATTTTCTTATAGATAAAATGCTATGCTTAGATTATATTAAAACTAAATTTAATACCCAATAAAACATAGAATATATGTTTTATTTTAATTTAAAATATTTTTGGTGCTGCCATCTGTTGTCGTAATTTAATTCATACCGACTATTTTTATTTTTTAATGTCTATTCCTTCTAATACGCTATTAAATACAACAACAGATCATATATAATGCCATAATCACGAAAACGTAATTGAACTTGGACTTGAAGACAAAACTGCAGTCCTCAGTGATGTACATTCAGATCCCTTATCAAATTTATAGAATGATAAATTACCTTTCCGTGATTGTGGGATTATTATATATGATCTGTTGTTGTATTTAACACTGTATTAGAAGGAATAGATATTTTAAAATGTTCATTAAAAAATAAAAATAATCGGTATGAATTAAATTACGACAACAGATGACAGCACCAAAAATATTTTGGATTAAAATAAAAAATATATTCTATGTTTTTTGGGGCATTAAATTTAGTTTTAATATAATCTA
Source organism: Amaurobius ferox (assembly GCA_951213105.1). NCBI lineage: Eukaryota > Metazoa > Arthropoda > Arachnida > Araneae > Amaurobiidae > Amaurobius > Amaurobius ferox. The sequence goes on from OX578155.1 coordinate 42,911,963, forward strand.
AGCATTGCATTTTATCGTTCAGAAAATATTTCGCAACTGTTTGAGCAGAATTTCGGCGAAATATGTGTGCCGCGACAGTTAACAAAGCGCGGATAGGGCAGAAAATTTACTGACGCTCACTTTTAAGTCGAAGTATTTCTCGACCTACTTGAAAATTTTCAAGAAGTCGAGAAATGCTTTAGAGGTCTGAGGAATTTCAAGGCCTGTGTCAGGTCGTGTGTGGGCCGAGTGCTCACCGGTTTTTCCTGAGACCGTCTCAGCACTCACCTGCAGTTCCTACACAGGGGGGATGCTTTTTGAAAGAAGAGATGGGAAGTATTCCTCACCAAGACTGGGTGGGGGGTCGTTTTTAAGGTTTGGTTGTTATTTTTAGGGGTCTGGAGCATTTTACGACTCCAGGAGTTTTGAAGGCAGTGCCTAAAGTTGGTAGGGTTCTCACCTCCGCAGTTACAGCATTTTGCAGGGGTTTCCCTAGTTTTTGTGCACTCTCTGCTCGAGTGGTCTCCGCCACACTTCAGACAACGAGGGGGGAGGTTACACTGATCACTGTGGTGATTGAAGAGTTGGCAATTATAGCACATTTTATAACACTTACTTTTAAGTACTTCGATCTTTACTTGCATACAGAGGATGCTTTTAATCTCATAGACCCTCATCCATTCCTCTGTAGGCTCGAAGCCTGCCAGAAAAATGGGGAGGGGTTTTTGTCCTTCCTACTCCTAAGCTTGGAAACTCTGATGATTTTAAGTCCTTCATTCACAAGGGCGGTTTTGATTTTTTCTATGTCGGTATTCGACGGGAGGTCTTTTATAACTACTTTCTTTGGTCTCTCATTTCTCAATCTGATTGAATTGAAAGGGATCTTCTTAAGGTTCAGATAACTCTGCATTCTCCTGTAGTCCTCAATGGACCAAGGAGTAATTCGAATCACTCTTCTCATAAGAAGGCCCTGTACTTTAGAACCTAACACTCCGTTTAGCTCCTCTATCAGGGCTCCCCAATTGTTTGAGGAGTCCACATAGAAGCAGCAGACTCTATCCTTAGGGGGGGGGGGGTGCATCAGCCATAATGGCTTCCTCAACTACTAAATCAGCATTATTATTTTGAGTTTGAACTTTCTCAACCGTTAACTCGGCAAATTTATTTTTAGTTTGAGCTTCAACTACCTCAGACTGTATCGAAAGTTTAGGTTTTTTCCAAATATTTGGGGGTGATAAACCTCTCTATTTTCTTGTACATTTCATCCTTGTATATGATATACAAGTCGTCGTCAGATTTTTCCTTTCTCTCATCTTTGAGCATATCATAGATATTATTGTAGGTCTCACGTAGGACTAACACGTTAGGGTCAGGGGATTGCAGCAATAGAGAAGCATCAGAGATACAACCTGTTTTGATCTTCAGAAGAGTCTTTCCTTGGTTGCATGTCTGCTCCTCGTCCTCGAGTTCCTCTTCGAGTGTTGCAATAACATAGTCATAGCAGATGAGATGGGAAAACACTTTCCAATTGAAGGAGTCTCTTGGTATTTCATCCTTGGGTATTCCCAGTGTCTTGAGATAATCAGTTTCAAAGCAAGCAGCAGTAATGTATTCGTCTTCCTGTTGGGACGGCTTGGTTGCAGTTCCAGCTGCATAAATGTCCATATCGCTGACTCTAATGTCAGCTTGAAAATATGCCCCCGGGACATATGGCTTAGACATATGGCATTCTTGGTAGCAGACTTGATTCTATTACCTTTCACCCTTGATTTCGTCTTAAACGAGGATTTTCTCACAGCATTCTTGTACTCCATATTAACGGGCATTGTATCCTTAGTAATGTTGCATGCGCAAGGCAAGTACAAACATGTGCTGACAAATTGAAGTTCGAAAAAATGGCTCGGAAATACAGCACGTGGCACCGACGAAGAGCGTCTCAGAAGGTCCGCACTGCTCGACGACCGAGTGAAGGCTGAGGAATTCAGTTATCGTGTAGAGTGTCGTACAGGACAGAGCATGTGGTTCTTATCGTCAAACTGTGACATTAATTCTGTGACCCTAATTGGAGGTTCGAGGTTTTTATTTACTACTTTTTATTATTTGTCCTAGCTCCTAGTGTGGCAGTTTGTTGCACATTTAGAGTTTAAGCAGTTTGAGGGGTTGATGCAGATTTAAGGGTTACCTCTCATTTTGGCAGTTTAGAGTTTAGAACATTTTTTTATAAAACCTTAGTCGCGAGTTTTATTTAATATCACATGTTTGAGGTGGGATTTTTTTAATTCCGATTACCGAGGTTTAGAACAGCGCGGGGTCTCTTACGAGATTTGGCCTTGCGATTATCATAGTCATGCAAATTGAATAATAGTTCATTTGGAACGGATGGCAAATTTTTGTAAAATTTAAGCGCTAGCTTTTTAATTTGGCCTCTAACAGTTTTTATTTTGAAGTAATTTCTAATTACCGAGTTTCTTAAGTACCTGGGAGCTTTCCTGATAATCCGTAGGATTTTGTTTTGTTTTGTCTCTAGGAGGTCTATTGTCGTTTTACAGGCATATCCCCATACGGGTGTTGCATACAGCATTCCCGGGCGGATGATCGATTTATAAATTAGCAGTTTGTTTTGATGACTGAGATTTCCGTTTCCTATCATTGGGTATAAGGCTCCAGGAATTCAGTTGTGTTTGTAATCCTTGATTTAAATCTATAAATGGTTCAAAATTAGTAGTTGTTAAATTTTGTACTATATATATTTTACTTTGATGGAGATTTTAGATACCTAACTGTTCTGCCTTTTTTCGCATATGTGATGCAAATTCCATTTGATTCATTTATTCTTCCTTCTAACAATCTAACTAACTCATATTATGGATTACATGCACCCATACATCACAGCGGCTCAAAGGCAGGTCTGCCAATAAAAGATGGCGAGTTGAATAATGAAAACAAAATTAATAATTTGGAAATTACACCCAAATAAGACATTTTGGTAACTGGTGAAAATTGGTTAGATGCCATTGTTGCGTGATTTTATGTTACTACTTTCTAATCCTGCATATATAATGCATTTATTTATGTTATGCTGAAAAGGGCTTATTTACCATTTCCCAAATGATAACAAGTGTAACCATAGATGTTTGAAATATGAAAGTAAAGGAAAACTCTTACTCCATCCTATCAGAAGTATCCATGGAGTTAAATGGGTAGTCCCTTTGCCTCCATAATGATATCTCAAACACTAATTATTTTATTCAAGTTTTTGTTCAACAATGAAATTATATAGTATTTGATCTAAAGTTAATTTAATTTAAATAAATATATGGCTTATATTTGATTAGAGGGTCGTAAAACAATGAATCCACATATGTCTGGTGATATTAAAAATGCAGGAGCGATACTGATTGTGAGACAAACAAATCTAAATACTAGGGAATATTAATGTTTAAAAATGACTCATGCTCCAGAGATTGTGCAGTAAGTTACTAACAGAGAGTGAGCATTAAAAGACACTAGAGCGTAGATGCTCTGCATGGATACACATATAGTAGAAGACCCAGACCGTCCGACTCGTCCAGAGGACTAAGAGCAACTATTTGGACGGCCGGGGATACACATATAGTGTATAAAATTTTCCGATAGCTGTTCAAAACATTGCCTTTTTATGTTACAACATAAACCGGTAGAAATTAACGTTTCAATTTCACCTCCCTCTAATGGTGATTCGTTCTATATCTCTAGTGATAATTTGACTACACCCTAGTGGTAATTCGTTCTATCTCTCATAGCTATAGGTGTACCCAATATCCTGGAAGGAGGGTAGCGCTCATAACAGTAAAGGCCTTATTACACGACAGTATTTGGCGCAACAAAACCGTTCGCCAGACAGTTTATTCAACAAATCTAGCCTCAACATTTTAGGTTCAAAACTCATTTTAGGTTCAATTCGGCCCATTAGCTTCTGTCCGGAGATCAATACTACAAGTGCACAGAGATTCAGTCTTCTAGGTCACCGGTATGCAGATTTTTAAATAAAAATTGAAATAATAATTACACTCATGATATATGAAAAGCTCACGTGACTCATTTAAAAAAAATGGCATCCATTTGTTCCGCTTTGTGATGCTTAAAAATCGTTTAAATTTATATTTAGTGTTGCATCCGTCATAAAACCGCTTTATTACTATCCTTATATACAAATATATTCGAAAATTCGAATTTGAGTTTTCGACGAGAGAGCACGTTTCAAGCATCCCTGTTCACGAATCGAACATTTTTGAAGTGATGTCTGTGTGTGTATCAGTGAGTCTGTGGAGACGATAACTGACGAACGGATGGACCGATTCGAACGAAATTTGGTACAAAAATTACAATCCGTAAACACTGGAAACCTATTGTTTTTATACAAAATCGAATGTTCAGAAGCCCCTAAATTTTCGAGTGAAATTTTGAAAAATTATCAGAAAATCCAAAACCTCTAATAAAGTTACGCAAATAGACATTTCTTATGCAATTTTTTATTAGAAAACGATTGACATAAATTTTAGAACGCTAACATGAATAGTTCTCGAGATATTGCACATTTTTAAAAAAAACATTATCAAAAAGTCGTATAAAAAATATATTTCCTATTGAGAAACATGTTCACTTTTCATATGTAATACCATGCGCTAAATTTGGTGACATCATTCTCGTGAATCTAGAATCTTCTCGTGAATCTTCTCGTTCCATTCATGAAAAAAAATATTTTGAGAAATACTTTTGTATTTGAACGTCAATAGTTATTTATCTGCTATAAGAATAACTTTTTTCTCCGTCCATAACGTATGGCGAGATTTTGGTGACGAATTTGGCTGAATGTCGCCAACTTAGTGACTTTTTAAATGTTGCCAAATTAACGAAAGACTCGCTAATTAGATAAAAAATCAATGGACACAAAATCAATGAAAATGACGACTAATAGACGAAAATTTAATATCTTAGAATATAAATATCTACTATAAGAGAAACCTACTTTTTTATAGTAATTTCATTGCATTATATAAGGAAAGTCATGTGTTGCCCACATCATATTGTTTTACACTCGGAATTGTAAATAGCTGAAGCATGGAAAATTATGAGAGATGTGTTTGATCCAATAAAAATATTTAAATTATGTGAATTTCTTATTATGTATAAGTAAAAATGAAAATTAATTCCACAAACAAATTGTAATTTAATTTGTTGATATTTTATAAAGTAAAAACAATCCGAACAATGTGAAATACTTATTACAAATTTCATTCATATTCCTTTAATATTGATCGATGATTAGAAATCTATATTAATCCCAATGGAATTTTAATAATTTTGTGACTCATAAAATTTGTTCAATTTCAACAAAATTTTTGAAAATATTATTTCAATAGACTTTACCTTTATACTAACATAAAAATTTAATAACTTTATCTAAATTTCAATCCATCATTAAGGTTTGAACAGCCTAAGGTGCCGTATTAGTCAGAAGATATAAGAAACGCGTAAATTAGTTTCTTCCCATCAACGTTTCTAATGTTGCCAAAATTCCCGGTTTTTTCCATAAAATTCCTGGTATTTTTACAACTCCCTCTCATTTTCTAATCCTCTTCCTCTTATTTTCTAATATTCGAATTTGATATCGGCATAAATGGCAATTAATTTTAAATTTATCATACCAACAGTTGTTCAACTGGTAAACATTTGATGTTTTTTTCAATTTACTGCATGTAAACTATTAAAAATTCCAAAATAAAATTATTTTTAAATTAGTTTCATTTAGGAGTTGGAGTTGGTGTATTTTTATCGACTTAGTTTCCTCTCCAAATTGCTACAAACTCTGAATTCACAACCATGCGCAGCATGGTTTGGCTGACTTTGTCAGTCACTATACGGGTTCACAAATTTTTTTTTTTCAATCATTCTAGTTATTAGCTATTCCATGTTGAAGAGTGTTGAAGACCCAGACCGTCCGGCTCGTCAACAAGGACTTGAGCAACCATTTGGACGGCCGGATGTTGAAGAGTGTGAAATCTATGTTGAAGAGTGTGAAATCTATGTTGAAGAGTGTGAAATCTATGTATGGATGTTGGTACCTGGTAAGGCAGCATAATGCCTAATAAATTAGGGTTAAAAATTCAAATTTAAATTTCAGAAGAATTTGCATGTTTATCAACAACATTTCCCACAATTGACCTTCAATAAAACAATAATGCCTTGATCTAACAATGCTCAATTCCGACCTTTTTACTTTCCCTGCAATACATGGTAATAATACGAGAAAGTGTTAGAATCATACCGAAAATTGCAACTCGAGCTTTCGATGGATCTACACGTTACGAGACATCTAGAATACGAAAAAACTATTTTTAACGTGACGACTGTGTATGTTTCTGTCTGTCTGTGCAATGTATGCATCCACTCTAACTCAAAAATTTATGAACCGAATTCCATAAAATTTGGTAGGTAAGGCACTTGGATGCGGCTCTGGCGCTGATTAGTTTTTAGTACAATTCGGGGTAAAAGAACCCACCTTTTTTTGTAAAATGGACAGCAAAAATTGCCTGTATTCACCAAGCAATTGTTGCACTAGGACTAGCCGTTCTCAAGATATTTTAGTCTTTCCGTTTTTTCTCTACGCAACCTTTGAAAATCAGTCCAGTTACCCAATGAGAACGAAAATTGAATTAAAAGTTAATTAAATTGAATTGAAATAGAGCGATCGTGGATATAAGTCTGCAGGGAAAGTCATGTGCTGCCCACAGCAGATTTTTTAATTTTTGAATGAACTGGATAAATTTTACAAGCATTGGTGAAGGCTCCATAACCTCTACGAATTTATAAAGAGGTAAGTTTAAAATTAGTAATCTTTCTATATTAAAAAAAAATAGCTGACACCTCCGCAATTTGACAAATTTCTCTTTCCTGGAGTTGCTCTGCTTCGTACGCAAAACCTATAACATATAAACACATAAAATGCTGTACAATTGCAGAGAAAGGTTAGGGGAATACGCTGAAATAAATTGTTTTTCGATTTAAACTCTAAGTTAAGAAATATTTAATGTTAAATCTAAAGACAAATATTTGAGCTACGAGTTCGCATTATGGACAGACTAACAGTAACAAAACCACGAATGTTTTATTTTACGAGTTATTCTATTTATTATACACTTCTGAAGTGAAAAATGTTCTTCCCTATCGGCCCGTCTTTCTAGTAGTTAATTTGTATTGTACCGTAAAAACTATAGCATACAAAAATATGAAATTTGGTACATTCGTACAGAAATAATAGAAATATGATGAAATAAACAGTTTTTCGATGTAAACATTAGTTTGGCTTGAAGTAGCTTATGAAGTCAGTTCTATGAGTTAGTGAATTACAAGGGTTGGCAAAGCGTATTGAGCAGGGGACGGATTCCCCTAGTTTATAAAAAAATAATTGCAAAGCAATTTTTCATGCAAAATTTAGGTTGCATCTTGAATAAAAATTCAAGTCACAACTGAAAATTGAATATTTTTGGGCTTAGTATATTTTTGGAGTGTGTGTGTGGAGAAGGGAGGGGAAGGGCCCCTCTGGCCATCGGTTGGCTGCAGCCCTGTGTTTCTGTCATGAGCTTCTGACCTGAGCATTGCATATGGTAGAACTTTGCAGTGCAATGGAGATCAGTGAATCTGGAAGTAATCCAATAAAATTTTTGAAATACGCCAACATTGGCAATCTCGATATTTAATGCAATTACTGTTGATTTAAATATTTAAATAAACACTAGTTACAGATGAAGATAAAATACTTTTCTCTAGTATTTTGAAGTGAAAGATTTCTTTTCTCTTATAGAACGTTGCATGCAAACACAATTCATTAAACAGGAATTTTACATTGCCTTTCACATCAGTTTTCCCAATTTTAAACCCAATTTGGTGTTGTGAATTAAAGTATTTATATTGTGAATTAAAGTGCGTTAAAGTATTTATGAATGCTGACTTCAACTTTCAAGTAAACTTTATTTTAAATTTATGCAAATGCTCCAATAAATTAATCTAAACATCAGTATGATATGGCTACGAGCGAAGTTCAAAGCTCTTTTTTACTCTTTGGAGGGCTGAAACTGATTCAATGCAATACCACACGCCCACAGACTTTGTATTGTAACATTCACTCACCTGGGATAAGGGTAAGGGAATTTATGGCTGAAGTCCCGAAATATGATACAAAGAGATGCTACTCTTTCGTGTAAAGTCATTTCGATGATGGGCAGCTTAATTAGGAGGAGGGACTGTAAAAAATGGGCTAAAGACCGAATTCTTGCAGCGATACCATTTTTACAAGCGCCATCTAGGGAAAGATTATCGCGGATCAGAGTTCCAACGGAAAGCCGGTGATATCTTCTGAACAAACTTCATCGTTAATGTTATCTGAATCGTTGTAGAAAAACTCGTTCGTGAACGACTCACATAACTTTCATGTCAGATTAGTAAGCATCAAGGTGTATAAGAAGTAACTTAAAGATTATTGAGAGCAGATTACCGAAATAATCTGAAGCTTATTAAAACAAATTTAAATTTGTCTGGTGGTGTGTTCTGTGTGTGTGTCAGTGCCTTAAAAACTATAATAAGCCCGTTTTTAAAATACATCTGCTTGAGAAATTTAATAAAATGACTACATTAAGTAGTGCTATCCGTACACATGAAGAAAAACAGTTTATTTGTGAAGTGTGCCAGAAAGGATTTTGCAGAAAGTCGGATTTAAATAGACACATTTATATTCACAAGGGTGATAAACCATTTATTTGTGAAGTGTGCCAGAAACGGTTTAGTAGAAAGGATCATTTAAATGCGCACATCTTTACTCACAGTGATGAAAAGCCATTTGTGTGTGAGATGTGCAATAAAGAATTTAGTAGCAAAGGACTTTTAATGAAGCACATCTATATTCACTCTAATGATAGACCATTCATTTGTCAGATGTGCCAAAAAGCATTTGCTAAACTGGGCCATTTGAAATGCCATATACGTAGTATTCATACAGGTGAAAAACCATTTATTTGTGAGGTGTGCCAGAAAGGATTTAGTAACAATAGTATGTTAACTATACACATCCGTATTCATACTGATGAAAAACCATTTATCTGTCAGTTGTGCCAGAAAAGATTTCGAAGAAGGGATCAGTTAAATGCACACAACCTGCTTCACACCAGTGAAAAACCATTTGCTTGTAGGGTGTGCCGAAAAGCATTTACTTATAATCGTGACCTAAATAAGCACTTGCATATTCACACGGGTGAGAAACCATTTGTTTGTGAAGTGTGCCGGAAACAATTTACTCAAAAAAGTACTTTGGGTAGTCATCTGCGTACTCATACCGGTGAAAAACCATTTACTTGTGAGATGTGCTTGAAAAGATTTAGTAGCAAGCTTGTTTTAAATACACATATGCTGAATCACACAGGTGAAAAACCATTTATTTGTGAAGTATGCCAGAGAGGATTTAATCAGCCAAGGGCATTAAGACGTCATATGAAAACCCATACTGAATTAGTAAAAACCCATACTGAATTTGTAAAATGTGCAGTATAATAGGAGCACACTTATTTACTTGTGTAAAACCATTTATGAAGTGTGTCGAGTTTTTTTTAATAAAATAATTGTTTTATATGTGGCGACGATTCTTACAAAAAATTTTTGAAGCCTATTTTTACACTGTTTTAATAAGTAATTTTACAAAGTGAGGAGTATTTAAAATATATATTAATAGGTAGGTACTTAATAGTATAAATAATTTTTTTCTATATTTTTTTAAAACCAACAACACTTATTTAAAAAATGATGTTATTAGCACTAGAAAGACATCTGCAGTCATTTTGATGGTTTCAGATTTACTTTTGAGCACAACGTTTTTATTTATGGCCTCAGGCTGCTGAAATTTTATGAATTTTTCTAATTTTACGTATAGGACATACGCACAATTTGAAGACTTTAATTATTGTTATTATTATTTTTTAATTATGTTGCAAATTTTTCAGTTTACAGCCATCTTTTTGACAACAGTAAAGGAAACGAACACAAGTATTTAAAACAATCGCATATAAATGCTAGTTGCATTAATAAATTCTATTGACATTTAAAAAAATACTGAGTTTTCTTTTTGTGCATTTTGTGTGAAGGATAAGAAAAACTTGTAAAATAAATAAAAACACAAACAGCACACAGCTGTTTCGAAGATACGCTGGAACCCCTTCATCAGTCCAAAAGAACCAATAAACACAAAATCCAAAACAGGAATGAGTATGAATACTTTGTTGATTCTTTTTTGGTTTTTTTGGACTTCAGGCTTGTTGGTTCTCTTGTACTCACAAAGGGGATCCAGCGTATCCTCAAAGCAGCTGTATGCAGCATTACTTAGTGTTATTTGTGCTTATATTTGTTGCTCAAGTTTTTCTTATTCTTCGCACAAAGTGTATTTCACTTATAGGTAAGTTCCTGAATATTTTTTCAAGTATTTGGTTAGGCATAACTTTACTATTGCTTAAATTGTTATCTTTTTGTATCTCATTTATATATGGACGTAAAAAAATATTATATACAAATGTACTATGATTTAATGTTTATCAGTGAGAGATAATTTTAAATTTAAAATTTACTACAATTTTTGCTGAAAATAAATGCTAAATGCATTACATTTCCTGATTTTAATTCCACCCATCAAAATGATGGCTTTCGATTTTATATTTAGTAAAACTATTCTAGCTTTCTAGTGCTAATGCTCTTCAGGAATTGAGAAACATACTTAATTTGCAATTCTCTACTGAAACTGCAAAATATATTGAGCTGATTCATATGGTGGTGGTGCATAATGAATGTCAAAACTGCAAAAAAGGTGGAATGTTACATGTCTGATTTTATGAATACATTAACATTTCAGTCTGATGATAAATGCGCCAGGTACTTGCAAAAGTTTCTGTAGTGGTTAGATGCTTGGAAAAATTTTGGATGCACTACAGGCATTCTGATAAAAGCAATTCATCAAGCTCTCTGTCAAACTACTTATGGTTTGCTCGAGATCTCAAAATATTGCAAGTTTATATTTCAAGTATTTTCTGTGTGGTAAAGTTCAAACATATGTTTTGGAATCGAGATTCAGCAAATGCATATATTTATCAGGGTCTCAGTATCGTGTATCAATTCGTCAGATTTTTGAATTTGAAATAAATCTCCAGTTGCAAAATTCTCTTCTATTAGCTATTCACTCAAACGTATGGGTGCCGACTTGAAAATTATTGGGAAAATTTTAAATCGAATGACCCATGCATTTTTTAAAGGATTTAAACCTAATTTAAATTTCATTCAGTCAGATTATCAGGTACACTAAGATGTCTGAAATGCTAAAATGAAGCAAATTATAGTTAAATACAGAAAAATATATTTTTTTTCTCTAGATAATCATTGATTTTGATTTTGTAAGTACAATATTATTATAATACAATATCAGATGCTGTGTGAATTTTCTGCCCAATTATCCTTGTAAAAATAATAAAAAAAGTAAAATTTATTTTAGATTTTTACCAATGTCAACAAATTTCTCTTTAAATCATTTCTGAGTTAAAATTTTGTATTTAAAATACAATAAAAAGTCTGACGGGAAATTTTTATACATGCTACATTATATATAGTAGACAGAAAATGAATAATGAAAAACTTGGAGAATTAATAACAAAATTTATTCATCTATGCGTATGTTTTCTGCACTAAATATGAACAAAAATATTAGGGGTTCCAGGAACCCACAACAAAATTATTAGGGGTTCAAAAAGCATTTCAAACCTATATAGTATGTGCCACTGCTTAAATGCTTTTGGAAGCATATCACTTCAAAATTTTAATTTAAATTTTCACAGGATATGATAGAAGATAATTCTTCTTATAAGACTAGTTTGAATATGTCGGATGAAGATCTTGAAGCTGATGAGAATAGTTTGTCTGTTTTAAGCTATTTAACTGACTATTGTATACATGCTGTTTGTAAGCATATGAAATGTATAAGTTGTTTTAAACAGTTTACTATTGATAAAGAACTCTAGTTGCTCTTATTGTAGTTCACTATTATTATGTTGTGGTTAAAAAGCTTCTTTCTGCTCAATATGAAAATTAATCCTTGAGAGCAGTGTATAAATGAATGGTCATTGTATCTACTGCTTTTTACATTATAAGTATTAAAGGTTTCTATAATTCTTTCATCACTTGTTCATTTAATCACACTGCTGAAATTGTTGAGAAAAAATGTTATGGTTTGCTTGTAACATATTTAAAAAAAAAAAATGTTACAAAGCAAAATGATAAACCAGTAGGTAAAAAAGTTCCAAAATCGAAATTAGAAACACTTAAACCAAGTGTATAGTTGGAGCTTTGGGATACTTAGCGCACCCAGCAATTTCTCAAACTTATATTGGTGTTATATATTGTAACTTAAGTTATGAGAGCTAAAAGTACTTCTGCATCCCCAAACTAAAAATCCTGGCTCTGCCTGTGACCAATTCTACACAAATTAATTCCAATAGTACCTGGGGTGTAATTTGATTAACATTTTACCAGCTAAGTGCATTAAAATATCCCATTTAGCATTTCGAAATATCTTCCAATAAAATAAATTAGTATACATAATGCATTCACTAATTAAAAATTGATATGCAATTTTTTTTAATTATACTTAAAAATATCCTACTAAAATAAGCCAAAAATAAGCGATTTTTTCACTGAAATGTTCAAAATTAGAATTTATAAAACATTAAATTTATTATTAATGTGCATAACTATTTAACAACTTGCAAAAATTGAAAATTTTTTATCCAGGATCATGCTCATAATTAAGCTTTCAAGCAATAAAAAGTATATAAATAGGTTGAGCCATGTTCGAGTAATAATATATGACAGGACTGTAGAGCTTAAAACTTACATTGTAATATTTCATAACTCTACTTTGTTTCATGGAAAATGTTTTGTCAAAAATTATTTCATAGTTAAGAATAGTTCACTTACAAGTATATTAGATTACATATATTAGATTACACCTCCATCACTTGTTTACATTTTGGCACACTACTTATTGGCATTTAAGTGCAATAATTTTATTTTCGAAGAATTTTAATTTTACTGTCTTATTTTTTTCACTTATATATATACTGTGAAATTTTTAAATTGATTATGAAAACAAATTGTAATGGATACAAATTGTAATTCATCAAAAGCTTAACATTCTTATTTTGTTTTAACTAGAAAAGTGTTTTACATACCAGTTTGTGTGATTCACAGGTTAAAAACTTATCCATATAGCCTTCAAATTGTAAAATGCTACTGCTTAAGTTCTTTATGTAAAACCATTTTAATGAAATATGCTTTGGCTTAGCATCTATATAAAACAAAGAAGATATGAAATGGCTTAATAGGAAATAGATACAAAATGCTAAAAATATTTGATTGGCAATGGTTATTGCTTTTGGTATTTGTCACTTACTTCACAGTTTACACGGTTGAAAATCCTTTCAAGTTTGATGACTCATTTCTTTTATAAATAAAAAAAAATCTGATGTGGGCAACACATGACTTTCCTTATATAATGCAATGAATTTACTACTTTTACAGTAAAAAAAATAGGTTTTTCTTATAGTAGATACTTATATTCTTTCCAAGATATTGAATTTTCGACAATTAGTGGTCATTTTAATTGATTTAGCGTCATTTTAATCCATTTGGCGAGATTTTCGTTAATTTGACAACATTTCAAAAAGTCGCCAAGTTGGCGACATTCCGCCAAATTCGTCGCTAAAATCTCGACAAGCTTTACTGACGGAGAAATAATTTATTCTTATAGCAGATAAATAACTTGGCGTTCAAATACAAAAGTATTACTCAGAGTATCGTTTCTCATGAATGGAACGAGCTAGATCCACGAGAATGATGTCACCAAATTTATCGCATGGTATTACATATGAAAAGTGAACATGTTTCTCAATAGGAAATATATATTTTTTATTTTATATGACTTTTTGATAATTTTTTTGAAAAATGTGCAATATCTCGACAACGGTTCATGTTAGCGTTCTAAAATTTATGTTAATCGTTTTCTAATGAAAAATTACATAAGAAATGTCTATTTGCGTAACTTTATTAGCAGTTTTGATTTTTTAACGAATTTTTCAAAATTTTACTCAAAAATTTAGGGAGGTTCTGAACATTCGATTGCGTTTACAAACAATAGGCTTCCAGTGTTTACGGATTGTGATTTTTGTACCAAATTTCGTTCGAATCGGTCCATTCGTTCGTCAGTTATCGTCTCCACAGTCTCAGACACACACACACAGACATCACTTCAAAAATGTTTGATTTGTGATCAGGGATGCTTGAAACGTGCTCTCCCGTCGAAAACTCGAATTCGAGTTTTCGACCCCGTCACAATACTTTCCTTATACATTATGTATATAAGGAAAGTAATTATGTATTGATATAAATTTTGCTATGAAATCCTTTAAATGCTTTGGTATGAATTTTATACATTATTTTTATAATTGCTCACATGATTTCAATTTACTTATTTTTCTCAGCATATTTCTATTTCAAATCAATTAAGCATTGCATAATAGGTGGTTTGATATTTTTTAGGTAGAATAAACTCAGCAAACAATATTTTCTGTGTGCATGTTTGTTTGCTAGTATATGTTTGTGTGTGATAACCATAGCTCTGAATCATCTCCTTTCATCAAGATTTAAGCTAGTTATAAAACTCAATCTTTAGCTGTACATTTCACTTCAACCCACATACCTTTTAAATTTCGTCAATTTAAACTAAGCCAATGTTTTTACTTTCCTTATATACATAATGTATAAGGAAAGTATTGTGACGGGGTCGAAAATTCGAATTCGAGTTTTCGACGGGAGAGCACGTTTCAAGCATCCCTGATCACGAATCAAACATTTTTAAAGTGATGTCTGTGTGTGTGTGTCAGTGAGTCTGTGGAGACGATAAATGACGAACGAATGGACCGATTCGAACGAAATTTGGTACAAAAATCATAATCCGTGAACACTGGAAGCCTATTGTTTTTATACGCAATCGAATGTTTAGAACGTCCTAAATTTTCGAGTGAAATCTTGAAAAAATCATCAAAAAATCAAAACCGCTAATAAAGGTACGCAAATAGACATTTTTTAAGTAATTTTTCATTAGAAAACGATTAACATAAATTTTAGAACGCTATAATGAACCGTTCTCGAGATATTGCACATTCTTCAAAAAAATTATCAAAAAGTCATATAAAATAGAAAAAAATATTTCCTATTAAGAAATATGTTCACTTTTCATATGTAATACCATGCGATAAATTTGGTGAAGTCATTCTCGTGGAACTAGCTCGTTCCATTCAGGAAAAAGGCACTTTGAGTAATACTTTTGCATTTGAACAACAATAGTCATTTATCTGTTGTAAGAATAACTTATTTGTCCTTAACGCTTGGCGAGATTTTGGCGACAAATTTGGCGGGATTTCGCCAACTTGGAGACATTTTTAATTGTTGCCAAATTAACAAAAATCTCGTCAAATTGATAAAAATGACGTTAAATCAATGAAAATGAAGACTAATTGAAGAAAATTCAATATCTTGGAAAGAATATAAGTATCTACTATAAGAATAACATTTTTTTTAACTGTAAAAGTAGTAAATTCGTTGCATTATATAAGGAAAGTCATGTGTTGCCCGCATCAGATTTTTTAACTTCATTTCTTTAAATTACGTTTTCAACACTTTCCAACATTATTGAAAAGTGTTTGTGACTTTGGTGATTCTGTCTGCCTGTCAATTCGCACGATAATTACCGTAAAAATGACTTTATCGAAATGACAATTTATTATGTTGTTGGGACGGTCTGTGAGATGATTGGGAAGTGAAACTGAATAAAAACCCGATATTAGCTTCGGAGTTAGTCTGGGTTGAAAACATGTCATACATTGAACCATATGGGATCGAAATTTTCAAACATTTGTAAAAGGAGTGAAAATTCACAAATTATTCCAAAAGTGTTAGAAAATACATGCAAGTTATCACATAAAATGTGTAAAGAATAATTTCAGCAGAATATCATTCTGTCTACTGAATGTGAACAAATCAAGCGATTGTAAGGCTAGTTTAAGAATTGATCTATTTTCTTCTCATTGAAAATTATTTAGCTCTGGAGTGTGGAATATGTGATATGAATGGAATATTCATTGATTTTATCAAGAGAGGCAAAAGAAATATGAAATTGAATGGTTTGTCAAAGTTACAACAATTTCGAGGAATTAAGTTAACATGAGATAAGCAAACGGTGCAGTTTCAATAATGAAATGTTATAATTGTGATGTAATATTAACTGCAGACGTTTCGTGAACACTTTGCAAATTATACTTTCGATTACGTCATTAATAAAAGTATGAAAGTTGGGCTCTAGATTTGAAAGTTTATTTATATTTTCGCCAATTAGACTGTACTTCTTCTATTTATCCCAAACATTCGACGACTTCCGAAAATGGTCTGTTGCTTTAGTAGTAGTGTATATACACACAACTGTAAGTCCTCCGCCTTCAAGCTATTAATGGAACTAACTTGAAGCGTAGTCACCCACCTTTTTGGCATGTAATGGATGATTAAAGAGTATATTTTCGTAGACATTCATACGATTTGAAACGAATTGCAATATTTTCATCTCTGTCCACACGCTTAGTTTCAACCAGAGAAGTGGAATACTAGATTTCATAGCCTTGTTATTCAAGTAATTCAGTTACTACTGACCACAGATTAATATACAGACGTGAAAGAAACAGACGTTTCATTCCAGATTTTGCAGCGCCCCCAAATAGTAACCTATTTTAGATTTGGCGCGCTTGGCATGATCAGAAATATTCAGCAATGGTTTTCGCCAAGACATTCTGTTAATGCAACCCTATTCGACTTCGAACGAAACACTTCTTCCTTCACAGACTTACTAGAACTATGCTTTCTTGTATTGTGTTTGAGTAGAGTGCAAAAAGGATTATTTGAGATTATTGAGAATTTCGAAAAGATTATTTCAAGAAATGGATCACCAACTGAAATTGATTACGTTACAGGGTATGTAATATATTATTATTTAGAATAGAAATAATATTTGTCATTTAATCATCTTATACACGTGTCATGTTTATCATAAAATAGTAAGGTATGTTCACTGCCGACTAGACTAAATTCTAAGAGGCAATGGTAATATTAGTTAAAACCTTTTTCGCATTTTAATAAAATGTATTGATATTTGGATAGTTTTCTTAGAGCTAGTTAAGTTGAATTTGATATTGTATGTGTATATATTTTTACATACATTTTATTAAATGAAGTATTGAGGAACCCCCGCCAGGTAATTAACGTTTGAGTTCCACAAATTTGATAGTACATTTATGTAAATTTGTAGTTATTTATTATATAGAAATATCTGTATATATTAAAAAAACATGTTAGTATCCCAAAATAAATCAAGAACCAATTACATAAACAATCGCAAAGCCAATATATTTTTTAGACTGAAAATAATATATAATATTTCAGTCTTTTGAGTATGTTAGCTTGTAAATTTTTTTTTCAAAATGTTATTCAGTGAAACAATGCAACGTGTCTACTTTTTTATTTCTTTTATGATTACATGAATTAAATATAGTATATCTATATTTATTTAAATTTGCTTAAACTAATAAATGTAATTGTTACAAATAAAAGTAATTTTAAATGCTGATCATTTTTATAGTTTTAAAAATTATAAAATTACAGCCCCGTCCTTTTTTTTTTCACTCGAAGAAGATAAAATCGCCATTAGAGTGAAACTCGCCAAATATAGCAGACGCTCTTTGTTTACATCGTAGTTCTAATAGTTAGTCGCATGGAGTGCAAGTGTCTACGTGAAATCACATATTAAAGATGTTATCGTGGGCTCATATTGGAGTGGCGCTTCAGAATTAGTTCCCCGATTACTGGAGTGCAACGACAGAAGAGCACGATACTTCTAGGACCTGTAGCAACTATAATAAAATCTCGTAAGTCGCCATTACTCAGGGCACAGAATACTATATTCAGAAGGCTCACTCCCATAGGATCCTATGGCAACATTTCTAACATGGGATGTCGCATAGACACTAGCGCTAGTCAGATGGACCAACTGAAGTGCGATGCGTCTGCCAGATTTGGCGCGTTATCGCTCGCTTGGCGATTTTTTTTAAACGGGAGGGGAACAAAATGTTGAGGACTGTACTTTTATAATTTTTGAAACTATAGAAAGGATCAGGATTTAAAAATACATTAATCTGCAACATAAATATATTCATTAGTTTAAGAATATTTAAATAAACATAGTTATATATTTAATTCAAATAATCATAAAATAGATTAAAAAATACACGCATTGCATTGTCTCACTATAAAACATAATGCACAAAAAATTACAAGCTAACATACTCAAAAGACTGAAATATTATATAATATTTTCAGTCTAAAAAGTATACTAGCGTGTTGATCGTTAATTACTTGATCCTTAATTTATTCTGGGATACTGATAATAGACTTTTTTTTTTAAATATAAAAATATTCACATAGTAAATATCAAATTTACATAAATGCACTATCGAAGTTGTGGAACTCAATCATTAATTACCCGAGGGGGGGGGGGATTTTCCACCATAAGGCACTTAATAAAAATTTTACATAAATATATACACATACTATATCACATTCAACTAAGAAAAAGCTATCCAAATATCAATTATTTCACATTTTATAAAAATACGGAAAATATTTTTTAACTAATTATACCACTACCTCTTAAAATTTAGTCTAATCCGGCAGTAATAACACAGCACTAATGTACTTATATGAACACGTGTATACTTATAATGAACACGTATGTAGGATGGTGATAACTAAAATTATTTCAATTTTAATAAACATAAATTACATACCCTGTAACGCAACCAGTTTCCTTTTATCAATCCATTTCTATGAAATGATCTAAACACTTAACAAATAATCCTTTTTCACGTTACTTAAACCACGCTAGTCTGTTTCAAGTTTTCGCCGAGCGAAATAGGGTTATAACATTGAAAATCGTCTTGGAACCAAACCAGACTATCGCTAAGCGCTCGGAACAAACCAGACCATCGCCAAGAGCGCGCCAACCCAATGTTTGGTCTATCTCTAATGGCCGCCGCGAAAACGAAACTATCGAGAGTGACAGGTCTGTATAGTAGTCTGTGACTCAGGGCAGCAGCAGAGCCTGGGTGAGTTCCTGGAGCGCCTGGGCAAAAATTGCCCGTATCTCCTGGATGAGTAATATGTGGCTGTGTTTTACATTATCTGAAGTGCACCACAAGGGAGGGGGGGTAATATTTGTTCAAGCTGTAGGTAATAATTCAGGATGAAATTGTTTTAACGCATAAG
The DNA here is from genome assembly GCA_951213105.1 of Amaurobius ferox. NCBI lineage: Eukaryota > Metazoa > Arthropoda > Arachnida > Araneae > Amaurobiidae > Amaurobius > Amaurobius ferox. Next base: position 42,931,427 of record OX578155.1, read on the forward strand.
TCTCTTTTCCTTCCCCAAAAAAAAAGGGGGCCACTTTTTTTTTTTTTTTTTTTTTTTTTTTTTTTTTTTTTTTTTCGCCCTTTGGCTTCATGAGAGTAACAAACTTCTGTTTAAAGTATAGTAATACGTCAGCTCTGTACTTTTAGAGAGATTACATCTTATATTTGAGTTTTATAATTAGCAAGTTAAATTTCAGAGATTTTCCATTTTGTGAAACTTAATTATAAGTTAAAAGTTTGCTTTGCTGAAGCAGGATAAATTTCTTTAATGAGTTGTTGAGTTATTACTATTTAAGTATGATAATTTTAATTTTTAAAGTTTAATTTTACTATGTCAGAATGGACGAGGCCCTTGGCCGCTTGCGGTACTTCCATTGGTGGGGGTCGTAATCCGCCAAGTTGCAAATTTCCTCGTTCGGTATTTGGTTAAGATTCTGATAAAATTTTACAGCTAACTTTGCAATTTGTTTATTGATTTTGAGTATTCCGAAGTCTCTGTGTATTACTTCATTCCGAAGAAATCTCGGTGCTTTTCTTATGTTCCTTAGGATTATGTTTTGGGTGGTTTGTAATTTTTTAAGAACTTTTGAGTCTGCAAATCCCCACACTGGGGCGGCATACAGAAGGATGGGTCGTAGTACTGTCTTATATAATAGAACCTTGTTCTGATAGCTGGCATTATTGGAGTGTAGGATTGTTGATAGCATTTTTTTGGCAGAATAGAATTTTGATATGGCTTTCTTTATGTGGGGCTTCCAGGTCAGCTTGGAGTCGAATGTAACTCCAAGGTAATTTGCGGTGTCTACATACGGTATCGATTTTTTATTAATTTTAATGGCATTTGGTTTAGTTTTCTTTTTGACTTTTGAGAAGATGATACATGTTGTCTTTTTTTCGTTTATTTTAATTTTCCATTCCCGAAACCAGTCCGATAAGATATTAATATGGTTTTGTAATCTGGAGCGAATAACATATTTTCTTGAGTTGCTAGTGTAGAGTGCTGTATCGTCCGCGTACATGGCAATGTATGTGTTCTTGGCGCGCGGGATGTCATTTATATATATATTAAAAAGGGTCGGGGCCAATTGAGAGCCTTGTGGGACCCCTGACCGAAGTGGTTTATGAGTGGAGTAAGTATGTTTGTAGCGGACTGTGAAGGATCTATTTCGAAGGAAAGAGTGTACTAGGTGGATGAGTGAGTCTGGTATGTTTAGCTGAATCATTTTGAGACTCAGGGCAACTCACCTACTACACATTTAATTATTTCATAGATAACATCCTTACTTTTCATTAAGCGAAATCTTACTTTTTTAAGATTTTCTACATATATATTTATGGTAGATAAGAATACTATTTTAAGAGTTTATATGGAAGTTATGTGACTGAGCTTACGCACCTGTTCCTCAAATATGGGAGGTACCCTTATAGTTGGCGATAAAAGTGAATGGTCCCGTTCAATGTGTTTTATTAAAACAAATATCTCTTATTTGAAAACCTTTTGCATTCTGGCTTCATAAGTAAGGGATATTTTTGGCCGTTTATATATAAAAAAAGAGAGAAAATCCCTATCATCGCGGGCTCATTTTCTAGTAATAAGTAACGCAATTTAGGTTTCTATACACTGCACATAAAACTACTGTGTATTGTAAACTTGAGGTATTATCCTTTTCATTTCATAATAATTAAATATATTCATAAGTCTAGATTCCAAATTTCATAAGAAGAACGTTATAGGACATCATTGCCCGATTCATTTTTATAAAGAAGTTTAATAGCGGTGGTGTTGAACTGCTACTGAACTGCTATATATATATGTATATATATTGGATTCTAGCAGTAAGTATGGGCGTGACGGGGACGGGGCCAATGTTAACGTAACACCCATGCGTCATAGCCCTTGTGCTACAATCTACTTTCCCCACAAATCAGCCAAGCCAACTCAACAGGGCCTACAAGAGACTTCTAGGCAATGTACTAGTGTTTAACAATGGCATGACGTTCAACGATTTAATCGTTTTATCCAATAAGACATAGAGGTAAATTAATCTTAAATAGGGGTTATTACATTTATACTTTTATCGCCATCTATATATATATATAAAAAAGAAAAGTATGTATGTATGATTCACCATAACTGGAGAACGGCTGAACCGAATTTCATGAAATTTGTCTTGGTAGTCTTGAAATCGCCCCACTTAAAACATAGGCCATGTTTTGAGTTTCTATGACCAGTGGTTCTCGAGATATTAGTGAAAAACGACACTTTTTCCATAATCATAGAGTTCTACTCTCTAACTCTATGATTCACAACGAAAATGGTTGGACATTGTTGGTTTAAAACGTGAAAGTCAATTAAATGAGTTTTGGGAGAGTTTATTGAACGTATTAGACACTTTTGAAAATCGCAGGTTTGAGATATGATATTAAATAGAAACTATCACCATGGTTTTATTCTCACAGATTTACTCAACAACGAAAAGTATTAAGAAATCACAAGAAAGATCAATCATGCATAAAGCATTGATTATGTGAAACACTTTCCAACTTTAATTTTATTTAAACATCTCCAAAATGCGATACATTCAGCGGTAATATATCACAATCGGCCATAAAAGTTCCATTGTAATTTTATCATAGTTTTGCATGGTAAATCTCGAGCAACGCCGGGTAATCGTTGCTAATAATTATATATTTCAAACTAGAGCCCGCATCCTTAATGCAACGTAATTCCTATACGACCCCAGAACAAAGCGTAATAAGTATACGAACACGTCTACTAGAACGCAATTGGCCCATACCATGTAGAATCATTTAGTGGTGGATGCATGACCATTTTTGAAAATGTTTATATTACTTTCCTTATATACATAATGTATAAGGAAAGTATTGTGACGGGGTCGAAAATTCGAATTCGAGATTTTGACGGGAGAGCACGTCTCAAGCATCCCTGATCACGAATCAAACATTTTTAAAGTGATGTGTGTGTGTGTGAATGTATGCGTGTGTGTGTGTCAGTGAGTCTGTGGAGACGATAACTGACGAACGAATGGACCGATTCGAACGAAATTTGGTAAAAAAAATCCCAATCCGTAAACACTGGAAGCCTATTGTTTGTATACGCAATCGAATGTTCAGAACCCCCCTAAATTTTCGTGTGAAATTTTGAAAAAATCATCAAAAAATCAAAACCGCTAATAAAGTTACGCAAATAGACATTTCTTATGTAATTTTTCATTAGAAAACGATTGGCATAGATTTTAGAACGCTAACATGAACCGTTCTCGAGATATTGCACATTTTTCAGAAAAATTATCAAAAAGTTAAAATTATCAAAAATATAAAATAAAAAGAAATATTTCCTATTGAGAAACATGTTCACTTTTCATATGTAATACCATGCGATAAATTTGGTGACATCATTCACGTGGATCTAGCTCGTTCCATTCATGCGGAAAGATACTTTGAGTAATACTTTTATATTTGAACGCCAATAGTCATTTATCTGCAATAAGATTAAATTATTTCTCCTTTTATAACGCGTGCCGAGAATTTGACGGCGAATTTGGCGGAATGTCGCCAACTTGGTGACATTTTGAATTGTTGCCAAATTAACAAAAATCTCGCCAAATTGAAAAAAAAATGACGCTAAATCAATGAAAATGACGACTAATTGAAGAAAATTCAACATTTTGGAAAAAATATATGTATCTACTATAAGAAAAACATTTTTTTTAATTGTAAAAGTAGTAAATTCATTGTATTATATAAGGAAAGTCATGTGTTGCCCTTATCAGATTTTTTACCTCAGATTAGCTTCCATACTGCTATTCTTACCCAGGTTAGTATCCTACGTGGTCGTTATCCTCTCAATTTTAAATTGGCGCTCAATCTTCCAGAGTCCACTGAATCCGTACTAGTTGTACTAGGATCACTTTCAGACCTCCGACATCTTTGCACTAATATATAGGGTTGATTTGTTCTGGTGCCATTGTAAAGAGTTTTGCTGCTCTAATCGGCAATCGAACCCTAGGCCTCGGAACTGGCCAACCGGCGCTCTACCATTGAGCTACTGTGACGAAATTGCAAGTTCTTATCGTCGAACTGGACTCTGCAAATTTCAGCTATTTATCTTTTATTCTTACGTTTTTACAGTTTTCGGATAAATAATACAATATTGGATAATTGATACAATAATGGAGGATAAATGATACAATAGTGAATAATTTCGGACCATTTCAATCACTTTTTCGGGTCTTGCCATAGTAATGACTTGTGGAATCTTCAGCGGTTACGATAAAAATGAGGTCAACAGCGAACTGAAATCCGCAGCGTAAAAAACTTTGCACGATGACGCGAAATTCTGCTCAGGTTTGAGCATGTTCATACGCCTGCAAGTACTTTACACAGCTGGGAAGTCCGCTGCTAATATTTCACGGCGGAGTGTGGAAGACCTAATACTGGTATTCTACGCATTGTACCATTACTATAAATTTCGTGGGTTTCTTCGGTGTTTCTTGATAGAAATGTTTACCTAATTCTAGGTAATTTTACATTTTTTAATTAAATATAAATTCCCCATGAAATGTTAGTATTGAATAAAATAATTATATGTCACTGCAACATATGTCGCTCTTAAAAAAGCAAAAATCCATCTAGGAATTAATGTATCTTAAATTTGACATCACATAAATATAACTGTATTTTGTTTATATCTTAAATTTTTATGTTTACGAACCACTTCAAAAATAATCAACACTTTTAATAAATAAGAAATTAAACAGAACGAAATAAATCCCCATGAAATGTTAGTATTGAATAAAGTAATTATATGTCACTGCAGCATATTTTCTCTATATCAAACTGCAGCATATGTAGCTCTTAAAAAGGCAAAAATCCATCTAGGAATTAATGTATCTTAAATTTGACATCACATAAATAAAACTGTATTTTGTTTATATCTTAAATTTTTATGATTACGAACCACTTCAAAAAGAATCTACACAAATTACTTTTTTGATTTGAGACATGGATTTCAGGTGCAATTTTGATCAAAGTAAAAGACGAGATTGAGTTTCAGTGATCTACCAATAATTTAAATAAATAATTTTCTTTTACAGTTTGAATTATTTAAATTTCGTTAGCTTTGCGCAGAGGCAGTGTCATAGCCAATGAGGTCCTACCGAGGCGTGACTATTGCTAGTTGAAAACTTTTCCCAATACCCCGCCATGTCGACGTGAAATATCGTCGGCAGAGGCAATTTTTGGGAACCCCGAAAGGGGTTGTAATTGAACAGTAAATAGAACATTGTATCCATAGGATGGAAGATGGCAGTTTCGATTGCATTATTGAATTTCAAGTAAACTCGTATCTTTAGAAAAAAATTTCATTGTGTTATTGTTGGTGTACGGTACTAGTGCAAAATAATACTATTTATCACAAGTTAATAAATAAACTATTAATACTTTTTATGTTTAATTCATTTTTATTTCGCAATTTCGACAGCTACCCCATGTGTATGTTCATTTCAACATACCCCATGTGTATGTTCTTAAATGTTTATGAAGAAGCAAATTTTGTTTAATTATTAGTTGTTTGTATAAGATGTTGATTATAAAAGTTAGCTGAATTAAAAAGTATATTTCTGTATTTAAGGATTTGGATATTGATTGAAAATTTTGACACGCCCATTTTAACAGAAGAACTAATATACCAAACCAACATTTGAATTAAATAAATGATAGTCAATTATTTTTCGTCAGTAGTTTAATATATTAATATGATATATAATTATACTGATAGTAAAAAGTAAAATATTGTGAAAAGAAAATTGGTTTAAGAAAATTTTGCCCTGCAAGCTACGCACACTCATGAGGATATTCCGTGAAAAACAATGTTATGGAAAATATATTAAGGCACTGTTTATAGTTCTGTAAAAAGTAAATTACCTGCAAAGCGAGGAATTAATCAACAATTATTTGCAAATAATCACCTTGTGCTATGGATTTAGTTGCATTAATTTTAATAATTGATTAATTTGATGTTAAACTAAATCATTCAAATGGTAATTGTAATCGACTTTAAAATTCAAACTGTTAATAAATGATATGGCAATTATTCTTTATTACTGAGTGAAATGCGATGCTGTTGTTTATCAATGTCGCAATTTTTTTGCCTATATAATTTTAGGGATGCCTGCTACCGGAAGCCACGCCCATTTCTCTAGGTTGGGACAAATCACGTAATAGATTACGAAAACAGTGTTTAGTACAAGATAAACATTAATTTAAATTACAAAAGCAGTGTTTGTACGACTTATAACGCAGCATTTAGCTTGTCCTGTACGACACTCTACGTCCATGTTGTAGTTTTTGCAACTTGGTCATACCGTTTATTAGTTTTCCAATTCAGCAGTGCCATCTGTTGGTGACCTTTGTAACGAATTTCGAAAATTAATAAAATTCCCTGATCTCCCAAGTACAATGCAGCAAACGCTCCATTTCTATCGCCTTTTACATTTTTCAAATGTGTCAATCATTTTTGGGACACCCTGTATATATATATATACATATATATATATGCGTGTGTGTGTGTGTACTATATGTCTTTTTTGTAGTCAACTCTATTCTGCTCAAATGATGTCAAGAATGCACATATTGTTTACAGATTGGAGGTAGAAGTCATTCGACTGGGGACTCCGTTACGATGCACATTACATTACAATTTGCTCTCCTTTCCCTGTACTATATGTATTGCCACTTTTGAAAATATGAACCAGATTCAGAGGTAAGTATAGATGTCTACGAACGATCAGTGAATGTTTGTCAAAGAGGCTTGATCACTGATTTTTGATCATCTGAAACACGTGTTTGTCAAAGCGTGATGTCAAATATATTTCTTATAGAGCAGCGTCCTACTTTTTCATCAAACGATTTTTTTTATTCAAATTTTTAGATTTATTATTCTTATTAATAATGAGTTGAACTCAAGATAAGAGAGACCAAATTATAAAAGCTTCGAGAGGAAAGATTGTGTGTTTGTGAAAGTGTGAGGTCAAACAATTTTCTTATAGAGCAGCGTTCTACTTTTTCGTCAAATATTGAGGAGTCAGTGTGATTGACATTCGTATTGACCAATCGCGGGCCCATTACCTTTTTGTGAATTGAGTATAGTTATTTTCTATTTTGCCCATTTGTTTTTAATGTGCAATTTTTTTTTTTTTTTTTTTTTTTAATTTAAATTTTTAGATTTATTCTTTTTATTAAAAATGAGTTGAACTCAAGATGAGACAGACCAAATTATAAAAGATTGTCAGAGTACTACAATAAAATTTTTAGAAACTGGTGCTTATCAGAAATAGCGGAAATTGTTGATTTGTCATTTGAGGAGGTCAAAAATATAAAAAAATCTATACTGACACAATTTAATTATAAAATAAAAAGTCACAGATTTGATGAAAAGTAGAAGTGGTAATCTGGGCAAAATATTTACCAATTTATTTAACAAATATAATTTAATATATTATTTTATCTTTAGTAATTAAAGCTTTTCTACTAGTACATATAAATGTTCTGTAGGAAATTCAGGCAAGTATGAATACAGATATTTTGGTACCAGATTTTTTTTTCTTTTGTACATGTCTTAATATTTTAATAGACATTTTGCTTTTCTACTTTTAAAGAAACAAACATCTAAAAATATCTGATTCAAATTATTTGTGCATGTTTATTGTCAAAAGTGCATTCCACACATACGTTAAATAGAATGTTTTAAGAAATAAACATTAAAATAAATACTGCTTGTGCCCAATGCTGTAACTAGAAATTTAGCACAAAGAGCAAAAATAATTTTGGGGCCATTTTTCAAACGTATTTATTTTATGTATTATGGAAGAATAGTTTCTACTTTCAATTAATGTTTAATAAAATTCACTGTCATATTTAATTACATGAAAATAATTCAAATTATTAAATCTTTTAATTTTGATGTATGCATTTGAGTCTTGTTATTATTATTTATTGTAACGATTTGGGATACTTCTGATTTCTTTTCAATATCTTGATCTGAAAACATAAATATGACAAACGATATTTACAGCGATATAAAAAAACAAGTGTGGTGGCGCCATCTACTAATATCAAGAGAAACTATCTCAATATATAAAGTTAGGACTGTGTTTGACCGTTGCCTACGTAATATACAAGGCCGGGAAATTTCGCGTATTTTCGTCCAAAAACAGGCGACAGCTTAGTTCACTCCAGTGTCCGCTAGGATCGCTTTTATTTCCTGTCCTTTCGCAGTTTTTCAATTTAAATAATGATGCACTCGTAAGGGTTTGGGTGCATTTTTGTTTATGGTAAAGCTTTTTTCCATAATTTTATATTTGTTATTTTTTATTAAATTATACTGATTTTTATAGCATTAATATAACAATATCGTCCAAAAAATAATTCGGTAAAAATGGTACATTGTTGTGTACCATATTGCAATTCTGATTGTAACGTAACGTAAGCAAAAGGTTAAAACTATTTTCTTTAACAAATTTTAATATATTAAATACATATGCTTGGGATAAAAATCACAAGCATATGTATATTTATCATAAGCCTTTTATCCCAAATAACTCAATTCTCCTTCATTATTGATGGGCAAACCATTAATAAGTAATAATTTAATAAGCATTATTATTTTATGTAACCCAAACTTATAAATGTGAAATAAATTAATGCATGTTCATGTTGTTTAAAATCAATTAATTTAAAAAAGTCATTGATTTTAATGAATAATTTTTTAAAAATATAAGTGATTTAAATCAATAATTTTTTTTAAAACCAAGTAATTAAAATCTTGATTTAAATCAATCTATCTTGTCGACCCCCCCCCCTTCCAATTTTTTTTAATTATACACTCCCCAGTTTATGAATCCTGAAGAACTCCCGGCGGGGGGTGGGGGTACTTTATGGCATGTTAATGAAAAATTGGATTTAAAAAAATTAAAAATATTTTAATTTTTATTTAATATAATTTATAAAGCTTCATTTTTATTTCATAATAACTAAAATAAAAAATTGAAATTTTTAAAATTATTAAAAAAAACTTGTTAAAAAAAAAATTTCTCTTTTAAATTGAAATAAATATTCACTTCTGACTTTCCCCTTTGGAAATTTCTGGCTTCGCGCATGTTAACAGGTATATTTCCTTCTTGCTGTAAAAATTATTTTAACATTTTAAATGTTGATTTAAATCAATGTATCCTGTCGACCCCCCCCCCTTCCATTTTTCTTTTAAATTATACACTCCCCAATTTATGAATCCTAAAGAACTCCCGGCGGGGGGGGGGGGGGTACTTTATGGCATGTTAATGAAAAATTTGATTTAAAAAAATTAAAAATATTTTAATTTTTATTTAATATAATTTATAAAACTTCATTTTTATTTCATAATGTTCACTTGTTAATAAAAAAATTCACTTGTTAATAAAAAAATTTCCCTTTTAAATTGAAAAAAAAAATTCACTTCTGACATCTCCCTATGGTAATTTCTGGCTTCGCAGGTATATTTACAGGTATATTTCCTTCTTCCTGTAAAAATTATTTTAACATTTTAAATGTTGATTTAAATCAAATCTATCCTGTCGAACCTCCCCCTTCCATTTTTTTTAAGTTATACACTCCCCAGTTTATGAATCCTGAAGAACTCCCGGGGGGGGGGGGGGGGGGGGTACTTTATGGCGGATTTAAAAAAATTAAAAATATTTTAATTTAATATAATTTATAAAACTTCATTTGTAGTTCATAATAACTAAAATAAAAAATTGAAAATTTTAAAATTAATTAAAAAACTTGTTAATAAAAAATTTTCGCTTTTAAATTGAAAAAAAATTCGCTTCTGACATGCCCCTATGGAAATTTCTGGCTTCGCGCATGTTTACAGGTATATTTCCTTCTTCCAGAAAAAATTATTTTAACATTTTAATAATTAATAACGTTTGCCTTTTTTAATTTACTAAACGATAAAACATATTAAAGACGTTAATTTTGTACCTTTTTTTTTATTTACAAAACTAAAAATGTTCTATGTTAAATAAAAAATAACTACATTTATTAAAGAAATAATACGCAAACAGATGCGGATTTTAATTTGTTAGATAATGTAAAGAAATCTAAAAATACAAGGATTATAAGAACTTTGACAGTATTAAATCAGCTCCGACAGGAAATAACAGCGCCCTCTACCAACTGTTCTGGAACTACACATTCCCCACTTTCTAAATCGAAATTTTCCGGCCTTTATTATCACGTAGGCAACGGTTTGACCGTGTGGGCAAAATACCCTTCAAACACAATTCGGAGAATCGACATCTTTGACAAACATTCACTGATCGTTTGCAGACACTTTATATGGACCGGTATACATATCCTAAAATTATTTAATGTTCATAAATAATATGTTCCAGAAAAATGAATATATTTTTTACTTTAGCATTTTTTGTTCATTGAGATATTTTTAACCTTTATTTAATTCAGGAGAATATTGAAATATAGCTCGCTGAATGTTGAGTTATAATCTTAACAAGAAAAATCAATCAATCATACATGAAGCATTGATTATGAAACACACAGACTAATATATATTCTGCGCTGAATCACTTTCCAACAAAAATGCAATTTATTTAAACATCTCTAAATTGTGATACATTCAGGGCTTATATTTTTAAATTATCACAGTACTATAATCTTGAAGACTTAAAACTTCATCGTAAAATTTAATGCTAGATATTCTAAAAGAATTTTATTCAAAGGACATCGTGAAATATAAATCGTCTGCTTCTCTATGTAAAATCTATGAATATTTTATTCATATCACTTATATATTCCAAACTCCACAGCTAAATAATTTTGTGTGAAAAAAATCAGAAATTTTTATACAACTCATCTTACAATCGCGTGATTTGTTTTCATTCTACATGCTATAGTAATTAGGCATCGTTGTAGAAATAAACAAAGTTTAGCGATCATTTGAAATAAAAAATATTGTAAATGCGTTGGCACAGAATTTATATACACAGATAATACTAAAATATAAACTAGTTTTATGATAGATGCAACACTAAATATAAATCTTATCTATCTTTAAACATCATGACCTTTACACAGAGGAGGAAAAAAAAATGGATGCTATATTTTATTTTGAAATAAGTCACGTGATCTCTTCATATTATATGGGTGTGCTTATTATTTCAATTACTAAACATATTTTTTTGAATTTTTTTTTTACACATTGTATGTGATAATTCGAATAAATCCTACAATTTTGGAAGCCATATGCGAATTATAACTTCTTTAAAAATGTTCGAAAAATTACGTCTCGTAGGGTTTAATGTATTGCATATGTTTAACCCCGGTTCAATCCAAAACTAATTGGGCAATTTTATTCATTTATATTCCCAGACATCCGACAGACCGTCTCAAAAACATACTAAAATTTCTTTTTGATAAAGTCATTTTTACGGCAGTTATTGTGCTAACGGACAGACAGACAGACAGACGGAATCTTAAACATTTCTCAAGTATGTTGGAAAGACTTAAAAAATGAATACTAACTGAGTTGCGCATCATTTAAACTATAAGTTCAGATCCTTTTGTTATGTTTCTGCAAATGCAGTATTGTGGCAATTAATTGAGAAATGTCATTTTTTTCGTTTTATCACACGTAAGCTTAGGAAGAAGCACTCCAAATTAGCTCAGAGTCCAAATTGCAGTTTTTATCAAAGTAGCAGGTGTTCGTATGCACCTGGTAAGTAGCAGGTGTTCAAATTCCTCCGCCAGGTGGCAGGTGTTCGGCAGTGGTAGTTTCCAGTTGTTGCGGGGCTCATTAGCGTCATGAATATCAGCGCGGAAACAAGTGCTAAAGTGATTGCGCTTAGAGAACACACTTCTAAGACGTTCGAGGAAATAGGTAAAATATGTGGAGTGAGTACAGCAAGTGTCGGGAGGATCTGGAAGCGGTTTCAGGAAACAGGAAATGCTGGAACCTACCGCTCTGGAAGATGCGGCCGAAAAAGATCAACTTCGACTCGTGACGACAAAACTTTACATCGAATGAGTGCTAAAAATCCTCGATTAACCAGTTTTGACCTGTCTAAGTCCATGGTGGCAGCTGGTGTTGATATTGCACCTTCAACAGTGCGATACAGGCTGTTAGAACGCGGACGGAGAGCACGTCGACCGTACAGGAAGCAGCTTCTGACACTTCGCATGAAGAAAAAAAGGTTGCAATGGGCACGGAAATACAAAACATGGACTGAGAAGGACTGGGAGAAAGTTATCTTTTCTGACGAAACACATTTTGTGGTTCAGGGATTTAGATCTATGTTCGTGAGAAGGAGCCAAGGAGAACCTCTCAATCAGCACCACATCAATCAAGCACCCAAGCATACGCCCAAAAAGATGTTTTGGGGTTGTTTCAGCGTTTTGGGGACAGAATCTCTTGTTCCCGTAGAGGGAATGATGAACAGTGCCAGTTACGAAGTCATATTGACCCGAAAAGTGCTTCCAACCATGGTTAAACTGAACGGAGATTGCGTTTTCCAACAAGACAGCGCGCCATGTCACACTTCGAAGCGAATCAAAAATTTCTGCTCAAAAAAAAATATTACCGTACTGGATTGGCCCGGGAATTCACCAGACTTGAATCCCATAGAAAATTTGTGGGCTATTGTCAAAAAACGGCTTCACAAATTTGACTGTACGACGATGGACAAGCTAATTTCGGCCTTTATTGACATATGGTTCAGAGACGTTGAAATTAAAACTACATGTGCTAGTCTAGTACATTCCATGCCGAAACGTGTCTGTGATGATATAAAGTCTCGGGGAGGTCATATCACTTATTAGTTTTAAATGTATCCATAGAAAACTTGAATAAAACTGAATTTTATAAAAAAAACTGCATTTCTCAATTAATTGCCACAACACTGTATGTCAAATCTGAGATCCTGTTCTTTGGCATTTGGCAGAATTGGATTAAATTGTCTAGTCTGATGCATAGGCGGCGCTTAGGGGTTTACATTGCAACTAAAAAAATCTGATGTCGGCAACACATGACTTTCCTTATATAATGCAATGAATTTACTACTTTAACAGTAAAAACAATAGGTTATTCTTATAGCAGATATATTCTTTTCAAGATATTGAATTTTCGTCAATGAGTCGTCGTCATTTTCATTGATTTAGCCTCATTTGTATCCATATCGCGAGTTTTTCGGTAATTTAGCAACATTTAAACAAGTTGGCGACATTCCACCAAATCTGTCGCCAAAATCTCGCCACGCGTTATGGATAGAGATATAAGTTATTCTTACAGCAGATAAATGACTATTGGCATTCAAATGCAGAAGTATTACTCAAAGTATCTTTTTCAATGAATGGAACTAGCTAGATCCACGACAGTGATGTCATCAAATTTATCGCGTGATATTACATATGAAAAGTAAACATGTTTCTCAATAGATAATACTTTTTTTTTATTTTACATGATTTTTTGATAATTTTTTTGAAAAATGTGCAATATCTCGAGAACGGTTCATGCTAGCTTTCTAAAATTTGTGTCAATCGTTTTCTAATGAAACATTACATAAGAAATGTCTATCTGCGTAACTTTATTAAAGGTTTTGATTTTTTAATGATGTTTTTCAAAATTTCACTCGAAAATTTAGGTGGGTTCTGAACATTCGATTGCGTATAAAAACAATAGGCTTCCAGTATTCACGGATTTGGATTTTTGTACCAAGTTTCGTTCGAATCGGTCCATTCATTCGTCAGTTATCGTTTCCACAGACTCACTGACACACACACATACATTCACACACACCCACATACTTTCACACACACACACAAACATCACCTCAAAAATGTTCGATTCGTGATCAGGGATGCTTGAAACGTGCTCTCCCGTCGAAAACTCGAATTCGAATTTTCGACCCTGTCACAATACTTTCCTTATACATTATTGTATATAAGGAAAGTAATTATAAGAGCTTAACGGAATTCCGCAACTCTAAACTAATAATCTATCTTTCCTCCGTCTATGCGCGGAAGATCATGTTGCAAAATTTTTGATACGAAGCAGGAAGTATCGGCTATAAGACTGCATGTAAAATCGCATCCCAACATTGAGAAAATTGTATATTAAGCACAGTAAAATTCCTTCATAGTTCAAGTTCAGAAGTATTTCAAAAATCTCAGAGTATTTTAAAAATTGCTTATATTTTCTGTGAAACTTACGTTTAAGCGAAATAACATTTTAATTATACAAAATTTCACGGCAAATATGCAAAATTTCTCTAAATACTATTGTCTTAATATTTTAAATTTTAAGTCTTATTAACTAAGCACGGAAATTGGTGATCACCAGTAAAACACCAAAATTAGCGAAACTATGTCTTACTTCGTACTGTACAAAACAAAGTTATTCCTGCTCTAAGGTGTGAGTGGGGAGCGGGCTCCACTTGCTTCTACTGGGCAATTGCCTGTCCATATTCTAAAATTATTCAATGTTTATATCAAAATATATTCCAGAAAAATAAATATATCCTTTACTTTAATATATTTTTAAGACCCGAATGAAACGACATAAATTTCCCAGTCTGCAAGACCATTAAAATGTAAACATGTTAACAATTGAGTCATAATATAATACGATAAAAACTTATGCGTTATTCAGGCGTTTGTTTCGTTTCTGTAAATATGTCAAAGCTGTTCATCCAGTTTGAAATTCTTTGACAGTCTCAGACACGTCGTATGTTTCATAAGCTATTCTAGGCATTGAGTCTGTGGAACGCGCGCAAATTTAAATTTTGTCAAGTGCAAATCTTACAGAAATGTAGGGGGCGGGTTTTATGTCCTAAAAGTACACTTACCATTGACATACTGCGACGTTTCGTAAACGTCATATGTTTCATAAGCTATTGTAAACGTTGACGCCTGTGGAACTTGAGCAGAACTGATTTTTTTCATGTGTAAATCTTACAGATATGTAGAGGGCGTGGTTTATGTTACTGCACTTATTGACATACAGCCATGCCTCGGATACGTCGTATGTTTCATAAGTCAATGTTGACATTGACGCATGTGGGACGGGCCCAGATTTCAATTTTGTCTCAAAATTTCAAAGGATGTATTTTTGGAGGGCCTAGCAAACCCGAAGGGTTTGCTTCAATCCCCAAACTTAAATAAAGGTTGGGAAATTATAGAAAAGTGAATTTAACATGATAGGGATCCAATGGCATCGTAGCGGTGCACGTTAGACAGAATTCGGGTCCAAATTAAGTCGTAGCGTGTCGCATAATTTGGAATAAGGAGAAGAAAATTTCTCCTGAAAATAAAGGAATAATTTGGAATAAGGGTGTTAAAGGCCTAGACCACTCGACTGGCTCTAGGGCTTACAGCAGGAATTTGAGTGGCCGGGAAGGAGGTCAGCCGAAACCGACCTCCACGGCCAGCGTCACTGCGAAGTCTGCATTTATTGAAAAATTTAAGAATTTACAAAGATGATATCATAAAAATACATACAGTTTAACAATTATATACAAAAAGCAGTGAGGGGAATGGGGAGAGACCAAATGAAATGTAAACATTTTTCTACGAGTTTTGTTTTAAAGGCTTATTCCTTAAATTTGTAATTATGTGAAAGGCAAATGCTTCCGAGGGTAGTTCAGTCGTTCAGTAATGCCAGAAGAGAACCGAGGAAGCACAGAAACACAAGGAAACAGGATGACATGGAATAAGGGTGTGTTCCTTGGAACGTTGCCTTGAGACGAGAGTAAGTTTGGAAAGGAGAGAGGCGGAGCTACGGGTGAGGGGGAGTGGCCAACCTGGAGAGTAGCAAGGAGCCAACGTGGAATAAGCCATTGTAGACATGACGCAGATTTAAATTTTGCATAAGCAAATCTTACAGAAATACAGGGGACGTCATTTGTATCCTGAAACTACACTTAATGTTTCTTAATTCGTATGTCAAGGATTTAAGCATGGTAAAATTTTATTGAAGTATTTCAGAAATCTCAAACAGCAGCTTAAAAATTGATTATATATTTTCCGTAAAACATATGTTTAAGTAAAATAATGTTTTAATTATACAATATTTTACCGCAATTATACAAAATTTCTCTAAATACTGATGTCTTAATAAAATAACGTGATGTTTAAATGTTTTTATATATGCACAGAAATTGGTGATCAACAAAAATTAAAACACCAAAATTGGCGATCAACAAAAATTAAAACACCGAAATTGGCGATATTGTATTTTACTTCGTAATATATAAAACAGCGCTTTTTATAAAACAAAGCCTGAAAAGATAATTTTTCGCGTAAAATGTTCTCCAAATTTCATTTTACTGTTTAAAATTGAAGATTTTTTTTTTTATCAGGCTAAGGTGACCATCAGGAAAACATCAAAATTTGTGAAATTATATCTTCGTACTATACAAAACAAAGTTATTTATTTGAAAAAAAAATCTAAAAAAGGAGTTTTTCGCGCAAAATTTTCTCTTAATTGCATTTTACTGTTGAAAATTGAATGTTTCATTTATAAGGCTAAGGTGACCATAATTAACTCCAAAATTAGTGAAACTATATCTTCTTACTATACAATACACAGTTATTTATTTAATAAAATCTAGAAAAGTAAAATTTTCACCAAATATAAGGAATATACCAAATATAAGGAATATATAAGGAAAGTAATAGAGCTATTACTTTCCTTATATACATAATGTATAAGGAAAGTATTGTGACGGGGTCGAAAATTCGTATTCGAGTTTTCGTAGGGAGAGCACGTTTCATGCATCCCTGATCACGAATCAAACATTTTTGAAGTGATGTCTGTGTGTGTGTGTGTGTATCAGTGAGTCTGTGGAGACGATAACTGACGAACGAATGGACCGATTCGAACCAAATTTGATACAAAAATTGCAATCCGTAAACACTGGAAGCCTATTGTTTTTATACGCAATCGAATGTTCAGTACCCCCCCTAAATTTTCGAATGAAATTTTGAAAAAATCGTCAAAAAATCAAAATCACTAATAAAATTACGTAAATAGACATTTCTTATGTACTTTTTCATTAGAAAACGATTGGCATGAATTTTAGAAAGCTAGCATGAACCGTTCTCAAGATATTGAACATTTTTAAAAAAAACTATCAAAAGTCATATAAATTAAAAAAACTATTTCCTATTGAGAAACATGTTCACTTTTCATATGTAATACCATGTGATAAATTGGGTGACTTCATTCTCCTGGATCTAGTTCATTCATTCATGAAAAAAGATACTTTGAGTAATACATTTGTATTTGAACGCCAATAGTCATTTATCTGCTGTAAGTATAACTTATTTCTTAATGCATAACGCTTGGCGAGATTTTGGCGACGAATTTGGCGGAATGTCGCCAACTTGGCGACTTTTTGAAATGTTGCCAAATTAACGAAAATCTCGCCAAATGGATAAAAATGACGCTAAATCAATGAAAATGACGACTATTTGTCGAAAATTCAATATCTTGGAAAGAATATTAGTATCTACTATAAGAAAAACCTATTTTTTTTACTGTAAAAGTAGTAAATTCATTACATTATATAAGGAAAGTCATGTGTTGTCCACATCAGATGTTTTTGTTTTTCATTTCCGTACATTTGTCATATTACTTAGATAAAATAATAACATGAAATAATGAATTAAAATTAGTAAGCTTTTACTTTCCTTATATACATAATGTATAAGGAAAGTATTATGACGGGGTTGAAAATTCGAATTCGAGTTGTCGACGGGAGAGCACGTTTCAAGCATCCCTGTTCACGAATCAAACATTTTTGAGGTGATGTCTGTGTGTGTGTGTGTGTGCGAAAGTATGTGTGTGTGTGAAAGTATGTGTGTGTGTGAAAGTATTTTTAAAAAAGTAATTAAAAAATATGTATATTGTTTACCAAAAATGAATGTCAATAGTATTTAAGAAAAATTGGTTCTAGCCTTTAAGCGGGAGTAATGGGGTTGCACATGTGAACCGGTCTAGAATCGTTCCCGGAAAATACCCCAATCTTCACCCCAATGTTCCATGGCCGGGAAATACAGGCTTGCATGTGAACTGGGCTTTCAGCACCCTCAACCTAAAAATACAAGTTCCACCTGTTCTCTCATGTTCGAGTTTTGAAATTATGTGATGTGACGCAGAAGTAATGTGACTGAAGGATTGTATGTCAATTTGCAACCAAGTATTCAGGAAATTGTATATTAAGCATAATAAAATTCTACAAGGCATGCAGCATTACATTAATCTCAAAGTGTATTGTTAAAAATTTATTTTATTTTCCGTGAAATTTTGCTTAAGCAAAATAATATTTTAATTATGCAAAATGTTACCGCAATTACACAAAATCTCCCCGAGTACTTACTAAAAAAATCTGATGTGGGCAGCACATGACTTTTCTTATATAATGCAATGAATTTATTACTTTTACAGTAAAAAAAATATATTATTTTTATAGTAGATATTTATATTCTTTTCAAGATATTGAATTTTTGTCAATGAGTCGTCATTTTCATTGATTTATATTATGTAATTTTATACTATGTAATTTTTCATTAGAAAACGATTGACATAAATTTTAGAACGTTAACATGGACCGTTCTCGAGATATTGCACATTTTTCAAAAAAATTATAAAAAAGTTATATAAAATAAAAAAAATATATTTCCTATTGAGAAACATGTTCACTTTTCATATGTAATATCTTGCAATAAATTGGGTGACATCATTCTCGTGGATCTAGCTCGTTGCATTCATGAAAAAAGATAGTTTGAGTAATACTTTTGTATTTGAACGCCAATAGTCATTTATCTGCCGTAAGAATAACTTATTTCTCCGTCTATAACGCTTGGCGAGATTTTGGCGACGAATTTGGCGGAATGTCGCCAACTTGGCAACATTTTGAATTGTTGCCAAATTAACAAAAATCTCGCCAAATTGAAAAAAAAATGACGCTAAATCAATGAAAATGACGACTAATTGAAGAAAATTCAACATTTTGGAAAGATTATAAGTATCTACTATAAAAGTAACATATTTTTTAACTGTAAAAGTAGTAAATTCCTTGCATTATATAAGGAAAGTCATGTGTTGCCCACATCAGATTCTTTTTTATCAGGTTAGGGGCTACGTATACGTCATGGTGGATGGCTAAGCCCCTTTTTCACCTGTCCGACTACTGCCATGTGTTCATATCGTACAATTATTCAATGTACATACTGATAAAAATATAGTAGCTCGGTTGTGCAGAGGTAATGGCGCTCTGACTCACCAGTGAGAAAAAAATGTTATAATATCATTTTACTTTATCCACAGCATAATTATAATAGGTAAAATGCTTACCTTTCTGTATGAAGGGCGTAGGGCCCTTTTTACTTCGTTCCTCCTAAAGTCTTAAAAAAATATCAGTTTAGTGTGTTTGTTAACCACCTTGATATCAGGAATCATTTCGCTTGATTGGAAGAAAAAACATATTATTTAATTAGATTCTGCATTTAAAAATTACATAGAAAAAAGAAACAAGCATTTTGCTCCGACATCAAACGAAGCATCGACAACACAGAACAGAACTTCAGTTCGTAAGTGTACCGGTATAGTCTCTTTGATGCGCGCGCAGATCTTTCGATGTAAACACATTCCTCTTCTGGCGGAAAGGCGAGAGTCAGTGTTTTTGGATTTGTCTGTCTTTCGTAGCGAGGAGAGATCATTTCTTTCTAACAGTCCCCCTTGATCTCTGGAGCTGCATATCGCGGCTGTAGCAGTTTAGATCTGTGCTTCAAAAATTCAGGCTTTGGCAGCGGTTTTGTCATCATGTCCGCTGTCATTAGCTTAGTTGGAAGATAACTTAACTGGATTACACCCGATTCCTGAAAATCTCTTATGGCGTGGAATCTGATGTCAATATGTTTGGTTCTTGACATGTACTTCGGTGATTCAATCATTTTTATACATGACTGGTTATCTTCGAAAATAGTAATCGGGAGCTGTTGAAGCATATCGAGATCTTTGAGTAGGTTGATTAACCACAGTACTTCTTGAACTGCGTTAGCAGCGGATATATATTCCGCCTCTGCTGAGGAAAGCGCAACACATGATTGTTTTTTGCTTAACCAGTGTATAGGAGAATCATTAATTAAGAAAAGATTACCACTCGTGGATTTCCGATCCGTTTTATCGCTTTCCCAGTCGGTATCAGCGTATGTTGTAAGAATTGGTTTTGTCGTTGATTTTATTACCAAATTTAGATCCTTTGTATGATTTAGATAACTTATTAGACGCTTTACTGCGTTCCAATCCATTTGACGTGGTTTCTCATTTCTCCGACTTAAAATGCTTATTGCGGCTGTGATGTCTGGTCTTGTGACCGTGGCAATATACAGAAGAGCTCCAATAGCTTGGCGATATTTAGTGTTATTAGGAAGCAGGTTTTCTTCTGTTTCATTTCTCAAATATCCAGTTTCCATTGGTGTACTATAGGGCTTTGAATCTTGCAAATTAAATGTATTTACAATTTCTTCAATCTTATTTTTTTGATTTAATAGATAATCTCCATCATGGTTTTTTCTTATGCTAATTCCAAGGTAATAATTAACTTCACCCAAATTTTTTAATTCATATGGCCTGCCCAATTCTTTCGTTGTTTTGTCAATTTGTTCTTCTGATCCTGATATTAGAATATCATCCACATATACGATTACATAGACAGTTTCTCTTCCTTTTCCCTTTTTGAATAGACATGGATCAGTAGTACTCTGCACGAATTTTAATTGTTTTAGAGAGTCACCTATTTTTAGATGCCAGGCTCTTGCGGCCTGTTTCAACCCATATATAGCTTTATTTAATTTCCATACTTTGTTTTCGTTACCAGGGGAGATGTAGCCATCTGGCTGTTGTATGTAAACTGTTTCGTCTAAATCCCCGTGTAAGAAAGCGGCTTTGATATCAATGTGTTGTACATTATATTTTCTATATGCTGCTCCTGCCAGGAATGCTCTAATTGTGCTGTGTGAGACCACTGGTGCGAAAGTTTCGTAATAATCTTCACCGTATTTTTGTGAAAATCCTTTTGCTACCAGTCTAGCTTTGTATTTAGCTATTTTTCCCTGAGAGTCGTGTTTAATTTTATATGTCCATTTTGAACCTACTATTTTTCTTCCATGCGGGGGGTCCATTAATGTGAATGTGTTATTTTCTTGCAAAGATTGCATTTCTTCTTCCATAGCGTCTAGCCAATTTTGTTTCTCTTGTGGGCTCTTAATTTTTAGTACCTCATTATAGTCTCTGGGTTCGACGGTGTTAGCTTGTTGCGCTAAGTAGATGAGTCGATCGGGAGGTACTCCCTTGTTCGATCTCTCGGATCTGCGAGGTTGATTGGCGGTTATGTTATCAGAATTTATTTGTTCATCATCTGACGGTGCCTCAAACTCAATCTCACCCTCTTCGGGTTTTTCATCTGTTTGAGCATTAGTTTTTTCGACTTCACTATCTGTTCCTTCGAATAATTCCTTTGAGCTTAATTCTGAAATTTGCATTGATTTTTCGAGGAATTTAACTGTTCTAGCAAGTGTTATATTTTTTCCTTCTGTATATATTCTGTAAGCCTTTGATCTGTCGTCGTATCCGACAAAAATCCCTTCTTGGGCTTTTTCATCTAATTTTCCTCGTTTGCTTTTATGGATGTAGGAATATGCTTTACAGACAAAGACCCTTAAATGACGAAGATTTGGTTTCATACCAGTCCACATTTCGTAGGGTGTTTTTGTATTGGCCTTTGTGGGAAGTCTATTTTGTAGGTAATTGGCAGTGTTTATAGCCTCTCCCCAGAATTTTTTGCCTAAATTTGCTTCTGACAACATAGCTCGTGTCATCTCGATTAGTGACCTGTTTTTTCTTTCCGCTACGCCATTTTGGGATGGACAGTGTGGCACGGTCAACTGGTGATGTATGCCGTTGTCACTTAGATATTCCTCGTATTCTTTACTGACGTATTCGCCGCCATTATCGCTTCTTAGTATTTCTGTTTTTTTTCCGAATTTGTTTGTCGTAAAAGCGATGTATTCCTTCAGTTTACACAAAACTTCACTCTTTTTTGATAAGAGATAGGTCATTGTGTACCTGGAGAAATCATCAATAAATGTTAGCACGTATGATTTTCCTCCTATGGTGGGAGTTTGCATTGGTCCGCATACGTCGCTGTGCACAAGTTGTAGAATATGAGTCCCCCTGTTTTGAGTAGATTTGGGGTATGGCATGTCGGTGAGTTTTGATTTTATACAAGTTTCGCAATTTAGTTCATGTTCACATTCGTTGATGTTTATGTCTTCGGCTAACTGTTTCGATTTAATTTCCTTTATAGAGCCGAAGTTTTTGTGACCCATTCTTCTGTGCCATAATGTAACACAATTGGGGTTGTTACAGTTATTTACCATATATGTAACATTTTTATTTTGTGGTGTGAGCAGGTCTAGCTCATATAGGTTATTTTTTATTTTTCCTTCTAAGAATATTTCATCATTGTAAGATAACTGACAGTTGTCTTTAGTAAAAGTTACTTTGCATCCACGCTGTGTTGCTTTTCGTACGGAAAATAAATTAGCTTTCAGTTCTGGCACAAATAGTACTTCCTGTAGCGTTACTTGTCTTATCTCTCCATCCGAGGCTCGACTTTTTATTTTTACTTCGCCTGACCCATAGGCGGTTAAGGCTTTACCGTTAGCAACGATAACTTCAGATTTGTTTTCATTATTTATTTTAGTGAATAAATTCTCATTATTTGTTATGTGGGATGAGGAACCACTATCAACGATCCAGCTGTCTTCTTCAGTTTGATTCGTTATGAGCGCTAAGTCTCTAAATTTCGATCCTACTTTATCTACAGTGTCTGAATATCTTTCTTGTGTTCGTGATTTAGCGGCCGGTCTGTCGTTTCCCTCATACACTAACTGTGATGAGTTGTGTCTGAATTTAATTTTATAATCTTTATATCTGCCGGGCTCATTGGTCTTATTCTTTAGACGCCAACATTCAGATTTGTTGTTGTTCTTCATTTTGCAATGTGAGCAGTATTTGTTATCCATTTTGTAGCCATAGGTGTTAGAGAATTTTTTATTCGCGTGAAAAGCCTTTACCATGTTTTGCGGCATTTCTTGGTGATCCCTACGTCTATTATATTCATCAATCAGTTTGCTGCTAATGAATTCCGGCGTCAGTTCATCCTCTGGTCGCGCTTCCAACGCCGTTATCAGCGTTTCGTAACTGGGGGGTAGCGAACACAGAAATAGTGCTGATATATGCGAATTATTAATTTCCTCCCCGATTGCTTTAAGTTTATCCACTGTTTCCAGAATTTTGGTTATATGTTGCTGCATGTTTCCTCTTTCATCTAACTTTATACTGTACAACTTTCGTAAAAGGTATAGTTTGCTGGATAAATTAGCTCTTTCGTGTATTGCGCGAAGCGCATTCCATGTATCGCGCGCCGTGGTGAGATTTTTGACGTGAACGATTTGGGAATCCTCTATACATAAATTTATGAGCGCTCTGGCTTTTCTATCTTTTTTCTGCCATTCGTCGGTAATTGGGTCCGGAGCCACTTCTGTTATCGTTTCTGATAATTCTTTATTCAATAATGTCATTTCCATTTTAAACTTCCAATTGGAATAGTTACCCTGGTTTAATTTTTCGATCAAGTGACTTTCCTTGATAGATGCCATTATTTTATTTTTAGTTTCCTTGAGAAATATTTTCCTTTTTTTTTTGTTTATTTGCAGTGCTATATTTCTTTTTATCTTATTCCGTAAAAAAATCACTTTCGGTTTGGAAGTTTTTTTTTACGAAGTCAATAGGGAACGAAAAATAATAGTGATATATTTGTATATCAATTTTCTTTTCGGTTACTAATTTTTATGCCCTTCTTCAAATAATTATTTTATTGTTCATGAAAATGCTGCTATTTTATTTTGTTAGTACCAATTTCTCTAGCGAGACAGGCTTCGACTTCAGTCTCATAATCTGATAAAAATATAGTAGCTCGGTTGTGCAGAGGTAATGGCGCTCTGACTCACCAGTGAGAAAAAAATGTTATAATATCATTTTACTTTATCCACAGCATAATTATAATAGGTAAAATGCTTACCTTTCTGTATGAAGGGCGTAGGGCAATTTTACTTCGTTCCTCCTAAAGTCTTAAAAAAATATCAGTTTAGTGTGTTTGTTAACCATCTTGATATCAGGAATCATTTCGCTTGATTGGAAGAAAAAACATATTATTTAATTAGATTCTGCATTTAAAAATTACATAGAAAAAAGAAACAAGCATTTTGCTCCGACATCAAACGAAGCATCGACAACACAGAACAGAACTTCAGTTCGTAAGTGTACCGGTATAGTCTCTTTGATGCGCGCGCAGATCTTTCGATGTAAACATATTCCTCTTCTGGCGGAAAGGCGAGAGTCAGTGTTTTTGGATTTGTCTGTCTTTCGTAGCGAGGAGAGATCATTTCTTTCTAACACATACACTCATTGCCATAAATATTTGCGCACCAAGAAGTAATTGTGGGTTCGTAACGAAACTTGTCATGAAGGTATGTGTTAGGCAGATATGCTAATTATTAGATATACAGCGTGATTGTGTATTGCGCAGAGACATCGGAAGTCATTTTGCACTGTGGGTGCAAGATTGCTAATATGCTAATATATATATATATATATTGTATATATATATTGTGTATATATATATATATATATATATATATATAGAATACATACCTTACCATAGCAAATACTAATTCATACCTTACCAAAGCAAATACTATACTCCTTAACATCCTGAAACCTATTATGAAGATAATTATTAATAGAGGATCCTATATCATAAAGAACAGTAATGAGGTCATTGATATCTTAAGGAGTCACCCAGCAAGATTGTACTTTAAAACTTATGATTTTCAAGAATTATTTAATAACATTGATCTTAAGGATCTATATAAAATTTTGAACAAACTATATGAAGAATTTGCAATGAATAACATTACCGAAATCAACCAATACAGATTATTAATCAAGATTGATATAAATGAAAACTATCGTTTTAACGGTTTCTCATTCTATCAGCAAATCAAAGGCATCCCCATGGGAGGGGGATGCTCATCTATATTAGCAGATATTTATCTTAATCATTAGAAAAATCAGTCAGACATTAATAACGAAATACTATATCTCCGTTACGTCGACGATTTGATCATTGGATACGAAGACGAACACTTTCAAATTGATTTCAATTTCTATCCTGCTACACCTTGGAAGAAAATCCAAGTGATAATAAAAAAGTGGTATGCTTTTTGGATCTGTGTATAGATTTCAGAGATCACAATCTTATTATTAGCATTTATGACGAAAGAAAAATCTATAAAATACCTATTACAGGAATAATACACTGGAATTCTAATTTGCACAGGAATATATTCAGAAATGTTTTCATTGGAGGATTAACCAGAACGAAACGTATTGTTAACATCATATTTTAAAATCATATAATGCACCAAGAAATTGAAATAGAACACAATTTTTTTCTGTTAAATGAAACTATTAAACCCTCAAAAATATATAAAAAATATCATCTGTTGTTTTTAATACATCAAACGATAATTACATATCACCATTTTTATCAATCGAACAGCATGGCCTTTCCAAATGAGTGACAGAATTTCAGATGAATATTTCTCTAGCCATTCTTATGCGAGTGTCACTGAATAGTTTCAGAAGATATGGTCATGCTCTAAAACCCCTAATAATCCAACAACTACTTGCTAAGTAAGGCGTTTTCAAGAAGCTGGATCTGCTACATATAAAGCGAGAACAGGCAGACCTTGCAATTTAACTCAGATTAAACGTATTTAAATAAAGACTAACCTAGCGTTTTTTCACACTTTACAATAAAGTTGAAAAGTGTTTATGACTTTGTTCATTCTGTCTGTCTGTCCGTTAGCACGATAACTGCCGTAAAAATGACTTAATCAAAATGAAATTTTAGTACGTTGTTCAGACGGTCTGTAGGACCTATGGGAATATAAATGAATAATATCACCCAAATAGTTTTGGATTGAACCCGGGTTGAAAAAATGAAATACATTAAACCCTATGGGACCTAATTTTTCAAGCATTTTTTAAGCGGATTTAAAATTCACAAATTGCTTCGAAAATATTAGGGAATATTCAAATTATTCCATAAAATATATAAAAAAAATTTCAGCAAAATATATTCAGTAGTTTTTAAAATAAAAATTAAAATAATAATAACATCTCGTATATGAAGCGATCACGTGACCACGATATGAAACGATCACGTGATCAACTTCAAAATATAATACGGCATCCATCTTGTCTCAAAATCGTCATTTTTAAAGTTCTTTTTAATTCATATTGAGTGTTGTATTCGTCGTAAAGCCTCTTTATTTTCGCTTAAATTCTGTGCATCTACATACTGAAACAACGCAATGATAATATATTTGAGTTTAAATGAGCATCCAACTTCGTTATTTCTATACGAAGCCTATTTTTCACTTATGTGAAATGTGAACAGCAAAATATGTAGGATGAGTTGTATTAGAATTGCTGTATTTTTTTAACGCAAAAGTATTTAGATCATGGAGTCTGAATAGCTGATATGAATGAAATATTCATTGATTTTATACAGAGAAGGACGATTTTTTTCGAAGAAGTTTTAAGCATCTATTATTATTATTATTAATATTATTATATATACTAATTGCCAAGTGTCCGTCTGTCTGTCTGTCCGTCTGTCTGTCACGCTTTTTTTAGGCACTTCCCGAATAGATAGAGACTTGCAATTTGGTACACGGCTCGGTCGTTCGATAAAACCCCCTGGAAAAATCGAATTTTTCGAAAACGTTCTATAGAGGGGGTGCCCCACACCAAAACGTTCGAAAAGTGAAATGACAGGAAAGCATGCTTTGCGATGAGATAGAGACTTCAAATTTGGTGTATGGGTAAATCGTGAGAAAGGAAGAAAGTGTGCAATTTCAGATTTCCAATATTTTCTACTTAAGGGGGGGGGGGGTGCAGCACACCAAAACGTTCGAAAAGTGAAATGATGGGAGAGCATGCTTTGCGATGAGGTAGAGACTTCAAATTTGGTGTATGGGTAAATCGTTCGAAAGGCAGAAAATGTGCATTTTCAGATTTCCAATATTTTCTACTCAAGGGGGTGCCGCACACCAAAACTTTCGAAAAGTGAAATGATAGGAAAGCCTGCTTTGCGATAAGATAGGGACTTCAAATTTGGTATATAGGTAAACCGTTCGAAAGGAAGAAAGTGTGTAATTTCAGATTTCCAATACTTCCTACTTAAGGGGGTGCCGCACACAAAAATGTTCGATTTTCCGAATAAATGAGAAACGGCCCCTTTAAAATTTGATAGAGGCTCAAAATTTTATATATAGACTAATCATTTGATGAAAACACCCAAAACGAATATAATTTTTCAAAAATGTTCGTTTAAGGGGGTTCTCCAGAGGAAAACGTTCGAAATGTGAATTGATAAAAAAAAACATGCTTCGAAATAAGATACAGACTTCAAATTTGGTGTACAGGTATATAGTTCGAAAGGAAGAACGTGTTCAATTTCAGTTTTCCGATATCTTGAACTTTTGGGGGTGCCTCAAAACTAAATGTTCGATTTGTCGAATAAATAAGAAACGCGAATTATTAAAAAATTTACATTATTCAGGGGTTGCTTAATGTGGGGCCGTTGATTTTCAACGGGTATGCGGCTAGTATATACTAATTGCCAAGTGTCCGTCTGTCTGTCCGTCTGTCTGTCACGCCTTTTTTAGGCACTTCCCGAATAGATAGAGACTTGCAATTTGGTACACGGCTCGGTCGTTCGATAAACCCCCCTGGAAAAATCGAGTTTTTCGAAAACGTTCTATAGAGGGGGTGCCCCACACCAAAACGTTCGAAAAGTGAAATGACGGGAAAGCATGCTTTGCGATGAGATAGAGACTTCAAATTTGGTATATGGGTAAATCACTCGAAAGGAAGAAAGTGTGCAATTTCAGATTTCCAATATTTTCTACTTAAGTGGGGCTGCAGCACACCAAAACGTTCGAAAAGTGATATGATAGGAGAGCATGCTTTGTGATGAGATAGAGACTTCAAGTTTGGAGTATGTGTAAACCGTTTGAAACAAAGAAAGTGTGGAATTTCTGATTTCCAATATTTTCTACTTAAGGGGGTGCCGCACACCAAAACGTTCGAAAAGTGAAATGATAGGAAAGCATGGTTTGCGATGAGATAGAGACTTCAAATTCGGTGTAGGGGTAAATCGTTCGAAAGGAAGAAAGTGTGCAATTTCAGATTTCCAATATTTTCTACTTAAGGGGGTGTCGCACACCAAAACGTTCGATTTACCGAATAAATGAGAAAATACGCTTTTAAAATTTGATAGAGGCTTAAAATTTGGTATATGGGCTAATAATTTGACAAAAACGCCCAAGACGAATACAGTTTTTCAAAAATGTTCGTTTAAGGGGGTGTCCAGAGTAAAACGTTCGAAAAGTCAATTAATAAAAAAAACCTTGCTTTGGAATGAGATAGAGATATCAGATTTGGTGTAAGGATAGATAGTTTGAAAGAGCGAAAGTGTACAATTTCAGTTTACCAATATTTTCTACTTTAGGGGGTGCCGCACACCAAAATGTTCGATTTTCGGAATAAAACAGAAACGCTCTTTTAAAAACGTGATAGAGGCTTTATATTTGGTATATGGGCGAAACATCTCATAGAAATCACAAAAAGAATAGAGTTTTTAAAAAATGTATAGTTAAAGGGGTGGGTACTCCACACAAAAGCATTCGAAAGATGAAATGCTAGAAAAGCATGCTTCACGATGAGATAGAGACTTCAAATTTGGTGTACGGGTAAAAAGTTGGAAAAGAAGAAAGTGTGCAATTTCAGTCTTTCAACATTTGCTATTGTAGGGGGTGCCGATGTCTCTCTATCTATTCGTTCGAAACGTTCGAAAAGAGAATTGATAAAAAACCATGCTTCGAAATGAGATAGAGATATCAAATTTGGTGTAAGGGTAGATATTTTGAAAGGAAGAAAGTGTGAAATTTCAGATTTCCAATATTTGCTACTTTAAGGGGTGCGCACACTAATATGTTCGATTTTCTGAATAAATGAGGCACGCTTCCTTTTAAATGTGATAGAGGCTTGATATTTGGTATATGGGCCAATCATCTGATAAAAAACACAATACAAACAGAGGAAGAAGTGCGAAAATTTAGTTTTCCAATATTTTCTATTTTAGGGGGTTCTGCACACCAAAATATTCGATTTGTCGAATAAATGTGAAACGCGAATTTTTATAAAATTTACATTATTCAGGGATTTCTTATTGCGAGACCGTTGATTTTCAACGGGTATTCGGCTAGTATATACTAATTGCCAAGTGTCCGTCTGTCTGTCACGCTTTTTTCAGGCACTTCCCGTATAGATAGAGACTTGCAATTTGGTACACGGCTCGGACGTTCCATAAAACCCCCTGGAAAAATCGAATTTTTCGAAAATGTTCTCTAGGGGGGGTGCTGCACACCAAAACGTTCGAAAAGTGAAATCATAGGAAAGCATGCTTTGCGATGAGATACAGACTTCAAATTTGGTGTATGGGTAAACCGTTCGAATGGAAGAAAATGTGCAATTTCAGATTTCCAATATTGTCTAATTAAGGGGGTGCCGCAGACCCAAAACGTTCGAAAAGTGAAATTATAGGAAACTAGGCTTTGCGATGAGTTAGAAACTTCAAATTTGGTGAATGAGTAAACCGTTTGAAAGGAAGAAAGTGTGCAATTCAGATTTCCAATATTTTCTACTTAAGGGGGTGCCGCACACCAAAACGTTCGAAAAGTGAAATGATAGGAAAGCATGCTTTCCGATGAGATAGAAACTTCAAATTTAGTGTATTGATAAACCGTTCGAAAAGAAGAAAGTGTACAATTTCAGATTTCCAATATTTTCTACTTAAGGGGGTGCCGCACTCCAAAATATTCGATTTACCGAATAAATGAGAAAAGGCTACTTTAAAATTTGATAGCGGCTTGAAAGTTGTTATATGGGTTAATCACTTGACGAAAACACCCAAGAAGAAAATAGTTTTCCAAAAATGTTCATTTGAGGGGGTGCTCCAGAGTAAAACGTTCGAAAACTGAGTTGATAAAAAGCTATGCTTCGGAATGAGATAGAGATATCAAATTTGGTGCAAAGGTAGATAGCTTGGAAGGAAGAAAGTGTACAATTTCAGTTTACCAATATTTTCTACTTTAGGGGGTGCCGCACACCAAAATGTTCGATTTTCGGAAAAAAGGAGAAACGTCCTTTTTAAAACGTGATAGAGGCTTGATATTTGGTATATGGGTGAATCATTTGATAGAAAATACAATAAGAATGGAGTTTTTCCGAAATGTACACTTAAAGGGGTGGGTACTCCACATCAAAACATTCGAAAGGTGAAATAGTAAAAAAGCATGTTTCGCGATGAGATGGCGATTTCAAATTTGGTATATGGGTAAATGGTTGGAAAGGAAGAAAGTATGCAATTTCAGTTTTCCAAGATTTGTTATTATAGGGGGTGTCGCACACTAAAATATTCGATTTGACGAACAAATGAAAAACGCCTGCTTTACAATGAGGCTGAAATTTAGTATATGGGGTAATTATTTGATAAAAAACCTAAGATTATTACGGTTTCTCAAAAATGTTCATTTAAAGGGGGTGCTACACAGAAAACCTTTCGAAAGGTGAAGTGATAGAAAAACATGTTTCGCGATAGGATAGAGACTTCAAATTCGGTGTATGGGTAAACTGTTCGAAAGGAAGAAAGTGTGCAATTTCAGATTTCCAATATTTTCTACTTAAGGGAGTGCCGCACACCAAAATGTTCGATTTACTGAATAAATGAGAAAAGGCTCCTTTAAAATTCGATAGAGGCTTGAAATTTGATATATGGGCTGATCATTTGACGAAAACACCCTAGACGAATATAGTTTTTCAAAAATGTTCGTTTAAGGGGGTGTTCCAGAGTAAAACTTTCGAAAAGTGAATTGATAAAAACCATGGTTCGGAATAGGATAGAGATATTAAATTTGGTGTTGTTAAGGTTTTGGTATTTTAGTTTGGAAAGAAGAAAGTCTGAAATTTCAGATTTCCAATATTTGCTACTTTAAGGGGTGCGCAAACTAATATGTTCGATTTTCAGTATAAATGAGGCACGTTTCCTTTTAAATGTGATAGAGGCTTGATATTTGGTATATGAGCCAATCATCTGATAAAAAACCCAAGATAGAGTTTTTCAAAAATGTTCATTTATGGGTGTGCTTCACAGAAAAATGTTCCAAAGGAGAAATAATAAAATAGGGGTGCCTCTGGATGAGATAGACTTTAATGTCGTGTACGTAGATAATTCGAAAGGATTAAATGCGCAAATTAATTTTCCCAATATCTTCTTTTTTAGGGGGTTCTGCACACCAAAATATTCGATTTGTCGAATAAATGTGAAACGTGAATTATAAAAAAAATTACATTATTCAGGGGTTGCTTATTGCAAGACCGTTGATTTTCAACGGGTATTCGGCTAGTAGAGTTTAATTACTTGTAGTTCCATGGTCATAATTTTTAAATAAAATAAATTATTATAGTATTGTGATGAATGAAATGAATGGGAAAATGTTATGAATGAAGTCCTGTTTTTATAGAGAGATCCAGGCCTGTTATTTTTTCTATGACGTCATTTGAATGAATTTCAGTGGTTTTCGATGAAGTTTTCAAATATAATAAATTATCGTAGTATTATGATAGTTTTAAAAATATTACCGAGGAATGCCTTGCATTTTAGAGATGTTTAAACCAGGCAATTTATATTTTAATACCGTCATTTGAATGGAGTTCATTTTTTCCGATGAAGGTTTAAGTTTTCAAATATAATAAATTAATGTAGTATTGTGATAAGTTTTAAAATATTACTTAGGAATGTATTGAATTTTAGAGATGTTTAAATAAAATTGCATTGAAGTTGGAAAGTGTTTCATAATCAATGCTTTAAGCATGATTGATCTTTCTTGTTTTTAAGTGTGCTAATGATCCGAGCGCTTTTCCAAAACTTTCGAAAAAGATCTCTAAAAATGACTTTGTGTGACGGTTATCACCAATCTAACACTTGGTCTAAAACTTGTAAAGAAACCTGCTGCCCCAACAGGGATTTGAACACGGATCTTTGTACTAGCCGGTCGATCCTCTAAGGTTGAGCTTCTGGGACGAAATTGCAAGCTTTTTTCGTTAAAGTAGACTCTCCATTCTCTTCCCTCTAATGACAAATTGACGGGTAGCTTAACTATCTTGAATAACCACCTTCTACTAGATTTACCTCATATTAATCTCCTCTCTTGCAGTTATTTTTATCCCCAAGTTAACATCCTGATTGGTCGTTGACCTCAAGATATGAAATCTGTCCTCAATACCAGAGTCCACTGAATTTGTGCCAATCGTATTAGCGTTACTTTCAGATCCCAGACATCATTGCACTAACTTGAAGGGATGATATATATGTTCAGGCGCCTTTGTATAGAACCTTGATTCTCCAACTGGAAACCGAACGATGTTCTTACTAGTCAGACGATGCTCTACGGTTAGGTTACTGGGAGTCAATTGTTATTATCGTTGAAGTAGACTTTGCTCTGAGCATCTACAGAAAACTTTCGAAAATTTGAAAGAAAAAAATTCTTTTTTTATTATTTACAAAAAATCTCTCAACAACCCTCCATAACAACATTTTCTCTTCCGCTAATTTTTATGCTGAAATCTCCCTCCTCCCCCTTTTTTATTGAAAACTATAAATGTGAAATACTTGCGAATATCGAAAATTAAACAAATTTCGATACATTTTTATGCGAATTTTTAGAAATAGACAAAATATTGAAAATCTATGTCTCCTTTATTACAAAGCAAATTAGTAGTCAATAACTGTGGTTTTTTTAAACGTGAGTTAATATATATGAGATTTTGCCGAACGCTTTCAAAAACTCGAAAAAATTAAATATTTGCGAATTATTTATTATTAATTATTTGCAAAAAAAAATTCTCAAACGATAGCTTTTTGTTAATTTTTGCGCCGGACTCTCGCATGTTTACTTTCCTTATATACATAATGTATAAGGAAAGTATTGTGACGGGGTCGAAAATTCGAATTCGAGTTCTCGACGGGAGAGCGCGTTTCAAGCATCCCTGATCATGAATCAAACATTTTTGAAGTGATGTCTGTGTGTGTGTGTGAAAGTATGTGTGTGTGTGTATGTGTGAAAGTATGTGTGTGTGTGTCAGTGAGTCTGTGGAGACGATAACTGACGAACGAATATACCGATTCGAACAAAATTTGGAACAAAAATCACAATCCGTAAACACTGGAAACCTATTGTTTTTATACGCAATCGAATGGTCAGAACCCCCTAAATTTTCGAGTGAAATTTTGAAAAAAATCGTCAAAAAATCAAAACCGCTAATAAAGTTACGAAAATAGACATTTCTTAAGTAGTTTTTCATTAGAAAACGATTGACATAAATTTTAGCACGATGACATGAACCGTTCTCGAGATATTGCACATTTTTCAAAAAAATTATCAAAAAGTCATATTAAATAAAAAAAAAATATTTCCTGTTGAGAAACATGTTCACTTTTCATATATAATACCATGCGATAAATTTGGTGACATTCTCGTGGATCTAGCTCGTTCCATTCATGAAGAAAGACACTTTGAGTGATACTTTTGTATTTGCACGCCAATAGTCATTTATCTGCTGTAAGAATAACTTATTTCTCCGTCCATAACGCTAGATTTTGGCGACAAATTTGGCGAAATGTCGCCAACTTGGCGACATTTTTAATTGTTGCCAAATTAACAAAAATCTCGCCAAATTGATAAAAATGACGCTAAATCAATGAAAATGACGACTAATTGAAGAAAAATCAATATCTTGGAAATAATATAAGTATCTACTATAAGAATAACATTTTTTTTAACTGTAAAAGTAGTAAATTCATTGCATTATATAAGGAAAGTCATGTGTTGCC
This sequence comes from Amaurobius ferox, assembly GCA_951213105.1. NCBI lineage: Eukaryota > Metazoa > Arthropoda > Arachnida > Araneae > Amaurobiidae > Amaurobius > Amaurobius ferox. The sequence continues at coordinate 42,965,652 of OX578155.1, forward strand.
CACATCAGATTTTTTCTTTTAAGTATGTGGAAATTTACAGGTTACTGTCGAATAAATCAATATTATTTATTTTATACCTATTTCTAAGGATGAAGAAATAGCCAAAGCCACCTTATTATCGTCTAGGACAAAACAAATGACAAAATATTTTATTATTGCCACTTGGTCTGTTTAAGAACAGAGGATAATCCCCCCATCCCCACCCCTACTATGTCCACGGAGTAACTTAAATGAAAGAATTTTAGAAATTCGTGAATTTTAAAGATAATGTTTAATATTTAGAACTTACTATTATTTCAAAATTATAAAAAAATTTCACTGAAAAGTGCTCACATAGGATGAAAATTGGATTAAAATAAAGCAAACCGCATACAAACTTGGACGCAAATTAAGCATATAGCTATAAAATGTGCGTTATGCTCATTGCAATTTCCCACAGCGGTTTCTAAACCCTTTTTTTTTCGGTTTTAAATTTTTGTGTGTCAGCATGATTACAAAAAAACTTATTATTCTGTTTGCTTAAAAGTTGATATACATATCAAATTAATAAATATGCATACACTAAACCTAACATTTTTAATTTTTGAAAAATAAAGTTTTAATAAAGAAAACGTTTTGTCTGATTTAAAAAAAAAAAAAAAAAAAATAAGGAAATTCGCATTTCTCATTTTTCTTTTAAATACTTTTTTGCAAATGTTTTCGAATGTTTTCGACTTTTAGTAGCATGAATAGCATTTAGTTTTGAAGCATTAAATAGCTTTACTATATTGAAAAGAATGAGTCCAGTGACTTTAGTTGAAAAGTAATCTTGCGGATAGTGAAATCTATTATTATTATTATTATTATTATTATTTGAGCTGTGACTTATCCAATATCGCATGTTTAAAAATCAGCCCAAATCTATATTACTAAAACAGTAATATTTTCATATTAAGAACATGTAAATGAAGTTCGAAATTTCCATTAAAACTTGTTCCTTTAGTCAAAATATGCAATTTTCCCCCTCGAAAACTACTATCTCCCCTTAGGTATAGTAAAAAATCGAGATTTAATTAATGTTAAGAGGACACAATCATAATTTGCATGTAAGCACAGAAATAAAGACCCTGAGAAGAGAAAGGAAATTATAGGTTCCACTTTAAATGTAGAAAGAAAGATAATCATCTCAGTAGCTCAATCAATAGCGTCTTCAGATCAATCGTATGTAGGTGGCTTTACACCCTGTTAAGACACAAGTTGTTTCCAAATGTATACTTTAGCCATAAAAATTAAGGAATTAAATCCACACTAAATTTTACAAAATTTCTGGAAATTTTTTCTTTGTTTAAAAAATCTGCACATTACATAGTGTCGAAAACCCAGACCACTTGGCTGACCCTAGGGCTTGCAGCAGCAATTTGAGTGGCCGGACATTACATAATGTGCATGTATATGAAATAAAAATTTACTGTTAGCGAGCAACTAATAAAAATAAAATAAAAAATGATTGAATCAATAAATTTACTTGTTTCAGAATTTGGATACTTCTATAATCAACTCAACTCTATAATCAACTCAAACAAAACCGCAGTGTCAAAGGATTTCACGCTACTGTTGTCTCCTTTAAGACATTTCACCTTGTTCATGGTGATTACAGATTTTTTAGCAGAATTTGGCACAATAGAATTTAACAAAGGACCATAGCCTGTCTGATTCCAGTAGCCAAATTCCTGACTGTAAGTTGGTGGCTTGAAACAACACTAGTTGGTGACTTGAAACGCCATATTTTATCCACAAACCTCTCAATTACCCACCCAGATAATCAAGGAGTCCAAGGTAACAACGGTATTTTCTTATCTGTAACCTGTTATCTATACTGCCTCCGCCTGTTGGAACAAATAATATTAGTGTGTGTGTATGGGGGGGGGGGGGGGGGGGTTCGGTTGTCCTCTCCATTTGAGCCTTTGTGGAAGAAATATGTGAAAGAAATAACTTACTTAATAAAGCATTCTTGGATTTCAACCACGTCTCCTACAAAGAAAGAAAGGTTCCGGTGTTAAGTCGTTACCTTTTACCCTTATAAAACGGTTTAAAGCCATTATTAGAGTAGAGAAACTAGTATATTGCGATAACATACCACCCCTATCGCGGTACAGACCTTAAGATTTCTAAGCATATGTGTTGTCTGGAATTTCCTGCAGGGAGGCTCTCCAGAGTTCAATAAAAAAAATCTGATGTGGGCAACACATGACTTTCCTTATATATTGCAATAAATTTACTACTTTTACAGTTAAGAAAAATGTTATTCTTTTAGTAGATACTTATATTCTTTCCAAGATAATTTTCTTCAATTAGTCGTCATTTTAATTAATTTAGCGTCATTTTTATCAATTTAGCGAGATTTTTGTTAATTTGGCAACAATTTAAAAAAATGTCGTCAAGTAGGCGACATTCCGCCAAATTCGTCGCCAAAATCTCATCAAGCGTTATGGACGGATAAATAAGTAATTCTTACAGCAGATAAATGACTATTGGCGTTCAAATACAAAAGTTTTACTCAAAGTATCTTTTTTCATGAATGGAACGAGATAGATCCACGAGAATGATGTCATCAAATTTATCGCATGGTATTACATATGAAAAGTGAACATGTTTCTCAATAGAAAGTATTTTGTTTTTATTTTATATAATTTTTTTGAAAAAAGTGCAATATCTCGAGAACGGTTCATGTTAGCGATCTAAAATTTATGTCAATCCTTTTCTAATGAAAAATTACATAAGAAATATCTATTTGCGCAACTTTATTAGTGGTTTTGACTTTTTGACGATTTTTTCAAAATTTCATTCGAGAATTTAGGGGGGTTCTGGACATTCGATTGCGTATAAAAACAATACCCTTCCAGTATTTACGGATTGTGATTTTTGTACCCATTTTGGTTCAAATCGGTCCATTCGTTCGTCAGTTATCGTCTCCACAGACTCACTGACACACACATACTTTTACACACAGACATCACTTCAAAAGTGTTTGATTCGTGATCAGGTATGCTTGAAACCACAGACTATTATATTAGTACGAATATTAGTATCTACTATAAGAAAAACATATTTTTACTTTCCTTATATACATAATGTATAAGGAAAGTATTGTGACGGGGTCGAAAATTCGATTTCGAGTTTTCAACGGGATAGCACGTTTCAAGCATCCCTGATCACGAATCAAACATTTTTGAAGTGATGTCTGTGTGTGTGTGTGTGTGTGTGTGTGTGTGTGTGTGAAAGTATGTGTGTATGTGTGTGTGTGTGTCAGTGAGTCTGTGGAGACGATAACTGACGAACGAATGGACCGATTTGAACCAAATTTGGTACAAAAATCACAATCCGTAAACACTGGAAGCCTATTGTTTTTATACGCAATCGAATGTTCCGAACCCCCCTAAATTTTCGAATGAAATTTTGAAAAAATCGTCAAAAAATTAAAACCACTAATAAAGTTACGCAAATAGACATTTCTTATGTAATTTTTCATTAGAAAACGATTGACATAAATTTTAGAACGCTAACGTGAACCATTCTCGAGATATTGTACATTTTTAAAAAAAATTATCAAAAAGTCATATAAAATAAAAAGAAAAATATTTCCTAATGAGAAACATGTTTACTTTTCATATGTAATACCATGCGATAAATTGAGTGACATCCTTCTCGTGGATCTAGCTCGTTCCATTCTTGAAAAAAGATACTTTGAATAATACTTTTGTATTTGAACGCCAATAGTCATTTATCTGCTTTAAGAAAAATTTATTTCTTAGTGCATAACGCTTGGCGAGATTTTGGCGACGAATTTGGCGGAATGTCGCCAACTTGGCGACTTTTTTGAAATGTTGCCAAATTAACGAAAATCTCGCCAAATGGATAAAAATGACGCTAAATCAATGAAAATGACGACTAATTGTCGAAAATTCAATATCTTGGAAAGAATATTAGTATCTACTACAAGAAAATCCTATTTTTTTACTGTAAAATAGTAAATTCATTACATTTTATAAGGAAAGTCATGTGTTGCCCACATCAGATTTTTTTTTACTGTAAAAGTAGTAAATTCATTACATTATATAAGGAAAGTCATGTGTTGTCCACATCAGATTTTTTTACTTTCCTTATATACATAATGTATAAGGAAAGTATTGTGACGGGGTCGAAAATTCGAAATCGAGTTTTCGACGGGAGAGCACGTTTCAAGCATCCCTGATCACGAATCAAACATTTTTGAAGTGATGTCTGTGTGTGTGTATGTGTGTGTGTGTGTGTGTGTGTGTGAAAGTATGTGTGTGTGTGTGTGTGAAAGTATGTGTGTGTGTGTGTGTGTGTGTCAGTGAGTCTGTGGAGACGATAACTGACGAACGAATGGACCGATTCGAATCAAATTTGGTACAAAAATCACAATCCGTAAACACTGGAAGCCTATTGTTTTTATACGCAATCGAATGTCCAGAACTCCCCTGAATTTTCGAATGAAATTTTGAAAAATCGTTAAAAAATCAAAACCGCTAATAAAGTTACGCAAATAGACATTTCTCATGTAATTTTTCATTTGAAAACGATTGACATAAATTTTAGAACGCTAACATGAACCGTTCTCGAGATATTGTACATTTTTCAAAAAAATTATCAAAAAGTCATATAAAATAAAAAAAAAATATATATTTTTTCTATTGTGGAACATGTTCACTTTTCATATGTAATACCATGCGATAAATTGGGTGACATCATTCTCGTGGATCTAGCTCGTTCCATTCATGAAAAAAGATACTTTGAATAATACTTTTGTATTTGAACGCCAATAGTCATTTATCTGCTGTAAGAATAACTTATTTCTTAGTGCATAACGCTTGGCGAGATTTTGGCGACGAATTTGGCGGAATGTCGCCAACTTGGCGACTTTTTTGAAATGTTGCCAAATTAACGAAAATCTCGCCAAATGGATAAATATGACGCTAAATCAATGAAAATGACGACTAATTGTTGAAAATTCAATATCTTGGAAAGAATATTAGTATCTACTATAAGAAAAAATCTATTTTTTTACTGTAAAAGTATAAAATTCATTACATTATATAAGGAAAGTCATGTGTTGCCCACATCAGATTTTTTTTTGTAGGATACCGCTTCCACTAAATAAACTAGAAGTAAAGTTTTAATCCATGCAAAATTCTGATAATTTGCAAACTAACATTTTTTTATTCTATATCATACAAATATTTAGCACATGCATTTTGAACATCATCTATAAATAAATTGAACTTTTCTATCAATATTGTTCTTGCACTCACTGAAGCTGAGTGGTATAATTTTCCTCAATATAAAAGATATTTATGCAGAATTTTGTAGAGGGTGTAATCTTTGCCACCAGTACATCGAAGCCATAGCAGATTTATTTGGTAATTTTAAGTCCTTTTAGCACCAATACCCTAGAATTTATTAAAATTATTAAGCAAGATTATCCTAATATGATAATGCACCCACAGTGGGCCAACAATATTACCATTGTACGAACAGTCTGCTCCGAGAATATGGGAGCTAACTTTTCAACTCTATTTTTCTACCTGACCATCACCTGCACGGAACATTTTAGGCTCTTCATAGGCTAAATACACAGGATTCAAAGTCAAAGAGGGGTGGGTGTACGTAAGTAATTGCTTCAGCCTATATAATTCTCACCTGTTTTCTGAACTGTGAAGTTGGATTGTTCATTCACGCCATTTTCACTTAAATATTTTTTTTAATATTTAAAGATTTAGCAACAAAAATATTGAACTTTCTTCAGATTTCTGTGGGTGCAAGTTGCACCCATGCACCCGTGGGTTCCGGTGCCACTGGTATAGCGTAATGCCACCAGAGGGCGTTGAACTTCGTTTTCTCTGCAGCAGAAAAAAGTACGCAGTGGCTTTTTGCCTGTACTTAATCTGTTGCAGAGGGACGCTTTTTCATTAGGGATGCCATTTAGCCGCCATCGAAGATAATATCAATTGTCAGAGTTCGAGAAGGGAAGAATCATTGGGATGATGGTCGCCTGTTGGTCAGTTCGGCCAGTAGTCCGTTCTGACTTTGCTGTGAGGAGGTGTTGGGACCAGTGGACGAGAGAGAGGTCGGCCAGGCTCACGGCGGCCAGGCTACACGGTGACCAGGCTCAGGACGCCCTCGGCAGACCAATAGCAGAGAAGACCTTGACATCACTCGAGACTCCAAATATCTATGCCAAAGATCCATTAAAGGTAAGAGACAGATATCAATTGCCTATGATGCATTTCTGTGTTGCGTGCGTCACTTGCACTCTTGCTGTAAACATTTACATTTTAATTTGTGATTAATCCCTCACCAACTTTGTTTAAACATATCTCTGGGGCTTTTTATGATAAAGTGCTGAAATATTGTGCATCATCGTATTAGTGTATGGGGCACATTTTACTGATTGGAAATGTTTTTAAACGGGGGCCGTATAAAAATTTAAATTTTGCATTTCTTCAAATTTAATCCCCTAAAATTTTTTATCGATTTCATAAACTTCTGTACCCTTTCTAACGCAACTTTGTAATTTATTATATATGTCAAAGATCAATATTTAAGGAATAAAAGCCGAGGTCAATGTTTTTGGGACATCCTGTATACTATAATGTATTGTAATCATACATATGATTGTAAAGTAAATACACACCTTCAACCTGTGAAAAGAAATGAAACAAGAAATTGAGTATATATATATATATATAAAGACGCCTTGCTTTATTTTTTTCAACAGTAAGGTTTGAATTTTATAATTTCATTTTACTTCTAGTAGAAACAATACTATATAACTAATTTTTATTTGAAGGATTTGTATATATTTTGAAATAGAAAACATCAAAGGTATAATATTTTAAAACTATTTCTGAAAGATACAAGAAAACACATAAAAAACACTCTGCAATACAACGACTACACAGAAGAAACAGCTTAGATCGGAAATTGTTATAAACAAAATTTTATTTACGTGTGTTTTCATGCGATGTCTTATTTATGTGTATTCAAAGTCGAAATCGAAATTTATTTTTCTCGAATTCTATTATCATTACAGAGAAATTGCTTCAAACGGCTTACCGTTATTCCAGCTGAAGAGGAATTGATCTGTCTTGCGGTAAAACGTCCCTATCGACTTTTTTGAGTACAAATCGAATTTTATTTTTCTAAGTTTTCAAGAATTGCTTTGCGCGTCAAATTCTATTTTGTTTATCGATAATCCTATTTCCCAACGCCATCAAACGAAAAAATGGTCGAATTTTCTGGTTTCTTCTGAGGTTGGGTAATATATAGTTTCAGACGATCTTCTGTTTTCCTTTTTATGTTAGCTGTGAATAACGAAAACCCCTCTATTGCCTTTTCCTATTTATAGAGCCAGTTTCTTTTGTTTCAATGTTGCATGTAGCAGCTGCGTTCTGTAATAACAGCAGGAGTGCTTCAAAACGTCATTCAATCGTTTTCTACCAGCTTCCGGAAATCAATTGTTAATAGTCAGGGAGTTTTAAAATCAGTTGTTCAAACTGAATGAATTCGGAAACTTGCTGTTAAAAGCAGATGAATTCAGAAACCTGTTGTTAAAAGTAAATGGATTCAGAAACCAGTTAATAATCAGCACGAATGCAGTGAAATTTCCATAACTGGAATTCTTGGGAACCGAATTTTCCCGTAATTGGAAGAATTTGAAAGATCTGCTAAAACATTTCATTTTCCAATATATATTCAATTCCTCAAACCGCATTTCTTCTGGTCAAAATTTTCCCACTGGGAGATTGTCCAAGAAACAAATTTAGTAGCTGTTTAAAACGCTATATCAGAGGGGTGTTTCGAAAGTTAAAATATATATATATAAAATATGAAATGTGTTAAAATTTAGTGAATTATTTAATAAGTTAAAAGTAAAAAAATAAGTCAATATACTACTTGTAAAGCGCCATGCTGCTATTTACATGTGTATAATCATATAAAAACACAAATAGCACAAGTAACTATGCACTCTTAATTACGTTAGTAAAGTAACTGAAGATACGACCGGGGGGAGTTGCGACCCCCTCTCTCTGGTTAAAGCTTTTTCCGCCATAGCAAACGCTCCCGGTAACCGATATTCCCTACACCTCTTTCTTCATGACACTTTCAATACCATGAAAACAAATTACATACAATCATATACATTTTCTACCGATTTAAAAAACTTGTAAAACCATAAAAATATTCAACTATAATCCTAAAATAATTCACGTAACATAATATAAAATCCACAACAACTAATTTAAAATACTAATGCTTGAAATTACTTCACTAGTGGTTATTTAATGCTCTAAAATCAATATATTCAAGTCCAAATGGCCCAAAGTCGTGTTATTAAAAGTTCATAACCCTAAATCCCTGAACCCTATAGGAAATGTGCTTAACACTTTTCTCAGAGTCAAGTTACCCAAGCACACTCATGCCCTTCCATTCGGGCCTCATAATAAACTAATGTCTGAAATCTGAGACAAATGTGATGGGGGTGCAAGATTTGAAATCCAAGTAACCACTTTGTCTTGCATTTCAAACATTAGTTTATCATGGGGCCTGAATGGAAGGGCATGAAGGTGCTTGGGTAACGTGAAGTGTACTGGAAAAAATTAAATCTCAAAATATCATTGTCCCGCTTACAAAAACAAAGTTTATGAGGAATTATAGTCATTTTCTATAGTTTAGGAACAGAAGAAATTGGGAAATAACAATTATTACCCAGGAACAGGAAAAAAGCTTGTTTTTGTTACATAGTGTAATCCATTGGGACAAAGCAATTTTAGGCCAGGAAATGTTTTTATATGGTAAATAAAGGTCCCCAAAATATTGTACACCCTGGTAATTGTTCATTCCATGCTATTACCTAAAGTGAAAAGACTGACTTAATTAATCTGTATTTATTTTTGAAGTTGTAAGTAAGAGAAACATAAACAAGAAAGATCAATCATGCTTAAAGCATTGATTATGAAACACTTTCAAACTTCAATGCAATTTTATTTAAAAAAGTCGAAAATGCAATACATTCCTCGGTAATATTTTAAAACTTATCACAATACTGCATTAATTTATTATATTTGAAAACTTAAACCTTCATTGAAAAAAATTAACTTCATTCAAATGATGGCATTGAAATATAAATTGCCTGGTTTAAATATCTCTAAAATGCGATACATTTCACAGTAATATTTTTAAAACAATCATAATACTACGATAATTTATCATATTTGAAAACTTCATCGAAAACAACTGAAATTAATTCAAATGACGTCATAGAAAAAATAACACGCCTGGATCTCTCTATAAAAACAGCATTTCATTCATAACTTTCTCACATTCATTTCATTCATCCCAATACTATAATAATTTATTTTATTTAAAAATTAAGACCATGGAGCTACAAGTAATTAAACTCTATGCTTAAAATTTCATCGAAATAAATCGTCTTTCTCTTTATAAAATCAATTAATATTTCATTCATATCAGCCATGCAGACTCCATGGGCTAAATTATTTTGTGTTAAAGAAATACAGCAATTCTAATACAACTCATTCTACATATTTTGCTGTTTACATTTTACATAAGCGAAAAATAGGCTTCGTTGTAGAAATAATCAAATTTGGATAATCATTTAAACTCAAATATATTATATTTGCGTTGTTTCAGTATGTAGATGCACAGAATTTAAGCGAAAATAAAGAGGTTTTACGACGAATACAACACTCAATATGAATTAAAAAGAACTTTAAAAATGACGATTTTGAGACGAGATGGATGCCGTATTATATTTTGAAGTTGGTCACGTGATCGTTTCATATCATGGTCACGTGATCGCTTCATATACGAGATGTTATTATTATTTTAATTTTTATTTTAAAAACTACTGAATATATTTCGCTGAATTTTTTTTATATATTTTATGGAACAATTTGAATATTACCTAAAATTTTCGAAGCAATTTGTGAATTTTAAATCCGCTTAAAAAATGTTTGAAAAATTAGGTCCCATAGGGCTCAATGTATTTCATTTTTTTCAACCCGGGTTTAATCCAAAACTTAATTGGGTGATATTATTCATTTATGTTCCCATAGGTCGTACAGACTGTCTGAACAACATACTAAAATTTCATTTTGATTAAGTCATTTTTACGGCAGTTATCGTCGTAACAGAGAGACAGAATGAACAAAGTCATAAACACTTTTCAACTTTGTTGTAAAGTGTTTATAAAATATATGATCGTTTTTTCGGATTTCCAGTTTTCGGATTTGGGACATTTACTGCCTTTATTGTTCAGGTAGGGCTTTTCATGAAAGTTCGTTTGGGGCCTCAAAAAGCCTCGGTACTGATTAATTATCGTCTGTGAAAATGCGATGTGAAATTTATTTCCTTACATCGTGTCATATCGAACCTTTGAGACATCCGTAATAGCATTTGAGTTAGTGAGGCGTAAACAAGAATTAAACGAAATTGAAGTAAAATGAC